>CM074748.1:10315839-11698022 GCA_037367245.1 Phrynocephalus guinanensis
GCAGAAGAGAATGACTAAAATGATTACTGGGCTGGAGAACCTCCCTTATGAGGAAAGGCTAAAACATTTGGGGCTCTTTAGTCTGGAAAAAAGGCACCTGAGGGGGAATATGATTGAGACATACAAAATAATGCAGGGCATGAGTCAAGTGGATAGAGGGACACTCTTCTCCCTCTTACAAAATACCAGAAGTAGGGGACATACACTCAAATTGAGGGCTGGGAGAGGGGGAACAGACAAAAGAAAATATTTTTTCACCCAGCGTGTTGTTAGTCTGTGGAACTCCCTGCCACAGGATGTGGTGATGGCATCTGGCCTGGATGCCTTCAAAAGGGGATTGGACAGATTCCTGGAGGAAAAGTCCATCACAGGCTACAAACCATGATGGAGATGTGTAATCTCCAGGCTTAAAACCAGGGTTCTTCAAGGGCCAGATGCAGGGGAGACAGAGATCTAGTCTCGTGCGATCCCGGATGCATCTGGTGGGGCCACTGTGAGATACAGGAAGCTGGACTAGATGGGCCTTTGGCCTGATCCTGCATGGCTCTTCCTATGTTCTTATGTTCTTACTTGGTGTGGATCTCCAGTGCAGTAAGAGTGTCATCTCCATGGAACCAGTACCCATGGTTTCACTTTTATATTGCATGAGAATATGAATTAATATGAATAACTGAAGCTTAGTGGGATGATTCCCATGACTGGGATACAGAAGGTGGGGACTTAAATTGTCCAAAAAAACCAGAAAGAATTAAAAAGCAGGAAAAGTTGCAGTATATGTTAAAAATAAAATTTCTGCACAGAAATGTTGCAGGAGGGGATTGGCTGTACCATTGAGAGAATCTGGCTCAATGTAGTTGGGATTAAAAACAACAGAAACATGGTAGCTGGAGTCTATTACCAATCACCCAATCAAGGAGAGGATGTGGGTGAAACTTTTGAAACAAGATTTCAAAGAAATACGATGTAGTCATGCAATGGTTTCAAAGAAGCACAATGTAGTTGTGATGAAATTTCAGTTATCCTGATATCTGTTGGAAGGCAAATTCTTCTAAGTCTGGCCATTCCCAGAAATCCCTGACTTGTGTGGCTGATAATTTTCTCCTATGAAGAGTGGGAAAAGAAACTACCAGTAGAGTGCTAGCTATCTTCAACTTGATTCTAACCAACAGAGATGACTCGGTGGACGAAGTGGTAGTAAGGGGAACTCTGTGAAAGAGTCACCATGTTCTACTAGATGTTTTGATTTCAAGTGACACCAAAGCACAGTATATTGACACATATAGTATATAATGGATTTTTTAAAAGCCAATCTTAATAAAAGCAAAGCAAAATGTTCTGTTTATATATCGCCCCATACCACTGCAAGTAGTCTCTTGGTGGTTTACAGCTTTTAATTACAGCATGCAGGCTACACATTGCCCCAACCCCCCAGCAAGCTGGATACTCATTTTACTGACCCCGGAAGGATGGAAGGCTGAGTCAACCATGAGCCAGCTACCTGGGACTGATCCCCAGGTGGTGAGCACAGTTTTGCAGTACAAGTCTTTAACCACTGTGCCACAGGGCTCTGAGAACAATGATTAGTAAGGGTGCTTGGCAGGAGATCATAAGAAGAAAAGAAGTCCAAGAAGGCTGGATGTTTTAAAAAAAGAAAAATTCTAAAAGCACAACTGCAAACAATTTCAACAAGAAAAAAGGGTGGGAGTCAGCAAAAAAGGCCAGCGTGGCTTTACAAAAAGCTCAGAGAGGTCCTGAAACAAACAAACAAACAAAAATGACCTGTATAGGAATTGGAAAGAAGACCAGGACACAATGGTAGAACAATTAGCAAGGAATTGCAGGGATATATCAAGAGACAAAGAAAAGAAACACTAAGATAGAAAAATGATGATGGATGACAAAAAAGGCAGAAAATCCTATTTTAGCTCAGTTTTCCCCCCAAAGACTTTGATCCTCCAGACAAAGGAGGGGACAGGATTGTAGGTGGAGATGTATAAACAAATAGTCAAGGAATACCTTACTATATTGAGCGAGTTCAAATCTCCAGGCCCAGATGAACTGCATGGTGCCATGGTGCAGGTTTTAGGAACCACTGACCTATCCGACAATTCTGGGGATTTATCTTCTCTGTTTTTCTTCTTCTCTGGCAAAGGCACCTCAACTGCCAGGCTAAACTTCTTGGATGTGCCCTCTGTGCCTTCTTAGCTTTACTTGCCACCTCTGGCTCTCAGCTGTCCCCAGCCCTAGATGGTACTGCTGTCCTCTTGCATCAACATGACAGTCAGTTGTTCTTACTGTCCCAAACACAGCTGCTCCCAGGCCCAGCTCCCTGAGGGCCTTGACGGATCCTTGGAATGATTTACACAATATGAGTCCTGCTCTTTTTAGGTAAGCAAAGCTTCCTTTTGATTCATGCACCATGGCAAGAGATTTATGAAGTATTAATTTCCCCTTAACAGTGGAATTTAAGAGGCAGCACAGAACCAAGGCAGCTTTTATAGACAAACTGCTCAAACACTAACAGTCTGACTATCAACTGGAGAGTTTTATTTTTTTTTGGGGGGGGGAGAAGCATAACTCATTTGTGCGAGAAACAAATTAGGAAATGGGGGGCCATGGGAGCAGGTACATCCTTCTAAAATCCATAGAGGGATGTGTGTAGTGTAGGGCCATGGCAGCAGGTACATCCTTCTAAAATCCATAGAGGGATGTGTGTAGTGCCCAGATCTAGCCTGCGATGGTGCCAGGAATAGGAAGGAATGACTTCAGTTGAAGCAAAACTGCAGATTCAGAAGACAAGTCAATTAGTAATTGTCTCACTCAGCAACCACAACGCAGACTAGAAACAAAGGCCAGAATCCTATTGCATATTTATGCAGGTATACTTCACTCTCTGTAACTTCCCAGTCCAGCATTGATTCAAGATAAGCGGTACATGTAGTTCTTTCCTGTTGCACACTGACTCATGCTACTAATGTGCAATTAATTACAAATGTCTACGCTGCCTTTGTAACATATGGCAATTCATCACACAAATTAAATGCAGGTGTGATTCTAGCAAAAGTGGGAATGAAAGAGGATGTTGTGAGTTGTTTTTGAATTGATCACAACAATAATGTTACAATAATAATCGCAGAATTGCAGAGGTGGAAGGGGCCCTATGCAACATTGAGCCTAGTTCCTGTCAAGGACAGTGGGTGGGGAATTGAACTCCCAGCCTCTGAAGCCACAGCCAGATACCTAGATCACTGAGCTCTCCAGCAGTTCATTGGACTATCTAGCTCATAGTTCACTGATACAGCAGTGGGCACACTGTGGATGAATTTTTTCAAGCGCCAGGGCCATATGGGGGCTAAATCAGCCTCTTCAAATGAAACCGGAAAGGCGAGGAACAACCTCTTCCAAGAGACTCTGTTTCGTGGAATACGGGAGCACAACTTGTTTCAGGTGAGAATTGCTCATCTTAGCAGTGCATTTTTCACAGTTTTGCAAATGTGGGTGAACTTTTTTCTTTTCCACCAAGGAGATCCAGGGACCTCCACGATTGCCCAAGGTACCACACAATCCTCATTGCTCGTCCCACAGATCAGTAGAGGTTCTTCCATATTTTCCACAGAGAGGCCGTTTCCAATCCCAACCCAAAGAGGAGATATCAGAAATTAAATAAGACATAGGCCGCAGTCCTACCAGCATTTTCTGCATAGTTTCCCAGTGGCGAACTGCGTAGTAAAAGATCACGCGGTAACTGGGAAGAGAAGTAAATTCTGGTCCCGGCTGACCATGCCCCTGGAACAGCAGTTTCAGTGACGTTTCCTAAACCAACACGAGGAGCTGGGTTTAGAAACTTCGCTCAAAAATGCTTAATTATTTGCTTCTGTAACCATGACAGGACCCTGAAAATACAGTAAAATCAGTTGTTCCCCTTTAACACCATGGAGTCTTGGAAACTGGAGCCAGAAAGAAGGCCAAAATGCGAAGTAGACAGGTAGAGAATAAACCAGAATATGAAAATACGACGCAAAAGAGAGGACACTAACTGCAAGTTAAAAACCACGTGACTGCCAGAAAAAAAATACGCAGGAAATTTATATATGCAGAAAACTCTGGTAAGGCTGCGGCCATATTTTCCCAAGAAAAGCACGTGCTCTATCAATAAACTAGTTCCTCAAAATGAAACTATAAGATGTGATGTTGAAGATTTTGTAAAGGTCCCATCACTCTCTTGTAGACTCATCTCAGTCCACAATGTTCTTTCCACTGTTAATTTCTTTCTTTTCACTGCTATTTTTCCCAACTTTCCTTCGGTTACTTGCCAGCTAGATTTTCTGTGGAACAGGAATATGGATCGCAAAGAAAACGAGGCCAAGAAACAGCTTTTCTGTGAGGCCACGGTAGAATAAGCCACAAGAGAGGCCAGGTCCTTCAAAAGCAATAAACGTCTGCAGCTCCCACTGAGTCACATTCACTTGCAGAGCCCCATATTAGAATCAGATTGTCACCTTGGGGAAGGCTGGTGCCACACCAGGCAGCACATTCTGTCAACTCATATGATGTCTGACATGCCGGACTGACAGGGCTGGCATAGAGCAGAGTGCTGCACTCCCAAGGAATGTAGCTGTAAAATGGCCACCCGCTTCCCTCATCCACACTTCAAAAGCCTTTCTGAGGGATAGTCAGCCTCTGTTTTCGCCAAGCCTTCCCTTGTCTTTATCTTTCACCCGGCTTTTCCTCTTCCCCATTCCAAAGAGGAGAAAAGGCTGCCATAGTGGTGGGATGGCATTGGTTTCAAAGTAAATAATAGAGATGGGCACGAATCAAAAAATGGTGTTTCGTTTGTTTGTCGTTTAGGGGGTCTGTTTCGGTTCATTTCCATTTTTCGTGAATTTTTTTGCAAAAAAATCATTTTCGTTTTCATTCGTTTCATTACCGTTTCCGTTACCATTTATTTCATTTTTTTGTGATTTTTTTTTAGCCTTTAAAGCAGTTCAATGTATGCCGGAACGAAAACGAAACGGATGACAAAATTTCTGGTGTTTCTGTTCGTTTCGTTTCATTTTAGAGATAAAATTCGTTTATCGTTTTGTTGCGTAACGAAACGAAAAAACAAAAATGGAAACAAAAAATTGTTCGTTTCGTGCCCATCTCTAGTAAATAATCACCTTGCCTTCCTGCCAGCGGTTAAGAGGAAATCTTGAGGGGTTCTTGGGTGGGAAAAGTCAGAAATTCTGCAAGGGAACTTTTTGAAAACACTATGACTCCTATCATTACAGAGAAAAATAACACACCCTCCCTGACAACAGTAAACACAGCTGTGCAATTTATTATTTGAAAAGATTCCAGTGCCGAGTTTACAAGTTGGTTCCCTGCTCCACCCTCCCTAGAACACGCATAACAAAGAACACTAATGCAATGTCCTTGAGTTGGCTTTGTATTCCCTGGTGTGTAGTCACTCCAGATACATTTCTGCTACATTCCTAAACTCTAGCTGATCACAGTAAAACAGTAAATGAAAGAAAAGATACTTTGACCATAACTAGCTCTTTCCCCCTTGCCCTCGTTTCTATCCCTTTTCTCTCCCTCCCTCTCCCTCTCTCCCTCCCCCCCCTCTCTCTCCAGAAACTGATATATAGAAACGACTTGGAACATCAATGAATAGCTAAAGATGGTATCTTTAAGAGCTGGGAGGAGGGTAGAATCACCACTGAATTTGCAAAAAAAAAGGTGGGAGTAAAGAACCGTGTGCCTCTAAACAGCACATTTTCTCTCTTTAGAACAAGGCACATACTCCCAGTTTGCTTTATTTAGCACTGCCAGGAGGTTTTCACAGCTCTACTTGGAAACAAGATGTGTGTGGAGTGTGCACCTTGTTTTAAGGGAGGAAAAAAAAGCACATCTGCCATTGTCAAAAGAAAGCTTAATGGTTGAGGGAATAGGTTCAAAAGCACTTCCTGTCATCTACCACCGTTGTCCTTCCTGTCCTCTACCAGCATTGGGGGTGGTTGACCAACATACCTGGCTCACCCCCCCCCAACAAATTATTTTCTACTGAGAGAGAGGGAGGGAAGGATATATATATCACTTATAAACCCATTTTATAGCATTTTGGAGGCTGGATTGGGGCTCAGGGAGTGGATTGAGAGATGAGAAGGTTTAAACACCCTGCCCTTGAAAGTTGCCCCATCCTGTCCTTAAGGCACTGTTTTCAGTGGCAGTGGAGGCAGCACGTCTTGGTGGGTGGGGGAAGAACCCAAACAGACTGGGCCTTCACACAGTCCAGACACTTCATGTTGCCCATTCCCTGAGTTAACAGAATAGCACTAAGATGCTACCTTGAGATTTACTGAAGAGATTCAGGCAGTGAATGTACTAAATACAATGCCTGGTGGCCAGCCATGCATGTTAAGGGTACAAACTATGCTCTATGTATATACTATTGTATTATGCATAGTCTCATTCTGCTTGGCCACCTTGTCCCTAAATGTGGCTCCCATTGGAGATAGGCCTCAACTGGAAGGGTATGAGGCTTAACTAAGCTTAGCTCTACCTAGTTTCCTGTTCTTGCTTCACTACAGGCTTTCTTTCTGAATAGAAGGCTAGGTAGAACAAGGTCTAGTTCAGCCACAGCATCTTTTAGGGCTCTTTGACACGACCCCTAAGATCCGCTGGCAACTTAAATTCAGACCAGAGATCTTGGGGGTTTGCACCTCTTGCTGTGTTCCCACCCCTCTGCACTCCCTTGCTCCTGTCTGCATGAGGGGAGGGAGAAAAAAAGGGAGAAAAGAATGCAGACTCACCTCTGATCTGTGGTAGGGAGCTGCCCCGGGAAGCATTCCAGTCTATTAAAGGGGCAGGGGGCAAAAAAAACCACACAAACAAACAGAAGGGAGGCGAGTCCGGCACTCACTGCTTTGCAATCCGCATCAGAAATTTTTCACCTTCGGAGACCAGGTACTTGGAAAATGTGCTGGGACACGCTTAGGTGGGAGTGGTCATACTTGTTTCATTTCTTATGAATTTTTAAAAGAAATTCATATGAAATGAAATGAGACAAAACAAAACAGCTCCCCTGGGTCCTAGAGGCACCAGATTTAGTGCCTGGGAGCCATATTTAAAGGGTTAAAAGGTTCCTGCTGAGCTATCTTCCACATACATTTAAAGCAGCAGCAGGATCCCCTGGTGCTGACTAGGCCAGGTTTAAAGGGGTCCAGCCATTGACAGCTCAGCAGGAGCCCTCTGAAAATGATGGAATGAAATGGTTCATTTCAATGAAAAAAACGACCATTTTGTTTCATCCATAATATAATGCTCCTTCCTCATTTCATTTTGTTTCATTTTGTTTCATTATATAATGAAATGATGAAACAGCATTTTGTTTTTTGTTTCATTCCCATCCCTACTTTTGATGGCATTGCGTTCTAAGCGTCCATCGAAACATAGAAAGAGAGGGAGTCCATCACCTTTCCAAGGAAGGAATTACACAGTTAAGGTACCAGTACTAAAAAAGGCCTCATCTCTGAGACATCAATTGTATATTTGTTTATGTTGTACTATAGGATAAAACCTCCACTGCTGATCCTAACTGATTTACTTTCATTGGCTCATATTTTTATTGTAGCATGGCATCTATTTTTTCAAGCCTTGAGGATCAATAACAAAGCTTTAAGGGTTGCAAATGTAGATAGAGTGATACAGAGAGCAATGTGAGGACAGGGTTGGCCATAAAACCATCACAATTTCATACTACAGTATGAAAAAAAAAAATAAGCACAAGCTCATATATTTTTCATTCAGTCAGTCTTTATTATGTAGTCAAAGCCCCAAATTCCATATGCATTTTTATATACCACATGTACATCATTAAATAAAGAAAAAAATGCAAAATGTCCCCCTCAAAACCGGTGTGTGAGTATATGAGAAATCAACTCTGTTTTGGGTTGCCTATGAAACAAGGAGTCCATATTCCCGTAGTCTCCATGAAATGTGCTCCCTTCTGCTCGATTCTGTGCTGTTTCCTGACTGAAGCTCTTCAAAATAGTGAGACTCCATGTCTGTACATTTACCCTCTGCTGTTTCTGCCCGGGTGCTCCACCTCCACCTCCACTCCCTCACCATCAGCTCTTTCCTGGAGCAGGCTGTGTGTTTTGCTATGTCAGCATCAACATCACAAGTGTCGGCATCAGCATTTAACCATCAGCTGTTACACCATCTGGCACGTGAAACATCAGCACAATGACACGGCTTTTTAACCTGCGGCACC
Source organism: Phrynocephalus guinanensis (assembly GCA_037367245.1). Taxonomy (NCBI): domain Eukaryota; kingdom Metazoa; phylum Chordata; class Lepidosauria; order Squamata; family Agamidae; genus Phrynocephalus; species Phrynocephalus guinanensis. Next base: position 10,324,097 of record CM074748.1, read on the forward strand.
CCTGCCATCTTGCTTCCCTTATTCCTCCCCACCCCTCTTTCTCATTCCCTCTGGGACAATATTTTCTCAGTTTTCTTCTCTATAGGAGAAAAACAAGAGATGTTTTTTAAAGGGGGGGGGGGAGAATATGTGCTTAATGGATCTTCAAAGGAGAAAAAGCTTCATTTTGCTTTGGTTTCTGATGGCACTGCAGGGAAACCCAATTTTACAAGGGGGAAGGTCAAAGTTATCTGAACTGCCATCCTCCAGGTATCTTAGATTGCAAGCACTTCTGTTCCTGACCATTGCTCATGCTAACTAGGGCTGTTAAAATTGCAGTGCAACAAAACAAAACAACACTGTGTTGATGGAAGGATGAAGTAAGTGGACAGATTTCAAAAGATTAATCAATTCAGCTACACATGTTGCAAATCACAAGAGTCATTGCAAATGTTGATATGCATGTATCTTCATGTAAGAAATGACCTTATACCCCATCCATTATGCAATAATGGACAATATTTTGGTGTTCTTCAGATGTTTCAACATTTCTTTCAAACCATTTTCTTTTATTGAAGTCAGTATAATGCCTGTGAGCACTTAGGACTCAAGTTCCATATGCTTACCAGTTAGGGTTAAACACTGCATAATGCACATTAGCTTCATTTTGTCACTGAGATGGGAATGCAAGCTTCACTTGATTTGGTATTAAACTTCACCTGGACTGAAAATTCATGATTACAGATGGGCATGAACCAGCAAAATGGGTTGTGGAAGTCCACAACTGTGAATTTATGATTTTTCCTGAATGTACCACAAATTGGTACATCAGCAGTTCACTAAGGATTTTTTAAAGACAGTCCACTGGCTTTCTAAAAAAAGAAACATAATCCAGTTACCTCCCTACCTGTCACAGAATAGACATTTCATAGAACTGTAGAGTTGGAAGAGACCTCAAGAGCCATCCAGTCCAGCCCCCCTGCCATGCAGGAACCCCCATCACAGTACTCTGTGTAGGGGCAATGTGTAGCCTGAATACTGTAATTAAACTGTAAAGTGCCCAGAGACTACTTGAAGTGGTATGGGGCAGTATATAAGCAGAACATTTTGCTTTTACTCTCAACAGATGGCCATCCAGCCTCTGCTTAAAAACCTCCAAAGAAGGAGACTCCACTACCCTAAGTGGCAGCATATTCTACTGCCGGACAGCTCTAACCATCAGGAAGTTCTTCCTAATATTTAAATTGAATCTCCTTTCCTGTAGTTTGAAACAATTTCCCCTTATCCTAGTCTCTGAAGCCACGAAGAACAAACCAGTCCCCTCTTCAATGTGACATTCTTTCAAATATTTAACATGGCTATCATATCCCCTCTCGGCCTTCTTCTTCTTCTTTTAAGGCTAAACATTCCCAGCTCCCTAAGTCACTCCTTGTAAGATATTTCTTCCAGACCTTTAACCATCCTAGTCCTCCTCTCTTGGATCCACTGAGGTTGTCAGCATCCTTTCCCTTCTCCTGCTGCTGCTTCTCCTGCTGCTTCCTCTGCTGTCCCTGCTCCTATCTTGAGAGGTGCTTGGTTCCCACAGGCTGGCTACCTCTTAAAAGCAAAACTCCTCTGCCTTTGATGAGAGGCAGTCTAGGTTGAGGATGCCAGGCTTTTGCTTTTGCTTTTTTTAAAAAAAGAAGGAGCCTGGTCAACTCCTGGCTGGCTGCTTCTGTAGATGGCAGTGGAAGACGCTGCAAGAGGCACCAGCAGGAAATAGAACAGTGTTAATGGGGGCAGTGGGAAAGGGGCCTGACTGGGGAAAATGAACAAGTATGTTTGTCACCTTGCAAAAAAAAGTTCATTGGTTCAGGACAGTTTGGGTTCTCTGGTTTGGATGAACCAGAACCAACCAGAACCAACAAACTGGTGGTGTTCAACAAAGTACCCTGGTTCATTTTCCCTCCTTTGTGTCTATCTGTGCTTTGAAAGAACTGTGTCCCTGGAGGAAAAACACACTCTTTCTAACAGCAAAGGGGTACCTTCTTGTCTCATGTCCTTTTGGAACAAAGGAAGCCTCCTTGCTTGAAGTCAATCCTTTCTCCCTGCTGGATACTAACCAGAAGATACTCTTCCTGCCCTGTCTATGCATTGCTGAGTTGTGTGGGTAGAATAGCCATAGAAGGCTGTTGCAGCAAGAAACCATGACCAGTTTTGTGGCACTTTCAAAACTAAGAAGACTAGAAATGGTATAAGCTGTAGAGAATGGGCATCCACTGACAAGCAGAAGCAGCTGAGAACAGCACAAGACACAAAGTGGTTCACAAGAAGATAATAAGTTGCCCTGGAGAACTGCATCCCTGCTCTTTCTAGCCCAGTAGGGTTGCACTGCTTGGTAGCTACTCTCTGACATTTCAGACCATATTATTTACCAGCCTTAGAGATGCTACAGATTCAAACCAGAGCCTTCAGTTGGCAAAGGACGGGAAGTTCCCCTGACCTATGGCCCTTTAAAAACATGTGGCACATAAAGGTTTGCCTGCCAACATCACCTTACTGCTTCTGCCAACCTCCCTGGCAAATATTCAGCATCTGAGTAGGCTGCTTGCGTCTGGAACCATATTATTCATCCGTCCATCCCATGCTTTTCTTAGCCTTTCACATTGCCTTGTCCTTTTAATGACAATACCATGGAAACCATGTGTTCTACCACTGGCTTATGGTCTCTTTCATAGAGCTGTGTCTGTTGGCATTTTTGTAGGTTGTCAAGTTGCCTCTGACTCATTGAGACTCTATGAATGAGTGACTTCCAAAATGGCCCATCTTTTAACAGTCTTGCTAAAATCTTATAAATACAAGTTTGGGGCTTCCCGGCTTCCTCCAGTCTCCTGGCTATTTCTACAACTTATTTTGATAACCTGCACAGTGCCTGAGATCTCTTACCAGGAACCGTTCCTGGAAAGATGGTTTCTGAAAAGGGAGTTTCATTGATACAAGATCACCTTTTCCCTCTCCAGGTCAATGATGAGATGGGTGAGCGAGTACAGTTCTAAGAAAAATGGAATATTACAATCATGGCTGCTGCCGTCAAGACCACCATGAAAACCACAAAGTGCAAAAAGTTGTCAGTTTTATTAAACGTTCTAGGCATGGGAAAATGTGAATATTTTAAAGATACCATTGTTCACCATCAGTAAGACGTGAAAGGTTTAACCTTCAGAGGCATGGTCTCCATTTTGGGGGATTTAACTCAATGTTATCCCCAATAAAGTACTTTGAGGCCCTTTAAGTATCTGAGATTTCCCGGCCAGTTCAATTGCATCTGCATATCATGTGCTGATGTTATTTGTCATCCTTTTGCTTCCACTTTATAGGGGGCATTATAGAGATTTTGAGATATGGAAGATCTTCAAGGTTCTAGTCTACTTGATGCCCTACATCACATGGGTTCTCTTGCTGGGATTTATATTGCTCCTGAATTTTCTACAAAAACTTTCTGAACCAGCTTTACAATTTCCTGTTCTGGCAATTTTAGATAATCCAAGGTGACTAGACTATGAGTTTCTGTCCAAATACTCTGTTTCAGAGATAACAGGGATTGTAGCTGACAAAGGACATTCAAACAACCCTTCCATGCTTTAGGCTACAACCCTTTACCACTGAAAGCAGTGGGACATCTTTCTGGATAGATAAAGCATAGATTATTCTGACATCCTTTGAGGTTCTGAGAAATGTAACTTGTTAAGGATGGAAATCAATCTGGTTAGCTTTTGAGTGCTTTAAAAACATTTCATGGAAAATGTACATTTTGGCATCAAAATTTAATATTGGCATTAAGATTTGATTTTGGGCAGGGGGCAAAAACCCTATCAAAATGTTTCATGTGAGCCTTACAAGCTGCTTGGGAGGACCATTACACTATTAAGTGGAGGTCGTGGCTGAAAGCGTACAACAGCTGCCCAAAGGGATTTCTTGAGCAGTAAAGGGCAATGACTGAAATAGTTAGTTTAGAAGCTGGCATGGCCATCAAAAAATCACAGAGGGCAGGGTAAAGCTGAGTGCAGCTGGCTGCTGGTGCTGGTGTGATCTGATCGAGATTGAGGAGGGAGGCTGGAGGCTTTAGGATTTAAGTTAGGCAGGCAGGGAGGGAATTGAATTTAGAAAATAATTTCGTTGATTCCCTGCAGCTTTGTCTGCTGAAGGGAATAGCAGTTTATTTTTTATTTCTTCTCTGACAGTTTGTGAGGATTTTTTTCTGATATTGGATAAAGGGGGAGGTTCGACTGGGAGTGGGAGGTGTGGATTTATTTTAAATATATAATATTTACTACCATTTATTTTCTATTTTCCCAACTTCAATTTGCTTGCACACACACACATTTGGGGTGCAAGCCAAGAACAGAACCTCTATCCTAAGTGATATCCTAACTGCCCACTCGCCCGTCCGCCCACGCCACCACCCGCCTGTGGTCCGCGCTGCCGCCTGCCCACTTGCCTGCCCGCGGCCGCCGGCCGCCCGCTCACCCGCTCGCCCGCCCCCCACTGCCCGCCACCTAGGGTGCAAAAACACCTAGCGCCGGCCCTGCTTGCGGGACACCCCTATGTTCTGGGAAGTCAAATTGCGCTAAATCACGGTGGAAATGACAAACAACAAATGGAAACAACAAATTTTTGAAAAATTTCACGACAAACGGAAACGACCCGAAACGGACCCGTTCCAACAAGCGAAAACTCGAAACGTCATTTTTTTCTGGTTGCGCCCATGTCTACTCACGTTTAATGGCTTCCCAGTGACCAATCGTAAAACAAAGCAAGCTGAAATGCAAGATATCATGAGCTGCAACAGACACCTTTTAATAGGTCAGGGAACACATTTGAGACCAAACTAATAGACAAACAGGAAAACAAAAGCAAAAAAATAAGGATGGGCGTATCTTCTGTCCAAAGGCCTCAAAGGCCTCCTTTATCCAGTGAAATCGTGAAAGCTGCCTATTGTTGACTTTTCTTTTCCGTTCACCTCAGACCATTTGCTGAAACAGCATCTTCCTGACCCAGTGATGGAAAAGGAATTATTGTTGATACTTGGGGGGAGAGAATTAACACTATCTAATTTGCGGTCTGTGAGATGTAACAAAGGCAGGCACATTTGTTTGGGTTTCCCTCTCTTGAGGGGAAACCACAAACATCAGGAGGCGAGGTTCCCTCCCTTTTCTTTTTCAATTACAGTACACCCAAAGAAGTGCATACAGTTAAAAATTGTGCCTTTGCAAAATGTAGGTCCAAACATACTGTAGTTGATAGGGAAATGGGCAAAGAGCACAGGAGAAATGTAGGTGTGTGATAGGAAAAGGGCATACCGAAGTGCACTCTAAGCATCCATGCAGGAAAACAGCAGTACTTCCGACAACAGAATACAGAATATAAGGATTGGAGGAAAGTGCAGGAGGAAGCCAGGAAAACACAACAAAGCAGTGAAAAATTAGTCATGAAATATGCTCCTGGCACACTCATGGGTTTTGCAAACTCAAGACTATTCATAAGACCATAAGAACATAAGGACATAAGAAGAGCCATGCTGGAACAGGCCAAAGGCCCATTTAGTCCAGCTTCCTGTATCTCACAGTGGCCCCACCAGATGTATCTGGGAGCGCACAAGACTAGATATCTGTCTCCTCATACCACTCCCCTGCATCTGGCCCTTGAAGTACCCCAGTTTTAAGCCTGGAGATGACACATCTCCATCATGGTTTGTAACCTGTGAAGGACTTTTCCTCCAGGAATCTGTCCAATCCTCTTTTGAAGGCATCCAGGCCAGATGCCATCACCACATCCTGTGGCAGGGAGTTCCACAAACTAACAACGCGCTGGGTGAAAAAAAAAATTCTTTTGTCTGTTCTTACTCTCCTAGCGCTCAATTTGAGTGTATGTCCCCTAGTTCTGGTATTTTGTGACAGGGAGAAGAGCTTCCCTCTGTCCACTTTGCTCATGCCCTGCATTAAACTTGGAGATTACATATCTCCATCATGGTTAGTAACCTGTGATGACCTTTTCTTCCAGATATCTGTTCAATCTCCCTTTGAAGGCATCCAGGCCAGATGCCATCACCACATCCTATGGCAGGGAGTTCCACAGACTAACAACATGCTGGGTGAAAAAAATATTTTTCACAGTCTGTAATACTCCCACTCTGAGCTATGTCTGTTCTCATTCTCCCAACCCTCAGTTTGAGTGGATGTCCCCTAGTTCAGGTATTTTGTGTGTGAGAGAAGAGTGTCCCTCTATCCACTTTACTCATGTCCTGCATTGTTTTGTACATCTCAATCATACCCCCCCAGACACCTTTTTTCCAGACTAAAGAGCCCCAAATGCTGTAGCCTTTCGTCATAAGGGAGATTCCCCCAGCCCAGTAATCATTTTAGTCGCTCTCTTTTGCACCTTTTCCAGTTCCACTGTGTCTTTTTGAGCTCATAGAATGTCTTCAGTTTCCTGCATCAACTCTTTTTTCCAGACTAAAGAGCCCCAAATATTTTAGCCTTTCCTAAAACATTCAACAATTCAATATTGAACAGACAGACTGACAGGAACTGAACAAATTAATGAATTAATGAATTAATATTAATACAGTGGATGTAGTTTTGGGACTCAACAACAAATTCATTTCAAGCCAAATTGTTATTGAATCAGGTTTAATTTGAACCCAGATCTCCAGTGTGTCCAGCCTGACATAACATTACCTTACTTTGCACCCCTGTCTTTCAGCCTTTCAATTTCTGCTTCTACTGCAACTGAATGTAACATACACATATTCCACTGCAGACTACAAAGGCCAAGGGGGGAGGGGAGAGAAGGGAGAGGTAGAGGAAAGGAAACTCTGTTCCTCTCACCACTGGCTTTTACAGGCAAAATTCTTGATTTGCTACTATTAATCATTCCTCCCGTGTAAATGATAAAGTTTCTTGGAAAGTTGGAAGTCACAGTTCCAGCCGGAATGTTATTAAAGCCAATTCCTGGTAGCTATCACCGGAATTCATGATCCTCAGCTTAAGAGTGCCTTGAAATATATACACGTGTCTCAAAGAACTCAGAAGCTAAGCTTTGATTTTATTCCACACAAGGTGAGGATGGCAACCTTTGACGCAAGAGACTGGAGGGGATAACAGAGTATGTTGAAACTACTATGTTGACATTACAAATGTTACGTCTGCCTCTGTTTCCTTGTATATGTCCTGATCTGATCTATTTTCCCCCCCAAGATCCAGAAATAACTTCTGCATGCCTGTGTTAATGCTATTATTAAAGGATGAAGAAAATAACTGAGTAGAGTATTTTCTCAGCAGGAGGAAGTGTGGATTTAATTATATGAGTCACATTTTGCTGTTTCTGTGCATGCAACATGTTTATCATGGCCAATTGATTCCCTCCAGTTGACTAACTTCTGTACCTGTAACTTAGACAGTTTCTTAACTCAAATATGTACATCATGAGTTTAGGGGCAAGGATTCAGCATTTTTAACATTTGTGCAAAATTTACACCAATATGTGCTCCATCACGTTACAGAAGGAAACAGGGATGTCTGTTTTCACCTCGGAAATGTTGGAGGAAACATCATCACTTCTGACAGGTTGAACTCTCAGCAATTTCCAGTAACAAAGTGAGCTGTGGAAAATGCAAGACGGAGATCTGATGAAATGTTCTAGAACTCATATAGATAATGATTATTACCTCTAGATTATCGGCAGCCACTGGTCCGGGAGCTGGGATGATGGTTCCTACTTAGCTACTACCTACTAAAGCCATCAGCGACTGGCACTTAAAATGTAGATCGTACACCCAAATGTGAGGTCTTAAACAATAATACACTCTTCTCCAGCTTTGCTATTCTTGCAAGTAAAGACAGCAAAGGAGATGTGAAGATTTCATTCAGTAATTTATTACTAAGTAGGGATTAGAGATGGGCACAAATTAAACCACGAACCAGAAAAACCAATGAAACAAGCTGGTTTGTGGTTTGGTTCGTGGCCTGGTTTGGGGGTGGTGTTCCCATTTTGCCGAAGCAAAATGAAATGCTGATTTTACTCCACTTCACGCTTCATTTGCTTTGACAAACAGGGATGGCTCGCCCGCCTCCTTTCCAGTCACCTGGCCTACCTACCGCTGCTATTGCTGCTGTGCTACTTCCATGCTGTTACCATCACTGCCACCACCGCTGCCTCCTCCTCCTCCTTGGGTACCATTTCCTGAGACAGCAGCTCTTTGAAGGGAAGCTTGTTGATGCCTCTGAGCACATGCCTGCCTCCCAGCTGATCAGGACAACCATCTAGAAGGTGGTACATGCTCAGATGCAGCAACAGGCTTCCCTGCAGAGACCTCACTTGCTGCCTCAGCAGCAGCATGACTAAAACAAGAGAGGTAGGCCCCCTTCAGTCATGAAGTGAAAAAGGAATCACAAAACAATTCGCTTTCCTCATTGGTTCGTGGTGGGTCATAGTTCATGGCTCACCACACACCATGAAGCCACCATTCTCCAGGTTCATGCCCATCTCTAGTCATGATCAGAATACACAGCCCTCCTTCATGAATGAGAATGGCATTTCATTAAAATCCGAGAAAGGAAGGTGCAAAATTTGCCTGTTTATGGTGTATTGGCCTAAATATGGCCTTCCAGATGTGCTTAGATTTCAACTCCCACAGAGAGGAACACTGAGGTTTCAGTCCAGCATATCTAGATGGTCCCATTTTGTCCTTCACTTAGACTAGGCAGGAGGTTTAATTGCTTAACTCTGCCTTTGAACCACAGAGTTTTTGAACCTGATGGTGATGCTGACATAGAGTTGTCTCACACTTTGTTTATAGCAGAACAACCAACCAAACAGGTTTTCGTTCCTTAACAGCTGTATAGCAGAGAGACACAATATGGTATCCTCCATTCCTGAAAATAGCTGTATTTATTGAATGGGCAGAGAGGTGAAAAATTCATTTCACTTTTTGGGTTTAAAAAATATACAAAACCTTGCAAACTTATTCATAATGGCCATCTGTCGGAAATATTGTGATGGGGTTCCTGCAGGGCAGGGGGTTGGACTAGATGGCCCTTGAGGTCTCTTCCAACTCTATGATTCTATGATTCTATAAATGAAAAAAAATATTTAAAACATGAATGTTTGAAAAAGCAACACCTTCATTTTTCTACTAACAAACTCAACTACTTCTTTAGCAAATTTTCTTTCTTTTTCTCATTCTTTGCCATCTTTTTCATGCAGTCTGTTTTGTGGGGCTGTTAGATTCATGTAGATGCTCCCCTTCTCTCATGAGAAATATTAGAGATATATGGAGTGAAGTGTGAGGCATGGAGCAGTCTATTTACTGCACTCTCTGCTTTTACAGTCAGATGGAGTGTGGAACACAGAATGATCTGGTCCTTATAGACTTGTTCTCAGTCTTTGAGCAGAATCCTAACTAGCCAAGACAGGCAAGGGTGAGCTGAGACGATAATAGGTCATCTGAAGCTATGCTGAATCCATCCTCCTGCCAGCCTGTTGATATTGGAAGCAACTGAGAGCTACCCACACCTTGGCCTTTGTGCGGCCTAGAGATGGTCACAAATAAAAAATGGCGTTTCGTTTGTCGTTTGGAGGGTCCGTTTCTGTTCGTTTCTGTTTTTTGTGAATTTTTGCAAAAAAAGTTTTCATTTTCGTTCATTTTCATTACCATTTCATTACCATTTATTTCAATTTTTGTGATTTTTTTTTAGCATTTAAAGCAGTTCATTGTATTGCAGTAACAAAAACAAAACGCACGACAAAATTTCCGGTGTTTCTGTTCATTTCGTTCCATTTTGGAGACAAAATTCGTTTGCCATTTTGTTGCATAACGAAATGAAAAAACAAAAATGGAAACAAAAAATTGTTCATTTCGTACCCATCTCTAGTGGAGACATCACAGCTTTATCTCTGATCTGAAAGAGAATCAGATGGGGCAAAAGCTTAACTTCTTTCTATCTGTTTGGTGTGGTTTTTTTTTTTTGTCATCTCTTTCTGTAGTTCGTCAGCTGGCAGATTTTAACCTGCCAAGTTCTTCTGGTGGATGTGAAAGGATAGCCTACCACCAGCACAGGGGCATTTCTGCTGGCATAAGGAGGTATCTACTGGTACCTGAGACTTCTGCCCATACCTCACCCTCTACAGCTGCTTTTTCTTTGTGTTAGGGTCGCACTGTCACATGTTATTTTAGAAGGAGGCCAATGATCCAGATTTGAGGAAGAAAAAAATACTCAGGGCTATTAAATAGAAACAATCACCTTCCTTTATTGTCTCTAGTTAAGGAGCTCAGCCACCATCAAACACATAGGCTTTGGAGGAAAGCAATGGATTATGTGTGAAGGTTACCTCCTGAGGGGTGCGAATTTCACAGCAGCAGTAAAAATGTTAGCCACAAAGAGGAAAGGGTGGGGGCGCCAGGAGCTGTGATTTAAAGCAGTGGCAAATGCTTACTCTCCTTCTGATAGTATGCTCTAACTTTTGTCTGATGGGGATAATGGTGCCGCTTTGGAAAGAGATCCTGAGCATTATTTAAAGATAGGAATAAACAATTTGATAGTGTTTTAACTCATGCATGGTAACTCTTGTTTTTTTTTCTTCTATGGAGAGAAACAAGTGTGCTGGTTGCCATGGTAATTCCTGTCTTACCTTTTAAGACAAAGGAGAGCTTGGAGCCGCAAAATTAAGTCCCCTTCAACCTTTTGCTTCTCATTCTTAACAAGGTATTCTTTTCTCTGCTTTTTTTCCTCTCCCTCTCTTCTCTTTCTCACTTTAAACCATCTCTTGGCCTGCTGTTCCGATATAATCCAGCCTCAAAATTAATTTTGATTACAGAGTTGACCTGCAATTATTTTAATAGGAGATTCCTTGACTTCATAAAAAGAAGACTCCCATGCAGAATGGTACAAAGCGACCCTGTGGGTAAACCAATGGTCTGTGGTTCTCTTTAGTTAAAAAGAAGAAGAAGAAGAAGAAGGTGGGAAAGGGCATTTGACCCAAGAAATAGATGTTACTGCATTTGCAGCTTCTTCCATCTTAATTGGATTGTCCAGAGTGATGAATTTCATCTATTATGGGATTGGCTTTTTTCTCCGCTCGTTAGGGCTTTTCACAAACTGTGTTATTACAATCTATTTCTGAATCCCTATGTTGTGCTTCATTATGAATATTGTATAGGGTATATATTACACCGTTACCATGTGAACAATGAAATACATATATAACAGCAGTAGAGATGGGCACGACTTGAAAAAAAATTTTTTCAAGTTGTCGTTAGTCGGGCCGGTTCCGTTTCGGCTCGTTTCCGTTTTTCGTGAAAATTCGCAAAAATTAGTCGGTTCGTTTTTTTGTTTTTTTGTTGTCGTTAGTACTGGTTTGGGGGGGGTAGCGGGCTCCTGGAGGGAGCTGCAGGAGTCAGCCAGAGCCACAAGTGACGGACTGGCAGACTCTTTGCACCCGCTGTGTCTCATGTACTTGCATGTAGTGCAATGCAAGTAGATCTGGCTTAGGGTTAAGACGGGTTAGCGCAAGGGTAGGGTTAGGCTAGTTACGGGTGAGGTTAGGGTGAGTATTGGGGTGCACCTCTGGGTGCCTCTCTGACCCACTTAGAAGGACAGTGTACTGGCGTATGGGTTAGGCTTAGGGTTCGGGTTTGGGCTACGATTAGTGGGCTGTTTATGCCCGATTGGCACATCCCAGAAGTCTCTGTGGTCAACCTGGCCAAGTGGCCATGCGATTGGTGGAAAATTTGCATGGTCTACTCCCATGGGCGAGCCCATCATTGCAAATGTGCAGGTGTAAAAAAATAAAATAAAATAAAATCAACGGAGACTTTTTTTTGCAAGAAAAACCCACTGCTGCTACTGTAAAAATTCAAGCATTTAAAATAGCTAATTTTCGCATGTTTCTGTGGTGCTTTGGTGGGGTTTTGGGCAACGATTTCAAAAAAAATATTGCGGTCGCCATTTTGGATCCCCCCCCACCGCATGGCAAATGCATGCGCCCTCCCAGCCTGGTACAGTCAGCAAAACCTGGCCATGCGATTGGTGGAATGGCTCCAAAACTTTGCATGGTCCACTCCCATGGGTGAGCCCATCATTGCGAATGCGCAGGTGTAAAAAAATAAAATAAAATAAAATAAAATAAAATCAACGGAGACTTTTTTTGCAAGGAAAACCCACTGCTGCTACTGTAAAAATTCAAGCATTTAAAATAGCTAATTTTCGCATGTTTCTGTGGTGCTTTGGTGGGGTTTTGGGCAATGATATCAAAAAATATATTGCGGTCGCCATTTTGGATCCCCCGCACTGCATGGCAAATGGATGCGCCCTCCCAGCCTGGTACCAGCAGCGCAGCAGTAGCAATAGCCAAGGAGAGGGGGGCGGGGAACCCCCCCCAAATAAAACACCCTTCCGGCCTGGTAGGTGCCCTCAGACAGTTTTCGCCTACTTTTAGGGCCGGGAATCAGTTTTTTTTAACTTTTAAAAACTTTTATTCTGTGCCGCTTGGCATTGCGCGATCGCCGCGATGCAAGTAACGAGCACGACAAATCAGACCAAATTGTTCGTTCGTCGGTTCAAGCTCGAATTCTGGTGGAGTAATTCCCGTTTCCGTTTCCGTAGAGTAATGGATACGAGTAACGGAAACGGAAACGGGAATACCACTAAGTCGTGCCCATCTCTAAACAGCAGCTCATAATCTCCTGAATGTAAACCAGTGGACATTCCTTCCTTCATAACTATATGGCATGATTCACGGGGATATTGGAAAAGTTACAGCCCTGTTTGGATCTAAAATTAATAAGAGGAAGAAGCCAGTAAGGTGGAGCACATTGGGAAGCGTTGGTCCTTTCTGAAATGATTTGTTGTTTGACTGATTTGGAGGGACAAAATTGGTTGTGTGGTTTATATAATTATTTTTAGCATAGTTTAAGATATACCTGTGTAGTTCAGCAAGGCAAAGTCTCTCCCTGAGGTTCATAGTAAACTAAGCAATGTAAAATGCATTTATTTAAAACTAGGGATGGGAACAAAACAGAAAAATTGTTTCATTTCGTTTCATTTCATTTCTACTAGTGGTTTGTTTCATTTTGTTTTTAAATGAAGTGTTTGTAAAAAAAAATGTAACAAAATGAAACAATAACAAAATGATTCATTGTATTTTCAAAGGATTTCACGGCCAGGATCCGATAGTTGTTGTGAGGTTTTCAGGATGTTTGGCTGTGTTCTGGAAGTTTTTCTTGCTGATGTTTCGCCAGACTCTGTGGCCGGCATCTTCAGAGGGCAAGGAGCTCAGGAAACTAGGAGTTCTCTCTGTGCTCTGAGCTCCTTGCCCTCTGAAGATGCCAGCCACAGAGTCTGGCAAAACATCAGGAAGAAAAACTTCCAGAACAGGGCCAAACAGCCCGAAAAATTCACAACAACTACCAAAATGATTCATTACTCTATAAAATGGTTCCCCTGGGTCCTAGAGGCACCAATTTGTTGGGTAGCTTTTTACAAGGGAGCCATTTTACAGAGTAAGGGAATATTTCTTTTTTCAAAGGGAAAAAGAAGTGTTTTGTTTTGTTTTGTTTCATAACAAAATATTATTTTCCATTTTGTTTTGTTTTGTAACGTTTCAAAATCTTAGGAAATGACAAAACAGTGTGCTGTTTTTTGTAAGATGCCCATCTCTACTTAAAACATGAAGCATTTTAAATAAGTGCAATTATAATTTTTAAAAAAGTCACAACATGCCTTTAGTTAAAAATAATTTGGAATACAGTACATGGGTCTGTAAGGACTAGACGTCAAGTGAATCACATGTACATCACAGGATGGAGTCATCCGAGGAACAGCTATCTGCCTTTTGACCATCAAAGTAAAATGACTTAACAGGAGGCACAGGAGCTAGATCTCAATGGTCAGACTTAGGAGCTGGACATTTCCTCATGGATGTCTCTTGGGTATATAAAGAAACCTTTCAGATATTTATTTGGCATAATTTGTATTTTGCCTTTCTTTTTCTTTTTAACCCGCTGAATGTGTCAAAAGTGGTTCTGTAAGCTTGGCAAAGATATACATATATATCTGGGGACGGTCCCAAAGGTTTTTCTCCTAAATTGCCCAGGTGGCAGCTGGAACAACCAGTCCAATGGGAAGAATTTGGCTTTCTTCTTTCTGTCTTAATCATCCCAAGGCCTGTGGTGGAGTCCACAAAACAAACCAAGAATGCCAAGCAGGCTCCTCTCTATTTCCTTCTCCCTCTATTTGAAAGCCAAAGCCAAGTCTCACCAAGTTGCAGCTTGTTTCTGCGTGGAATTGTCTTTTATGGGACATTGAAAAAAATAATCGGGTTTTCCATTCAGAAAAGACCAGAAACAAATGTGTGAGGAAGGGAAGTGTACTATCTTCCCTCTCCCCTCATTGGCATTTTCTACATACAAAGAACCTCACTCTGAAGAAGCAGGTCTCTTATACACATGGAGGCTCTCTACATGATCAGGGATCTTGTGTTTTGCATAGGGATGGACACGAAACAAAAAAAATTTTGTTTTGTTTTGTTTTCTTTCCTCCCCCCACATTTTTTCTTTCATTTCATACAATTTTTTCCAAAAAAAAAATCATATGAAATGAACCACTAACAAAATGATTTTTTTGGGGGGTGGGGTGGGGTGGAAAGCTCCGGAGGGACAAAAAGGTTTTAAAAAAACCTGGACTTTTTTAAAACAAAGCCTGGACTTTTTTTAAAAAAAGATTTCCCCACCACCACCCCAGTGGCAATCAGCTGGCAGGTGGGGCTTGGGGGAGGGAAAAAAAAGTGTTTTTTTTTTTTAAAGCCCCAGGCTTTTAACAAATCCCCACCAAGCCCCACCTGCCAGCTGCTCAGTGCTGGGGTAGGGGAATAAATGCTTCCCCCCCCCCCCCGACCTTAGCACCAATCAGATGGTGTGCCTTGGGAGAGGGAAAATGTTTTTTTTTAAAAGCCCTTAGTTTTTTTTTAAAAAAAACTTTTTCCCTCCCCCAAGTGGCTTACAGATGGAACAAAAAAACCCCACACAATTTTGTTTCGTCTGTAACGAAATGCTGCTTCCTCATGCCCTTTCATTTTGTTTCATGTTGTTATGTAACGACACAATGAAACAGCATTTTGTTTTTCATTTTGTGCCCATACCTAGTTTTGCGGGTTCTTGATTGCATGGAACATATCCATATGTAGTAGAGGCTGTGCTTTTCAGACTGATACTCACCAAATTGGAAAGAAAAAACCCAATGATGTAGGAGCTGTACTAGTATGTTACCCCTTCATTATTCTGACTGATTGAATAGGACTCAGTCATCTGCTCATTTTGGGGTGTGTGTATCTTTGGGGTGGAGGAAATTTAGCTTTAGAAAACAAATACTCCAGTGACCAAACCTCAGGATTGTGCCTGCCAATTTATTGCACCATGCAGACGTTGCAAATTCACCATCATAATAACTTGTGATGTGATAAAACCTCCTCAAATTAAACAATCCTGTTCTGTACTAAAGGATGATGTGTCAGAGTTAAAAGTGGGCGACTGTTGCCAATTGTGTTGCATCATTACCGTAGGCAAACAATTAAGTGCATTTAATGAGCAGGCTAGTCTTGATTACACCTGACTCAAATCCCAATTAAACTCTTGTGATGAGAATTGGAGAAAGGAGAAGAGTAAAGAATACATTATAACAGTTCACTTGTGTCCTGTATGATCAAAGAGAAAGGAAACAAACTGTTGGAAACTCTTTTCCAGAAAGCTGTTAATTTTGTGGGCTTAGGCAGATGCCACCCATACATGTAATTCTGGAGAAAATTCTTGAATATGAGAAATCAGGAATTTAAACCAGGTAGGAAAGATTGTCGATGGCTTCAGTATTAGTTTGGATACAGGGTCAGTTTGTCCTAAGAGTGGTATCGGGGGAAGGGTGTAAAATAAACACACACACACACATTTACAGCTCAGTATAAACAGGGTCTCTAAATATACCAGCTGGACTGGATTAAAACTGCACATTAATATCTGGCCATCTCTCCAAAGCAACAGTGGAGAAGAAGGACAACTCTACATTGTAGTGGGTCTGTAGAAGTCCCAAAATGCATCAGGTGATGGTTGCAGTGTCATCCCTGGTCTTGTCCGATGTCAAGTAAAAAATGCACCTGTAGAATAATAGCTCAATTGCTAAGCATCTGACTGCAGAGCCAGGGGTTGGGAGTTTGATCCATTCCAGCTATGAATAATAATAATAATAATAATAATAATAATAATAATAATAATAATAATAATAATAATAATAATAATAATAATAATAATAATAATAATAATAATGAAGAAGAAGAAGAAGAAGAAGAAGAAGAAGAAGAAGAAGAAGAAGAAGAAGAAGAAGAAGAAGCAAAGTGTTCTGCTTATATACCACCCCATACCACTTCAAGTATTCTCTGGGCTGTTTACAGTTTAATTACAGTATTCAGGCTACACAATGCCCCCCCCAGCAAGCTGGGTACTCATTTTACTGATCTTGGAAGGATGGAAGTCTGAGTCAACCATGAGCCTGCTACCTGGGATTGAACCCCAGGTTGTGAGCACAGTTTTAACTGCAGTACAGGCATTTAACCACTGTGCCACAATATTCTTATTCTTATTCTTATCCTTATTAACAACAAAACAAAACAAAACAAAACAAAAAAAAAATAAAATAAAACAACAACAACAACAACAACAACAACAACAACAACAACAACAACAACAACAACAACAACAACAACAACAACAACAACAACAACAACAACAATGGAATAAAAGTGGTAAAACATAATCACACTGGATTATTAACTTCTCCTGTTTCCAGAATCCAAACAGCATAAAGACACAAAACAATCCAACAGGACCTGAACTTTACTTCCTTGCAATTGAACCAAGAAAGTCTGCCACTCTTTCCATAATATCCACCATGTCCATTGACGACACGAAAGCAACTTTATCCAGATCAGATTTCCCCTCCAGCTTTAATAAAACTGAGGTGACAGACTTTCTGGGGTAGTCCAGGTAGAGCAGACTATGAGCAAGGGTTGTAGAAAACCAACAACTGTTCTGTGCAGAGAAAAAAAACAGAAGGTGATGGACCGCTGTGAGGGTGACATTGCCCAAGAATAGTGGGAGTTTTGAGCCTGTTTTGTCAGATACATCAGGCTAAAAATGCACATTACAGAATTAGAGATCACAAGGCTTCCCCCCACACACCCACACATGGCAACAAGCTAGTATGATGATTCCTTCTAAGAACATGCCTGGAAGTTTGGTATCTAGAAGAAAATCTTGGTATTTTGTGCATTCAGTGAAATATCTCACAAAATTCCCTTCAAGCAGTAAGAAATGAATAGATATTTTGACAGACTAGATAGCCGAAGGGACATAAAAATGACAGAGGCAATCCTGAATATCTGCTTTGGCCACATGGTAGATCTTGGTGCCCTAACCAATGACTGTAGAAGGAATGGGTAGGAAGATTCATTTCTAAGTCT
The DNA here is from genome assembly GCA_037367245.1 of Phrynocephalus guinanensis. NCBI lineage: Eukaryota > Metazoa > Chordata > Lepidosauria > Squamata > Agamidae > Phrynocephalus > Phrynocephalus guinanensis. The sequence goes on from CM074748.1 coordinate 10,341,617, forward strand.
CATGCTCTTTGTTTCCTTTGAGACCATTTTTTCCACTTTTGCCATTTGTAATCATTATGCAAGAATGTCAAATTTTACATAAGTCTGGGTTGGGGGTCTTCTGGACTTTTTGCTTCAGCTCATGGTTGCCCTGGAAATACAATGTTGTCTAAGTGCATTACACACAACCCTATAAACTTCCATACTTTATTGACTGCCTTGCATAAGAACAACAACACACAATGAAAACTCAGCAGCAGCAAAATAAGGACCAGAACCTGAGAGGTATTGAGAAGTGAGACTTGTGTCCATGTCAAGAGGCAAAGAGAAGGAAGATGCAGTCATCAGAGCTGCAGGAGAGAAAGAAGAGTACAGTTTTTGAGTCTTTCCCCTCCTTCCCATCTCTACCAGGCTTCGTCATGCAGAGTTAAAGAAGTGTTCTTATGCCCTCACAGCATGAGTCAGAATTTGCTGTCTGCTTATCTTGGAGGTTTGGCACCTCACAGCATAGCTGCTGGAGGAATTCTGGAGAGGATCCAGACATCAATCAACCTTCACATTTCTTTTTTGGGGCGGTTCTGTAGCAAGTTTCAGGGACAATGCATTTCCTCCCTCACCCCTCTTTTTTTTTGGGGGGGGGGAATCTTTCCAACTCTACTTTACAAGGAGACTGTGGTTCACTCCAAACTCCCAAAGCCAGCTTTGGTTCAAGATAACTGTGGGGAGAATGACTCGGTGGGAAATTTTAAGCCATTAAGTAGAAGGCAAGCTTTAGATTAAATTGAAGCCCGCAGACATGGAATGGATGCAGGAATATTTCAAGTCATGATAACGGGCGGTGTGGTTTTGGCATCAGTAACACAGCCATCATTTAGGATTGCCTCCAAACTGGCCTTGTTGAATCTGACAGGTGCAGAAATTGAGGCATCTTTATTGGTACACTCTGGCGAAATAAATGTGTTGTTGGCCAACCCATCTAAACCCCCTTCCCCAAGGAAGAGACCCCAAAGAAGAGACCAGAATGATGCCTCCTTCCACAAGAAGGGCTGATCCTGCTATGACAGGAGGAGGTAATGGGATGGTAGTAGTTTGACTGGGAACAGAACAGTCTATGCCGCACAACACATTTCTCCCCCATCCCCTCAATGAGGAAGTAAGGCTCTTCTGCCAAACCAGTGAGCCTCCACAGAGAGGATATGGGAGCAGGAATCCTCTTCTTCTTTAGTTCAAGCAGCAAAATGTCTCGAAGTGGGAAAGGCCACTTTATAGGTCTTAATAAGCCCTATAAAGGGCTTGTTATCTGAAGAATGGAAATGGATGTACAACACACTGGAGTATCTTCTTTCACTCAAAGATCCACACCCTGGAATTGTAACACCTGGGAAAGGAATGGTTCTTGGTTTTCTTCTATGCGAGCCTCGTGGCGCAGTGGTTAAATGCCTGTACTACAAGTAAAACTGTGCTCACGACCTGGGTTCAATCCCCGGTAGCAGGCTCAAGGTTCACTCAGCCTTCCATCCTTCCGAGGTCGGTAAAATGAGTACCCAGCTTGCTGGGGGGGGGCAATGTGTAGCCTGCACTCTGTAATTAAAATTGTAAACCGCCCAGAGACTACTTGTAGTAGTATGGGGCGGTATATAAGCAGAACACTTTGCTTTGCTTTGCTATGTATCTGGTGTCTAGTGTCATATGAAATCATCTTCACCTTAAAACTGCAGAGCTGGAAACAACCCTATCGGTTATTGAGTCCAGCGCCTCTCAGGGATGGATAGTGGGGAATCCAACTCTCAACCTCGGTCTCTGCAGCGAAATGCTGAAACCACTGTGCTATCCAGCCGTTAGGGGGAAATGATAACAGTGTTGATAACCAATACAGATGGACAATGCATGTCCAGATCTGTGATCTTTTTAGTTGCTTCTGTGTAATTAAAATTTTGTGCAACAAGAGAAGCAAAGGGTAAAAAAAACAAAAAACAATGTACAGATAACAATAGTCTCCAGTAAAGAAGGGTGGATTATCCACTCAAAATACTTTGAGAAGAGGTACCTCACTGTTGATGAAAAGGGTTGTCGTAATATATTGGCCAGTGGTTTTCTTCTCTCCCCCCCTTCAAGTTAGCTGAATCATTAGCCAAAAAGGTGTGTGTGTGTGTGTGTGTGTGTGTGTGTGTGTGTGTGTGTGTGTGTGTGTGTGTGTGTGTGTGTGTGTGTGTGTCATTGCTTGCAAAAACAAAAACAGAATAAACCATATATTTTGCTTAATATACAGGTTTAGTGCAAGATTTTTGCACACATACACAAAAACCCCTCAAATACTAACACACACACACACACACACACACACACACACACACACACACACACACACACAAATCTCACAACTTCTCCCTGCAAGAAGAAAACCCTTTGAATTTTTAATTCTCACCAGTAACCAAAAGGTAATGGGAGATTTGTTCACTTTCCCTGTTTGTCCCTACAAATAACAAACATGGCAATCATGCTGTGGGATTTAATTTCCCCCCAAAATGTAACCTTGCTCCTCTTTGGTTTGCAGTCTTTCAAATCAGTTTCCTCAGGTGTTTAGGAGTTTAAAGGCCAAAAGCGGGACACTGAACTGGGCTAAGATTGCAGTAAGACACAAGCAGAGTGGGGTTTTTTCGGGAATTATGTGCTCTGACCTAAAGCGGTCAAGTAAGGATTGGAAAATTCTTCCAGGTGCATATTTTTTTTCTGAGCAGGTAATTTGTACCTCACATGTCCTGTGTTAGCTCTTGAAATTATGCCCAGGGAAGGACAGAAAAATGGAGGCAGATTCCACATAATAAATGGGCAAAGAGTGGCACAGAAATACTTCAGCAGTGTCCAGGAGGAAATAAAAGAGCACCTGGCAGGCAGCAGAGAGTTGGGGCTGAAGGTGTCTCTTCTTTAAAAAAGCTGATGATGGATATGACAGAGCTGAGCAAAAGTAATGGCCAAGTGACAGGGAAACATATGTCTATTGAATATGAAAAATGACTTTCCAAGAAGGAAATGCAATACTTGGGGAACCTAAGAAAATGGAGTTTGCTTCTCAGGGTGATGGGGATAAGTATGAGAGAATGAGAGGGATATGTCATTGTGGAGAGGGGTGGGGTCTCCAAAAGCCAACATTCTGGTTCTTAAATATTGTGCAGAGAGGCTGGCATGGACAATACTCCGTGCCTCAAATTCAAAGTGCCATGGAGTTAAAACAGGCACAGAATCATCGAGGTTGATTCTAGAGCAAGGGTCCTCAAACTTTTTAAACAGGGGGCCAGTTCACTGTCCCTCGGACACTGCTGGGGACTGGACTATAGTTTGAAAAAATATGAAGAAATTTCTATGCACTCTGCACATATTTTCCAGCCTCCAGAGAGGTGGGTTGTTGGATTTGTGTCCTCTTATTCGGTGGGAGAGGGGAGAGATAGAGACAGGAGTGATGGAAATGCACAGATCCGGCGCTTAGAGGCAAAGTTCTGCTAAGATCAGGATTTGAGAGAGAGAAATCCTGACTCCATAGGAATGAGATGTTAATGCAAGTGAGCCACTATTTTTATAGAAACTGGAAGTGCACCTGAGTTTCTCCACAATGAAAAAGGAATCAAACCCAAGTGGCAGATCCAGTTGCAACTGCCTTGAGCGCATCTTTTAACCATGTGGTTCCAACAAAGGAGGAGGGTCCTCCCTTTCAGGAATGGTCATTGGGGGGGCAACACGACAGCCACAGATGTACCCCTCTATATTTTCATAGGTCGAGGTGCTGTGGTTTGCCCTCACTTTCTCTGGGCAAAGCTTCACCTGGGTGGTATCTGCAGAAGAGACTGAGCATGCTCGCCTGGCGGCCTGGGAGCGGCACCTGTGCAGGAACGTCTAGGGATCTACTCTGCAAATCCTCACTGTGGGGGTGGGGGTATGTGTGCATGCAGAACAGAGGAGACAGGTGCAGAATTTCCAAGTTGGGTGAATGCACATGGGAATGTGCGCACAAAAAAATAAAAGTGGTTTGCAAGGAGGGAGAGATCCTGGAAGACATGCGAGGCTGCTTATCAACGGGCCATCTTGGCATTTTCCAGGCTTTCAGAGACTCCCATCTGTCGCTGGTGCAGTTATCAGTGGGGTGCAGAGTCTAGGGCGAGGTGCAGCCTTCTGACCCTGCTTTTGCATCCCCACCCCCCACCCTGTGTGTACAGGTGTGACCAGAGAAGGAGGAAGGCAACACCATGAAAGCTGTGTTGGCAGCTGAGGCGGTGGGAGCAGCTGCTGCTGCACAGTTATTTTTTTGGCTCAAGTGAGGGGGGGAATGGCAGGGGGGGTCTGCAATGGCCAGAAGGCCAGATTCAGGACCTGGCAAGCTGGATCCAGCCTGCGGGCCATAGACAGAGGACCCCCATTCTAGAGGATGTAGAATCTATAAAAGATTGACAAGAGCGTTTTCTTGCTTTGCTTTGCTTGTAGTGGAACAAGACAAAGTACATAGAATATTAGAAAGAGTATTTTATGATGTTCTTTTAAAAGAGTAAATTCCTTTACTTTACAGATAAGCTGACTGAAAAGATATTCCACCCATCATCATTCTCAATGGATGATACTGGCTGCTAATCAGGGGGTTAGAATCATAGAATCATAGAATCATAGAGTTGGAAGAGACCTCAAGGGCCATCTAGTCCAACCCCGGGCCATGCAGGAACTCCATGGTTGTAATATGAAATGGTACTTCTACTTGGATGAATAAGATGTTTGCTTGGTTACTTACTTACTTATTTACTTACTTACTTACTTGCATTGAGTCTATGAAACTTAAGATACTCATCGTAGTGCAACATAATCTGATGAGCCAAATGCCAACCACCCTTCATTTAGACCAACCATACTCATGCATGCAGGCTAATTGTGAGAATCGTCCCCACAGAATGGGGTCTTGCCTTCTCAACAGGAGACTCATTAATTTTCAGAACCCACATGACTGATCGCTTACATCTGAAGCAGAGGCTCCAGTTTCATGGAGCGATGAACCTGCTCTCAGCTCTCCAAGGTGCTGAAATGATTTGGGGGGGATAGGGCTCATCACCATGGATATCTCTTACAAAGCTCACTGTAAAACCTCTTGCAGATTTCATGCCCCCCCCAGTAAAACCTGAGTCATCACACTCAGCTGTACAACTGTGGATGAGTTCTTGAAGTATTAAACCAGTCTTGTGAAAGCTGATTTCCAAATGGCTTAGATAATATTTAAACACCTTCCTCCCATTTTTATTTGTCTGTCACACACACAAATCACTGGCAACTGTGTTTATGTCAAGTTATCTTTGCCTTAATTTCATCTCTGTCCCCCTGATTTCAAGGAGGCCAGGGGAGAATTAGTCGTCTTTCAGCTAGCTTTGCAAAATTAAGCCATGAAGGCCCATCGCCAGCTGAAAGATATAAAGCATACCACCTAGCAGAGAAATTAATTCTCCACCAGATAGACAGGGAAATCCTTTTTCCACATTATATCAATGTCTCTCTTTTCTTGTAGGCTGCCAGTTCAGGTTTCTAGCAACACAATGGCCAGAACTGTGAAATTTTCATGAGATTTGCCAGGCAAATTGGAAGGATAAATGACATGGCAGTTACACTCCTTTACTTGGCTTGTAAATCCAAAAAGTCACACTGATTCTCTCCCAACCCATCCACTTTAAGTAGGGTAAGATGATAACTTTTTCATTCTATTTCTTTCTTTCTCCCCAGCCCCAAACCCCATCTCCAATCATTTTATCATTCAAAGAGCTGGCAAGCTTTAAGGGTACATGAGCACAGAGAAACTTTCCAGGGTGTATTGTGAGGAACAGCTAAGAGGTATGACTTGACAGTTGGGAATAAAGGACAGTAGTGGGGAAGCAGGCAGTATTATATAGAAGTCAGGAGAACTGTTCTGAGATACACAGGTTGAATAGGGATTGTTTATTGAGCATTCAAAGGTACATCATGAGCAATTAAGGGAAATCTTGAAGGAATACAAGACAAGTGGTGTGAATAAGTAAGGAAGAAAATTTCAGACAAATTCAGTGTTAGTTGCTGATTGGCCTTATTCATGGTGCTGGTATCAAAGAAAATACACAATACGTATGGCTGCTTGTAGTTTTATTTATTTATTTATTTATTTATTTATTTATTTATTTATTTATTTATTTATTTATTTATTTATATACCGCTCCATCTAGCTACATGGCTACTCTGGGCGGTTTACAAAGCTGAACAAAAATCAGACCATAAATAATACAATAAAATACAACATAATCACAAATAAATAAAAGCATAATAGCTAGTAAACAGTATACAGTATATCACATAGATCAGGTAAGCATCAGGTGGAAAGAGCAATTATAGGACCTAGGGTTGTTTGAGACAAGGGAACACACTGCAAAGCACTGCTTTTTAAAGCTTCAGTTTCCAGATCTGTAGCATCTGCCCTCCAACTTTCTTTTACTCAATTCTGTCAAAATTTGTACCATAGATGTGGTAATTGTCACCTTCTGGCATGAACCAATAAAACCATCTGCATGGAATGGGTTGTTTGTGTCTTCATGATAAATGAGCCTGAACTGTGCGTATATGCTTAGCGTCACAAAGCAAAAAAGGCACTAGCTTTATGGCTTCTTGTTCATTTCCTGTTTGTATTCCAATGTCTTCCTCGCCACTTTATTCTCAGAGTAGCACTTTAAAAAAAAGCTGTGAGGTTGGGGCTGGTCCAAGGTGACCGGGGATTTCCATGAACTCTTCATTTTCCATGAATCCTCCTAAGACAAGCCCATAACCATTATAGCACACGGGCTGTCAAATTTTGTGGACAAACTGGAGTTTTAAGCAAGCTATGTTTTCTGCAAATTAGCAAGATTCAGCCTCATTTTCTGTGAGGTATCTTGGTGGGTGTGGAGGGTCTCTGAATAATAATCTGCTCATACTGAAATGGTAAGATTTCTGCACCTACCTAAGTATGGCTTTTATACCATCTCGGCTAGACAGAGGCTCAGGATCTAGACTGGTATAAAGGATAATTTTAGTCCAGTTTGAGCTTCTAATACAATATATAAGCAGTGTCAGTTACATTAGCAAAAACATCCTAGTACTAGAAAGTGCTATAAGGGTCTCTTATTGGTTAAAAAGCTCTGCTGAGGTGCTGGAACTGCTTAGATAGATAAGAGAGCCCATCAGCTTTACAAGAAGGACTAGAAGATCTCTTTCTGCTGTTGGTAGAGTTTTATCTGTTGCTTGATGCACCCTGCAACTTGTGGGTGGACCAAGGCATTAGATGAAAGAGAAGATACCTTCTTCTTCCCATAGTCATACTGAGGGCAGCCAGTTTGGCAGCTGACTCTTATTTCAATGTTAGCAAGGGAACGATATCAGTTGTTACTAGAGATGGGCACAAAACAAACTTTTAGTTTGTTTCGTTATTCCTTATTCATTTTGTTACATAACGAAACGAATATCGAACCCCAGAGTGGATTTAGAACGAAATGAAATGAAATTTTAAAAAGGTTCGGTTTGGTTCGTTTCGTTAATGGCAGCGCCGGAGATGTCTCCCACCTGGTGCTGGTTCTGGAGGTCCGGTCTTCCTGGCTGCAGGGAGGGACGACCAGAAAAAAAAAAAGCTGACCGGCCCGTGCTACAGCTGTAGTGTGGGCCACATGGTTGGCAGTAAAAAATAAAATAAAATAAAATAAAATACAATAAAATAAAAAAATTTAAAAAAATTAAAAAATAGGATCGCTGACCTGGCCTCAGGGGTGGCCAGGTTGACACCCTAAAATAAAGAAATAATATATATAAAAAAGAAGTGTCGCTGCCCACCCGCCGCTGCCTGGTAAGGATGATGGAGGAGGTGGAGGAGGAGGAAGATGCCAGTCCAGTTTGTGCAGTTGTTGTCAATGTCTGTGTTGTTGTTGTTGTTGTTTTGGAATGTTTTTTTCCCACCCACACACTGTCAAATTGATTAAATTGTGCAAAGCAGGGGAAAAATGAATAATGAATCAACGACCCAATGAAACAAAATTTTCAAAAATTTTTTTTTGTTAAAAACGAAACTAACCAAACCAAACTCTAAAATGAACCAAACCAAAATGATGCACCATTTTTTCAGTTCGTGCCCATCTCTAGTTGTCGCACTTGAGAAAAACAAGCTAGTTTAGGAAGCACAGAACAGGTACGGAGCACACACTCTTCTGTGTGCTCTGTACCTTTTGGCTACCTAACCCTTGCCAATGGCATGGCCAACCTTACCTTTGCTGCACTTGTCTGACACAGTCCAAACCTTGCCCTGTGGGACCCACCCACCTGGGTGCAGGATGAAACCCCATTACATTGAAACTGGGAGAATCTGACTGTGGAAATGATACGAGATACATGACTGTATCAAAGGCCTGCTCAAAGACTACTTGATTTACCTTTCTTTTCTCCACACAGCCTTTTCTTTTTCTTTTAAGCTTTGTAGATGGCATGCCTGTAGGCAGGATCTGTTCTCCTACAGAGAAAGTCCAGGAGACATCGTAGCTCAGGAGAAGGATGAACATTCTTCAAGGAAATAATACTAAACTGTTCTCCCAGTCTGACTCATTGTACCCTAGAATGGTCCGACTTTGGGATAAGGGGCTTAGGTTTCTGGTGATATCACCCTGTGAACACTTGATCTGCCCTTCTGCTTCTCTGACCCATCCTGCAGAGGCAACTAGCTCACGAAAACACAACTTAGCTCTCTCACACACTGCACTCATGTTATCTGGGTGCAGTTTCCTGGCATCCAGGTCAGAGAGATCTAAAACCCCTTCAGCATCCATTGTTCCGATAACACAAGTGCAGTGTCTCATTGGAGGCAATCAGAGAAATGGTAATTAACACAGCAGGCCGCCAAACTCAAGTGTGCTCTCCGGAGAGGCCTGATGGTGGGAGGGAAACAGACTGTTTTGAAGAGCTGCACAGTTAGGAAGAGAACTTTCTTTTTTAAACCGAAGGCACACTTTTTGCCACTTTACCCCTCCTTTCCCTAATTAGTAATTATGAATTCTTGCTTCCCTTTCTATGCGTACTCTCGCTGCCCTCAGTGCTCTCTCCTTCTGCTAAATCATATCCTAAATTCTACTTAAATTTAAACAACCTTTCCTCTCTTCTTCCTTCCCCTCCCCTGACAAACCGGTTAAATGCAATGTTAAACGTACTTTAGCAGAAGGCTACGTTTAAGAATATAAGAACAGCCCTTCTCAAGGTTGCCAGAAACGGGAAAGGTTTGATTTTTTTTTTATGTGTGTACTAAACTTCCTAGAATGGCACAGCCAGCATGGGTGGTGGATAGTTTTGGGGGGTGTAGTTCAGAACCAAAATGAGTCCATCTTTTGGGCCAGATGTGCCATATTTTGGTGGCTGCGGAACAGGCCAAGGTAGTGCCTCTTCCATTTCTGTACCCAAAAGGCAACTGATTGTTGAGCATTCAGCACTGGCACCACACATGGGGGCAATGGGCCTGCTTGAGGGGTGGAGGGCACAGGTCTTCCCTCCAGTATATTTCTGACCTCTCCCAGTTACTTCTGCTAGAAGCAATCACTCCATTCAGCTCCATGGCAGATCGCCTCATGACTGGACTGAATCACAACAAAGTCCTGCCTAATCCTTAGCAGCCAGCCAAGTGAAAATGACAATCAGATCATGAAAATACAGGCCTCCTCGCTCCCAGGTATCTTTTATTTAAGACCATAATGCCCCTGAAACTGGAGATTTCACATAATCTGCCATGGATAGACACATTCTCCATGCATTAATCTAATCAATGTGAAAGCAATTTCATATATGTCTTATATAGTATATTGAACATTATATGGAGGGGGCTGGAGGTGGAGGGGTTGGGTTTTTTAAATGTCTTATTCTGTAGATCCTCTAGAAGAGTGGATGTTCACTAATGGAGTGGTATATAAACCAAATAAATGCAAGGTGGGATCATAAAAATGCTGCATGGTCCTCCCTTTTGAAGGCAACTTGCCTGGATGTCTTCAAAAGGGGATTAGACAGATTCCCAGAGGAAATGTCCATCACAGGTTACAAACTTTGATGGAGATGTATAATCTCCAGGTTTAAAACTGGGGTACTTCAAGGGCCAGATGCAGGGGAGTGGTATCAGGAGACAGATATGTAGTCTCATGTGCTCCCAGATGCATCTGGTGTGGCCACTGTGAGATACAGGAAGCTGGACTGGATGGGCCTTTGGCCTGATCCAGCATGGGCTCTTCTTATGTTCTTATGTTAAGAAATACAACAGCGGGAGTAGATGATGCCTTTAGCATTTGATAGTTATTTATTTATGTATTTATGTATTTATTGATTGATTGATCTTTTATGTCACACATCAAGCAAAATTGCTACTCTGGGTGGTGTACAGACTAACAAGTAAAACCAACAGTAAGCAATGGACAATAGACAATATAAGCAAACATAAGTGGCATGCAATAACAAAATGCAAAATTTAGAAAACAATAACTAAATGAACCACTGAAGCAAAACATAACCAATCATCAGTACAAATTCATCATCATGGAGTGCACAGTTGTTAGTTGTCCAGAAAAAGTATCACCCACTCCTGCAAACACACACACTATTGTAATCTTCTCAAACAAAAGGAAAAACAGCAAATTATGCCCTCCTACATTGGCCCTATGCTGTACTATGGTTATGGTTGTTTCTAGCATGAAGAGTTCCATATTGTAGCTGCCTGCCACATAGCTCTTAAAGATAAAGAGCCTACCACACACACAAAAGGTGGTACCTTAGTGCAGTAACACAAACATGAATGAGATTACAAGGATTCAAAGACAGGCTTTTAAGAGCTAAGTACTCAAAGCTCTCTTTCTGGAAGAAAATCTTTAAATTCTCTTTCTCCCAGGTTTTTAAGATCTCATCTTCTTTCCATACCATTTGTGAAATGAAATCGGAATAGTTTTGCTCTTATCGAGAGTCAAACCTAACCAAAGTCTGCTGGAGGGCATGTTGTCCAGGTCTGATAAAGATGTTGCACCAATTTCAGTAGCAACTAGAAATGGGCAAAACACAAAAATGGTGTTTCGTTTTGCTCTGGGTTTTTTTTTGGGGGGGGGGGGGCTACATTTCACTTTGCTTCATCTCGTACGAATTTTTACAACAAAAATTCCTACAAACAAAATGTTTCATTGGCTGTGGTGGATCTGGGAAGGCTCCAGCAGCGGCTCCGAGTCCAAAGGCCCCGCCGGGGGGGGGGGGCGCTAGGCCGGCCTGCCCAACTGGCTGGCGACGACTCCACCAGTGGATGTGGTGACTCCAGCGGTGACGGCAGAGGGCCCTAGGTCGGCCTGCCCTGATGGCTGGTGGCGACTCCACCAGCATCCGTGGCAACTCTGGCAGTGGGTGCAGGGAGCCCCTAGGCCAGCCTGCCCAGCTGGCTGGTGGGGCTCCGGTGGCAGCACTGGTTGGCCTAGGCCAGCCTGCTAGCTGCTTGCTCTCTCCTGCTGCTGCAGCAGCAGTGGCTCCGGTGGTGGAAGTGGACGTTCCGGTGGTGGGCCTAGGCTGGCGTGCCAGCCACTCATCCTATCCAGCCTGGCTGGGTGGTCTCAGTGGCAGTGGCGGTGGTGGAACACCCGCAGGTAAGCAGCCATTTTACAGATGGAACGAAATGGTTCATTTCAACTGAAAAAAAACAACTGTTTTGTTTCATATGTAATGAAATGCTGCTTTGTTTTGTTTTGTTTCATTTCGTTTTGTTATGTAACAAAATGATGGATCAGCATTTCATTTTTTGTTTCATGCCCATCCCTAGTAGCAACCAGTCTTGGAGAGTGAAGGAACCACAGGACATCTCCCCTCTAGATGTCCCTGTTTTGTGACTTCTCAGATTATATCAGCCTCACCAATCCACCCTCAGGTCTGATGGGGCTCTACTGACTGTTAGAAGAATCCAAAGTAACAATGTTTCTCATTTATTTGGAGGTACGTAGTCTGTATTAATGAGATATGGGTGGCTATGCTGGCAGAATCAATGTTTTACAGATTGTCACTCCCAGATATTCAGTTTAGCAGCATGGTACAGTTGCCTTCAAAGAAGACAGTCTTGAACCCACAAGATGTGGGTAACTATCCACCATGACTCATGTCCCCTTCCTAGCAAGTGGTTGTCAGCCAGTTCTGAGCATTGTTAGATAGGACTTCCCAATCCATTCCCAGTGGCATTCAGATTTGTTTCTGACATTTTTGGTCACTTTGTGGAATGATCTTTCTTGCACGAGCGATGGAAGGATAGTTACTCTGTCGATTCTTCTAGACATCTCGGAAATTTTTCATATGATAATTGAAGAGAGTCCTGAACCAGAAAAAAAGATGAACCAGGGTGGTTCATGGCTACCCACAGACCATCCACAAACTCCAGAAAAAAAGAGACAGTTTGTGGTTAGTTTGTTCCCAGTTCATGCCTGGGGAGGGGAACCTTGTGCCTCCACCCCCTCTGCTGCCAACCCATTGCCCTCCTACCTGGTGTCGATACTGTCAACTTTAGAAATAGGCTGGCTTGTATGCTTCTGTGCACACCCACCCATCTATTAGTTGTGCATGATCTGTTCATGCACAGAGACATCTGACCTGGTTCCTGGAAGGGAAGCCAGGCTACTGTCTCTAAAAATGATGATGGTTGTAAAGCTAAGAGGAGGTGCTGACAGGACCAAGTAGAGTGGCACTGTGGGCAGTAAAAAGGGGTGGGACATCAATTTTGATGAAAACAAAGTGCTCAATGGGGAAAAAAGTTTCATCTTTTTTTCCAGCCAAAAGGGGATTCCTGAACTGAAACACAAACCCACCCAATTTGTGAATTTTTCAGTCCATGTTTTTTCCCCCATCTCTAATGATAACCAATGTTAGTTTTCTGTCCAAGTTGGATGCTGGAAATCTTCTCATGCTTGGATGGCCTATTCCAGAAGTTAATTGAATTTTTAATATAGTCTTTCTTTCTTGTTATAAACTTCTCTGATAACATTGTTTTAAGTCAACCTTAAACACTGTTAAATAAGTAACTACTTCAAAGAGAAGCTGAGGCAGGCTTTTCCGTAAAGAACAATAACAGAATAGAATGAAACTCTGAGATGGGAGTTTTGGGTTTTGAGAGAAGACTCGTCATTTTCAGTATTGTTATAAATAGTTCCCTTCTCTGAAGTGCCCTCCTGACAGTTACCTGGAACTCTGCAAGGCTGCTCAATCCATGCGGTCACATTTGATGACTTATAAACTCTCATTTTCTGGGAAAGAAGTAATTTCTTGGCTTTCTTCTGACAGCTTGAAATTGTTCTGTGTTTCCAGCAGGAGAATGGATTGCAAATGAGAGACATGGATTGCTAATGAGAGACATAAAAATGGCATTTCCTTAATCAGTACGTAATCCAAAATGATAGTCCAGAAGTTACAGTATCTCGAGAGGTCATTGGGCTGAACTACTGGAGATGTGCCTACAGAACTATCAGTGGATATAATGGTGGTCTGTCTCACAACCTCAAGACACATTTCGGAGGTGGTGGCTAGAGAATACAGAGAAAACTGTTTCCAAGACAGGGGGACTGGACCCTCATATTTACCTTTATCTTTGAACATCCAAGGGCATGCATGGTATCTTAAGAATAAAGTGAGTGAACCTGGCCCAATCAGTCACCCCAAGAAATAATTCATCAATTATTTCATTCCCCATGTCTTCCCTGAAAATTCACAGGGATAGCACTCTTACTTGTCTTGCCATAGACTAGGTAAGGGCTAAAATGGGGGATTGAGGTTTTGGTCATTGGCACTGTCCCAAGACCACTACCCAAATATTTCTAATGGAAAAGTTATAATTTCAAGTTGTTGTTTTTTCTGCTTTTTATCTAGAAACAGTCTTATTCCTTGGTTTGCCTGTAGATCAAAAACATGTGAGCAGGGTTGCTAAATTCATAGTCTCTCATAGATAGGCTTTTTAAGGCCTTAAAAGTCAATGCTTAAAGGAATTCATGTCCAGCCAGTTTGGATTTTTTTTTAAATGGTGGAAATTGCCAGTTAATACCTTGCCAGATCACAGGTGCCAGTGCCTGGAGTGAAAAGAAAACCTTGTAGTCATCTGAATGACTTCTGCTATTTCACTCATGGAAACCAGCATGGACCCTCTTTGAAAAACAAGAGATCGCAGTGTCTCTAAGCATATCTTCTGCACTACAGATGCAGTTATCCACAATGAATTTACAATTCTTTTTTTCTTTTTATAGCAAACAGATATTTACTAGGGTAATTCTCACTGACTTATCTCTCTCTCTCTCCCCCCCCCATGTGTTGTCAGAAGTCAAGAGTTTGAAGCTCCTATGCTGCTGCTTTCCTTCATATTTTACAGTCTTTGGAAGAACTTTCATATCGGCCTGACTTCAGATATGGCAGAGGCAATGCAAGGTTGTTTGTTTTTTAAAAAAGCAAAGTTAATGTCAAAGCCCAAGAAGACCTTAGAATTACAGCATCCTGAATACAAGGTATTTAGAGGGTTTCCTCACCTTTTTTTCTTAGTCTTTGTTCTGTCTCATATGCCTGTCTTTGTGAAAAAGATTGCACTGACTCAGATCGTGTGTGTGTGTGTGTGTGTGTGTGTGTGTGTGTGTGTGTGTGTGTGTCTTCCTTGTGTGCTTAGACAGCAGTCCCATCTCTGCTGGTACTGTTACTTTCCCAAAATGGCAACAATCTGAATCTTTTGCAAGGATGTTGCAATGCGGTGACATCTTCCAATTGTTCTGTATGTTACATTCGTCTTATTTCCTTTTTATTCTTTAATTGGTCTTACATTGGCTTCTTTCTCTTTTGTAGCACAGCTTTTTAATTTTAAAATAAAGTTAAAAATATAAGCAATAAAGAAGAAGCACACATATAACAATACATCATGATGACTAATTAAGTGAAAAAGAAAATAGGCTGGTTACATTTCTTAGTATATCATGAATAAGCTTATGGGACAATTAGAGTAAAAGACCTGATGCAAAAACATGCTTACTAATCTTGACAGTGTGTCTGGATATTTAAGATACACAAATGAATCACAGAGGGGGAGAGCACAATGCATCTCTATTTAGGATGCGGGCAGGCCTATTCAGGGCTTCAACATTGGTAATGAAAGAAAATCATGACACCCTATTCTTATTCCGTCTAGTTAAAATCAGATGATTCACTTGGTTGCAAATCTGAAAGACAGATTTGTCTTTCAAACTAGATATTTCAGCCAGGAAGCAATAGTTTGCTTCCACTGGTCAGATATCCTTTGATTTGTATCCCTGCATTGAGCATTAGAGCTCCCTTCCAGCCTCATGATTCTATGTTTCTGAAAACCCACTGTTTCTTCCTTGTGCACCCTAAAAAACTGTCATGCATTTTTGGTCTAGAAAACCAGCTAGAGGAGCCATTCTTAACAGGGGCCATATTGCTCCCCACCCCCCGGTTGTGTGTGGCACATTTGAAGTGGGCCTTTTCGGCAGCTGCCCCCAGGTTAGGTAATGCCCTCCCAAGTGACATCCACCTGGTGCCAACACTGATGACATTTTTGCGCCAGGTAAAAACCTTCTTGTTTCTGAAGTTTTTTAATTGACATAACATAGATTGTGGGTCCTGGTGGTCCTTAGTGTTTAAATGTTTTTATTGTTTTAATTGTCCATTGCCTTTTTAATGTTTTAACTGTTTTAACTGTTCATTTTAATTGTAAGCCGCCCAGAGACCTTTGGGTAGTGGGTGGCATATAAGTAGTATAAATAAATAAATAAATAAATAAATAAATAAATAAATAAACTGGAAACACGTCTTCACACACATCCTTATAAGGTTCAATATGCAGCTTATAATATCCTGATTTGGCCTTTATTTCTTTCATATTGGTTTTGTTTTGTTTTGTTTTTGTTTGTTTGTTTGTTTTGTTTTTAGCTCCCCACCCCCCAAAAGGTTGCAAGTTGCTGATCAAAATCATTGAAGGGACACCCAAGGGGATACAGAAAAAGAAAAGGTGTAAGAAAATCCAAATTCCATCAAAGTGCGCCAATCTTATCTTTAGCTTTTCATGAATATATTATTACATTAGCCTAACTAAAGCTGAAGCAGCTTTTCTCATGTCTGTCTCCCAACCACATTAAATGAATTTCCAATATGCTTCTTTTTCTTCCCCAACAAATGAAGTCTGTTTACTAGAATTTTACCTAGTGGCTATATTTTCCCTATCTTTGCTTCAGCTACTGTCTGAAGCAGGGGGAATGGAG
Source organism: Phrynocephalus guinanensis (assembly GCA_037367245.1). Classification (NCBI taxonomy): domain Eukaryota; kingdom Metazoa; phylum Chordata; class Lepidosauria; order Squamata; family Agamidae; genus Phrynocephalus; species Phrynocephalus guinanensis. Next base: position 10,357,891 of record CM074748.1, read on the forward strand.
ATGTGCCAATTACGCTAAGTCCAACTCTGAGAAATTATTTGCCTGATAATGTGTGTTTGTCCTGGAGGAATTTAATGAAATGGTCCCCCTACACATTTAACCACTTATTTCCATGTTTGCAAGTAGGGTAGATACCTTCGGAAACCATTTGGGCACTGATCTAGCCTCAGCTTCGTGCCTATAACTACCGTAGCTTGAAGAGTGTCCTTTTTCATAAAAGCTCTCAGATTCTTGCATTCATCATGGTTACCATGCTGCAAGCTGTCCCCTCAGCAAGAAGCTTTCCCAGGCTCTGGTGAACCCAGAACTGTTTCATCCGCCCGACCAACAATTGTTCAACTCAGCCACTTGGTTTGGCTTCTGAGCCCACGACTTTCTTGAGGAATGGCGGTGAAATTGGAATCTGTTCCGAGAAGCACAGCTCTTCCGAAATGCACTAAAAAATGTGATAACAACATTTCTCAGCCTGCTCTTTGTCACGAAGCAAGATTTCTTGATGAATTTGATCTGCACAAATCTATATGAGAAATGGCCACACACGTTTCTTAGGAAAGTCTCCATCTCTCAGGCTACTGGTATGGGTCAGAATGAGTTATTTCTGCAATGTCATTCTTGGCAGTTTAGGGATATAAAATAGGCACTTAAGAAGATATTTTGAGTGGATTTAAAAAATCCCAGATGCATGAAACGGAATTGTAGGTGAAAATGTGTCAAAGTGACACCATCAGGAAACAGGCAGAATCATCCATCTCTAATTGAAACGCAAGACTTGCTTTTATAATTTAAGCAGTGATAAACATGGGAGTCAATAAAGTCCTATGGCTGAGATGAATTTATATGATGGTAAGCCTGCTCAGGAATGTGCAAAATCCTTTCATAACATTCAGCATTTCACTTACCGTAAATATTGTCAGACATATCAAATTTGAAGTTCAGATTTTTGCTTGAGATCTACTGGCAGAAGAACCTTCCAGCAGAAGTGCTGTTTTGGCTAATATTAGAGAGCCGAATAGCCACTAAGTGAGGAGGAGAAGGCAGGTTAGGTGGGAAGCTATGTTAAATGAAGTCCAAACCCCCTCCAGCCCAAGGACAAAGCCTTAAACCAGTACAAAGTTTGACGGTTACTTTACATCCATTCTTGTCCTGGGAGGAAGTTCATGGCGTGGTGATGTCGGTCACGGTCAAGTGGTCTTCCAGTTCTGTCCCTGTTCCCATGTACGCACGGGCGTGATTGATGATACCGGTATGACTGTGAACGCATGTCCTCGTTCCATGATGAGATGTGAAATTCCATGCCTTCATTCTCTGTTTGTTTTTTTCGGCCCGACCTACCATTTTTCGATGTTTCGATTCTCCGAAGCCTTGCCTTCAGTGCGTTATGGAGCAAAATTCGATGCATTTGTCTTTTAAAAGCTATTCACTGCATTGCTGACCCCATAGGGAATTTACTGGCGAATGTCGCTTCGTGCTCCGGCCACTAGATGGGTTCTGCTGCTATTGTCACTCATTCTCCGACGAGCGTGACTTCGCGGACTCTTATCTCGGAACGAGAAGCATGACAAGCAGATTCCAGGGAGGGGAATATCTCATCCCGCTTAAATTGCAGTTCAGGGGGCATGGTTGGGACAAACTCAAACAGCGATGAGATGGACGTGAAGTATCAGCCTAAGTGAGGAGAAAGGCAGGTTAGGTGGGAAGCTATGTTATATGAAGTCCAAATCCCCTCCAGCCCAAGGACAAAGCCTTAAACCAGTACAAAGTTAGACAAAAACAACAGTATTCCTAAGCAGTTTCAAACTTCCCCAGGTTGGAAAGGGTTGGAATTTCAAATGTTTCACCTCTTTTGCTCCTGATACAATTTTCTCTCTCTGCCACTGAAGGCTTGTTATGTTTTTTTTTCAAGCTGGGATGATTCAAATGGACTGCGATTTCTGGAAGGTGCCTCGGGTTTTTATGCCCTCCGAGACATCCAGAAGTGTCAGTCAAAAACCTGGCGATGCCATTGGTGGAATGGTTCAAAAAAATTGCATGGTCCCATCCCATGCCCAGCCCAAATGGGCAGGTCTAAAAAAATAAAAAATAAAATAAAATAAAATAAAACCAATACGACATTTTATTGCTATAAAAAAAACCCACTGCTGCTACTTTTAAAATTCAGGCATTTAAAATAAATAAATTTCACATGTTTCTTTGGTGATTTGGTGTGTTTTTTGACCACGATTTCAAAAGAAAAATTGCGGTCGCCATTTTGGATCCCCCCCACCGCATGGCATGGCGAGGCGACAAGGATGACCCCCCCTCCCAGCCTAGTGCAAGCAGCCCAGGACAGGAGAAGAGGGGGAGAAAGGCCGGGGACCCCCCAGAAACCACCCCTCTGGTAGGTGGCAAAGCCTCAGACAGGCATATTTTCGCCTGCTTTTTTGGCCAGGAGTCGGGGTTTTTTAAAAAAACTTTTAAAAACTTTTTCTGTGCTTTGCATTGCGCGATCGCCGCAATTCCACAAACGGAAACGAAAAACCTGACCGAATTTTTCTTTTTTTGGTTCGAGTTTGAGTTCTGATGGCTTAATTATCGTTACCGTTTTCGTTACGTAACGGAAACGATAACCGAAAATGGAAATGACAATTTTGCCGAGTCATGCCCATGTCTAATTAGAATATATATAAGAATATTAGAATATATATATAGAATATTAGAATATATATAGAATATATATAAAAATGATGAAGATGGAAGGGATCTATAAAGACCATGGAGTCCACCTCTTGCAGAATGCAGGAATCTGAATCAAAATATGCCTGCCATACTCAAATTGCTTCAAACTGAACCAGAGAGGAGGGCCAAAAGAATTAAACTGCACAAAAATGTTTCCTGGAAACTCAATATTTCTGTGTTTCTCATTCTATGCACAGAGTGCGCTGGCGTGATTCTCAGCTAAGTAGGTTGCATAAATTCACTGCCAAAAAGAATTTTTGGAGGCAACATTTACAGTGGTGGATGAACCGCTCAAACTCGGAAGCTGCATGCATTAAAGGAAGCCCTGCTGATGTAAGTACTTCATTGCTGTAACGCTGAGAAAACCACTCAGGCAGGTGTGCTCTTGTCGAGGATGGGGAGGCAGGCGGAAATGGGCTTTATACGCAAGCTTTATCAATTATCAAAGGAAAATCCGGTTCACCTGTGGTCTGCATTCCGCAGTTTGTCTTCTTGCATTTTGTGTGTCATGAGTGTGTGGTGCTGGCATTCCACCAGGGGGAATGTGTAACTCTGCAGTGTTGAAGCACAGCCTCTTAATTTCCTGTTCCTCAGATCTTCTGCAAAATGGTCTCCTCATACCTGGCAACTTAATAGCAGGCATTAGTCCGCATGGTGCTGCTTCAGGTGATAGTAAGGGAGTGGAAATATGCCTCTGGAGAAGAATTTCAGTTAAATTCCTTTGGATGTGGCAGTTCTCTATGGAAATTACTGTATTTTTTATAATTAATTGTGTGCTGTAGAGATGGGCATGAAACAGAAACATAGTGTTTCATTTCATTTAGTTTCGTTTCAGTCTTCCTTTTAGAGATGGGCATGACTCAGCGAAATTTTTGTTTTTGTTTTCATTTTTTCAGTTCGTTTTGTAACGAAAACAAAAATGAAAATTTTGCAAAAACCAAAACGGAAACGGAAACGAAACGACCAATTTTGCCATGTTTTTCATTTTCGTTGCGGCAAATCCATTGAACTGAAAAGAATGCTAATGAAACAGCAATTTTTCGTTTTTGTTTTTGTTTTTTCGTTTCGTTACGAACCAAAAATGAAACAAAATTTTTTTCAAAAACAAACAGAAAAACGAAAACGAACCGAAACGGATCCCCAAACAACCAAATGAAAAACGAAACACAATTTTTTGAGTCGTGCCCATCTCTACTTCCTTTTGTTTCATTTCATTAATAACAGAATTTTTAAAAGAATTTTCATCATGAAACGAAACGATTCATAGGGCTATAAATAATGGGGAGCTTCCTTTTCCCCCATTTAACAGGAAACCCACTGCCCTAAATCAAAGACCCTCCTTAAACCTTTCAAACAAAGAACCCTCTAAACAAGCAGGAAACCTAAGCGCTAGCTGCTGCACAGAGAGATTGGAGAGATAAGCTCAACAGCTGATTGGCGGGAGGGAGAAAGGAAAATATATTTAAAAAATAACCTCCACACTCCTACTTAATCAGGAAAAGAACAATCAATTTAAACTTTAAAACCACTTGCTGTACATGGACAGCCAGTGCAGGGAAGGGAAGAACTCAGCTGCTGGCTAGCTGCAGGCAGGCAGATCAAGATCGGATATAAGTAACACCTGAGATGCGGGAGGGGAGGACGGAAAATCAATCAACCAATTTAAAAATAAACCTCCTGTTCTCAAGATGGCTGGATCAAAGGGCTTCTCACCACTAGGATGAATCATTTCATTTCCGAAACAAAAAAAAATGTGTTTCGTTTCATTTCTTGATGATATTCTGTTTGCAGTTTCATTTCATTTCGTAATGTTTCATAAGCTTATGAAATGAAGAAACAGTGTGTTGATTTTCGTAAGTGCCCAACCCTAATGTGCTGTCTAGTTAATTCTGAATTATGGTGTCACAATGTCAAGGTTTTGTAGGTGAGGGCTAGTCAGAAGTGGTTTACCATTCCCTTCTTTGGGGTACATCTTGGGGCTATGCTGCTCCCTCTGAGCTGCACAGGTTGGCTCTTCTGAGATGCACAAGGGAGAATTAAATTTCCAACCTCTGGCTCTCTGCTCACAGAGCTCTCCAGCCAGTTAATAAATGCTGTTTTTGTAGAATCTGTCTATTTGGAAGATGCAATTGCTTTTCATTGTCAGTTGTCCTGTATTTTAGCATCATTGTTGTTTTTGTATGAAATCAAGTCACTTCTGACTTCTGATGGCCTGCTGAGCTGCTGTTGCTCTCCTCAATGAGCTTCCAAGACAGACTGGAGAGTTGAACACAGGTCGCCTGAGCCCGAGTCCAATGCAGTATTCCCTATCCCACACTTTGTCACATTATGCCTTGCTGAAATATTGATCTGCAAAATAGTTTCTGATCAAAGAGGGGAACAAGTATGTGCAAGGAAAACTCAACAGAGACTGCTTTGCCTTCCACTGGCAAACTGTGCTTCCATAGCAGTGCAACCAAATTAAACTATACACACAATTCCTGGGATTTACTACTGACCACTAGCTAGCACCAGAAGCTACATTTAGGCGTCAAGCCTATGCTGACTGAACTGGTCTGGCTGATAGAATTCCTCCAAAGAAAAGTTACCTATCTCTGCTTGATCTGGAAGTTGAGTCATGGCAACTGGACTTCTTTTCTTGACAGACTGAAACATTTCACTGCTCATCCAAACAGCTTCATCAGTCTGAGGAAAGCTAGTTGCGAGTCCTCTATTTTATAGTTCACTTTGACCTCATGTCACCCTGGTTTGAAATAGCTCATAAGATGGACAATGGCTTGAATAGGCTAGTTAGGTGATTAATAGTCTCAATAGGCCATTAGGTGACCATTGGCCTAAGGTGCTGAAACCCATAAAGTATGGGTCACCTGGATGACTGAGAATCTTCACAGACATATCTCTGCTTGAGGCTTTTCATTGGCAGGATTCAAATACACAGGGATGGGGTTCATATATTTGTTATCAAGGTTCCTAGGTTGGCATCTGTAATCGTGCCCTCTATTTCCCCTGCAATAAACTTAAAGACAAAGAAGGCCTGAATCACTGGCTGAAATCAGAACTAAAGTAGACCTATTGGGTAAATTGAACTTACATAGGTGTTGACTCACCAAATCCCCATTGATTGAGTGGGCCTGCTCTAGTTGTGACCTACTACTGGGTTTCAGCACTGTTGCACATAGTATCAGGAACAGGCTTCTTGGGGTATTTTCCAAAAGGCAGTTTTGGAAATTCTGAGGAAGAAGCCAAGGCAGTCCAAACATAAACCCCATGTACATCATTGTCTGGATGTTTCTTCTGCAGGCCAAGAGACAGGGACTTTCAGCAAGTAGATGGCCTCAAACTACTCCACAAATAGTCTTCTGACACCCCATCGACTGGAAGCTCCAGTCGGTGAAGTGCTCAGGGGTTCTGCTATATCAGCACTTATAGACAATGACATATACTCTCAACAACTGTGAATATCACCAGAGGCAGGGGACGATGTTTTAATACTACAAGTCCCAGAATCCCCCCTGGTAGTAGTCAACTGGCAGGGGATTCTGGAAGTGGTAGTCCAAGAAAGCAATTTTTCCAAGCTCTGCGATGGAACTATAATGTTAAATTACAGTGTTATTTGTTCCTTCTGTTCAATAGAAGAATGACATCTTTCTCTCTTTCATCTCCCACTCATGGCTCAGTAGGATTCCTGGGGTTGTTTTTTTTCCGGAGCTGTGTGAGGAGAAGGAATTAAACAAGTGATATTTCAGCCAGCGTAAAGATTTGGTGAAAGTAAAAGTTTTAACTCTCAGACTTCTGTCTGACAAAGGTACAGAAGCCCTGCTAGGGGGCCAAAGGCGACGTGCAGAGAAGTGGGCGGTGATATACAGTGAATGTTGTTTTTCATTAAACCTTCCGAACAAGCAGTACAAGAACTCAGAGGATATAGTTGGAAAAATAATACCAGTGTCATGCGATTAAGAACTCCAAAGCAGCCAAGATCATTGTATATTTGTAATCACGGTAGAACAATGAGGCCTCATTATATTATTAAGTATTGCATTTTCTTTGGGGAAGGTTTTTCTTTGTCTGAGCGTGGGGTGGGCTTGCTTTAGAGGCTTAGTTTTAGCGCACTTCATCACGTTTTTGAAAACATGCACATGAAAATAAATATATATATATTTTAAAAACAGAATGTGTTTTTTTTTAATTAGCAAGAGGTGAAAGAGACACACATGGAGGGGATGTAGTGATTGCATCAGTGTTCTCTGTCTCCCACTGGTAGAAAGACATATGAAACAAGACCTCAGGAGGAAGTGTCCTAGTGACAAGCTGTGCATACGTCCAGGACACCCCCTTTCTTCTAAAACATAGGCAAAGCTACTGGGATTCACAACTGACACCCCCCAGAGTAATATAAGTTACTTTGAAGGTTCACAAAGCAGACACAGCTAATGTCTCTGAAGTCATTCACAACCTTTCACCAGGCTGGGCATTGCAAAAGATGGGAAGCTGGGAATGAAATGGATTAAAAGTAGGAAATCATTAGGCCTTAAAAACCATTGGAGCTGTAGTCCCTTAAGCTCCAAAATGGAGACTGAAGTGTGGCCTATCTTCTTCTGTCTATTGGGAGTAATTCAGTGGTGCTGCTGGAGTAGATGGATCAGCCAACAGAGTGACCCAATGTGTTTTCAGGCTTCACATTCCTCAGGGTGGTTGCTTCCTTCCACAGTATGGTCCATGTGGCCTCTACATTGAGGGCTATACAATGTGTTCTTAATTTCTGTTGCCAAAGGATTTGCAGGCAAACTGGCAATTAATTGCCTTTCAGCTGAGGCTTGTGACCTTCCTTTCTTCTTTACTAAGAAAGAAAATGGTAGCCCTGTAAATTGTTTTATCCATCTCCCCCCGCTTTTGCTTTACAGGTGGATCACATTGCTAAGAATTGTTCTTAAGAATACAATGGAGAACATCATGAATTGATAAAGGCAGGATCTGCCACTGGAGAAGTCTTTCCCCTGAATACAAGAGGATAGTGTAATTTAATGTAAGAAAACTTCCTGAGTTCCTATTTCCTTACCCCTAATGTTTGAGATGTTTGGATTAGAGATGGGCACGAACAGAAAAAATGGTGATTTGTTTTGCTTTATTTTATTTTATTTTACTTCCGGGTTCCTGGCCCATGCTACAGCTGTAGCGCGGGCCAGTCGGGTTTTTTTTTAAAAAGCGCCGACCGCGCAAGCTCCCTGCCTCTTGCCTTTGCTGTCCATTTGCCCCCATCCTCCCGCCCCATATTTTGGATGGTGATGCTTTACTGGTTGCTTCGGGGCCAGATAGGAATTTTCGGCTGTCACTCAGATTGACCGGGAGTGACAGCGAATTTTCACCCATCCATCATCCTCAATGTGCGGTTGGGTGTCATAACGACTTCCTTAAACTGTCACAATTGGCGGGTAGTGTAATTGGTAAATTAATTCAGTTATGCCCCTCCTTTATATTGCACCTTTAAGGTGCTTGGCAGCCCTCAAATAAAACTAAATAACAACAGGAATTAGAAATAGATAAGTTAAAACTATAATATCTAGTCAGGTAAATGAGGGCAGCCATTGGATAAGGAGATTCAGTAGGGGAACGATGCTTAAGTAGTTTGGCTGCATCTTTCTATATGCATTCTGAATCTCTTAAAACAGGGAGGGGCTGTTTGTTAGTTATAACACCTACTGAGGTTTACCACTTGCACTACGGCACAGGTCCTGTTCGGGTTCTGCTGAGCTGTTCGTCAGTGGAATATGCTGCCAGGCAGGATGGCAGACTCTCCTTCTTTGGAGGTTTTGAAGCAGAGGCTGGATGGCCATATGTCAGGAGCACTGTGATGGGGGTTCCTCCATGGCAAGGGGTTGGACTCAGTGGCTCTCGAGGTCTCTTCCAACTCTTATGATTTTATGAGTCTGTGATTCATTGTCTTTCTTATATGGCATCGATTCTTATATCTCCTTTCTTCTACATGGAAACTTTTTTTAAAAAATATTTTAACATTTTAACCACATAACAACCTAGATCAAATACGAAGGATTGATGGGGTGTGTTTTTCCTCGTCCCCAATGAGTTCTGTGGACTCTTCTCTACCCTGGGTTTACCCTGGATACACAACAATATTCCTCTGTTTTCACCTATATATTCTTTTGCCTGAAGATAGCATGCTTCCCTAATCCATTCTTCTCATCCCTGACATTCCAGCCCAAGGAGCAAACCTTTCCTTTCAATCCAGCAGTGTGCCGCCTCTCTGCTCTTCCAGTTTAGCATGACTTATTTAATATATTCATCTGAGGCTGTTTCACAATGTATTTGCTGTTAATTTTAGCTTTCTCTATTAGCTTGTCAAGTTTCCATAAACATGAAACAAAAACGGAAGAGGGATGTCAGGGAGGATCTTTTGAAGGGATAGGAACAAACGGAACTTGTTTCAAGCTCAGGTGAATAAATGTAGGATTTTTCAGTGAGAATTCACTGTGGTGCTGACCAGTATGGCCAATTTTCTTGTTCAAAAGATTGAGAGGTGCAGAGTAGCACCAGTTGGGATCACAGGCCATGCATTTGTAAGAGATGCTTCCAGGATGATATTTTTGCTCTGTGCAGCATCCTCCTTATGTTCCAGTGCATTAAGATCCTTCAAAATGCTAGACATCAAGATCTGAGACTTTCACAATCATTCGGATATCAGAATTTCCATTTGCAGTGCTAACAAGTTCACAACTGCTGGTTGCAAACCATGCATTTTTTACACACATGAGTTCACAATTATTGATTGTAAAATATGCATAAGATTCAATGATATTTTAATTTTTTATATTTATTTTAGAGTATTTTACCCTGCCTTTCTCCTTGGAAAAAGGAGCCAAGGTGGCTTAATGAATGAGGGATAATATACATTCCAGTATTATTATGACACGTTCAAGTATTGAGAACAAGGAATTGAGGGACATCTTACAGCATTAATAGACAACAGTACATTACAGCTACAAGAGAATGTAAGCAATTAAAAGGAGAGTAAAATTCCATGTAAAAGTTATGAGTGGTGGAACTAACACTGAAAACATAGCGTCAATGTAATCACACAAGGTTATACATGGTTATAAACACTAAGTCTATGTGATCCTATAGATTCATATAAAAGACACATTAATATGTCGTCTTGTCTGAAGAGAAAGGTCTTTGCCTGTTTCCGAAAGACAACAGAGATGAGGCAGTCCTGACCTCTGGTGGGAGGGAGTTCCATAGTCTGGGCTCAGCAGCTTAGAAGGCCCTTTCATAGCTTCCCACGAGACATATCTGTGAGGGTGGTGGAATGGAGAGAAGGGCCTCTCCTGATGACCTTAACACCTATGAGATTTGATCTTTGAGGTAGCTAGTGCCCAGGCCATACAGTGGTTTGTGGGTCAAGATCAGCACCTTGAATTGTGCCCGATAGCTGATTGCCGACCAGTGAAGCTGCTTTAATAGGGGTGTCATGTGATCTCTGTACCCCACCCCAGTCAGCAGTCTGGCTGCTGCATTTTGGACCTGTTGAAGTTTCCTGAGACTTTTCATCAGTAGCCCCACATAGAGTGCATTACAGTAGTCTAGCCGGGATGCCACTAGGGCATGTATCACCGTGGCCAGAGCTGGTTTCTCAAGAATGTTACAGAGTTCACTTCACTGTCATCACAAGGTCTTCATGAGGCTGAGCTACAATCTGGGCAATTCTGAAAACTGCCTTTTGAATTTTTTTCCCTTTTTAAAAAGTGCATGGTTATATCGCAACATTGGCCCAAATTTGAATACTTCTGAATATTTATTTTTGCTGTGACACTTGATGCAATCGGTGGCCTCTAAAGTGGAAATGAGGAACCTGCCACCCTTATAGTACTTTCCAAGTTGTCAGATATCTGGCAAAAGCAATTTTGCCTAATAAGAAGATAAGAGAGAAGGAGTTGCCAGAAGCAATAGAAAAGGTTGCAGCAGGAAAGACTATAGAAATATGGGAAGGCTGTTAGCTGAGTAGAGGTATACATTCTTACAGGAAAGACTATTGTTGAATCCTCACCACCTCCAGATAGGGCTGGAGGAATTACCCACTGAAAATCTGGATATCTGCAGCCAATCACCCATGGTTTCATGGCGAGGTATATCATGTAGTCCCGAGCACACCCAACCTTGTCTTCATGAAGAATCTAGGCAGATGTCTGTGAAGATTCTCTGTCATCCAGGTGAGTTAAGTCATGGCAACTGGACTCCATTTTATTGAGATAGAAACATTTCGCTGTTCCTCCAAACAGCTTCATCAGTCGAGTCTTCATCAATCTAGACAGATCTAGACAAGGTCAGGCCTGGTTAGGACTTGAATGGGAGACTGTGACATAATGGCAGGCATTTCTAGCTAGCACTAGAAGCGCTGGAAAGTCACTGCCAGTCAGAGTTGACAAATCTGGGCTAGGTTCCAAAAAAACAGTGGGCCTGACCTATACTTGGTTCTAGCCCGGCTGGCAATGGTTTTCTAACATTTCCTCACCCATGTTCTAAGACATATGCAATTATCGGTGGCTAGCACATTGCAGGTCAAAACATCATCTGTTTAAGACAGTCACTTCCTTATGCTCATGTCTGAGAGCAATTCACTACTGTGTAACCTGACAAGGAGACATTCCAATGGGTTCTGCCCAACAATATCTATAAACGGACAACTATTGGCAATGAAAAGTGCAGTTAATACTATTAAAATAATCAGTCTTCGTTTGAGGAAATTCTTACACCCACTTCACTGTGTGTCTGAAAATGGCATTTTTTAACTCCAGCAGGAAACTGTGGGAGAGCAATGAGACTTGAATAAAGCTATGCCAAGTGGAAATCAGAAAAGGAGATACCGCATCAGCTTGTTCCCCACCCTCTTTTCTCTTTTTTCACATAAACAACCAACTTTGTTTTCCAATAGCTTTCTTTCATGTTGATAATACAGAACTCCAACCGGCCTTGCATAAAAAGCTGTGAAGAGGATTTGGGATTAGTTATCGTTGAGGAAGAATGGTGCAAAAATTCTGCAGGTGGCAAAAGTAACCAGTGATAGAAGCTTACTTCTATTATGTCTTTAGATCACATATGCAGAATATTATACTCACAACAGTAAATATGTCTCGGGGGGGGGGGAGCCGCCATTGTTCATCAAAGATCCAAACACATGAAAAGGACTCCATTGTTTTCAGGTGGAGACAGTGCCATTTTGCTCTCATATTTTGTAATAAGAAGCAAAGAGAAATAAGGCAGAGGTGAAAACACGGGACTGAATGGACCAGTGATTTGACTCACTACATGGCAGCTACTTAATCCTTTAGTAAGCCAAAACTGATTGATACTTATATTTGTTTAGAACAAAGACGCCTTCCTTGGAATTAGATGGGAAGGAGAGAAAGAGTTGGGTCAGCATTCAAGTGATACTGAATGCCATAACTCTGGATAAACACTCCCAGTAGATTCTTGTAGATATTAAAAACCATGGGGATGAAAGTAGAGTCCTGAAGGCCAATGGCCAGCTAGTGTAAAACAGGAGTCCTCCAGCATTACCTTCAGAGTTCTGCCTCCCAGGAAGGATTGGATGACCCACTGTAAAATAGTGCCTGCAAGTCCCATCCCAAAGAGATGGTCCAGAATGATACCATGGTTGAGAGTATTGAAAACTATTGAGAGGTCCTGCAGAATCAATAGAGGCCCACTCCCCCTTTCTACTACTCAGCATAGGTCATCCACCAAGGTGACCAAAGCTTTCTCCATTCCCTAATCAAACCTGAAACCAAACTGAAATAGGTCTAGGTCAGTGGTGGTGAACCTTTGGCACTCCAGATGTTTTGGACCACAACTTCCAGAATTCCAAGCCTGTATTTCCAATGTCAAAGGACTATGGGAGTTGTGGTCCAAAACAACTGGAGTGCAGAAGGTGCGCTACCACTGGTCTAGATAATCATCTTCCTCCAGGAATCCTTGGAGCTGAGAAAACAACACACACTGCAGTACTTGCCCAAAACTTGAATATTTGAGACTAGCTGATAGTTGTCTAGCAAACAGGGGTCTATCATCCTGTCCAGCACATAATACAAGGTTCAGAATGTACCCTGCAACATTTCAGGTCCAAATATCACTTGGGACAGACTCATGATCACCATGAAGAACATGTGGTGCTGAGCCACTCCTAATAATTAGATATTGCCATGGACACAGAGGTCACCCAGTACTATAAGCCTAGAAGACTCCAGCATCAGCGTTGATACCAATTCCACCATCTCAGGAAGGGAGATTGTTGAGCAACAGGATGGCCATACACCAACAGAATCCCTATTTTGTCATGGACACCCACTTTCAGGTACTCACACTCAAACCCAGAAAATTGTAGGACAGGGAGCCTTGTGAGGTGGAGTTGTAATAGATGATCACAATAGTCTATAGCAGTGGTTCTCAACCTGTGGGTCCCCAGCTGTTCCTGGACTTCAACTTCCATGAGTCTTCATCACTAGCTGAGCTGGCTAGGATTTCAGGGAGTTGCAGTCCAGGAACATCTGGGGCCCCACTGGTTGAGAACCACTGGTCTAGAGCAGTGTTTTTCAACCTTTTTTGGGCAAAGGCACACTTGTTTCATGAAAAAAATCACGAGGCACACCAACATTAGAAAATGTTAAAAAATTTAACTCTGTGCCTATCACACACACACAAACACACTTCTCACCCCCCAAAAAAACAACAACAACAAATCCATCCTCCAGCCCAGGCCCTCCCAAGGCATCCCTATCAAAATGTCCCCCTGCCCTCACCTTCTCCCTCCCTCCTCCTGGCACTTTTTTCAGAGGAACTTGCAAACCCAGGAAGGTGGGGCTGGGGGAGGCTCTTCATATACGACCCCCCAACCCCCATCTTTTACCCCTTCCAGTATAAGCCTCCCTTCTCCCCCCCCTCCTTCCAGCCAGGCAGCCACAGGGCCTGGAAGGGACCCCCCATCCCCATCTCCTCCCTAGGTCCTAGGAATCCCCTCCTCAGCCTCCCACGTCCTCCCCTTTATTTACCCCCCAAAAAAATGACCATTGTCAACGGCCGGCCACTCCCCACCCTTAAAAGAGGGGTGCGCACGCGCGCTCCTACCTGGCTCGGCAGGGGCGTGCGCCCACCCTCAGGAGGTAAATAGCGAGTGCGCGAGGCGGGGGAGGGAGGGAGGGGGTTCGGTGAGCGAGGAGGGGGAACCAACCCCAAGAACCTTTAAGAGCGGCTTCTGGAGTGCCCTTCGCCGCAATGCGCCTGCGTGGGTCTCCCGTGTCTCTCTCACTCTCTCGCTCTTCAGTCTCCTCCTCCTCCTCCTCCTCCCTTATTTCTTCTCCTCCCCCGCCCACGGCCAGCCTTTCCTCGCCGCACCACTGCCTTGGTCGCAAGCGGGATGCAGGGGGGGGCATTGCTGGTGTAGGGAGAATTTTTCCCACGGCACACCAGGCAACATCTCACGGCACACTACTGTGCCACGGAACAGTGGTTGAAAAATACTGGTCTAGAGTATCCCCACTACCCTGTCTGCCCCCAACCCCAACCCCCAGGTCTGGCCTGTTGCTGCAGAGAAAGCCCGGGTGAACAGAGCTGAGAAAGACTAAGGCTGCTTTTACACGACCCCTAAAATCCGAGGCAAAGGGCTCCCAGATCCGGAGCTTAAAAATGTTTTCCCACCAGCTCCGGACTTTAAAAAAAATTAAGTATGACCACGCCCACCTAAGTGCATCCCAGCACACTTTTCAAGTACCTGGTCTCCGGAGCTGAAAAATTTCTGATGCGGATGTAAAGTAGTGAGTGCCGGGATCTCCTTGCCTTGTGTTTGTTTTTTTGTCCCCGCTGCCCTTTAAGAGACAGGAATCATGACAACGACAGGGCTCGGGGTGGCTTCCACCGGCAGACGGAGGTGAGCCTGCATTTTTTTCTCCTTTTTTTCTCCCTCCCCTCACACAGACAGGAGCAAGGGGGTGCAGAGGGGTGGGAACGCAGGAAGAGCGACAAACCCCCAAGATCTCTGGTCCAAATTTAAGTTCCCAGCGGATCTTAGGGGTCGTGTAAAACCACCCTAACTCCCTCAGCTTCCTCCAACCAGTTCACCATAACACAAGCCAGGTTAGCATGTTCATTGGGGATAAACTTAGATCTTCAAAGCTGTGGAACAGCAAGGTAACCACCACATCCCACAGTCTACTCGTGCAGCATGGACCCAGGATAGTCTCACAGTCAAACGATGCCCAAGTTCATATGTAATGCATATTAGAGAAAAAAGGGATAACACGGGGAGCACACGGGGCAGAGTATCATCACAGCCTTGTCAGCAGTGGACGTCCTGCATTTGTTTACTCGGATTCTGCCCATCTGTGCAGCTTTTTGAATCTTATTTCCCTCAAGCATTGCTTCTCCCCCCCACCCCGGCTGCATTTGGTCTTATTTGCTCTGCCGGCATGCATCCTTTATCTGAGAACAAGTCATTCCTCCTATGTTGGCACAATGCCCACCTTTATTATCCCTGAAAAACGAAGTGCAACCACAACTCTGGCTTATCATGAAATAACCCGTGTTATTTTAGTGGCAGCAACGTGGTAACTTTAAGGTAAATCTCTCTGAGGCAACAGTAATTGTGCAATAGTTCATTTTAATGCATTTGCATTACAAGCTGATAATGCCACTGATGTCTTGTCTTGCTGCCCCAATGTAGGTTTGGAGAATCAATATAGGTTTTGCCTGCAGAATGTAGAATGTGAAGGCAAGCAACAGTTGCTTTTTGTTAGGCTACCAGGGAAAGACATCAGGGCCTTGTTTTTCTTGTAAAGGCGGTTTTGCAAGCAAATGTGAACCAAGACTGCTTTTTGCAATGTTCTGCAGAAAAATGCCAAACAGAAATAATCCAGGCTTGCAAGGAAACGTTCCATTTCGAGACAACTCTGTGTCTATGGGTGGGGCTGGGGCTGTGGGTAGTCACAAAGCCTTAAGCAAGGTTCTTTGTCATTGTCATGTGTTGGCAACTTGCTTCTGACGTATGAAGACTGCAACAAGGTTTATTTATTTTATTAATTTGTATGGCATAACTTTACACTCCATTATTGCATAAGGCTTTGCAAAGACAAAATAAAATAGGCATAAAATGTAAACCACTGAAATAATAGACTCTGGGCCTTTTCACACGACCCCTAAGATCTGCTGGCCACTTAAATTCGGACCAGAGATCTTAGGGGTTTGTCGCTGTTCCTGCGTTTCCACCCCCTCCGCACTCCTGGCTGCTGGCTGCATGAGGGGAGGGAGAAAAAACGTGGCTCGCCTCTGTTCTGCCTCTCGCTCTTGCCACGGCAACATTCCAGTCTCTTAAGTAGCTCTTAAAGGGGCGGGAGCCAAAAAACAACAAACAGAAGCGAGGAGAGCCCCGCACTCACTATCGTTACACCGCATCAAAGAATTTTCACCTCCAGAGAGCAGGTACTTGAAAGGTGCTCTGGGATGCGCTAAAGTGGGCGTGGTCGCACTTAATTTCCTGTAAACTCCGGAGCTGGTGGGGAAACATTTTACAGCTCCGGAGCTTAAAGCCATTTGCGGCGGAGTTTACAAAGGGCGTCTGTGAGATTATTTTTAAATCACAAAATGAATAATGAATGATTAGTGAAATAAATTATAGTGGAACCACGGTCTCCAAAGTTAATCCATTTGGCCAGACGCTTTGTAAAATGGAAATTACATCAACCAGAACAGCACAACGGCACAATGCATCCTGGGAAATGAAGTCCTTCAGAAAATGTGTAAACTGGGATTTTCCGGAAAAATGCATAAACAGAGGCATTATTTTAAATGGACTTCTATTTGTGAAGCAAAATTACTTTAATTGAGGCCTTTGTAAACCAGGGTACCACTGTATGTATGAGCAGTTACTGTCGTGAATAAGGCTAAGGCTGGAAATGAAAATAATTAACAGCAGTGCCTTCAAGATGATGTTACAGTCCCACCACCATATCCGCTGATTTGCCAATGGAGGATTCAGATATCCATGTTTGGTGAACAGAGGGCAGTTGGGGGATGTCAGGGGTGGAAGCTGTGCCACACTGCCTGGGCAGCAGACTGGGTGGCACTTTTGCCCCAGCACCCCACCTCTCCTGCTGGGCTGGTCAGCAGATCAGGCAGTGGGAGGGAGCACCTTCACTCCACCAAGTCTGCCGAGCTGCATTCACTCTTATCCCGGGGTGGCCCAGAAGTGATCCCCCAGTTCTAACTCCATGCAGTCTCAATGTCAAAGTCTTCTCTGACAAGTACTGTCCTCATTGCTATGTCAGGTGCCAAACTTGAGTCCAAACATTTGATCATGACCATTCTCATTTATTTATTTATTTATTTATTTATTTATTTATTTATTTATTTATTTATTTATTTATTTATATAGCCTGTATGCCGCCCACTACCCAAAGGTCTCTGGGCAGCTCACAATCAGGTAATAGTTGGTTTCCTTCACATTTCTACCACTCCCTTTTAAAAGCTGGTTGTCTTTTAAGGTGTGGGAGTGATATGTTAGATAGCACCAGTAAGCCACTTGGAATGTGGTTGGTATAACAGACCCTAGTAGCCCGATAGTGTGGTTAAGCTGGGTATCCAAAACGTTTGTATGCACAGTGTTTAGCCATACGTGGTTGCAATACTCAGCCACTAAGATACCAAAGCAAGAGCTGATGTCCTAAGAACTGTGGCACTTGCTCCCCGGCTGGTCCCAGAGAGTTTTTATAGGATCTTGTTCCTGGTTTCCATTGTATCCATGTTTTTTTTCTTTCATGCTCCCTCTTGGTTAAGGACTGGTGAAGGGTTACTCCTAAATACTTTGGGTTCCTGTTGGGCTTTAGCAGTGGAGTCCTAAACTCTGCTTTCAGTATATAGTTGGCTCAAGTGAAAGCCAGCAACCTCAGTTTTGTTGATGCTGGGTTTTACCCTCCTAAAGAGGAATCAATTGTAAAAGGTAGTTCTGGGAGAGTTGGGGAGAGACAGACAAACACACTGGCACACTCAAAATCACCCAGTTTGTTCTGCAGCTCAGTGGAAACTTGAACCTGGATCTCCTTAATCTCAGTCCAACTGTCTAAGCATGTGTGGTGCTGGCGCACTAACTCTCAGGTCTAGAAGAACAGGAGACAGGTGTTTGAAGGCTTTCTCTTGTTATAGTATGCCAGAAAACTGCCAGATCCGAGGTAACCTACTCAGCTGGCTATCCAATCTGTTCCTGGCATTGTTAAATGCCAGATCTGTTTCAAATAAGAGCCAGCCCATTCAAGACATGATCTTGGATGCAGATGCAGATCTGACCCGCATCACAGAAATGTTGGTGGGTGCTTAAGGCAGTATTGTCTTATCTTTAATCTGTCCAGCTGGTTATTTCATCCAACACCAGGATAGACTGGAGGGGCAGGCGGGAGGAGTAGCCATTGTTCATAAAAACTGAATGGGCTGAAAGAAAGAAAAAATTGAAAGAAGCTGAAAGGGAAAATCGAGAGAGTCCAAACTCTCCAAGAGGCCTGGAGGCTGCTCCCTTAACAGTAACAGAGACCCAAATGGAATGCATACCCAAAAGGAACAAGGGCACTGCCAGGTCCAAGAGGACTCTGATGTGGCTTACAGGAGCTGTTCAGGAAGTGATCATAAGCAAGAAAAGCTCATTTAGAAGATGCAAGACTTGTCCAAATGAGGACAACTGGCAGAAACATAAATTCTGGCAGAACAAATGCAAGGCAATAATTAGGAAAGCAAAGCAAGACTTGGAGGAGCGCATAGCTAAAAACATTCAAAGAAATAAGAAGGAGTTCTTTAAGTACATTAGAAGTAAGAACCCAACTAGGAAGGCCATTGGACTATTAGATGATAATGGAAGGAAAGGGAATATTAAAGAGGAAACAGAGATTGTAATGAAACTCAATGAATTCTTTGATTCAGTATTCACTGAAGAAGACAGAGACCACATGCCCAAAACAGAGCCTATCTTCATAGGGAGTGAAACTGAAACATTAAACAAGATAGAAATAACCAAGGTGGAGGTTCTTGCATGTGTAAACTAAATGCTAACAAATCACCAGGACCAGCATCACCATTCAAGCTTAAAGATGAAATTGCTGATGTCAAATATATCATCCTTTCCCTCAATTTCTATCAGGACCGCAGTGATAGGACTCCCACTAGTATTTCCTGTGAATTTAGAAAAAAAAAACTAAAGTGGACAGTGGGACACTTTTTAAGATCAAGCCAAAATGTACTCTGCATCACCTTGCCTGGCAAATTTCATCCAATTTCAACCTGTGACATCAATAGAAGTGGACAGGGCACTTGATCAGTGCTGGGCCACAGCACCAAATGGGCCACAGAAATAATTAGTGGGTCCCTCTATGGTGGCACGATTCCCCCAGCCCTCAAGGAAACACTCATGAGGCCCATTCATTTTTAAAAAAACTAGCTTAGTGGTAGAGAACATCATGAACTATAGACCCATCTGTACCTCTTTTGAGCAAGGTAACGGAGAGGTGGTGACCAATCTGCTGCAGAAACTCTTGGAGAAGAATGATGTCCTTGATCTGTTCCAGTCTGGGTTCAGACTATGACACAGATCTGGGGTTGGTTGCCCTGCAAGATGACTTTCTGAGGGAAACTGACAGAGGCAACATGTCCTTGTTGGTCCTCTTTGATCTTTCAGTGGCCTTTGATACCATCAACTGTACTATCTTCCTGGGGAGGCTCATGGAGTTGGGGAATGGGGATCATTTTGGCACAGTCCCAGTCCTTCCCGGAGGGCTGTCCCCAGAGAGTGCAACTTGATGAGATGGCTTCTACCCTTTGGATCCTGAATTGTGAGCTTCCAAAGATGTCAGTCATCTCACCAATGCTATTTAATACCTGTATGAGGCCACAGCGGGAGGGGATGTGTGTCACCAGGAGGTTTGGGGCTTTGTGCCATCAGTAACGCTGATGACCCCCAGTTCTATCTCACCTTTTCTTCATTTGCAGTAGATTCTATCCCATCCATTGAACACTGCCTGGTGACTGTGCTGGATTGGATGGGGGGCAAGGTTGGGAAACTTCCTCTCTTTTAGAAGAGTGACTCTCCCTACCAAGGTTGAGGTTTGCAGCTGGGGCATTCTACTGGACCCAGTGCTTACCAAGGAATTGCATCTGTGGTCTGGTCTGCAAAGTTCCAGCTTCAGTAAATCACCTAGCTGTGTCCCTACCTGGACACCAGTGCCCTCATCACATTGGTCCATGCACTGGTAATCTCGAGATTAGATTATTGCGATGTGTGGAGCTGCCTATGACACTAATGCAGAAGCTTCAAATACTCCAGAATACACTGCATTATTAACTGGGCTGAGATGTTTCCACTATATCACCCCACACTGGCTACTTTATACTGGCTATCAGTTCGTTTCTCCATTGACTTCACAGTTCTGATGATAACACACACAGCCCTAAACAGTTTAGGACCTTGGCATCTATCAGAAGGGTTTCGCCTAAAGAGAAGTGCCTGAGCCACTCATTCCTCCCAGGCTGGGCGATTGAGGGCTCCAACCCCAAGGGAGGTCCAAAAGCAAATAAATAAATAAATAAATAAATAAATAAATAAATAAAAGCAAAAATTGGGTCTGTGGAACCTATTGTCCCCAGTATTCCCTTCTCATTTAAACAAATACTGAAGACTTCAGACAGGCTTTCCCTGAGTTCAGGTCAAAGCTCCATGATATATTTCATGTTTAAATTCTACACCACCTCCGCCTCTTCTAACCGTTATTTGTTAGCTGTGTTTTTGTTTTGTTTACCTTAGATTTATTTGGCAATTTTATTGTTTATTTGTCTCTTTATTCTGTTTACTTTGCCATTTTATATTCTTTTGTTTTACTTAATTATTATTTATGTTGTATCTTTATTCTTTGTAAACCACCCAGAGTAGACTCATTACACAATGGCTGTTATAGAAATCCAATAAATAACAAAAATAACAAAATAAATAAGCAGTATTTGCTGCTACTGCAGCCTTTTAGTATTTCTTTAAAGTTTCCAAAATATTCTGATATTTGTGCATTCAATAATTGGGCCAATCATCTCTTTCTTAGATATGCACCCCAGGACATTCCATCTTGCATCATGGCAGATCAGAAATTGGCGGGGGAAGGTGGTACTGACATATTCCACAGGAAATCTGTTAAGATCAGCAGGAACTCTGATCATTCAGATCCATGCCTGGAGCGAGTTCACTTGATGTTGGACCAGCAAGACAAAGTGGGAATCATGATAATATACTGCACCCCCACAACCCAACAGTTTAATCACCAGGGCAATGAACATTTCCGATGCACTGTTGAGATCACCCAGACTTTTATTTCCAGGGGGCATTGGCATCCATGCAGAGCCCTGTGTTGCTGGGATAGCCATTGTGTTCATGAACATCATGACATCTATGGGCTGACTTTTTGTGGATCCTACACATATGGTCAGGCATACCTTCCACCTGGTGTTTATGTTGGAGAGAGAGAAGAGGATCAGGAAGTGGTAAACCTTGGGCATTCTCTTCTGTCCTGATTATGTTAATCAAGAGTCTGGTGGCTGATCAATTGCAGGCATTCTTTGAAGAAACTGATATTCTGGATCCATTCCAATTGGAGATTTAGGATGTGTCAGTTGCTGTGCAATGCTGCTGCTTCTCCTGGATCTTTTTATTTTTTTTATCAACTACAGTATCCTTCTAGGACGGTTGTGGATTTAAGTGCCATGGGCTCTATTCTCTGCTGGTTCCAGTTTTTTTCCTGAAGACCAATCCCAGATGAGTTTCAATGCAATCAGGGATAGCAAGGATCCTGGATGGGTGCCCTTGATTACATTGAAACTTCTTAATCCCTTCATCACACTATGACTAACATCTGTTTTCCTGCATAGGACAAGTTTCCTCAACTTTAACACAATCTCACTCACTTTATAACCCAGAGCACACAGAACTCCTAGTTCCCTAAGCTCCTTGCCTTCTGAAGATGGCAGCCACAGAGTCTGGTCATGTCATCTCATGAAGAAAAACTTCCAGAACATGGCCAAACATCCTTTCCGTGAAAGTCTTCAAGAATACTCTAAATTAGGTTGGGGTGTGTCTGTGTGTCTGTCTGTCTGTCTGTCTGTCTGTCTGTCTCTCTCTCTCTCTCTCTCTGTGTGTGTGTGTGTGTGTGTGTGTGAGAGAGAGAGAGAGAGAGAGAGAGAGAAAGAGAAAGAGAGAGAGAATCTCTGAAAGCTCATACAGAGATAAATTTGCCATGATTGTTTTATTTTTCTATGCGCATAAAAACCCATTTAATCTTTTACAGTGGTGAAAAAACTTTTGAAATTTCTGTTTCTTCCTTGCAACAATAAAATAAGCAAAGATTTATATCTCTAGAGAGGAACATATGATGGATGGAACAAAGGGCTATATCCCTGAATGTGACATCTTGTTTGCTTTGCTTCTTCAGAAGATGGATACTGCCTGGTGGTTTTCTCTCCCTCCTTTTAAGATCTCTGTCAGGTGAACTGATGTAACCTCATGAATGCTCCATTGACATCAACGTAAGAAAAAAAATCAAGGGAAAATAATCCAACCTGCAGTCTAGTACTGCTGAGAGGTGGCAGTATAGAGGAAGAAAATGATACATGGGATTAATAGAATGTTGATGAGAAATTTGAAGACGAGGTACAGGGAATTAGCTTGAGAAGCAGGATGATCTTTTATGACATAACTAATTATGCAAGCAATAAAAAGACATTACATTGATTAATCACTTCACCTTCTTGGTGGGAGGTGTGCTATGCAGAGGCGGATGGGCAGCTCCTCAGAGGATAGGGATGCTGGCCAGCCTACACCTGAATGAAGCAGCCTAAACCTCTCATGGAGTGTATTTGAATTGGGGGGAGTGGGGAGGATGCACAGCAGGTCTATATGACAATCTGATTATTTACTGAATGTTCAGGGAATTCCCAAATTATAAAATGTGAATCAATGTCAAAACAAAGGAAGGACCCTCCCAGTTTAGACCAGTTAATGTGTGCAGCTCACTCGTGTTCCCAAGTGGTAGGAGGGAGCCTACAGGGAGGTTGGGTATTGCTGTTACTATCAGGGCTTACCACTAAATATGGGCACAAAATAGAAAAACAGTGTTTTGTTTCTTTTTGTTTCATTCCTCATTCCTCATTGCATTTTGTTTTGTTACTAATGATTTTAATAGAATTTTCATAATGAAACAAAATGAGCAACAAAACGATTTGGAAGTTGCTGCCACCGAGTTTTTTTTTTGTGACAGGTCAAGTTGTGGGGAGTGGGGGGCAGACCCTACTCCCCACAGCTTGACCTGACAAAAAATACCAACTGGGTGGTGGCGGTGACGGCGAGAACTGGAGCGCAGGGCAAGGTTTTGAATTTGGTGCCACCTGCTACACTTTCCAATTCTCCCCACCGCCACCCAGCTGCGTTTTTTCAGTAGGTTGGGCTGTGAGAAGGGGGGACTCCACCACTCCCCACAGTCTGACCTGACAAAAATGCACCTGGGGGTCAGGGGAGGGGGTGACAAGGTAGAAGGGAGCAGGGTTTGCATTTACTGCTGCCTGCTCCATTCTACCTTCCCATCCCGCCTCCCAGGTGGGTTTTATCAACAGATTGGGCTGTGAGGAGTGGGCCACCCTCACTCCCCACAGCCTGACCTGGCAAAAAACCCACCTGGGTGGTGGGTGTGGCAATGGAGAATGAATAATTTCTTTTCAGCAGTAAAAAGATGGTGTTTCATTCCATAAACACTGCCTGCCATTTCGTTACGTTACAAAACGTTTCATAACCTTACAACATGATGAAACCATATGACTTGTTTTGCTTTGTGCCCATCTCTACTTACCACAGATGGAATTGGGATACTGGACAAGAGAGATCTGTCAAACTACCTTTGGAAATACTTCAGGATTGTGGTTTCCAGGGAGATAGTGCCAAAGATGAAAGAAATTCTCCCTTTCTCTTAGCTTTGCATTATGAGGGTGAAAAAAACACAAGCATTCTCCTCCATAGCAAGTATAGTGAAATATTCCCTATTACTATCCATTAGAGGGATTGTGCCCAGTTGCTAACCTTTTTGTACAGTTTTGTGGGAAAACTAGGTTTGCCTTTGCTTTGTTTCATTCACAGAGAACTAGAATGAGTTGTTTGTGTCTTCATGAGGTATCATCCTGCCCTTCTGAACTTGCTCAGTCTGTCGACTTTGCTTCTCAGAATGAAAGGATACCTCTAAGGCTGGGATATGTGGAGTAAGTGGAGTGGGGAACATATACTCACACCCCCTACACATACTGTAAAAGATTACCTTTCTTTCATTAGCAGAGTCTTTTGTGGCTCTTCAATAGACACTGAAATACAAAAGATTCAGGAATCCAAAAGACAGGTTAATGACTCACATGGATTTCTTAAACATTTTGTACTTTGCTCTCTCTCCTTTGCCTCCCCCCCCCCATTTATTTTATAAGAGGCAAAGAAATGGGGGCACACACACAAAATGGAGGCAGATTGGTTCACATCATTTTTATAGAAAGGACTTTTATATGAGTCTGAAGAAGGTGCAGTGTTTGCAGAAATGAGAAGTTGAAGCTGTGAGGTAAGAGGAAGCTGGGCTTGCTTGTGCAGAAATAAAAGGGAAGTGCCTGGTGCAGGAATGAGATGGGAGGGTGAACAGATTTTTTT
Source organism: Phrynocephalus guinanensis (assembly GCA_037367245.1). NCBI lineage: Eukaryota > Metazoa > Chordata > Lepidosauria > Squamata > Agamidae > Phrynocephalus > Phrynocephalus guinanensis. Next base: position 10,382,354 of record CM074748.1, read on the forward strand.
TTCAGAGGAAACAGCCACATGGGTGGAGGAGTCCACCCCAGAAACAACATGGGTTCAGGAGTCCGCCGCAGAACTTCCCTAGCATCAGGGTTGTCTAGAAGAAGATGGAGGTGGTTAGAGGCTGTCCCTGGATCCCATCAGCTGCTGTGACCAGACATCCAAAGACATCCACCCTTTTGCAAAGGACTTTGAGCAAAGTGCCCCCTGGTAAGTACGTATGTCTTGGGCAAATGGTGGAGCAAATGAACCCCTTTCTTTCAAATGGAATTGTATTCATAGGTAATACAAATGAAATCTTACTCCAGCACTGGTCTCCTTAGCATTCTTGTGTGTGTCATGGCCTGTCACTGACTGTTCAAAGTGTTCCCATGGTTGTTAATATCTGCCTGTCTCATATTTGGAGGCAAGGAATTTTCAAGGACCAATGGTCATCCTGAACAAATGTTAAGTCAATCTAATAGAGAATCATGGAGAATTATCAAGTCTTCTTCACCTCTTTAGGTAGCACCCAGGAGGTCGCCCTGGGGGTGCAAAATGCCCTGGCTCAGCCGTCCCAGGATGGTGGCTGGCAGGGGAGAGGGGTGACAATTGTTATCAGAGAAGCCTTCTGATGACATGCACTGGTGGAGGGAGGAGGTGGCAGTGGCATCCAGAATAGGGTCTTCCTTGAGAAGATCACAGACAGACAAGGTGACTCAGAGAAGAAGACCTGAGGAGGAGGTTGTTTTAGGCTTAGGGCTCCCAGTTCTGCTGCTTGGGAGAGATGGATAGCCGGTAGGAGGAGGAACAGAGTGCAGAAGGCCCTGAACCCAGTTGGGCAGTCAAAGGGGGCAAAGATAAATGCTCCTGTGCCAGAACTGTTGGACCCTTTCACAACATCTCCAACATGCTATCCTATTCCAATCTGGCTGTAACACTTGTGACAAACGGGCCAGCGCAAGATACTGATGAGGCTCCAGCAGGGGCAAAGGAGTAGACTCCAGTGCTTTTCAACTGGGACCAGGATCTATCTTCCTCTCCCCTTTTTACAAAGCTCCTCCCATTTTACAAGCAACACCCCTTAGTGTTAACTCTGGGATATTCTGTAAAGGACATTCCCGGGTTGTGGGGGGGGGGAGGTTAGTGCAGGGAACTTAGCCCTTCAGGAAGCTCACAGAGGGGATTTTATTTTATTTATTTTATTTTATTTATGAGTATGTTTACTCCGCCTTTCTCCTTGGAAAAGGACCTAAGGCGGCTTACAGTAATGAGGAACAATCTACAGTTCAGTATAATTAAGACACAGTATTCAAGTTTAAGAACAGGGATTTGAGGGATATCTTACAGCATTAGGTGCTTAAATTCGAATTTAAGCTTCTCTTCCTGTTCCTCTGTGCCTGCCAGGACAAAAAAAAATGAAGAAAGGCCATGACTGAGTATCCTTACAAGAGCCTATGGAGTTACCAGCCTATAGCATGACTAGGGTGGGTGGGTTTGGCACTGGTGGTGCTCACTGTATCTTATATCAGGAATAGATGTGTCATATCAGGAATAGAAGAAATATATTCCACAGCTTACAATAAGTATTCCTTTAAAAAAGGTGCTCCAGCAGAGGTGAAAAGATTAAACAAGCTAGCTTGCTCTGGACCAGATAAGCTAGGAATTTAGCATTACCATTTTCTCTGATTACTATCTTGTGCAGGTAATTATACTTCTCCTTTGCACATAATTAAAGGAAAGGTTGATTTCTATTCATTCTTCACAGTGGTAAAATTATCAAGTTACTTCTCAACTAATTATTTTCTGTAGCATAGCAGTGGAGCAGATTCCTGTCACATCCCATTTAGCAACCACAAAATCGCTCTGAAAAAGACTTCTTGCAGTCTGGAACTTTTTATGATATTAATTTGTATGGGGGATCTTTAGATGAATACAATCCTATTTGCAAATTAATTCCCTTTGAAAGAATCAAATTGGCATATTTTTATCTAGTTCGCAATCATTTGTCTTTTAAGTCTTCCTTTTTTAAAAAATTTACATTTTGGACTTTAGTTTAACCCATTCAAATCTGCAAAGACGATAGTTTGAAATATATCAAGATAAATATGTGTGCCTTGAAACATTATCTATTTGCTTGTGGATACTCTTTTAAAGTGGGGGGAAGGACACAAAGATGTTTCATATTACTTATGTTTTGGAAGAAAGGTTGAAGGATCAAATGAAGGTTGTATTTTTTTCACCTCTGTGCCTGTGAAGAAGGTAGTTTCAATCAAAATTACAGAATTAAAATGTAAATTGTATTTTGATTTATTTTGATTTTACTGCTGAGAATGAAAAAGGATACATTTTCTCTCCACTGTGATAAAAAATGGAACTTTGTGCGCTTTTTGGCATTGTGCAGTTTATGGAGAATTTATGCAAAATATAATAATTTTTGTGGGGGGTGAACCACTTTTTAATCCATCACATGGGATTAAAACACACAACCTAATCCTGCTACTAACAAAAAAAACCCTGATGTACTTTCATGTAGAAGTAAAATGTTTTGCAGCTGTCAATTTTTATCTTTTAACTAAAGGCACCCTTTTTCATTGAGGATGAAAAAAGTACTTCTTATATCTTTTTTCAAAATACATTGACTATATCAACGAAATGAGGCACTGCTGTAGAAATCTTTTATCTGGGCTGAGAACTGCTTCTCTGTCTATTTTTATTGTACTTACTCTACCCCTCTTTTTATTTTATCTACCTTTAACTTGAAAATAATTTGCGGGGGAATGGACAATGTCTTTCTAGTTTAGGAGCATATCAGTTTTTTTTAAAAATTATTTTACTGACATTTAGTGAAAGTTTGGTGTCTGAATTTAAGGTACACATAAATTGTAGAAGAGGATTCATAATTGAAATCTATAACATGTATGCCCAGACTCTGGTAATGTGTATTGTTTGTTATAAGTATAACAAACAGTTTATACAACATAAAATCTGTACAAATAAAAAATTCCGGATGTAGGGGAAATTTGCTTAACAGAATTGCCTATGTGGTGAATTTGTACAATATAAAAATCGGTCGTGATTAGGGATTACACTGTTTTCAGTGCATTCCTATGGGAAATTTGTATAAAGGAAAACTTGCTTAACATAATTTCATTTGGAACGAATTAATTCCTTTGTACAAGGTACCACTGTATTTATATTTCTTCTTCTTCTTTAAGTGCCCTGTCCTCATAGAACTTTGGTGATCAGTAGCATAATCTGTTTTTTATGTAAAGCTATTCTAAATAGAAAAACTGTGCCCACTGTGATCCATTGGCTTAAATTCTTAAGCCAGAATGTTCTTCTACACTGTAGGCCACACTTCCCATATATATTTTCCTTGAAACATAACCTGCAGCAGATGGTATATTTAGATATGCTTCAAATTTATCACTGGAACTGATAAACAGTACATATGCTAGTGGAGTTTTTCAAAGCTTGGCTTCAAAGGGAATTTTATAGACCCTAAAAAGGCTACTTCAAATATGAATTGGCACAAATTCAGTTAATTCACAAGGCACTTGGAGAAGCTTGCCTATTCCAGCATTGGGAGAGAACTTTGCGCCTTCCACTTTTTAGCAAACAAGTATGATTCAGATATACTGACACATGTACAGGATGAAATTCACTTTTACTTTGTAGTCAAAAGGACCGAATTGTAAAATTTACCGAAGTGCACACTCTAAAGTTGATATGGTGCACATCTAGAAATGTTATGACACCACTGTTCTATAAATATCTATTAGGGAACCTTCTACATAAAAATTAGAGATGAAAAATGTTAGTTTGCACATGTTTTTAAACAGGAGTTCCTAGACTGCCACTGTTATTATGGACCCTGGCCAATGTTGACTGTTTAACCCTGGGAACTGTAGTTCAAGATATTAATTTTCCCCATCAAAATGTAGTATATTCTGGGAAAATCAAATTTGAAATGCATATATTCAAGAATGCTTCATACAAGAAGAAATATGCTTTATGCTTTTTCCAATGGATTTCCAGATTAATATGGAAATTGATATAATGTGCTTATAATCAAATGCATATAGAACTAACACAGAATAGAAATAGATTGACTTGTATATCTCTAATGTACTGTGACTTGAGTATTCAATCAAACCACAAATATCTTTGACAATAAAGGACCATAATGCCATCTGAACTGAAAACCTTTCTATATTGAATCCATTTTTTTGAACCTGACAGTAATTGCTTGATTAATCTATTGATTAAGACTATGATTAATACTTTGATCCAATTAATGCTTTGAGCCCTGCATTTTTAATGAACCATAACTTTAAAGAAGAATTGCATAAGGGATAGTACTCTGAAGCCAATGGGAGTTTTACAGCAACTTGGTACATGTCATTCAATAGACATTTTAATTGAAGTCAAACTTTTCTTTGATTAGATCAGTTCTAAATGAACTAATCAAACTAGCTGAACTAATCAAACTTGAAGTTTAACTTCAGGAAAAAAACAGTGTGCAATTGAATTAATCCAAACCAACCTTAATTGAACTCCTCCAAAGTGCATATTCAACTTCTGGTATTCACTGATACTAGTGACTAAAATGTCTTCCTTAGGCATTTCCATACTGGGACCCGTTTCCTCACTTGGTCCATTGCAGGAGCTGGGGACCAATGCCATCACATTTCTGGAGGAGACAGTCTCGTACAAGAATCAGAGTGATGACCGTTCCTCTCGAGAACATGTCCACAGTCAAAATATAAACAATACAATCCTTTTTCCCCATTGGCTAAGATTTTCTCAAGTAAGAAGACAATGAACACTTGCAATTTCTCAAATACTTGACAGAACAATGTCTTAGTACATTTCAATGGGTTAGGGTTAGAGTTAGGGTTTTAAAATGGTCAAGTGCTGCTAGATTTTTCACTCCTCCATGGTAGTTAGAAAGAAGGTTTTTTTTTTTTTAATCACTCTCTGTGTTAGTAAAAAGGGCTGGTTATGATTTTCAAAATTAATGAGTTATTTTCTTAAATGAATCAAGGGCTCACCATTACCAGTTGAGTGGTTTGGTGAAGAACCAGGAGTCCAAGTGACAAACTACTGATTTAGAATCCATTTGTGGCTGAAAATTATGCCAATTCCTTTATACCTGCATAAACACACAACAGGACTTTCAAATTTAGCGAAAAAGACAAGCATTTTTTCTGCGCACACCCACACACTTTTATAGATTATTTGTAAAATGTGAAAATGCACAAATTATGCAATCTCACCTTATGCGTCTCTCTCTCTCTCTCTCTCTCTCTCTCTCTCCCCCTCTGTCTGGAGTTATACAAATTTTCATTCTCACCTGCCCAAATAAATTCACTGAAGATTCAAATCCATAGGTGTAAAATAGTGAGGCATCTTGGTGAGAAGTCTTCAACTCCAGGAGGATTTTCCACCTCTAGCCTGAAAGGAAGCTAAAGAGAATGATATTTTTCAAGGGCCCCACAATTGCAACAAGTGAAGATCTCTCAGTTGACAGGATAGTTCAGTGCTTTAGTTATCTGGCTACAGAGTCAGAGGTCGGGAGTAGGCAAAGATGTTGGCAAGTCTTTGGGTCCAACTTGCAAGTCCATTTCTGAGTCTCTGGACCAAGTCCCAAGCCCCTATGAAAAATGAGCTTTTCTTCCCAGGAAAAAAAGGAGGGTGGGTAGGTGCCCAGTCACAAGTTATATATCAATGCAATATATTCCTAGTAATCCCCTTTCTTGTAGCTCTGGTGGTGTTATTTCTGAGATCTGCAACTGCCTTCAATACTGTGTGAAATTTCTTGACATTGTTCCCAGAGTCCCAATGACTATGGGGACCACTGAAGTGTGTTTCATCCACATGCGAGATGTTGCAACTGCCAGATCTCTGTAGTTTGTTAGTTTTTCCAGTTCTTTAGCTTCAACTCTGGGATCCACTGGAACTGCAATGTCAATGATCCAGACATTTCTTCATACTGTTGCTACTATGTCTGGTGTGCTACATTCATGATGTCTTATCAGTTTGAGTTTGGAAATTCCACAAGATCTTGACTGTGTTATTTTCTGACTTTTTTTCTGCCTGATGTTCTCATGGGTATCTGGAGGCTGGAAAGTTATATTTTTTGCATAATGCCCTGCACACTAATTTTGCTACTCTATCATGTCTAATTTTGTAGTCTGTTTGTGCAGCCTATGGATATTCACAGATGAGGTGTGACACAGTTTCATCTTTTTCTTGGCAGTGTCGACATTTGCTGTTGGCAGTAATTCCTTGAATCTTAGCATTCATCACATTGATTTGGACCGCTTGATTTTGTGCAGCAAAAATCAAGCTGCCAGTTTATTTCTGAATGGTCCTCAGTTTTAGCTGTGTCCATGTTGAACAACTACCATCCTTCCTATCAATATTTCTCATGGTTATCCATGTAATAACAATCATCATCATCATTGTCGTCATCATCAAATCTGTGCAAAATCAATGTCCCTTAACCCACTCTTTGGAAAGAAAACCCTTTGGACCAAATCAAAACAAAAATGCATGTCTTTTTGGTGTTTCAAATCCAAAATATTCTACACAAACAAAACAGAAAATTCTCAGTAGAGGTGCCAGAAAAATGCTTCATCCTTTTGTGTTTCGGGATAATTTTACTTGATTTCTGGAGCTTTCAGTCCTGTAGCTATGAAAATCCCATCCCTTGCATTTAGTGCTCAGACAGTCACGTGATTTGGAAATTTCCATAAAGCACCACAAGACATGTTGTCATTGGTGTCCTGTGCATTTTTCCTTCCTGCAAACTGGTTCATACATTCCACTTCTAAAATGCAGTGGGGATTTTTTTTTTGTCTCTAACATCACAATAACTGGCATTTCCAAAGGGGTTTTATTAATGCTTGAGTTAATCTTTTTCACTCAGTACTGCAAGAGTATCATCCATGTGAAAGCCAGTTGCCAAGAATACAGTTGTAGGTAGAAGAAGAAGAGTAGATAAACCATTCTGCATTTCACATTTGTGAGCAAATTCTTTATTTGTTATTGCGAACAATAGAAGAACCAACCAAACACACACACACACAAACAAACACATGGCTTCTTTTCCACCCTTGGCCATGTTATAAACCTACACCAACAAATATGGCCCTCTGTAGGAAAACTGAAAAAGTATTGTAACATCACCTGCATTTCCGATCCTTTCTTCCTGATGTTTTTTTCCCCCTAAACCTAAGGAATAAATGTGGCTTCCAAGCAACTAAAACTATTGTGAGGGGGGAAATTTCAGGTAATATATGCTCTGGCAAAGTAGTTCACAGCATGCATTTTGCGTCTATATTTTTTTTTTAAAAAAGAGATAATTGATAATTGCTGTGAAAATCAAGAGAGAGATGACAAGTGATTGAAAAGAAATGCTGAGCCAAAATGCTTCCTTGATTTTGACGTTTCATTGACAGGCTGGAATGTGGGGTGTTGAAGTCTGCTGCTTTTGCAGTTTGGAAGGACTGGGTGTAATATGAAGAGGGGAGAGAAGTTCTGTGTGCTTTCTTGGTGGTCACTGCTATGGTTTCTTTAACACTCCCTACCCATTAGTTACCCAGAGTGTAGGCAGGAAGCTTCCCCCCCCCCCTGCTTCTGCCCTCAGTTTGACTTTGCTTCAATGTCAAATGACATTTCCCTGTAAATAAATCCATGTAAACATAACAATGGGAAGAAATATTTCCTCACACTGCAACATTTTCTATAAATATGGAGGAAACAGTTCTAGGTGCTGCTACCAAGATGACACACAAAGTGCGTCAAAATGTGACTGGCGACAGGTTCTTGAACAGCCCTGTGTACAAACAGTGGGGGCAACCTAAGCAAGCAGGTGGGGTGGGGTCCAGAAAAATAAAAGTGGATGGGCCATTCTATTTCCATCTCTGTCTTTCCACATGTCTACATATGGGTGTGGACTGCATAATTCTTGTGTTGTTTCTTTTCCATAACTTCCCCTACTACCAGGGGTGGGGATATCATTTAGGGCCTTTTCACATGACCCCTAAGATCCGCTGGTCCCTTAAATTTGGACCAGAGATCTTGGGGGCTCGTTTCTGTTCCTGCGTCCCCACCCCTCAGCACTTCCTGCTCCTGTCGGCGTGAGGGGAGGGAGGTAAAAAAAGGACAAAAGAAGCCTTTACTAACCTGCCGGTGCCGGTCGAAGTTGCCACGAGCCCCGTCACTTCCTGGTTCCTTCTCAAGGGGCTCTTAAAGGGGCGGGAGGCAAAAAAAAACAGACAAGCGAGGAGAGCCCGGCACTCTTATCCGCATCAAATATTTTTCACTTCCAGAGAGAAGGTACAAGAAAAGTGCGCTGGGTCGCGCTAAAGTGGGCGCGGTCGCACTTAATTGTCTGCAAACTCCGGAGCTGGTGGGGAAACATTTTAAATCTCCGGAGCTTGCAGCCATTTGCGGTGGAGCTTAGGGGTCGTGTATAAACGCCCTTAGTCACTCTCAGTGAGATGTTGAAGATGGTCGTGGACACAAGATTATTCTGTAGACTACCTTGTTTGCTGCCATTGGTGTTGTCACCACTCAAGCTACTGTTGGGTAGATAACGCTTGGCATGCATTTTCCTGTGAGCAAGACAGAATCAATATTCTTTAGCAATATCTTGCAGTGTCCTGGTGTTTTGAACTGTGGATACAGAAGTGCACTATCCCACATTCATAAACCATTTTTTTTTCTAGAATCAAATTTTCTGGTGTGTGGATTACATAATTCTTGTATCCTTTTTTTTACCATTCCATGTAGGCAACATAGTTCATTTCCTTTGCAAGCAGTGTATAAGGGCCTCGGGCTATGATCTGAATTCAACTCCAGGACTTCCATTTTACCAACCTGGGTTTTATTTGCCCTAATTCTACATTTATAGCTCAGGTGTTATTTTGCAAGCTCTGCTTCACTTCAGTGGATGCTGAAGCATACAAATTGCATTCCATATTTTGGTCATGCCACCAATGGAGTGATTTCTATAGTGATGCATGTGCTGCCTTGCTGAATCATTTTTCTGTACAATGGGCAATATTGTACACTGGGTGAGGGAGATTTGTGTAGGCAACAACGAGGACTCAAAGCAATAGATTAGGCTCCTGCTGGTGAACTCCACGTTAATACATTGTCAGAACAACATGAGAAATGAACAGGGTGTTAATATAGTGACAGCCAACAGGAACACTGCTTGCATGAATTATTTAATGGGGTATTGCAATCACACAAATATTATCATTGTGACAACTTATGGCCATGTGAATTTGGGCATTCATTACAGAACATGGCACTCTGAACACTCATCCAATAACTATTATTATTTATGAAGCTTCCGGAAACACTTTTTTAAAATGCCTAATTTCAGATCTTGGCCCAAACCTGTATTTCAAGGAATGCAAAGATGTACACTATGAAAGAAACATAGAGCTTTGAAGATGTTTGCCAGCTTGCTTTGGCTTTGTTGATTTCAGCTTTGGGGTGTCTGCACATGGTTCTTGTGTTTCTTTTCATCGAGGTAAAAAGTAGATCTCTACAATAGTACAGGAACACTAATGTTCTAGAATTTCAGGCAAAAATCAAAGAAACAAAACAGAACAAAAGACAAAAAAATGTGGCACCTTAAAGATCAACTATTATATTTTAATGTAAGCTTTCATGGATCAGGTCCACTCCTTTGGACATAAAGTAGCAGGGACAAGTGAGGGGGAAGGGGGAGGAAAAGACTAGGGCATCACTTGAGAGTGAGAGAATAGGATAATTTTGAATGTACAGGTGACAGGAGGGATTTTTTTGCAAGAGAGCTCTAAAATAACACAAGCCAAATAATTGCATGCAAATGCATCCAACAGCCAATGGATATTAGGTATAGAACTTATATCACATTCTATATTACATTGAACATCTCATCCTGCTACTATATATCCAAAGAAGTGGATCAGATCCACAAAAGCTTGTATTAAAATATAAGAGTTAATCTTTAAAGTGCCACATTTTTTTCTGTTTCTTTGATTTTTGCCTGGGATTCTTACACGGACTGACACAGCTATACCTCATCCAAACTTCAACTATTGCTCAAAGCTTTTAAGGAGCCAGCTGTTCCCTCATCCAGGACATTTAAAGTTTTAATGTGTAGGACCTGAGAGTCACTATAAATGGAATACTGGATTAAGTCTAGGGAGACCTTTCACTCAAATGCTGTCATTATGAGAAGTCAACACGGATTTCTTAAAAACATCTCATGCCAGACCAATTTGATCTCTTTTTTTGAAAGAATTATAGGCCTGCTGGGCCTGGTGGTTCATGAGGGGATCATGGTGGATATTGCTTATCTAGATTTCAGTAAGGCCTTTGATAAGGTTCCTCATGGTATACTTGCAAAGAAGTTAGTAGAATGTGGGATAGATAGTGCAATTGTTAGATGGATTTGTAATTGGTTGACTGGTTGCAGCCAAAGGATGATCATAAATGGCTTCTCTTCAGCTTGGAGAGACATGACCAGTGGGGTGCCCCAGGGTTCTGTTCTGGGTCTGGTGCTATTCAATGTCTTCATTAATGAATTGGAGGGATGAATAGAGGGTAGACTGATTAGATTTGTAAATGATACCAAATTGGGTGGGGTTTCAACAGAGGGAAATGTAGGATGGTGTATCTAGGTAAAAAGACTGAATTGCATAGATAAAGGATGGGAGACACCTGGCTGGAAAATAGTACCCGTGAAAGGGATCTGGGAGTTTGGGTGGACCACAAATTGAACAAATGTCAGCAGTGTGATGGGGCAGTCAAAAAAGCCAACACAATTTTAGTTGCATCAACAGAAGCATAGTGTTTAGATCAAGGGAAGTGATAGTACCACTCTACTCTGCTCTGGTCAGACACCACCTGAGTACTGTGTCCAGTTCTGCACACCTCAATTTAAAAAGCATGTTGACAATCTTGAATGGGTCTGGAGGAGGGTGACCAAGATGATTAAGGGTCTGGAAGAAATGTCTTACAAGGAGCTTAGAGTGCTGAGAATGTTTAGCCTTCCAAAAAGAAGGCTGAGAGCGGATATGATAGCTATGTTTAAACATTTGAAAGGATGTCACATTGAAGAAGGGACTGGTTTATTTCCCATGGCTTCAGAGATTGTGAAAGCAACCAAGGCCTAGGATAGTGTTTCTCGACTTTTTTGGATTGTGACTGTAGTGTTGTCGAGCTTTGCCCACGGCCCTTTCAAAGGCTATTCACAAGCACCACCTCTAATTTTGCTCCTTTGCTGCCACCAACTAGCTTCTCTAGTAAATTAATGCTTTCAAAATGATTTAAATTGAATAAAGATAAAATACGTTTATTTATTACAATGTAGAATTAAAAGCATAAAGGGTAACGTGTTTAGGTACAAGCAAAAGGAGGAATATAGCTCAAACACGCTAAGGTTATGTTACAGATAAAGTTGATCACTTGCACACTCTGTTCTTAAGTTTACAGACACTCAACACTTAGTTTTCCTTGCAGAAGCTCTAAAATTTCTCTATCTTCTCTTTCTAGTCCTTAACTCTCTCTCATTCAGATCATATATGACTCTCTCTCAGACTCTCTCAGTCAGTATAAGTCCCTCTCTGACCAATTCAGTGCTGGTTGAGCATTAAAACCCACCAGGCTCCTCCCCTAAACTCTGCAATTGGCCAACAAACAGCCAATCAACACAGGCACATCTCATAAATTATTCATTACAAAAAGAGTGACAAATATTAATAAAAGACAAATATTAATGTACTAATAGGCGGTTTTTGTTATTCCCCAACACCACTGATGCTGCAGCGGCTCACCCTGATACTGCCACTGCCACCAACTCTATTGCTGCCACAACAACAAAGTTGAGGAGGGGTTTGGCTGGGGGAGGTTCAAGGCAAGGAGAAAAGGCAAAAGACTTCACAAGGATGTGCTGGGTGGTGGAGAAAGGATGTCAAGGCACCCAGGGAAGGGAATAAATATTTGCCCAGAGAGGATCCTCCTCAAAAACCAGCATGAAGCTTTCCTTGTACCTGCTGCAGAACAGGCAAGCCATTTATTTTTGTGTCCTCCTTTTGAGAATTTGTTGTGTAGCATTCCCCTCCCTTCTTTTTCCTATTCCTTTTGTTCTTTAGGCTCTCTGAAAGTGACACATCACAGTTCAAACTCCTTTCTTACGGAAGTGCCAGCAATTATAACATTTCTTTTATTTAAAAAAATATTGGCTGTGCCTTCTCAGAAAGTAGAGACTGCCTTCTCCCCCAAAGGGCTTGTTTCTTATACATATACATACACATTAATTTGGATGCCCTGCTCTAAAAGGTCAAGGAATAAATAGTTTGACAAATAGTTTTCTTATACAACACATATAAGAAACCTGCAACACTTCTCCTCTGGAAAATGCTTTGTAACCTTTTTAAGGGTCACCATTCCCAGGCTGGATAACACTGGTCTAGAAGGAGGCTTGAGCTTCTCCAGGTGAATAAATCAAAGATGTTTGTGTTCCATATTTGTAGGCTGTAATAGGGATGAGCATTCCATTTTGGAACCAGTAGGTTACAAAATGAACCACAAGAGCCCAGGTGGTCCTCAGAACTGGCTGATACACACAGACCAATAACGTTACCTTTCTCTGTCTCGTGTAGGGTTAAAATCCAACAAGGAAGCATGCTGCAACATCATCTATGCTAGATCTGTATGCTGGACAATCAGGAGCTGTGCAGGGACAGGCATCTTCCCGCCTCCCTCTCTGATTGGCCAGCAGCACAAAGCAGGAAAGATGACATTGCAGCGTGCTTCCTCGTTGGATTTAACACTGCATGAGACAGAGAAATGTAAAGCAATTGGATCTACCTGTATCAGCTGGTTCCGAGGACCACCTGGTTACAAAACGAAATGCCCATCCCTAGGCTGGAACTGTAGCATTCTGCCAATGGAATTCTTCGAGAATTATGGGATTTAGTTTTTTTTAAAAAATGAGTAGTGCATCTCTAATACTCAGCTTCTACTCTTGAAAACTTTTTCTTCTCTCTCCTGTTTGTTTGTTTGTTTGTTTCTGTTTTGTTTTTCTGCATTACAGTGGCAAAAATTCACCTGAAATTATGCTACGATCCACACTGGCTGGAAGAATCTGGGAACTGTATTAAATTCAGTCTCATAAGCTCTCATCAGCCCTAACCACTGTGTCTCACTTTTAGAGATGGGAACAATTTTTTAAAATGGTGATTTGTCATGATTTGTGATTGGACGGGGCTGAGGAATGGACACCTTGATGAACTGACAGATGAATTTTGGCCAAATTCATCAGAAAATGTCCCCATCACTACTCCTTTTCCTTCCCTTTCTCTTCTCTTATAAATCCAAACCTATATATTTCCGCAAACTCCACAAGTCTTGAAGAAGCCATTATGGTGGGCAGCATTTTACTTCTAAACAGGTTTCCACTGGAGGAAAGACATAGGACCTGCCATGGCCTATTCAAAGTTGTTCATGCATACTCTAACAAGGGTGGTCCAATTTAAAGGTTCATAAACTTTGGGGCTCTGGTTGTTTTGAAGGTATGCTTCCAGAACACCCAGTCATTGTTACCAGGGTTTCCGGGGTTCCAGACAGCCATGCTTTGTCCTCTTCCTGGAAACTACATGATGTAAGATGTTCAAAGAGCTGACATGCTACCCATGTTCTACCCATTAAGCCATCAAGATGTCTGAACGCAGCTATGCCATCCTTCTCAAATTTCAACAAAAAGCCCATATGAGTAAATATCAAAGTTGTATTTAATACAGCAGTTAAGACAAGAGAACTGAACCAAAGTGTTCACATTAATAGCTGGTGCTCATGGCCTTCAGAGCCGACACATGTTTTGGGGGCTTTTCTTAATATGCAACATATTTCTAAATGAGATTGTGATTAAAGTGGAGAACACACAAACCCTTTGTTGAGTTCAGCAACTGCCTTGGCACAATGACCTTAACGCCTTGCCAAAATGATTCTGAAAATATAATGAAATGAAATAAAATAAACAAGTTGATTGTTGTGACATCAAAGAGGGAAAACATCCCTGCCTCATCTGAGCCTTTCTTCATCTCAAGCTATTTTTGAGATCAACAAGGGAGAAGCATATTTTTCGAAGAGGGTGTGCTCGCTGAAATATAATTGAGCCAGTTTTTCTTCTGTTTGGTCATCTGCAGTTCATATCAAATTGTGCCCTCGTTTAGTGTTTATGTAGTGGTTTGTTGCAGCTATTTCTCAGCTATATGATTTGCAACCCTCAGGCTGCCTGGAGACTCACAAGGGCTCCAGTACCACCTCCAGAATCCAAAGGGGTTTATTTTAGGGGTGAAAGCATGATAGGATCTTGTCACAACCTCTGTTCTTTTTGCAGGAAGTGGCATGGGAAGTCCACTTAACCCATTGCCTTTGACTCACCTAATCACTTGTGGTGTTTCACTCCATTTATTTGTTAAAGAAGACTAAATAAACATTAAAATAATTAAAAGTGCTCTTGTTGAATTACAAAGAGGTTGCATTACTTCCACCAGAGTGGGAACCTGGACTGGGGATGTCAATGCAATGAAGAACATCAAGATCAGATTGAGCCATAACTACATGTTGTCTGGATCAGGTATTTTGGACTTTAAGTTGACTTTGGAAATAGGCCCAGACAGCAAAAGATGGTTTCCTAGATCTATTGCTTGGAGTGGTATCAGGATTAGGGACAGACTGCAGATGAACAGAGCAATGATCCAGCCTTGGACACCTTGGATGTGGTAGGATGGGAGTCCCTACTCTGTCTTTTCCAGCTCCAAAGAGTGTACTAGTTGTGAAGGGTTAGGGTTATGGTTAGGGTTAGGAGTAGAGATGGGCATGAAACAAAAAATAACGGAGCCCATAGCAATTTGGGAACGAACCGAACCGAACCAACCAGAACAAATTAGTTCAGTTACATTTGGTTTGTTCCTCCCTGCTGGTGATGACAACCCAGCTGTCATCGCCAGCGGGGGAGGAATGTGAGAGCCCCGTTCTTGCCTCTGCATGCGGAGGCGGGACCGGAGCTCTTTCTAAACTGATCTTCGCTGCGGGGAGGTGACAGTCGGCTGTCACCTCTCTGCTGCGGAGATCGGTCCAGAGAGGGCCACAGTCTCAATCTCTGATCTCCGCAGTGAGGGGATGACAGCCAACTCGGCTGTCATCCCCCGCGGTGGAGGGCTATTGGGAGAGGGCTGCGGTTTTGTCTCTGCAAGCGGAGCCAAGGCCGCAGCTTTCTCCCAAGGGATCGCTGGAGAGGGGGCTGTGATCCAGCATCCGTGTGCAGAAGCCAGATCACAGCCCCTCTCACTGCCCTCCGCCATGGAGCCTGACAGTCCACCGGGCTGTCATGCACCAGGGCGGAGATCACTGGAGAGGGGGCTGTGATCCAGCTTCTGCACGCAGAGGGGTGAACGGGGGTCCCAAAGGGATCTTCCCCGCGCCTGTCATGACAGCGCCCGTCACTGTCATGACAGGCGCAGGGAACACAATATTCCCATTCAGCCCCTCTGCATGAGTTTAAAGTGCTCGCTCTTCCTTCCACCACCCGGGTGGTGGTGGGGAGAGTGTGCTGCTTAAACTTGTTTCCAGGGTCCTGAAAATAGCAACAAGCAGCTGCTTGCTGCTACCTTCGGGATTTAACAGCACTTACATAATTGGAGACCCTGCCTTACAAGGGCAGCTGACCACACAAGTGTTGTAGTTACCTTCAGGCAAATGTGCTTGTAGGCCCCTCTTCAGACCTTTGCTCTAAATACTCAAAAGTTTGAGTGACTTTGGTTGTGGGGAGGGGCATAGTAGGCAAGATTTCACTCTGTCCCTATGTCGCCACCGCACTTGAGGTCCTACACCATTTCAGACGGTACCACCGGAACAGGGCTTGAGAGAGCTGTTGCATATTTTCCTGAACTATTGAGAAGAATTTCAAGTACCTCATAAAACTTTATGTTCCAGGAGCCCATATGTTTGCAGATAAAGCAGTATGAAAATGGCATGACTATTTCATGTAGGTATACCCTTTCATGAGATAAAACCAGAAAAGCTGGAGAGCTCAGCAGTTTAGGTCTCTGGCTGCAGAGCCATAAGTTGGAAATTCAGGTTTCCCACTGTGCCTCTTGACATGGCCTGGACTCAATGATCCACAGGAAATTTTCTACTTTGCAGTAAGATGATGGTGGTGGTGGTGGTGGTGGTGGTGGTGGTGGTGAAGAAGAAGAAGAAGAAGAAGAAGAAGAAGAAGAAGAAGAAGAAGAAG
This sequence comes from Phrynocephalus guinanensis, assembly GCA_037367245.1. NCBI lineage: Eukaryota > Metazoa > Chordata > Lepidosauria > Squamata > Agamidae > Phrynocephalus > Phrynocephalus guinanensis. The sequence goes on from CM074748.1 coordinate 10,398,645, forward strand.
AAGAAGAAGAAGAAGAAGAAGAAGAAGAAGAAGGTGGTGGTGGTGAAGAAGAAGAAGAAGAAGATGATGATGATTAGCAGCAGCAGGTATAATGGTAATACTGATATCAGACCACCACCTGGGAAAAATCCTTTGATTTCCATTCCTGCACAGAACAGGGGTTTCAACTTGATGGCCTGATGATAGCCTCCATACAGTTTTATGATTCAATGATTATAATGTGTAGCCTGCATAAGTGCTTGAAATGCTATGGGCGGTATATAAGCAGAACACTTTTACTAAAAGAGGTCCCAAAAACAAAAGGAAACAATGTATTTCAGGTACTGTGACCGTCATGTGGCTCTCCTCATCACTGCTTTTACAGAACTAAAAACTTGGTTTATCACATTTCATTCAACATATGAGCAGACTGGTTATGATACGTGCTTGAGTGAAGCTGATCCAGTGTCTTTCCAAACAAAATACACATAGAATCAAGGAGCCAAGCAACAGAGGTGGTTACTTCATGTTCTTCCTCAAGCCGAGGTGAACTTGCCTCCGTGTTGAAATTGGTTTTCAACACGGATCGAAAAGTGGATTGAAAAGATTCCCGAGCTCCAGGATGGGAAGCTCTCACCCCGCTTGAAGCGCTGTTCAGGGGGCGTGGTTGGGGTGAACTCGGATTGACCCCACAAGGACGTGAGGTTACGTTCGTTTGAACTCGGATTGACCCCACAAGGACGTGAGGTTCTGTTCCTTCGAACTCGGATTGACCCCACAAGGACGTGAGGTTATGTTCCTTCGAACTGGTCTCCAGCGGGGCTGTGAACTGCAGCGAGAGGGACGTGAAGTATCAGTCAGAATGTAAAAGCTGGACTGCATTCATAGATCTATCCTGTCACCACAGCCCCCATTTACAGCGCAAGCTACAAGTGTAGTATTCTTGCTTCAGTGATTCTCTTGGCAGTCATTTGGAGCAGTGTTCACATCTTCTTTTTGGGAGGGAGGGAATTTATTCCATTTATGGCTGCCCCAAAGACCCAAGGAGTAAATGAGCAGTTGAGCGGAGCCGCTGAAAAGCAGCAGAGTGCAAGCTGTGGATCAAATCACACAAAACCTCCACCATGTATGCTAATTTGCGGGTCTTGCTCATCTCGCTCCATAGTAGAGATGGGCATGAATAGAAAAAATGGAGTTTCATTTGTTGTTTGTCGTTTAGAGGTCCGTTTCTGTTTGTGAAATTTTTCAAAAAATTCATTTTCGTTTTGTTACTGTTTCATTACCGTTTTGTTACCATTTATTCCAATTTTTAATGTTTTTTTTTTAGCATTTAAAGCCGCTCACTTCATTGCAGTAATGGAAATGAAACGCACAACCAAAATCCCTGCGTTTTTGTTCGTTTTGTTTCATTTTAGGGACAAATTTTGTTTGTCATTTCGTTGCATAACGAAACAAAAAACGAACAACAAAAATGAAAAATTGTTCGTTCCGTGCCCATCTCTACTCCATAGTAAAATAACCTTCTTGGAATCCCTTTTCTCTCTGTGTTTAGCTGAATTAAATGCTTGGCTCCTTCCAGACGTCGGGTTTTCAAACAGCCCCCAATAGGCACGTTAAAAATGTATACTTTTCTCGGAGGTTGTTGAGTCATCACACCTTCCCTTAACAGATCTTTTCATAGAGAAGTCAGGGAAGGGGAAGGCAATACAAAAAGAAAGAAAATGTAGAGGAGAAGAATTTTAGTTACAGTGCGGATAATTTTTCTATTATCTGTAAGATGATGTGACACTGTTATGTTCCATTTGTCTATTTGTGTGTCTGTCTGTGATCAGAATCTTTTCACTTACATACACCTACATTTAAATCCAGCAGTGTAAATGGCAGCCACTAATTAAGGTGTCAAGGCTTAGATTTCATGTTGGACACCAGTTGCATTAGTTGGCACAAAACAAAGAATAAAGCCTTTACTCCTTGAAGGCAATTTGCCCTGTGATTTAGGCTGTTGCATCTATGCTAGAGTATGTAGTCTATGATTCTCTCCCTCTCTTTCTCTCTCTCTCTCTTCCATTTATCTAATTCAGTTATGGCAAAAGAGAAAATTATCCACTCCCCCCTTCGCTCCTAGTTTAAAACCAGAATTGCAATTCTGAAAAACTTTTGGAAGTGCAATTCTGCTTTAATATAAGTTCTAAGAGCAATTTTAAAATAAAATAAAAAGGGGAAATAAAGTCTCTTTTTTGCTTCCAGTAAAGTGATAGGTTAGGACATCAGGGGCGTCTGTGTGGGTGCTGATCTATCAATTCATCATAAGCCAAAATGTCTAATCAGGAACATTCACTTTCATGCAGGAGTGGGTGCAGGAGATCAAATGGGCACCTAACAATTTTCGAAAGTCCAGACTCCTATTGATCCAACAGATCAATGTGATTTCCATAAATGCTGCCTCGCCCTTGACCAATTGACTCCACTGTTCTTTTTTGGAACTAATAATAGAAAATAGGCTTTAAGCTTTAACATAATGCTTAACTTGATGCATTTAAAATCTTACCCTGCTAATGTTAATCTAAACTAAATTAAGTTTTGGGAACATCTAACTAAAATCTTAACAATTGAGGGCTTTTGTGCTAATGCATTGAACTCTAGTCACAGCTTTTATGAGTTTTGAGGATAATGGGACTGAAATCATTGTCAGATCTATGTAGAGTGTTACAGGTAGGGAAGTGAATGGGCCCTGTTAGACACAACTGAGCAGAGACACTATCAGTTCTTTCCGACATAGAACCAATAGATGATGTATGCACCATATGTGTGTTCACCTTCCTGAAAAAGTTGTTTTTATGCAAACCCTTCAACTTTGAGTTCACTACGTATCTCAATTAATTCATTCCCTCTAGATTATCAGTGTGCAGAACTAACACAAATGTAATTTGCTTCACCCTAAGAATCATTCTCTTCATCTGAATCTTCATCTCTGTGTCCCATGTGCTATTAGTATACATATACACACTGTTGTAACACTGCAGAAAAGCATCTTTAATACGATGGTGCAATGTGTTCTCATAATCCCAATCCTTTCTGTAGGATTATTTAATATTTCCATATATACCATGCATGCATGCATGGGCATGTATTCATCTTCACACATTATTGCAACTATCTGCCTATCTGCCAATCTATTCATCTATCCCTTTGTCTTATCTATTTTCTTCCCAATTGCCCATTTATCTCCCAATGGGATCATGTATGTTATTCACCTAGATTATTTACAGGCTCTCTCTATGAGCACATTAAGCTTGTTTTCTCTATTATGTCTTCTTCTTCTTCTTCTTCTTCTTCTTCTTCTTCTTCTTCTTCTTCTTCTTCATCATCGTCATCGTCATCGTCATCGTCATCGTCATTGTCATCGTCATTGTCAGAAATCACCAATTCATCAAACATTTGCTGCTTCGTATTCATTCATTTCAATGACCCAATGAATATGAACTGATCATCTGTTTTTAGAATTTTTTTGTCAATTTGTCAATTTGCTTCCCACCATCTGCAGCCTCTGTCACTTTCCTGGTGGGCTGTTTCTGGATGTACAACTCAGTTGTTTAAAATCCAAACTTCACCAAACTTGCAGGGGCTTGCAGAGGAGAGTCAGGAGACACATCAATGTGGTTTTGGTGTCTCTACATGCCTGGGGATATTTTATAGAGTTTTAAAAGGCAAGCTGAACTTAGGGATCACTTTGTAGGTTCATCAAAATAGTTTTGTAAAATGGTGATTCGTGATGAATTGCAAATCACAACAATCACCATTTCCCCCACTTTGTGCGCATCTCTGGTTCCTAATGTTAGCAAGGGGGGGATGCATAATGCAGAGCCATGAAATCAACTTAAAGGTGCCACAAAAACCATACACAACTCTATACAACAATAGAATAATGAAAGATCTGATAACCCTATTCCCTAGATACAGTGTTCCCCCATCCTTTTGTGGTTCATATACTGCGGTCCTGCTATATCGTGGGACCACAGTATATGAAAAACGCCCCCCTAGGGTAAGGGGGGGGGAGTCCTGTTTCAAGCCTCCCATACTTACCCCAGAACTGGAGCTGCCCCGAACAGGCCTGTGAGGGCCTTCCTGGACCTACTGGAGGCCCCAAAAGGGCCTCCCTGAGAACCAGAAGTGACTTCCAGATCACTGAAAACCATTTCTGAGGCCTCTGAGATCCTTTCTAGGCCTATCGGAGGCCTCAGAAATGATTTCCGGTTTACCAGAAGTCACTTCTGGTTTGCAGGGAGGCCCTTTGGGGGCTTCCAGAAGGCGCAGGAAGGCTCTCACAGGCCCATTCAGGGTAGGGCCAGGCTGGAGGTAAGTACAAGAGGCCCCAGCTAGCCCCCCGAGGCCTTACTCAACCTGCCTCCGCTTATCACAGATGTTCAATTATAGTGGGTCAGTTCAGGTCCCTAACCCCCTCAATAGGCATGGGATCACTATATACACAAGACACACATCTCCATCCCTGGTATCAATACTTAGGAGTGAATCTTGTTTGATCAAGTAAATGAGAAATAGGAGTTTGGGGATCTAGATCTCTGTAGTACAAGGCCAAGACCCTGTTCCGCTGTCTGTGCGCAGAAGGAAAGTTATAAAAGCAGCTGTGACTATTCGGTGCAGTAGTGCTCACCCAGGTGGCACTGCTTTAAATAGTAGCAGCCGTTTCTGCAACCATTATTTTCTGTGCAGATGATCAGAACAGGATCATCTGTGACTCAGAAATTAACGCCCCCCCCTCCCCAATTTTGACAATCCGATTATTAATAATTGCTACCTGCCAACGTCTGCTTCCTGGCCCATTGTTTTCCTTCCCAAGAGCAGCAGAACTTGACAATTTTGCTGATTTGTGCCTGTCCTTTCAGTTGTGAAGAGGAAGAGTCACTTCCATTGTTACTAGCAGGCAGTGAGGGAGCTGTGCTGGAGTTCAGCACGGTTCCTTCCGCGCCCCTTCTCTAGCCTCCAGCTTCCTTTGAAATCATCTTACAGATCCATATTTGATCTAGAGAGAGGACAGCGAAATGAACGACTCAAAGAAACAGCTGGAATCGTATCCTCAGCATTGTCTTCTTCCAGGCAGCCCGCCCCTGCCGTGAGGTAATGCTTCAAAAGCCAGAGACTGCTTGGATAAGGCTAAGGGACTCGTCGAGAAGAGATTTCACTTGTAAGAAAGGTGACTGTCTGCAGAGAGACCCAGTGGCACTTTACTTTTGCAAAAGGTTGTAATTTCATGCAACAACATGAGTTCCTAAAGCCTCAGCACAAATGTTCTCGCGTCTCCAGAGCCACCTAACTTCTGTAATTAAACATCTGATTAGATTTTTAGAATATTCAGTTAGGCATCATGGAAGAGACTACGTTGAGCTTATCCTGTTGTGTATTGGTATTACAAAACCCAACTATAAAGATTAACATTGCATGCAAATTAAACATGTCTGGCATTCATCAGTTTGTGTCCAACACTCGCTTTGCTTTAAATAGAAAATATGAATTGCTTCCCCTGTGCAAAGCAGGGCACCCAGTGTTTGCCCATTCATCTTGTGAACTGCTCATTCCCATTGGTATTTATTAGAGCATCAAATCAACGAGGATTGTATGTCAAGATTTCTTAACTGAACCAAAGGTTCAATTGGTCTACTCTGCCAGGGCCAGCAACTACCCCACTTCCCCTGAGAAACTTTTCCTGAAAATTAAGAGATACTCAAAAATGCATTAGTATTTCACAGAGCGCAGCGGAAAGTAGTGGGGATGGAAATACTTTCCAGTAATACAGGGGCAAAGACATTTTGGGCTTCAACTCCCAAGGAGTAAAGAGTTGCAAAAAGCTGCACTTTGAAATGCCTCAAGGCCAAAAGTCCTTACTCCCAATGGTATGAGAAAGCCATTGTGAACATGAAGGAAATTATAGTGGTACCTTGGATAACAACTGCCCTGGATAACACATTTTTCAGATAATGACTGCAAATTTCCGGGTATAGAACTGCCTCTGATAACGAATTTTCCCTATGGGCTGCCTCAGATAATGAATCACAATTCTAGGTATAGATCTAACTTGGATAACGAATTTTCTCTATGGGCTGCCTCGGATAATGAATTTTCCTATGGGCTGCCTCGGATAACAAATGTTCCCTATGGATTGCCTTGGATAATGAATTTCCAGCATGCATCAGTAAAAAAGAGTTATCCTGAGTGGCATTGCATCTGTACCTTTAAAGTGCACTTTATAAAGTGTTTTGAGCGTAAAACCTGGTGTCTGTGCCTTTTTCCTAGGCTACGGAACAGATTAATTGGTTTCCCATTCATTCCTATGGGAAACCGTGTTTCAGATAACAACGTGTTTCGGATAACAACTATCCTCGGAGAACGAATTAAAGTCGTTATCTGAGGTACCACTGTACTTGGGGAACAATATGCATTACATAACATTGCATGTCTTGGATAAACTTTTAAAAAGTGTGCACTAGGAGCACTGTATGAAGAAATGTATGAATTTTTACAGAGATTTACCATCTCAAACATTTGAGGAACACCAATGAACCAAGTTCAAGAATAGAAGATTCTAAAATTTGGAGCACACTGAGTTGAAGGTGGGGGGGGGCTAGGAAAGGAGAAATGGAAACAACATTAAAGATTCATTCATCTCTAATATACTGTACAACAAATGTTTGTGATGATGGTGCTGGGGGTGATGGAAATGACACACACATCTTAGCTGGAGATGAACCGGATCTGCTTGGCTTGCTGTGCAGAAGAAATCTGCCATGTACTTCATATCTTTATCCCTCTCTCTGTACCTGTGTGTGCTGTTCCTTGTGGCATAAATGAGCTCAAGCATCATAATCTGTGCACCTCGACATGGTTCTTTTTTTTGGCTCTTTGGCTGCTTTCCATAGCCCAGCAGGGCAGATCTCATCCACTGTGTTTCATAAGAGCATCACAAATCTTTATCAGCTTTAATATTTTCCCACTTGTTTCCAAACAAGTAGTTGCTATGAGGGATCACACCTGGCTAGTTGTAAACCGGTGTGACCTTCTTTTGAATTTTTTTAAAAAAAGAAAAACACAGGAAAAGGAGAAAGGCAGGAGGTAAAAAAAAAAGAAAAAGGATTGCCACCCAGCTGTTTAGTGGTGTGTGTGTGTGTGTGTGTGTGTGTGTGTGTGTGTGTGTGTGTGTGTGTGTGTGTGTGTGTGTGTGTGTGTGTGTGTGTGTGTGTGTGTGTGTGTGTGTGTGTGTGTGTGTTTAGCTGAGACACAATATGAGGAAACTTTTTTATTTGTTACTGACATTGAGGTTGTGTCATTGGCACCCAGAGTAATAGCACCAGTGTGGTGGTGGTGATAGATAGATAGATAGATAAATAGATAGATAGATAGATAGATAGATAGATAGATAGATAGATAGATAGATAGTCACTGTAGATATTGAATGACTTCTGTCTGTGTATCTCTCTCTCTCTCTCTCTCTCTCTCTCTCTCTCTCTCTCTCTCTCTCTCTCTCTCTCTCTCTCTCTCTCTGTGTGTGTGTGTGTGTGTGTGATTGTGTGTGTGTGTGTGTTTAGATACATAAATGCACAGCCAAATGTGAATGTATTTTCATTACACTAAAATATACCATTGTTTAAATTTACCTAGTATCCATACCTAGGGAGTGCCGTAATAAAATAAATGTCTCTTTAGAGCTTCAAGTGACCACTAGCTGCAAAATGGAAGATGGAAAAGTGGTGAAAGTAAGCCAATGAAAGTAAGTGCAGGAAGAATGGAATGTGTGGCATTTGCCATCTCATCCCTAATGTAGTCATGTGCTTGAGTCATAAAAAGAAATACATGCATACAGTGGAACATTTTAGAAAGGAAAAGGTAAAAGAAAAGAAAACTACAACAGATCCGGTTGGCAATCCTTACCTCCTTTCTTTTTTGCCTTTCTTTTCTTTCTTTTCTTTTCTTTTCTTTTCTTTTCTTTTCTTTTCTTTTCTTTTTTTCTGACCAAAACGTTTGCCATGGTTTGCTTGGTTTCAGCCCCAACTTGAAAGCAGACACTGGTGGGAAAGCGAGGCAGCCATACCACGAGTGCCCTTTAGGAACTACTGGATCCTTGGATCCACCCTTGAGGATTGAAGGTCTTTGCACTACTTGCACCTGGCTGCCTTATGGATTCCGATCCATGGCCTCTGTGATGGAGGCCAAGGTAAAGCCAGGCAGCAACTTCAAGGTTGCCTGCAAAGTGTCTGACTAGTTCACCTCCAGAAAAAGATGAAGCATACGGAAGCACCTCCTGGTTCATGGCCTAACTGAGCATCAGCTTCACTTCTTGGAGGCATCTAATTGCAAACATTGTAAGTTACCTGTGGCAGTTTACCTCAGTCATAGTGAGAGCACAATTGAATTACATTTTGATAGTTAAATAAAGAATTGTTTTGAAGCAGTAGGGTTTCAAGATGTAATATTAGAGGTGACCAGACAATATTTCTCTTTATTTTCCTGGTCTACTGGAAACAATGCAGTGTCTTAATAATGCATAATGCAATGAAGAATGATAACAATAATTACATTCTGGCTGCCAAGAAGCAATGAATAACAGTGAGTTCCTGTTAAAATGTAAATTCTAAGCTCCACCAATCTAAAAACAAAGTAAACTAATTTGCCAGGTACAGGAAGTGACAAACTGCCATGCAATAATGGATGTCTTTTGTTAGTTAAGGGACTTCCTCACCCAAAAACATATCTACTTTTCACCCTGGGAGGTGTGAAAGGATGTGGCCTCTGGTTCCTATAAAAATCCTCATTCTGAACTGAGACAGCAGGAATGTTATTGTTGTTATCATTTCTCATTGCATTATGCTTTAGTAACAGATTGCATAGCCGTTTCTAAAGAGAAATGCTGTCTGTTTCCCTCTAGTGAGAAACTTTGATATTGCTCTTGGAAAATGATAATAAAAATGCAGTACATATTTGTTAGGTCTCATGGAGTCAACTGAAATCTGTTTTCCTGAGGCTCCAGGTGAGGAGGGAAATCATATAATGAGTTGTAGCTTGAATTTCTGAAAATCTGTCTCCAGCCACCCTCAACAGGCACCCAAACCAACCAGATCGTCGGGCAGGTTTCTGTAGACACAAAAAATCCAGCAAGAAAGGAACAGGGGATGGGCAGAGGGACAATGGATCCATGCACTTGGGAACATGTCATTTGCAGAAAGGCAGTAAGCTGAGCACAACGTGAGTGTGCCTTCTTTTTGCATGCACATATATTATTTTGCAATTACTACACAAGGGCTCTCCCCCTTTGATATCAAACTATTCCTTACTCTGAGGTTTTAGCTCTGGGATCTCACAGAAGGCAGGCAGTATGCAAAGCCCATGCTGCCTAGATGCCCTAAGCATATCTGATTTCGCCTGATTTCGGAAGCTAAGCAGGGTCGGCCCTGGTTAGTACTTGGATGGGAGACCACCAGGGAATTCCAGGTGCTGTAGGCGCCTGCCGTAGGAACTGGCAAACCACTCCAGTATTCCTGCCAAGAAAACGCCATGGACATGGAGTCATGAAGAGTCGGTCACGACTATAACGACACAACACACACACATGCAAAGCCCACCTAAACATGTGCTCACTTCCCAAGCTTTATAAAGGAACAACATTTGTTATACTCTAAAAGCAGCATTATGAGAGTATTTCCCCATTATCAGACTCAGATCTAGAATAGTTGTTGCTGCTGCTGTTCTTATGTAAAGTCAATTACTTCAATATAAGACTGAAAAGTGTCCTCTGACATTCTTGCAGGTCTATAGAATGTGGAGACTACAAACCTGCATACTCGGTTCTAATGGTTTACACTTGCATCAACAACCATCAGGAGATCAGTGGTAGACCAGTAAAATCTCCTATGCTGACCATGCAAGGTGCAGACATCACCATGATTTGCTTGAAAGAAATGGCACAGGCAGGAAATGAATCTTCCCTCATTTTTTCTTCTGCAGCCATTTTAACAGGAATGAAATGTATGACTAACCATTGTTGAGGTCTTAGTTGAGAGCTTCTTCTCATGTTCGCCTGAGGCATGCCTACTGCAGCGCAAACCTGCTGAGGGAGAAGACCAAACTTGTAACACGACTGATGAGAAAAACCTGCATTGATTGAGGAGCTTTGTAATTGAAAGCCGTAATGAAGAATGTTATATTTATTTCCTAAATAATAACTGTCACCAGCAGAGAAATATGCAGCTTTTTATTTGTCTTAACTCCTGGCATGCTGTTAGCCTATTAATAATTGTAGAGCTCATTTTGAGTCCAATCTCATTCTCTCTCTTTATCTTTCTTGTTATGTCAGACATGCACTCTTTCCCACTGAAAAGATGAAAGGAAGAAGAAGAAGAAGAAGAAGAAGAAGAAGAAGAAGAAGAAGAAGAAGAAGAAGAAGAAGAAGGGATAGAAAAAACAAATGACCAACAGGGCTCAGCAAAAACAAACAAGCCACATGAATTCTTAAAAATCACACATCTTGTCTCTCATCATTCTTTGTTCTTGAACCAGTTATCTTTATTTTATGCTGGAGAAAGACCAGTCCTAGAAGAAAAGCCTTTCTATATTCTGAGAGATGGCAGATGTTGTGATATTGATATGCACACATGCACACAGTCTAGTTAGGGAGAATCACAAAATTTATTTCAGCCTGTATATGCCAGGATGAATGATACGGCTCAGAGACTCTGATAAAGGAGGGACTTGTCTAGGAGATGTAATCAGCTGGGCTCCATATATTGTTTTCTTATGATTTAAAGCCATTTTATTACTTATTTTTATTTATTGAAGGGATCAGACTTGATGCCATTGGTGGTCTAACTTACAAGATGCAAGCCACTATCTGCCCTTTTGCATTTAACATTCTGTTACATTTATTTCAGACAATTGTCAAGCATACAAGCATGATTTTAATGTGCCATAGCTTTTGATGACACCTGGTGGAAGGAGGTCTTGGAAGGGTGGGAGAGAGGAGTCATTTGCATGCCCATGTGCAAGGGGGGGGGGGTTAAAATTAGCAAATTAGCAAATGGTAAGAGTTACTTTGCTCTCCACCAGAAGAGGATTTTACAAACAAAATGTGGCATGAAACAAATGGCTAGCTTTGACCAAGAGGGTTCTCTGAAAAGCCACACCCCATTAAGGTTCTCAGATCTGGTCTACAGAACATGAGACCATCCCAACTGAATTAGGGTGGATTCCGGTCTAGTCATTCTGTTCACACTGCAACCATTCAGCACTAGGGATGGGCATGAAATTTGTTTCGTTTCGTTAGAAATGATTTTTTTTTTAAAAAATGCAGAAAATGAACCAGTAACAAACTTATTCGTTACTCTATAACATGGGTCCCCTGGATTCTAGAGGCACCAAATTTGGTGGGTAGCTTCCATGGATCCCCCCCCCTTTAAGCAATCCAAATTTGGAGAAATTTGAGGTTCAGGGGGATGAGTTATTCACCTTCAGAGGGGATGCCCCTGGAAAAAAATATTTAGAATTGCAATGTTATGTGCTTGGAAACAGTGATCCCAGGGAGCTAGCAGCATGGAAATTAGAGTGGAGCTCCCTCAAGCTCTCCTCTCGAAGCACCCCCAATTCGGAGAGTTTGGGGTACAGGGAACAGAGTTATTGAACTCCAAAAGGGTGGCAGGGGGAGCTTAATTGAAGGAGTGTGGATTGGCACTAGAGATGGGCACGGAACGAACATTTTTTCGTTTCCGTTACCGTTTGTCGTTTCCGTTATGTAACGAAAAGACAAATGAAAATTGTGAAGAAAATGCAATGAAAAGAACAGAACCACGAAAATTGTGGTTGTTACGTTTCGTTTCCGTTAATGGTGACGCACAATGGAATGAGCTGTTTTAAATGTTAAAAAACGCCCTGGTCATCCGTAAAAATGCAGCAATAATTATTTATATTGTCTGATAATACCTACCAGGGGGGTTGGGGTCCTTAAAACGTTTGTTTTTGTCTTCTCCCATTGTGATGTATTTTTCTTTTCCCTTTAAAATGGATGTCGCACCAGCCACAAAATGGAGGCAAGCCATGTGATGGGATCATGTTCAACCAATAGCATGCCCAGGTTGCAGACTGGGAGGGCATGTCTGGCAGCCACAGAGGGCATAAAAAGCTCTGGCAGCCCCCGTCCTCCTTGCAGTCTCTGGTGGGAAGTTAGGGTGGAATTGCTGTCTCTGCAACTCTAGCTTCAGTCCTGCAGCCTCCCTGTGTGTGTGTGTGCTGCGTACCTCTTGATGAGTACCCTCCCTTGCCCCACAGTGCAGTCACTCTGCGGCTGCCTTGCACCCTGGGCAACGCCCGCCGCTGCCTTTGCAGCCTCCCTGCGTACCTGGTCTATACTGTGTCTCTGCCAGCGTCCATTTTTTTTAGTGTTCTCCCTCTGGTCTGGGGCGTTGGGGGATGCCTGCACATGGAAATGCTTTAAAAATCGTGCAAAAAGTGGGTAAAAACAACAAACAAAAAAATGAAAAACAGTAACAAAATTTTTCCAAAATTTCATGACAAACGGAAATGAACCGAAACAGAACTCTCAACGACAAACGAAAAACTGAAACACCATTTTTTTGTTTCTTGTCCATCTCTAATTGGCACCCTGACGGGAAGCTGTGAATTAACCCTATAATGGTAAAGCATGCTGAAAACACTGATTCCTTCCATTAATCAGCCCCACCTCCTTTGCAGCTTAATATCTCTGCCTGCAGAAACCAAACTTTTCCAAATTTCAAGGGATCCTCTAAAATCTCTTGGAGAAGAGAAGCCTGCCATTCACATGCCTGAGAGGAGTAATTTTCCATTGAATATTTTCATTTTTTGTTTGGTGCCCATCGCTATTCAGGACCTAAGTGTAATTGTATCACCCACTTCAAATTTCCCATCAATGGATACATCAAGGCCTTTCCTCTCATACAAAAGGTGATATAGAGCCACCCTGACTAGTAAGCCTTGATGGCATTATTTTCCATTAATTTATGTAATCAATTTAAAGGTATGCTTTGCCTTGCTCCTGTTACAGTAGGACTGTAAAGCCAAGCTAAATGACTCCTAGATATTTTCCTTATAGTTTAGAGAACTTTTCAGTGAAATGTTCACCAGAAATTGGGGTATGTAATGTCAATCTCTAGCTGAGACAGTGAGGCAGATGGAATTGAGGAAGAAGCAGGCTTGGTAGTTGAGAGTCTTTGGCTTGCCCAGTCAGACCCAGTAGTGCCATTTTGCCTTTATTTATGCTCATGTTGTATATTTGTGAATAAACAATTCATACACTGGCTCAAGTCCCATTGCATACCATAGTAAGTCACAACTAGAGCAGGCTAATTGAATCCATAGAATTCATAGATTCATCAACTCCCTATTGATTCAGTGGGCTTACTCCAGTTGTTACTTGTTAAGCAACAGCATTTCAGACATTGCCAGTGTCTGTCAAATGCCCTCTTGTCCTCCTTCAAAAGGATGCAAAGGTTGTCATTTTGATCAACCCTGTACTTCAGGTAAAACTTCTACACAGTCAACTCTCTGGACATCCCTTACTTGTGTTACAATGCAGTTGCCTCTTTGAAGTTCTGTACCCATGCCCATAATGCTGCTAATACCTTTTGCATTACTTTCACCTGGTCCTCATCCCTAGAAACATGTACACTGCCACATATATCAACCTGCAGCTAAAATATTGCACTTAACGGTCAAAGCAGCAAGCCACAACAAGGGTAAGCCCATTTAATCCATAAAACATCCTATTGGAGAAATTAACAAACTTGCATGCAACCTAACACAGGATTTTAGTGGAAGGATAGAATTTTCACAAACTAAGATGTAATGAAATGCTGCTTCCTCGTTTCTTTTCATTTACTTTTGTTATGTAATAAGCTAATAACACATGAAACAGCATTTCATTTTTGGTTTTGGTTCCATCCCTAAAGGAGATTCTACCACCCTCTGTGACAGTATATTCCACTGTTGGACAGCTCTAACTGTCATTAATTTCTTCCTAATATTCAAATGGAATCTCTTTTCCTGTAGTTTGAAATCATTGCCCCGAGTCCTAGTCTCTGAAGCCATGGAAAACAAACCAGTCCCTTCTTCAATGTGATACCCTTTCAAATATTTAAGCATAGCTATCATATCCCCCACAGCCTTTCTTTTTGTAAACATTCCCAGTTCCCTAAGCTGTTCCTCATAAGACATTTCCTCCAGACCCTCAACCATCCTGGTCACCCTCCTCTGCACCCGCTCGAGGTTGTCAACATTCTTTTTAAATTGAGGCACACAGAACTGGATACAGTACTCTAGGTGGGGTCTGACCAGAGCAGAATAGAGTGGTACTACCACTTCCCTTGATCTAGACACTATGCTTCTGTTGATGCAACCAAGATGTATAGGCCGGGTGTATGATATTAATAGTCTTCCACGGAAGATTGAAAATTTGCTTGTTCTTTGGTTCCAAGGTTTCCAGAGGACGGGGGAGGGGTGATGGAAAATTAAATATGATAATTATGAATATACTGTACGTGTTTGTATTATGTATTGTACTGTTCCTAAAAATTAATAAAAACAATGGGAAAACATGAAAGTCATAAACAAAGCTGCAGTCATCTGGGGTTTGCACAAAACAGTTTTGCCTAAAACATCATTGTCAACTATGGCAGTTACTTCATATCTACTTTGTCTCTGTAGTTGTTGCGGTACAAAAAAAAAATGTTACTTCATGTCCGTCTTGTAGCAACTGAAATTTGTTTCGACCACGCCCCTGGAATGAGTGCTAAGCAAGACAAATCTGTACGTAGTGCTGGGATTGGGTTTTCTCTTGTCCCTCTTATGTTCCGCTTCTTGTCCCAGTTAAGAGGACGTGAAGTAACAACTGTACTGGTAACCTGGTGGGCCTTGTTAGCGCAGCTTTTGTGTCCATCTATTGGTTAGTGCAGGCCTGCCCAAACTTCGGCCCTCCAGATGTTTTGGACTGCAACTCCCACAGTCCTTTGCCATTGGCAATCTAAGCTTAGAATTCTGGGAGCTGTAGTCCAAAACATTAGGAGGGCTGAAGTTTGGGCAGGCCTGGGTTAGTGGGTGAAGCGACATATGTCATTAATTTCCCTATGGGAAAAACCATGCAACTCAAATGTATAAGAAAAAAAAATATCAATTCTGCTGCATTGGCATATGAAAACCAGAATATCAGGTAAATCGAAATATCGGGAAAAGAATTATACCCACAAAAAAGGAAAAAGGAAGCTAGACAAATTCAGTGTTTGTCACGGTACAAGACCATGAGGTAACACTCATCATGAGACAAGTTATTACTACCATGGGAATACTGAAACAGGGACAAAACCACACGGAACAAAGAAGGACATGAAGTAACCACCTATTTAAGAGCTCTGTGAAGAGACTCCGTAGCAAATCCTTACCATCGAAGGATTCTTCACATCCCCGTTTTACAGCATTTATCGGAAGGATAGGAAGAAGAAAAGAACCGGTGCTACTCTTGTCTCCTTACCTTTTTTTCTAACACCACAAATCCACCATCTGAAAGGAGGAAAAGAAGAGGAAGAGTGGGAGTAAAAAAAAATACTTTTAAGGACCATATTTGCATATCTGTTTCATCCTTAATGGTATTCTGGTTCCAAGAGACCCCGGGCTTCCTGCATCTCAGCTATATCTAATACTTTTCTTCCAGATCCACATGGATCTTTTAAACAACCTGCCAGAAATGTTTTTGTTCACATCCCCCACCCACCCTCCTCTTTTCCTGCTTGTCTTGGTGTCCTAATTTTATTCCTTATTTCTTGGTAATTGTATTCAAACTCTCGCTTTGTTCTTTGTTTGCTAACCTCCACTTCTATTTTTTTCACCAGTCAGCTTATCTCTTCTTTACTCCTTTTGATTAAAGTTCTCAATTCATTTAGTATCTTTCTGTTTCTCCACAGTCGTTCTAAAGGAAGAGCTGTAGTGCACTGCAGGGAATAGGTGTATTTACTTCATGATGCTCCCAGCCAGCCAAGCTTTCAAACTGACTTCTGAGCTGCATAATATACTGGGATAGGGAACGGCGGGGGAGGGGATTCTGCTACATGCACTAAAGCATTTCTCTCTCCTTCCTATTCTTCTCCAATAATAGGCAGGAACCTTTCTTCCTTGGCCCCATGAGGGTCTTTAGAACTCGCATCTCCTTCAGCTGGGTTGCTTTTGTGATGATCAGATAAACAGTGGAAGCGTCTCATTCCTGGGTATTAACCACCAGATGTACATGGTGACGGTTGCATGTGTGTGTTTCCGTACTAGACTTCAATCGATGGCTTTATACATCTGGAATTGTTTCAGCACATAATAGAATGTGGTGGTGAGTTGGCATAGGTCAGCAGGAAAATGTGGGGGCTGAGGGTCTCCCATCTTGCTTTGCAATTCTTTAGCGATTTCCCCTCCTTTTGAGTGAGAACGAAAACAAAACAGAAACAAATTCTTTTTTTTCTTTTTCTTTTCGTCCCACTCCCCCACATCCTTAGTTTCTTTCTGGGAAGCAACCAAACAACTGGCAAAGTCTTCAGCAGGTGTCCAGGTTTTCTAAGCATCCACAGAGTGTGCTGTTCTGTTGATTTACCAAGCCTCTTAGAGATCATTTACACAGCTTGGGTTGGTTTATAATGTGCCTCCCACCTTGCCTCATTAATGGAGAAGAGCCTGCACTTTATCTTCTTGTAATGCATTTTAGAGACAAGCTACATGCTATCTTGAAGACGTAATTAACAATTTCGTTGTGCTCTCTAACCCAGAAGCAAGGCCTCGGCTCATGATCTGAGCTACTGAGATGGGCATAGGATGATTTTAGCCCTTTTCCTTTTCCTTCTCTGCTATGGAGTAAATCTCCAAGTGCAGCCACATTGCAGTTTGCAAAGGGGGATGGTGAGCATATGCTTCCTTCCAAGGGAGTTTGTTTTTTATATAGACTGCCTGTGTATAGCAGCCTAGTAGGTATGGACACTATTGGGAGAGTCAATGGATTACAGCTTTCATCCAGCACTGGGGAAGAAAAGAGAGAATCTGCTAGTGTCTATATTTTGGTATCAGAAGAAATCCAGAGAGTTGTCTCGCCAGGACAGAGGCACTAGTTAAAGACATTTCCTGAACAGAGAAACTGTTCTTGTAGTACATTGTCAGGCCCCTGCAGAACCTATTCCAAAGACTAAAGAGTTAATGCCTGAAGAAGCCCCAGATGGGGTTTCTGAGCTGTCAGTTCCTCCAGCAGCTGCACAGGAGAGTGACTCAGCATCTTCAGGGGATTCTCCACCCCCATAGAGGGTTGCTTGTTGAAGGAAACAAAGACTTACAACCAGGAGAAGCAGAGACAAGCTTTATCTGAGCCACCGACATCTATATTTAGGGAGTCCTGAGTTTTGACAGGGTTAGTTCAGTCCCTATTCCAGAGGACTTCAGTCCCTATTCCAGAGATCATGAAATACATCTAGCAATTGCATATATATTAAACAGCAACAACAGCTGAACATGTAACATTTTTGAAACAATCACTGAATAACTGTCAGAAATTCCTTCAAATCACATTAGTACTGTACAGAGTAAGTAATATTGTCCTGCACATGAGATTAACATTTGACTGATTTGTTTTTAAAAGCCAGTCTGAAAAAGATGGTTTGAAACAAGGCATCTAAGAAAGAAGGATCTCCAGTTTTTATGTTTAAATTAAGCTATGTTTAAATATTTGAAAGGATGTCATATTTCTTTCTTTCTTTCTTTCTTTCTTTCTTTCCTTTCTTTCTTTTCTTTCTTGTCACTCATAAGTATTTTCAACAGTTTTGTAGTCAATGGTTCCCCAGCTGCTACTTTGGGATTATTTCTCCCTTATCTTCAGATGATACCAGCCAATCAGGAATAATGTATTTCACAGAAAATAATCATAACATTACATATCCAGTCAGACCTGGTCATGCTTTGAAGTCCCATAATGCAAATAAAACAGATTTGGTATGTGAAGAAGCGTTCATTTTACCAGTGTTATCGTTCTGCAACCCATTCAAAATAACCAACCGCCCACCTGTGCTCGTCAAATGGAAGAACTCTTCTGAAAGTTGATGTAAAAAGGAATCATCAGTTCATCTTAACCTAAATGCTCTCTCCATGATTCCCTCATGATAAACCTCTTGCCTAATTCTAGTTCGCAGTCTTAACTACAAATAAGCACGTGAAGACTTGAAAGGCATTCGTACAGAAGAGGGACGGGGGCCATTCTAAATCATCCCAGAGTACAGGAAACATAATAATGAGGTTCAAGTACTGGAAGCCAGTTTTGGGCTGAATACGGGGGTGGTGGTGGATGGAGTGGGGTAATGTTCTTAACTGTTAGAGCACTATGGAACCAAGTACCTCGGGAGATGTTGACTGCTCCAACGCTTGAGGCATTCAAGAGAAAATTGAACAGCCATCAGTCAGAACACCTTTGATTTGGATTCCTGCATTGATCAGAGGTCAGACTTGATGGCCTTATAGGCTCTTTCCAACTCAGTTATTCTCTGATTCTATGCATTAACTGAAGAATTGGGAGTCAACAAATTACATTTCAGAGAGGGTAGCCGTGTTAGTCTTTTCAAGAATTTCAGGCAAAATTCAAAGAAAAACAAATCAAAACAAAACAAAAGACACAAACATGTGGCACCTTAAAGACTAACTTTCATATTTTAATGTGACGTTTCATGCACATGCACACTTCTTCAGACATATATAGCAGCAGAATGAGGTGTAAGATATAATATGAGCTGAGATATACATTTCATAGCAGATATTCATGGGTTGTGGCCTAGATATGATAGGCTGTAGCAAATTGAGGTGGGGGATGTATAGGTGGGGGGAGGGAGGAGGAGGGGGGAGAAGATGAGGGACAGTTAATTAGTAGAACTGGTGAGAACATTAAATGGTGAGTTAGAGCTGTATAATTTATGGTTTTATGGCTCACGCCAGCCGATGTTATCTTAAAGTGTGGGAAGTAAATACCTCAAGTGACAGAAACCAGATCAGGTCGGAGGGATAGTGCAGTTCAGAGGGGTAGTAGAAAAGACAGGGTGGGGGCAGAGAGAGAATGGAAATTTTTAAGTTAGAAATTATGAAAAGAATGATAATGTAGAGTTTTTACCTACAGTCCATGAGAAAGTGGCAATCTGGTAATATTACATTTGATAATGACTCAAGAACCCCTGAATAATGTTCAATCCCTTATTGTGTGTGTCCATCATGGATATAAATCTTATTTCAGCTGTTTCCCTTTGTATTTTTGGTCTGTAGTGATTCTGTTCCAAAACTGTGACCTTCAGGTCCTTCAAGGAGTGTCCAGGTAAACTGAAGTGATTTGAGACAGGTTTCTGTGTATCGTGTCCATTGATGCGTTTTCTTAGAGATTGTCCTGTTTGTCCAATGTAGAGTGCAGATGGGCATTGCTGGCAAAAGATGGCATAGATCACATTAGTTGAAGAGCAGGTGAAGTTGCCCTTGATACTGTATTCAACATTGTTGAATCCCACTGATTTGACTCTAGTTGGAATGGCCAGTTTGATTCAGGCCTGTGTCTATATCTATTCCATGACTGCTCTGACTGTTCAATAGCATAGGCAGAACTCTATTATTTGAATTCATGAGAATTTATTCATGCCACTCATATTTAGGTGGCATTTGACTACTTTATTTTGAGCAATATTTGAGTGTAAAAATGATATCCAGATTTGACGAGTTGTGTGTATGTTATGTAGAGGAGAAGAGCTTGTTGCTTCATCTGTGCATTATTACTCATCCAACATTCTGAGATTCCCCAAGGCATGTTTGTGCCACTGAAGTCTGGCAGGGTTTGGCGAAACACAAGCTGGTAGATTCCAGATCCTAATTATGCAGTTTCCTCCTCTACTTCCCAGAAGCTGAAAAACCTGAGAACATAAATCAAAATCTGCATTTTCATTTCCCTGAGAACTGAGTTGGCCTTGAGTGTTCTGACACTGATATATATGCATGCCAATTGATCCTATCATGTTTATATGAAAGGGTATGAAGGGGTGTTTATCTGTAGGCAAGGCCTGCAGCTTTTCATTAGGACTTCTTTCTAAATTATTTTGCTTGGAATTGTAGACATAAACCGTTGAACACTTCAGTTCAATGTCATTTGCTAGTTCCCCACCCTCACCCCCACCCCATTGTTTATGTTTATTTTCAAGTGCTCAACATTGCTTTAAATAAATGATTTGAATTGGTGAATAACCTCTGGTTATTGTCATACACCACCAAGTTGCTTTTGACTGGTCAATGGCTCAGTGGGTTAGGTATCTGTCAGTGGAGCCAGAGTGTTTGATTCTGCACTGTACTTCCTGGGAGTACAGCCAGTTTGTGTGGCCTAATGCAAACTGCACAGTTCTGAGATGCCCCAAGAACATGGGAATGTCAGATTCCTCTCTACCTGGGAAACCCCAAAAGGGTCATCATGGCTGCTACCGCACTTCCTTGAGCAGCTGCTTTTATTTTGCATCGCCTTATTTCGTCCCGTGGTCACGTGGTTGCTACAGCGGTTCGGCAGTCCGCACTTCAGCGGTTGCTTAGCAGTCAGCTTCCCCGTTCGCACTTGGCTGAACCACTTTAAACTACAACAGAAAAATGGTGGAAACAGGGGGGAAACGGGAAAAGGTGGCATAGTATGTCCACAAATACAACCAAACAGCTTTAAAAGGGGGTGTGGGAACTGATTTAAAAAAACACCACCCCATTGGTTGTCGCAAGAAAAACTGACACAGCAGTCAAAAATGGGCGTGGCCAAGGGGGCTCTTCAGAAAAAGTGATTTGAAAAGTGGACAGTGATTTTAAGTCAATTTGTCTTTAAGGAAAAGGTGTTTCAAATCTAAAGTGCAGTCGCGGTCCATAACTCAGAATAGACCTGACACAGCACATGATTAGTTAAGGATACTGTAGTTTAAGGATCAGTTTCCTATTTACATCTCCTGGTAAATCTTCAGGTCTGGGGTGAGATTAGAACCCCGGTCTCCTGAGCTCTAGTCTAACACTGTGTGCTCTGCACCGTGAACATAATTACTGTTCTGTCTTGCTTTTTACAACCTTTTTTTTAAAAAAACAGCAACTACCAAAAAAGAGAGAAGTAGTTGGAGACATGATAGTGCTTTAGAAACCATAAAATCATACGTGGACAGGAAATTATTCACTTCCTTCCCAAATACAAACCTTTGGGGCCATCGATTGAAACAGGTAGACAGCAGGCTTAAAATAAATAAAAGCAAATACCTCTCCGCACTATGCAGGCTGTGCAATTCCCAAGCTGTTTGTTTATTTAAAATAGTTCAATGCCATCTTTTTTACCCCCAAGGCAGATTATAGTAAACATAAAATAATACTTGAAATGCAGCAAACATAATTAATGTTCTGAACAATTTTACAAAAAAAAAAAAGAGAGAGAGAAAAAGACACCCTTCTTCCTGAGAAAAGAGCTTTTCTGATTACAGCCAGCAGGAATCGCAGATGCGATGCTTGTGACAGGTAAGGCAGCAATAGTGACTATTGACTCCAAAATGGCAGTGAAATAATCATCCCCATGGACTTCCTCATCTTTCTCTACTTGCTGGCTCCTGAATTATGATCCATTCTACTGCAGATCATTCAGCAAATT
The DNA here is from genome assembly GCA_037367245.1 of Phrynocephalus guinanensis. Taxonomy (NCBI): domain Eukaryota; kingdom Metazoa; phylum Chordata; class Lepidosauria; order Squamata; family Agamidae; genus Phrynocephalus; species Phrynocephalus guinanensis. The sequence goes on from CM074748.1 coordinate 10,420,342, forward strand.
CACAGGTGTAATAAAAAGAACTAGACCATTTCTCTGCACTGATGGAACAAAAGAGGGAGGGAGCGGAAAGTGGAGAGTGGGGGGAAATCTGCAAATAATAAAATGCCATCTTGGAGTTTTAGTTCCTTTCTCCAGTTTTTCTAGGATGAACTGCTGTAAACTCTGCCCCCCCTCCCGTTTTATGTTTGTGTACACTGTAAACAGAGGCAGCCATGACTTATTTATCATATTTGCCTTTTGCAAAATCATTTTTAATCTTTCATAGTCACATTGATTGGCTTGTTTGCGAGGGTGGTGCATTAGTATGTTACTAATTAAAAAAAGTGTTCCATTAAACTTTTTTTTAAAAAAAGAGAAAAGAAAGAAAGAAGATAAGACGGAAATGAGCATGTGGAATAAAGAACCCCAAGGCTGTGATGCTACTTTGGCAGTAGAGCTGTACTAGCTAATGCAGGCAGTGGGTGCAGCAAATCAAGTATCAGATAGTTTTTGGAAAACTAAAAACAAACTCTGGATGCTGGATCTTGCTGGTACTTTTTACAGTATAAACTCCGTTTCAACAATTCACATCAGGGAATCAAAGGGCTCCATTCAGACTCTCCTGTGTCTGGCTTTCAGCCTTTGGGACAGTTTTCTCAGAAGTTCTTTTGATGGTATTGTATAGATCCAGACTTGATAGAAATACTGCCTCCAGTGCATCCTATTGTGTCTCTTTTGCTGAATCTTTCTCTTCCTCACTTCTTGTTATCTCCTAGCCTTCCTCCACCCTTCTTAAAAAGAACGGGTCAAGACTTGAGCTATTCATGGTCATTAGGAATCTGAGCGGATATTCACATGGGCATGAAGAGTGATCTAGCCTTGATGTCACCATTTCAAAAGGAGAGCAACCTTCTGAAGAGGTGAATTTTCCTTATCCACGAAAAGCCTCGGTGTGGTTGGGAAATACTGAATTTCCAGGGTTGCCAATTGTGTGGAGAGTGTTTTTGGTTAAAGAAACCTCATCCGTCCAAAAGTTTCCCTTCTCTGTTTGACTGGACAGTGTCCTCATATTGTAAGGCTAGGTCACATTCCCTGCTTACATGATTACCTACTCCTACTGTGACCCCTAAATAATGAGCAACCCATGAGACTTGGTTTCAAGGGCAATCCTTCCTCAGCCAAGGCAGGCCAAGTTGTTATCTCGCTCCCCAAGGTTTCATAGAATAGAATCATAGAATCATAGAGTTGGAAGAGACCATAAGGGCCATCCAGTCCAACTCCCTGCCATGCAGGAACCCCCATCACAGTATTTCCAACAGAATGCCATCCAGCTTCTGCTTGAAAACCTCCAAAGAAGGAGACTCCACCACCCTCCGTGGCAGCATATTCCACTGCCGAACAGCTGTAACCATCATGAAGTTCTTCTGGATGTTCAAATGGAATCTCTTTCCCTGTAGTTTAAAACCATTGTCCTGAGTCCTAGTCTCTGAAGCCATGAAAAACAAGCCAGTCCCTTCTTCAATGTGACATCCTTTCAAATATTTAAGCATATCTATCATATCCTCTCACAGCCTTCTTTTTGTAAGGCTAAACATTCAGTTCCCTAAGCCGTTCCTCATTAGGCATTTCTTCCAGACTTTCGATCATCCTGGTTGCCCTCCTCTGTACCTGCTTGAGGTTGTCAACATCCTTTTTAAATGGGGGTGCACAGAACTGGACACAGGACTCCAGATGGGGTCCGACCAGACAGAATAGAGTGGCACTACCACTTCCTTTGATCTAGACACCATGGTTCTGTTGTTTGCATGGTTTTTGGACTGTAGCTTCCAGAAGCCTTAGTCTGCAGTAGAGATGGGCACGAAACGAGCAATTTTTCATTTTTGTTTTCGTTTTTTCGTTTCGTTATTCAACGAAAATGAAACAAAATTTTTAAAAAACAAAACAAAAACGAAAACGAAACGACCAAATTTGCTGTGTTTTTCGTTTTCGTTGCAGCAGATGCAGTGAACTAAAAAGAATGCTAACGAAACAGCATTTTTTCATTTTCGTTTTTGTTTTTTCATTTCGTTACCTAACGAAATGAAAACGATTTTTTTTGCAAAAAAGTCACGAAAACGAAAACGAACTGAAACGGACCCCTAAACGACCAAATGACAAACGAAACACCATTTTTTTGAGTCGTGCCCATCTCTAGTCTGCAGGGCTAATAGCAAGGGTTGATGGGTGTTGCACTCCAACCTGAGTTGGAAGGACATAGTATCCACTTTGATTCCAGTTGATAAACCCCAAGACCACCAACCAGTTGTTGTTTTTTAAGGGCAAGGAGTCAGACAAGGCATCCAGGCATGGAGAGGGTTTGTCTTTTCTTGCCTTGGGGGCAACAAAATAAGCATAGGCTACATGTTGCCAAGCCCTGCAAAATATTCTAAAAAATTAGGCAGTTCAGACTGATGTATTTACAGAGCTGTGTTATGTTCTTGTTCTCATTTGCACTGACTTCTAAGAATAGTCTGAGTGGTATAAGTCACCATATAAAAATATTAAGGGGAAATGGTGCTGAAGTTGGTACAATGAATCTGAATTGGAACATCTACAATTACGGTGCAGCAAGGCACCTCATCTTTTATCTATTTATCTGCTGAATTGGTCAATCAACTTGCATGCAGGGAATATGATTTGACACCTCACCTTAGCATCTTGGAAGTATCTGTATGGCTTCACTTCAAAGACATTGCTTATCAAAAGACATCTAAGCAAAAGGGGCCCTGGAATCTTCACTTCTGAGTTACTTTGGGGTTGTTCTTGGGTCATAGCAATCAACCAATGGTGTTATTAGAGCATACATCTGATAGAGCAAGATGAAGAATATGAGGGAGAGGAAGGCAGTGCAACAATATCGGTTTATCTATCATCTGGGAATGGTAGTGAATTAACTCACAAGATTGTTTCGTGCTCATAAACTGATCAGTAAATAGGCCGGAGTTCTTTCTAGAAGGGATAGAAATCATATAGGGATTCACACAAGAAAAAGAATTCCATTTGTTATCTTTTATAAACGATTGTTCTTGGATTGTCCAGCACACTACAGAATATTCAAGTTACAAGTAAATTAGACTATTCATGGCTAGTGGAATGCTACTACTTTTCATTCAAAGCTCCAATTATAATTTTATGCTCTTTTCATCAGAGTTTAACCATATATCTGAAACGGATAAATTGTGTTTCCATTATTTCCATAGGCTATTTTTTCCCTTTGCTTTGTAGTCTAAAATATTAATGATCTGATGTGTGTGTTTATTTTCCATCTCTTTTAAAAAGTATTCCTAATTTGTTTTTGGTTCAAAAGTTATCGGAATTTGTTTATAGTCCACCTTTCTATGTTATGGGGAAAGGGACGGGGTACATGACATCTAAAAACACAGGCAGCTTTTTATCTCCGGTATAATTTTATTGATATTAAGAAGTCCTTTGCCTCCCCCAGCCCCCCCCCCCCCAAAAAAAGGCGAGACAACTGCTTTTGGGTTAAACAAGGACCACAAGTTTATTAAAATCTTATTAAACTATGTGGAGATAAGGGAGCCTACATAGTGCAATAGGTTGGGCTCTTTACTCTCTTAAAAGATCCTAATCCCAGATGACCCTCAGTGAGATCTCCATTAAAGGTCTAAATACATCAGGGCTGCCCTTGGGCTGGATACTAAGCCTAATTGTTATCTCCTTCCTTATCCTATGTTTCAATCCAAAACCTATTTATGGCCAGAGGACAACCAAGCACCCATCAGATGCCAAACTCAACTGATTCTATTAACCTATGCTACTACCTGCTGTTGTGACTGGAAAATGAATGACAACCTAAGCAATTCTGGTTGATAATGGGATGGGTGAAAACACACTGCCACCCAACAACCAATCAGGATGGCAATCAAAAATTCACATCCGACCCTGAAGTGACCAGCTAATCTCATAATCAACCAAAAGGCAGGAGGGTGGGGTCTCTGCGGCACCTGCAAAAGAACAGGGAGTTGGTAGGGGCAGTCCCCACCTAAAATGGATGCCAGGGCTGCCATTACAAGCCTGCTTGAGTGAGGGGGGCAAAGACCCCCGTGCTGGATGACACCAGCTTCAGAGGTACCGCTGCCCCACCCCAGCCTGAAATAAAGAGGCAATACAACTGCTTTTGGGTTAAACAAGGACCACAACTTTATTAAAATCTTATTAAACTATGTAGAGATAAGGGAGCCTACATAGCACAATAGGTTGGGATCTTTTACTCTCTTAAAAAATTCTAATCCCAGATGACCCTCAGTGAGATCCCCATTAAAGGTCTAAATACATCAGGGCTGCCCTTGGCCGAATACTAAGCCTATTTTTATCCCCTTCCTTTGCCTGTGTTCCAATCAGAACCTATTGACGGCCATAGGGCTACCAAGCATCCATTGGATGCCAAACTGGGATCTAGCTGATTCTGTTAGCCTATGCACTACCCACCATGGCTAAGGAGCTATTAATATGCTCCTAGCCCTGCACCAAGCCGACTAACCTCGGCCCGTAGGCTCGCTTGGATTTCCTGGAAGAACACATTCAACCTGCTTGCAGTCAGGCAGGGAGCATAGGGAGAGCCTGGCAAGGGTGGACATGGCAGCCAGACTTGGAGATGGCAGGGGCAGGTGGTGGCAGGTGGGTGGGGGTGATTTGGTGTCCCCCAATTGCTGCATCTGGGGTGCCCCCTTGCCCTCCCCATGCCACGGCCCTGTCTTCCTGGCCCTGGTTGCCCTCCTAGGTGGACAAGAGTTATAAGAACTACTTGTTGCCACCCTGGCTCCTTTGGTGCATTCTCCCTGGTTAGAAGTACTACAGCCCCTTGTTTTCCTCCATGGGTGCCTCTGTCTGTGTGATGGTTCCCAGGTGATGGGTGAGCTGTGCAAGAGAATGTGCAATAGTGCATAAGATCTCCTGCTGTTCTGATGGTTGCAGACCCACCCACAACCAAAAAGGTTGTTGCAGTGTTGTACCCTATGTTGCCCCCCCCCCCCCGAGTGGTGTGTTTGTCTGGCTCTGTGCACTCAGGCCTGGAGATTGAAGGAGCTGGAAGTTGTGGGGAGGGGGGCTGCTGTGCACTCGTTCTATACTTAGTGGGCATTGTAATGACACAGGGCAAGGCTCAAAGAAGGAAAGAAGGGGCTCTCTGAACTTCTTTTGCAGAGGCGATAGGCCTTGTGGGGCAGGCTTCTCCTTACCCACCATATAAGGCATGTAGGCAAACTCCATAACAGACCTCATTTCTATGATATTCTTTGATGAAAAAGGCACGGTGTTGCTGGATATTGCCTGGGCGTGATTGTTTACCCACCCAGAGAAGTCCCCTGCTGCCTTAGGCCTTGTTGGACCGGTGGCCTTTCCCACTCTATCCAGGCTGTGAGGAAAGGTAGGGATGGGAGCCTTCCCTGAATGTCTTCAGGGAAGCCGTGCCAAAGCAGGTAAAGAAGAGCCGATCGGCATGGGCCTTTTCCCCCCCCCACCACAGTCCAGCAGTGGGGTTACGGCCTCCCCCCTTTCCCCCCTGGTTGCCCGTTGCGATGCCCACCCAGGCACCTCGTCCCTGATTCACAGCCTGACTCCTCGGTAGCCAGGGACCTCAAGAGCACCCTCCTCCCCAGGAACCTCTACATACTTAGATTAGCCAGGCCAGACTGGGGTGCACACCCAGAAACAATAAAGACAACAGCTTTGTCCCTTTGCTACTTCAAAGCAAAATCTGTTAATGCCGTATGGTATTAATCAGCACATATCAAAGGAATGTACATAATTCTTCATGTAGAAGACTTTTGGGTCTCCCTTGGGGTTGCTACATGCAACGTTATTGCGGGCTACTGACACCTTCCTCTCAAAACAGTCTGTGATTTGGTTTGCATTGTCCTTCCAGACGTATCTTTAAAATGGTAGAAAATAATGAATAAAATAAAGTAGGACAGCATGAAAACCATATGCTTCCTGGACATCAACTCAGTAGATGAGTGGCTAAAATCAAGAAAGTTCCCAAGTTCAGAATATGAAATCTGTAGAGACTAGGCTAAATGTGTAGCGAACAAGAGCAACACACCTTGCCAAATGGATAAATGCTGAAGAGTGTCTCCCACCAGGACAAGACTCTAGCTGGAGCATCTGGAAGTCATTTAATAGACTTTGAAGGAAAGTAGGGAGATCAAAGAATAATCAAGTAAAATGGGGTTACTCGGATACACTGCAAAGTTTCCATTATGATAGAAAAATGATAGAATAATTCAATCACTACAGCACTTTTATGTATGCAATTTATGTCCCACCGTGTGTCCAAAAAAGAAGATCTAGCAAGGGGCCAAGACAATGTTATTGAAATATCCCACTTCTGGTGAAAAATAGTCTAACCATCTTTACATTTTTATTTACTTTCAATTTTACCTCTATTTTGTAGAAGTGCATAATTTTAAATTGTGCCACACTGTGATACGAATAAATAAATAAATAAATAAATAAAGATCTATATATTTACAGTACTATTCTATCATCATGTAAGTGGCATATAACCAGAAATAGCCTCTTTTCATTGAATGGGGGGGGGGACCTTTCTGTATTCAGGGCTGAAATTGAGTACCATCAGGGTACTTCAGGCATCTGAATTGGTATCAGATGTTCTTTACCACTTTGTTACTGGCTTGAGTGAAAACATCTGTATTGCTCCATGTCACACACTTTACATCGGCAATGATCACTTGCTATTCACTCCTTGGAGAAACGAGAGACCATTATTCTCCACTTTGAGAAGCAAAGTTAAGTGTTTTGTGAAGTCCTTCATGCAGTAGCATCGGCTACAGACATGGAGGTGAAGTATTTGTAATTTCCACTTCAGATACTATGAACCCCTAGTATCAAGTACTTCACATAAAATGCTTTTGTAATGTGGATATATTGTAAGGTGTTAAGCATATCTTGGACCAACAAGGTGCTTAATTAAGAACTACAAAGGGGTCTGTGAACAAAGAGTAGGGGTGTACACTGTCTTCACATAAACAACTAAAATCAGTCATGGCTATTTGTAAATGTTCAGTTACTGTGAGGTGGAACAGGAATGACGGAACACTTGAGGGGGAGAGAAACACCTCCCAAAGATTTCTCTTTATTGTCCACCCAACTTAGGCAGCAGTCTCACTAGCAATATGAACTGCATTGAAGGGTCCTTTAAATCAATTTAGATCTTTTTCCATTCACATGTCGCAAGGATGAAATCAATTTATTTGGCCTGCAAAAGAAACTTTTTTCTAATTGCTGGCAGAGCTTTTTAAAAATATCTTACTTCGAAAATTGATTCAGTTCAATGCAGTTTTGTGAATGTGAACATTGCTGTTATTTTAAATTGTGCCTATGTGGATTTTGGGTGGTAGTGCAATTGCCGTTTTCCCTTTTACATTTTTCATAAAAATATTTCTTAAAATGTTACTTAGAACATCCTTCCCCAATGTAATCTGACCACCCACCAGATATTGCCAGGTTAAGCTCCTCCAGGTAGCTACCTAGAGAGAGACCCAGAATTTTACAAAATGCAGGGCCTTATCTACAGTGGCACCATCCTTATGGAACCTGCTCTCAGAGGAGCTACGCTTCCTCCCTGTTGCTTAGGAGGCAACTCAAAACATTGCTTATCAGCCATGTTTTCAGCCATGAAAAAGCTGGCAGAGTAGGCACAGTGGATAGTCCATGCTCCATGAGGATTGCCTAGCAAAAGAACTGGAAGTCTTTTTTGCTCATTCTCATTTTTTTCTATCATTAATCATCTGGGGCATCTCTCTAGAACTTCCCTATGGTTTATTTTTTTACTCTTATGAGACCAGGTCGCACTTCCTTGAAGCTTGATTTATCAATGTATCACTTTTTTTGAAACATAAAATTAAATCAAAACCTTTAAGAACAGTGTGCCCATAAAATAGAAAGGAAAAGAGTCTATTTCAGCAGCGTAGACACCAAAAATCAGTTTAAATAGCCAGAAATAAAATTATTCCCATTCAATGCATGTTGATGGAGTCACTAGTTTCACTATCACATGACTTGAACTTGGGTTTTTTTTTAAATATTCTGAATGGAAATTGATTCAAATTCTTAGTTGTTTTCATAGGCAGCCCTGTAAGTAGGGCTTTAGAAAGGCTTCTGAAACAGCAGAAGAATTGATAAGGGCCAGTGAAGAGCTTCAGTCATCCAGGTGAGTTTATCTGGTAGTTGAATCATGCCAACTGGACCGCTTTTCTTGAGAGATCAAAACATTTCACTGCTCATCCAAGCAGCTTTGTCAGTCTGAGGAAAGTTAGTGGTGAGTCCTCCATTTTATAGTTCACCTACATTTCACATTACCCTGGTCTGAATAGGCGTATGTTAGATAATGGTCTGAATAGGTGCATAAGTTAGACAATGGTCTGAATAGGCACATAAGTCTGAATAGGCTTATTAGATGGACAGTGGCCTCATTCAAAGAGGAGGATGTACACATATTAGACAGAGAAGACAGGTGGTTTGAGAGAGGGGTCAGGGAAGCCATTCATGTGATTATTGAGAACCCTTCTCTCAACAGAATTGGGGGGGGGGCTCAGACAAGCCTATTCAGACCATTGTCCAACTTATGAGCCTATTCAGACCAGGGTAATGGGAAATGAAGGTGAGCTATAAAATGAAGGACTTGCCACTAACTTTCTTCAGACTGACAAAGTTGCTTGGATGAGTAGTGAAACCTTTCGATCTCTCAAGAAAAGAAGCCCAGTTGCCATGACCCAACTTCCAGATAATTGATAAGAGTACAGGCACAGTATCTTCTACAGAGATATGTGAAGATCAAAAATGTTTTACCTTCAGCCAAATAACCCTTTTGTATTGGATAAAACATGTCTTATGTGGTTTATGGACCTTTTCTTCCCATAGATAGGTGTGGATGAACTTTGGAGATGCGACCAAGAGTGTCCTCGTATCTTCCCAATGCGCATCAACAAGTTCCCCATGTGCTTGGTTTGCATTTCACCAGTGCATCAGTTGCATTAATACATCAGGGCTCACATCCATCTGTTCTGTAAGGGCTATTTGGCAATCCAATAGATAGATAGATAGATAGATAGATAGATAGATAGATAGATAGATAGATAGAGAGAGAGAGAGAGAGAGAGAGAGAGAGAGAGAGAGAGAGAGAGAGAGAGAGAGAGAGAGAGATAGGGCCTTTTTACATGACCCCTAAGATCCGCTGGCCACTTAAATTCGGACCAGAGATCTTAGGGGTCCGTCGCTCTTCCTGCGTTCCCACCCCCTCCGCACTTCCTGGCTGCTGGCTGCGTGAGGGGAGGGAGAAAAAGAGAAAGAAAAGCATGCCGCTCACCTCCGTTCTGCCTCTCGCTCCTGCCGGCAACATTTCAGTCTCTGTAAAAGTAGCTCTTAAAGGGGTGGGAGCCAAAAAACAACAAACAGAAGCAAGGAGAGCCCCGCACTCACTATCGTTACACCAGATCAAATAATTTTCACCTCCAAAGAGCAGGTACTTGAAAGGTGCGCTGGGACACGCTAAAGTGGGCATGGTTGCACTTAATTTCCTGTTAACTCCGGAGCTGGTGGGAAAACATTTTTAAGCTCTGGAGCTGGGAACCATTTGCCCCGGAGTTTAGGGGTCATGTATAAACACCCATAGATAGATAGATAGATAGATAGATAGATAGATAGATAGATAGATAGATAGATAGATAGATCGATAGATAGATAGATAGATATAGATACAGACAGACAGACAGACAGACAGACAGACAGACAGATAGATAGATAGATAGATAGATAGATAGATAGATAGATAGATAGATAGATAGATAGATAGATAGATAGATAGATAGATAGATAACTTTAAGTTTGTAGGCCTAAGAATGTTTGCCAGGGAGATTAATTATGGTGATGATCAAGGGTGGTCAGTCAAACACACAGCTCCCTCTGTTAACTCTTTGAGCACCATTTTAGCCACACATTTGGGAGTTGGGTGTTTGAGATTAGCACAGCTTGACCTTCCCACCCACCCAAAACTGTAAAGCAAACTGGAACTTAAATTCTGCCGCAGGAATGCTATTTTGATGTATGATGGATTGGCTTTGAACTAATACAGGGTGGAAATTGGGTTATAAAACGGAAATATAATTTCCTGGATTATGATTCTATTGGTTTCCTCGCCTAACCCTCTGGAGCTCTGTAAGCTTTCCTGCTCCTGGAAGGCCAGCCAGTGTCTGCATATTAATTTTTATTATTTATACAAATAGGCTCCTGTACAATTTGGATGGGGTGTAAATGCCACTGGCAATGAGCAGGATAATATTAAATGGAGTAGGAATACGGAGGTAGCCGGCTTACATCCTACAACATAAGAAATGTGATTATTCTTATAATTATCCCAGCTTGCAAGATAGCCACATGCTTTCATGAGGGCCATAAAATTACTCAGCCTTTTTTCAGAATCCAGCCAGTGTGTTTGTCGCGGTGACCTTCTCTCTGTGACTTCTGCAGAGCGGAGAGAAAGACTGCTCCACATTTTTCTCCATTTTATTGGCTTTAAATTTACTGTCCTTTAGTCTCACCAAACGCATACCTGATCCAGAATTATGGGAATAGCGATGAACATTGGAATTGAGTGGGAAGGAAATAAAAAAGGGGGAGACTTGGGGGGAGAGGAAAAAAGGAAATAAGTCTCAAGTGCAGATAAATCAAATAGTGCTTTTACGGTCCACCACTAGGGCTCTTATTTTTTGTGAGAACACAGAGCTGAGGTTCAAGCAGTGGGGCTGGGTTACTTTGGAACAGAAATATGTACCATATATACTCAAGTATAAGTTGACCCGAGTATAAGTCGGGGCCCCTAATTTAAACCCCAAAAACTGAGGAAACATATTGACTCGAGTATAAGTCTAGGGTGGGAAATGCAGCAGGGCCTGGCAGCTCCTCCTTTGTGAGCTGGGGGAGTGGTGTGTGATGCAAGTGCTTGGGTCAGTGGCTAAAAGTCATTTTAAACATCGTGTGCCACTCCTCTGTGATGCAGAGGGGGGTCATGAGAAGCCGCATGCAATGTTTAAAATGACTTTTAGCCACAGATGACTTGCCTCAGTGGCTAAAAGTATTGACCTGCATATAAGCCGAGGACCCCTTTTTTCAGCCCAAAATTAGGGCTGAAAAACTAGGCTTATACTCGAGTATATACAGTATTTGCATTCTAGTTTTACTGCATACTTTTCTTGCAAATCCTCTCACATCCTTATGCCAAGCTCTCTCTGCTTTCACAAGCAGAAGAGCCCATCTTCTGACATTTCAGTTCTGTATTTCCAAATGCACGAGCCATGGATGAGCAGAAACTCCTTAACCACTGTTACAATTCCCCAGCCTGTGACCCAGTAAGAGCTGTAAGAGAGTTGCGTGCAAATACAGAGTGTCCACTTCCAAGATGCGGATAAATAGCCAAATAAAAGTGCACTCTTAAGGTACATGAAGGGAACTGCACTGGTAACAGCAATAAGAGTAATCCCATATGGTAGAGATGGGAAAATCTGTCAAGTTGACTTTTTGAGCATCTGAATACTTTAACACTTAGGGTCTTTTACCTTGATATCCCCATACTATTAATAAGAAAGATAAAGCCAAGAGAGAATCCTTTAGTTCATATTACCCAATGAATTACGTCAGGGAATAGATGTGGAGTAGAGATGGGCACCAAACAAAAAATGAAACACTGGTTTGTCATTTCATTATGTAACAAATTGTTTTATTATGTAATGAAAATATAGAAACTGTTTTGTGATCAAATGAAATGAACCACTTTATTTTTTGATTGGGAAACAAAACAGGGGAGCTTCCTCAAGCTCTTCCCTGTAAGCACTCAAAATTTGAAGGAATTTGGGGTCCAGTGGGCCAAGTTATTCAACTGCAAAGAGGGTCCCTCCAGCAGTAATTGGAAGTGTGTGCACACACTGCACCGGCAATAGGTCAATTTATTACTTCCCCTTGCTTAACCCCTATATTGCCGGCGTGCACCATACAGCAGTTTTGCAATTAGCTAGGGGAACTCTCTTTGCAGTTGAATAACTCAGCCCCCTGAACCCCAAACTTTTCCACGTTTGGGGGGCTTACAGGGAACAGCTTGAGGAAGCTCCCCTGCTGCTACATGCCTGTGTTCATTATTTTCAAGTACATTTTATGTACTCAAAAATAGGGATTGCAGGCATGTAGCATCATGGAAATCACATGGTAGCTTCTTTGGATTCTTTCCTGTAAGCCCTCCCCCAAATGTTGAAAGGTTTAGGGTTCAGGAGGCTGAATTATTAAACTCCAGGAGAAAATCATTTCTAATTGAGTCAGAAGTGCTTAATCAGTCCCACACAGGGGGAGTTTCCTCAAGCGGTTCCTTTAACTACAAATGATTTTCTCCTGGGGGACCCCATTTGGAGTTTAATAACTCATCCCCATGAACCTCAAACCTCTCCATATTTGGGTGGCTTATGAGGAAGAGTACAAAGAAGCTCCCCCCCCCCAAAAAAATATGGTGCCTCTAGGACCCAGGGGAGCCATTATATAGAATAATGAATCATTTCATTTCGTTACATTTTTTTAAAAAAAAATTCTTTAGTAATGAAGCAAAACAAAATGAAAGGAGAATGAAATGAAACACTATATGGACCACTTCAACCCAGATGAAGCCAACAAAATCAGACTCGAAGTCACCAATATCCTCTGCTCCAGCAAACCACCCAGAAGCAATTTACACAAAGAAGAACAAAAAGCCCTCACCAACCTGAGGAAAGACAACAACATAATCATTCTCCCAGCAGACAAAGGCAATGCCACAGTGGTGATGAACACATCTGACTACCAAGCCAAACTATCCAACCTACTACAAGACCCTGCTTACATACCTTTGAACACAGACCCCACCACCTACCTGGAAAAACCACCAAAGCCAAAATAAAAGCCTCACCCTTAAGTGAAGAAATCAAGCCAAGCATCATCCCCAGAGAGAAATCATCCAGATGCCCCAAGCTCTACGGCCTCCCAAGATTCACAAAGAAGGAACACCTCTCAGACCCATAGTCAGCTCCATAGGCTCACCCCTACAAAACCTCGCCAAATTTCTTGCCAAACAACTCCAGCCCTATGCAGAATCCATCTCTTCATACGTACAAAACTCGTTCCACTTCATAGAAATTATAAAGAAACAAGACCTACAACCCAATGACCTACTCGTGAGCTTCGATGTTGTTTCGCTCTTCACACAAGTGCCCATTCAGAAGCCTTGACAGCTATCCACAACAAATACAACCCCCCCAAGCACATCCTAGATCTGACCAACCACTGCCTAACCAACACATACTTCATCCACAATGGACAAAGATACAAACAGATAGAAGGAGCACCCATGGGATCACCCCTCTCACCGGTCATCGCAAACCTATATATGGAACACTTTGAAACCAACGCGTTACAGAAGTCCGAACATAAACCCAAACTCTGGCTCAGATATGTTCACGACACCTTTGTTATCTGGCCACACGGGAAAGACAAACTGAACAACTTCCTCACACATCTCAACAGCCTACACCCCAAAATACAATTCACTATGGAAATAGAAGCCAACAACCAACTTCCCTTCCTTCCTGGACGTCCTAATCTACAAAAAAAAACCGACGGCTCCTTAGGACATACCATCTACCGGAAAAAAAACACATACAAACCGCTACTTAAATGCACAATCACACCACCACCCTGCACAGATCAACTCCGTAGCAAAAACCCTCATCTCCAGAACCAAACGCCTCGCTGACAAAGACCACCTAAAAACTGAATTACACACTCTCTCGAATGCTTTAATTGCGAACGGATTCCAAAAAAACACCATCACCAAACTAATCCAAAAAGAAACACCCCCCAAGAACCAAGAAACAGAAGAGAACAACGGCACTGCCCTCCTCCCTTACATCAAAGGCACCACAGACAAAATAAGCAAAATTCTCCTACTCTCTCGATTTGGAGTTTAATAACTCATCCCCATGAACCTCAAACAAAATAAGCCTCTCCATATTTGGGTGAGCTTATGAGGAAAGAGCCACATACATCGGACAGACCAGGAGAATAAGCGCACGCATCGCAGAACACAAAACGCAGTCAAAAAAGAAGAAAAATCTTCCTCTCTCTTCCAGCACATAAAAACAACAGGTCATGAAATTGATTTTAAAAGAACCAAACTCATCTCCAAAACTGAACACTTCAACAGTCGAATAATCATGGAAGCCATTGAAATAGAGAAACACCCAAACAACATTTGATGACACCTCCCGCTTGCCTGACATCTGGAAACTAGCCCTGGTCAACAGACGAGCCTCTGTCACAAAGACTGACACCAGGTCCAAAAGGACACAAGATGCCACCACCTTCCATCCACACCAAACACAAACCCAGACCCTTCCCACAGATGAAAAAAACCACCATCCAATAACAAAACCACGACTGCACCATCTACCGCTACTCCCCACTCCAGCCACCACATGGAGCACACTTACACACGCCAAAAAAACATTGGGAGACCACAGACACGCAGCCAGACCAAAATGAATTCACAAGACACAGGACCCCACTCCACCAAAGCCCAGGATGCTGCCAGAACACACCCATCACCAAGGCCGTTAAGAAACAAAAGGCTAATAGACACACATCCAGCACCTCACCCACACATGATGTCTCTAAACAGCCATCTAACCCACCAGCAGTTAAGCCCTTAACGATCGCCTCAGCCACACAGCAGATCACAAAAGAACAAACGAACCTACAATCAGCAACAGAGCAAGCAAACCACACACCCCCAGCAGTATTTATAGAAGGACTTCAACTGAGATCACGCTTTGCTTCAAGAAGAAAGAAGCCAGAACACCAGCCTGAAGATGACGAGTGAGACCTCATCGAAACGTCGCCAAAACAACCAGATTTCTACACGGGAAGAAACCCGAATCCACCCTAACATGCATATAGATAGATAGATAGATGATAGATAGATAGATAGATAGATAGATAGATAGATAGATAGATAGATAGATAGATAGATAGATAGATAGATAATCTTATGCCCTCTTAATGTGGAGTTGAAATATCTTGTTTTGGGAGCTGAATAGTAGTCATCTTGCAAGCCTTATTCTAAGTTCTCTCCAGGTTGTGAGTGCGAACTGCTGAGCTTCTCCTGCCTCTCCCATCACTTTCTCCATATGGAAAATTGTCATAAACTTCAGCCACCATAACCAGTTATCAAGGATTCCTGCTGTGTGGCTTCAGCACATCTGAATGATATAAGTGGGCCTATGCCTGTCTGAGACTAATTGGTGGATTTGAAATTAGCTATCTGACTAGTTCCATATTTTTCTGATTGTTTCAGTCCAGATCTCAATTTAAAAATATATCAAAGTGCTCTTAAAATTCTATATATATATCAAGTAAAGTAGAACTAAGATAAAGCAAAGCAAAATAAACAATTCTATTTCTGGTTCCGGCCACTTTCAGGTGTTTGCTCATAAATATTTCCCATCCTCCTTTCCCCATTAATCTGCAAAGTGTTTTGTTTTCCTCAAGACAAATTGAAAACTAGTATATAATGTTCAACTTGTGAATGTATTTTCCACTTATATGGGTGTTTCAAAATATGTGTGTGTGTGTATATATATATATATATATATATATATATATATATATATATATATATATATATATATATATATATATATATATATATATATATATATATATATATATATATATATATATATATATATATATATATATACACACACACACATATTTTGAAACACCCATATAAGTGGAAAATACATTCACAAGTTGAACATTATATACTAGTTTTCAATTTGTCTTGAGGAAAACAAAACACTTTGCAGATTAATGGGGAAAGGAGGATGGGAAATATTTATGAGCAAACACCTGAAAGTGGCCGGAACCAGAAATAGAATTGTTTATTTTGCTTTGCTTTATCTTAGTTCTACTTTACTTGATTATGAGAATATTTTTCATTAAAACTAAGTATAGGAAAAATCTAGAAAGAATCTAAAGCACTTTTCAAATAATAACAATA
This sequence comes from Phrynocephalus guinanensis, assembly GCA_037367245.1. NCBI lineage: Eukaryota > Metazoa > Chordata > Lepidosauria > Squamata > Agamidae > Phrynocephalus > Phrynocephalus guinanensis. The sequence continues at coordinate 10,436,471 of CM074748.1, forward strand.
TTCAGCAACCAGTAGAAGAAAGGCAGCAATCTGAATAATTAGAGCGGATATGCAGGGATGCCTGTCTAAACACATGGGGTGAGGGGGTGGGATGGAGTTGCTGACTCTAAAACTTGGGTGTAGTGAATCAACTCTAGGTTTAAATCAGAACTAACACTGTCCAGATTTGTAAATTTGGACTATACCTCTCATAATTCACCAGGAAGCTAATTCTCTGTGTTTCTTGTGGCAGTCCATGTCTAAAAACACAAACCTTCACATCTCTTATTTGAACTTTGCATGAGCTATGTACTATGCTAAACCTATTTGGAGAAATGAATTTCAGCACCTTGGATAGCCCATGCAAAATGCAGATTAAAGATAAAGGTCAAGGTTCCCTCAGCACTTGCATGCTAGTAGTGTCCGACTCTAGGGACAGTGCTCATCTCGGTTTTTAAAGCCAAAGAGCCAGTGTTGTGCGAGTCAATGGCCATGTGGCCGGCATGGGTGAATGCATTTTTACGGTGTTACCTATTTATCTACTTGCATTTATATGCTTTTGAACAGCTAGGTTGGCAGGAGCTGGGGTTAACAGCAGGAGCTCACTCCGCTGTGTGGCACCCAGGATTCGAACTGCCGAGCTGCTGACATTGCAGCCAACAATTTCAGCGCTCCAGCCCACTGAGCCAGGGCGCTCCATCAAAATGCAGATTAAACTCACAGACAATTCATCCCCCTCTAATACTGGAGTCACCTGGCTGGTTGGCAGACACATTTTCCAGCAAGTGTTGGGAGACAAAGGTGGTTTCTCCTTCTGCAACCATCTGGAGAAGAGTTCCAAAGGGTAGCTGCTGCAGCTCAGAAGACTTACTTTCATGGCGCTGACCACAGGAGACATTCCGAGTTGCAAGGAATGAAGCCAGCCTTGACTGATCCACCCAGTCCCATCAAAACCAAACCACTACTTGAATCTTCCTCTTGCGTGGCTTGATAATGAGCGAAGGGTACAACAACAACAACAACAACAAATTTATTGATTAGCCCAACAGGCCATATCAAATACAGAAGAAGAAAAAAGAGAATGAAAAACAGTTATAAACACAGTTAAAATAGCAAGATTAAAAATTTCTCATTCATATGTCAGCATCTCCCCTACAAGGAACACCAATTTGATCTATGAAGGTGGATCTTACCCTAGCAGCCTTATGTACAAAATTAGCAACGCCACGGACAACCTGCACCTTGCAACTGTTGAGCAGGAAATCAAGCTGAAAATTTGTGTTCCAGTGGGCAATTTTGACCATAAATGTGATTGTCTTAATGCTGTATAAAGCTCACAATCAAATAAAATGTGAGCCGTATCTTCTATGCTGGTAGCAACGCATATGCAGGATCTGTCTTGATAGGGTTAAGCTGTGAAAGCACCCATATTTATTCATGGACTCCAATAGATCAAATCTCGCTCTGGTATAGGTTCTTCTAAGGGAGTGTGGTAGGCTGGTTGTTAAGTACTTTTGAGTGAAGGGTACATTGCAATAAAGAGGCTACTGTATCGGTGCGAGAAGAGCAAGCCACTCGGCATGCCCTTGCTTGCAGTGAATATCTATAAGATCAGGTTGTAAGTGATTTTGGCATCACTGGAACTGATTGTTCATCTGCTTAACCTTCCATTTTTCTCAAAGAGCTCCCGTGGCCAGCAGCCATCCCACTGCAGGCTGTGAGCTGTCAGATTGTATCAGCTAAATGGGGTTAAATCTGGTCAGAAGTGGAAAACAAGATGCCCAAGGAATGCCTGCAATAAATGTAAGGATCATGTGGATATTGCAGAGTGCTCCCAAGCAATGCAAAAGAGAAATGATTATGTACGGTCTTTGACCTGTGCAAGACTAGTGAATTGAATGTATCTATTTATGTAGAGGCTCTGCTCATTGCATCTTGGCAGGTAATATCTGGAAAATACATGCATCTCTCTTTGTTTAAGGCCAAGTCAGAAATTGGTATTCCATTTTTCTTTTCTTCTTTTCAGTACCAGCTCTAGGAACATCAGACAAAGACTTTTCATCACAATGTTCATATTAGTCAGTGGACAAAATCCTACTGCATAACTATGTGCATTCAACTTGAGGAGGCACTGGCAGCAATTAGGATGCCACCAAGGTGGAAGTGTTGCCCATGATGTACTTCTCCTGGCACACTGCAGAATTGGTTGTGCCTGAGAATCATCGCGACCCGTTGTTCAATTAAATTGTGCAGTTCCTCGTTGCCAGTCCAATGCCAGGCACATTTAGGCCAATGTAACACAAAGTGAATACGGTTTTGCCTTACAGAGCTTGTAGACTTGTTAAGCATAATCCTAAATGGCCAAGACGGCTGAGTGCTGGCTGAACTGACACTAAATCAGCTGAATCTAAATCTCTAGCAATTCATGAACGTAGACAAAGGGTGCCGTGGCATTCGGGATATGAACACATTTTATTTGTGGTTTGTAATCCAATTCTTAAGATGCACAGACAACAGCCGCAGTTAAAAAAAAACACAGAAAAATAAAACTTGTTAATCTTTAAAATGCCATAAGAGTGTTCACTGGTTCTGCCGTGTCAATCTGCTTGCATACAACAAAGTCCTTTTCACTTCTTAACATCTATTAAATGACCATTGTAAAGATCTTCATTTGCTGGTCTCCTTTTTTCCATTTTCCTGAACTGGCTTGATGGACCATCACAACAACAAACTTGATTTGATTTGATTTGATTGCAGAGGGAGGTCAGGACCCTAATTTGGGATGGAGATGGAGGCTGAAAATTAATTCTCTGATAAATTATCCCACAAATATTCTCCATCTGTTTTGAGGTCCTGTATCTAAGGGAATATAAAACCAGAAAAAAGGAATAGCCTTGCTGGAGCAGGCCACAGCCCATCCAGTCCAGCATTATGTATCACACAGTGGCTCACCATTTGCTTCAGGGTATTCCCAATCAGATGTCTTCACCTGCTTATGATTCCCTGCAAATGGCATTGAGTGATATCCTGCCTTTCTCTCCAACCAGGAAGTTGTCCTTAGGCATCCATAAATAAATGAAGCCACTATGTTTAGTTGATGGTGCTCAGTGGCAGGAGAGATGGGATGCCGCTGCAGTGTTGTGGGACCAGTCCAATTCGGCTAATCTCCTCCTTGAACTGTTTTGATTTTATCTGGCCCTAACAAGAAGCCTTGTGCAAACATCATATTTGAGGCCAGAATTTGTGTGATTTCCTCAGCTCCTTCCCTTTTAGATCACGAGTCTAAGAGCAAGGGTTGTCTTGTTTCACTCAACTTCCATAAGACACTCTGTAGAGATGATTTTTCCGAAACTTTCTGGGAAAAGCCCTGAAATCTCCCCATTCCTCCCTTCTTTTTGATAAGGAGAAAGGGCCCAATAACAGAACTGATGTCTAGAGAGCTGACATGAAAACACAGTCCCTGCAATAGATTTCGCAGCCTCCAGGCCAGGCAGCCAAGGGAACACTGATACCAAAGAAGTGTCATTGCGGGATTTTTCCTGTTGCACTTTGATTTTTATTTGTGCTAATCAGCCAAATCTTTGACTGCATCTCTCTCCCTCAAAGATTAAAGATTTACAAAGGAGGAGAGTTATCTTTTTTATTGCCTTGATCTCAAGCCTTACTTTTGCTAGTTTGTGGCAAAAGCAAACTTCTCAAAATGCATCTGCTTCCCATGAAGTTTTGGCTTTCTGTAAGTAGCATAAAGGGGGCCATCATTTTACTAGGACTTCTGCAACTCCTTTTGCATTATCAAATAGCTGCTTTTCCTCCATCAGAATTCTTTAAAGTCTATATTTTGGCTGTCTATCCATAAGCTATATAACTGACTTTCTGAATACACACTGTTCTTTAAGCCCTATCCATCACATTGTCAGACCCACTCGGTCGTATCATCTCCCTTGCTTTAGCTCTCTATAGTAACATTTAAAACTCTGCCTATTTGGAGACACTGATTTAACCTCTGATATTTCCCGGACTGGATGTAATGTAATTGTCTCTAATGTGGCCTTTTACGAGCTTTAATTAGGAGACTGCTGAATGTATTCCAATGTCTGTTGTTACTACAATGGTTTACTCTGTCCTAATACAAAGACACAATTTATGCTAAATTGTATTGATCCGGATGGCATTCAAAGCTAAAACCATCTTGATTTCCAGGATTTTGACTCTGACATTTACATTCCACCAGCCCTGACATTTTCCTTTCAAATCTCCTCCTTACCCTCACTTCCTCCACTTCACTCGGTATGATTTCCCTCCATGTTATCCCAGGTGAAACTTCCTGGGAAGTGATAGTCCCACTCTATTCTGCTCTGGTCAGACCCCACCTGGAGTACTGTGTCCAGTTCTGTGCACCTCCATTTTAAAAAGATGTTGACAGTGAGCGGGTGCAGAGGAGGGCGACCAGGATGGTTGAAGGTCTGGAGGAGGATTGGGTTGGGGAGCTGGGAATGTTTACCCTTTCAAAAAGAAGGCTGAAGGGGATATGTTAGCTATGTTAAAAAAAATTGAAAAGATGTCATATTGAAGAGGGAACAGGTTTGTTTTCCATGGCTTCAGAGATTAGGACTTGGACAATGGTTTCAAACTACAGGAAAAGAGATTCAATTTGAACATTAGGAAGAACTTCATGACAGTTAGAGCTGTTCGGCAGTGGAATATGCTGCCACAGAGGGTGGTGGAGTCTCCTTCTTTGGAGGTTTTTAAGCAGAGGCTGGATGGCCATCTATCAGAAATACTGTGATGGGGATTCCTGCATGACAGGGGGTTGGACTGGAGGGCCCTCTATGATTCTATGATTCTATTCCTAGCTGGAAGAGCAAAAGAAAGATGAAGAGGCAGCCAGTTTCAGTGGAGATGCATTTTAAAATATTGACTCTTGGAAGTGTCCTATTGAGGGATCTCCACCCACTCTGAAGAAAATAGATGGCATGGAGGAGAGATATTTCATAGCAGATGCAGGGGGATTCAGTTAGAGTATCCCTCCAAATTATTGAACTTTCACTCTAGCATTTCTGAGGTTTTAAAATGCTAAAATGTGTGGAGCCAGCTTCCGGAGGAAGTCCACATTTGCAAAATTCATAGCACTCTGTAGCACTGCTTGTTCTAGGTCATCATAGCCCCTTACTTACACTATTTACAACTTCATATAATCTGGAAACATAAGGATACATTCAAATTGCTGTTTTGAAAAGCTGTTTTCTCCGTCACTATAGATAGATAGATAGATAGACAGACAGACAGACAGACAGACAGACAGACAGACAGACAGACAGACAGACAGACAGACAGTGGACCCTTGTATAACAAACAGTTTGTATAACATAAAATCTGTACAACATAAAAAATTCTGGAGATAGTACAACATAAAAATGGTTGCGATTAAAGATTACTCTGTTTTCAATTTCAGTATGTGTGTATATGTGTGTGTGCCTGTGTGTATTTTTTATTAATACACTTTGATTTCTAAGCAGGGTTTCAAGTTTTACTGCTGGAGGAGATGACAAACTTTTTTTCCTTTACCAGTAATCCACTTTTTATTTTAAAGAGCAAATCAGCTTAAGAAAATATAAATAAATTGAGCAGAATAACAAAAATGTGCACTAACAATGCCCCACGTATTTTTGATGCGCACTTCAATTCTCCAAAAATGCGGATTAAAAAATTGCTACCGGTGAGGCAAGGATCAGGAAAATGTGGTGGGTCGTGCTTCAGGAGGCATGTATTTATTTATTTTGAAGCGCATCAAGGTGGGGGCCAGTACTCCAGATACGAATTTTAAAAAATAAAAAAATGTGCTTTTTACGTGCAGTGTGTTAGAGGCCCTAATGGAGCAGAAGGGGACAATGTCCAATCCCCTTTTTTCCTAAAGCCCTAAATACAGCTTCCCCTTGCTTAACAACCTGTGTAACATTATGAAATGAAGATAATGGAGTCACTGGTTTCCACCCAGAGACTTCTTCAGTCTTGTCACCCTTCCTAGGTGCGGCAGCAGCTGTGCTTTCCCCTTCCCCTTTCCCCAAACCAAGTTTACCTCTTCACAGAAAAGCTATAGATGCCAGCAACCGCCATCTTTGTTTCTCAAAGGTTTCCAGGCTCAGAGGCACTGCAATGAGGAGGTCTTCTCCATAATCACCCTCTGCATTACCTCAGATCAGAGCTTGCAAAAATGGCTGGTTTTGACCACAACTCCCAGAATCCCTGAGGCAAATTGGATTGGCAGTTTTGGAAGATGTAGCCTGAAAACTATTTCCCCACACCACTATCACAAATTTCTGCCTCATGACGGGTTCATGCATAATCCTCCTATGTGCAGGATTTAAAAAGAAAAAGCTTTAAGTGCTTAAAATTTGCTAAGTGGGTAGGAATTGTCAGGCCCTCGGAGCTAATGTGGAAGTGAAGCAAAAACACATCCTTGACCTCATGCTAGAGTCAAGAAACCACAGCTTATAGGCTCAAAGTATCTCCCTCTGAACAACATGATGCTACAAGACAGAACATATGGTCAGGGGGAAGCAAATTTGACCTTCTGCTTGAAAGGATAAAGAACAGCAGGAAAAAGCTACAGGAGAAACTAAACCTTCTTGCTTTTTGGATCCATAGCCAACTCCTGCAGGGTTATTTTTGTTCTTTGTTTATTTGCCTTTGTTTTTCTTTTGTCTCCCCCTCCCCTCCCCCAAAAAAACCTGCTACTTTCATTCAAATGGTGGTAAAGAGAAACCTCTTCTCTTTGTTTCACACTGTTCCACAAAATAATGATTTATCTGGAACGCAGTAGATGTTTAGAGATAATAATATCTATCAAAGCCAGTATACAACCTCCTCCTTTCTGGAGTGCCAATTGTGGGCATGGTGGAGGGCCCTGCCAATCATGTTAGCCCTGAAGCTATTGAACAAATTAAAGCTCCAGTTTATTCATTCCAAGAACTTAATCAGTTGAACAGAAATAACGTGAACACGTCTCTCAGGAGGTTCTTCAGGGTGAAGAATGTATATGATGTTTTTCAGGTGGGGTTTTTCCCCCCTTGAACAAAAGATTTCACTAGAGATGGGCTTTTCATTTTGGAAGTGGTCAGCTTCTGAAATGAAACACAAGAGCCCAGGTGGCATTCAGAAACCCATGGAACGCAACCAGCTAATTCCTTACGTTAAGTTAGGCTTCCGCGGTGCTAAGCTCCAATGAGGAAGAAGCCTGCAACATCATCTTTCCTTCTCCCTGGCATTGGCCAATCAGACAGGGAGGCGGGATGATGCATTTCCCTGAACAGTTCCTGACTGGCCAGCGCCAGAGAGAAGGAAAGATGATGTTGGAGGTTTTTTCTTCATTGGAGTTTAACCCCACGCGAGCCCAGCACTAGATAAGAGATTGGTTGGTTGCATTGGTTGGCAATGCCACCGGGGCCCCCGCATTTCATTTCGGAAGCTGACGACTTCCGCAACGAAAAGCCCATTTCTAGATTTCACTTATTGCACAGAGAGCAGTCTTTCTTTTCACATTCCATCAAATCACTTTTGACTTATGGGAAAAAATTAATTAATAAAATGAGTTTACTTGTGTTAGCTCATCTCATGTGAAATGGGTATGTATGTATGTATGTATGTATGTATGTATGTATGTATGTATGTATGTAGGTAGGTAGGTAGGTAGGTAGGTAGGTAGGTAGGTAGGTAGGTAGGTAGGTAGGCAGGCAGGCAGGCAGGCAGGTAGGCAGGCAGGCAGGCTTATCTCTTTAGGGGGGTTTTAAAACCTCAATTCCACCATTTATTGGAACTTTGAACATCACATACATGGGTCTTGCTTTCCATTGAGATTTCCTCGTGAACTGCCAAGGGGAACGTGAACTGATCCAGACACTCACCTACATATTTCCCTTCCCTACATAGTTGTAGATACTGACAAGCAACATGGGTTTCAGTTAAGAGCTGGTTGTGGGCTACACAGGAAAGAAGCATAGAACAACTGAAATCACTTCAGAGGATCTCAGTTCCCACATGTCTGTATGTTAGCATTGCATGCAGGGGTCCTGGCTAAATTTAGAAGCCATGGTGCTGTTCATCATAGTCTCTATAATAGCTGCTGTGCATAAGCAGGATAAAAAAATCAGACTTTTTATCAGTTCATGCCAAGAAATGCGGTACAGATTATGGTTGTTAGTTGCCCATTCAAGACCAGCCCTCTCTCATTTCCTTCACATTACATCAGTGATAGCTCAAAACAACATGTCATGCCTGGAAAAATCCCTTTCTCCAAGGAAGCATAACCTGACCTTCCTGAGCTCTGGTGCTTTCTTGTATCCTTGCTTAGTTTTAGGTCCTAACATTTGGCTTCTGCCTTATCCCTGCCTCCCCAGTTTATCCTTCAAATACATCTCATGCTATGAGCAAATGACACTGGTGCCACTGAAAGTCACATTTCCCTTGGTCTTTGGGAAAAGAAATCAACTATTTTGTAAAACCTGTGGTTCTCAGAGTCTTTGCACTATGATATTTATATGTCCATATTAAAAGGTGTGCTGGAAAATTATATATCCCAAGATCATTGGTATCTGAACTGGTGCAACACCCGTATTCTAAGGTCTGGAGAACCGGAAAGAGAAAAACAGGAAGGAATGAAGGCAAAGTCCATCAAATTAACATTTGAGGCACAAAAAAGCTTCTTAGGAGCATGGGCTTCTGTGTATTTCACCCATGTTTGGAACATTACATATCCATTTAATACCCAGGCAATTTATACTCTGGATTAGATAATGATAAACTCTGGTGCCATCATTATTGCCCACTAGGGATGGACATTTCGTTTTGGAACCAGTAGGCTAGGAAACGAACCATGCGAGCCTAGGTGGTCCTTGGAACCAGCTGATACTGGCAGATCCAATTGCTTTACCTTTTTCTGTTTCACACAGGGTTAAAATCCAACAAGAAAGCACGCTGCAACGTCATCTTTCCTGTTTCTTGCTGCTGGCTAATCAGAGAAGGAGGCACAGCTCCTGATTGGCCAGCATCACAGATCTAGCACAGATGATGCTTCCTCGTTGGATTTTAACCCTGTGTGAGACAGAGAAAAGTAAAGCAATTGGATCTGCATGTGTCAGCTGATTCCAAGGACCACCTGGGCTTGCGTGGTTCGTTTTGTAACTTACTGGTTCCGAAATGAAATGCCCATCCCTATTGCCAACACATTGATTGCCTTCCAGAACAGGGTGGTTCCTGCTTTGATGGGTGCTGGACACTTACAAATTCTCTGTGCCATATTTTGGCAGATTATTCTATTTTTTAGTTCATTATCTGAAAAAGCAGCAATGCTTTCTCTGTACTTTCCAATTCCTGGTGACAGAACAGATTTTCCTTTCCTCCTTGAAGACTTAAAATCACAGATTTTTTTTTTTTTTAAAAAGAGGCACTAAAGTGCAGCTGAGAGAGAAATACACATACACATTTTTGTGTAGAAAGCAAACAGCTCCCAAGGAGAATTTTATGTAGTTCTCGCTGTATCCACTGTGTAATATACACACTGGGATCAATAGGCATGATTTAAGAAAGTGCGGTTTCTCTCTCTCTCTCTCTCTCTCTCTCTCTCTCTCTCTCTCTCTGGCTGGTAGTGAAATGTAGGGTTTAGTCATGATTTGGTATTAGGGAGTGACATTTGCTCTTACTTGGCTTGAAGAAAAGCATTCCCTGATGAGGTTTTAAACTGGTTTAACTGCCACAGCATCTCCCAAGGATCCCTGGGAATCATATTTTTGTGGAAGTGCTGAAGCATCTCTGCTGGAAAGCCTTCATCTCTTTGCAAAGACTATGGATTCTCAGGAAACCTGGAAATAACTCTGAGGATTAAAATGGGATTAAGTCTGTAGTATAGACCTGCTTTTCAATCTATCAGCTAAAGGTATTTTCTAAGGCAGCTTGGCCCAAGCCTGTCTTTAATTCCAAACTGCAAAATGGAACTTCTTTCTTTCTTTCTTTCTTTCTTTCTTTCTTTCTTTCTTTCTTTCTTTCTTTCTTTCTTTCTTTCTTTCTTTCTTTCTTTCTTTCTTTTCTTTCTTTCTTTCTTCCTTCCTTCCTTCCTTCCTTCCTTCCTTCCTTCCTTCCTTCCTTCCTTCCTTCCTTCCTTCCTCCCTTCCTTCTAAAGGTCATATTTATATATCTCTATCTTCCTATAATAGAGGTTCTTTTAATACAAGCCAAGTCACACAGCAATAGACAACAACAGTTTAAAAAAATGAAAAATGCATATATTTAAATTCTAACTGGCCATTATTAGTGTAGTAAATCCACTGGCCTATGTGAGTGGAAGATAATCAGCTATATAAGGACATATGAATGATAACTTCTTGCTATAGTTCAGCCAGCCCTTTTCTGCCTGGTGCCCAATATCACAAAGATTGTTTGTTCTCTTTCTTCTTCCTTTCATTTCTTACTTTGCCATCTCTTGTTCTCTGTAGAAATGTAGAGGAGAAAATACAGCCTGTAGGTTAAATGTCGGCTACGCCGGCAGCTTGTCTGCCGCGTGGGGCTCTCCTTGCCCTCTCGCGAGAAGAGCGAGAGGAGCAGGCGGGGCTGATCGCCCTGAGAGGGAGGGGGGAGGAGCGCCCTATAAAAGGGGCGGCTCCGACCCCCACCTCAGGGCATTTCGTTCGGGCGTTCCCCCACCCACCCGCCACGCGTGGAAAACTAGTGTGAGTCTGACTGGTCGCCGGTTTCGGGGCCGGATAGGAATTTTTGACCCGCACTCTGATTGGCCGTTGAGAGCGGGGATTTTTCGCCTATCCCACACTGGTGTTAGGGTATTCCTGTGGGCGCAGTAATTGGTCACACTGGCGGCTGAAGCAGAGGGCAGCGGTGAGTAGACAACGAACATCTGTCCCCAACTAGCCTATACCCAGGGCACGGCGGACCAGGAGGTCTCCGTGCCGGGGGAAGACAGGGGGATGCCTCCCTGCACTGGGTATCACCCAGTTTAAGCCCATCTCATGCAGGGAGGGGTAAGACCATCAACTGGCCTGGCGGGGGGCAGTAGGTTGACTGCCCCAGCCGGGGGTTGTAACTCGCCCGTTGCTGCCCGGTTGGAGGGGTCCCGGGAGACCCCACGGTTCCAACCTGTATGCTGATGCCAGGCCCCTCCTTGTTGGTTGTTGAATAGTTGTGTTAATAAAGTGTGGCCCAGTTTACCCCAGATACCTGTCTCGTCTCGTTATTTCGAGGGCAATAGGCATTGCTTGTCCTTGGTGGCCTGGATTCCTCTGCACAGTCTAGGCCCCAAGATATTGCAGAGAATGTCACGTCCATGTTTGAGTTGTGAGAGAGGGGGCAGTGAACCTGAAGTGCCATTTTTGGTGAAGTGGAACCCCACAAACCAAGTGTTCTGCTTATATACCGCCCTATACCACTTCAAGTAGTCCCTGGGCAGTATACAGTTCAATTAAAGTAGTAGGCTACACATTGCCCCCCACACACAATAGTAAGCTGGATACTCATTTTACTGACCTTGGAAGGATGGAAGGCTGAGTGAACCTTGAGCCAGCTTCCTGGGATTGAACCCCAGGTCATGAGCACAGTTTTACCTGCAGTACAGGCATTTAACCACTGTGCCACGAGGCTCTTCAGTGAATTTCAGTCTTTTGAACCATCAATCCAAGGGATTCTTGGTGCAAATGCCACCTGCTAATCATTCCTCACTTCAAACTATGGCAGCAACATTTTCTGAAGTGAAAGCAAACCATTAGTGCTAAGCCTCTGTGGCCAGGTGACTTTTTGCCTTTGTGAAAAGAAAGCAATTTTCAATTAACCATTTTATTTCAATTATAAACACATCACTTAGAACTTTAGCTCCTGGCTTTTGCAGTTTTAAGTTGCTGCTATTTCAAGGGGAAGGTCCAAGGGATGGGGAAAGGGTTATGCAACACATATGCAATCTAGAGATTCATTTTTAGTTTCTTTTTATACTGTTTCATTTCATTTATTATGAAACAAATATTTGTTAAAAATTATGTTTCATATTTCATTTCATTTTGGGTTTTTCCCCATTTTTTTTACACTGTTGGGGCCCGGCGGTTTTTAAATTTTTGTTCTCCCACCGACCAGTTGGCATGTGGGAAGGCCCGGGGAGGCCGGTTGGCAGTTGTTGTTGTTTGTTTGTTTGTTTTCTCCCACCGACCAGCTGGCATGCAGGAGGCCAGTCTGCAGTTTTTTAAAATTTTATTTTTCTTCCGCTAACCAACTGGCACGCCGGAGGTCAATTGGAGGGTTTTTTATTTTTTTCTCCAGCCCACCAGGTGGTGTTCAGGAAGCCATGGGAAGGACAGTTAGTGTTTTTATTATTGTTGTTTTTTTGTTTTCTCCCGCTGACCAGCTGGCACACAGGAGGCCAGTCAGCACTTTTTTTTTTGTCGCCCCAAGCACTGGTGCGCTGCGCTTGGGGTGGCAAAAAAAAATTCTGTGCTTTCCCCCACCCAATTGGGCGTGTGGGGGGGGGGCGGAACGGTGGGCTTTTCCCCATAGCAATGCATGGCTTCAAAGTATTCCTATGGGAAAATGAAAGGGAACAGAATGAAAATTTCCATTTTGTTTTATTTCTTTTTTTCCTTTGATGGGTCATTTTGTTTTTCATTTCATAGGGGAACAAAATGAAAAACAAAAAATGAAACAAAAATTATTTCATGCCCATCTTTACTTATATATCCTGGGACAGAAATGAATTAAGTGTTGCCTTAATGCCTTTGGAAAAGAAAAAGGATTAAGCGCTCCTGAAGTTGATACTTTGTGCTGTGTAGAAGCTGAGTCATCGTGGCAACTGGACTTCATTTCTTGAGAGACTGAAACATTTTTTCTGTTCATCCAAACAGCTTCGTTGGTCTGAGGAAAGCTAGTTGGGAGTCGTCCATTTTATAGTTCACTTTGACCTCTTGTCACCCTAGTCTGAATGTGTTGCCATGACTCAACTTCCAGATAAACTCACCTGGATGACTGAGAATCTTCACAGACATACCTTGAGGTGATAGCTTTTGGGCTTGATCCTTTGGGGTAGGAAAAGGGTTAAGCCATTGTTTCCCTCTCACTGCCTTTGGCTCAATGCCTCTCATTGTAGTTTTCCTCTTTAAACAATCATCATTCAGAAATTGCTTACACATCTACTATACAATATCTCGCCTGTCCTTGGGAAAATAATTTCCTAGCTATTGGGATTGAAAGTCTCCAAGGTACTTTTAAATCAAAAGTCAGAGATTTCTCCGGTTCTCCTCTCTTCCAACAGTTAACATCTGCTGATACTCAGAGCATTAAATGGGCTTCCATACTGTGTTCATTATGATAAGGACATTGTAAATGAAGAGATAGCTTATGGTAACAAATAGCACCTGACATCCAGTGCTATCTATCCATCCTCTAATGTGAAACAGATGCAGAAGTCCACACCCCTGATGAGTTCATTAGCACAGGGAGAGGAGAAACACCAAAAGAGACATAGACACATGACTTGGAGGGATTCAAAAATGGTTTGACTGTAATAGGGCTAGAACAAAGACTTTTATTCATACACAGAAGAGCCATATAGAAGTTAATGATGTGGAATAAACTGAACAAAAATGGGAGACGGTCAAGTGGGCAATGTGTGTAAGGGAATATAAAGTGATCTGGCTGCCATGCGAGTGACCCAGAGGAGTCTGTATCAGTGAAGGAGAATGGCAAGAGTGCCATCCCTGAAAAGAAGAGTCCCAGGTTCAAATCCCCACCCAGCCATTATGCTCACTGAATGATGTTAAGCTAGATGGTGTAATAAAGTGGTTAGGTAGTGGGGAGGAAGAGATCTATATGCATTTGACCACTTGACTGTGAGGCCCACATAGGGACGTTCTGCCATGTATGTTCTCTTCTTATAACCTACCTCATGGAGGTTGTTGTGATGACAAAATGAGCACCAGGAGGAGGGCCTTGTGTGTAGCCTTAAGCTCACTGGAGGAAACAAATTTCATAAATGCAAGAAATGAGTAATTTTCAACTTAGCCTTATTTTCAAGGTTATGAGAACAAAATCGTTGGGGGGGGGGTGGACCTTGGAGGAAGGGTCAGGGATAAAATCTAAGTGATAATGGCAATGGGTAGATAATAATGGCAATGGGTTCCTTACCCTCTGAGGCTGCAACGGCTGGGCCTCTCCACTCTTGAACGACGGCGCCTGACAGGTGACCTGATTGAAGTTTATAAAATCATACACAGTGTGATAAAGTAGATAAGGAAAAACTGTTTCCCCTATCACACAACACTAGAACTAGGGACCACTCCATGAAAATTTTGGGTGATAGATCTCGAACAAATAAGAGAAAGTATTTGTTTTCACTCAGAAGATCACTGGTCTATGGAACTCCCTGCCAGAAGAAGTCATGATAGCTGTCAGCCTTGACAGCTTTAAGAATGGACTGGACACATTCATGGAGCACAAGGGTATCAAAGGCTATCATTATGGATGCCTAAGGACAACCTCCAGGTTGGAGAGATAGGCAGGATATCTCTCAATGCCATCTGCAGGGAATCATAAGCAGGTGAAGACATCTGCTTGGGAATACCCTGAAGCAAATGGTGAGCCACTGTGTGAGACAGAATGCTGGCCTGAATGGGCTGTGACCTGTTCCAGCAAGGCTGTCCTTATGTACTTATGAAAAAGATGAGGGCAAGGAAATGTAAAATGAATAAATATGTATTTTTGCCTGTGGAAAGAATTTAACTTCACAGCTTCACCTGTCTCTATGAATACCCCAGAAGAATTTACATGTTATCAAAAAAAGCATGATAGTCCCTGCTGTCTTGTTTACATTTTAAAAGATATGAGACAAAAGGAAAAAAAACAGCAAGAAGGGAGGAGGAACAATTCAAAGTCAGGCACCAACTGCAAGGAGCCACATCAGTCCCTTGTAGCAAAATGTCATGTTGGCAGTAATGTGTCTTGAGATTTGGGCAATGGAATGGACACAGGCATTCATCTGAAGACATGCGCCTGAACACACAAAAGCTTATCAAAAATAAAAATGACATAGTCTTATAGGTATTAAGTGATTCCTGGTTTCTCTCTTGATGATGAAGAGTTTCTCAGCAAAGCTGATGAGGCTGTTTCTTTCCTCTTTCTCCTCTGCTGCAGCCTGATGGAAGCATCCCTTCCAGGAGAGAGCTGCTGGAGGGAACAGAGGTGGTCATTTGGCAGAATGAAAAGGCAGCATGGGAACCATATCATGAAACAGACCGTACTATCTGCTTAGGTACCAGTAAGCTCACGTTCTTTGCTCAACATACAGGGGTTAAAAAGGCACTGAGATGATCTCAGGGGAGAGTTGAGGAAAATGTCCAGGAACGCTTGGGAAACAGGAAGTGAGTGGGCCAGATTCTCAGACAAAGGGGTGAATCAGGTTGTACTCTGAATGACCGAAAGGATGCAGTGTGGGAATGATCGCACATGTGCACACATTGATGGGTTCAAGCAGGCCAGGTTCCGTGCAGCAGCTTCTCCTGCTAGCCTGAGCGCAAGGCTTTTTATTAGTTGCAATAACAGAGCATCACAAGGGGTGGGGTGAAACACTGACAATAGGGCAAAAGAAGACAGAGGAAGGATGATCTTCGGTCACATAGCTGGGGTCTGCAAACCTTATCTGAGTGATCCACAGGAAGCTGTGCTCTGCAAACCCCTCTCGCAGGCTTCCTGGATGATCTGGAGGCAGAGAGAAGACCAAGCTGGCTTCCTGAGTATGTGGGCTATGGAAATCATTTCCTTCCATCCGGGGTCTCCCCGCTCAGATGGAGAGGTTTAATGATTCCCAAAGGCCTCAACCCATGCAGCCCGCTGGGGTACTGTCCTCTGCCCCAAGGGGACATCTCTATCATGCAGTAGCAGTAGTCATGATGCCCAGAACTAGAGAAATATGAGTAGCTTAAGATGTACTACTAGATATGATTCAGGCCTTTGTGTTTGCCTTTTTTCCTCCCCTTTTTCCATTGATGTCGGAAGTTCGCTTGTGCTATCAGATGCATTCTCGGGCTGGGTGGGTCAGGGGTGCCTATTATAGGTAGATGTAGCACCTGGAAATACCATACCAAATGCAACTATCATTTCAAAAGGTTGTAAGGTTACAGTAATCGCTGGATCAGGAAAAGAAGAGTCCTTTCCCATTTATTTCACATGGGGAAGTCAGCTACTCTTTTTACCCTTGAACTCTCTAGCTAGGATATATCCTTCAGCCAAGCAAAGGAGAGGGCAGACCATGTGCAGGCAGCCACCATTAAAGAAATGGAGAATGGATCTTCCTGGGTGTTAAAAATTGTCATTTTACATGTGAGGTGTAGTAGTAATCCTAGGGCTGATACTTCACGTCCATGTCGTCACTGTTCGTGGTCCCGCTTGGGACCAGTACGAAGAAATCTTACCGCACGTCCATTGCGTGACAACGGGAGTTCGTTCCGACCACACCCCCTGAACTTTGCTTTAAGCAGGATGAGCGATTCTCCTCCCTGGTCTCAGGAATCTGTTTGTCCCGCTTCTCGTTCTGAGATGAGACTCTGTGAGGTCACGCTCCTCCCACAATGAGTGACATTTTTACTCGTTGCGGCAAAGCAATTTTTTTGTCCTTTGACTGATGTTTTTCAAAACATTGAAAGCACGAGTCAAATCATGCCTGTGCATACATGGGAACAGGGACAGAACTGCAAGAAGACCACAAGATCATGACCAAAATAACATGCAACAAACTTCCTCCCGGGATGAGAGTGGACGTGAATTAACTGTCTAGGTTGCAGAAAAATCCAGGCCCTGAGGCCCCCAGGGTTAAACATGCAACCCTATCCATTCCTGGCCAGATTTCAGGCACCTTGGAATTTTTCTTTGTGGGTGATACATCACACTGAGAGCTGAATTTTTGACACACACAGGCACACCCATCCATTGTTTTGAGGGCTCCCCTGCCTGTCTCCATATTTCTCTTCCACTTGGTTTCTCCTTCAGCTAGGGCTTTAAATCGAAGTAACCCTTTAAAATGTATTATCTCTTCCCTCCCTCCCTCTAATGCATGTTCACTGAGGCTTTTCTGTTAAAATTGTCTGAAAAAGAGAGTTCCTGGTAATGAGTATTTTTCCACATGTCTGGACAAAGGGCTTTGCAAAGATTTAATCTGTCTGCTGCTGATAATGTCAAGTTTCTAGGAATTAGCCCAAAAAGGGAAAAGAAAGAAAGAAAGAAAGCTCCACTCTCCTCCAAAGAGAAAAGCTTCCTCTGTGACTGTGTATTTGTTTGCATGCACACGTATTCATGCATGCATATATGTCCTCTCTCTCACACACACACATTATCATTAAAACATGTTTTTCTCAACCTATGAAGCACAGGTCTGGGCACTGTGCTTTAAGAAGGATGCCAACAAACTGGACCAATTTCAGAAGAGAACAACAAGGATCTGGAAGTTGACTCATGGCTACTGGACTTCTTTTTCTTGAGAGATAGAAATGTTTCACTGCTCATTCAAACAGCTTCATCCTTCTGAATACAGCTAGTGCGAGTCCTCCATCTTTTAGTCAGCTTTGACCTCTTGTTACCCTGGTCTGAAATAGGCTCATAAGACGAACAATAGCCTAAAGAAGCTCATTAGGTAGACAATAGTATCCATAGCCTTAAGGTGATCAAGGGCCTAAGGTGCTGAAACCTATAAAGTATGGGTCGTTAGCTATGGCCTTGGTGGTGAAGGCTTTTTGATTTGTCTGGATACTGTTGAAAGCACCTGAGGCCGCCACCTCTGTTGAGGAAGGGGGTTTCAATGCTCACATGAATGGCTTCCCAGAGCCCTCTCTCAAACCACCCATCTTCTCTGTCTAATATGTGTACATTCTCATTAGAGATGGACACGAAACAAACAATTTTTCGTTTCCGTTTTTGTTTTTTCGTTTTGTTTCATTACATAATGAAACAACAAACTTAATTTGTCTCTAAAATGAAACGAAACGAACAGAAACACTGGAAGTTTTGTTATGCGTTTTGTTTCCATTACTGCAATATGAGTGAATTGCTTAAAATTCTAAAAAAATTAAAAAAAATGAAATAAATGGTAACGAAATGGTAACAAATGAACAAAACGAAAACAATTTTTTTGCAAAAATTCGCAAAAAACGGAAACGAACTGAAATGGACCTTCCAAACAACAAACAACAAACGAAATGCCATTTTTTTTATTCGTGCCCATCTCTAATCCTCATATTTGAATGAGTGCCCTTTGTCCTTCAAATGGTGTACTGCTGATTCTGGTCCTGAGCTGTTACCCCTCCTATGTTGGGCCATCCTTCTGATTAATGGTTGTTTAGTTTCTCCAATGTAGAGGTCTGCACACATCTTCATCTTTGAATGACTACCACGAAAAGGTGATCTCACTTTTAGATGACGAACACACATATGAAAAACTAAAAAGAGACCCCACCAGCAATTACAAGAAAAAAGTAATAGAGTGCTTAAAACTCTTGGAGAAGGAAAACACAATTGACAGGGTGACCTACCACCAGTTATATCCCAGAGAGACCCTCCCCTGCTTTTACGGACTTCCCAAGATCCACAAGCAAAGAATCCCCCTCAGACCCATCATCAGTAGAGGTGGGCACAAAACAGAAAACCCATTTCCCTGCTGCTGTTCTACATGGATAATGTTGGTTGTGGGCTAGCAAACTGTAAAATGGAACAGTACGTCCAGTTGTACAGATTCCATGTGCCTATTCCAAGGGACAGACAAATTTGCAACTTTAGTTAATTGCTGTGCCACTGCCATCCATCCAGCTCCATTCATTTGTGTCTGGAGCAAAAATTGAATTGGCCACTTTCTTTTGTGAAAGAAAAAATAATTGCTATATTAAGCTACCTCATACGCCTCAAGTCAGCTGTGTGAAACTTGGCAGGATTGCCCCCCCCCTTTTTAAAAAGGATCTACTTTTTTCAAACATCATGTTTGAAACTTCAAGCCAAAACTAAAATAAAAATTGCAGCCATTTTGCTTTTCCAAAGGAAGCCAATGGGAGACCTGCAGATTTATTTGGATCTGTGGTATGAAAATAAGATGGAGCATAAATTGTGCCAGATCAAATTAAGTTGTAGTCAAAGTTCAAAGCTGGCGTCAAGCACATAGAAGACTGCCTTCAATTATAATTTAGAATATGGGTGCATCTCCCCTATATTTCAGAGCTTGAGTCCACATGGAAAGCCCATAATCCACATTCAACCTGAATGTTTCTTGCTAATTGAATGTTATATATACTTTCATGTCGAGTTAAGAAAAGGATATAATCAGAAGGGGGAAAAATGAGAAAATAAAATTGAACTGTTGTGCTTACCCACTCCCTGGGGTGTCTGTAAGAAATACAAACTCAATTGCCACCAAACATTAACAGCCTTGGCTCAACATCAAAAGATGTGAGCTGAATCCAGAGCTGAAAGTGTGCTTCTTGGTCAGTTCCCCATAGAGCCATCTGGTCCCTGTGAAATATCTTGCCATAAAATGAAGCACACAATCGCTTGGGCCAGGCAAAGCATAGGAGAATGGGAGGGAAGCCGTAGGAAATCATCGAAGGGACAATCAAGGTTATTATGCGCCTGAACAAAGGAGCATCAAGAAGGCCTGATTCTACCAAGCATAGGTTAGGACGAGTGAGAATTTGATTTCTTTGCTCCAGACTTTTGGGGGCACTGCATAGAAAAATAACTAGGAACACCATTGTTGGAAATAAGGCTCTGTCTGCAAGCCCCAATGTTCCTGATGATCCCAGTAAAATCTCATCTTGGCGTGCTTTTGCAGTTGTTTACGTTTGATTCAGCAGTCTAAGAGTGTGTTTTAACACTGCAGGTAACCATTTCCCCTCCAACAAATAGGAAAGAAATCGGGTTACAGTCAGGGCACCCAGCAGGACAAGACTACTGCCTTCTCGGTGTCGAGGCAAAACTGATTTCTTTAAGAAAGACGCTCAGGGAGAACAGAACAGATTGCAGGAAACATGTTCTGCATGCAAGGGCGAATAAAGAGACAGAAGAGATCATCATGCACTGGAAAAAGAAAAAAAAAGTCTCGAAGCAAGAAGAAAGAAAGCCTGTGCAATGCAGAGTGACAACAGAGCCAAAATAACATGGAAATCTCCCAGAGTGGCTCCTCTATTCCACAGGCCTCTGGGACATCTCTGGGAAACAAACATGGGATGTTCGAGAGGCAGGTCCAGTAGCCTTGAATGTGTCAAGTCTCCTTTTTGTATTGTAGTGGTCCCCGACTGGGGTGGGTGGGTGGGGTTCCCTGACATTTGGGGGTAGAGAGAATTGCAGGACACCTTACTGTAGCCCTTATTAAATAATTTATTCCTTGAGATTTCCAGGTGGAATATTCAAGCCAGCATTTATATTTATGCATGAGAAAGAGGGGGAGAAGGGATGATTTTACCCACAAAAAATGCCTATTTATGAAAACAGAGGCTGGATGGCCATCTGTCGGGATGGGAGTTCCTGCATGGCAGGGGGTTGGACTGGATGACCCTTGAGATCTCTTCCAACTCTATGAGTCTATGATTCTATGAGACTATCTGCCCGGTCTCGTGACGATTTTGCTGCTCTTCTTGCTGCGAAAGGCTCTGCAGCAAAAGATCGTGCCTTCACTCTGAAGAGCAGTATTTTTGTACCCCGGCCGACCACCCCCCCGGAAGCGCACTTTAACCGCAGCATTTTGTACCACCACTAGGGGTTGTGTTAAAATACTTGTGATATTGATGCGTGCTTTTTAACACCTCAAATGAGGTGTGACGCTAGAAAATTCGCACCAATTAGATTTGTACCCCCTTTCCTGCCATTTCCTGTAGTTCTGCATTGTAATTGCTTATGCTACTGAATTGGTGGCATACCGGCATGCTGGCACAATTTTTTTACTGGCTTTCTACCTGCAATTACAATCGATTTTAAGTAATAAAACTGCTACCTGGCTGCAATGCAGGTATTCGCCACAAGGGAAAAAACAGGGAAAAGATGCACAGTAAGCAAGTCGGGACGGACGCAGAGAAGTAAAATACTCCCCTGTCGTTGGGGCACTAACTGCGCATCAAATATCACATGACTGCCTGAAAAAATAGTACACATCATATTAAGATGCGCAGATAATGGTAGTGAGACCGGAGCCTATGGCCCTTCCCCCCTCTTCAGTGTCCTGACCTGGCAAGGATGTAGAATAGGGAGCCTGCTCCTATAGCCAAGCAGTAGTCTTCTGCCTGGGGAAGCAGGGAAGGCCTGTCCAGGATCCTGCCCAGACTGGAGCGCTGCTTCTGCAGAAGAACCCTGGAGTCTGGTAAGTAGCCTGGGGGTTATGGGATGGGGGCTACACTGTACTTGAGTTGCTGCTATCCTTGCATTTCAAAGAATGAACAACACACCTCCCTGTCAGATATCATAGGCTAGCCCAGAGCTATTCCAGTTATTTTCTCTCTGTTTCTGAGCATTTCTTTCAGCTACTTTCCAAGAAATTAGGTGAACAAAAAACAAGCAAACAATAAACAATAAAATCAATAAAAATCAATTCCTCCCCCCTCAAAAGAAAAGAAAAGCCGGTTGGCTTTAACCCATCATGATTATAACACGGTGGGAGAGCTTTGGAAGCAGTAGTTGTTCTTCCTCCAAATATCTCCATTCCTTTGGAACTATAGTTCCAAACACTGAGTCCCCGGGTGTTCTTGTGCTAAATCTCCCAGAAGCCTTCACCATTAGCTGTGTTGGCCTGATTTGGTTAAAAATCGCAAATAAAGATTCATTCATAGCTGTGTTGGTCAGGAGCTGTAGTCCAAGAACACTGGGGGATCCAAGTTTGGAAACCACTGATTTAGAATCCTGGAACTGCAAAGGTGGGAAGGTTTATTAAGGGGCTTTTAGTTCCTTTCCTTGCCAATGTGAGAAATCCACACGTTTGAAGCAGCCCCGGCAGAGGGTCAACGTCTTAAAGAATTTCCAATGAAGGACAGTCTGATCTTTTATAGTGGCATCCATTCCACTGTCAGATATTGTCACTGCATTTAAATGTTTTTATTGTTTTTAATTGTTTCCTGACATTTTAATGTTTTCATTGTTTTAAGTGTTCATTGCCCCCCAAGCCCCGGAAATAAAGAGGCAAGAGAACTGCATATTGGGTAAATTGGGCCACAGTTTATTTAGAATGATAAACTTCAACCAACTAACCTTTAAATTGCAAAGGGGACCTAACTGTAGTGCAAGGGGTAATATCCGGGGTTAAGCCCCATACCAAACCATATGTATTCAAGGAGATTCACACTTGAGAGAATGCTGCCCACCTGTTCAGCATCATCCCAATTTGTGTGAATCTGCTGTCCTGTCACAGCCCTCACATCAGCTTGCTCTTAACCTTGTGCCATTATTATTAGCTCCTAAATTCCAGATGATTTTATACTTTTTATCGAGTGCTGCTTGGCACCTTAAGGGTGACTTACTCGGGTCTACCTGAATGCCATTACCTCTTGCACTACCCGCCTGGGGTTGTGACCATTATATGGTGCCCAGCCCACGCGGAAAGGGATGGGTGAAAACACATGGCTACCCGGGGCCAATAGAGTTAGCCACCAAAAATTCCCATCCAGCCCCGAAGCGACCAGCTAGTCTCATCCCCTTTTGTTAGGGTGGGTGGGTGGGACCGCTGTCTCGCCAGAAGAGGTAGGATGGGGAGGGAGCCTGCCTTACAATGGCTCCCATCTCTGGGCAAATTTCCTAGATCAGTGTGCAGCTTTCGCACCGAAAGTCCGGGGGACTGGCAGGCAAACAGCCTCGCCAGGCTTGGAACTGCCCTTTTAATTATAAGCTGCCCAGAGATCTTTGGGTAGTGGGCAGCATATATGTTGTATTTAATAATTAATCAATCAATCAATCAATCAATCAATCAAATAAATAAATAAATAAATAAATAAATAAATAAATAAATAAATAAATAAATAAATAAATAAATAATCACATTAGAAAGTTCTTCCAGATGCTTAGCATTTCCTTCTTTACCACTTGAATCACTTGGTCCAAATCATCACCATAACAGTACCAGAAAATTAACCTAGTGTATCTTCCACATGATAGCCCTTCATGTACCTGGAGATGGCTGTCACGTCAACAATTCAGCCTGAAAAACTCACTGCAGCAATTCAGCTTCTCTTCTTTAGGCCGTACATATCCAACTATGTCAGTATTTCATTACAGGTCCTTTATGATTCCAATTTGAACTGCATGAGGCATGTTCTCATTCTCATGATATCCTTCTCAAAGTGTGGTGTCCAAACCTGAACATAATATTCCACATGAGATCTGAGCAAAGTAGAAGAGAGTAGGACACATAAGGATAGCCAGTAATTCCAGAAATTAAACTCAAATGTCAGAGTCCTTTTTATTTGATGGGGGGGGGGAGAATGAGCAGAATAGTGTGGGTATAAGGGCTCTCCACTTTGCTACATTGTTCATGGGCTTTGAAGCTAACACTCTGACAAAGAGGGAAATCATTCACATGGTTAATGTTGGATAAATGCCATTTTTGAACCAGACCATGGTTTATTTTAATCATATGGCTGGTTGGAAGCAAAACAACAGACTAAAACAACAGAGGCCAAGAATCAGAAAAGCAAATTTTGAAACCCAAATAAACAAAGGCCTAGTATATATTTGTCTAATTTCAAATAGCTGAACTCTCAGATAAAATGATGGATGGGTGAATGGATGGATGGATGGATGGGTGGATGGATGGATGGGTGGATGGATGGATGGATGGATGGATGGATGGATGGATGGATGGATGGATGGAGATTGCAGCATGGTCACTGTTCCCCAGAGGCTCAGTGACATTCACATCCCTGAACAGGTCCTGAGTATCATACAGTATTAGATCTAAAGTTGCCTGTTCTCGGGTGGGTTCCATGACAAGTTGCTCTAAGGCACAGTCATTCAGCATGTCGTGATACCCGATTTCTCTTTCTTGCCCTGAGCTCACATTGGCTCAGTCAATGTGGGGATAATTGAAGCCCCCCATGATTACTATCCTGTCCCTCTTAGGCACCTCCATGATTTGTCTCCTCATTTCAAGGTCCCCTTCAAGTTTTTGATATGGTGGATGATAGCAAAACCGCCCCCACTATCATATTGCTCCTTGGAACTGGTAGTTTAACCCACAGTGATTCTATGGTAGAGTCAGACCCACTATCAATCTCCATTCTGCTGGATTTTACCCCTTCTTTGACATAGATGGCCACTCCCCCTCCAACCCGCCCCTCTTTATCCCTTCTATAGAGTTTATAGCCTGGGACTGCTGTATCCCACTGGTTCTCTGCATTTCACTAGGTTTCTGTTATAGCTATTATATCAATGTTATCCTTAGCTGCCAAATGTTCAAGTTCTCCCATCTTTGCTCGGAGGCTTCGAGCATTGGCGTAGAAGCACCTGTACAGTGGGTCCCCCAACAACGGCTGCTTCTTCGTTCTCCCCCCCCCCCCCCACACACAGAGAGATTTTAATTCTAGTAGACAAACTACCACATCCCATTATTCTCCCAGTGCTAATATTTACTATGTTATAACTTTGAGGTTCTCTACCCTCTCCAACCTCATTCCACGGGGATGAGGTGTTCCGAAGCGGATGCCACTCAGCTCCTGTTGACTTTCTCCCAGGCATCTAGCCTGGATGCCTTCAAAAGGGGATTGGACATACTCCTGGAGGAGAAGTCCATCACAGGTTACAAACCATGATGCAGATGTGTAATATCCAGGCTTAAAACCAGGGTACTTCAAGGGCCAGATGTAGGGGAGTGGCATCAGGAGACAGATATCTAGTCTCATGAGCTCCCAAGTGCATCTGGTGGGGCCACTGTGAGATACAGGAAACTGGACTAAATGGGCCTTTGGCCTGATCCAGCATGGCTCTTCTTATGTCCTTATGTTCTTAAGCTCTTATGTTCTTATGTTCTTATGTTCTTATGTTCCATGGATGGATGGATGGATGGATGGATGGATGGATGGATGGACAGACAGACTGATGGACAAACAGATCGATAACAAACGAACCTGTGACATGCAGCCTGAAGGATTGAAGACCATAATTTATCTCTAGTCCCCAAAAGCTGATTTCAACAAGGTTTCCAGAAGGTGCCAAAATAAATCAGTACTGGAGCCATTCAGGCATGCAAGGGGAAGAATTTCATAACTAGGATGGTTCAGCTGAGAAAGCCTGCTTTTATATCCTTGCATCGTGCATTGCTCTCTATAGTGGGGAAAGAGGAGGACCCCCAGTAGACCTCAATAATTTGGCAAATATAGACAAGAAGAGGGAATCCCAGTGTGGTGTAGTGGGTAGAGTGAAGAATGGGGGCCTGGGAAAGAGGATTTGAATTCCCTGTTGGCCATGGAAACTGGATGGGAGAGTGGAACTAGTAAAATCACTCCTTAAATGTCCCATTTATGTCCCACATTTAATGTCCCTCAAATGTCCCACTTGAAAGCCCTGTTAGGGTTACTATAAGTGGGTTCTGACTCGATGGGTCAGTACAACACATTGAAGAGGCAAAGTATCTAGGGCCCAAGCTGTTTAGGCCTTTGAGGCATCTTTGATACCTTGAATTCAGAGCAGATGCACCTTGGCACAAATATCATTATTTCAGAACTGGTGTCTGTCACTGCTTTTGTATGTAAAACTGTACCACCTGCACAGGCATTTCCTGGGGCAAGAGAAATCCTAGACTCTAAAGGAGAAAGCCCCAAACATCCTGTTGAGGATCCTGTGTTGTCAACGGCCCTTCATAGGGGAAGTGTTGAGCACTCTTGTTTTTAAGGGAGTTTATGTTTGCTTTGCTGCAGCAGAATCTGACAGAGGGCTTTACAGTAGCATTATTCTAC
The DNA here is from genome assembly GCA_037367245.1 of Phrynocephalus guinanensis. NCBI lineage: Eukaryota > Metazoa > Chordata > Lepidosauria > Squamata > Agamidae > Phrynocephalus > Phrynocephalus guinanensis. The sequence goes on from CM074748.1 coordinate 10,462,387, forward strand.
CATGCTTTGTGGTTTTCCTGCCCACACAAATACTTGCCAGCTCATAAGTTCGCTGATGGGGTCCTTTATCCTAGTCCATGTTTCTTAAATTACGATTATAATTATTATTAGCGGAGTGTCAAGTCTGAAGTCAATAAAGCCTCACAGTCCATGAAAAGAACTACATGAAAAGAATGATTCATCCAATGACATTTAAGAGTCAGGAGGGGAGTAAAATTAGCGTATTAGGGATGGCTATGAATCTATCAGCTGAGAGGGTAGGGGCATTAAAAGAAGAAGATTATTGTGTAACATCCCTGGAGTGATTGAGGGAATGTTAAGCACTCGGATGTGCAACGCGCACCGAAAAATGCAACCCGGCGTCTCTTGTTTCAGCATAATTAGCCATGCTGCAAAAAGTGTGGTGAGATATCATTACCCTTTTAGTCTCAGCACTCTCTTGAACATAGCAGATCCTGAAAGAGTGGGAATATGCACAGTACCATTATATAGCATCACATTTTCCTTGTGATGATGGGCTATCATCTCATCTGCCTGAATTGTGGCCCCATTCCCCATCCTGGAAACTGCAGTTAGAGACGGATGAGCCTATTGTGATATAGACCGAAGCAGCTACTTCAAGCTGCAGATGCTTGGTCAGTGGTAATCACCCCACCCCCAGCTGCACCAACCAATCAAACTAGTTATTTACCTCTCATGGAGGGCAAAGCTCTGTTTGTCACACAAACTAGACAGCACTTCTGAAACTGCACTCTTCCCTTTGGTCCAACTGCTTGTATAGTATTTATTTATTTATTTATTTGTTTGTTTTGTTTGTTTTTTTGTTTCTATACCGCCCGTATTCCAATGGAACTCCATGCGGTTCACAACCATTACAATACAACAATCAAAACACAATCAGAATAAAAAGAATAAAATAAAAATAAAAAGTAGCAAAGATGGTGGCTAGTATTCCACACACACACACACACACACACACACACACACACACACACACACAAAACTACACACACTGATGGTCACCAAATACCTCTCTAAAAAGCAATGATTTAAGAGCTTGTTTTGAAGACCAGCAGGGTCGGTGCCAGACGCAGCTCACTTGGCAGATGAAAATTAAATGAGGGTGCCATCTTGTCTCTCTCCCCGCCCCCTCAGCTGGCAGATTTCTTGGAATATATCTGGAGGCAGGAGACTTCAGTTGGTAAAATCGCAAGATAAATCTGCATAGTATAACACCCCAAATCTTTTGAGGTCACGCAACTGTAGAAGGCAATCACTTTGCAGTGCTGGATATTTCACCGGCTGCCTCTCCGATGGTTGACCACATGCTGATTATGCAGTAAACTGTCCAATGGAAGTTGCTGAAGAGAAAACGATGCTTGTACAATTGTTCTACTTTAAATGGGCTTACACAAGAAGATTCGACCCAATTTAAACAAAATAAACAATGCAATGCAATGCTTGTCTATTCAGGAGAGTGCCCCACTGAATTCCCTAAGGTTTACTCTAGGAGCGTAGCCTAAAATGTGCAGTTTGCTGTAAGTAACATTTCCAAAGGGGAAGTGTAGAACAACTAAATTAAAAGGAATTCAAGACATAAATCCATGGCTGCGTTTTTATCATAAGATTCAATAAATTAGATTTCACAGAGAGATGACATCAGACCTATCCCTTAAGACATGGGATACACCTGAGACAATCCTAGTATATACTATCAAATACATGGATAATTTCTTAATAATGTGCCCCCTTTATTTTAATAAAGCTCAGCAAAGGGCTTCTGTGGGGTCGGGAAAATGGCAACTCCAACATTACTGGGAATGATTAGCTCTGAGCCTTTTTATTAGGTGTTACTGCATACATTCAGAGCCCATCTTATGAGATTGTGGTTTTGGACTGCTGTCAAGGGATTCAATGGAGCAATCTGGAAGACCTGTTCCACCAGGCACATTCCACAGGGAAACCGATTAATCCATTCTGGAGGTCCAAAAAAGGCAAAAAAAAACCTGGGAGGGGGTCCAGACCTCTTTATTAAATGGACTTTGAAGGTTTTCAGTGCTGGAACACCAGAACATCCCCCTGCAGTGCAATGCAAACATGAATAAGAGAAACCAGCAAGACTACCCCAGCCTGTTACCACCCAAAGTGCAATAGGGAAAAAATGCAAACAAACAAACATAAGCACAAAGAAAAAACCCAGCCCTTTTTTGCCTGCAGAGCAATGAAAAAAGACTGCAAACACTACCCCAGCCACTTCTAGCCAAAAATGCAGAGAAAAGCAGTGCAAATATTAATAAAACCTAGCTCCCTATCTTACCAAGTTTGAAAGGTCCAAATCCCTCAGCAAAACATGTCCAGAGTGGCTCCAAAACACCATAAAAAAGCTCTAACTCCTCCCACCCCTTCATAAGCTAGGCATCCTGCAATGCATGCAGGGTACACATTTTTTTTTTGCAAGGCATATTAAACATTTGTTATCCGAGGCAGCCCATAGGGAACAGTCACTATCCAAGGCAGCCCTATACCTGGAAATTTCCATTTGATATATCTGAAAAAATTGTTATCCGAGGCATTCTTTATCCGAGGTATTACTGTATTCAGAACAAAACATGTAAGAAAGGCTTGAAAGGGAAAACATAATCAGCACTTGATTTGTTCTCTTAAAACTGATGTAGAATTGGAGGGAAACGTATACAGGCACTCCTCATTTAATGGCAGAATTCCATTCCTACAACTAGGTCATAATATGAATATTGTTAAGTGAGGAGATTAAGGTGGATGTCTTGTGATATGCTGAGGCTGCCCTCACAAGAACATACATAAACATAAGAAGAGTCATACTGGATCAGGCCAAAGGCCCATCTAGTCCAACTTCCTGTATCTCTCATGGTGGCCCCACCAAATGTGTCTGGGAGGGCACGAGACTAGATATCTGTCTCCTGATACAACTCCTTGCAGGCTGGCCAGAGTGGGGAGGCCACAGGAAAAGCAGAACAAAAAGGAGGGGGAAATAGAGATGGAGGTGGCCAATGTTCTGTCCCCATTTGGGTCATTCTTACAGCAACACCTGTCCCTTGGAAGCAGTGGAGGAGAATGGAAGAAGGCAGGGGTTGCCGTCGCCTTGCCTCCTTACCTCTGAGTTGCTGACAAAGTAGGCACAGGCAAGCAGAACCAGGCTGGATGCTTTGGCCCAGGCCTTGTGGGCTGGAACAGCTGGTTCTTCCTAAGGCACCAGTTAGGAAGTGGCTTTGACTGTTGCTGTTGGTTGTAAGTCTGAGTGGTCACTAAAGAGGTAAGTTGTTAAGTGAGGAGTGGCTGTAGTGTAGATAGACTGGGATGAAAATGTGGGAAACCAGAAATTAAATCCCCATTTGGCCATGAATTTCACTGGCTGATCTTGGTCCAGTCACAGTCTCTTGACAATACTGTAAAGTAATTGTAGTCGGGCCAGGCACACCCTCTTGACTAGGGATGGGCAGGAAACGAAAAGCGAAATGCTGTTTTGTCATTTCATTACATAACAAAACAAAACAAAAAGAAACAAAATGAAGAAGTAACATTTCATTATAGACAAAACAAAACGGTCAGCAGGAGCCCTCAGAAAACGGTGTAGAGAGGGCAGTTCTGGCAATCGCGCTGCCCTCCCCACCATTTTCTGAGGGGTCCTGCCGCTTTGTCAATGGCTGGAAGCCTTTAAACCTGGCCCAGTCAGTACCAGGGGGGTCCCCCGGTACCAACTAGGCCAGGTTTAAAGGGCTCCAGCCATTGACAGCTCGGCAGGAGCCCCTTTAAAATGGCCAAATCTGGTGCCTCTAGGACCCAGGGAAGCCATTTCACTTCACTTCATTTCATTTCATATGATTTTTTTTAAAAAAATTGTAATAAACAAAACAAAAGAGGGGTGAGCATGAAACAAAATGGAATGAAACATTATTTTTCCATTTTGTGCCCATCCGTACTCTTGACCCCACTGGAGGAAAGACAGGGTATATATGTAACAAGTGATGATGTTGATGATGGCTACTAGCCATGGGTCAAGATGAAGAAATAGTGAGTCAAGATCAAGAGCAAAGTAGAACCAAATGTCACCCTCATGTGAAGGTAAGGATAACAACAGAAGAACTGCAACGTAGATAATGAAGCTGTACATAGTCGTAGTTGATGGTACATGAGACTTAGGCCGTTACTTCACGAAGTGCCTCGCTTCGAACTGACCTTGCCTTCGCTGTGAATTCGGTGGCGGTCACGTGGTCTCCCTTCAATCCCACCCCTGTTTATCAGTGCTCACGCACTGCATTTTTACTACCGAATCGATTACTACCTCACGTGCTCCCTTCGCATTAGGACGCCGCTTTGCAACGTTCGCTTGTTCCCATCCTTTTAAAAAAAAAAACTCGGCGTATCGATGCATCAATACTTGGCTGTCATTTCCGACAGAGCTGGTTATGTGTCTAATCTGGTGGTGGAGAGAAGCGGGCTTGAACCCCCCCCCCCTTACGTGCTTGAAAGCCAGCAGGGTAAGGGACTCCTGCCCAACCTCTCCCCTTTGGATGCGTCTTTTCTCCCTCCCCATTCCCTTCTCGCTCCCGGAGGGTGTGCGGTATGATTTTCAAGTCCTCCCTCTGATGCAGACCCGACCGGATCGCCCGGCAGCGGAACTCCCTGGGCGTCCCACGAGGGGACGGAGGTGATCGGGCTTTAGGGCGCGTTGCCGAGTTGGAGCGCGCGCGCGCGCGCAGTTACTGCTTCTCGCCACGCCGAGCATCTTCAGTTGGGAAGCCGAAAGGGTCTTTTGCAGATTTTGGATATTTAAAAAATAAAAATAAAAAAACCCGAGTCCACACGTCACGTTGGGAGCGAAGCGAGATGCGAAGCGAAAAGATTCCCGGCCGCTGGCAGGGGAACCACTCACCCCGCTTGGAGCACGGTAAAGGGGGCGTGGTCGGGGTGGCATCACAGCCAAAAAGGAGGAGCGTGCGGACTGAAACGATCGATTCGCACAGAAAGGAGGGGTTGCCGCGAAGCGAGCGGTTCGTGAAGTAATGGCCTTAGCTGTTATTAAAAGTTATTCTGAGAGACTAAGAAAAGTCCAATGCAGTGAACTAAATGGCAAAAACAATTGAGAAGATAAGACATTAGAAGGATTTGATCTTCAGCTTTGGTGGAAAATTGTTCTGTTGAACCGATCAAGATAATAAAATGCTGCTAGTCAGTTCGAGCAAAGGTTAAGGATAACAAAATAGATGGAAAATCTGATCCAAAGATCTTACAGCTGCATCTGTTGGTCTGGCATATTAAAAAAAAATCCCAAAGAGAGATACTTCAGAGCCAGTTCAAAGATGGCCCAAAACCTTCGCAGTAAGACAGAGCATTTTGAGCTCTGCTATCAGAGCCTGGCAGAAGTCAAGAGGCACTCCAAATGTTTGTTGCAAACCACGCTGTTGTCACCATTGTGGAAGGAATAGACCCTTTGCTCTGCATATGACCTTTTTTGCTTTTGAGACAGGACTGAGTTTGCAAATCATCGAGAGAACATGCAATAAAGGGACAAACGTTTGCACTTCAACATGTCATTATCTTTTCATCCACAAGCCAGCAAAGGTGACATGATTTATCTTTGCACAGAATCAATGCCATAATTAACCATTCCTCCATATAGTGGAGATGTCTAGAAAAAGGTATTTGCTTCCAGACATTAGCAAGACAAAGAAATATGAAGGGTTGTGCAGATTTTTCAAGGTCACCCTGCTTATATCTGAAGTTCTTTTTGCATCAAATTGACTGCTCCTGCTCAGATGTCACCTGCCAAACACCAGCTACTGTTGCTTCTTCTGTGCTTTCACCAATACTTTTAACTCTGATGATTTTGTCTTAAATAGGCAAGTATGTTATACTGTCAGGCAGCAGGCTCGAGGTGAACTAAAAACAGGGGAAACTGGCAGTGTACCTTGATTGTTAGCTCTGTTATACATAATCTTCAATAACTTATTGTGAATACTTGGTCTATGTTCCTCCTTACAGAAAGTCCATCTGATGCTAACTTGGGATGCTATTCACTCAGTGGGCTAAATCCAGTTCCTAATCCCAACCAAAAAGGTCAATTGAGGCCCAACCCACTAGAATGTCGCAAGCGCTCTCACTCCAAATAGCCACCCCCAGGGAGGCATGGAAATCTCTTACACGCAACCACGCCTTCTCTGTGGTTGGCCCCTCGCTCTGGAACCATCTCCTGAGTGAGTTGCGCCTTGCACAGTCCCTGCCCGCCTTCAAAAAAGCTCTTAAAACCATGCTTTATCGGGAGGCATTTGGCGACCTTTAATTTTAATTTTTTTATGCCTCTTGTCGATGTCTCTTTTATTATTTGCATTGTTTTTCTTCTGGTGTTTTATTGTTCTTTTAATCTATTGTTAACCGCCAGGAGTTCCTTTGGAAGACGGGTGGTATAAAAATATAATAAATAAATAAATAAATAAATAAATAAATAAATAAATAAATAAATAAATAAATAAATAAATGTAGAATCAATGGTGCTTGTATAAATATTTACTTGTCAAACACCATTTTAAAATACATTAATGGGCAAATTCAATGTGCTTGACAGCCAGTGTTTGGGCCTTCAGATTTTCTGGAGGCTGCACAGTCAGCCTCAAGATAGAAAGTGAAACCAGAAATGAAGCACATTTTGTCTTGGGGGTGGGGTGGGGAATGGATATCTTATTGTATAACAGTGCAAGTAGGCAGGAATTGTTACTGTTGTGTGCTGCCAAGTTCTTTCCAAGCTATGGTATCCTTCTGAAGTGTGTGTTTATTCTGTGCTGTCAAGTCAGAACTAATTTACCGTGACCCTAACAGGGCCATTGAGGTAAGTGAGATATTTAAGGAATATCCCCTAGTGAGTTTCCATGGCCTAGTGGAGAGTAGAAACCGCCCCTTCTGCACAGTCCTAGTCAATCACTCTACTACACCACGTTGGGAATCCACTCTTACTTCACTGTTGTTGTTGTTGTTGTTGTTGTTGTTGTTGTTGTTGTTGTTGTTGTTGCCGCCGCCACCACTGTCGTCGTCGTCGTCATCATCATCATCATTGAGCTGGAAGGGATGCTATGGACCCTCGAGTACAGCCTTTGGCACAGTGTAGAAATGAACTCCCAAACTCTGGCTCCACACCGCCAGACACCTAAACCACTGACCTATCCAGCAGTTCTACATGGATTTTTTTTTACATTTAGTCTCTGTGTTCTAATTCTTATGTTTAATGCAATGCACACATTCCACAATACAGAAACTTGTATTAAAATATTGCAGTTAGTTTTTAACTTGCCACAATGTCTTGGTTTTATTTATTTGTTTGTTTGTTTGTTCTGTGATAGCCACAGTTTTGTCATTTAGAACTCTAGTGGAAGTTCAGGCTTGGTTTGCTCTAAAACTCACTTATTTGTCTTGCTGGGTCGTCATGTCATCAAAGTTTTCAGCCACACTATGTTTCAAATAAAACATTTCTTCCCTGCCAGCTTTTTTCTCCATCCAGCTTTTACATCTGCACATAGTAATCAGAGGTACAATAATAGACATGCTTTTAGCTTTAGTCTCTAGTAATTAGAGATGGGCACTGAATGATTTTTTTTTTCGTTTTCATTTTTTTGTTTCATTTTGGAACAAAATGAAAAACAAACTGATTTTTTAAGAACAACAAAATGAAACAATTTGGAATTTTTTTCAGTTCATTCTGATTCATTTTTCGTTAATGGCAGCATTGTTGTGTGATGTAAAATAAAAGGATCAAAAACAATTTAAAACCTAATTTAGATTAAATAAAAATGATTAAATCTTTAATAAATTTGGCTGATAATCCCTACAAAGTTGATGTCCAGTGCTTAAAACATGTAATTCTGTGATTACTCTGATCAAATTTTAAAATATTCTTTATCATTATGCAAGGGAGAAAAAGTATAAAATGGCAGCAGAGGCAAATATATTCCCTTCCCTCTCTATTTTTTTTTATTTTTTACAGTTGTTTTGTGTGTAAGACAGTGTTTTAAGAAAAAATTAAAAATGAAATGAAACAAAAAATGAAACACATTTTTCTTAAAAAAATGTTAAAAATGAAATGAAACAAAACATACATACGTTGAATATTGCATTTTTTTGTTTGTTTGGGATTTGACTGTTCTCTCTCTGTTTATTTTACCTCTGAAAACTGCCTAGAATAGTGCCAGGGCCACTAGATGGTATGTTATAAAAATAGAGAAATCAATTATTTTATTGATTCTTTATTCAGAGGTGAATTGGAAATGCTGTTTCTGGCCTTACGAGTTCTTCAAGGGTTGAAGCCTAGGTTAATTAGAAGTCTGCCGTCCATGCACTCCTAGATAGTTCTAAAGTGAGGATTTGGGGTGGGGTAGGAGGTTGTGTCTGTTTCTTACCAGCAAGGATCAATTGCTTTACTACTTTTCATTCCCATATTGGTATCTGTTCAGTGGGTGGGAGTATCTGCTAGGAGATCAAATCCTGATTGCATTTCCCAGGAAAGTGGTCATCCAGGGTCCTCTGGGCCATGTGTGGTTGATTGGATTATATACTTTGCCGGCCTTCCTGGCCTTCAGCAAGGCTGGACAGTCCCAAACCATTGGAATCCACTTCTGAATATTTTGTACTTAGAAAAGTCTAGAGAAATGGCAATAAGCTGGAGTCAAATTGACAGCACATAATTCAATATTATTAATGTCTAAATAAATCATTTAAGTGCCCATGAAAGAGGCTTTTGCCCCAAACGCCTTGGCAACCAGAAGATTATAGCTCTCTCTCACACCCTTCCCTCTCCCCCGATATCAGGTCGAAATCTCTTTTCCTCTTCCTGACATGAAAAGAAGTGTGACTAGGGGAAAATGATACCCAAGTCCTAAATTTAATTCAGAGTGAACTCTAATGAACAGGCTTGGCTCATTTCCTCATCCTAACTTTTTCTGTACAACAGTCTTGTGAAGTAGATAAGGCTGGGGGGGGGGGACTGGTCCCTGGTGGAGTTTCAATGGCTGAATGGAGATTTAAAATTATGTACATCACATGGGTTATAACAGTTTAATAGTGCTTTAATTGTGATGGTGTCATTCAGTGGGATCCCGGGAGTTGTAGCCATGGTCCTCTGAATAGGCATTCTCTCAAACTATAGGAGAAAATCCTACAGTTAAATCAGCATCAAAGTGCTCTGTTTTGTGTGCATACACCTTTGAGCCTCTCCCATACTAATCTGAAGCCCTATCCCAGACTGAGAACTTCCCGATGCTTCATTTTGCAATTCGCAACCTTTCCAATCACTGCCTCTTGGGTCTACAGTCAAGTGTCTCCAAATAGGGAAAGTGGCTTTAACCACTACATTCCTCTCTGTCGTTCTTGGTGGAAGCAATGATAGTGCTGTGGCATCAAGGTTACATGTTAATATACTCCTACTGAAAATAACATAGATATTTCTTAGGATAGAGACACGATTATTGCTGCAAGTAGACAACAACGGAGCGAATAGAAGATGCAGAGTTCAGTAAGAGCAATGCACATGGCAAAGTAAACTAGCAATTTATTGACATGCATGCTGGAATGTTTTGTGCCTTGCAGCAAGAAAATATATTGGCAGATATGACAACAATAATTTGCCTAAAACATACAAGAGAAAAAGGAATGAAACTTGGGGGTGGGGGTGTTGTGAAGCTCTGCACAGAAACCGGAGAAAAATGATTATGAAATGCCAACACCTGTGGGAAGCCCCCTGGGAGACCTGGACATGAATTGCAGGAGATTCTTAATCCTCCAGAGCCGGACAGATAGATTAGTAGCAGTTAATTGGGGGGGGGGACGGGACTTCAGGGTGTTAATGGAGGAGGTTGTTCTGTTGTATTCATTTCTTTCAGACTGAGTCCCACAGAAAAAAGTGGGAGTTGCCTTTAGGTAGGTATGCATAGGATTGAACTCAAAAACCCGAGGTGAACATAAGAGCAAAGAGCATGTGAGTACAGACTTTCTTGATGCAGGTGTTCCTTTCTTCAGAAGGCACAAAGGCCAAAGTGATGTGTGGAAAAGGAAGAGACGTCTGTCCTTTCACATGATGCAAACCCTACCGCAGGCATGTCTAAACTTCGGGCCTCCAAATGTTTTGGAACACAGCTCCCACAGTCCTTTGTCATTGGCCATCTAAGCTTAAAATTCTGGGAGTTGTGATCCAAAACATCAGGAGGGCTGGAGTTTGGACGTGCCTGCCCTACCACAATATAAAATGGTGTCCAATGCACAAACCATTTTAAGCTGCAGTAGGACTTCCTTTATGGCTGGCTGGGGTCAGAGAGCCCTTCCTCTTCTGCTGGGCTGGCTTGTCTGGTGAACAGCTGGAAGGTGGCAGTAGAAGCAGAGCCAGTGTGAGAGAGTGTCACCCGTAACTGGGCAAACTGGCCGCCCACTGCCTCTGCCTGCAGGCTGCACCCGGGCAGCTATCCAGCAACCCACTGGATATGCTATCCCTGCTATATGACAAAGCTGCTTGGATGAGTAGGGAAAAGGTTTTGATTAGAGATGGGCACGAAACGAGCGATTTTTCATTTTTGTTTTTTCATTTTGTTACGCAACGAAAACAAAATGAATTTTTTTAAAAAACAAAACGAAAACGAAAATGAAACGACCAAATTTGCCGTGTTTTTCGTTTTTGTTGCAGCAGATGCATTGAACTAAAACGAATGCTAACGAAACAGCAATTTTTCATTTTCGTTTTTGTTTCTTTGTTTCATTACCTAACGAAACAAAAATGAATTTTTTTGCAAAAAACATCACGAAAATGAAAACGAACCAAAACGGACCCCTAAACGACCAAACGACAAACGAAACACCATTTTTTGAGTCGTGCCCATCTCTAGTTTTGATCTCTTAAGAAAAGATGTCCAGTTGCCATGAATCAATTTCTAGAAAAACTCACCTGGATGAATGAGAATCTTCACAGACATCCCTGAAGAGGAAGAAAGACTGTCTCCCCCACCCCCAGTCAGCAACAAAAGAAGCTCTTAACCATCAGGCTTTTAACAATCACGATGGGATCCCTGAATGCCTTCTTAAAGTTAAGTAGCTTTTAACGTTTACTTGATTTTGATTATTCAGTTGCATTTTAATTACATATCATGGAGGCTCCCATGAGGACTCTATCGACCTTGTTCTCAGAGGTGGCTGCTCAGCTCAGCTACGGTGGGTGGATGAGGTGACTTTGGCTGGTAGGCGTCCCTGTTGGGACATATTGGACCTGAGGAGGCCATTCAGACCGGACTATCTGGGCCTGGCCACCACGTTGCCTGGAGTGATGACTGGCTTTGTTGGACTGAGCTGCGGTCAGCTCCGGAACTGACATCCATAGTCTTATTCCACCTTGGACCTGCTGCTCTCTGGCCAAGCTGTGTGCTCTCCCAGAGCCCTTTGTCCCATTTGATTCTTCTTGGGATGCCCCCTTGCCTTCTCCCTCCCCCCTTTTCTTTTACCATCTTGGTCTCTGGCTCTTTGGCCCTATTTTTATTTTACTTTGCAACTCGCAACTTGCTATCATTATTTTACTGTATTGTGTCACCTAGTTTATTTGTTGGATGTATTTTGCATTGTTGTCATTTGATTGTATTTCTGTAGGTGGTTTTTTGTTGTTGTTGTTGTTGCCATGGTGGCAGGGACCTCTATTTTGGTGATGTCTGGCCGTGGACATTACGCTAGGAGTGGGGTGATTAGTCGGGTAAGAAGAACCCGGGTCAGGCAGTTGGTGCCAGTCCCCCATTCTGATCCCCCTGCCCACCGCCACGTATCAGGGAGCCACTCTGCCAGCACCTCTGGTCTGTCTTGTCTCCTGGATCCCTATTATCCACGAATCCTTGTCATTGTGGTTGAGTGAACTGATCTAGCCTGTATCACTGAGACCTGGGTGGGTGCTGAGGGAAGGGCTTCCCTCTCCCTGCTGTGCCCCCCCTGGGTTTCAGGTCCAGTGGGCTGGCAGGTCAGAGGGTCAGGGTGGGGTGGGGTGGCCATCATTTATAGGAAATCCCTTCATATTAGCAGATCTGTGACACTGGTGTGTCCTGGGTTAGAATGCCTTCACCTATCGGTGGGTCAGCGGGATAGGTTTGGTATTGTGCTGGTGTACCGTGCTCCCCACAACCCTGCCCAATCCTTTGCAGAGATTACTGAGTTCATCTTGGCTGCCCTGTTGAGCCCCCCCCCCCGGCCTTTTGGTGGCTGGGGACTTCAATGTGCATGCCGAGGAGGAACTTATCCCTGGCCACAATATTCTCAGATGCCACGATCCACCCTCCCTTCCTCCCACCTTGGGCAGTGTCCATTCCCTCCTGGGCACATAAGCCTGCCTGCCTGCCTCCTTGCTTCCTCCTTTCCCTTCCACAATGGCTTGGCCCTCCGGAGCCCACTGCTGAGAGGTGCCATCTGGAAGCCCCAGCAGGGGCAGTGTTCCAGGTAGGAGGTTGAGTCTGTGGAGGACTTCGGGGCAGGGCCGGCGCTAGGTATTTTTGTGCCCTAGGCGAGGGGGGTGGGCGGTGTGCAGGCGGGCGGGCATCGGCGATGGGGTGGCAGGGGGCAGGGTGGTGGCGGATGGCAACGGGCACGGGGGTAGGTGGCGATGGGCACGGATGGCGGCGGGCAGATGGTGACGGGCAGGTGGACGGTGGTGGCCAGCAGTGGGGGCAGCGGCGGGGGGCAGCAGGCTGGCCAGTGCCCCCTCTCCATTTTGGTGCCCTACCCAATTGCCTAGTTTGCCTTAATGGACATGCCGGCCCTGCTTGGGGGGGGAGAGATTGTGGTGGGAAGGGGGCATGGCCTGACTTGTGCAGGGGCTCAGACCCCCAAACCTATTCCATGCCCCTTTCTACAGGCCTCCCTCAAAACTCCCATGCTTGCGAGTGTGCCTCCTTAGCCCAGCAATGGGGCTGGCTCACCTATCCCTCCTGTTCTGCTATTGCAGACCTGCCTTGGCAAGGCAGCGAAAACCTGCCCATTTTTATAAGTTGTGGCAAGAATTTGCTGCTGCTTTTTTCCTTCTGTCCACACCTCCCCCTGCCTCCAGTGGGCTGGTTGGTCGGGGGTTGGTTGTAACAGTCAAGGAAGCCCAAAGGGAGGCTCAGGAAGACACAAAATGAAAAAAAAAATTCATTCAATTATTCGTTATTTGTTTTGTTATGTAATGAAATGAATAATGAAAATTATGATGAAATTGGAATGAACCGAACAGAACCACGAACATTAAGTTCGTTACGTTTCGTTTTCGTTAATGGCGATGCACAATGAAATGAGCTGTTTTTAAATGTTAAAAAAACATCCTGAATATCCATAAAAACCCAGCGATAATCATTTATTCTGCCTGATAATACCTACCAGGGGGGTTGGGGTCCTTAAAACGTGCATTTATGTCTTTTCTCAGATCGCTGTATTTTTTTTTTCCTCCTTTAAGGGGAGTTAGGGGACATCGACCCAAAATGGCTCCCAGATGCCTAATATTGATTTCTTGGGTATTAAAATGCCCTGGACATCCGTAAAAACACAGTGATAATTATTTGAAATTTTGTGCCCATCTCTACTTGACAGTCTTTCTCCCATCGCGATGTATTTTTTCTTTTCCCTTTAAGGATGACACAAAATGGATTTCAGCCACAAGGTGGATGCAAGCCATGTGATGGGATCACGTAAATTCTTGGACTATTTCAAACAATAGCATGCCCAGGTTGCAGACAGGGTAGGTGTGGCAGCCACAGAGGACATAAAAAGCTTTGGCAGCCCCCGTCCTCCTTGCAGTCTGCAGTGGGAGTTAGGGTGGGATTGCTGTCTCTGCGACTTGTTACTTTAGGCCAGGCAGGCAGGTGTGTGTCTCTGTGTTCCTGCTGGCTGCAGCCTGGCTCTTAGGGGAGAGAAAGAAGAGATTTCTCTTGCAGCCTCCCTGTGTACAGGCGTACCTCTCGGTGAGTACCCTCCCCTGCCCCGCAGTGCAGTCACTCTGTGCCTGCCTTATGCCCTGGGCAACGCCCGCCACTGCCTTTGCAGCCTCCTTGTGTACCTAGTCTATACTGTGTCTCTGCCAGCATCATTTTTTTAGTGTTTTCCCTCTGGTCTGGGGCGTTGGAGGATGCCCATGCATGGAAGTGCTTTAAGACGCGCAAAAAGTGGGTAAAAATGAAAAACGAAACAAAAACGAAACAATTTTTTTTTCAAAAAAATCACGAGAAATGAAAACGAACCGAAACGGACCCGCAACGAAAAATGAAAAACCGAAACGTCATTTTTTCAATTCATGCCCATCTCTACTCTCTATGGCCTGGGCTTTGGTCTTCTACCTTAAGTGTGCTTGCTTGTGTACAAATATGCTCCCCACTCACCATTCCAAGGCGTCAGGGGGATCAGTACTTGTCGTGTCTCGGGTGCTGGCAACCCATGCTATGCCACTTTTCCAGAAACCTTATTTCAGAAGTTCCCTACTAGGGGATCTAAAATGTCATTTTTTTAAAAAAAATCAAGACATGGAGCCACTGTGTGAGACAAAATGTGCTGGACTGGATGGGCTGTGGCCTGTTCCAGCAAGGCTGTTCTTATGTTGTTGTGTTCTTATGGAGGAGGAGAGAAAGAAATGGCTCATGTGGTTCCTATTCCCATCCAATTGAGTTTGAGCTCTAGATGCAAAAGGTATTGCTTCACTTCTTCCTCAAACCAACTCTGAGCACTCCACTTCAATCTAGATCTCACTCAAGTGAGTCTGGATCTGACAGATTTCGTTTGGACTGTATGATTTGTTTGAATCTGATGCACAGCCCTAGACTCTGCTATCTCTGGCTATCTATATAACTTCAACCAAAGGTACCCCCCCCAAAAAAAAAACCCTCAGTTTTTTCACTTTTATGTAAATGAATCATCTCATTCTTCCTCCATCTTGTGTTTAGACATGCTTCTTCCAAGAAAGAATGTCACGGAATATAAATACAGATGCAACCTCGACTAGAATCTCGAAATGATGCCACCTGTGTTCTTTCTTTCTTTGCCGTATGCTATTGTTAATAATCAAGTGTCTTGATTTTTAAACAATGCTTCAAAAGAATGGCCTTTTGCTTCCGTTGTGCCAGATTTTAAATAGAAACAATTTGCTGTGTGTCAACTCCCTTTTGTTGAACTCCACCTGCTATTTATACTGATTTGTAGCTGGGGAATCGGAACGTTTATCTTTAAATCAATAAACATTAAAAGGTTTGCAATAATTAGACAAGGAATAAATGGCAACAGAGTTCTTGTAGAACTTTGCAAAGGCAAACCATATTCTCTGTTTCCCAATGTAAGTTTTGCCTTGTCACAATAAGTTTTTGATGAACTCGTACGGAAGCCAAACCGTGTCTCTGAGCTCTGCCGGAACAGTGATTTTAGATACAGGAGGCTCATCTCATTTGACCTCTCAATTTTTTACATGAACGCTATCAACAGCAACCTCCTTCATGAGCCCACTCTCCCTGGAAAGAAGACAGGCAGCTTGGTGCACCAATCACCAGCCCAGGTTTGTTGGGTGAGAGCGGGAGAGAAGCACCTTCCAACAGGCCTCTTTTGAGGTAAAACAGCATACCCACCCACCTTGTGGGTCCAGTATGAGGTTAAGGATCATAGAGTAATGGAGCTGGAAGGGGCCTCTAAGGCCTTTGAGTCCAACCCTCCATCTTAATGAAGGAATCCAAATCAAAGCAGATCTGACAACTTTCTCTTGAATGCCTCCAGCCCTGGAGTTAGCTGGTTGCCTTGGAGACAAATAGAGATTTTTGGACCCATGTCACCTGATTGGCGTATTGGACCTTTTTTCCATTCCTACACTGATTGCTCACAGGGCAGATATGGGCTCATCAGTGGTGGTGGTAGTGGTGGTGGTGGTGGTGGTGGTGGTAGTGGTGGTGGTGGTGGTGGTGTTAAATAGGTGACATTGGTGGGTAGTACAGATGGGGTAATGAATAGTAATGAATAGTTAGCCCCATGGTGCAGTGGTTAAATGCCAGTACTGCAGTTAAAACTGTGCTCACAACTTGGTGCTCAATCCCAGGTAGCAGGCTCAAAATGCACTCAGCCTTCCATCCTTCCCATTACATGCTCCAGGGGGTGTCCATCCCCATCGGAGGCCAAGTCATAAATCATTGTCACCAGGCCATAAATCATTGTCTCCCATTCATCAATCATGGTCAAACGGTCATAAATCATCCTCACTGGGGGGGCACCTCCCCCCCATTTTTTTACCGGGACCATATCCAGTTTAATTTTTTGCCTTAGAGCCAGGATCCGTCCCAATGCCTATAAAATCACCAAACCTCTCAGTTGTGACAAACGTACTATCATTCATCCTATTATCTACGATACAGTTACAGAACCAACATATAAGAAAAAGGGGAGGGTGGGCCGGTATGCTCAGTGACCAGGAGGGAAAAGAGGGGCTTGTCCTCCTCGGACCCTTTTTAAAACCCCTGGGACAGCCCCTTGTAATTTGTTGTGCGTCAATGGGGCTGCCCCCCTCCTGGCACCCATTTCTGTGTCCGGGCATCTCTCCTCCTATTCCCTCCTGGACCCTTGGACCACCCCTGCTTCCCACATGTGTTTGTGGGGGGGGGTTGCCATCATGCCTTTGTTCCAGGTCGCCCATTCTGGCAACAATCCTCAGGCTGATAAGTCCGGCCCTCTCCTGAACTGCAGAGAAGGGATGCTGTGGGTCATTGAGTCCAGGCCCTTTTGAGGAGGACCAGTGGGGAACCAAACTCCCCAACCTTAAACTTGGCAACCCAAACCTCTCAGCTATGCAGTTGTTTTCTGCACTTCTGTCTCTGTTAGAAACTGAGACATTGCCCGACTTCGCCATGAAATAATTAAACAGCCAATTTACAGACCAAGCCGTGATGCAGTTGTAGTTAATTTGTTAGGTTTGTGAATCAGCTCTCTTTTTAAAGTTGAGTTAAGTCAGCACTACACCCCTGCCCTTCCAGCTCTTGTCACCACAGAGAAGGCAACCCCTCCCCAAATTTGATTTGTGTTGTTTGCTTTCCCTCCAAGTCCCGTATTGTGTTGCTGCTTTCACCCACAACCTGTTAATTATGCCCTTCTTGCTTTCGCTCTACACTCTCTCATTTTAGGAATTTAAATCACAGCCCTTAATGCTGCTTAAATGTAGGGTTTTGCCTGAATTGGCACTTTATGGTGGCACTAAACTTGTATTTAGATGCATTAATAGCTCTGGGTTATCGCAAGGCTATTTTACTCTTAATATGGAAAACCACTACATTTAGCTCGTTCTACTCCGCACTCAGAAAAACTCAATGGTTATTTGTTCATCAATTGAGGATAATATAGTCAACCCCATAAACATAAACATCTCATTGAAAGTGGGTAGCATTTGCTTTGAGCAGTTACCAAAGTGAATAATGAGGAAGGAAGGAAGCCGCTTGTCCATACTTGTGCTAGATTCTTGACCAGGCTTTCTGTTCATTCCAGTTTATCCTAGGTTGGAAGTTTTCAAACGAAGCTTTGGGCTTACTAATGGGGGACTACCTTGTCAGGTCATTGTAGGGATAAATAAAATTAGGTTTTATGGGAAAGTCTTCTGAATACTTCAAACACTTAAACCTTCCAAATTTACCAAGATTTAGATTTAACTATTTCACATATTCAATTTTTTTAATATTCAATTTTAATCATTCCTATATTTAAATAGTTTGTGAATTAATAAGCATTTTTAACATCTGCAAAATCTCAAGCATAGTTTCATTATGGAAATATTCCTGGATGTCACATATTAATGGATTGTTTGAACAAGTACGGGAATTACTTAGAACTGGGAAAATGTCTCTTTATATCAAAGTTACCCTAGGTGGATGCAAAATTTCTTGTTTACAATGAATAGTAGGATGAATTGAATGCTTTTCTACCATTCACCATAGATATGTGTACCAAGTTGTGGCATAAGAACAGATCTGTGTCACTGGTGGATGGAATAGATTCTAGAGGTGCACAAGCATTCACTAGCTTCAACAGTGTGTCGACCAAATGGGAAGGAAGAACAAGTAAGCCACTATTGCAGAATTCTGAATTTCTTGTAAATTCCTTGTGCTAGACAGTAATAGTAAAGAGACTCTCAAAATAAAATAGCTACAAGTTAGTCCACTTGTTTCTCATTATATGGCACTTAATGTCTCAATTACTCTCTCTGAGACATTTGTAGGAGAGAGAATTAAAATGTTTTATTACTAAAGTTGTGAACAGATCAGCAGCAAGCTAGGCAAACAAACTGACTCCTTCCAATAAACTGAAAAGAGGGGAAGGAAGAGGAAGGAAGGAAGAGGGAGTCCAAACTCTCTTCGGTTCAGAGGTGGGAAGGAACTATTGGCCAGTACTTGATAGATATTGACACAGCCACCCAACTATTGGTCAGTACTTGATAGATTGACACAGCCACCTCCTGCAGGTACCTTGTGAGTTTGCAAAAAAAAAAAAAAACCCTCCCTCTTCAGGTGAGACTAACAGCAGCCCAATGAAATCATGGGTGAGAAATTTGCACATTGCTACCTCGGCCCGACCAGTTCGGCAGTCACGAGCGCACTCGCTTCAGGTTGTCTCCCCCAGAGAGGCCCGGAGAACATCCACCCGCAACCAGGCCTTCTCAGTGGCTGCCCCTTCATTGTGGAACAGCCTACCCAGCGAAGTGGGCTCTGCAGAGTCCCTGCTGGCCTTTCGCAGAGCGTTGAAAACCTTGCTCTTCTGCGAGGCCTTTGGTGGCCAAGTATATTTTAGTTTTTCCCCCCGCCATCCATTAGTTAGTCTAACCAATGAGGTGCTCTGTTGTTTGAGCCTCATACGTCTTATGCCAAGGGTGATATCATTTTATTTTAATACTGTTTCAATTTGTTTGTCTGTCGTATTGTATCTTGCTGATTGGACCAGCCTATTGTAAGCCACCCAGAGTTCCCTTGGGAAGATGGGCGGGGTATAAATTCAATAATAAATAAATAAATAAATAAATAAATAATGCAGCTTCCTAGGCAAGGAAGAGTGTGATCCTAACACAAACTTGTGCCAGTTGGAGTGTGCCAATTGAACTGCCTCATGTCAGCAGAACCTGGTGCGGTGGCTGCTTGCAACACATGTGCTGTGTTGGCTAAGATCATCTGGCAGAAAAGCACGAAACGTGTGAATTGAGGGAAAAGATGTGTTCATATTCTCCCAAAATCTGGCAAAGGTCACCCTAAGAAAGCTGCAGCATGCCCGGGATGAAAGGGCTTTGATTAGAATAATAGAATCATAGAGTTGGAAGAGACCTCAAGGGCCACCCAGTCCAACCCCCTGCCATGCAGGACTCAACCCCTCAAAGTTCCCCTGAGTGAGGGCCATCCAGCCTTTGCTTAGAAACCTCCAAAGAAGGAGACTCCACCACCCTTTGTGGCAGCATATTCCGCTGCCGAACAGCTCTAATTGTCATGAAGGTCTTCCTAATGTTCAAATGGAATCTCTTTTCCTGTAGTTTGAAACCATTGCCCTGAGTCCTAGTCTGTGAAGGCATGGAAAACAAACCTGTTCCCTCTTCAATATGACATCCTTTCAAATATTTAAACATAGCTATCATATCACCAACGACTTCAAACAGAGCTGACTCAGTAAGTTTTCAGCCTTCTTGGCTAACTAGGATTATGCCCCCAGTTTCCTAATGTTCTAAAAGGATGCACCAAAACAACAACCAAAAAGGAAAAGAAAGGAGGAAGCCTCATTTGTCATAATGATAATGCTTTGAGTTATTCAATCACAAAGAGCTATAAATGTCTTTTTAAAAAAATCATCCATTGCCATATATTGTACATCTGATAGTGGGGAACTGTTAGGAAGGCACCATCTTCAGAAAACATCTGACTTTGCAGATGTTGCATCAATTGAAGAACATATTTCTAGGGAGGACACAGGAAGAAATAAAAACCAGCTCTGCTATGATTTGCACCATTGTGAAAGCATGCCCTATGAAAACAGGATAGTCAGGAAAACAAATGTTATTTAAAGGCACTAATAATGCTATGAATGTGATTTTACAGACTGAATAATGAAACAGATGAAGATTTTTTTAAAAAAATAAATAGATATGGATAGAGGAAATAATCCACTTCCCTCGCAACCCTATACTATGACATTCATACATACCCTGGCAAGTTCAGGAATTGGATAGGGATTTCTACATATTTAAATCCCTTTCAAGCTTGTGTAAAAGCTAGTTGAAAAAGGGCAAGGGCACCGTGTCATGGACATGAAAAAGCATGACTGAAGATCTGAATAGGCTTTAAGATTGCCTTCATTCAAAATTACACTGAGAGCTTCTACTAAAACTTATTGCATTATATTTCAAGATGTACACACAGGCTTTTCTTACAATAGTCCCCTGCTGTTCAATATATATTCTTTTATGAATGTGAAATCTGAACAGGCTGACTACCCGTTGTGAACTTCTGCACTGAAAATGAACCTTCCTCTCCTCGGCTTTCTTTAACCTGAGATAGGACAACCTTTTGACTCATAAACCTATTGACGCTAAACAGTTAACACTTGTGTATCTCTTTCCCCTGTAGCAGGCATGTCCAAACTTCGGCCCTCCAGATGTATTGGACCACAACTCCCAGAATTCCAAGCCTGTATTGCCAATGACAAAGGACTGTGGGAGTTGTGGTCCAAAACATCTGGAGGGCCGAAGTTTGGACATGCCTGCCTTGTAGGGAAAGTAGTTTGATAGAAAGTAGTTTGATATTGTTACAGTTTCTTCTTTATGAAAAGTAACCCTTTGCATTCTGTTTACTTTGAAGGGAATATCATAGTGCTTGGAACGACAAATACTGTATACCTGATCATCAAAAGCAGCTACAGTAACAACATAAAAGAAGTGAAAGTCCTATATATTCCTTACAAGTTGCAAGTCTTAAGCCTTACTTACGGGATGCTCTGTGTTTTAACTCTCAAATTCTTTCTGCTCCACTGTGAAGATTCTGCTAAGTTCTTTGATAGCCAATAGGTATTTGATCTGTTGCAGCCAAATTCACTGTGTGAAGTTTGTGCCCTAGATAGAAAGAGATGACTAGCACCTGCTAGCTTATAGGTGGTTCAGATGAGGCGTCTCTCTGGAAATAAAGAGGTGAAGACCCAAAGCTAACATGTGTGACACATAGGAGTTTCAACCTTGTCTCCCAAGAGTTAAAATTCTAGAATGTGAAATCTAGCCAGAAATGATAATTCAAGTTTTTCACTACTTTGGCCATACCCTTTACCATAGAATCTGTGGTGGCTTTTATCTGATCCCTCCACAGGGTCTCAATGATTGGAGTGTCCAGGGGAATTCTTGGGCATTGCTGGAAAATTCACCTGTTATTCACTTTCACCTTTGGTGCTGGCAGCTCAGTTATCATTAAATCACATCAGTGGGTGTTTTCATTTTACCATAATAATAAAGCCTAATAATACAAAGGACTTGGGAGTTGTGGTCCAGATGGGGGCCGACGACTGCCTGAAAAAAGTTTTGATAAAAGTAGTTTATTGTCGAGTTGTCTTTGAAAAGTCGGGCCAGTTTACTTTGAAGGGAATATCATAGTGCTCGTTTCCGTTTTGATCATCAAAAGCAGCTACAGTAACAACATAAAAGAAGTGAAAATTCGCACAAGTTGCAAGTCTTAATTTACTTACGGGATGCGTGTTTTAAACTCTTTTTCTGCTCCACTGTGTTTTTTCTTTGATAGCGTTTTCGTTAGTACTGTTGCTAAGTATTTGATCCAATGTTGCAGCCAAATTTTTGGGGGGGGGTCCTATAGGGCTCCCTGCTAGAGGCACCTCTCTGGGAGTGGCTAACATGTGTGCCATCCTCTGGTCCCCCAAGCTATTCTAGAATGTGAAAGTGGGTCTTTCCTGGAGGCATACCCACCATAGGTGGTGGCTCCTATCCCTCCACCCAATGATTGGAAGGGGAAGCAGGCATTGCAAGAAAAATTCCCCTCAACATTTGGTGCTGGCAGCTCAGTCACACATCAGTGCTGTTGCATGCAAAATGCTATAATAATAGCCAATATAATAATAATGATATTGCATAACATATGAAACATGTTGTTGAGGTGTTGTGACTGTTGAAGACTAGCTGGATTGCACTAAGAACCCAGAGCCATAGTGAGTCCACTGCCATAACTCAAGGCTCTCGCACCACATTTGGACATGTCTCATCTTCCACAGAAAATAATAATGTACTTGCTTCACAATTAGAATGCAATACTCATTTAAAAAACAAAATAGCAAGTAGATCTGGCTTTAAGGTGGGTTGTAGTGCAACCTCCTATATAGCTAGGGTGATGGAGGCTCTCTAAGTGAAACATTGATGTAAGGTTTTTGATGTGGGCTAGTGGGTTGCTTATATACCTCTGGGTGCCTCTCTCTGGGCAGCTCACAATAAGAAGACAATTCTGTGAAGTATGGGTAAAATCCACAATAATCCATTAAAAATCAAGGAATGTTAGGGTTGCTGGGTTCAGGGGGCGCTAGGTGGGTCAGGTTGGAAGGGGGCTTTTTGGCAAGGCCCTGGCAGAAGCCATTCCTTTCCAAGGGCCAGGTGGGCTCCCTGGCTAGAACTTTATTGCCAGGTAGGTTCATATGGAAGGAGGCGGTCCTTCAGGTATCTAGGTCCTAAACCAATAGCCCCCTCAACTCTGTACCACTGGTTATGCTCACTGGGCCTTCTGGGAATTGAAGCCTAAAACACGTGCAGGTTATGAACTATGGCTGTAGACCAGTACACCAAGTAGAGGTCTTTCACATCACTTACTACTTGATTTTTTAAAATGGGATGGGGGGATCTGTAAATTTCCAAAAAACAAAGCAGGGAGATGGTAAAAAAACCACAAAGCAGGGGGATGCAGGGGGATGGTAAAAAAAGTCTGAAGCACAAAATCAACTTACACTTGCCAAAGAGAGTAAAGATAGTAAAAAGGATTTTCTTTAGTTATGTTCGCAGCAAAAGGAAAAAATAAGGAAATGATAGGCTTTCTGCATGCCGATGATAACCAGTAACTAACAGGAGGCAAGGAAAAGGCAGAACTACTCAACACCTTCTTTGCCTCAGTTTTCCTCTCAAAAGGGGGAAAAATCCATTGGGACAAAGGATAGATGAGGTAGGATGGGAATTGCAACATAGAATAGGAAGAGAAGGAGTATAGAAACACCTGGAAACATTAAATGAATGTAAGTAGCCTGGGCCAGATGAATTACACCCAAGGATATTAAAAGAACTGGCGGAAGTAATTTCAGAACCATTGGCAATAATCTTTGAGAAGTCTTGGAGAACAGGGGGAGTCCCCATCAATTGGAGGAGGGCTAATATTGTCCCCATCTTCAAAGAGGGGAAAAAAGAGGACCCAAATAATTACTGCCCAGTCAGCTTGACTTCAATTCCTGGAAAAATCCTAGAGCAGATTATTAGACAGGCAGTCAGTAATTATTTAACATTCAAACCATGCTATCATTACAAGAAGTCAACATGGGTTTCTTAAAATCAAGTCATGCCAGACTAATTTGATCTCTCTCTTTGATAGAATTACAAGCCTGGTGGATCAGGGGAATGCTGTGGATATTGCTTATCTGGAGTTCAGTAAGGCCTTCAATAAGGTTTCCCCATGGTATTCTTGCAAAAATATTAGTAGAAAGTGGGATAGATAGTGCTACTGTGAGGTGTATTTGTAATTGATTGACTGGTTGTACCCAAAGGGTGATCATAAATGACCTCTCTTCAGCTTGGAGAGACATGACCAGTGGGGTGCCCCAAGGTTTTGTTCTGGGTCGAATTCTGTTCAATATCTTTATTAATGACTTGGAGGAAGGAATAGAGAGTATGCTAATTAAATTTGCAGATGTTTCCAAATTGGGAGGGGTTGCTAATTCCCTAGAGCAGGCATGCCCAAACTTCGTCCCTCCAGATATTTTGGACCACAACTCCCAGAATTCCAAGCCTGTATTTCCAATGGCAAAGGACAGTGGGAGTTGTGGTCCAAAACATCTGTGGGGGCGAAGTTTGGACATGCCTGCCATAGAGGATAGGATGAAAATCCAAAATGACCTTGATTAATTAGAGTGCTGGGCCAAAGCTAACGGAATGGATTTCAACAGGCAGAAATGTAGGGTGCTGCATCTTAGATAAAAAGAATGAATTGCACAGATATAGGATGGGAGATACCTAGCTGGAAATTAGTACCTGTGAAAGAGATCTGGTAATCTTGGTGTACCACAAATTGAAAATGAGTCAGTAGTGTGACGGGGTGGCCAGGAAAGCCAATGCAATTCTTGGTTGCATCAACAGAAGCATAATGTCCAGATCAGTGAATCTCAACCTGTGGTTCCCCAGATGTTCCTGGACTTTGCAACTTCCAGAAGCCTCCACCACTCACTGTGCTGGAAGGGGTTTCTGGGAGTTACAGACCAGGAACATCTGAGGACCCACAGGTTGAGAAGCACTTGTCTAGATCAAGGGAAGTGGTAGTCCCATTCTGTTGTGCTCTGGTCAGACCCCACCTGGAGTACTGTGTCCAGTTCTGTGTGCCTCAATTTAAAAAGTATGTTCACAACCTTGAGCGGGTACAGAGGAGGGCGACCAGGATGGTTGAAGTTCTGGAAGAAATGTCTTATGAGGAACGGCTTATGGAACTGGGAATGTTTAGCCTTTCAAAAAGAAGGCTGAGAGGAGATATGATAGCTGTGCTTAAATATTTGAAAGGATGTCATATTGAAGAGGGAACAGGTTTGTTTTCCATAGCTTCAGAGACTAGGACTTGGGGCAATGGTTTCAAACTACAGGAAAAGAGATTCCAATTGAACAGTAGGAAGAACTTCATGACAGTTAGAGCTGTTCGGCAGTGGAATATGCTGCCACAGAGGGTGGTGGAGTCTCCTTCTTTGGAAGTTTTTAAGCAGAGGCTGGATGGCCATCTGTCGGAAATACTGTGATGGGGGTTCCTTCATGGCAGGGGGTTGGACTGGAGGGCCCTTGAGGTCTCTTCCAACTCTATGATTGTATGATTCTATGATTCTATGGCTACCACTGGACTATAATTCCATCCAAATTGGGGGGGGGAAGAATCAGTTCAACCTGTCTCTCTGTCTTGTATTTCTTCTTCATTTTTTTCTCATTCTTAAATCTCATTTGTTCTCACTGCCACTGAGAAAGGGCCTTTTACACTTCAGAACAACCCCATAATTAGCTGCATCCTAAAACAAAATGCGTTGCAATCACATGATGATCAAGCGACATTTAAATTGTTCAAGTCTTTCCCTTTAGAATGCAGGAAGAATCCATTGCACTGCATTCTGCAGCTTTTGAGGCAGCACACTCAGATTGCTGCAACAACTAGCTTGAAGCAGAGAATTGATCCCCATCAGATGATTTTGTGCAGTACCCAGAAACTCCAGATCCTGATACCATGGCAGAGGAAGCAGCAACGTAAGGGCAACAAGGGCAAGTAGCTCCTTTCTCCAGGGATACCCAGCTGTCTGATCTCTTCTCCTTGTCCTCTTGCCCCCAAAAAAACCCCCAGCACATAGGCTGTTGTCAGAGGGATTGTGGAAGGGAATGCCCCCACTCCCAAGCTGGGGGATTCATTGCTGCTGCTTCTCCAGCCTCCTGGCACTGTGCCAAACACACAACTGGGAACCCATCATCTGATCCCGGAAGCAAGGCTCTGTTTGTTTCTTTTTGTTTAATTGTGCAGGAACAATTTTAAAAAAAAATAAATAGTAAAAGTTAACACAACAGGGGACAAGTGGTTGTAAAACCTAGCCAATGCTCACACATGTGGAATTGATTTCAATGAATCAATTCCACATCGACTGTAAATTAAATGGGCCAGTGGCAGAGTGCCAAAAAACCTGACTGCTGCATGGAGGGGGAAAAAGATTCCCTGACAAATTAATCTGTTTGAGAATACGTTGTGTAATCACCCAAATTTAACCTGAGCCAAAACATGCTCAAGTCAATTTAAGTGGGGAGGGGTTTTTACTAGTGGTATTAGGCAAGATGTGTAATTGGAACCTTTACAGCAGAGGTGTCCAAACTTTTTGCAAGGAGAGCCAGATTTGGCAAGGTGAAAATGTGAGGGGGCAGAGCATTCAGTCATATTTGGCCCCCGGACCAGACTTTGGACATGCCTGCTTTACAGTATTGTTAGCATGTGCCATTCCATTGCATCCATTAGAAGCAGTACCGTATTTTGACTCACCAGCAAAATCACCTGTCTGGCTGTAGCCAATCAGATAATGTGTTGCTGAGAGTATCTGAGGCCAAGCACAGGGGAGGACCAAGTGGAAGAAAGACAAGGACACAGAGGAGAATGGAGTGGAAGGGTGTGAGCAATGAGTGTCAACCATCATCAAAAGAAGGAAGCTGAGGGAGAAAAGAATGATTCATTTGAAATTTGGTGCTGAAGAAGAGCTTTAGGGAATACCCTGGGCTGTCAGAAGGACAAACATGTGGGATGTAGATCAAAATGGAGCCGAAATTCTCTCTCTAGATGCCAATATGATGCAGCCGAGGCTGTCATACTTTGGAGGTTGCAATAATGATAGAAAAAGGTGAAGGTGTTAGAAAAGAGAAAGATCAATTAGGACAGTGATGATGAACCTTTTATAGACTGAGTGTCCAAACTGTGATTCAAAACCCACTAATTTTTTCCCCACAAAGTGCCAGTACAGCAATTTAACCTGAATACAGGTGGCTGTGAAGGGGCAATGTTGGGTGCTCTGAGGGCCATCTTTGGCACCCGTGCCCTAGGTTCGCCCACACAGAATTAGGAGGTGGGTTGACTCCATAAAGAAGCCACGGCCTTTTTTTTTTTACAGGAACTGAGAAAGGCTGTTAAGGACAGGGAAATTTGGAAATAATTAATTTATCAAGTCACCATAAATTGGAGGTGGCTTTATGGCATTTAACAGCAACAAAAATACGCCCCTCCCTGCAAATCAATGAGAAAATCCTTCTTTTTTCAGCCCATGTCACTTTGGCATATTTTCGTACATAATTCCATTTCTTCATTTTGTTCCACTGAAAAGGCATTGACAATTTATACTCCCTGGTGTATTTTCCTTCCAGAATGGATAATTTCAATGCATATTTGACAGGACGTGTCACAATATTTCTTATTTCTTTATTAATTGCATGCCTTTTCGCCAGTGCGCTGAAGAAGGCTTACATGCCTTTCATCCCCCACACTTTGTCCTTGGAATAACTAGCCCGTGAGGTTGACCAGGATAAGAGAGAATGACTGGCCAAAGATTATTCAGTGAATGTTATGACTTGAAGCTGGGCCTACAGACTGAGTCCAGAAGGCTAACTACTATGCCACCTAGTAGTGGAAAAGTGCAAAGTAAGTTCCAGTTGGAAGAGCTAATTGCTTGGCATGCCTACTTGTAAAATCAGATAAATCACACAGAATGAGTGAATAGGCTGGATCTGCACATACCCCTCTAGCAGACTGCTTCTTCATCTACCTAGTCTCTAGGCACTGATGCCACCTGCTTCCTAACCGGTGCCAGTGCTTTTTAGAACTCCCTTGCCTACAATTGTACAAAAGAATATTTTTTTACACATTCCACTTTTTTTCAGCAACGTCCTCCATGTTGTTCCAAAGGAGTTTTGTTGCTTTTAAAACTCTCTCCCCTCCACCCACCCCTGTAAACACACACAGCGAAGGTCATGCTGGCATGATTCATCTACTGTTTCAGGTATGCCAGACGTATCCCAGCTCTTCTGGGGAGAAAGTGCTAGGTTTTTTGCCTGGGAAGGAAGAGCAGATAATCAATAGCAAGGCATATACTTCTCCAGATTGAGGTGGGGGAAACACACTCCAATTTTGTGCTGTACTGTACAGAGACAGAAAGGCAATTGGTGTTTGTCTCCTAGCAAAAGCATAGAGCTGCAGTCAATGAGATGGTGAACATGAGCACACCTGAGATAAATTGATTTCAAAGTGGGGGGAATAAAACAGCAGCAGCAGCAAATTCACTCCCATTAAAGAATCCTTCTCTTTATTTATGTTATTTTAAACTCTCAAGTTAAAGTTAAACGTTCTTCTTCAAAAATAACTCATGCTGTAAGAGTGACTTGCAATCGGAAAAACAAAACAATGAACATCAATTAAAAACAAATAGAATAATAACCATCAAAGGCAGTAGCAACATAAAACCTGTTTGGAAATGACTGTCAGCCAAGTCTTGTAAAAATAAAGCTGTCTCCCTTGCTTAATGAAAGAAAGCAGTGATGGAGCCGGAGTGAACCTTCCAGGGGAAGTAACTCTACATGGGGGTTGGTTGGGTGGGGTGCAGAGGTAACGGGCTTATTTTGGCTATCTTCCACATTTTTAAGGCTGCTGCTGCTATGCTTTAACAGAGAATTTGTTATCTCAGGGAAACTCATCCAGATGCAGCCAATTATTTTGGTAGTCTCTCCCTGGATGAGTTTGCTTTGTAAAGGTCACAGCCTTTAGCAATTTGAATTGTGTCTCAAAGCAAATTGATAGTTGATAATTGATTAAAGCGATCTGATGAGGGTCGTCCAGAATATGTAACAGACAAGCAGGGCAACATAACAAGAAACAAGATGATGCAAAAGAAAGGCAAGATTGAAATATACAAGAGGAAAACTGCACACTGTATATAGATGCAATTCGTCAGAAAACTTCTGGCTTATGAATGTTGTGCTCCTGGATCCATGATTCAAAAAGTCAGGAAATGGCTTGATATTGCTGCACAATCTTTGGCCTGCATTGCCAGCAGCAAAAAGCTTCACGTAACAAATGGCAGCCAGGATGTTGATAAACACCAATGGCAGCAGTCAAGACAGTCTACTCTGGTAACACAATATCTATTGCTGCAGTCACATGCAACAAAAATAATAACCTCCCGGCCTATGTGATTCAGCAACTATTTCTAGTGGAACTGTTATAGAATAAACATATGGATCTTCTGTCCCCAAAAAGCAAGTCTGGGCATATTACATTCCTGTAGTCAAGCAGTACAACATGATTAAGAATTGCATGCTGAGTAAAAAAAAAAAAAAAAAAAAGGACCTCGCTCTGAAAGGGTCATGGCTTTGTCAGCCGCATCAAATGTGTGACAACCCTTCATTTAAAACCTGGGAACTGGACTTCTTTTCCATGTCTCTTATATACTGTGCTCTTTTTAGTTAGATGTTCTCATATTAGCCAATGAGCATCCTGAATGTTAAGCAGTCAATAAAAATGTTCCTTATGGCAGCCCAGCTATGTGAGTTGATGTGTAATAGAAAAGGCCTTCACTGAATTCTTAACTGATAGCAATTCACAGAAAAAAAATATGTCACTCAATGTAATGAATATCAAGGGATATTCCAGACCAAGGGAAGTGATAGTACCACTCTATTCTGCTCTGGACAGACCCCACCTGGAGTACTCTGTCCAGTTCTGCGCACCTCAATTTAAAAAGGATGTTGACAACCTTGAATGGGTCCAGAGGAGAGCAACCAAGATGAATGAGGGTCTGGAAGAAATGCTTTATGAAGAATGGCTTAGGGAGCTGGGAATGTCTTACAAAAAGAAGGCTGAGAGGGGATATGATAGCTATGTTTAAATATCTGAAAGGATGTCACATTGAAGAAGGGACTGGTTTGTTTTCCATGGCTTGAGAGACTAGGACACAGGGCAATAGTCTCAAACTCCAGGAAAAGAGATTCAATTTAAACATTAGGAAGAAATTAATGACAGTTAGAGCTGTCCAACAGTGGAATATACTGTCACAGAGGGTGGTAGAATCTCCTTTAGGGATGGGACCAAAACCAAAAATGAAATGCTGTTTCATGTGTTATTAGCTTATTACATAACAAAAGTAAATGAAAAGAAACGAGGAAGCAGCATTTCATTACAGACAAAATGAAATGGTGGTATTTTTTTCATTGAAACACACCATTTTGTTCCATCTGTAAATCAGTCCCTTACCTGCTGGTGTCCCTTACCTGCTGCCATTGCTGCTGCTGAGACTGCCCAGCCAGGCCAGGCTATCACAGGGCCTCCTCCACCATCAGCACCACCGCCGAAGCCACTGCTGCTGCTGGTAATGTCACGGGGGTTCAGCCAGTCCGAGAAGGCTGGCCTGGGCCTCCTCCTCCTCCTCCTCCTCTGCCACTGCCGCAGCACACCCCAGCTGTCCTCAGAGGTTGAACGGTCCAGCAGAAAACCACCCCGCTGCCGCTGAAGGCCCAGGCCAGCTGGGGAGGCCGTGCCGCCACTGGCGCCACTGCCACCACCTAAGGCCCCCGCCAGTGCGAGAGCCCAGGAGGAGGGATAAGTAGGGGCCCCGGAGCAGGAGGAGGGGTGGGCTGCTCAGGAAGGGACTTTCCAGGGCCCCCCCCCCCAATTTCATTTTGTAAAATATTTATTTTGTATGAATGTTTTGAAAAAAAAATCGTATGAAACGAAATGAAAGGAAATGCAGGGAGGGAGAAGCAGAACAAAATGGAATGCAATTATTCCATTTTGTGCCTATCCCTAGTCTCCTTCTTTGGAGGTTTTTAAGCAAAGGCAGGATGATCATCTGTCAGGAACACCATGATGGGGGTTCCTGCATGGCAGGGGGGTTGGACTGGATGGCCCTTGAGGTCTCTTTCAACTCTATGATTCTATGATTCTGTGATTCTATGAATAGAATTTTGGTAAAAAAAAAATGCCTGTTGGGTTTCCAGAATGTCTGCTATATTTGATATCCAAATCCTGATTACTGGCTTCATACGGAATATGTTCATGATTCTTTGAGTTTTCTTACACACACTAGAGTTTCTTGGATATAAACACTATTATTCCTGGTGCAATTGTGTGGACAATAGGGATGTGCATTATTGTTTATTTATTTATTTTTCTTGTAGATGAAGAGGAAAACATTCAAATGTTTTCAGCACTGGTTAAGGTGATAGAAGTTTCATGCATTATGTGCACTTTAGATTGCTTTTTGTGGGGAGAAAGTCAAAAAGTGGGTTTTTTTGTGAACAAGTGGTCTATTACAATGGCTTTTTCTTCTTTTTGCATAAAATAGAATGTTATAGCAGTTTGATGCAATTATTCTTGCTAATGCTGCTGCTGACAAAAAACACTAATCCTTTCACTCTGGTGCAGAAACACAACAGTCTTATAGCAGTTGACAATATATATATATATATATATATATATATATATATATATATATATATATATATATATATATATATATATATATATATATATATATATATATATATATATATATATATATATATATATATATATATATACACACAGTTTGTCTTTCAGACACTTTCAGAGGATGAAAAAACCTGCAAATTGCATCCTCACTAGTCTCTATGTTATTTGACTCTTGACTGACTCATGATTGATGGGTTCTGACCTTGTTTGTTCTCTTCTCATTTTTTGTTCCTGGCTTTTAACTTCTGATTTCAGACTCTCTCTGCAACAATCTGCAAATCAGGCTCGCTATGGGTCATGGTAGCCTTTCTCCCATTTTGCTTCCATTTCACCTTGACTTTAGTGACACAAACACAGTGACTGAGAACATGAAAGAACGGGTATTGCATTTCATCAAGAGATTATGCTTGAACAAGCACCACTAATTTAGATACCATCCTTTGTTGGGTATTGAAACTAACTCGATCAAAATGAAATATCTGAGCCACCCCCTGTAGTCCAAAGAACACAGTTACATTAGCTGCTAAAAGTACCCCATAAGTGGGGGATGATAGAAAATGAATATGAACATTCCTAATTTTCCCTTCCAAAGAGATATGTCTGGAAATATATTATAATATGTCAGGGCTGTCCAACGTTGAACAGGCCGAGGTCTACATTTTCTGGCCTAAAGTATCTGAGGGCTACTACACTAATACCTCTACTTATGAATTTTATCCATTCCAAGCACATGGTCGAAAGTAAAAAAAATTGTAAGTAGAGCAGTGGTTTCCCATAGGAATGCATTGAAATCCATTCCCTCTGGAATGGATTAATTGATTTTCAATGCATTCCTATGGGAAGGCTGACCATACACACACTGCCTTTGCACCTGATCAATCATCTGGCCAGCGGGGGGAGCAAGGGACCATGCCATGGCCCTTGAACTGCACCACTTGGGCTGGCAGACCCAGAGCTTTGCTGGGGGAGTGGTGGTCCTTGGGATGGAGGAGGGAGGGCTGGAGAACTTGTCCCCTCACTTTTTTTTATTGGTGGCCGGCGGGCTACTTTTGAACCCTTCACAGGCTACCTGTTGGGCAGTCCTGTAATATGTGATGCAGAATTGGAGTTGCAGTGTAGCTCAAAGTCTGCGAGACCCTTTAGATCAGGCATGTCCAAACTTCAGCCCTCCAGATGTTTTGAACCACAACTCCCATAGTCTTTGTAATTGGCAATCTAAGCTTAGAATTCTGGGAGTTGTGGTCCAAAACATCAGGAGGGCCGAAGTTTGGACATGCCTGCTTCAGATGGTCCTTACATATGCTGGCTGATATGCAGTCTCCCCAGATAAGCTGCAGATGCTGTAAAGAAGAGGAAAACCAGAATTTGGTAGCTTAGCTATCACTGAAAAAGGAAACTATTACTAACCATTATCTCCATCTGCTCTGTAGAGGAGGTACCAGTTACAAAACAAAACAGGGAGACTGTTCACATTGGCATATAGAATAATATATGGATCACTGTTTGAACTACATGGTTTGGTTTGAAGCAAATGATGTTGTTTCCACTTAGATTGATCCATTTTGCCCCTTTCAGAGCTATCACATACATTTCTGGTCCAGCAGTAGGGCATGAATCCCTATTTTGTATGACTCAACACAACCTTAATGAGCTTGTTGTGTAGCTTGGGAAGATGGAACTCTTGGCACTGTTTAATGAGGAGACAACCTTGTGACAAGGTGACATATAGGGTGCTATGACATTTAAAAGAGTGGATCCTCCTCTATTTTCATCATCTTCAGTGTTTGATAATTTTTCCTTAACTGACCCAGTGAAGTTCTAATACTAGGCTTGTTTGATGTATTGCCACTTCACCACCCTTCTTACTTTCTTTAAGTAAATAAAGGAGAGTCAACCCAGCCTCCTGAATGGGAGCTGTGAGAGAAGGTGGGGAACGAAGCTGTGTTCATGCCATGGACTTCACCCTTACAAGCAGGACAGCCCCAGCTGAGGGAAGTGGCAACCTTCACTTCAGTGTTTCTTCCTTGTACTGCTGATATCCTTGGCTGTTGTTGCTGGTCCCAACTCATGAGCTAAATAAAACAGGTGAATCTTGGTCTGTGTGGATACAGAC
Source organism: Phrynocephalus guinanensis (assembly GCA_037367245.1). Lineage (NCBI taxonomy): Eukaryota > Metazoa > Chordata > Lepidosauria > Squamata > Agamidae > Phrynocephalus > Phrynocephalus guinanensis. The sequence continues at coordinate 10,495,768 of CM074748.1, forward strand.
CTCCTGCTAGTGGGGCGGCTAAAAAAATCTGATAAATAAATAAATATATAAATAAATAAATAAATAAATAAATAAATAAATAAATAAATATACACCAGTGGTTCTCAACCTGTGGGTCCCCATTTGTTCCTGGGAGAGATGGGCACGAAACGAACAATTTTTCATTTTCGTTTTTCGTTTTTCATTTCGTTACGTAATGAAACGACAAATGAAATTTGTCTCTAAAATGAAACAAAATGAACAGAAACGCGGGGATTTTGTCGTGCGTTTCGTTTCCATTACAGCAATGAAGTGAGCTGCTTTAAATGTTAAAAAAAATCACTTAAAATTGGAATAAATGGTAATGAACCGGTAACGAAACAGTAATGAAACAAAAATGAATTTTTTTGCAAAAAATCGCAAACAATGGAAATGAACTGAAACGGACCTCTAAACGACAAACGACAAAAAAAAACTCCATTTTTTTCTATTCATGCCCATCTCTATTTCCTGGACTGCAACTCCCAGAAGCCTCCACCATTTGTATTGGAAGGGGTTTCTGGGAGTTGCAGTCCAGGAACATCTGGGGACCCACAGGTTGAGAACCACTGATATACGCCATGACTTCCAGGGTAGACAGAAGGATTGCTCAAGTGAGGGTTAGAATAGGTTGCACTTAAGAGAAGAACCTTTTAAGCTTGGATTGAATGGCACCCAATTTCCTGTGTAAGCAGGTCCAGTGGTTCATGGACTTCCCTTGCCTTAGGCCAGGACACACAGCCTATGAGTACAGTTTGAGGAAACCTGGTTTGATAAAACTTTTTTCCCCCAAATCGGATTCCTGAAGTTGAAATCTCTGTAGTTGTCCAGACAAATGCTCATGTTGCAGGCATTGGTAGGGGCAGAGAGGGAAAGTTATGAAATGAGATCAGCAATTTCCACTTCATCCATTTGCCCCTTTACTTTTATTTTTTTCTGAAGTTACATAGCACTAACTTTGGTGGAGCAATAACTTTGGAAGGCATTGGTTGATTCCACCCCCATCCCAAGAAATACTATTTAGAAGCAAGAAGCACTCAGTTGAAGCCACTGACTCCCAACTGCCCATTTGTATCAGATCAGGCAAATATGAAGAGCAGAAAGCAGAAAAAAAGTGATAGCAGCTGACTTAGAGTGCAATAAACCACCTCCTGTCAACTAAATAAAAGGTTATGACTCCCCACTGAAAAACACCAGGCTTTCCTATGCTTAGCTTTGCAATATGCTGTCACTGGTTTTTAATTTGATCTCAACTATGCCAAATCTTATGCAAATTGTGGGGTAAATAGCCAATACAGTTGATCTCTGAACCAGCAACATTATCTCAGGTCTTAATTGGTGAACTGCTGCTGAGTGTGTATGTTGAGACTCAGCTGTAGAAAACAATGAGATGTACAGCACTGGTTCTTAGCAAAGGCCCTTGTTGATTAAAATAAGAATATTGAGAAATTATAATAATTGTGAATGGTGAGGCAGATTCTCCATTTAGCAATAAAGAGTACAGAAAGCAGGGTCCATAGTACTTTCACTTCACTTCTTAGTTCCTGGGAGCCTCATCTGAGTCCCCTCTAACACTGTGGTTCCCAGACTTGGGTCAACAGATATTCTTGGACAACTCCCAGAAATCCCAACTGGAATAGCTAGTAGTGAAGGCTTCTGGGAGTTTTAGTTGAAAAAATCTGGAAACCCAAGTTTGGGAACCTAAAGGAACAGACTTGGTGCTCTTGGATTAATCACAATTGCCAGCTTTTATGGATAAGACCCTTAGAATTTAGGGATGGTTGGCCCTTCTCCTTATACGGTTTCTCTTGTCCTTCTCTCATCTACTCAGCTACTGAGCTCAGCTATATTATGCCTGTATATGGGCTTTCCTAGTAGTTGACCTCACATTCTTAAATGCACACACATAGTTCTTTCTCCTTAGGACGTGATAACCAATCTAGTGTTAAAAAGGGAAGGTTTTTTCGCCCAGAAGGCTTTTGTTGTAGGATGTTATAAAGAAGAACATAGTGTAATAGCACAAAGAATCACTTCCTGGGGAGAAATCATGGATTTATAGAAACAGCAATATGCCCATTTGCCAAAAAAGAAAAAGAAAAAAGAAAAAACAGAATAAAGGGGAATCTTCTAATAGTGTCTAACTGAACAGTCCAGCTATTCATTGTTCTGCCGATTTCAGGTCCTGAGCCTTGCTGAAGTGAGGATGTATATGTGTTATGTTTCACATCACAGTGAGATCCCAGAGAAACAGCAGGCTTATTTTTCCCAAGTCGAAGTCCAAAACAAGAGAGGAATGAAAAGAGGATGTCTGAGACTCACTTGAAAAGAAATATGCTTTCTTGTAGATTTTCCAGTACACATGAAACCAGGTTTGTATCAGCCTTGAATTAGGGTTAGAAAAGAACTTGGCCTGAAAACATGGAGTTTCTGGTGGTCAACACTGCCAATTTTGGACTGTGACTGTATAAGGCATAGATTGAAAATGTCTCAACTTGAGCATTGTGTCCCGTTCTGGACACTGCACTTCACGAAAGATGCTGACAAGTTGGAACAAGTTCAGAGGAGGGCGACAAGGATAATCCGAGGGCTGGAAAACAAGCCCTATGAGGAAAGACTGAAAGAACTGGGCACAGTATAGTCTTGAGCAAAGAAGACTGAGGGGTGATATGATACCACTTTTCAAATATTTGAAGGGCTGTCATACAGAGGAGGGGCATGGTCTAAGGTCAAGGGGAGGACAAGGCCCTATTATCTATGAACTATGAATATAATGATAAAAAGAATGCTTGCTAGATTATGCATTCATTATTATTCTTGCTTTCCTCTCTGTTGAGAATGCAACAAAATATGTCAGAGGGTGAGAAGAATAATTTTTGTGGTTCTCCCTCCTTCTGTGATAGAGGCAAAATATGATTTGCATGCCTAATATACATTCCACATCTAGCTTTAAAAGCTTCTTCTGCTTCTATATTCATCCAGTGGTGTAGTAGTCACAAATTTGGAAATGCAGAGACGCTCCACACATACATATATGCATACACATTTTCCTTCCTGAGAGCTCATGTGCTCATTTGCACACTCCAAATTATGAGTTAGCTGCAACTGTAGTGGAAGAAGGCAGGAATCCGTGGGGAGTGAAGAGGGAAGCAACCATCCAGAGACATCACCCCTGCCTTCTTCTTGCATGGCTGGTAAAATGCAGAGGTGGTGGTATCTGCTAAGGCTTCCCCACACTTCTGTCTGCCCCCTCCTTCTCCGGAGCACAGCAATAGGACAATGAAACACACAAACAAACACACAAACACAGAGTGAGGGGGAGGGGGAGATTGGGGGAGAGAGAAGGAGGGAGAGAGAGTGAGAGAGTGAGGTGGGTGGGGATGAAGCAAAGAAGCAAGTTTTTAAGGAAGTCCATTGGGTGAGTAGCAGTATGTCTCCTCCTCTGGGTTTGAGTTGACATCTGTATGCTGACAAAGAGCATTATCCCACAGTTGGAAGAACCAGCTCCTAAGAGAAGGCAGATTCGCTCTGCCAATGATCACGTGATTCGGAACAGGGGTTTCTGTGTCCTCACAGATGGTGCTGTATTCTCTGCCTAAGTTTTGTCCCTGCCACCGTGATGCACATCAAAATGCCAGTTTCTGTAATGTTTCCCCTGCTTTTCCATTGCAAACTTTTTTAAAAAAAGTTTCTATGCCGATATATCTCCTTCCTTGTGTCATTGTGAACTCTGTGGTAATTTGTGCAATTATAATTATTCTTACATCATGGTGTTTAATAGGGAGGTTTTCAGGAAATTTTCAGTACTAGGGAAATTTTCAGTAATGTCAGTAAAATACAGGCCAGCACATATGACATGGGCTTGCCGGCGTATCGATATCCTGAAACTACAAATGCTTTTAAAAAGGGAAGTAATCACAATGGGGGACACGAGAAAAAAACTATGTTTGTGTCACCTTAAAAGACTCATTGAAAGTAGACCCAAAAAACAGTACCTCCAGAGGTGGATGCTGGAATGTGCTTAAAGGGGCGTGGTCAATTTTTTTAAAAAGATGGCTGCTTGTGGGGGCATGATTTTTGAAGACAGTTTTTCTGGCATTTACAAATGCTTTTTAGTAGTTTTGCAATCAGAATCAGAATCAGAATCAGAATCAGAATCAGAATCAGAATACTTTTATTGACCAAGTGTGGTTGGACACGCCCAGAATTTGTTTTGGTAAAATATGCTCTCTCTATATAAAAGGAAATATAAGAATCATATAGTCAACAATAAAAACACAATACAACAATACAATATAACCTATTATTTTAAAAGGAAGAAGAAAAGTAAAAATTAATTATTCAACAGTTTGATAGCACTTGGAAAGAAACTATCTTTATATCTTGTTGTCCTAGTGTGCAATGCCCTAAAATGTCGCCCTGAAGGTAACAATTGAAACAGGTTATGTCCAGGATGTGTGGAATCTGTATATAGGCAGGCAAGTGAGTGAGGCAGATCAAGCTGCCTTGAATGGAGTGTGAGCAGGGGCGTATCTGGGGGGGGGGGGGGCAGAAGGGTACGTCTTCCCTGGGTGCAGCAATCTGGGGGCACCTGGAGGGGGAGCAGGAGGAAGAAGCCATGCACCCCCCTGCCACCCAGCAGTCCTTCTTTCCACTAAGGCTTGGGGATGGCACCCCCTCCACTGCCTCTGCTGCCGCACACCAGGCAAATGGCAAAGCAGGAAGGCAGGCAGGAGTGTGGTGGCTGAGGTGCCTTCTTCCTCTTCCTCATGCATGCACACGCGCACACACACACATCCGCCCATGTGTCCGTGTGCACACGTACCCACCCCACACCCATAGGGTTCAGCCTCCCATTGCTGGGGGGGTATGATGTGGAGGGGGGAGGCAGGAAGGGCCCAAAAATGAATTTTGTCCCCAGGCGTTCCAAATCTTGGCTATGCTTCTGAGTGTGAGGAGGGCAGGATGCCTTTCCACTGAAAGAGTGAAATGGTCTGAAGTGAAGCAGCAGGAATACATATCCCTATAATTTTGAGTTTGAAGGATGAGACAGTCTGAAACGGTCTAAGCTGCCTGAGGGGAGGGGATGGAAGGATTGATCTGACAGAACCAATAGGGAAAGTCCCAGGAGAGTCCTAACTGCAACGAGGTGCTTGTGTTTCAATGCCCGATGGAGTGACATGACCCTAGCCCTGCCATTATCTTACCCTGATAATGTGGGGCAACATTTGATGCTGTTTCAAGTTTAAACATCCAGCATTAGAACAAATTGTACCTCCTAGTCCAGCATCATCTGTGGCAGGGGATCATTGCCCCCTCCCATCCAAAGAGGCTTATAATGTCAACACTGGGATCCATTTTGTGTGGGACAGTCTATATTAGGGACTGCCCCACTCAGCTCCTTGACTTTTTGCTGTTGCTGCGGAGATCCCTCCCCCCTCAAGTTGATATTGAGGTCAGCTGGTCACTTCAGGGCCGAATGGGAATTTGTGAATGCCACCAAGATTGGCCATGGGTTCCAGTGTGTTTTCGCCCATCCCATTATCAACTAATGAGGTTTAGGTTGTCCTTAAGTTAGGTTGCAACGGCGGGTACGGCATGGGTTAATGGAGTCAGTTGAGATCCCAGACTGGCATCCAAAGTGTGCTTGGTAGCCCTCTGTCTTAAATAGGTTTTGGATTGGAACATAGCATAAGGAAGACATAAATTAGGATGAGTAAGTGGCCAAGGGCAGCCCTGATGTATTTAGACCTTTAATGGGGATCTCACTGAGCGGCATCTGGGATAAGCGGTTCTTATCGAGTTACCGATCGCAACCTATTGCACTATGTAGGCTCCCTTATCTCACAGTAGTTTTGAGAAGTTAATAAAGTTGTGGCCCTTGTTTAACCCAGAAGCTGTTGTCTCGCCTCTTTATTTCAGGCTGGGGGGGGGGGGAAGGTGAATTTTTCAGGCAAGAAAGCTATTCCGCAGATTTGAGCCGTACTTTGCCCACTGATGGGCTGTTACATATAGAACTGAGGTGTACTTTGTAAGTGGAAAAGCTATTCTGTGCAACAGCTCTGTGCTTTACTAGTTGAGTCAAGATGTAAAAATTTGAATACATGGAGTGCTAAAATAATTAACAAGAATTTATAGAAAAAGCAGCCCTCAAAATGTACAGTATGCTTTAAAATGAGTTATCAACAGCGGTATAATAAAAGTCTATTTAAAACCATTAGCTAACTCTCCAGTCCAGTTTGGGTCAAGGTCAGAGTACATTAACATTGCCTTGCGAAAGAATCTCTTTCATGGTTCACAGTAGAGATGGGCACGAACTGAAAAAATGGTGATTCGTTTTGGTTCGGTTCATTTTAGGGTTTGGCTCAGTTCGTTTCATTTTTAACAATTTTTTTCAAATATTCATTTTGTTGGTTCGTTTTGTTTGTTATTCATTTCCCCCGCTTTGCGTGTTTTAATCCATTTGACAGTGCGCGGGCGGGAAAAATTTTAAAAATAATAATTAAAAAACCCACCGACGTTGACAACAACTGCACAAACTGGACTCACAGCATCCTCATCCTCATCATCCACATCCTCCTCATCATCTTCAATCCTCATTCATCATCCTTACCGGCCTGACAACAGAAAGCTTGATGCATACATAGAACTGAGGTGGTCTTTGTAGGTGGAAAGGCTGCTGCATAAAATTCATCTGGTCTTGGGAGGAAGGGAAGTTATAAAAAAAAAAGTAGTATAAAACAAAGTAAAAATGAAAAGGAGAAATGAAATGAAAGGCAAGGGGTAAAGGTGCGTAGCAGCATTTTCAGGCATTTTGGCATTATCCCATTGCTACATTATGTGCACAAGAAAAAGCAAAGATGCCTTTCACCAGACAGTTTGCTTAAACCATTTCTACTGATTTCAGGCAAAAGCATTTCACTCCCCTTTTGCATAAATGGAATAAATAGGTCCCAGAACTGACAAGAAAAGACTGGGTGAGGCTTGCTATGATCTCATGGCATGCATTGCTTGGTGAAGAAGCAACTTATTTTGTTTTGCTCGCTTTACTTTCCCTCTTTTCCCCTCCTCCTGTGGCAATTTCTTGTGCAAAAGGCGCGGGGGGGGGAAATGCACAGGGAAAATTAAATGGAGAGAAGTCTCAATTTTTCCTTGCCTTTCGCACAAGAGACTGGTGCATTCTAGGGGGTCTTGTTAAGAGTATCATAGAATCATGAAGTTGGGAAGGGGCCTTCGAGTCCAATCCTCTGTTGAAGGCAAGAATACAAATCATAGGAAGCCATTTTGCATAGGAACGGTATCATTTCTGTGTTGACTGCTGTTAGGGGGGGAAAACTCAGGCACAGAGGATCATGAGGCAACAGGAAGAATAATGTGAGACTTCTGGTGAGGTTTCTCGTTGGGGAGGGGAATTACACTGAGATTTTCTTGATACAAGGAGAAAAGGGGAATCTGTGCAAGATTCATATCCCTACATGGGCTCACCATACCATTTGGGACTTAGGAATCCCTGGACAAGACTTATGACATGTGGGCCACCTTGCTGCACAAGCCCTGGCGGCAGCAGCACAGACTGGGCATGGCTCCCTGTGGGCCTGCTGTTCCAATCCCAGCTACAACATAAGGCTCACACCCCACCAGAAGAAGCAAGGGATTAAAAAGTCAGGTCTACCACCACCACCATGTTATGTGTGCTGCAGTTAAGCATTCTGAAGAGGAATGATAGCAATTCTTTCAGCTGCTGGAAGCCTTTTGCAACATTACCTGATTACCAGTGTTTTGCCTCACTTTGGGGATCAGTTACTTAAACTTCCTTTGTGCCCATTTCACAGTTAGCTGAACCTGAAACGGTTCCAGTTCCCTGCAGACCTTTGCTTGCCCCACTTCTGTGACATCACAGGAACCTCCCCTGGCTTTAGGATTTGGCTTTAAGATATGTGAAAACTGGGGAGATTGGTTACAACAGGAAACTGTACTAGAAGGTCAGGGAGCTGGTGCAACTTGAGAGCAAAAGGCAGGGCAACAGAAGCACCGGATATATAGGAAGCTGCCTTAAAATGACTCTAAACTGCCAGGTGGCACAGTGGTTAAATGCCTGTACTGCAGGTAAAACTGTGCTCATGACCTGGGGTTCAATCCCAGGTAGCAGGCTCAACGTTCACTCAGCCTTCCATACTTCTGAGGTTGGTAAAATGAGTACCCAGCTTGCGGGGGGGGGGGGGGCTCCATACTGTAATTAAAAAACTGTAAACTGCCCAGAGACTACTTGAAGTGGTATGGGGCAGCATATAAGCAGAACATTTTGCCTTGCTTTGCTTTATTCTTCTAGTTTAAACAGTTATTCAAAGTTATTTTTGGATGAGAGTTCCCACCATCTTCCAGCCAGCATAGTGGCTGGGAGCTGTAACTGAGAAATAGTTGCAAGTTCCTTCTTCATCAGAACCAACAGAATTTTCATCTAGGCCAGGGACTTTCATTCCCTCATTTCTTGTGATTGATTTATTCCTGATTGTTGTCTCTTTGTCTGTCTAGCTTTCTATTGCCCACTGTTATGGCCAATCGCTTTCCATTCTCTTAGGGAGATCTGTTTCAAAACATACACTACTTGTGCTGCTTTCGACTAAGGATACCAGAAACTGAATCTGGCAAAGTGATGCAAGCAACTATATATGATTTTACACTCAGCTAGAACCCTTCCCCTAAAGAGGAGGTGTGTTGTGCAGCTGATATATTAAATGAGATTGCAGCTGTTGTTTTTACTGCCATGCTCTCCTTTCTGCCCACAATTTTACTTCTTTGGAAGGCTGGTGCTGTGCTTGGATACAAAACAGAGAATATGCTGTTCCACATGTTTCATGTCACCCAAATCACACCCATTTGTACTACTACATTTTTTAATTTAATGATTGATACATTGGGCTGTGAAAACTGACTGTCAGACTAATTCATATCATATTAGAAGAGGCAGGGGGTGAGGTGAATCTGCAAGCGTATGGTAGGTTTATTAATGTACTCTTTAAAAAAAGAAAGACTAATGAAATCTTCAGTCATGCTCTAATGAATCTTAATGAAATGAAATACTTAAGGGTGGTGTTGTCCATATGGACCCACTTTAGAAAGGAGGAACATGAGCCAAATTCAAAATATTAACCTAGAGATTTCAGCCCAGAGAGGAAACATATGTCACTGTCACCAACAATTTACACACACACACACACATGCACACAATACACACACACACTTATATTTCATTTTCTAGTCCTTTCTTTTGAAGCAGAGTTAAATCAGGATTAAGAAACAGAGTGCAAGAACAAGGCCAATCAAATGCTCTGTTACATCTTGTTTTTCTAAGCTGTACATTTTAATCCCCACTATGTTCCTTCCAGTGGTCACTATGGGCGTTTATACACGACCCCTAAGCTCCGTCGCAAATGGCTGCAAGCTCCGGACGATAAAAATGTTTACCCACCAGCTCCGGAGTTTGCAGACAATTAAGTGCGACCCCGCCCACTTAGCGCGACCAAACTGCACTTTTCTTGTACCTGCTTTTTTATAGTGAAAATATTTGATGCAGAGAGTTCCTGAGCTCTCCTCGCTTCTTTCTGTTGTTTTTCTTTTGCCTCCGCCCCTTAAAGAGGAACCAGGAAGTAAACGGAGGTCGGAGCAACCAGAGGTAAGCCTTTTATTCTTTTGTCTCTGTCCAAGGCTTTTTTCCCTCCCCCCCTCACGCAGACAGAACAAAGAAGTGCCGAGTGGGTGGGGAGGGAGGAACAGCAATGAACCCTCAAGATCTCTGGTCCGAATTTAAGGGACCAGCGGATCTTAGTGGTCGTGTAAAAAGGCCCTATGAGAGGGAAATATTTAGACCAGGTACCAAAGTAATGTTAAATCTTTGCTCTTGTTCTGAGGTCAGGAATGGGCTGGAGAAGTAACAAAAGTGAAGGATCATTAGGTTCTGGCTTAGTCAGGAATTAGACCATAGCATCCAGTATTCAAGTGGCATCCAATGAATTTCTCTCCTATTTGTACATCTAAAACATCCTTGAATGTAGTGAACTAGTGTATCAGGGGGAATGGATTGTGTTGAAACCATCTTCCCTGTATTCACTTGCATTCACTTCAGACGGAGGACCTGAGGACCTGAGATATAAAGACACAAATGCCTCAGAAGGATTAGAGTCTTACACAACCAACACACAACCCTCCTTCCCCCACCTCTGCAAACCAGGCTGAAAATGAGATGCATGTTGGTTGCCTTCCAGTGGCACTTATCTGTAGCCATTGACTGTCTGCACAGTCTCTCTAAACACCATTTAGCTGAAGTGCTGCTGTAGCTGTGAACCTGTGGCTGTGATAGATCATCCTCAGTGCATCACAATTACAGCAATACCCATCTTGAAAAGAGGTATTAACTTTTGACAACACTTCTTTAAAAATCTACAAAGAACTTAATGCATCTTCCATGCTCACCACTGACATGAAGCATACTATTGGAAGAGTGCTTTCACAGAAGAAATTACATTCCCAAAGACACTGTAATAAATTAATATTGCATTGCCAGAATAGAAAAGGGGGTGGGGAACCAATTAATAGTAAAACATTTACTTGGGCAGAGGTACCGGTGAACAAATTGGCCTATTTCTGGTTCATGTCACTTTTTCATCTGTTCACTCATATATCCATTCCACCCTGTTTCCTCATTAATCTATGAGTGTGTTTTTTAAAACAACAACAACGATGAATCGTTGCATGTAAATATGTGTTTGAATATGCATTTCTAAATGGATTTTCTCTCAAAATATGCATTTCTGAATGTATGTGTTCAATATATACACTCTGACACATAACCATTTCTAGATTTGCTGAGATGAGAACTGCATACAAACATTCAGTACATGAAAATCAGAGGGGTAAGTAGCTAATTTGCATATTTACAGAAGTGGGGAGGATTTGGTCAGTTTGATGAGAAATTTAAAGGCATTGAATTCCTAGACTGGCATAGAGTTCAGTGAATTGCGTACTTGGCCATAGTTTGGGAGTTCCATTCCCTGATGTACCTCCTGGGTAAAGAGCCAACCAGTGTAGCTTTCATAAGCTATACAGTCCCAGGAAACCCCCCCCCCCGAAGAGGGGAATTGCAAATAACTTTGATACTTTAGACCTAGAAAACCTTGGAAATGGTTGCTGTAATTTGGAATTGACAGCACGCAGTCATGCATATACATATGTTTATGTATGTGTGAATGTTTGTGTGTTAAAGAACTTAAGCTCTGTCCACAAACATCTGTATATTTCAAATACTAGGACATCCCATCCTCTTGCTTCTGCATTTAAATTTATATATATACAACTGTGTAAAAGTAAAATATAATTATTCGTTTCTGATGTTAGGAACCATTTTAGAACTGGCCTTTTAAAATGATAATTGTTCTTAATTTTTAAAGGCTTATTTGTTTAGCCCTTGAATTGGTTACAATGGCTTTCTAAAACAAAGTGGAACTGTGTTACTGTCATAAACACATTGACTGAAATCCTGTTGCATACCTATGGGGACAGCTTAATTTTTGGAAGCAAATTGCTGTAAGTTAAAAAAAAACACACCCACAGACACGTTCGATTTCATACCAAGTTGCACAACCTGGTACATAGAAGATATTTCTTAACTTATGGCAATTTGCCTCTAAATGTTATGCTGTTTGTGTAACTGCACAATAAATTTCAGCAATAACTTCAAAAAACAATTATCTCTGAAGACACTACAGTATAAAAAGGCCTCAGGACTTAGCTTTTGCAAACACCTCTAGACTTGTGAATTATAGAAAGCTGTTGATCTACTCTAGTCTTGAGGTCTACATTAGAGATGGGCATGAAATGAAAAATGAAACACTGTTTTGTTGTGTTGTTAAGTAACAAATTACTTTGTTAGGTAATGAAATAGTAGGATGTGTTTCATTTCATTTCATAACGAAACAGCATTTCCCCCATCTAGAATGAAATGATTCATCCTTGAGGAAATGGTAGGGGAGCTTCCTCAAGCACTCCCCAGTAAGCCCCCCCAATTTTGGAAAGGTTTGGGGGCCAGGAGGTTGTGTTATAAAGCTCCAAAGGGGGTGAACCTAAGAAAAAATATTTCAAATTGGAATCGGAAGCCAAGCCGTGGTGGCGCTATGCTCACCTGCGGCTTCGCTTCCAAAGTTCCAGTTCTAATTAGAAATATTTTTCCTAAGTTCACTCCCTTTTGAGCTTCATAACTCATCCCCCTGACATCAAAACCTTTCCTAATTTTGGGGGCTTACAGGGAAGAGCTTGAGGAAGCTCCCCTGCCATTTTGGTCCTTTAGGACCCAGGGAAGCATAGCGTTTCATTTCATTTCATTTTGTTTCATAACAAAACAAACTATTTTACAAATTGCAAACTACTAAAGAAATGAAATGAATCAAAACACTATTTTTCCATTTCATGCCCATCTCTAGTTTACATGTGCTTTTAATTCTATTCTGTCTCCTGGGCCTCTTCTTTTATATAACTAAATCAAGAGCAGAGCACTAAACAAATCTGAGGAAATGTAAAAGCTCAGATAGGAACATAAGTGCTTGACGCCAGCCACATCTACAGTAGTGTTTTCCTCCAACTGGTTTGTTGAACACGCTATTACATTTCAAGAATGAATTTCAGAAAATCTATTGTACGAAAGGGGAACAAAAAGGTAAGGCTGGCTCAATACATTTTGATGCTTCAGGCAAAGGGAGAAAACAGTTTCCTCTCCCCATGCTCTTGGCGAAATAGCTGATTGTTGATGGAAACTATCATAGAGCTAAGAACAAGAGGCAAGCAAAGGGCAGCCTGTATTCCACACACCCTGCTTCTCCAGTCTCTTGCCTCCTCAGCCTTCACAATGAAAGAGGCCTAAGCTGGTCGTCTCCATGGATATCTAGATGCCCCTCAAGTTCTGTGTTCCAGTAACGGGCCCACGGTTCATGGATGATCTGTCTTGCACCCTGCTAGATGTCATGTGATCCAATCCTCATCTAGGAGTATTTATGAGTCTTCAGTTGTCCATGAAGGCTCGGTTCCTGTGAAGGAGGAAGGGCATGTGACCGCATCAGGGGATAGATAAGTCATAAAGGTTTTTTGGTCAGATTAGTGGAATTTGCAGAGCTGGCGGTTATAATTCATTTTAATTTTACTCTCCCCTTTCTTTTTAACTGACAAGGAAAGAAAAAAAATCCATCCACTTTCTAAGGCAGTCACTGGAATGGACATGAGGAAGGAATTTGAAAAGGGGCAATGCACATAATCCTCCTCTTTGATTCTTTTTTTAAAAAAATACGGCCTTGCAGAAAGTTTGTTCTTCTCTATCTTGTTTCCATCTGTTCTCTCTGCTCTTGCCTTTCTTTTCTCCTGGCCATTAAATTCGTGGTGCTGCAGCCACAAGGCTGTTCATGATTTTTTAAAAATCCATGATTTTGCAGCAGGAGAGGCAGAGAAGAATCATTTCAAAGGTAAAGGGCATGTACTCCTTCGTCTTCTGGGTTTTTTTCTTTTCCTGTTGAATCAAATGAATTCCAGATTTAACATAAAGGATCTATGGGTGTGTCATTCGGTCCTTTTAATGCATCTGTGCTCTTTGCTCTGCCCTCGGTTGCCTTGGAAACTAGGGGCATCTTGGCACTGGTTCTGTTTACCTTTTTTTTTTCACATTGTCCAAAGACAGTGTACATCTCTCAGTGTCTTACTCTGGTCAATGCTTTCTTCATTGATAGTCTTTCTGTATACCTGAGACCCGAGAGATAGTCAAGATGTGAACTGGGGCAAAATGTTCATTACTGACTGTTTAGATCAGGGGTCCTCAAAGTTTTTGAACAGCGGGCTGGTCCACCATTCCCCAGACACCACTGGGGGCCAAGCCACAAGCAGGTGGGCAGGGTGGAGGAGGAGCAGTGGTGGGGCCTCAGGGCCATGGAGGGAGTAGGAGACCTTGCCGCAGCCTTCCTGTTTTAAATTGCCCCACTCGGCTGCACCCGCTGCCCCGACCATCTGGGCGGTGCGGGGGAGGATAGGGGGTGACCTTGCCATAGGCCTCCCACTCTGAATGCCCCACTAGCCAGCATGCTGATCATCTGGGTGATAGTTGGGGGGAGTGGGAGGAGCGACATAGCCCACCGCTTTGAACTGCCACAGCAATAGAAGCAGCTGTGGAGGCTGGCTTGCTTGCAAAGCAGGGGGTAGGTGGGGGGTTGCAGTTGGTCCCTGGGGGCCGGATTCAGGACCGTGAGGGGCCGCATCCGGCCCTGGGGCCTTAGATTGAGGACCCATGGTTTAGATAGTCAGTACATGGGCCTGTTGAAATGCAGTCAGTACATGGGCCCGCTGCTTGACTGAAGATTCCCTGTTCATAATGGTCTATTTAAGTAAATGTGGCACAACCCCTCCCCCAACTCACTCATAAGTTTCCCTCATAGCCAGTCTCTTCCTGCCTGCCTCCTGACCTGAGATAACCAGGTGAGTGGTAGGTCAGAGCATTGACTGTGCCCACCTTCTGTTTCACTATATGGCTGTGGGGAAGGGGGCAGAAAAAAAACCAAGAGCATGAATGTGGTTAATGAAACAACTTCCCATGCCTGAATAGAAGGAGCAAAGTGTTCTGCTCATAAATATGTTGTGTTGTATCATTACAGTCGTGACCGACTCTTCGTAACCCCATGTCCATGGAGTTTTCTTGGCAGGTACTGCCTCATAGATCAGTGATGGCGAACCCATGGCACGGGTGTCAAAGGTAGCACTCGGAGCCCTTTCTGGGGGGACCCGACATTGCCCCTTCACAGCCACCGGGATTCAGGTTAAATTGCTGTACTGGCACTTTGCCAAAAAAAAAAACTAGTGGGTTTTGAATCACAATTTGGTCTCTAAACGTTTTGCCATGACTGCCATAGGTGCATACAGCACTCTCTGAGTGGTTTACAAGTAAATTATACGAGCTGCACATTACACACACACACACACACACACACACCAGCTGGGTACTCAATTTTACCAACCTTGGGAGGATGGAAGGTTGAGTGAACCTTGAAACTCTACCTGGGATTGAACTCCAGGTAATGAGCACTCCCCCTTTTGTGTGATACGCTTTTTTTGTGCAGTACATACTTTAGATTAATTAGCCTTCTGGAGTATATTGCTTTTGTCTGATTTCCCTCCCTGCCCAGGCTCTGAGTTACAGCGAGCCTAAAGTGCACCATATAATGGTGTGTCCATGACAATGGGACTACAGAAGTTCCTTTACCCTGAGGTACCCACTGTCCCTAGCAGGGCAGAATACCAGCTCTAAGGTGTGTAGAAGGGTGTGCAGCTGATAAGGATGTTAGTGGTATTTGACAGGCTACAGAGCTGCAGGAATGGTCCCAGGTGGAATCAACTGGTATCAGAAAAGAGTATTCTTAATTTTTTTCAGCCTGCCCTGGGGACATTTTTTGGCAGGCATGCATAGCTAATTATGTGTCCTAAAGTTCCATAAAATCTGACATCTTCATGTACCTGTTCCAGGCCACATTTTATATTTTTGGTGACTTTGTGAGACTGAAGAGGAGGCTTGTTGCTAGAGAGTATACAGTGATATATATCTGTTTTTAGCATGGAAAATGACTGAAACTTTCTGGTCAAATATAAATATGTAAATGGATGTCCCAATGTCTGGTGAATGTGGATGCCAATGCCATAATTTTCAGATCAAGATTCCAAGGTTTCTGATATGAGTATGCAGTGGTTGCCAATCGTCCAGTTTCTGAAAACTGCAGCATAAAATGCAGTCCATAACTATGATCAGTATAATAATTGGAAATACAGGAAGATCTTTCATTTTAACAATGCACTTATTAGTGATGTGCATCATCCCCCTAGCCTTACCTAGTATAAGCCCCAGCTAAAGGCGGCAGGTGATTGGATAACCCTGTGCCCTTTTGGTGACACCCAGCCTGATCTTTGTCCAGGTTCAGGATGACGCTTTTGCATTTCTAAATCTCCATGGAGGAAAACATTTCTGTGAATAGGAGAAACCCAACTGGCTATGACTGGGCGAAAGTGCCTCACAGTACTGTACCATCATTTTCAGGGGATGTAGATGAGAATATTTTATTTCTGCAATTGCACAAAGGCCACTAGACAGTAGAATTTGCACCAACACAAAGGAGAAATATGGTAGAGGCATGATAGAAGGAAAAATGGACCTCTAACACACTAATTTTGACATAGCCAAGGGCCATAAAAGAGAAATGTAGGCATTCTTTCAAAGCCATACATATATATTCCGTCCGAGTAGCATCATTTAATAAACAAAGGTAAATAAGCAGGGGAAAATTAAGTTTTGGTATGGAAACCTTGTCTAACAATCATACAAATCTATGGTGAACAGCAGACAGAGTCGTGGTGTGCCATAATCTCAGCCTGAGACCACTTTACGGTTCAAGGGCATCAATGACTATCACTATGTATGGATGCCTAAGGACAACTTCCGGCTTGGAGAAATAGGCAGGATATCTCTAAGTGCCATTTGAAGGGAATCATAAGCAGGTGAAGATACCTGCTTGGGAATACCCTGAAGCAACTGGGGAGCCACTGTGTGAGACCGAATGCTGGACTGGATGGGCTGTGGGCCTGTTCCAGCAAGGCTGTTCTTATGTACTGCCTCGGTAGTAGCAGCAACCAGAAGAGTTCCTTGGTGACTTGAAGGATTCAGGTATCACTCCCCTTCTTTTCTGATGCTGATAGTTTGGTCTTTTGAATTTCCATTTCCTTAGTTCAAAAATCTGGGCATCTTTGAGTATAAGCCTTTTAAACCCAAACATACCCAAAGGAACATGGAGCATTCAGAGGGTATTTTCCCAGTCAATAAGCAGCCATGGGATCTTTGCTCCACACTGTAGTTATCCTGGGATCACACAAATCCTTCTGATCCAGTCTGGTCTTTCCCATTTGCTCGAAGACAGTGCACAGTGTACTGATTTATGTTCAGTGAAACCAGGAAGAATGCAAACACTGGAACCACAGCTTCACTGCCATAACAGTAAACACTGTCAATTTCAAGAGGCAAAAAATAAACACAGCTATTTCCCCCCCTAATCATAGCAAATCTGAGCCCAGCTTTAAAAAGGAAGAAGAGCAGGAAATAGACATCGGAATGCACAGAAACACAAAAGGAGAGGAAGAAAGAAATGGAAGTGCAGAAGACATATCTTTAAAGAAACTGCAAAGCCTTGCTTTATTTTTGGAGAGGGAACAACGACCCACTTCCAAGTCTCAATGACAGTCTCTTCACGAACAACATGGACTTTTAATTTTTTTTTTATATTTAATGATGACAACAAGCCAAAAGGAGCCTAGAGCTCATGTTGAGCAGGGAAGTCTTTGCAGCTTGAACAACTTATTTTTGTCAACAAACAAGTTTAAGGCTGGCTTTAAGTTTGGGGTGTGCCTTTTTGAAGTCTTGCAGCCTACACGGTTGATTTGCTGTGACTGGTTCGAATGGGAAGAAGGCTCATCCTTGAAGCCTTAGGGGAAGATGCAGTGGGGGAATCAGCCAGAAGAGATTTCTTCTTTTCCTCTTGCAGCACTTACTTTGAGAACGGGAAGCAATAAATAAAAGAGCACAAACATGGAATGAACTCAAAGGACATGAAATATGAATATCGGTTTCTCTGTTAGTTCTCCGACTCCATTCTCGCCCGTATTACAGCTTTTCCATTTCCCTTCCTTTACCCCCTCCCCATTTTTTTTAAAAAAATGTTCTGGCAACAAGATTTTTCTAAGGACATATGAATATTTCTCGTTTTCCCTGGCTGGGTTTCAAATGCTCGCATTATGGAAAGTGAAAAACAACTGTCAAACCACTAGACAAAAACCCTGCGCATCAAAAATTCCCTCTGTAGCCTCTCATGTGGCAAAGCAGGACTAGGTTTCTATTATACCAGGCAAGCAGGATAAATAATTAAAAAACATAATTAAAAATGTTAATAATTAACAATCCCAGAGCACCAGGTCTATCACACAGCACATTCTTTCGCGTCAGAGCGGCTCATTTCGTTCAATCGCACGGCCCTGTCAGGAAAGCAAATGGATTCCCAGTGCAAAAGAGATGTTTTCTCTGTGTCTGATGGGAACACACATCTGAGCAATGCAAGCCCCACAGACGCGTTGGAAGGGATCCTGAAGAACAGTTGCAAATGTTAAAGGCAGATTGAAATAGAAGAAGAAAGTGATAGAGTCTCAAATGCGCTGTCTTCTAGGGAGGGCGCTTCCACTTCATCTAATGCAATAGCAAATATTTATCTGCAATGTGTATAGAAATGGGCACGTGAACATTTGGAAACACTAACTTTCCCCAGATATTTTAGAAAATTCTCAGAAAAAGCGCAGGAGTTTCTGAGCAAAAGATGGCTGCATGTGGAACCTCTGGTATAGACTCTTTTGAAATGAAATACAAATTCATTTCTTATGCATCTCCCTGTAGATAGATCTATCTATCTATCTATCTATCTATCTATCTATCTATCTATCTATCTATCTATCTATCTATCTATCTATCTATCTATCATCTACCACCCAGCTTACTTCAGAGAACAACTCCAGGCGATGTACAAGGAAATTTAAAACAACAAAATAAAAACATTTTTACATTTGTCTTTGAAGATTCTCATCCAGGTGAGTTTATCTGGAAGTTGAGTCAAGGCAACTGGACTTCATCCAAACAGCTTCCTCAGTATGAAGAAAGCTAGTTGCGAGTCCTCCATTTTATAGTTCACTTTGACCTCTTGTCACCATGGTCTGAAATAGGCTCATTAGATGAACAATGGCCGGAATAGGCTCATTAGGTAGACAACAGTCTCAATAGCCTTAATGGGAACAATGGCCTAAGGTGCTCACATGAATGGCCAGAAAGTGCTGGACATGAATGCCTAGCCTCACATGCAATTGCATATTTGACTTGTGCAACTTCCACCTTGCCATATAAGTACAATAAGTTACACAAAATTTAAGTGAAGACTGCTACTGGCCATTGAATGTTACAGGGCACTGTCCTGTGAAAGGTTACTGTTTATATTAGTATGGTTAATGTTTATTTAGCTTTTCACTGATGTAAGCCACCACTGGGTCCTTTTAAAGGATAAAATTATTAAAAATACTTTATTTAAAACATTTTAAATAAAATAAAATAAATTTAAAACCCATTGGTAAAGCCTTAAGCTATGGTAGAGCATAAAGGTGCTGTGGCTGGAATACTCCATGTTTGCCTTGTAAATTCCATCTTATGCTTAGTCAAACTAGTGGTCAGATCATTAAAAACAGTGGGGATTTCTGCTTAACTAAGCAGTTGCTTGATTCGCACTTGTGCAACAGGAGGGGAAAGAGGAACCATGCACAAAAAAGACCATTCTCTGTGCTATTAATAACCCATATGATGGTGGTGAAAAGTGGCAAAAATTAATAGATTTGAAGTAATGGGTCTCTGTCGCTAGTTAATTCCATGTTCAGTCAATGGGACAATCAAATCTGAGGTAGAAGACGTAGAAGAACAGAAAGGTCAGACACTTTAATCCCCAATATAGATTATCCCTTCTTACCAAGAGGCCACTAAAATTGTCTAAAATTGTCCACATTCACAATGAGAAACTGTTCCTGTTTGTGCTTAAGAATGTTCTTAGAAAGAGTGAGATCCCTACATTTAATGGCTTCCATGGTACTTTATGAGACCTGAGATAGTCCAATGGGTCATCACAAGAGGATGGAAAGTGGAAGTTCAGCAGTCAACTCATTCACATGATGTTGCAACAAGCAAACAGAAAAAGGTCTTGGTTGCTCACTTGATCCCTACGATGAATCCTTTTTAAAAGTTAGAATAGGGAGGGAAATGACAATATAGAATCTCATCTTCAGCCCTGCCTGCTAGCCTTCATTACAAAGAACATCACATATTAAGGGGACTGCTTACTTCCTACTATGACATGTTCTTTCCACGTATGCAAAATAAAGCCCATGTTTACTTGTCAAAGGCCAATCAGAAAGCAAAAACAAGAGTGAAGAGAACTCAGGGAAGGCCATACTGGCGGCATTGGGACCGGATCCGGGTGGAGGTGGCCGTCGGACGGAGCCTGCCTGGCTCAGAAGCAACAGGTGGCTACGGTGGACCCAAGAGGGAGCCGCGAGTGTCCCGGCTCGGGAGGGATAGCAGACGGCCTCTCTGCTCAGCTCGACGAAGGAAAACTCGAAGGAGTCTGCACCCACGGGGGTTTCCAGGAGCTGAGAATCAAGGGTACCGCCACCTGTGGGGGGCGCCACCAGGAGTATCGGGGGACAGGCGGGTTCCCCGATAGTGTTGGATCCGACCCAATGCCTGGCCAGAGTACTGCAGGTTTTCACCTAGTCAATAAAGCTGTGGCCTTCACAATTTGCCCACAAATACAGTTGCCTCTGTGTCGTCATTGGTTTGGGACAAACACAAGGCTCGGCGCTGGACCACAAAACACAGACCTGACTTACCGGGTCTGGCGTTGTGGGACGCAGCCCGGCCGGAGCGTGGTAGCCAAGATGGCGCCCGGCCCCGCGCGCTCAAACGCCGCGGCGGGCGCACGCGCCAATCCCGGGCACCCGGCGGGCTTTGCGTTCGCGGGCATCCGGGCCGTTGGCCGGCCCGCGCAGGCGCAAAGCCGCCGCCAGCCCCGGACCTTTAAAAGGGGTCTGTCCACCCGGAAGCCCGCCATTCGGCGCCGGCTTCCACGCTGCCACCCACCCACCCACCACACCCTGGATGTTGTACAGTTGCTTGGTTATGGAACTTAAAAGGTGCTTGTTGTACCATGTCACAGCTTGGGCGGTTTGGCGGCATTGGGACCGGATCCGGGTGGAGGTGGCCGTCGGACGGAGCCTGCCTGGCTCAGAAGCAACAGGTGGCTACGGTGGACCCAAGAGGGAGCCGCGAGTGTCCCGGCTCGGGAGGGATAGCAGACGGCCTCTCTGCTCAGCTCGACGAAGGAAAACTCGAAGGAGTCTGCACCCACGGGGGTTTCCAGGAGCTGAGAATCAAGGGTACCGCCACCTGTGGGGGGCGCCACCAGGAGTATCGGGGGACAGGCGGGTTCCCCGATAGTGTTGGATCCGACCCAATGCCTGGCCAGAGTACTGCAGGTTTTCACCTAGTCAATAAAGCTGTGGCCTTCACAATTTGCCCACAAATACAGTTGCCTCTGTGTCGTCATTGGTTTGGGACAAACACAAGGCTCGGCGCTGGACCACAACTCAGGGAAGGCCATACCTGTACTAGGCTATGGAGAGAGCTATTTGCCTCTTAAGGGAACTCTGTCCCCAATTTTTTTCGAATTTCATCCTCTTCTCTGGGGGAGAGAGGTGACAGCAGGGCAGGCTAATGACAGAAAGGAGGATTTTCTTGAGGAGCATCATTTTGTATGGGAAGCACAGCTTCCCATGGGAAACTCTTGCCACTTTTACCCTTAGCAGAAGCTGATGCCCTCTTGTTCCCCATCAATACATGTCTGCAGCTGGACTGAATTCCAACCAAACATTTATAGGGGGTAGTAGAGACACTCACGGATGCTGTTGGGTGAGGCCCTTTCCCCTGGCCTGGGTGACACTGAGAGAATTAAGCCTCCTACCTGCAAAAGATTTGTTCGGTTGCGTGATCATCACATTTAAGTGTGAGGGCATGTTGGGAGGGGGGGGGGAATAGAGAAACTGGAACGTAGGGAGCCAGCTTTTGTAAAAATCAAAAGATAGATGATTGTACTAATAACAGTTTTACTGCCTCTCTAAACCTTGGTTGCTACCTTTTAATTTACTGGCTGGATTTCCCGATAGAAATACAGCTGGGCGGATACAAGGTCAGTGTAGAAATGCAAGGAAGGCATGGTCTCTCTCTCTCTTAGGTTCTAAAGCACATTCTCTCTCTCTCTCTCTCTCTCTCTCTCTCTCTCTCTCTCTCTCTCTCTCTCTCTCTCTCTCTCTCTGGGTTTCTTATACATTTTATTTGCCCCACATTTGAGAACTGTCCAAAGAAATGTGGTCGAATGTCACATAGAGCTCTGGAACTTTTACCCAGAGAAAGAGAGCAGCTTCTCTGCGGCAGTGGAGCAGAAGTATTTTCCGGTCGAGATGGCACAGAGTGAGTAAATATATTTTCTGAAAAGAAAAAAGAAATCCTCCAAGCTCTACTGTAAATGCTCACGGTAGGTAATCTTAATGGCCCTTTCTTTCTGGATTTGCAGGGATTTTCTCTGAATTTGATGAACTTGGGTTGGGGAGAGAATAGGCTTTTATCTCAGGTAAATGTTCGGGAGTAGGACCCAGAACTATTGAAGAAGGTGTTCCCTCTAGTTTGGTCTTTGACCGGAAATAAAGATAACTAACTAAGGTGTTTCCTCCTTCATAGTCATGAAAAAGCAACGTGCCTACCGCAGCTTAGAAGCACTACTATGTGAACTATGCTGGCCATACTTTTCCTGCTAACATGGCTGGTAATGAGAGCTGTAATCCAAATGTAGTGTTTTCTAGGTATGGTGTAGATATGTGTCATTAAGACAGAACCAAATTAGAGTGACCTGAAGAGGACTACCAAGGTAACAGAGGGCCTTTTTACACAACCCCTAAACTCCGCTGCAAATGGCTCCCAGCTCCGGAGCATAAAATTGTTTACCCACCAGCTCCGGATTTTACTGAAAATTAAGTGCGACCATGCCCACCTAAGCTCGTCCCAGCACACTTTTCACGTACCTGCTCTCCGAGGGTGAAAAATCTTGATGCGCATGTGCCGGGCTCTCCTTGCTTCTTTTTCTTGTTGTTTTTTGCCTCCCGCCCCTTTAAGAGAAGGAATCACAACGACGGGGCGGCGTCCACCTGCACCGGAGGTAAGCCTGCATTCTTTTGTCCCTTTTTTTCTCCCTCCCCTCACGCAGCCAGCAGCCAGGAAGTGTGGAGGGGTGGGGACGAAGGAAGAGCGACAAACCCCTAAGATCTCTTGTCCGAATTTAAGTGGCCAGCGGATCTTAGGGGTCGTGTGAAAAGGCCCTTATTTTCTATACCCTTCCTAATGATCCCTGTAAAAGTGTCATGTAAAAGTGCCCAGAGATATTTAAGGAGTGGTTATACCAGTTCCACATCCCGATTGAGTCTCCATGGCTAAGGGGGGATTTGAACCCAGGTTTCCTGAGTCTATCACTGCACCACACTATGCTCAAATATAAACTTGCAAGATCTGTAATTATGAATGTAAGATTTGCAAGTTTGGATTGTGGATAAAACTGAAAGAAGTCAATGGAAAATGGTTTCATGTTTAACAGGTGTCATTGCCTTCAGAATTTCTGCCCATTTTGCCCACTTGCTTGGGATGTAGCCTCAGGTGGAAGACAGAAATATCCATAGGGGACAGTAGAGATGAAAAGGATATGGGACATATTGGTCCAATAAAACAATGGGAAGAACACGAAACAGCCGAACATGATCATTAATGACCCCCTCCGTCATATGTACTTCAGCCATTATCTGCCTTTCTCTGAGAAAAGAAATAACCTTTTTCCCTCTCAGAAAGGGGTAGATGGGCCTATTGGAGTCTGGCAACACTTTTGCTGTGGTTAATGAACTCCAGAATAAGACACAGTGTTCATTCCTCCTGAATTTCATGGAGAAACCTTTGACTGGACTTTCCAGCATTTAATAGTGCTAATGGACTAGGAAAGAGTAAACAAAACAAGCAAGGTGTAGATTATGCTTGTCCCAATCCCCTCCATCGTTTTTTTTTAAAAAATAATGTTATTAGGCATTAAAAAAAACATGAATATGAGATTAATTTATAAAATTCAGTCAGACATGGATATATTTGTAATTATGCAATATTTTTCCTGCATTGTACAGGTCAACCAGGGTGAAAGGGATAAATACCAAAGTCACTTCATTTTCAAATTATATATCTATGATTTCTTGAAGGTTATCTGGAGGTGTGTCTTTTCACAGTTTATCATGTGAGCTGGAGTTTCATGTGTTGCACAAATTTGTAGCAAATGCCAAACACATTTGAATTAGTGAGGCCAATGTTTTGACTTAATTTAAGGAAGACTTTTCTTCATGGCATGAAACGTTACATTAAAATATGAAAGTTAGTCTTTAAGGTGCCACATGTTTGTGTCTTTTGTTTTCTTTTGTTTTTCTTTGATTTTTTGCCTGAAATTCTTTTCCCCATGTGAACCTATCTGCCAAGTAGGTCAATCTTGAGGGGATACTTTTCAAGGGTGTCCATTGCTCATGTTTCCTTGACGCCATTTTAAACTTTCATTTAATTGCCAGGGAAATGGGCCTGTTTCCCCATGTCACATTTAAGATCATTTTAGTTTCCAGAAGTATCACCAGCTGGATGGACATCAGTTACATTTCCACTAGAGATGGGCACGAAACGAGCAATTTTTCATTTTCGTTTTCATTTTTTCATTTCGTTACATAATGAAACGAAAAATGAATTTTGTCTCCAAAATGAAACGAAACGAACCGAAACAACAGAAATTTTGTCGTGCGTTTCGTTTTTGTTGCGGCAAATACATTGAACTGTAATGAATGCTAACGAAACAGCAATTTTTTTGTTTTCGTTTTCGTTTTTTCATTTCGTTACGTAACAAAACAAAAATGAATTTTTTTTGCAAAATTTTCATGAAAAATGACAACGAACCGAAACGGACCCCCTAAACAACAAACGACAAACGAAACACCATTTTTTTGAGTCGTGCCCATCTCTAATTTCCACACTCTTTCTTCACTATGCTCACATTTATTTAGTATGCAAATTAAACTTCAGCTCATCATTGGACAGCATAAGAACCATAGAATAATGAAATTAGAAAAGGGTGTACAAGGCCATCAAGTCCAACCCCCTGCTCCATGCAGGAATACAAATCATAGGTTTTCTGCCAGGGGGTTGTCCAAATTTATCTTGAATGCCTTTAGTGCTGGAGCCCTCACCAGCTCTTGAGGTATTTGGTCCCATAGGCCATAAGATGTCTACCTGCCTACCAGGATCAGCCTTGTCATTAGGCAGAGTGAGGCAGCTACCTCTTCTGATAAACCACCAGCAGTGACCCAACCAGCCACTCTCACAGCAGGGTTTACAGTCGCTGCTTCTGCATCCCGGCCCTGTCCCGCCATCCCACTTGCCTTAATTATATCACACACTTCTTCCCATTGCTGGTTTCCACACACATGTGTCTCTCTTCTTCCGAGACAAGACAAGAAGCCTCAGGCTTTCCACAGACTCGGCGAAAAAAGACCAGCACTTTTTTAACAAGACAGGCTCCAGTTGTGGCAATGGGAGGTGGGAAGACTGAAAGTAGGAGAAGGGAAACAGCACCAGCAGCTGCAAAGGAAGGGGGGCACTGACAATGCTTCGTCTGCCTTAGGTAGTTTGAGAACTCGAGAGCCACTGATACACAAACATATCATGTCTTTGAGGGGAGTGGATGGGTGGGGATGCTGTATCCACTGGTGAAGCATTCAGAATGGCATTGAGTGTGCCAGTACAACTGCCACTAATTCTGCCACTACTGCCGCCATTGCCACTTACAATGGCCTTGCTGGCAGCCACAGTGGCTGTAGTTGAGTATTGTTGGATGGGTGAGAGATAAGACATACCACTAACCCATTACTAACAGCCCAGAGTGGCCTTATTGCTAGATGGTGCAGTATATTTTATAAATCCATCCATCCATCCATCCATCCATCCATCCATCCATCCATCCATCCATCCATCCATCAATCAATCAAATGAATAAATAAGTAAATGAAAAATTGTTGCAGAATTTTGCTTTTCTTTCAAGAGGTTGAGTGATATGATTTGGAATTCTCACAATTTCTCTACCCTTCAAGAGGCTAAGAAAGGACGAGAGTCCATTGGTACATTTAAATTTAGTATATTTTTTTAATCTTTTCTTTTCATGTGCTGTTCTCCTGAAACCCATCAGTCCACCCTTCCTTTCTCCAAGCAAACGTGGTCAATTTATGAGCTGTGAACCCAATACATAAAGCTAAATTGTCAACACCCACTCTAAAAAGAGTGTGAGATATAAATCAAAACAAAGAACGGACAAATAATTAAGAGGATACAGAGCATTTGAATACATTCTGAGTTACTGTCTTGAACAGGAATACATTACATGGACAGCAAATTACACTGTGCTCATTTGCAAATATATGCACATCTTTTCTGGAGTCAAAAATGATAATCCAACAAAACATCCCTTGCCACGCAGTTCCAATGTACACACCTGATATTGGGGCACAGCCTCCTTTTTTCCCTTCTTTGCCTTTGATATTTATGACTAAATCTACATAAATCTCAAAATGACAATACCAGTGAGCCTTGGCGACCAGGGAAAACATTTCTACCATGCAGTCTTTCAGGAAATGCAAATTGGTCTTTGGAAGCAAATACATGCACGTCTAGCACAACAACAACAACAACAAATGATGCTTCACAGGGAAGGCCAAGATGGGAACAAATCTCCAGGCTCCTTCCTTGGCTTGCATCTACAAGCAAGCTGCGATTAGAGGCTCCACTGACCCAACCGGCACTGCATAATAGCTTCTCAGTACACCTCCTTCAGGATACAGGTAACACCGGAGCTTGTAATGCACTGCAAGCTCATTACTTACCTGTTGCCTGTAATCCATTATTTCTTGGTGGGGCTAGATAAACATGTGTAGCAGCCCTAAGTGGTCCCCCCCACCGCCTTTGGAATGAATTACCGAATGAAATTTGCTTGGCCCCTTTCCTGGCACATTTTAGGAAGCCTTTTAAAAAGTTCTATTCTGTCGGGCTTATCAAGACCTGCTAACCTAAGACCTGTTTGACTATCAGCTTCTATTCAATTTCCTCTGGTTTTAACTTTGCTTTAAATACAGTACTCGTTTCCTATTTCAGTTGATTTGATGTATTTTGATTATGTTGTTATTATGTCATTGTTACTGTTTTATGGACTGCCCAGAGTGACCATTGGTGAGATGGGTAAAATAAACATGAAATCACAGAGAGAGAGAGAGAGAGAGAGAGAGAGAGAGAGAGAGAGAGAGAGAGAGCATCGTATATTATTCATCTTTTATTTAGATATCTGTTCTTCTAGAAGACACATCTGCAGCTTCCTTTTGTGTTTTTAAGGTGCACGCAGCTCATATGAAGTCTGTCTTGGGGGTGGGGACCTGAAGCTAGCTCTCTACAATTTGTCCTGTTTACTCCTATCTTTAGGGGGTGTGATATCACTGAGTTTCATTTAGGCGAGCGCAAAGGAAAGTGGGGGTGGAAAGCATTTTTGTTTTTTGTTTTTTTACACATCAAAGGAAGGCATTAAAAGCAACTCAGATGCAGTACAGGTCCAACTGGATGGGAGACAAAATCATTTGGGACCAAATCAAGACCTATTCCAGAGCCTCCAATTTGCTTAGAAACAAAACTGGGTGGAGAGCCACACACACACTTACTCAAAAGAAAGGAGCAGTGCAATTCGTAATTGAGTTGTTACCATTTGTATTTTTTTATTATTAGTTTGGGTAGTTCTTGAGGGTTTGTAAAAAAGCAAAGTGTTCTGGTTATATACTGCCTCATGTCACTTCAAGTAGTCTCTGGGTGGTTTACAGTTTAATGCAGGCTATGCATTCCATAAGTCCAATAAGTTTCATAATGAATTACCTTCCCAAAATATCTTTCCACCAAGGCCTGATGGAGCAACCTAGGTAATCAAGGCAGAGTTTTGGGAGCATTCTGCTAGAGATGCTGTTTCCCTAGCTGTGCCAGGCACATTCAATTAAGCCCCTGACCAAGAAACATATAAAAACATGATGGAAGAAGGCCAGATTTGCTGGAGTTGCATTTGCAAGCCACTGTGTTGATATGATGGGGCATTTTTGTTACTGCATTTTCCCCGGTGTCTATACACATGTCAAAATCCAGTGAATAGCTGTTTCACTGAGACAGCATGGCGTCACTGCTTGATTTGTAAATACAAACCACAACTACAATATAAAAGAGAGAGAGAATCAGGTACATAAAGCTTAGGGAATCTGGAAAGAAGGGGAATGAGAAAATCCAAATGGCCAGAAACAAGAGCATAGAGATATGAAAATACTTTCCTTTTATTTTGGTTGAGTTTTCCTGATGCTACAATACAGTCTGCATTTCTTTATTGTTTTTGTCATGAGATTATTTTGGCTCCCTGCCCCACACTGAAATGCTCATGCATTTTAATGCGTTCCTAAAATGTATAGATTCAGTAGAGAGTTTTACCTAAATAACCTCTAGCCAAGAGAATGGGTATTTTTTTTTTCAGTTTACCTATATTTTAAAATATACAGATTTTTCTGTGCACACTTGAAAACACCTTGCAAGTCTTTCTTCCATATCTGGGTCCTAGGTCTAGGAGAAAAGCAGAACATTAAATAAATAAATAAATAAATAAATAAATAAATAAATAAATAAATAAATAAATAAATAAATAAAGCTTGTACATGTGCAAAACCTCAGGGAACAGATGCATTTCTTCTTGCAAGGAGTTTCATATGATAAAAATGCTCCCTCTCCTTAGAAGAACCCTGCTGGATATGATTGATATGGATAACTGTAGGCATTGAGAGATAAGTTGGTTTCTGTTTGTGTATCGGTTCGGGAAATGCAAGCTAGTTAAGTCTGCATCAAAATGCCAACTGAACAGATTCCTCCCCCAACCGCAGTCTTAACACAAATTGGCCCATTCATTGTCACTGAACACTGTGTTGACATTTCATTTAACGAGTAATTATAACCCCAAGGTCTCTTGTGGTAATAACTGCTGTTCATTGTATATCTAAAGTTAAATTAGGATTCATTCTCTCTCTTTTTCTTTAATCCTACTGTGGAGCATAACTTTAGACTTGGAGATCTTTCTGAAATGCCATGCATAGCACTTTGCTTCACTTTTTCCCCCCCCCACCCTGCATCACACTCATTAAGGGGTCTCATCACTTCTGTTTCCATATGTGACTTCTGTCATTCTCTGACTCCCCTGGCTTTTTCCAACCACCACCACCTAATTTTGCGTCTCCACTATCTATTCTTAGCCATCAGCTCTATGGGCAACAGCATTGGGAGTCAAGAACAGCAGCAATGGCGGTGCAAATTCAGACTGCTGTGCAAACTCTCAATTTGAAGCAGCGACATTGTAGGATATTCCATAATCTGCTCTTTAGAGATGGGCACGACTCAAAAAAAAATAATTTTTTGTTTTTTGTTTTTCATTTAGGGGTCCGTTTTGGTTCGTTTTCGTTTTTCGGGGGTTTTTTTGTACATTTTTCGTTTTTGTTTTTGTTACGAAATGAAACAAAAAAATAAAAACAAAAAGGAACAATTTTTATTTCGTTAGCATTCTTTTCAATGC
Organism: Phrynocephalus guinanensis; assembly: GCA_037367245.1. Lineage (NCBI taxonomy): Eukaryota > Metazoa > Chordata > Lepidosauria > Squamata > Agamidae > Phrynocephalus > Phrynocephalus guinanensis. The sequence goes on from CM074748.1 coordinate 10,525,224, forward strand.
AATGTGTCTGCCGTAACGAAAACGAAAAACACGGCAAAATTTTTCATTTCGTTTCCGTTGTTTTGCTTCTGAAAAAATTTTCGTTTTTGTTTTTGTTGCAAAATGAAACGAAAAAACGAAAACGAAAATGAAAATTTTGCTGAGTCGTGCCCATCTCTACTGCTCTTCTGTGAGCGGGTTGTGGTTGCCTTTCCGACACTTTCAATCCTTCCTACCAACCCCAACGTTATTCACTTAGTTCCCATTTCTGCTCTGCAATATCAGAGGTACCTGCCACAATGCAGAGAAGGGATGTAGTCTAATCTCAGGTAGGTATAACATTGAGAAGATGCCACAGTGGACATTGCTGTTGGCAAAGCTTGGGAAATTTGTGTGGTTTAGTTTACAAGTTGATCAACCAGAAGGTCCCGCCTTTCTCTCTACCCTCCAGCAAACACTAGCCCTTTAACAATAACACACACACAAGAAGCTTGTTTAGTTAAAGAGTATAAAAGAAAAGAGTTTTACGCACATAGTTTCTCTAGCAGGCACTCAATACAGCTCGGATTAAGTGCAGGTTGAAAGAATAAAGAATAAAAAGATTCCCGAAAACTGGTTTGATCTGTGTCCTTTCCTGCCCACGTGCTGAGACAAAAAGGAACATATCAGAGAGTCACATCCTCTCTCTGTGAGTTCAAAATGTAAAATGGTGGCTGGCCTCCAGCCAAATCTTTCCATGTGGGAAGAAGCAGGAAATAGAAGGGCATAGTTAGCACAGCCTGGGAAGTACAAATCTCTCTCTAATTGGTCATCATGCAAATAGACCAGATAGAGAATAGAATAGAATAGAATAGAGAATAGAGAATAGAGAATAGATTTTTATTGTCATTATGCATATGCAAGATATGCACAATGAAATTAGAGTGCTGTTCCACTACACACTCTAAACAAGGAACCATACAAAACACATAAAACACATAAAACACCATGCAAGATATTAAAAACTCTTAAAACCGCTTACAAAATTTAAAACACTACTTAAAAACTGATTAGGATGGTGCTAAAACTGTCGCATTTAGTCTATTTGTCCTTGACATAAGAGTCCTATATCTCCTGCCAGATGGCAACAGTTCAAAAAATTGGTGGCCAGGATGTGAAGGGTCTCTCTGAATTCTACATGTCTTCTTTAAGCATCTGGAGTTGTATAATTCTTCCAAAGGGGGAAGAGGACAGCCCACTATCTTCTCAGCAGTGTTCATGACCCTCTGGAAGTGCCCTTCTATCTGCCACTGTGCAACTGGTGAACCAGACACAGAGGCAGTAAGTGATAGTGCTTTCTATAAAGCCCCGGTAGAAGGTTACCAACAGTTTCTTAGACAGTTGTTCCATCCTGAGAAGTCTCAGAAGATATAATCTCTGTTGGGCCTTCTTAACCAGTGCTTCAGTGTTGGCGCTCCAGATGGTATCATCCTGTAGAATGACAATCGGTTGTGACATGCATCACCCCTCCCATCTGTGGTGAAATCAATCATGTTAGATTGATTTATCCAACAATTATTGCATATGCAAAGCATCAGAAACTAAGCAGTGTCCCAGTACAAAGCGGTACAAAAAAATAAACCAGTGTTTTGGGAAGGACAAAAAGTATGGCCAAAAATCATGACAAAAAGGCCCTATAAGATCGGTGAGCAACCTAATCTTCAATATGGAACAAATGTTGCATCTGGGAGACCATTTACTTTCATTGACCATCCTTTTTTGGGGGGTTGTGGCAAGGAGGCAATTATCTTGATTTAAAAATAGCCTTCTACAAATGGCACGGACAATGACAACACAGTGTGCTATTATAGTTGAGTATGCTGGAATGATGCGCCCAGTTCAATAACTCTCCAGTAAAAGGTAGAGGAATGAAATTAACACCAATATTCATTTTTAAAATTGAAAATTATGGTACCAATTCACAACTAGCACACCACATTTAGCCTTTCTCTTGGCAATAGGAGGTGGAGGTGGAGGTGAAAAGATGATGAAAACAGAGGGTGATTAGTATTATTGCTTGGCAAAGCTCCATTTCTACATCCCTCTTTTTTCCCACAGGTAACAGTCAAAGGAATAGGATGTTACTATGGTTTTTAAAAGGGATGAGGTGCATTTTGTCTGTTATGTGTCATTTGCAGATGGTGTTAAATTAGAAAAGGCTGTGTGGTCCTTACATAAATGCAAGAGCAGGTGATATTAGACTGCTTTATTAGATAATTAAACATTGAACAGCTAGCTAGTTTCCAACGTTAATCCACCTTCCTCAGACAGTGCATCAAGATACTGTGGATAAGTGCAGAAAAATTATATATAAGAGAGTCAAAAAAATACATGGCAGATGATTGTGCCAGGTCTGCTTCTTAAGGTGAATTAGAATGCGGAATGATAATACAACTGGGTGTCTGTTTTCAAATTCATTCCAGGTCCCAGTTTGCTTGGATTTCTTTTCCGAACACTTTAAACAAAAACCGTCAAATGATCTGCGTTTATCCTCACTCCTTCACCTTCTTTTGAGACTCAGGGTTCCTGTTTGGCTGGGGGAAAGGTAATACAGAAAAGTGGCAAGCCTCCATCAGAGAATTGGGATTAAAATTTAATGTACCCACTAGGAGAAGCCAATTGAAAGATAATTAAAGCAAGATCTTAGGAGGAGTGATCTGTTGGGTTCCACAAGCCATTCTCCAGAAACAGTGAAGATCAGCCATTTCTTTCCTTGCATCTCCCCTACACATAATGTCCGACACTGGATGGATGTGCCACCTGAGCCTATCTTACTATCCTTTACAGATAGGAATGTAGCATACACGCTTTGTACTGACAAAGGCACACGTCTTTCACATCTGTCAAAAATTTGAGAGCTCAAGTGGCTTACAGTGGAAGAACAATTGGCCCTTCTTGGATGTGTGGCTGCAGGAACTCCTAATTGATGTCAGAAAACCTGCTTTCAGCATGTAGACATGAGGGAGAAGCAGGGGTCGCTCCCCTTCCCAAACCACCTGCAAATAAATTATTCTTCTCTGCCATCGTTTGGAAGCAAACAAGAGTTTTTTTTTCTTCTCTTCCCAGCTTGAGGAAAGTGAAGCAGCACTGCCAGAGAGAGAGAGAGAGAGAGAGAGAGAGAGAGAGAGAGAGAGAGAGAGAGAGAGAGAGAGAGAGAGAGAGAGGGGGGGGGAGAGAGAGAGAGGCAGGCAGGCAGGCAGGCAGGCAGGCAGGCAGGCAGGCAGGCAGGCAAATCAAGGATGTTTGCCTGCTGGTGATCAGCAGCTGCATACATATGTTAATTAGCATTTGTTAGAAGGGGGAAATTGTGTTAAGAAAGAGGAAGATAAGAGAAACAGGAAAAAAACTCACGGTATAGTTTGAGAGAAATTCAGTAAGAGATATAAATAAAACATGTCTTGGCTTTCCTGCTTCCACGTCCTGCTTTTGCATTACCATGAGGACCTCTATCACACGCACACTCAATGAGCATGTTGATTTGATACATACTTTCTCCAAGACTGGTCACGTGACATTTGATGCGCACTTTCTGTCCCCATGGTAGCGTTTTTCGATGCTCTATTCATGCATCACCATGAGCAGAAAGCGCATCAGATTGCTGCTTTGAAAAGCTGTTTTCTTTGTCACTATTAGATAGATAGATAGATAGATAGATAGATAGATAGATAGATAGATAGATAGATAGATAGATAGATAGATAGATAGATAGATAGATAGATAGAATTTTTTGCTTAATGCACTTTGATTAATGGCAGGCCGGGTTTCTGGAGGACATGACAAATCTTTTTTTTCCTGCACCAGTAATCTACTTTTTATTTTAAAGAGCAAATAAATTTAAGACAACATCAACAAATTGAGCAGAATAACAAAAAATGTGTACTAACAATGCCCCCACTTACTTTTGATGCACACTTCAGTTCTTCAAAAATGCAGATCAAAAAATTACTACCGGAGGGGCAAGGATCAGGAAAATGTGGTGGGTTGCACTTCAGGATGAGTGGCAGAGGCATGCATTTTATTTTATTTTTGACGCGCATCACGGTGGGGACCAGTACTCCAGATGCAAATTTAAAAAATAAAAAATGTGCTTTTTACGTGCAGTGTGATAGAGGCCAAGGAGAATTCCAATTAAGTGACTGTTGGTGTTGAGACCTAAGGCATTTTGCAAGAGAGGTAGTACAGTCAATTGAGGCTAAAGTATCACTTAACATCATTGACCTTCTACCTGGTAAGGGGCAAATCCAAAATGCATCTACTAGGGAGTAAATCCCATCGATTAGAATAGGAGAGCCCTCACAGTAAAGGGTCATTAATTTGGACAGTAAATAGGCAAATTTGGAGCGGTTGGGGGAAAAAAAAGATTAAAATAACCATGCTGTTTGACTTCCTGCCTTGGCTCCTTAGAAACATGATTCAGAAAAAAAATACATTATGAAATCATTACTAACATAATTATGGATCAGCAGCTCTTGCTACCGTTTTAAAGCTATGACTGAAGCTTGTTTCTGTACCTGCCTCGTTTCCTAGGAAATATATATATATCCTTTGAATTTTAATGCAGAAAAAGAGGGAGAGGGAGAGGGAGACTGACTTTACATTTGAAAACCATTTTAAGAAGCTGCTGGAGTGAAAGCTGAAAAACGCGTCCACATGCATCTATTGTTCAAAACTTGTTCCTGCAGTCTCTGGGCTTTGATCAGTGAGATACCATAATAAGCATAGGCAACATCTATTGTGGCTAAGGAACGAGAAGTCATCTATGTAGGTGTAAAGCCAAGACGTGCTGAGCTGCAAATGGAAAAGTCAGAAAGTGGTGTGTTAGAATTGTGGCAAATTACAAGGGCATGAGAAACAGAGAAGGGGGAAGCATTAAAGGCTTCTCGTAAACCTTCCATGTTGTGCTACTTAGTGAAACTGCCCTAGAGTAGGTGCATTGAATCATTGGGGATTTGATGACTCAATTCCTCTGAGAAGTTCAAGTGATCCAAATGGGCCTAGTCGAACCACAACTTCCTTTATCATCGTAAGTCTGAGAGTAGGTCCATTTGCATCAATGGAACCTATGAAGGAGTTGATTCACTAAATCCCCATTTATTTAATGTGCTTATTCTTGAGCAATTAACTACACTAAAGAATAGGATTTGGACCTATTCAGAAAACATTGCTCTGCTATGGCTTTGATATTTGATACCACTAATGGGATGGTATGTCACTCACTCACTCACTCACTCACTCACTGGATCAGTCAGTCAGTCAATCAGTAAACCAATCAACCAAACAAACTTAGACTTCATGTAAGTTGAGGCTCATTTTCCTCCTGGACCATCCATCAAGGTCTTTGCCAGAGGAAATAAATTGCTCTAAAACAGGGCTGTTCAACTTCGAACAGGCCGAGGTCTACTTTTTCCAGCCCAAAGTGTCTGAAGGCTACTACACTAAAACCTCTACTTACATATTTTATCCATTTCGAGCACATGCTCATAAGTAAACAAAATTGTAAGTAGAGCAGTGGTTTCCCATAGGAATGCATTGAAAACCAATTAATCCATTCTGGAAGGAAACAGATTTCAATGTGCCACATTCCTTGAACTTCCCTGCTTGGCTGAGACACTGTGCTGGCAAACCCAGAACTTTGCTGGGGCAGTGGTGGTCCTTGGGATGGGGGAGGGAGGGGTGGAGAACCTATCCCCTCACTTTTTTGTATTGATGGCTGGAGGGCTACTTTTGAACCCTTCGCAGGCTACCGGTAGCCCGTGGTCTACCTGTTGGGCAGGCCTGAATTAGAACAATGTAAACTAATGGTAAATGAAGGGATTTTACAGTGGTGCACGGGGGAGAGATAGATGAAAATAAATAGAAGTTATAATGTTTTGTTACAAACTGAGAACCAACAAGATGATCTTAAAGCAATATGGGAAAATGACTACATGGGATCAAGGAATATTAAAGGTCATTTCTATAAGGATAAAGGTTTTTTTAAAAAAAAATCTATATACCGTGGTACCTCAACTTACGAATTTAATCTGTTACGAATGCATGCTCTTAAGTCGAACTACTCTTAAGTTAAGTAACTATCTAAAAAATTGAAAAAATAAGTTGAAAAATAAAAAAATGAAAATAATATTTGTAAGCCGAGCAGACCATATCGAAAATGTGTAAGGTGGCAGTTAAAACTCCAACATTTTTCCACTCTTAAGTCGAATTGCTCTTGTCAAGCTGCTCTTAAGTCAGAGTACCACTGTATATAAATTAGTCTGGAGTTGAAATTTTATTGGTTAAATTAAATCATTTAAATACTAATATTCTAATTTATGTTGGATCTGATAGAATCATAGAATCGTCTTAGGGTTGGAAGGGACCTTGGGGGTCTTCTAGTCCAACCCCCTGCCCAAGGCAGGAGACCTCATACCATCCCGGACAGATGGCTGTCCCATCTTTTCTTGAAAACCTCCAGCAATGGGGCACCCACAACATCGGGAGGCAAGCTGTTCCACCACTTGATGGCTCTCAGGAAGCAGGTACTTATTTCCATGTATGGTGGGAATGTGATGATTTCTTGGAATTTTGGAGCTTGGTTTTCAAGGAAATAAGTGAAATCATTAAATTAAATATAGAGGGTTGCCCTAAGATAGCTCTTTTATCAATACTTAATAAGGAGCAATGGAGCTGGGCAACAAAATTAAATTCAAATGTATTAATAGCAGTAAGAATGATGAGAACAAAGAATTGAAAAGTTAAGCATGATTTGCAGTTAGATGAATGATATAAATAAGTCTGAAATATAGTCATTAATAATAAATTAACATTTAATATGAAAATTAAAAAGAGGTTGATATATAAGAATAGCTTTATTGATATATGGGGATAATTTACTAAGCTTGTAATTTTTAAAAAGGGAAGGGACATGTGCCTACACAGGCATTGATGCAGTTTGGAAAAGGGAATAAAGGAAAAATTGGTTATATCTCCAGTTGCTTGCCCCTGTAGGGGTGGGGGTGGGGGTGATGGATATAACTATTTTTGTATTATTGTATCACTGTTGTTTTTTGTGTTATTTGGGATTTCTGATTTGTATGCTGATGGTAAAGTAAAATTAAGATAAAAAAGAGAAAAATAGGTGGCTTGAGCCTTCCACAACATGTAGAATTCAGAATATATATATCTGAATCATGAAACATGAAGTATCAGTTTAACACTGAATTCTACATGTTGTGGATCAGTTTAACACTGCATGGATCAGTTTAATGCTACATGAAGTATCAGTTTAACACTGAATTCAAACCACCTCATTTTAATTTTTTTAATTCTTTGGGTGGGGGGGGGGGAATATAAGTTGTATAAATAAATAAATATAAATAAATAAATAAATAACAGCAGACCTGGTTTTCTCTCATCTTCTCTATAATTGATACCACATCTAATTGCGGTTGGATAGTATCATTTGTGATGTGGTTGGGTAGGGAGATGCCCAATATCCAACAGAGAATACACATTTCTTAGAATCATTATATCCTAGGATAGTGAAGATGGAAGCAGCCAATAAGTCCATCAAGTCCAACCCCCTGCTTCATGCAGGAATACACATCAAAGGCTATCTGCCAGGTACTTGTCCAAATTTCTCTTGAATGCCTCCAGTTTTGGAACACTAACCACCTCTTGAGGAAATTGATTCCACTGCAGTACTGTTCTAACAATTAGGAAGTTTTTCTGGATATTCAGCGGAAAGTTGGGCTCTCTTAGCTGGAGCCTATTGTTGCGCATCCTGCCCTCTGGGATGATTGAGAACAGATTCTGCTCCCTCCTCTGTATGATAGGTCTTCAAACATTTGCTATCACATCACCTCTAAGGCTTCCTTTCTCTAGGCTAAGCATCCTCAATTCTTTCAGTCCTTCTTCATAGGGCTTGTCTTCCAGCCCCCAATCATCCTTGTTACAATCCTCTGAACTTGTTCCAGTTTGTCAGGTGGCTTTCTATGTCCATTAGTGCTGCCCAGCACTTTGTGCCATACAGTGCAACCAGGAGGGCAATTGTGTGAATGGGTTCAGTTCTGTCTCCATCCCGAACCGGCGATTGGAGGACAGGCTGGCCAGATGGCGGTGTAGGATTTTCTAATAAAGTTTTATTTTGTACATCATTCACAAATGGGTTAATCTTCTTTTCTGTTTCAACGTCAACTTGTCTAATTTCAAACATAACTGGCTTAACCTTAGCTCCTGAAGTAACATTAAGGGTTTCTAAAAGTGGGGTCTCCCACCCCATGGTAAATTGAAAGCCTGCTCCGGTACACTCCCAGTCCCGTGGCAGGGACTGCTGCAGTACGGGTGCCATGCCCAGCGTGGAGACTCCCTCCATCCTGTGTATGTCCCCTTTGGGTTCTTCATTTCTCCCTGGCCTTCTTTGTCCTCCTGCATGTCGGACGGCCCACCCAAAGACTCCTTCTCACAAATTGTCTGGCAAATCTTGGATTTGAGACACATTGGCATTTGTCACAAAGCAGTTTATCTCCACATATCCCTGTCCTTAATTCCTTAGATAATACACAGGAAAACTGCTATACAATCAACTTCTTCTTCTTCTTCTTCTTCTTCTTCTTCTTCTTCTTCTTCTTCTTCTTCTTCTTCTACTACTACTACTACTACTACTACTACTACTACTACTACTACTACTACTACTACTACTACTACTACTACTACTAAGCTTTTTACTCCCTTCCACAGGAGTTGGTGATGGCATCTGGCCTGGATGCCTTCAAAAGGGGATTGGACAGAATCCTGGAGGAAAAGTCCATCACAGGTTACAAACTATGATGGAGATGTATAATCTCCAGGTATAAAAACAGGGGTATGTCAAGGGCCAGATGCAGGGGAGTGGGATCAGGAGACAGATATCTAGTCTTGTGTGCTCCCAGATGCATCTGGTGGGGCCACTGTGAGATACAGGAAGCTGGACTAGATGGGCCATTGGCCGGATCCAGCATGGCTCTTCTTATGTTCTTATGTTCTTATTAGCTATACAACCAACACTGAATATTAATGATATCACCTCTGAGTACTATCATTATGGGCCATTCCTTGAAGAGAAATACAAGCAAGGAAGGATCTGATGACCCACATTTTGTAGAAGCACTATCACCCAGGGGAAAAAAATCAGGAGTCTTTTTTCCTCTGAATTGCTGGATTTAAGTTTCTTGTCATATTGTTGCATTACGTCAGTAGTATTTTGTATTGATGCTCATATTATCTGTTTGCCTAGCCCACTGGCTTTCAAAACAGAGACAAGGTTATCCTTTGTTGATTTGCTATGTAACATTAAGTCTGACAGTCCTTAGCTGCTTGTACTGGAAGTATTATCCTCCATAGGTGTTTTGTATTTTGTTTGTTGCTTTTTTATGAAATTAGTCATGCATGGCTGAGATCTATTGAAAAATGACCAGTAGGTTATTTCTGAGCATTGTATACTAAGAAATCCCAAGGAGAGCCACCATGCATTGGAATAAATGTGTGGTCATATAATAATTGTTATTAAATAGAGATGGGCACGAAACGCACAATTTTTCGTTTCCATTTCCGTTTTTTCATTTTGTTATGTAACAAAACGACAAACGAATTTTGTCTCTAAAATGAAACGAAACGAACAGAAACACTGGAATTTTTCTCTTGCGTTTCGTTTCCATTACTGCAATATGAGTGAATTGCTTAAAATCCTTTAAAAAATCACAAAAAATTGAAATAAATGGTAACAAAATGGTAACGAAACGAACAAAAATGAAAATGATTTTTTTCAAAAATTCACAGAAAACGGAAACGAACCGAAACAGACCCTCCAAACAACAAACGACAAATGAAATGCCATTTTTCTGATTCGTGCCCATCTCTTTTATTAAACATGAGGTGAGAAAAAATATTGAGGCTGATGTGCACCTTCATTTGTGTTGTGTTATTGGGATGAAAAAGGCAAAGTACATACAACTTGAATGTATTTAAAACAAAGAATTGATTGGAATAATCTTCAGAGCACTGGCTGGCTCCAAATGAGGATTACAAGAGGGGAAAACTAAGACGAAGCCAATGGCTAGTTGACTAAGTATTTCAAAACAGCAGCAGCTCTGCCTTCTTGAGCCACATATTCTGCCAAAGAATTCTCTCCAAGAATCACAGGGTTGAAAAAAAGAGGAGAGAAGGGAAAATGTGAAGCAAAATAAGATGAAAGCAATCCAATGAAAATGATACAAAAATCACCTACATTCTCTCTTCATTTGGAATATAATCAATTGAGCCCATGGAAACCCAGGAAGCGGAATAAAAAAAATATCAAACACTTTTTTTCTTTTCTTATTTTTTAAAAAAGGAAGTGGAGAGAAATGTCACTTAAACACAAAAATTAAAACTACATGGATTCTCAGTTGCTTGAGCCATCAAGGATAGAACTGAGCGATAATAGAAGATGCTTTGTTAACAGCAATAAAACTAACAGAGCAGGTCAAAGGCATTCATTATCACCTGCTTTGTTGGAAGCATACAGATGCACAGATGTTGGCAGTTTTTGGACTAGCAAAGGCAAGAGAACGAGGGAGAGAGAGACTGGACTGGCCTCTAGGCAAAGTGCAGCAACCACAGCAGGCTGCAAATCTCAGCGCTTGTCAAAATAAATAATGAAACTAAGTGCCAATTGCTGCTTATAAAAATAAGTGCTGATAGCTGGCAGGGCCCCATGCACTAGCAGATCAGCGCTGGTAAAAAAAAAAAAGTGCCGATCGCTGGCAGAGCCCCATGCACCAGCTGATCAGCGCTGGTAAAAAAAAGGGCTGATCGCCGGCAGGGCCCTGCACACCAGCTGATCACCGCTTGTAAAACAACAAAGTGCCAATCGCCAGCAGGGCCCCAACTAGTTTTCAAAAAATATAAATGAAAAATGAAACAAAGTAAAAAAAAATGAAACAATATGAAATGGAAAAAAATGAAATGAAAAACAAAACAAAATGCCATTTTCACATTTCATGCCCATCTATACTTAGGTTATACTGGATCATATTTTTGTATTTGCTGAATGCTGCCAGTTTAACTGAAACGTTCTGCCAGAAACCTGTTTTACTTTTCCTCATTTTTCAAATGCCAAAATAGTAGAGAAAAGATTCAGCACATTTGCATATTTGGGGGCCTTCCAGCTTCCCAGGAGGGGGGGGGATGAAAAAAAAAAGAGAAAGCAGCAGCAGAAATACTACAGAAGGTTCAAATCTGTTAATTGCACTTTATTTAATGGACGCTTCTGCCAGCATCTGCCAAGAAAGCTAGTCTCTGTGTAAAGACAGGTGAGAAGGTTTAATATTAATTTAGGTTTGAAGGATCCGCTTTTCACTTTCACCCACTCCTGTGACAAAATGGGAAGTAAAACAATGGAAGATGCCAAATCTCCACCATTGCTGCAAAAAGCAGAATTGCTCCTACAATCTATTACTATGGAGTTTGCAGTTGAAACTTGCATGCAACATTCTGTAGTAGATTTGCAGCTGTGCTACGCTGTGCTCCAGAAGAAACACTTTTGGCCTAGAATAAATTTCTTCTTTGCTTTTTAAAACTGCATTTTTGGGAAAGGGTACAAAAATGGGCACACTGACATAAGGCCTATCTCTCCCTCTCTCTCTCCCCCACCACACCTCTCTTCTGTTACCCACTCCCTTTTGGTGGATTTTGCTTTTTGCCAGTTCTGCCCTTTGCAGATGTCAGGAAATTGAGCTAACATTTCTTTGCTCAATACTATTTAGGTTCTTTCATCATTAAACACAACTAGTATGTCTAATTTGTTTTGCAGGTCAATACAGGTCTCATGTTGTCCCGGTCCTAGATCTAGTTCAGCCTGATTCATATGGGGAAATAGTGATTAACAATGTCTTCTTCAACTGTATAGATTTTATTTAAAACAACCAAATAAACAAATAAAAATGCTGACCTGGATCCTACTGATAATTTATGCCATTATCAGTGTTCTGATTCAGAACACAGTGGTGTTTGCATTCCATATCATGCACAAGTTATTAACTGGCACATCATGAAGAATACAAAAGGTGACTCATTGACTAGCACCAGTTTAGAGGACAACCATTTTTTTAATAAAAAGATCATTTAAATTGGTCAATGAATAACCAAAATTGGTTAACACACTGTTTATCATCTTACCCAGAGAGCATGAGAACCAGAAAAAAATGACTGAAGGCCATATATATATATACTCAAATACTATGTCCTCATGGCAGGGAAATCTGAGAAGTTCTGTGCTTAATGAAAGATGATATCTGGTGATGAGAAAAAAATATTGGAATGTTTTAAAGAAGCAGCCATAATTTTAGTTTTTCAAAGTTGTAGCTGTTATCCTGCCTAATCATATCAAGACATTATGGCAACTGAAGCCTGTTATATTTTAATGGAAGCTTCTGTGGAGCATGCCCACTTCATCAGACATAAGGATTAGAATACAAAGACTAAATGGTAAAACATCCATGTAGAATTGCTATATTGCTCAGTGGTTTCGGTATTTGGAACCCTAGGTTAAGGGTTTACTTCTCCACTGTGCCTCCGTGGCAGGGTCTGGACTCGATAAGCCATAGAGTCCTTTCCAGCTCCATAGTTCTAACGCAGTTACTTCACATCCCATTTGTCCCTCCTTGCTCTCCCCCTTGGGACCGGTACAAAAAAAACCTTACTTCACGTCTATAGTGTGACAGCAAAAAGTTGTCTCGAACATGCCACCAGAACCAGGAACAGAGTGTGACAAGCTGTACCTGCCCCTGGGCTGCGGAATTCTCATGTCATGGCTAGTTCCCGGTTCCTGTTACGAGACAAGGGACCGTGTGGTAACAACTGTCATACAACAGCCAGCGTCCACCTAGTGGTCAGCGGCTGAAGCGGCATTCAACATTAGTTTCCCTATGGGAAACACCATGCAGTGCAAATGTTTTTTAAAGAAAGTACTGAAAATTCTGTAGCATTGACGTGTAAATCCCGGAAGACCAGTAAATCGAAATATCGAAAAAGTTTTATTTACGATATTTGAAAAAGGGTTTAGAAAGCAAGACAAATTCAGAATTTGTCACGGAATAAGACCGTGAAGTAACAGTTGTCACAAGACAAATAATCCCGCCTGTGAGTATACAGAAACAGGGACTGAACAGGGACAAAATCACATGACCGCGAATAACGCTGTCACAGTACAAACGTAATTGCGGAACAAGGTAGGACGTGAAGTAACCACCTAAGATTGTTATCATAAGACTCTAAAATAAAGGAACTGTCATAATTTTAACCAGCCTTGCATCTTGTCTAGTCACATGGTGACTGAAGTTTTCATTCACAGTGAAGTTTCATTAAAATAATTGTTATAATGTGCCTGGTGCCCTTTATCAATTATAGGGTTAATTTACAGCTTTCCCTCAATACACCAATCCACACTCCTTCAATTAAGTACCCCTGCAGACCCTTTGGAACTTAATAACTCCATTCCCTGAAACCCAAAACTTTGCAAATTTCAAGGAGTTACAGGGGAGAGCTTGAGGAAGCTCCCCTGACATTTCCTCTTGAACAAATTGCTTTCTTTTGAACAAATTGTTTTCTTTTTTGTTTCATAATGAAATGCTGGCTGGTGTTTTGTTTCAGTTTGAAACGTTCTGTCACCTTACAACATGACGAAACAGCATGCCATCTCTACTCAGCACACTATTGAAGCTTATGGACTTTTGCACTAAGACAAGTCAATGAAAATATCTAGAACATAGAGCTTTAAAAAATTCCAGCATGAAAAAAATGAAACAGACTGATGTTTTTGGTTCCTTAGCACACACAACCTTTTGTTAAATCCACAGTCAATTTGACTTGCTTTTTTGTATATCTATCACTAAAACCATTCCAGCTTCTACATTTACTCAGAAAGTATAAAACAAAGTTTCTGTAGAGTTATGTGTCATTTCTCCATTGGTGCCCATTTTAGACACCACTGTGGAAAGTAGTTCTTCCTTACAATATCACAGAAAATGGATAGCATTCCATGAAATGCTTCCAAAGCTAGCAATACCTTGTTTTTTGGGTTGGTTTTTTTTTTGAAATTGCTTAACTAAAATCCCTTCCAAACACCAGCTGTTTTAAAGGATTGGGTGGGAAACAAGGAAGAATCTTAGCTCAGGCCAAATTATGGGCTTGTGATGTCCTCTGAGGTTGAGAGAGAAGCTGTTCCCATGACATTGATTTCCTGTTTACTGTTCTTCTCTTTTATGCAACATTTCTTCTTTATACAAAACTCTAATTTCTGGAGGAGGTTTTCCCCAAAGCACAAGAAGAAGGGAGTGGGCAGTTCTTGTATGAGCCTCATGGGAATGATGGGGTGGAAAATAATTTGTTAAAATAGCAACTTGGTGACATATGATTAAATAAAGACAAACAGTATAGAGGAGAAGCAACTCCAACAATTTAGAAGCAAATATGAGACAAATAAGGGACAAGGGTCACAAAGTAACACCACTCAAAAATATAATCACTCTCCTGCTCTAAGTAGCCTTGTCCCTCACCTTGTTCTTTGGACTCAGATGGGAACAGCAAGAGCAGCCCACAGACTACCTGCAATCAGATGGACACATAAGGCAGTTCCTCCTCCTTCAGCCCAGATCATTGTGTCGTGATCTGGGCATGATCTGGGCTTGTTTTTATGATTCAAAGACAGAGAGATACTCAAAACTTCTGTAAATGCTTTGTTATGGAATGTTGTCTTTTTAAAAAAAAAAGCAGGCCAAAATATATCTGCAAGTAGAGTCGTGCATTGTGTAGCTGGTCTGTGCTGTAAATACTTTGTAAATAATTTGTAAAGTGTTCATATATCCCTATGTACTGTTGGTAAAAGGTTTATAAATATATGATTAGGCTTTTATAAATCACGGGGAATCCAACCCTTAAAACAGAGTTGAGCCATTTGCTTCTGTATCTCTAAAAGCAGGGGAATAGCCTTGTCCAAAGGCTATGTTTAGCACAGAAGCAAATGGCTCAACTCTGTTTTCAGATTTTCCCCGTTTTAGAAATAGTGAAAGTACCTTGATATTTAAAAAGAAAATCAAGATCAAGTCTGGAAGAGAAATTGACAGCATCCCTTATCCAGTTAGAGGTGTTGGGTGCCTTATAACTTCATCCACTGGCTTTTAGTCTCCATTATATGGACACATATGGCACTCTGAAATTAATTTAGGTCCCCCCCCCCCCCCGATTTCTCCAGTAAGCTTCTTCATCATTAAGAGCTGAAAGCCACACTGCTACAACTCGGCCTTCTATCTGTCAAATAAAATATTGAATTTTGCCAGTTCAGGTGGCTCAGGATGTCATATGGATCGTTTCTGAGAAGCCCCCTCCCCCCATCAAATTTAGCAAATTAGTTCAGGCAGTCCAAGAAGGTGATTTTTAATAACATTCATGTGGAAGAAGATGAAAGAGACATGTTTGTTCACCTCTAACCCAGCCACCCCCCTTCTCCCTAGAGGCCTTCATATTCCACATTGACCTAAAAATATGGCAGCCCCATGAGAACATCTGTAGATTTTGCCGGAAGAGGTTGTACAACAGCTCTGGGGGAGAAAATATTCTCCTTAAGATGGAGAGCTTAGCTGGAAGCAATCAGGTAAAGTCTAACAGCAAGAATAAAGATTGCATAATGCAAGGGGAAGAGGCATTTATTATCCATGCTCACAAAGGCCAATTAATGGATTTCCCCGCTCTTTTATCTCTGTGAGCCAACGTAGGAAAGAAGTATGAAACAAAGTGTCAGGGATGACAACTTTTTTTATTCCTGTTATGCAACTCAATTGATTAGGCATATGGACAATCCAACTGAAATGCTCTAAAACCTACTTTGTTTCACCTTTAGGGCTATTACAGGAACATATTACAGGAACAATAATGGGCCAGAATGTGGACTCTCCTCCTCACATTACAATTTCTGAAAAAGAACTGGAAGTTGTCCATGACTTTGTGTATCTTGGCTCAACTATCTCAGATACACTCTCACTAGAGTTTGAGCTGAATAAACGTATAGGTAAAGCAGCAACTATGTTTTCCAGACTAACAAAGATAGTATGGCTCAATAAGAAGCTGACAGAACATACAAAGACATAGGTCTATAAAGCTTGCGTACTGAGCACACTTTTGTATTGCAGCAAGTCTTGGACCATCCATGCCCGACAGGAAAGAAAGCTTAATACCTTCCATATGCACTGTCTTAGGTGAATATTCAACATTACCAGGCACAACAAAGTTCCAAATAGTATAGTCCTGAATCCAGCTGGAATCCCTAGCATGTACACTTTATTGAAACAGCGATGCCTATGCTGGCTTGGACACGTTGTGAGAATGGATGACGGTCGGATCCCAAAAGATCTTCTATATGGAGAACTAATGCAGGGAAAGCACCCCAGAGGGAGACCACAGCTGCGGTATAAGGATATCTGTAAGAGGGACCTGAAGGCCTTGGGAATGGACCTCAACAGTTGGGAAACCCTGACCTCCGATCGCACTGTCTGGAGGCAAGAGATACAGATTAGTGATTAGGATCACTAATCTGTGGAACTCCCTGCCAGAAGAAGTGGTGACAGCTGTCAGCCTTGACAGCTTTAAGAGAGGACTAGAGAAGTTAATGGGGAATATTGGTATCAATGGCTATCCTTATGGATGCCTAAGGACAACCTCCGGTTTGGAGAGATAGGCAGGATATCTCTCAATGCCATTTGCAGGGAATTGTAAGCAGCTGAAGACATCTGCTTGGGAATACCCTGAAGCAAATGGTGAGCCACTGTGTGAGACAGAATGCTGGACTGGATGGGCTGTGGCCTGTTGCAGCAAGGCTGTTCTTATGTTCTTATGTTTTTATGTTTTAGAAATCAGTTTAATTATGAGTTTAGTATTATAATGATATTTCATATAATATACACAAGTTTACCTAATCCCAAGCTATCTCAGCCTTTCTTCTAGAAACACAGAGACATGGAGACTATACAGACATTTTAAAACTTCCATTCTGTGTTTGCTCTTATTTCAATAAGCACAGCAAAAAATTAGCTTATTCATCTCTGCTGAGTCCTGTGATAGACCAGTATGAAGGGACAGATTAAATTTTAATATATGCTACACTTTAGTGTTCTCTGTTGCTCGTATATGTTGCTACTGCCCTGGTATTGTCAGGCTACCATAGGTCTTAAAAATATATATCTAAATTAATAATACATTGGGCACCCCAAAGAATATTGCCCATTTGCGGTCATTTCCTGAAAGATCTGAGGTGAACTGCTGAACACTGAGAATCCGCTCTGTGCAGACAAGGATTACCAGACGTTCTTTGTTCACTTATTTTGACAATTACAATTATCTTTAATTATTTAGAAAAGTGCTTCATAGTGTCCCAGTAAAGGCTCTGGAGGAAATTTTTGAAAAAAAAAACCCAACAACCCAAATGTAATGAATTCTTAAATAGCAGGGCACCTTCCTTTGTACACGTTTTCTGAAGCAAAGTGAATGAAGTGAAACAGGCAACATTTTGGACAGGTTGTAGGGTGTCAGGATTCTCCTGCTCCAATTCTACACCTTTATTATTGCTCATGTTTATTCTGCCCTGTGTTCTATTCCAGAAAATTCTATTTAAACTAGAAAGCTGGCTGAAACTGCTGAAAGAACAGGAAAATTCAAACATTTTCATGTTTTAATTATCTGGGTTAATTTGCATTCCCCCGCCATCCAAAGTCAATGATGTTGACATAGACATAAATGATGCATGTCAATAAATAAATAAATCTTTCTATGGCCGCGGATTACAATTGCCTTTGCAGCAAAATCCTCTCTATCCAGATTTTTGCCACCCTGTCTAAAGGACAGGGATATGTCAGCACTTTTGTAGGCAGAGGATGCCGTTTTTCAGTCCGATACCTTGGTCGGGAGGGGAAGACTTTTAAGAGCCTTACATTCTTATTGCACCAAGGAACATCTCCAGGAAAATGACACCAAACCAAAGGTATAGTTTTTGGGAAAAGGAAAAAGAAAATACAGATGGCAGCTGAATAGGAAACTACTCAAACAGATCAAATCATATACTGTATATACATATTCTAAATTAGAAGTATAATGTTCACCACAAGACAGCAATGTTAGTACAGTGGAGGAACAGATACAATGCCAAGGTGACCCAGGAGCACAGAAAGGTCTTACTGTATATACTCGCATATAAGCCTAGTTTTTCAGCCCTAATTTTGGGCTGAAAAAAGGGGTCCTCGGATTATATTCGGGTCAATACTTTTAGCCACCAAGGCAAGTCATCTGTGGCTAAAAGTCATTTTAAACATTGCATGCTGCTTCTCATGACCCCCCCCCCTGCATCACAGGGGAGTGGCACACAATGTTTAAAATGACTTGTAGCCACTGACCCAAGCACTTGCATCACACACCACTCCCCCAGCTCACAAAGGAGGAGCTGCCAGGCCCTGCTGCATTTCCCACCCTAGACTTATACTCGAGTCAATATGTTTCCTCAGTTTTTGGGGGTTAAATTAGGGGCCTCGACTTATACTCGGGTCGACTTATACTCGAGTATATACGGTAAATAACTTGGAATAACATTTAAGAGTTCAGGAACATGGTTAGTTCACTTAGAATTTTAGCTCTCTCAGCTGTGGATGGCAAATGCTATTTACTGTTTCTCTTCTGGACCAGGCATAATGCACTAATACAATTATATAAAGACAAGCTGTTTGCTCAGATGCTTTATGGAGCCCCAGTAACCAATGCAAATTGCTAATAGGAGCAGTAGGGGGGACCAAGATCTACTTCCATGGCCACAGTCTGCTCTGAGACATTATGCTCCCCCACAGGTAATCTTGCTAAGAAAGCAGCTGTGCTCGTTTGGCTCAAGATAGTGTACCTTATGGCTTCATTGCTACTCTCACTGACCTAGGAAAAAATGGGAAGGGACTCTTGGGCCGCTCAGATATCCACAATTATATCAAAGCTGGGTTACTTCAGAGTCCAACTCCACAGGTGGGGCTATGAGGCTGACTGATAAGATATCATTAAAAGATTACGGGATATTGATATCCAGACAACCCTGGCGTCTGCAGTTAGTTATCACTCCAATGGGTCGCTATACAAAGGCTTTTGCCTTGCCGTTTGGAAAGCTGCCCCCCCCCCCCATATTTGTCCCTTATTGGCGCACACGAGCCAAGACAACTGCTAACTAAATGCAGATGGAACTCATTACATTTGGAAGAGTTTCAGGGATGTTACACCGACCAAGATGGTCCAGGAAGACATTTGCCGAGCAGGATGCTCTAAAGTAGAGGGCATGGTACATTTTCTAACAGAATGCCCTCTATATGCAGATCGGAGGGACATATATTGTCAACCCTTAACAACTGGGATCAAAAACAATTCTCCATTATGTATAGTTTTATTTCTGCAAGCTGGAAGAGACAGCTGTATCACCATTAAATTCCTTAAACTTGCCATGGAAGGTGGAACATGACCTGCCTCAAAAGTTCTTCAGGTTAATCTTACATCCTGATACTTGTTTGAGAGTGCTTATTTTATTACTATTATTTTATTATTATTACTATTATTTTATTATTATTTCTGATTGTTCATATGCACTTAAATTAGATGACAAATATTATGTTTCAGACTGGTTTAATATATGCTTTTGCATACAGCTTATAAATGCAAAGCAAAGTGTCCCCATAGCACTTCAAGCACTTTCTGGGCAGTTTACAATTTAATTATGTGGGCTACACATTGCCAATCCCCCAGCAAGCTGGGTACTCATTTTACCGACCTCAGAAGGATGGAAGGCTGAGTCATCAATGAGCCTGCTACCTGGGATTGAACCCCAGGTCATGAGCACAGATTTTTAGCTGCACTACATGCATTTAACCACTACACCATGAGACAATAAAGCTATAAAGAATTCATATTCATATTCATATTTACAGCAAAGCTCTTTTGATTTCATTTTCCACAGTGGGAAGAGTTGTACTTGGTTGGATGGACAAATGATCTAACATAATTGAGTAAAGGTATGATTAAATACATGGAAATCCAGATCTTGTTGATGCTGTGTAGTGAAAACATCCATGTGTTGGGTGGTACAATGAATCTCTCATAGCATGACATTCGTATATTCATATATTCAATGCCATATCTTCTTCATCCCTTAGTTAGTATTTTGCATGTGTCCTTAATATTAGTGATAAGACTTTGGGATTTTACAGACTACAAATACCATAATTCTCCATTCGGGGAGTTCTGCCTACCTTACAAAGACATAAATGTGAGCCACCTGGAAGAAAGGCCAACTTTGGAAGGCCTTGAGGCTTGCTTAGGCTTAGGCTTAGTAAGCTGTGCTCCAAATTCCTGCTCAGGAAGAAAACTCCCAACTAGAATCAGGACAGGTAACTTGGGCAGAGCTAGAACTACCTAAGCCTCAAAGCCTTCCGATTTAAGCTGCTCTCCTGGATACTTCACATTTAGGTATTTGTAAGGTAGGATGAAAGGGGCATGGTGGCTCAGCGGACTAAGGCTCTGAAAATGGTCGGCTGCCAAGTCGGCAGCTCGGCAGTTTGAAACCCGGGTGCCACGCAGCGGAGTGAGCTCCCGCTGATAACCCCAGCTCCTGCCAACCTATCAGTTCAAAAGCATGTGAATGCAAGTAGATAAACAGGTACTGCTGTAAAAAGCGGGAAGGTAAAACAGTGTTCCCTTGCAGCCATGCCGGCCACACGGCCGTGGACTTGCACAACACTGGCTCTTTGGCTTGAATACAGAGATGAGTACTGCCCCTAGAGTTGGACATGAATAGCACACATGTGCGGGGGGAACCTTTACCTTTTTACCTAAGGTAGGCTGAACTCGCAGAATATAGAATTTATGGTATTTGTAGTCCATCAAATCCAAAATGCGCATCTCAGGTCCTTTGAGGCCCTAGCTAGTGGGCATAGAACCTCACCAGAATGCAGAAGCTTCCAAATTCAATCCTGACATCCTCAAATGAAAATTAGAAAGTAACTGGAAAACCATTGCCCCCCCCCCCCACTCAAAATGACGAGACGAGTCAGGTATATGGGGTAAACTGGGCCACACTTTATTTAACACATTCAACAACACAACACAGGAGGGGCCAGGCGTCAGCAGAACATGGTTGGAACCCCGGGGTCATCCAAGACTCCTCCAACCGGGCAGCATCGGGCGATAAGCAACCCCCAGGTGGTGCAGTTAGCCAACTGCACCTCCTGGGCCAGTTGATATTACCCCTCCCTGCCTTCAATGGCCAAACCTGGGTAATGCCCAGCACAGGGAGGCATCCCCTCGTATCCACCCCAGCCCGGTGACCTCCTGATCCGCCTTGCCGAGGTTATGGGTACTTGGGAACAGATGTTTAGCTTCATACTCACTGCTGCCCTAATCTGCTTCAGCCGCCAGTGTAACCAATAACAAAACAACTTTACCTAACTCCCTAGGCACCAGTGTGGGATAGGTGAAAAATCCCTCCTCTCAATGGCCAATCCAGAGTGCGGGTCAAAAATTCCTATCCGGCCCCTAAAACGGCGACCAGGTACACTCACACTAGTCCATACGCAGTGGGCGGGTGGGGAACGCCAGCTCGAACTTCCTGATGGGGGCGGGTAGGAGCAGCCCTTTTATAGGGCGCTCCTCCCCCCTCCCAGTTTGGCGCACGCATGCGCCCTTCTCCTCTTGCCCTTCATGAGGGGAGGCAAATCAGCTTCCGTCACGTGGACAAGCCGCCCACGGAGCCACCATTCTTTTGTCAGAGGTTTCAGAAAACCACTGCCAGTCAAAAACAGAAACTATTTCATTAGATGGGCAAATATCATAGTATGAGACAGCTTTCTATGCTTTCCAAGCAATGGGGACCTTCATGTGCTCTCAAACAGGCTATGTTATTGTTTTCCTAGTCACCAGCATCCCTTGGCTCTTGTCCACCCAGTCAGCCTGGCTTCAGATGAAACTTCAAACACCAGCAACTGAAGAACTCATGCTCTACAACTAAACATAGGTACAGTGACTCACAACAACACTTGCTTGGCCAAGTCTTTTTTGGTAATTACACTCCAGGATTTGTCCCATGTCAGCAATACAGGATGTCCTTCAACCTCTCCACCATGCCAAATGTGGGGGGTGGGGGTGGGGTGGAGATGAAAAATAGGAACATTCTGTTTCTTTGAAAAGTTCCTCCTTCCTCTGACTGGCATTTGTTGCTGTTTGAGCATAAGGTGAGAAAGACAACAACTCCTACGGATCTATCATCTGTTTCACATTGTGTAGCACTTTAGGTGGGAGAGCATTGTTCCAAAACAGGCAGAGGAGAATTCACTCCATACATGCAAATTTGAGGCAATCCATTTTGAGAAACACATCAGAATCCTTCCAATTTATGTGCCGACAGAGACAGTAAACTGACAAGAAAGTGAGATGAAAGTTCTTTAAACATTTCAGCTTTTCGGAGATGCAAACATTTTCTGTCTGCAGAATTTTCGTCAAGCTGCAGCTGGAGAGAATCCTAAATGGCTCCCATGAAGACTTTAAAAATCCCATTTCGCTTACCCAGTAAATATTCTACAGAGAACATCATGCTGCTTCAATCCCAATGGCATTACCAACTGCCAATCTCCATGAATCCATTTTAGCTCAAAAACTGTTTGCAACTCCCATCGAAGGCTTCCACTTCTAGATACTGTGCACATAAGGTACCCTCTGAAGGATTTTAGCTGCATAAATAAAATGATGGTTCAGCC
Source organism: Phrynocephalus guinanensis (assembly GCA_037367245.1). Taxonomy (NCBI): domain Eukaryota; kingdom Metazoa; phylum Chordata; class Lepidosauria; order Squamata; family Agamidae; genus Phrynocephalus; species Phrynocephalus guinanensis. The sequence continues at coordinate 10,548,053 of CM074748.1, forward strand.
CTTTGGTCATTAGGAATAAATAACATCTTGGCTATGATCCTGTATTGCAAACCTCAGTGTAAGCCATACAAAGTTTCAGAGACTTACTCCTGAGCAGGCATGCACAGAATTGCACTCTTAATATTTTTACAGCCTTTCCACACATGTGTTTAATCTGTTTCTAATTACCTCCAAGTTCAACATTTTACAAAACTGCTTACAATATAAAGCAGAAAGATTCAGCTGCAAAACCTTATTCAGCGTTAACTGTGCTTAAGTGAAGCAGAATAAAACACAGCATCCTACAGAACAGTACGATGCAAAACAAAAACAATGCAGCAGGAATAGCAAGACACTTTTTTAAATAAAAAGCCATAGAGAAAAGATAAAACCAACCACAGAACCATCCGTGTATCTCCCGAGAAAGGGATGCATTGGTTGGTGTCTCCATTGAACAAAATTCTTTTTTAAGTGCCTCTCAACTTTAACTGATCTAAATGGCAAGTTAGACAAACTTGAGCCTTTGCGGAAGATGTGGCAAGATGGTGGCAGGAAGAGGGTGTTTGTACTCACTCCTGCTGCCGCCCCTATTTTGTTTTATATTTTTGATTGTTTTTTGGTTTTGTTATTTGTTTATTTGTTTATTTTTGTTTGTAGCTTTTTTACCTTTCCTCTGAAGTTGCAGTTGAGGGGGTGGGGTTGCTCGCTGAAGTGCTCACTTGCTCCCAGGCTAGTCGGCCAGCATCCTCCCCCCCCTTGTTCCCCCTGGCTCCCCCTTGTCTACCCGTCACTTGTTCCCTTTTCACCCTCTGCTTTTTCCTCGCCCTTCACCTGTTATCATCAAATGTGCCCATTTGCTGTATTTCGGTGGGCCCCTGGCGGAGGTGGTGGTTGCGTTTGAGAACCATGGAGGTGACGGTGGCTATGGTGGCTGCAGGCGCACTCAGTGATCACTGGGGCTGGCGGAGCCTATCCTGGTGGTGTCAGGGCATGGGAGATACACTCTGGACCATGGTTTTGGTCGAGTGAGAAGAATTAGAGTCAGGCAGTTGTTGCCTGTCCCCTGTTCTAATCCCAAGGCCCTCTGTCACATAGCAGGGGTCCATTCCATCCGTGCCTCTGATCTGTCCTGTTTGCTGCTCAATGCCAGGTCATTTCATAATAAGATCCCAGCCATCCATGATTTGATTGTGGATGAGCAACCTAGTCTTTTGGGGGGTTCCCTTGCCCAGGTTTGACCTCCTGGGTTTCATTACCAGCATGCAAGCAGATTGGAGGGTTGTGGGGAGGTGTGGCCATTGTTTATTAGGAGTCTTTATGTCAGCAAAGCCGCAACATTGGTGTGTCCAAGGTTGGAATGCCTACACCTATTGGTGGGACAGCAGGAGAGGTTTGGGATTGTACTGGTGTACTGTGCTCCCCATGACCCAGAACCATCCCTTCCAGAGCTCTCCGAGTTCACCTTGGTGGCACTGTTGAGGTCCCCTGCATGTTGGTGGTGGGTGACTTCAACTTGCATGCTGGGGTTGGGTTGTCTGGAGTGGCTCTCGTGTTCATGGAGTCCATGGCATCCATGAACATCTCCCAACATGTCATCGCTCCCACCCATAGGTCCAGGCATGCACTTGAGCTGGTGTTTTCCTCCACGTCTGCAGAAAATCAATATGGGACAACATTAGTTTGCCTCTTCACTGCAATTCAGCTCTCTGGTGTGCCTTGGTGGCCCTGGAAGGTGTCTCCCCAGGGTCGGTGGTGATCAACCCCTGCAGCCGTGCCCACTCCTGCTCTAGGTGGCTCGGCTTATTCCATATGGCTGTATAGTCAGGGAGATCTTCATCTGATGAAGATGAAGATAGTGTTAGCAGAGGAGGGTGCAATGGGGCCTTCCTTTTGGCTGGGGCCTTGCCCTTCCCTTTGTCTTGCTTGGGTGCCATGTCTGTGAACCCTTCGTCTGAGTGGTAGCGCCTGAGCAGAGGCCTGGGTAATTGCCCTTTGGTGTTCTCCCCCTCATTCCTTTCCTGTTGATTCCCCCCCCCAATATAGCAAGGTGAGGTGTGGGAGGGGGAGGGGGTACCCACTGTGTCCTGCCTCCACTGCTGAGCCTACCAGTGCTGATTTCTTTTTTCTTTGGGATTGTGCACAAGAATGCGCCCTAGGTGTCATCACCATTCAACTTATCTGGCTGCGCTCACTGGCCCACCAGGTACTTGAGGGTGTGATAGGTGCGGGTGACTATGGGCAGTCTCAAAGGGATTTTTAAACATTGCCTCCAAAACACAATCAGCCAATCCCTTACCTTGCTCTGCACCTGCATGAAGCTGAGCTCCAATGATGAAGCAGCCTCTGATGTCATTGTTCCTTCTCCCTGGCACTGACCAATCAGGAGCTATGCAAGGAAATGCCTCATGCCACATCCCTGTGTGATATAGGCCTGTTGCCAATATATATTTTATGTCCAAGGTCTTGAAATGGATGGTGGAAGACCAGCTCCTGGAGGATACTAACGTTCTCGACCCATTCTAGTTGGGGTTCAGGCCATGTCACAGAACAGAGACTGCATTGGTTACCCTACAAGATAAACTTTTCAGGGAGCCTAATGGTAGCAAAACCCCAGATAGATTGCATCTCCTACTCAGGTTTTTGTGATACAAGCCATGTCTGCCCTTTCATCCAGGATCAAATCCTGGATCAGTTAGAACTTATTTGCCAAAGACATGACATTCAGTGGCACCAGGGATAGAGTGGACGGCTGGTTGAGCTGATGGCCTCATATCTAGTGGAAATCTAGAGGGCCATCTTCCTGTCTTGGACGGGGTTGCACTCCCCTTAAGGGACAGGGTCCGTAGCTTGGGTGTGCTCCTGGACCCCGGTCTAACTGTGGAAGCCCAGGTGGATTCAGTGGCCAGGGGTGCCTTTCTTCAGCTGCAGAAACTATACCAGCTCCGCCCCTACCTAGATGAGCAATTGCAACTGGTTCAGAATCGTGCCGCGTGGCTGGTAAGCGGTGGGGCCGCCAAGGAGCACATCATGCCGATTCTGTATAAACTTCATTGGTTACCAGTTGCTGCTTGAGCCCAATTCAAAGTGCTTGTTTTGACATATAAAACCCTAAATGGCTTAAGACCTAGATACCTGAAGGACTGCCTCCTTCCATATGAACCTACCCAGCAATTAAGATCGAGCCAGGGGGCCCTCTTGAAAGAGCCATCCCTCAAGGAGGTGAGACGGATGGCTTGTAGGAACAGGGTCTTCTCAGCACTTGCCCCCAAGCTATGGAATGCCCTCCCAAGTGAAATCCGCCTGGCGCCAACATTGATGACATTTCGGTGCCAGGTAAAAACCTTCCTGTTCCAGAAGTTTTTTAATTGATACAACATAGACTGTGGGTCCTCTGATGGCAATTTTAGTGTAATGATTTTAGTGTAAGGTTTTTATTATTGTTTTAATTATTTATTGATATTTGGTGTTTTAACTGCTTTAATTCTTTATCGTAAGCTGCCCAGAGACCTTTGGGGAGTGGGCGGCATATAAGTTGTAAAAATAAATCAATAAATAAATAAATAAAATCAATAAATCAATCAATCAATAAAACCAGAACAAGGGCTAGCATTCAGCAATCTGTCTCTCATCCTCTTTGGATAAATAAGTACTGTGTCCCCAGAATACTTCCTTCTGGCCAAGATCACTAGTATAGGAAACTGTCCTTCAATGAAGTATTGGCCTTCCACCCATACCAGGGAAAGTGTGGAATTAAAAATAATAAGGGGGTTATCAAAAATTAAAGCATAATTACTAACCAGTGTGTAACTTAATAATGAAAAGGGATAATATAAATCTGGATATTCTGCAATTTAGTTCCATATATCAAATGCCAATTAAAATGAGAACTTGTGTTCTCTAGTCAGCCAGAAATAAAGAAGCACGCTTGTCTGCTATCAGTAAAAAGAAAGAGTTTGTTTATTTTGTGGTAGTTCAGAGGAGGATGTAGGATGAGTTGCTTATTGCTAGGCTAAAGGGTGAAAAAAAGAGATAAACTCTTTTTAAAAATTCCACAATTTCCCCTGTACTCTTTTAAACTGCACACCATACTCACAATTACAGTGCCATTTTCTCTCTTTTTTATATGTTAGTGACAAAACACACACACACACATACACACACAAAATCTCTAGGGGATAAAAGAGAAGCCCTAGAGGAATACAAACACTGTTACAGTATGTATGCTGTGGTCAGTTGTCTGAATGGCCACCCAGGTTATAATAACCCATGACTGATTTCTCAGTATTTCCAGCTTTGCATAAGTTTTTTTATATTGAGGGGTGTGTCTTCTGGGTCCAAATGTTGACCAGCTTTCAATATTAATTGAAAAAGAGTATGGTTTTTGACTCATGCAAGATTGAGACTGGATATGGGGATGAACTCTACTTGGGCAGGGTAGTCCAGTTGAGCACAGTGAACTGGGCCACACAGTGCCAGCACAGATGTTCTGCAGGCATCGCACACTTCCCTCCCCCACCTCCTTCACATGCCGCACACTTCCCTTACTTGTCTTGCCAGTGGCCAGCAACTCACCGGCAACTGCACACCCTTCCCTCCTCCATCTCTGCCAGTGGCTGCCCACTCAGAAGTAGAGCCATCGGCTTTCCCACCCACCTTCTCTTCATGGCTTCCGAGACTAGGACATGGGGCTATGGTCTCAAACTACAGGAAAAGAGATTCAATTAAATATTAGGAAGAACTTCATGACATTTAGAGCTGTTCGGCAATGGAATATGCTGCCACGGAGGGTGGTGGAGTCTCCTTCTTTGGAGGTTTTTAAGCAGAGGCTGGATGGCCACCTGTCGCGAGTAGAGATGGGCACGAAATGGACAATTTTTCATTTCCATTTCTGTTTTTTCATTTCGTTATGCAACGAAACGACAAACAAATTTTGTCTCCAAAATAAAACGAACTGAACAGAAACACCAGAAATTTTGTCGTGCATTTCGTTTTTGTTACTGCAATACAGTGAACTGCTTTAAATGCTAAAAAATCACAAAAATTGAAATAAATGGTAATGAAACAGTAACGAAATGAACGAAAACGAAAACTATTTTTAGCAACAAATCACAAAAAACGGAAACAAACCGAAACGGACCCTACAAACGACAAACGACAAACGAAATGTCATTTTTTTGATTCGTGCCCATCTCTAGTCATGAGTGATGGGGTTCCTGTATGGCAGAGGGTTGGACTGGACGGCCCTTGAGGTCTCTTCCAACTCACTGATTCTATGATTCTATGAGTGAAAGGAGGGAAGCATGCCCTGCTGCCATGGACTGGTTGGTTACTGGGAGTGGGGGGGGGGGGAGAACATGTGTGTGTGGCCTACAGAACACCTGTGCAGGTACCACACTGAATGAGACCAAACTGCCAAAGCGTGGTTTGTGTCCATCTTTAATTGAGATTTTAATTGGTAGTATTTCTGTTTCGAGTCCACAAAGAGGTGTTGCCTTGCTGAGAAGCTGCTAGTAAGTCTTTGGAGGAGAGGCAACCAGCCCAAAGAAGAGGAAAGACTTCTTCTGGTATAATTGTTGCCCCAATTTCCATGGTGTTATGACCCATGGGCAGAATATCTGACCCATTTGTTCACTGAAGGTCCCTATCCCAGGGTTTTATACTATCTTTACCTGATGAAGAGTTCTGAAGAAATTGAAAGCTCATTTTATTTGTGTTTTTTAATGATCTAATACAAATATTGCCCAGTTTTCTGCCATGTTTCATAATCAATTTTCAAGTGTTTGCATATTCTTTTGCATAGCAATCTCTTTAAAAACTGACTGTCCCAACAGGAAGGAAAACTGAATTTTCTTCAGATTTCCTGGAAACAAAACTAAAAGAAAATATTTTCAAGGAGGACTTAATGAACACATTCTAAAATATTTATTTTCTCTCTGCTGTTGCCAAACTTGTTGTATGGATATTTTTGTTTCTTGAACACAGACTAAAACTGAGATACCTAATCTAGCATCAAAGCCAAGCTCAGAAGCTCACTGTCATTATCAAAGTAGTTCAGTTCACATAGAATCCAAACACTGGAACAGACTAGAGTTGAAAAAGACTGTAATTATAGACAAAATAAATATTTTGAGCTTAGTGTGCCTGGGGGGGGTCTTCTCCAAAAATCCAACCTATACACATCAGAAGTTCACAGCCATTGCTTAAGAATGCAAGAAGCTGTGGTTTTTAAAAAAATCTAATCAGATTATTGATCTATTTGCTCCAGTGTTGGTAACTGATTGGCAGGGGCTCTGCCAGGTGTCAGACAGGTTCTTAGCTGTTACCATTTTTATTAGCTAGTTTATCATCCATGGAAACACAATGGAGCTATGGAACTGGTAAAACCACTTCTTAAATATCTTACTTACCCCAAAAGGCCTATTAGGGTCACTATAAGTCACTTGTGCCTTGATGGCACCTAACAATATACCTTTTTAGAGTGCTGTCCTAAGCAGCCAAGATGGCTGAAGACTAGTGAGCTGACACAAGGCTAGCTGAAGTTATGCTATATCCAGAACCTTCCTAACCTAGGAAGATTTGAAATTATTTATGACTAGAGATGGACATAAACTGGAAAAGTGATGAATTGGGGTTGTTCATGGTTCGTGGCGACCCACGAAAAAACAAACCAGTATGTGGTTCTTTGTTTTCTGGTGCACAGTTTTAGTCTGTTTTCAAGAAACTCCTTCTGCCACCCACATGCCTCCTTCCCACTGCCTCCATCTTCTCCCTACCTGGTCCTGCTGCCTCCTCCTCTTCATCCTCCACCACCATCATCTTAGAAGGGAAGGACACTGGACCTCTGTTTTGCCAAAAATGAAGCAGAAAAAAGGTTTCCATATGACATGTCGGCAAAATGGGATCCCTGAACCAAGGTACAAACCAAACCATGAATCAGCCAAAATTTGCCCCCCCCCCCCCCAGTTCATAGTTATGTTTGGGCCCATCTGTATATATGCCTATTGTCACCTTGGCCAACATTTTGCTGGCATAGTAACTGTGACTTCAGCTTCAGATCAACTCCAGCTTCTCCTAGGACCTTCTCTGTCCTTTTTCAATTCTGCCACTAGTGATGGTTCTCATGCAGCACAGCAGTTATGCTGCTGGAACATCCTTCTGTCAATAGGTCTCTGAAAATAGCTAGAATGAAAAAGTTGTGCCACCCCCAGTGGCTTATTTACATTCCAAACCATTTCATCCAGCACACTTTGGCTTAGGATTCTACTACTGGCACATCAAAAACAAAACGTTTTTGAAAATTTGATAAGACTTGTAGCTGAAATATAGCCTCTGCTTTTTATTAAATGCCAGGCTGTTTTTTATCTAGCCTTTTCATAGACCTTACCGATCGGGTAAGACAATGGATTTGAGGCTGTGTTGTCATATTGATAACCTAGAATTTCCATGTCAGATGTTCCAAAGGCACTGAACGTTGTAGGTTTTAGCATTACTTCAAGGCAAACTAAGAAGCTACACTCGTTTATAAGGGCTGATCACAGCTGAAGAAGATCAGAAACATAGGTTGGGCATGAGTCTCAAAAGACCTCTGTGGCTTAATCACTCTGAATTTGCTTGCACATATGTGCATACATGCATGCTCAGGCATACACACACACACACACACACACACACACACACACACACACACACACACACACACACACACACACACACACACACACAGAGGGGCGAGCAATAATTAAATGTGATTGTACAAAGCAGGTTATACCGCAGTTACATGTTAAAAGGATGTTTCCTTTTAAAGGGAGCATATGAAAAAAATTGAAGTATTAGTATCAAACCTCAATTATGTTCAACTCCAAAACTAAAGGTTGAGAGATAAGAGCCTTGCCTATCTGAAAGGAACCTGATGGGTTCTTATACATTTTTAAATAATGTTTACTTCTACAGCAATGCAATTGCTTTAGAAATTACCTTCTCACAAACACAGAATTCTGTCTGTTCCCAACATTATGAAGGAGCTGGCTGCTTTCAAGTACTGGTGTCTCTCTGATATGCTGTGATATATATGAATTTATTTATATCATGCAAAAGGTAAGAAAAACACATATTTTTACCATTACTGGTAAGAACATCCATATCAAAACAGATGTTATTTGCTTCCATCTTTTCAACACACAATTCTTTGAATAGCCCAAGAGTGTGGAGACTGCTGCAATTGTATCTATAAATCTTTCTGTATAAACGTGTTTGAGTCTTATCATCTTTTCTTTCATGCGGCCATTAGAGCTATGAAGATACTATAATAACTGCCTGCTTCCAGTGTGTTATCATAAGTATCATATCATAAAACACCCCCATGTAGAAGATGATTTCCCACTCAGATCCTGGGTGGCAGATTGGAAATTTGAGCAGGAAGTTCAAAACTTCTGCTGCCTGGGACCTGACCGGGAAGTTCAAAGGCTGGTTGGCCAACCGGGTGAGTCCCCACCCCACCCCTCTGGAGGGTGCCTGGCTGGTCCATGGCACCAGCAGTGGTGGCAGTGGCAAGGAGGAGGGTGGCAGCGTCAGGCGGTAAGTTTTATTTTTAATTTTTGACCATCCTTCCCCGCCCCACCCCCCGCTGATCACCAGCCATGGATAACTGTATCTGTGGATGGTGAATCAGCATATGTGGGGATCGAACTGTACTTGTTACAGTATGAGATCTTAATTGGTTAACTTCATTATTTTCACTGACAGGTTACATAAACACTGTACTCAGATGCTAATTCCTGACTTCATAACTCACACTCTGTCAAGTATTAGCTAGTGAAACTATGTATTAGACAGGTGCATAAATAAAAGGTCTGTATGTATTTAATTGATTTATAAGATGGAGTCTGCAAATGTGCTAAGTAGAGATGGGCACGAGTCAAAAAAATGATGTTTCGTTTGTCGTTTGGAGGGTCCGTTTCAGTTTGTTTCCGTTTTTCGTGAATTTTTGCAAAAAAATTGTTTTTGTTTTCGTTTGTTTCATTACCGTTTCGTTACCAGTTATTTCAAATTTTTGTGTTTTTTTTAGCATTTAAAGCAGTTCACTGTATTGCAGTAACGGAAACGAAACGCACAACAAAATTTCCGGTGTTTCTGTTCGTTGCATTTCATTTTGGAGACAAAATTCGTTTGTCGTTTCGTTGCATAACGAAACGAAAAAATGAAAACAAAAACGAAAAAATTGTTCGTTTCGTGCCCATCTCTAGTGCTAAGTCATAGTGATTCAGTCTAAAGGTTTTTTTCTGTGAGACTGCAGGTGAAAAGAATAGGCTTAAATGGGCTTGGCTGATGCAAGGTGTTGCAATAGCCATGATGAGATGTGTTACCCGAATGGACAGACAAATATATATAAGTGCTATGTTAATCAGTGTTCAATGGGCCTTTGTGAGTAAGGCACCCATTTTTTGCCTCTCTATGCTGGTTATGTATGCCATGTATGCTGAAATGTTGTTATGCTATTGATTCGTCTTCTAGTAACTTATCTGTGTACCGTATACATGTAATATAGCTGTTTGCTGACTTTGGGGATTTTGACTCTGTCTATGTAATTGTTCAACAAGTATTTAGTTCCGCTGGCAGAACAAATTCAAAATATTCTGATACATTCACTGACAAAACACTCACATAACCTAACATTCTGAACTGACTCAAAATCCTGACTGAGTGAAAAAGGCAGAAAAAGGAAAAAGTTTGCTATTATGTGGTTGTTGATATAGATTCTCACGTCACTCCCATCCAAAACTCTCAAAGGCTGCCTTCGTTGTGTTGTTTCCTATCATTCAGGTGTGTTGCGAAGTGTAAGTATTGGGAACCGATATAACATCTGTTGATTTTTGAGTCTCCCTTGTTCTGTGCCAGCTACAGTACCTCTCTGTGCTTCTTTGTGACAGCACCTTTCTCCTCCCCTTTTTCCATTTTCCCTTTTCCAATCTGTTTTTCCAGCAGGTCATTTGCTTTCTCTCCTCTCACTGCCCCAATGCCCTAAGCATTTCATTTTCACTATGCAGCCTCACCAGTGGCTTTTTCATTCTCCCATTGTTCCCCTAGAGCTCCCTTGCAATTTCTTCCCATTTTCAGCTGTGTTCCAAGCTTAGCTTCTGGCCTTCCCTCATTAACTCCTTGCTGGGGATTCATCTGGAAGTGTGCATGCTTCTTGGTGTGGGGTTGTGGGGGAGTTTGTTCCCAGCAACTTGGTATGTTACCTTACTCAACCACTGGTTGCAGCCCACAGCCAAATGATTCAACTTCCATCAACTCCCTAGCACATACATAAAATTTATGAGTGGGCTGATATTTATTGTGTTCATTTCCTCTGCATGTTGCTTTCTCATAGTCATTTGGTATCCTTCCTGAATGGACAATTGTGGTTTTAAATCCTCAACTGCTCTCTCATACAGTCCTTTAAATAAAATAAAATTATCCTTCCCTTTTCTGTGCTAGTTTGATTATGGTTTATTTCTCTAATTTGTTGATAACAACTAATGGCGCCTTCCCTTTGGGATCATAGAAACAGAGAGAAGGAAGAACATCCTGACAATTTTGGGCCATGTGACAATTATGGCTTCAACCCACATGGAATGACTGCTATTGGGAGTCACTTGAAATAATATAATAAGGCTGCTATCTCACGGCCACTAAAAACCACTTCAAACAGCTAGAAAATGCGGCTCCTAAAATCACGCTCCCATGGCCAGTGGGCTTTTTTTTAAAAAAAGTGTGACCACCCCCACTTTAGCGCAACCCAGTGAGTTTTCCAAGTACCAGGTTGGGAGGCAGTAAAAAAAATTGTCGCTGTTCCCATGCAGATTTTTAACTGGAACTTACGCCCGTGGGGATTCAGAAACACCACTTCATCTTTTTGTCCCCATAGCAACACAGTCCTGTATCCCTCCCCCCAACACACACACACACACACACACACACACACACACACACACACACACACACACACACACACACATGTTGGAGGCAGTGACGTGGGGAGTCAACTCAAGAGGCAGCCTCTCCCATGCAGGCTGCTCTTTCTCGTGTCTCCTTTTGGGAGACACAAGCCTTGGATGGCAGGGCTTCACTCCCTCCCCTTCCACTGAGAAAACGGGGCTGGGGATCACCTTCCCCCTTCTCCTCCCCTAAAGCACTGTGGAAGTGGTGTGGTGGTGGTGGTGGTGGTGGTGGTGGTGGTGTGTGTGTGTGTGTGTGTGTGTGTGTGTCTGCACGTGTGTGTGTGTGTGCACGTGTGTGTGTGTGCACGTGTGTGTGTGTGAGAGAGAGAGGTCAGTGGGGTCGTGGGGACACAGGAACTGCATCTTCACCCACTTGACCGTTACCTGGAAAAGCTGGCTTTTATTTTGAGCCATTTTTTTTCTGGCCGTGGGATAGCAGCCTATGGTACAAGGCAGGAGGAAGGCTGCGGCTACCTGATCAAATATCATAGGATGGGTTGCTTTTATAAAGCAAGGGTCAATTTCAAGTATCCTCTCCTGGTGACATGACTGATTCAAATAAAAACCAGCTCTTGGCTGAATAGTTCTGCTGGGTTGATTGAGAACAGATCCTGCCTCTTCTTTGTTTGATAGTATTTCAAGTATTTGAAAAGTGGTATCATAGCTACCCTCAGTCTTCTTTTTCTTAAGGCTAAACATGCCCTGTTATTTCAGTCTTTCCTCATAAGATTCAGCCAATCCCCTAATGCTTAACTGGTTCCCTCTAGTGAATTATCACTTTTGCCCTCTTTCCATACTGATCCCCTTTCTGTTTCCTCCGCAGTCCACCTCATGATGTGCAACATCCTGTCTCAAGTTTTCCTCTCAGGAGCCACTGCCTTAATGTCCCCCAGGCCAGCTGCTAACGAGCAATTTCCTGGAGGACCTGATTTGGGCGCTCTAACTCAGATGTCCCAGTGCCAAACTTAGAGGGGAAGTGGAGGAGAGTCAGCTGAAGACTTGCTGTGAGTTTGGTGTTTTTAAGATTACCATAGTGGCAAAGATAGAAAGCTTAGAACCTTTTTACACGACCCCTAAGATCCGCTGGCCACTTAAATTCGGACCAGAGATCTTCGGGGTTCCTGCTCTTCCTCTGTCCCCACCCCCTCCACACTTCCTGGTTGCTGGCTGCCTGAGGGAGGGAGAAAAAAGAAAGAAAAGAATGCCTTCTTACCTCCGTTTTGTTCCCGGCAGCATTCAGATCTCTTAAAGGGGCGGGGCGCAAAAAAAGAACAAACAGAAGCCAGGAGAGCCCCGCACTCACTATCCTTACACCGGATCAAATATTTGTCACATCCAAAAAGCAGGTACAAGAAAACTGCTGTTTGGTCTTGCTAAAGTGGGCGGGGTCGCACTTAATTGTCTGCAAAGTCTGGAGCTGGTGGGTAAACATTTTTAAGGTCCGGACCTTGCAGCCATTTGCGGCGGAGCTTAGGGGTCGTGTATAAATGCCCATAGTGTCAGCTTTCTCGTCAGAAGAGCAATTTTAATCCTGATGTGTTCATTCTATCACACTATGGTAACACTGGATGTAACTACACAGTCCAACAGCCAGATATGTCTCTTCATCCCTTCCCTGATACGCATTTCATCTGTAATGGGTACAAATGTCTGGTCTTCAACTAGAATACTATGATTAAGTAAACAGAAAGGGCAGATTGTTATAGCTTATTTATTCAAGGTAAAATAAGGAGGAAAAGAAGTGTGGGAAGGAAGAGGATTTATTGATTGACGAACTTGGGGCCCTAACACACGGGCAAAAGAGGTGGTTAATATAGATGGGCATGAAACAAATGTTTAATTTGTTTTGTATTTGTTATTTGTTTTGTTAGCTAATGAAATGAATAACAAACCAACCCATCAAAGAAAAACAAAACAAAACAAAACAGAAATTTCCATTTCGTTCATTTTGTTTTTCATTTGGGGGGACACTTACCTTTCTGCAGAGTAGACTCCTGATGGGTCCTGGAAATAAAAATAAATAAATAAATAAAAATGGCACCCCCAGCCTCCCAGGGAAGCAAACGCCTCTCAGCGGTGTGTAGGGGGTGGGGTGGGGAAACAAGCCTGGCATCAGGGCTGTTTAAAAAAACAGTGCCGACCCGGCTGGGGAATCCCATGGTCAGCACTATAAAATGTTTTTAGAAATAAAGAAAATTTTAAAAGCACCAACCCGGCCTTGGGGGCCGTGTGGTCGGTGCTAGAGATGGGCATGACTTAGCGGTATTCCCATTTCCGTTTCCGTTACTCGTATCCGTTACTCTACGGAAACGGTAACGGGAATTACTCCGCCAGAATTCGAGCTCGAACCGGCGAATGAACAATTTTGGTCTGATTTGTCATGCTCGTTACTTGCACGCGGCGATCGCGCAATGCCAAGCGGCACAGAAAAAAAGTTTTTAAAAGTAAAAAAAAACCTGATTCCCGGTCCAAAATGGCGACCGCAATATTTTTTTTGAAATCCTTGCCCAAAACCCCACCAAAGCACCACAGAAACATGCGAAAGTTACGTATTTTAAATGCTTGATTTTTTACAGTAGCAGCAGTGGGTTTGTCTTGCCAAAATACGTCTCCGTTGATTTTATTTTATTTTTTCTTAATTTTTTTTTACACCTGCGCAACAATGGGCTGGCCATGGGACAGGACCATGCAAATTTTCGGAGCCATTCCACCAATCGCATGGACAGGTTTTGACTGACACTTCTGGATGTGCCAGAGGGCATAAAAAGCCGAGGCAGTTCCAGTCCATCACAGTCTGGGCTTGGATCTTGTGGAGGGTGGTCAGGGCTGGATTGCTGTGCTCAGTCTAGTTTCAATTTCGCGGTCGCGGTCTCGGTCTCGCTAGGCAGGGAGGGAATTGAATTGATTTTAATTCGCAAAACATAATAATTTCTTTTATTCCCTGTGGGGAATAGCAACGCAGTGTTTATTCTTTTTTGTTTTCTGCATTTTTGAGGAAGAGTTCCATTTTTTATTTGCTTATATTTGCTTCAAGGGGGAGGGAAGATTTGAGTGGGAGCGGTAGGGGAGGGGAGGTGCTGCGGATTTATTTTGAAAATATATTATTTTACACTACCATACCATTTCTTTTGTATCCCAATTTCCCACCAAGTTCATTTACTTGGCCAAGGTCCTTTTACCCTGCGCCTACAGCTTTTTTGCTGCTGTTGCGATTGGGGTTTTGGAAGGGAATCCAGCAACCCTATCCTACCCTAGTAGCAGCTTATAGTTTTATTCCATTTATTTTGTATTCTACAGTTTATTAGCAAGTGGCAAGCAACAGCTAAGGTCCAGTACTAGTGCTTAGAAGGGGAGGTTGGAGGCTGTGGATTAAATTATTTTAAAAATATTATACAGAGTACAGACTGAGAAGGCAGAGTCTCCCTCGCCAACCAGTGCACTCAAATTTCTCAAACACATTTGTTGGCAACAAGGCTAGGGCACCTTCCTCTGTAAAACATTTTACAATTTCATTTTACTTAACACTTATAGATATTCTTTCACTTGTCCAACACCTCATTCATTTTTCTGCAGTCAGGCACTAAAACAAACATTTGTTGAAGGGCAGGCACCCAGCCACCTCTATAGAACTTTTTCTTCAATTACATCTTTGAAGAAGTTACATTCATCTTAGTTACTGTGCATTATTTTTGAAAGTTGGGTGCTGCCAGATTTTGCAAACCCCTTGCTTCTATTAGCTTGGTTTTTGTGCAGTTGTAACTTACATCTGTGAAGAAGTTAAGTTACAGTTCTCCTAACCTAATTATACTTGCCCTGTGCATTGTGAAACTTGTTTGCCAGGATTGGCAAACCCCTTGCTTCTACTAGCTTGGTTTTTGTGCTGTTTTTGTGAGTCAACCTCACTCATTTACTCGCCAGTTTGCCACCAGTCTACATACACAATTACATTTTTGAAGAAGTTACATTTCTCTGTTACACTTGCCCTGTGCTGTGCATTGAGAAACTTGTTTGCCAGAATTGGCAAACCCCTTGCTCCTATTTCCTTGTTTGTTGTGCTGCTGTTGTGAGTCCATCTCACTCATTTACTTACAGTCTACATACACAATCCAATTACAACTGTGAAGAAGTTACAGTTCTCCTAATTACAATTGCCCTGTGCAGGGCATAGAGAGACTTGGGTGCCAGGATTGGCAAACCCCTTGCTCCTATTACCTTGTTTTGTTGTGTTGCTGTTGTGAGTCCATCTCACTCATTTACTTGCCACCACAGTCTACATACACAATCCAATTACAACTGTGAAGAAGTTACAGTTCTCCTAATTACAGTTGCCTTGTGCAGGGCATAGAGAGACTTGGGTGCCAGGATTGGCAAACCCCTTGCTCCTATTACCTTGTTTGTTGAGCTGCTGTTGTGAGTCCATCTCACTCATTTACTTACAGTCTACATACGCAATCCAATTACAACTGTGAAGAAGTTACAGTTCTCCTAATTACAGTTGCCCTGTGCAGGGCATAGAGAGACTTGTGTGCCAGGATTGGCAAACCCCTTGCTCCTATTACCTTGTTTTGTTGTGTTGCTGTTGTGAGTCCATCTCACTCATTTACTTGCCACCACAGTCTACATACACAATCCAATTACAACTGTGAAGAAGTTACAGTTCTCCTAATTACAGTTGCCTTGTGCAGGGCATAGAGAGACTTGGGTGCCAGGATTGGCAAACCCCTTGCTCCTATTACCTTGTTTGTTGAGCTGCTGTTGTGAGTCCATCTCACTCATTTACTTACAGTCTACATACGCAATCCAATTACAACTGTGAAGAAGTTACAGTTCTCCTAATTACAGTTGCCCTGTGCAGGGCATAGAGAGACTTGGGTGCCAGGATTGGCAAACCCCTTGCTCCTATTACCTTGTTTGTTGAGCTGCTGTTGTGAGTCCATCTCACTCATTTACTTACAGTCTACATACGCAATCCAATTACAACTGTGAAGAAGTTACAGTTCTCCTAATTACAGTTGCCCTGTGCAGGGCATAGAGAGACTTGTGTGCCAGGATTGGCAAACCCCTTGCTCCTATTACCTTGTTTTGTTGTGTTGCTGTTGTGAGTCCATCTCACTCATTTACTTGCCACCACAGTCTACATACACAATCCAATTACAACTGTGAAGAAGTTACAGTTCTCCTAATTACACTTGTCCTGTGCAGGGCATTGAGAGTCTTGTTTGCCAGGATTGGCAAACCCCTAGCTCCTATTACCTTGTTTGTTGTGTTGCTGTTGTGTGAGTCCATCTCACTCATTTACTTGCACACTTCCTTGGTGCTTTTCTATACTATCACATTATACATTCCCTGGCCTGAGCCACAAGAAGTGAGAAAAATGAGGAGGGGTCGCACAGCTAGAGGGCAGGGGAGGGGGACCCCTACTAAGATAAATAGGGGCATGTTTCTGAGGGAAGGGACAGGAAGTAGTGCAGAAAGTGATACTGGTGCAACTCCCTCCCCGAGTAGCAGTGCCAGTGGCACAACCTGCACTGTGCCATCGTCTGTCACCGAGGGAAGCATGGATGAGGCGTACCAAATCCCATCTCCGTTACCTGACAGCCCCACCCATGATCAGCAAGAAGACAAGGGCTCTGATTCTGAAATGGCATCAGAATCAGAATCGGGCTCCTTGTATCTAAACCTGCCAGATTCTGAGGACCTGTTGGCAGGGACAGACTTAAGTCAGGCTCCAGGCAGTGACGGAAGGAGCTGCCCTCTTTCCACCCAGAGTACCACCAGTGAGAGCAGTAGTACTAGTCTACTTTCCCAGCAGGGCAGAGGCCACACCAGCACCACAGCAGCGGCAGCGGCAGGCAATAACAGAGGGGGCGTTACTTTCTGTAAGCCACGAGGGTGTCTCTGGGAGCATTTTGAGAACAGCCCCCAAGACGCAAGGATGGCGGTGTGCAAGATATGCGGGGTGGTCTTGCGCAGGGGGAATGACCCCAAACACCTCTCCTCAAGTGGGTTGCGCAGCCATCTGATGAGGAAGCACCCTGGGACTCTGCCTGGAACCCTGTCAGGCCCTTGCTCTTCAGGGAGGAAGAGAGGGGAAGAAGGGTTAGAGAAAGAAAAACACAGCTCCGCTAGTGAGATTGGGAAGAGGCAGGCCACTCTGCAGGAAGTGGGGCTGTTGGGTGGGACTTTTGTCAGCCCGCGAAATAGGGCCAAAGCACAGGAGACCACCACTCGAGTGGTGGGTGAAATGGTGGCCATGAATGGGTTGCCCCTCTCCTTTGTGGAGTCATCAGGCTTCAGGCACCTGATGAAGTACGTGGCACCATGGTACGAGACTCCATCCTGGCGTACCTTCAGCAGGCAGGTGCTTCCCTCCCTTTATGAGTCTGTCAGGGACAGGATCTGGGCCCTGCTGCAGGCGGCCAGAGGGAGGAAGATCCACTTCACTTCCGACCTCTGGACCGGTGGGCACCACGGATACCTCTCACTGACGGCTCATTGGTGGCAACCCAAGGAGGTCCTGGAGCCCCGGTCAGCCCATGAGCAGCTGCAGGGGGAGGCACAAGGCAGCACCCCAAGAGGGTATAGGATGGTGCTTCTCCAGGCACAAAGCATGGAGGACAACGCCACAGGGATCAACATTGCTGACGTTCTCAAGACAGCAATGCGAGAGTGGGGATTGGGGACAGAGGGACAGGTCAATCGTGGAGTCATGGTTACAGACGCGGGCCGTAACATGACCAACGCGGTTCTTGGGGCAGGGTTCCAGGGCATCGTGTGCGCAGCACACAAACTGCATCTAGTGGTGGGCGATGCCATTGGCCTGGGTGCACCAAAGGACTCCTGGAGTGAGGGGACCAGGGAGACCAGGGCCTTGCTGGACAAGTGTCGGAAGATCGCGGGGCACTTCGCTCGCAGCGTCAAGGCAGCCAGGATGATGCGTGAGAGGCAGGCGGAGACGGGCCGACCGGAGCACGTCCTGATCCAGGACGTGACCACCCGGTGGAACTCCACCCACGAAATGGTCAAGCGTCTGGTGGAGCAGAAGGAAGTGGTGGAATACATCATGTCAACCACCCCAGTCCTGCATGAGGGGAGGGAATTGGACCTTGGTGCTACCGAGTGGCTCGCCCTCTCCCAGATGGCGGGTATCCTGCAGCCTTTTGAGGAGACCACCCACGTCCTCAGCAGCTACAATGCCAGCCTGGGCCACGTTCCACCCCTGGTCAATGCCCTTCGCCAACGCCTAGAGACCAGTATCCGGGAAGAAGGCAATCTTCTCCCTAAGAGCAGGGCATTGGCAGACAGGCTGTTGACTGGCGTGGATACCCGCCTTGGCCCACTTAGAAGGGAAAAGGTGTACCAGATGGCCTGCCTGTGCGACCCTCGCGTCAAGGGTTCCCTGGCGGCCAGCACTGCCGAACTGAAATCCTGGAAGACGGAGCTATGCCGTCAAGTCAGGGCTCTCTCCGATGAGGGCCAGGCGTTTCAGAGGGCGCACGGAAGCCAGAGCGATGCTGAGGAGGAGTCCTCGCAAGGATCCACATCCCTCTGTACTCCAGGAGCGTTCACCCAGAGACCAGGTTCCGTTCCAGCAGCCAACTACCTGGCCTCTGCCCTAGCCATGGCAGTTTCCTCCTCAGTGGAGGCAAGGGAGGAAGAAGTAGCAGACCCCGCTCAGACCATGGTGAAGGAGTACATGGCCGAGCCCCTCCAACCCCTCAGCTCAGACCCACTGCACTACTGGGCCAGAAAGGCAGACCTCTGGCCCGCTCTTTCAACTCTGGCGTTGGACCTCTTGTCTATCCCACCCACCAGTGTCCAGAGTGAGCGTGTCTTCTCCCACATGGGAGATGTCCTGAGGACGCGCCGCTGTCGCCTGGACCCGGAGACAGTGGAAAGGTTGACTTTCATCCGCTTCAACCTTTCCACCTTGGGATTACCCCAACACTCCAAGAACTAAGTTGCTGCCTGTAACCTAACCTCCTGCCTGCAATCCTCCATGCCCGCCTGCAAGCCTGCCTGCCTCCCCTTGGCCCTACGAGCCTGCCTGCCTGCCTGCCTGCCTGGCCCTGTGACTACCTGCCGACTCCAGTCTGCAAAACTGCCTGCTTGACTGCCTGCCTGCCTACCTACCTGTATTCTCTCACACACAATTGAAGGGTACTATTAGTGGCCCAATTTTTCTAGCCCTGGCCTGTCTCCAAACCAGGCAGGGCCACTCAAAGTGTCATTGGAAAGGGTCTGTCTGTATTGGCCCATTGTTTCCCCTTTTGCCATGGCTGGTCTGAGAGAGACCCTAATACCTGCCTTCCTTGGTGCTTCACACCGTTCCCTGGGATTTAGGCGCCAATCTGCTAACAAAGTGGTGAGGAAGCACTTTACAACAACCTACCTCAAAGACTGAGTATCAGGGGGCAAGCTCCCCTCCTTACAGCCTTAAAGAAATAGACCCACCCAGTTCTCCTGCTTCCACTCTGTCTCCTTGGTTGCCAAAACCCGGTCTCCTGGGGTGGAGATAGAAACTCTGCCAGCCAAGGCGGAAACAATCCTCCCTACTAGCACTTTGGCTTAGTGCCTTCCCAATCCCTAGCCTTGGAGGACGGTATCCTCTAAGCATGCGCCTAGGCTACACACACATACCTGTAAGCCGGACTAGATGTTTCCCTGCCTGCCCGGCCCTCTGCCAACCTGCCTGCCTGTCAGACTCCACCAGTCCCGGCTTTGAGCATGCCTTCAAGTTGCTTCTCATTCAACCTCCTCCAGTCTGCCCTTCTGGCCTCCCAGTCCCATACTTTGTCATCTGGGCTGGTCTGTGAACCACTAAGAAGGGCTGTGGAAAGGGAAAGACAGGAGCTCCGCTTCTAGTGGGAAGAGGCAGGCCTCTCTGCAGGAAGTGTTGCTGCTGTGTGGGAGTTTTGTCCGCCTCCGCTACCGCTAATTTTCACTCTGAGCTGCAATGCACTGTGAAGAGAGGGACAAGGAAGCCTCCATGCTTGGTGCTTGGTGGATACTCTGACGCACACTGACTGTGTGAGTCTGTAATTCACACAGACCTAGCTCTGTCTCCTCCGCCACTCTTTCCACTGGGCTGCCAGCTGTGGCTCACAAAGAAGGGAAACGTCCTTGTTGTGTGTGCGTACTCCTGTCCGAAAGTCCCCTGTGTGGATCTTGGTGCTGTGCTGTGTGACTCATTGTGCGCACACTCAGTGCTTAAACATTTTATAATCATTTCTGCCCTACCCCCGGAACAAAGGCTGCCGGACCAGAAAAGTTACTGGTTGCAAATCTAGGTTGTGATTGATGATGATGATTGAGTTATGGGAACACTCTTCAGGAACAGCTCGTGGTGGGCTAAGGGTTAGGGTTAGGGGGGATGTTTAGGCCTCCGCTACTCTGTCCTCTGGGCTGCACCACACTGTGTCTCACTAAGAAGGGCTGGAGTGGAATGTACTTGAGCGTACCACAGTTCTGCACAATAATCGTTTGTTTCTTAGAAATAGAAGAGCCTTTCAGGAGGAAGTTCCAGGCTTGGCTCTTGGAGTTGTGGAACTGCTGTGATTCACTACGAAGGGCATGGAGATGGAATGCCAGCACGGCAGTTAGGAGCAGTCTACCAGCACACAGCTGGGAAAGAAAGTCAGAAAGCTTGGCTTGCTGTCCTTTTGGAAGCCTGTGTGGTCAAAGACTCAGACTCACTCTAGCTCTGTGTCTTCTCCCTGCCTGCCTGTCAGGCTCCCCCCACTTCCGGCTTAGAGGAGGCCTTCCAGCCGCTTCTCCTTCACTGGTCCAGTTAGTGCTTCAAGTTCAGCCCTGTCGCCACTGCCCTCAACTTGCCCATGCAGCAACCACGGCTGCGCCCACCTCTTGGCGGAAAACCACTTGAAGACCAACTGTAACAGTGCATTCACTCATCAACTATTTTGTTTAGAAGAACTGGTGGACTCTGTCATCCCACATTGGGGAGGGGGTTCTTCACGCAGTCTAGGTTGGGAAATCCCTTGGCTGAGGGAGGGGCGATTGGGTGGTTCTCATTCAACCCCCTCTAGTCTGGCCTTCTGGCCTCCCCTACCCTTCACTCTGGGTTGCACACACTGTGCCTCACAGAGAAGGGCATTGTGCTTGTGTGCTAGAAAACAGCCGTGGGGTGGGCCCGTGATTAGGCAGAACTCATGCAAAAGCACCCTTGGACTCTGCCTGGGACAGTGACAGGACTCTGCAGGAAGGAGTGCCGCAGTGTGGGAGTGTTGTCAGCCTCCGGACCGCCAATTAGTCTTCAGTGGGCTGCCATTGCCATACACTGTGGCTCACAGAAGCTCTGGTGGTATGGGAGCTCAAGCCATGGCAGGGTGGCAAAGATATAAAGATCGGGGCTGCAATGCTGTGCAAAAATGTCAATATGAGATGGAAGAAAGAGCAAGGCTGAGCATTACCGGGTTGTTGTTTTTTAAAAAAGCCCGCTGACCATGGGAGCACAATTTTTGGAGGCGGTTTATCGGTAATTTAGATCTGGATTTTAAATAATGTGGGATAGAGCCCTTGGAAACTGGTTTGCAGCCCAGCATTGTACATCCATAGACAAACAAACCACGATGACATCCAGAATCTGTCAGGAAAATAACGAGGAAGAGGAAAAATATGATTGCACTTGCAAATCAAATATGTTTTGATTTAATTGCTCCCTATTTAAATCTCTCCCTCCAAAAGAACTTTCAGTAACACATTGAAATATGTATACAATGCACAGGTTTGGAATGCATTTATTTTAATAGTGGGGTAGGGAATGAATTCAAAATATTCTACAGATATGGAACTTAGTTGGATATGAACATGAAGTTAATCAGAGAAAATGTATCAACATTTGCTAATACTCATAAACTGAAGCACCTAGATTTTCACAGATGAGAAGCTATTTGAATCTAATTACAGCTCCACTCTTAAAAATACAGGTGATTTGCCTTCCTGATTAATCTGACTTATTTTCAGTGGGACAGGAAAGCCTTCTTGAATCAACAGGGCTCTTTTCTTCAAAGAAGGTAAACCTGGAGGAAACTTATGATAACTTTGCAAAATCTGCACAGCATGTACACACTTATCTTCCTAGTATTCGGGGGAAAAGAAACAGGACTAAAAAAACAGGATTGCTTTTATTTAAGGAGAGGACACTTAGACTCAGCCTGCTTTGGTGTTACAGGTCATTGGTCAGGCAAGGTTTTAGGACAGCCTGGCTGTCTTCTCACAAATCAGAACGAAGGAAGTTACAGCTACTCCTCACTTAGCAACCTGCCTATATAATGATAGTTCAGACTTACAACCACCACTGGTAGTCAAAGCCATCACTGTCACCTTATTGCTGCCTCAGGAAGAACCTGCAGTTCCAGGTCACAGGGCCTGGGCCAAAGCACGTAGTCTGCTTCTGCTTGCCTGCTACAGCTTTCTTGCTAGGGCTATAGCATTCCCCCCCCCAACACACAAAACACACACATACACACACTGCCTTCCTCCTCTTCCACTACTTTCAAGGGACTGGTGCTGCTGCAGGCATCACAATGCCTCTGCTGGGGAGGAGAATGACATGGACATGCCAGAGAATCAGCCACCTTTATCTCTGGTTTTTCTCTCCTTTTTGGTCTGCTGCTCCCATGGCCTCCCAAATAACCTCTGCATTCTGGAGAGCCTGCATGGAGGGCAGCTTCAACAACCCACAAAGTATCAGCCTTAACCTCATCACTTAGCACCCAGTTCACTTGAAGACCTAGTTGTAGGAATGGAACTTTTTTGTTAAATGAAGAGTACCTGTGTTTCTTCAGCCTACTTGTCCCCAGGTACCAACCATACTGGCTGTGGTATTCTAGAATTGTAGTCCAAAAGAGTAACTTTTCCAATCAAAATATATACTTAAATACTCTGCTTGCTATTCTCTTGAATGATACACACAAATATAATTTTTTTTAAAATTTCAAGCTGTGTGCCAGCTTTTGGGAGAGGTGCAAAAAGCTGGGTCTGGCTAAGATATATTCAATGTATTGGTCCCAGAGATGCGAGTAAGCTCATTCCACAGAGAATTTGGCACAGATGAAATTTGTCAACCTTCCATAGCTTATACTCAAGGAAAACTAGAGCTTCGTTCATCTTGGAACCCCATGGAACAGAGAGAATTTATCTTCCCTCATTTTTAAAGGATTCTGTCTCTTTTCTTCTGTTTTTTCTTGCTGTTAATTGCCTTGTTCTGCTTTGCCCTGACTGTAAACCCCTGGGATGCAAGAGACCACTTAGCTATTTGTTCACACCAGAAAAGGGGCTTTGAAAAATCACCAGTAGTACTGTGGTCTAGTTTTCAGACATCGGATGAATTGCCGTCTCTTGTCAATTTAACCAGCCTATTAAAAATGTTGTTTATCTATATGTCCCTATATCTCTATTCCTACATATCACCTGTATGTGTATGGGGCGACCAACTTCACACATACATCAGTGTATACCCCACAACAAGCCTGGTGACTGGCAAACACATATGTGAAGATTGCTGACTGGAGCTGGGATCACATAACACCCTTGCCCTCCCAGCCAGGAATAAAGAGGTGGACAACGGCATTGGGTTAAATAGGGCCATAACTTTATTAACTTATTAACAGAACTCTTGAGTGACAAAGGGAGCCTGCGTAGTGCATAGGTTGGGTACCAGAACCCCTTCAGAGTTCAATGTTCCCAAATTTCCTTTGTGAGATCCCTGTTGGAAGTGTGCTGCCCACCTCCAACCCCTAGGTAAGAAATAATTGAATAGGAACCATGCTACCCAAAGTTGTTAAAACTCTCTAAATCTAGCAGAGTAAATGGTGTTTTGATGTACACAGGGTCATAGTTTCTGTGCTTGTTCTGTCTTTTGGCCAGCAGATTCATCCATCAAAATGGCTGCAAAAACCTCAAAGGATTGCTCAGGGCTTGCAGCTCTTCAGACACTTACACCATCTGCAAGCTCATGCATCCTGCTTAGTTTCCAAGGGAGGGAAAAGTTCATGCATCTCCAGTGCTCATTACTATTGGTAAATTTCAGTCTGATACTGCAAGAGAGACAGCAGAAATGCCTGGTGTGTGGATGCATATCTGCCTACTGCAAACATGGATGGAGATGAATTGTCAATGCTTTTTCTAAATAAGATCAAACCAGATTTTTTAAGCATTATCGCTGAGTGTGTGTGCTTTCTCAGGGAGCTCCTTCATTTAAGAAGTGAACTAACTTTGATGATGTGAAGGATTGTTGACTTATAACTCAAATCCCAATAGAAAGGGATGACAATAAATAAATAAATAAATAAATAAATAAATAAATAAATAAATAAATAAATAAACAAGGCTGCCAAACACTGCAGCTTTTAGGAAGGAAATCAAATGAATCCTACCTTCGGGTCACTTATTTATTGATCTGATAGATATTTCTCATCGCTTTCCATTATCAGTCAATCAAAACAGTTACCAGCAATAAAATATAAAATGTGTGTGGCTGTGTTGTGTCGTTACAGTCTTGACCAACTCTTCATGACTCCATGTCGATGGAGTTTTCTTGGCAGGAATAGTGGAGTGGTTTGCCAGTTCCTACTCCAGGCGCCTACAGCACCTGGTATTCCCTGGTGGTCTCCCATTCAAGTACTAACCAGGGCTGACCCTGCTTAGCTTCTGAAATCATAGAACATCAAAATCCAAATAAGGAAGATAAATGATTTTAGGTTTTTTTTAAAAAAGGCCAACCAACCAAACAGGCTACATGATAGTTAATTCAACCTGAGAAGGATCTATCAAAACAAAACCTTGACCTCCATGAAAAAACCTCATTGACTACTGTCTGAAAGGCTGTGGTTCAACTGGTCTACTCTAGCAAAGAGTTCTAGATACTGAAAATGGCTAAAGGGAAGCATGTTAAGTGCTCGTTTGTCTTTCCTTCTCAGGTGTGGACAGCAAATTATTCTTCTTGTCTGGTGAGTAGGCAAAGAGTATTTTGATGCTGTTTTTGTTTTGTTCTCTTGTCAAATCAAAAAGGAGAATGGGTTTTTCTTTTTTCCTTTTCTTTTTCTTTTTCTTTTTCTTTTTTCTTTTTGTTTTGCACAACTTAAGCCAAATGGAAAAACCACGCAAATGCTGGAAATACAGCATAAAGTGATGATGGCTGCTGCTCAGCTGTATGGGCTCTTAAGGATTAGAGACATCAAAAGGGTTGTTTGGCTCAATTTCAGCCACCAGACAGCCATTCTCTCTCTGTGCGGATGCCACGCTTCTTAAGGGAAAAGGGTTCTATTGTCCTAAAGAGAACGTTTGCATAAGTTACCAAGTCCTTGACAAGTTCTTGACTTGCGCTCAGTTACCTGCTTCCCATGCCTAGAATAACGCAGGTGATGGGTCAGACTCGAGCCACAACTTTATTGAACATTTTAAACCATAACCTCCCATCTCCCACACAGAGTCTTTTTGGCATTTTAAATTCTAGAGGGCCCTGCCATCATGTGGAAAATTGGGTCAGGAGCCAGGTGTCCCTCCTGACCTCCACTCCTGTCCTGACATGGTTGAGAACAGAGATGGGCACAAAACAATTGTTTGTTTCATTTTTCATTTTTCATTTCATTATAGAATGCAACAGAAAACACAGTGCCTTTCAAAAGAAACAAAACAAAACAAAACAGAATTTTTTATTTTGTTTCATTCTGTTTTTGTTTATTATTTATTTTGACAAGCGTCGATCTGGTCCATGGGCTAGCTGGTTGGTGCTAGACTTTTTTTAAAAAAGTGCTGAACTGCCTGCAGGCCAGCTGGTTGGCACTAGGCTAAGGAGGGAAAAAAGTGCCGACCAGCCTGCGGGCCGGCTGATCGGCCCTAGGATAAAGAAAACAAACAAGCACCGACCAGTGGGTCTGGTCAGCTGTTAAAAAAAAACATTAAAAAGAAACAAAACAAAAATGAATTTTTAAAAAAAATAAAATAAAAATGAATGTTATTTTTAAAAGAAATCATTTTGTTCCAAGCGAAATGAACTATAAAAAAATGAAAAACAAAACAAAACATCATTCTGGCATTTTGTGCCCATCTCTAGTTGAAAAGAAGCTGTGCATACATTCAAAAATCTTTGGAAAGACCACTTTCCCACCTGTTTTACACCCTTTGAGCTATAGCCTAAGGTTGCTGGTGTCAATACAGCTCCTATATAGAATGAGTGCATAGCAAAATGCCTCCCATGGATCCTTGCTCTATTCACCACTTTC
The DNA here is from genome assembly GCA_037367245.1 of Phrynocephalus guinanensis. Taxonomy (NCBI): domain Eukaryota; kingdom Metazoa; phylum Chordata; class Lepidosauria; order Squamata; family Agamidae; genus Phrynocephalus; species Phrynocephalus guinanensis. The sequence goes on from CM074748.1 coordinate 10,574,256, forward strand.
AAAGGGACATCCCTAAGTCACTGGGGTTATCCCTATTAAATGTCATTACAGTGGACCCTCGTATAGCAAATGGTTTGTATAACATAAAATCTGTACAACATAAAAAATTCCGGAGATAGGGGAAATTTGATTAACAGAATTGTCTATGGGGCGAATCCGTACAACATAAAAATGGTTGTGATTAGGGATTATTCCATCTTCAATGCATTCCTATGGGAAATTTGTATAAAGGAAAATTTGCTTAAACACAATTTCATTTGGAACAAATTAATTCCTTTATATAAGGTACCAGGTCATGTTGCTTTCAGCTAAGTGCTCCAGCTTATCAAGATCATTTTGGTGCAACCCCAATCCAATGGTGCAACCCCAATCTTAGGAGGGGGCTGTAGTGATATGGGGTTGCAGGTAAAAAATGCATGAAGGCTAGCTCCAACCAGGGCCTTGGCTCAATGAGCGTAATTTGCAAGCCCACATTACCTGAAAGGCAGCATGCAAGAGGGGGCACTATTGCAATTATGCCCCACCCGGCTACTCCCAATTATGCCCAAGCAGCCAAACCCAACTGGATGACCTCACCTCTTCCAAGGGCTCCATGAGAGTGTGTGTGTGTTGTGTCGTTACAGTCGTGACCGACACTTCATGACCCCATGTCCATGGAGTTTTCTTGGCAGGAGTACTGGAGTGGCTTGCCAGTTCCTACTCCAGGCACCTATAGCACCTGGTATTCCCTGGTGGTCTCCCATCCAAGTACTAACCAGGTCCGACCCTGCTTAGCTTCTGAAATCAAGCAAGATTGGAGGGGCTTCAAAAGACTCCCCATGACCGAATCCAACTGTTGCCTGCCCACTGGTCTGAGTTGCTTCCCAAGCTGCATTGCCACAAGTCCAAACTGGTTACCACCAGTCACCTGCCTGCCTCCATCCTCAAGCCCCAGCCATTTGCCATGCCAATTATATCAAAACTGTGCCACATGGTGGCCCAGTTGATGTTCAATCAGCTTGAGCAACCTCATCAAAAGAGGGCAGGGCATGGGGGGGGTGTCAAAGTATTTTGTAATTTGTTCTGCCAGCAGAAGCAAATCCTTGTTGAACAATTACATAGACAGAAGCAGAATCAGACAAAGTCAGAGCTTACTTAAAACAAAACAGCTATATTACATATAATACACAGATAAGTTACATGGAGACAAATCAACAGCATAATATCATCTCATCATACATGGCATATGTAATCAGTATATAGCATAGCATTTAAGACCATTCTTTTCACATGCAGTCAAATAGAAAAAAAAATCTTTACACTGAATCACTGTGATGTTGCACATATGCAGACTCCATCTTAGAAATCAATTAAATACATACAAACCATTTATTTATACACCTGTCTAATACACAGTTTCACTAATTAATATCTGACAGGGGCATCTTATAGAAGACACACTGCCACATGGAGAACACAACTGTGTTCCCTGACTACTTTTAATGTTTTGGACAGAGTTGGGCAACAATTTCCCACTTACGCAGCTTGATGCATCTGCATCTTCTGAGGAAGCGGCTTTTAGCAAAGAAGGGGTAAATGTTTTCAAAAGTCAAGCACAGAAGAAGTGATTCTTTTCACATTGTTTCATGTACTTGCCTTTCTGCCTATTCTTCTCTTCTTGTGGAAAAATATTTTATGCCTTTGCTGCTCTTTATATGAGTGGATTCAAAGACAAAATTTAAAGGAAACTACCTCATGCCTCTGTGCTTTCTATATGTTGAATTTAAAGATGCAACTGTAAGAGCAGTTTTTTTTTCAAAAAAACATCATATGACCTTGGAGTAACCGCAAGTTTTGAAAACAATGCCTGAAGGCTGTTCCTTGCTGCTTTGGCTTCCATCTAGTCTAGTTACTCTCCTCTTTACTTGTATTTTTTGGAAACTAAGTGGCAGAAACTATTACAAGCAATATTAACCCTTTCTTGTGAGCTATAAAACAAAATGGATTGGGAGAACATCTCAGAAGAAGATTTTTGCCAACATAATTCTGTCCGGTTGGCAAAAAATTATAGATATCTACACGGACTCAACCTCTGAGGATACAGAGTAGAGATGGGCATGGAATGAACATTTTTTTCATTTCCGTTACCGTTTGTCATTTCCGTTACGCAATGAAATGACAAATGAAAATTGTGATGAAAATGAAATGAAACGAACAGAACCATGAAAATTGTGGTCGTTACGTTTTGTTTCCGTTAATGGCAACACGCAATGAAATGAGCTGTTTTAAATGTTAAAAAACGCCCTGGACATCCATAAAAATGCAGCGATAATTATTTATATTGTCTAATAATACCTACCAGGGGGGTTGGGGTCCTTAAAACGTTTGTTTTAGTCTTCTCCCATCGTGATGTATTTTTCTTTTCCCTTTAAAATGGATGTCGCCACCAGCCACAAAATGGAGGCAAGCCATGTGATGGGATCATGTTCAACCAATAGCATGCCCAGGTTGCAGACTGGGCGGGCAGGTCTGGCAGCCACAGAGGGCATAAAAAGGTCTGGCAGCCCCCATCCTCCTTGCAGTCTTTGGTGGGAGTTAGGGTGGGATTGCTGTCTGTGCTGTGACTCTAGCTTCAGTCCTGCAGCCTCCCTGTGTGCGTGCATGCTGCGTACCTCTCGGTGAGTACCCTCCCTTGCCCCACAGTGCAGTCACTCTGCGGTTGCCTTGCACCCTGGGCAACGCCCGCCGCTGGCTTTGCAGCCTCCCTGCATACCTAGTCTATACTGTGTCTCTGCCAGCATCCATTTTTTTTAGTGTTTTCCCTCTGGTCTGGGGCATTGGGGGATGCCTGCGCACGGAAATGCTTTAAAAATCACTCAAAAAGCAGGTAGAAACGACAAATGAAAAAACAAAAAACGGTAACGAAATTTTTCAAAAATTTCCCGACAAATGGAAATGGACCGGAACAGACCTCTCAACGACAAACAAAAAACCAAAACACCATTTTTCTGTTTCATGCCCATCTCTAATACAGAGTTTTTCAATGCTGATAAAGTCACATAGGCAAAACAGATAATTTGAGATGGAGTGGTAGATAGCACTGATCAGGAGATTGTGCTAAAACAGATAGCTGATCTTAATCTCCAGATAAACAGAACAAGATTGATGTAGGATAAATCTTTGGATATGCCAAATTCACAAAATATGATAAACACATCCACTGAAATCAGATTGAATCAAGAGATTAAACCAGAACAAAGGGTAGATCTCAACATGAAAACAAACATGACAAGAATGGAGCACGCTTAAACCCTTAGATGTGCCAAGTCCACAGAATATGGTAAGTGCATCTGTCTTACTTAACTTAAAAGAGGAAAATTTGGGACTTTTTCAGTAGCAGAGTGGCCATCAAGATTACTATCAAGGTAATACAACAATCCATGAAGTTACAGGAAGTTAAAGGGGGGAACAACCTGTGAAGATAAGGGGCTTGGCAGGAAAAGGGAAAATTGAAAAAAAAAAAGAATTTCTGGCTTAGTGAATCTATTACATAAAAAGTTTTCTGTATTCTGATTGTCTAAGGCCACTAGTTAATTGGTATGACATGGGTAATGGAAAATGAAAATGTGAAGATAAACCTGATATATAAATAAATGTTAATTTGTTAGGTTTTTTAAAGAATAGAGGCAGTTAGGTATAGACAAGAACGTCTATGCATAAAGTGAAATATATAGACCAGGAGGCAGCTCTCTTATAATAGCCCATATAGTACCAACTTAAATTAATGATGATTGCTGAAATTAGGCAGTCTATGGAAGAATGGGTAAATACACTGTGGATTATATATAGAATATATATAGTTAGCCAAATCTATCCTAAATTGCTTAGTATTGAAGAACTAAACAGCGAATTTGAATATATTGTTGAGATTAGATAGGCTATATTCTTTGTATTAAAAATAGATGTAAATCAAGATAGATAAAATAGGGATGAGATAATAAGGAAACTAAGTATGAAAGTATGCTCATTTAAGCTGGGAAGGAGGTATGAATTATATCGGGCACAAATGTTGGGGAAAACTGTGACTGAAGCGATCACACGACAGGAGACAAGCAATATATGTGTTTTATGTAATTCAGTGTAGAGAATAAATAAAAACTGTAAAAAATATATTTTGAAGATGCCTACTAGTCCTAAAGTGCTGAAACCAGCTAAGTGATATTTGTTCGAATCCTCCCCTATTCATTCTCCATCCTGTCACCAACTTCCATGTAAATCCATGCAAAAACAAAACAAATGCAGATCAACAGCAAATTTATTGCCCATCTTGGCTTGTGCAGATGTCATTGTTTTAATGTGCTGTCAAATCACTTCTGAGTTATGGGGATCCTAGCAGAGTTCACAGGCATATGAGATATTAAAGAATACTTTACCATTTCCTCTGCTTAGTGTGATTCCATTGGTTGAATCCAGTCCGAATCCAACACAACTCTGATTCTGAGCCTGTGAAGTATTTTCTGACTAGACTGGGGTGTTGCCTGAGCAACAGAAGCTTTTCCTTTTTTTAATCTCATCCAGACTTAGTACCTGAGCTTTGTCACCTGGTTCTTGGCTCTCTGTTGACACCTGGCTAATAGGGATGAGAAAAAGTCTCAGCTTCTCTTTTGTTCCACACTGCTCAGTTCCTCCTGCATTCTTATGCATCTCATTGAGGTTGCAGGACTTCACAGTTATCTTATGGAAACTTATTCAACATTCTGTATGGATAATTTTTTCAATGCAAACATTTATTTCTATATTTTACTGAGTATGTGCTTTTATGCCTAGTCAGGGTTACACACTTTAGCTGTTCATACTTTACCAATTTTGTACACATTTTCTCATTTGACTAAAGGCAGTTCATGCCTGTTTTTTTGAAAAGAACCTAATTTTAGCTATTTGTTTTTTTTAAATGCAGGTATGATTGTATACAATGATAATATACTGCAAGCTGCAAAATGTATGGATGTCTCAGGAAATAGAACAGAATAGAATAGAATAGAATAGAATAGAATAGAATAGAATAGAATAGAATAGAATAGAATATATAATGCACTTTGTCTCTCAACAAATTTTAGAAGGTATATAATGGGCTATTTCATTGGGAATTTTGCTGTGTTTCCAGAACAAAGGGAAACCCCACAACAGTGTAATAAAATAGATGTTTATTGCAGATTCACCAGAGCATGCTTCGATGAAGAGGGGAGAACAAGAAGACAAGGACTAAACCGCACCACGCCCTAAATACACACTCACACTGGCCCATTATCCTAATTGCTTCCAAATGGTTGGGTCTTGCCACCAGGCAAAGCCCTACAGAAAGAGAGGAAGCCTAGATCCTAATCCCCCACAACTCACAACTATCACATACACAACCCAATACACAACAAATGTCAAAACCACCAGAATTCTTTTCTATCCCTACTGCCTGTAGCTCAACCCTTGATAGACTTTCCCTTTCATAATGTCAGAAACCTGTGAAGCCCACACAAGTCAAAGGGACAAATTCATCCCACCCCTCTGTCACCATGTGGAACAGGGATATATGATGTTCGAAAGAGGGGTGGCAGCTGTCTCTTTTCCACATTAGCCAACATGCCAATGGAGGGGCATTGGCTAATATGGCAATGCTATCCATACACAGTAGCTTTTTAAGGTTGTTCAATGCAACAAAGGAAATGATGGTTATGTGAACCTCCACTCGCCCCGTCCACTTTCATGGGCCATCCCTCTCCCATTCTTTTGTCCATAAAATCATGTCAAAAATGATCAGACTCAGTGTAATGTGGATGAGGGGGAATGCAACAGATGAACAACACAGAGTCCAAGGTCTTAGTAACATTTCCTAGTCCATAGTTTGTATTCTTTGTATCTTGCCCCCTGGCTGACTTTACTGTGAGGGGCTTACGTCTGTCCATGAGCCAAGTTCCCCCTCACTAGGCTTCCAGCTAGTCCAGCTCCATGGCCCCAGAGATGGGGCTCCTCCACTGCCATGCTTCTCCTAAGAGGGAGGGCTGGCATGCTTTCAATGAGGGTAGGTATGTGGGAATCCTCTATCCAGAAAGCTACGACTGACATGGCCTTCCAATCTCCTCTACTGTTCTCCTTACTGGTGCTTGTGCTGCTTCTGCTTCCAACCGCGCTTGAACTGGATTGGTGTGGACTCTCTCTAGTAGGATAGTTTGGGAAGGACCACACAAACAAGCAAAACTCCAGGGTCTTCCTTACAAATGCAGTCCCATTCCCCTGGGGCTTTTGGTTCCTCTTCTGTGGAGCCCTCTTAAAGCATAAAGAAGCCCCACAAAGCCGGGCCAGTGGTAATGGGTTGTTGAGTTGTAGTCTGGAACTCCGAAAAGCCGAGGGTTCCCTATCTCAGCACTTGCACTGTTGCACAATTATCAGCTGGACATCATGTCTTTGTTCCTTTGCAGGAGCATAATTTCAGGATGCCACCTGGACCCTTAAAATGGAAGAACAGCAGATTGCCTCCTAGGTATGTATGGAGATCTATAAACGAAGGCCCTGAGTCATATAAATGAAATCTCACTTCAGCTAATCGCTGTCTCTGTCAAAACTGATTTATGATATCTATTAATCAACATAAGAATTGTCTGCAAAGCAACTGGGAAGCAGAGCCATTAATGTTTGTTGTCCCCCCCCCTCCCCTGTTCCTTTCTAGGTGAGGAGATCACTTTTGTTGGAATTAATTTCCTTCTTGAGATTTTATAAGGTTTCATCTTGTGGCAGGAGGTTTGGCAGGGAGAACAGATGAAATTTTTATGTGCCAGCTTCCACTGTCATATATTAGGAGCATTAAGACATCTGTAATGATGGCAAATTACAAGGAAGCAAAGAATTGTAATATTTTCATGTTTACTGGGAGTTCTGCTTCAAGGATAAAAAGAAAAAAGTATAAGAAAAAATAAGTTATTTCCCCCCTCTCATAAAAGATGGGTTGTACTTTTAAGAATCCAGTGTATTGATTCTGCTGATGGGCCATTTGTTAAATTCCCTCATAGATGTTATGCAGTTCCAGCTGCAAAGTCATCATGTGCTATTAAACATTACAGAGAATGTCAGCTTGCAATGATTCAGCAATATAAAACTGCTGCCTTCAAAGAAATGTGAAGACAAAAAGATGCATCACACACAAGGAGCCAAGTTTAACATCAAAATCACTCTTAGATCATCCAAAATTGGGGAAATGCAACAGAGAATTCTGTCTTGCTAATCACACGCACATACATGCACATGAACTGTATGCCATGTGATGTTATCTACCATGATGATGGATATGATGTCAGTAGGGATGATGAGTCCATTGCAGGTTTTTGTACACACTTTAAAGCAGCAATCCAAGGTGCTAAAACTGTTTTGGGGATAGGTTTTAGCTCCCTGGTTAGTTGTGTGTGATTCGGTGCCCTTCTGACATGAAAGCCACCAACTTCTTCTGTATTCTATTGAATAAGTACATAAGAAAATAACATACATAAGAACAGCCTTGCTGGAACAGCCCACAGCCCAACCAGTCCAGCATTCTGTCCCATACAGCGGCTCACCATTTGCTTCAGGGTATTCCTAAGCAGATATCTTCACTCGATTATGAATCCCTGCAAACGGCATTGAGAGATCTTCTGCCATCTCTCCAACCCAGAGGTTGTCCATAGGCATCCATAATGAAAGCCATTGATACCCTTGTTCTCCATGAACTTGCCCAATCCTTTCTTAAAGCTGTCAAGGCTGACAGCTGTCACCACTTCTTCTGGCAGGGAGTTCCATAGGCCAGTGATCCTCTGGGTGAAAAAGTACTTCTTCTTATTTGTTTGGGTTCTAGCACCCAAATGTTTCATGGAATGCCCCCTAGTTCTAGTGTTGTGCGATAGGGGAAACAGACCGTGTATGATTTTACAAACTCTAATCAGGTCACCTCTTAGGCACCGTTGTTCAAGAGTGAAGAGGCCCAGCCGTTGCAGCCTGAGATGGTACAGAAGATGTTCCAGTCCCCTCATCATTCTGGTTGCCCTCCTCTGCACTCCTCTGCCTAATGTAGAGGGAAAATGTCTCCAATGCACCCTTTTCATAAAAAACTAAAGGAAAGTGTGCACTGGAGACTTTTCCAATTTCATAATTTCTGTATGAAAAGCAAAGTGATTCATCCCCTGATGTGCTTCTATCAGAATATTGTTGCCATTCACAAAGAGAGGAGAATTCATTCCCAGGGACTCTGACTGAGAACTTGAAATGTTTGTTGCTCCTCCCTCCTCCTTTGTTATTGGTTCCTGAACTTTTGAGCTGTGGTGCTGGAGGAGAGTCTTGAGAGTGCCCTGGACTGCAAGGAGATCAAACCTATCCATCCTGAAAGAAATCAACCCCCCATGTTCACTGGAAGGACAGATTTTGAAGCTGAGGCTCCAGTACTTTGGCCACCTCATGAGGAGAGAGGAGTCCTTGGAAAAGTCCCTGATGCTGGGAAAGATGGAAGGCAAAAGGAAAAGGGGATGGCAGAGAATGAGATGGTTGGACGGTGTCATTGATGCAACCAATATGGATTTGACCAAACTCCTGGAGGCAGGAGAAGACAGGAGGGCCTGGCGTGCTCTGGTCCATGGGGTCACGAAGAGTCAGACACGACTGAACAACAACAGAACTGTCAATATCAAAATGAAAACAAAAAAAAGCATAAAGCTGTGATAAGCAAACAAAAGCATTGTTGTAATACAAGAACCAGGAAGCCCACAGCAAAATGAAATTGACAAATCAAGTGCTCAAGCTTTCCTGGAAATCTCAATCTTAAAGCAAAGCAAAAGAAAAGAAAAGAAAAAGACTTTACTTTTTTCAATCCAAGAATATTGTGCTTCATTGAACCATAATTTGATTTGGGCATCTCTTTGGGGGATCCTTGCTTTTCTACTGATTGGCTCAGAAATTGACACATATTCCCTCTAGTCCTTCACCCAAACCACATCCCTAGTATGATAAAATTGCAGCGTGGACCTTGGATATTATCCAAAATACTTGTTCTGTCATTAAGCTATGCTGTCTTAGATGAGACACTCTAGAGAGCCAGGTATTAACAGGTGATGAAAACAGTTTCTTCCTTCCCTTCAAAGTGTGTCTAACATGCACTTAGTACATCACTTGGACATTTGAAAAACCATTGGTTTTAACCTCTTAGCCTCATTTCATTATTGTCTGCTACCTGTGAGAATAAGGCTTTTTTTTTTGTTTCAGAAAGAGGAAAAAGTCTTAATTAATTAAAGTGTTGTCAGTTTTTTGAAGGCCCCTAAGAGGAAAACTTACAGAAACATCGAGTATTATTCTTTTTTTTAAAAAAAAAAAAGTCTATTGCCTGATGTTTTCCTTTTAAATTACATTTCTGTCCTTTTTTTAGCCACTAGCTGCTGCAGTTTAATGACTTTACAATTTGCAGCATTGTCTTTCAGTCTCTTTCCTGGGATTCCTCCAGCCTTCCTGGGTTGCTGAGTTGTTTCGGGTTCCTGACAGGGCGTAATTGGCAGACCAGAACAGATTTTCTCTTACAGCAGTCCTCCAGGACTGGTCAATTTTGTCTCTGACTCATCAAAAAACAGTGCCTTGGCACCTTCTCTGAAGAATGTCCAATTGCTACCAGAGTCTTCACTTCACAGTAGAGATGGGCACGACTTAGCGGTATTCCCGTTTCCGTTTCCGTTACTCGGTTCCGTTACTCTACGGAAACGGTAACGGGAATTACTCCACCAGACTTCGAGCTCGAACCGACGAACGAACAATTTTGGTCTGATTTGTCGTGCTCGTTCCTTGCATCGCGCGATCGCGCGATGCCACGCGGCACAGAAAAAAAGTTTTTAAAAGTTATAAAAACCCGGTTCCCGGCCGAAAAGCAGGCGGAAAAATGCCTGCCGTGCCTCAGGGCACCTACCAGAGGGGTTGTTTCTGGAGGTCCCTGGCCTCCCCCCCATCCCCCGTCCTGGGCTGCTCTGGTGGGACTCGCCGCAGGCTCGCAGCCAGCAAAAAGCCCAGTCTCGCCGCCGGCCGCCGCAATTAAAGCACAAGCAAGCGGCGCGGATGGCACAGGAAAAAACTTTTAAACTCTCCCCCCACCCATTCCCGGGCCAAAAAAGCAGGCGGAAAAATGCCTGCTTGACTAAGGGCGCAAGGCACCTACCGGAGGGGTGGTTTCTGGAGGGGGGGGGTCATGGCGTGCGGTGCGGGCGGGGGATCCAAAATGGGGTGGCGAACACAATATTGTTTTTGAAATCGTGGTCCAAAAACACACAAGCACAACAGAAACACGCGAAAATTTATAAACTGCCAGATTTTTCACAGTAGCAGTGGGTTTTTTCTTGCAACAAAATGTCTCTCATCTCCTCCTCTGTCCTCCATTGATTTTATTTTATTTTATTTTATTTACACCTGCACAATGATGGGCTGGCCGAGTGGCCAGCCATGTGGGAGTGGACGACCATGCAAATTTTTGGAGCCATCCCACCAATTGCATGGCCACTTGGCCATGGAGACTTCTGGGATGTGCCAAAAAGCCCCCTAAAACCTGCCCTAGCCCCCTAACCCTAACCCTAATCCTTGACTCCAGTCCTTACCCATACGTCACAGACTGTCTTCTTAGTGGGTCAGAGAGGCACCCAGAGGTGCAACCCACTAGCCCACCGTAACCTTACCCGTCACTAGCCTAACCCTAGCCCTTGCACTAACCCACCTTAACCCTAAGCCAGATCTACTTGCATTGCACTACACGCAAGTACAATTCCCTTCTGTGTGAGACATGGTGGTGCGAGAGCCTTAGGCATCACCTATGGCTCTGGGTTCACTGCCATCACTAGTCTCACTGTCTGCAACTGGTATGCATATCCATATGGCTATTGCATTCCATTTTGCAGCAGCAGGTGAGGAGGGGAGATCCCCATGTTGAGGGGTCTCTTGGAGCCTGCTTCCCCTTCCTAGTGGGTGAGGATAGGAGGCACCCACGGGTGCCTCCAGGAGCCCACTTTCCCTTTATAGCGGGCCAGAGGAGGCACCCACCCCACAGAGGTGCCTCCAGGAGCCCGCTACCCCCCCAAAAACCAGTACTAATGAAAACGAAAAAATGAAAAAATGAACCGACTAATTTTTGTGAATTTTCGCGAAAAACTGAAACGACCCGAAACGGAACCGGCCCGACTAACGACAAATTTTTTCAAGTCGTGCCCATCTCTACTTCACAGGTAAGAGCAATGCAACAGTGGTGTCTTAATTTTATGCAAAAATAGTCTTACAAATTGATAAGTGGTTTCTTGGGGGTTTGTTTGAATAAAAATATTTTGTTAGAAAATCTTATGTGTATTCACATCTTCACTAACATGTGAAAGACGCACAAAAATGATTATTTGTCCACATCAGAAGCATCAAGGTACTATTAATAAATATATCAGATAATTTTTACCCAGTGATAGTCAGCTAACATATACCCCACAGTATATCTTGAGTGGCATTGAAGACACAGACTGAAGTGCAAAGTGGCCTGTTCTTTTCCTCTTATGAAGCACTATGTTGGTGTGAAATCCCAAACTTTCTTTGGTTCTGCCAACTTCAATCAATAGCTTATTAAGTGATATCTAAGTAATCAAGTTCCCCAAAGACCAAGGAGTAGACTTCTGTGGATTTCATCCATTTTAAGAAATGGTTAATTTTTTCTTCCCACGTGGTAGTCCTGACATTCTCTGATGTTTCTTTGGGATTCCTGGGGCGAAGGTGTCATTGATAATAATCTAAAATGGGCAGGATGGTAGCCAAGAGGGAGTGACCATTTGTCCATCAGATGAGTAACTCATGCTATGGCCCAGTGGGAAGAACGCAGTTCAAATGTTGTGTCCCATCAAATGAGCACAACAGATGCAAAGGTTTGAATTCCTGTGGAAACATTATCCCAGCTTTTGCTTTTGATCTTAAAAAACAAGGCAAATTACTCAATCAATTTGTTATTTCTTATGATGCCTGCCATCTAAAAGCTGGATCGTAAAGTGAACCAGGGCAATGTGAGAAGTGGCAATGACCTTGACTAGGATTAAAGGAGCCTCCTGAGACTTGTTTTCAGACAAAATGCCCTTCACCTTGAAAATCTACATATTTATGGGGTTGGTGGATAGTTTTATGGAGATTAAGTTTACACAAAACAGTATGGACATTTTAAAATACCAAGGGTAATAAAATTCATTGAAACATACAATCACTTGAGTCAATTGGAAAATGTGCATGCATTAGGCAAAATGTGTAACTACTCCATCCATTAGTAAAAATGAGTAAAATGCTTGCACATTTCCATGTACAAGGGAATAAACAATCTCACAATCCAATATGAAAAAAGATGGAGCAAATGTACAGGGAGAATTGCAAGAAATTTGAGACAGGGTGATTTGCACATATCTTTACAATGATGATGCTCTTTTTGTTGTTGCTAATCTTAAAAAAGAATCAAAAGAAAAAAAACAGAATTATTTTCATTTCCTTTTATTTTTCCTTCCTGCTACAATGTTGATGAGAATGAGACCACTATTGAAAACGTCCACTGCAATAAAGAGTATTGATATGATTGTGTGAGTCTCATCTACTACATAGTTGTAGCAATTAGATACACTTTACACTTTAACAGTTAGGATGTATCCTATGTTATTCTGGAATGTGTAGTTCATAGAAACATAGAATAATGAAGTTGGAAGGGCCCTACAAGGACACTGAGTCCAACCCCCTGCTTGATGAAGGAATATAAATCAAAGAATTTCTGCCTGGTGCTTGTCTAAATTTCTCTTGAATGCTTCCTGTGCTGGAGCACTCACCACCTCTTGAGGCAATTAGGGCCTTGGTCACAGAGCTATTAACTGCGCATCATATTTTTATGCATACTAAAATCGTGGACAATCACGTGACGTTTGGTGCGCAGTTAACGCCCCGATGGCAGGGGTGTATTATACTTCTTTTTGTGCATCCCATCTTAACAAATGTGCATCTTTTCCCTGTTTATTAATCTGCTTTTGTCCGTCATGCTCACACACACACACACACACACATTATATATATATATATATATATATATATATATATATATATATATATATATATATATATATATATATATATATATATATATATATGATTTGCTTGTCGAATACCAGCATGTCGGCTTTCTAATATTACTGCAAGAGTTCATGCAAAAGTTTGAGAATGTGGCAGTGTATCCCTAGTACCAGAGGGCCTTTATAGTAACTCCTTTGTTTTCCTCTCATCTCTCACTTCCTTTCCCATTGGTCACTGTACCAGGTAATTTGCAGCTTACCGAAATGCCAGGAATTGATAATTAAAGTAGGATAGCAGAAAGAGGCAGTAAAAGGGGTGGGGAAATGAAATGGTGCTTATTTTCACCAGTCACACTGCAATTGCTGCGGTAAAAACTGTGCATCATTAAGAGGACTAATTTGATCGAAACACTAGTGGTGGTATAGGGTAATGCAGTTAAAGTGCACTTCAGGGGGTGTGGTCGTCTGGGGTGCCAAAATGCTGCACCTTGGAGTGGAGGCATGATCTTTTGCTATGCAGTCATTTGCAGCAACCACAGTACAGTCACCCCCCACCACCACCATTTCGCGGTTCAGGTACTGCAGTCCCACTATATTGTGGGATTGCAGTACCTGCGCCTTGGGCCACACGGGGGTGATCGCATCACCCCGTGCCACCACCCTGTGCTCCTGCGAGAAGCCTCAGGGCTGCTCAGGGTGGTGGTCCCCACACTCCTCTGAGAAGCCTCGGGGCCACTTGGGGGATGGCGGGGTGATTGCATCACCCCATGCCACCCCCCACTCCTCCAGGAAGTCTCAGGGCCACCCAGGGGGTGGCAGGGGGAAATCGCATCACCCTGCACTGCCCCCCACTCCACCAAGAAGCCTCGGGGCCATCTGGGGGGGCAGCAGGGGGTGATGCGATTGCCCCCCGTGCTGCCACCCTGTGCTCTTCTGAGAAGCCTCAGGGCTGCTCAGGGTGGTGGTGGGGGCAATCGCATCACCACGCACCGCCCCCCACTCTTCCGAGAAGCCTCAGGCCACGCAGGGGAGGCAGCAGGGGGGCGATGCGATCACCCACACCACCCTCGCACGGCCCGAGGCTTCTCTGAAAAGCATGGCATGGCAGCATTGGGTGCTGCCCCACAATCTCCTTCAATGGCTGTGTTCCAGTCATGTGTTCCAGTCCAGGCTGTGTTCCACCAAGTTTCAGTTATTCCTACCAAATTGTATTTGCCCTGCTGTACTAAAATTTCCAGTTCTTCTTGTTTGCTTCATATACAGACACTGGAGATTGTGCGATTTGTGAGTTTGTCCATTTTTATGAATATTATTGTTAATGCTAACATTATTATCACTCCTGTTTGAACAATTTGGTCCACTCATTTTATCATGCATAGAGTTTCACCTATCTTTAACTCCATGCGTGTGTCTCCATCCCCCTTCCAATTCAGTTTAAAGCCCACCTGATGAAGTTCTTTATCATGTGGCCAAACACATTCTTCATAGTCCTTGTTAGACGCAAGCCATCTCTTGCTATCAGTCCTTCTTCCACAAAGTTTAGCCTGTGGTTCTAAAAACCAAATATTTAATTCAGTGAATAGAGATGGGCATGAATTGCACTGTGGCATAGTTTAATGGATTAGGTCTACATGTGTATGAGTTCCCAGATTCCCTGCCCAGTCTCCTCCCACAGGGACCCACTCAGAGGAGAAGGAGGTGCAGGTATGTCCAGAGTGTTGCCTTCTGAGTGAGCACCCACAGGAGAAAGCTGGTGGCAAATCAGGCACTCCCGCAAAACACCTATGAGCCCAATCCCCCCACTCCAAAGAACTAAACAGTGTTTTCTGTCCATCTCTACAGGTGAAATATTTATAGTTTTCTGTTTCATGGCAGGAAAATTAAACACTTTACTTGCTATATCTTTGTACTATAAATAAACTCTTTATAATTCATTGTGCACATGCATGCATGAATAGTGTCACACACCACCAGTGAAACACATCCTCTGAACCCAAATCATGATATAGATAATGTCTCTGTGTTACAGCA
Source organism: Phrynocephalus guinanensis (assembly GCA_037367245.1). NCBI lineage: Eukaryota > Metazoa > Chordata > Lepidosauria > Squamata > Agamidae > Phrynocephalus > Phrynocephalus guinanensis. Next base: position 10,589,369 of record CM074748.1, read on the forward strand.
CTTGCTGCTAAGTCAGAACCATCTTATAGCAAACCTCATAAGGTTGTCAAATAAGTGAGATATTTAAGGAGTGATGTTACCACTTCTTCTGGCAGGGAGTGCCATAGACCAGTGATCCTTTGGGTGAAAAAGTACCTTATCTTATTTGTTTGAGATCTAGCACCCCAAAATTTCATGGAGTGCCCCCTAGTTCTAGTGTTGTGTGATAGGGAAAACAGTGCCCTAGTGATACAAGTTGCCACATGGGACTGAATTTAAAAAGGGATATTTGTACTGTTTAACTTAACAGCAGAGTAAGAGGATTCTCAACACTATATGTTAAACAGAATCATAGAGCTTGATGAAAAACACCAATAACAGTAGTGATGAGATTAAGGACTTCTCATAGGTGTTTGGCTGGCCAGGCTGTGAATTAATATGGAACCAGCATCCTATTGGTGATTTGTATGTGTATGTTGTGGTGACAAATTGCTAATAATGAATCAGACATCAATCATATTTCTGGTTGTGTGCCCACCATGCAACCAGGAGAGAGATAAGGAATGCAATCAACACCTCATCAATTTCCAGCAGAAATTAATACTAATAAGCATGTGGTGCCAAGTCAAATATTTGTTATACAGTGGAAAGGGGAGGCTAAGTGTAGCCACACAAGCATCCTGGACTGTAAGAATGACATTTTTTGTAAACTTAGGGAATTATTGGCTGTAATTCCATGGACAGAGGCACTGAAAGAGAAGGGAGTCCAAGATGGATGGGAATTCCATAAAAATGAGATATTAAAGGCACAATCTAAAACTGTTCCAACAAGAAGAAGAAAATGAGAGGTGTCTAAGGAAACTGCAATGGTTGACTAAACAACTTTCAAGTCAGCTAAATATTTTTTTTTGAAAAAAACATGTATAGGAAATGGGAAAATGGGAAAATGAGGAATACACTAAAGAGGAATATAAGCAAATAGTGAGTATATGCAGGGGGTGGTAAGAAAAGCTAAAGCACAGAATTAATTTAGAGATTAATTTTTTAAAAAACAATTATGTCCACAGCAAAAAGAAAAATAAGGAAATGATAGGCTCTCTGTGTGGCTAAGATAACCAGTTATCAACAGGAGACAGGGACATGGCAGAACTACTCAACACCTTTGCCTTCGTTTTCTCCAAAAAATAGGGGTGGGGAAGAGTTCAGTCGGGATGAAGAGTAGATGAGGTAGGGTGGAAATTGTAGCATAGAATAGGTAGGAAGGTAGTACAGAAACACCTGGAAACCCTAAGTGAATTTAAGTCTCTGGGGCCAGATGAATTATACCCAAGGATATTAAAAGAACCGGAGAAGTAAATTCAGAACCATTGGCAATAATCTTTGGAAATTCCTGGAGAACAGGGGAAGTCCACATTGATTGGACAAGGGCAAATACTGTCCCCATCTTCAAAAAGGGGAGAAAGGAGGACCCAAATAATTACCACCCAATCAGTTTAACATCTATCCCTGGAAATATTTTAGAGCAGATTATTAAGCAGACTCTTTGATAGAGTTACAGGCCTGGTGGATGAGGGGAATGCTGTGGATGTTGTTTATCTTGATTTCAGTAAGGCCTTCGATAAGGTTCCCCATGACATTGCAAAGAAGTTAGAAAAATGTTGGATAGATAATGCTACTGTTAGGTGGATCTGTAATTGGTTGACTGATCCTACACAAAGGGTGATTGTAAATGGCTTCTCCTCAGCTTGGAGAGATGTGACTAGTGGGGTGCCACAGTGTTCTGTTCTGGGTTTTATTGCTTTTCAATATCTTTATTAATAACTTGGTGGAAGAAATAGAGAACAGATATACCAAATTAGGAGGGGTGGGTAATTCCCTAGAGGATGGGTTAAAATCCAAAATGATCTTGACAGATTAAAGTACTGGGCCACCTGGGGCCACCTGGGTGGAAAAATAGTACTTATGAAAGGGATCTGGGATCTGGGACTCTGGGTGGACCACAAATTGAACATGAATCAGCAGTGTGATGTGGCGGCCAAGAAAGCCAATGTGATTCTTGGCTGAAACAACAGAAGCATGGTTTCTAGATCAAGGAAAGTGATAGTACCACTCTATTCTGCTCTGGTCAGACTCCACCTGGAGTACTGTGTCCAGTTCTGCTGCACACCTCAATTTAAAAAAGGATGTTGACAACCTTGAACAGGTTCAGAGGAGGTCAACCAGGATGATTAAAGGTCTGGAAGAAGTATATTAGCAGGATCAACTTAGGGAGCTGGGAATGTTTGCGCTTAGAAAAGAAAGGCTGAGAGGGGATATGATAGCCATGTTTAAATACTTGAAAGGATGTACTGTAGTATCAAAGAGGGGGCTGGCTTGTTTTCCATGGCTTCAGAGATTAGGATTCTGTATCTAAGCAGAAACATGCAAGTCAAAGAATCACACATTGATTCCATGTCCATCCTTCATTGCCCTTCTCTATCTTTCATTTTTCTTCCCTTGCCCACATTACTCCAGACATTACAATAGTATACAAGCAAGAAAACAAAGTTCGAATAGTCAATGTGGCAAGACAGATGCAAGAGTCAGCGATAAAGAGCAAGAAAAGACAACCAAATATCAGGACTTCGAAAAACTAAGAAATCAAGAACAACACCAATAATAATAGGCACTTTGGGTGCAATCTCAAAAGACCTGGGACAACATCTGAAAACCCTCAGCATTGACAAGATCAACATCGGTCAACTACAAATTGTGATATTATTAGGAACAGCATATATTCTACAAAGATATCTCCAGTCATTCTAGGCTCTTGGAAAGAGCTCGATCATTGGAGAAATCCAACTCCAACTTAACACCTGAGAGCTGTGTTTGCCGGAAGAAGAAGAAGAAGAAGAAGAAGAAGAAGAAGAAGAAGAAGAAGAAGAAGAAGAAGATGATGATGATGATGATGATGATGATAATAAGAATGAGAATAAGAATAAGAATAAGAATAAGAATAAGAATAAGAATAAGAATAATATCACAGGACCATGAACACTCTACCTAGATGCTGGAAGGTCCCACTCTAATTCAGACCTCACTGTGACTTCATTGTAGTTTGTTCTCTATTCATTTAAAGACACTGTCATCTCAGACTTTTTATGACTGAGAATGTTTATTCGTCCTGGATTGGTGTTCCTTTCTGCTTCTCTCCCCCCCCCCCAAACCCATCTATTTCTCTTCTGTTCTTTCCAGTCCTTGCAATAAGCATAAATTCACAGGAAGATGAACACATGGGAGATGAACAGGGGAAGATGGCCATGGAATGAAATATTTCTGCCTTCGGTGAGAAGCTAGAATCATGATTTCATTTCCACACTGTGCTTTAGTGCTTAATTTATTTTTATAATGGCAAAGTAATTCGCATTGACACGTCTTCATTTCCACCTCATCACGGGTCCTCTGAAGGCTTGCACTTAGCTCTCCCTGCCATAATCATAGTGGCATCAAACTGGCACCCTAAAGGATTCTCAGTGGATTTTGTACCCTTATATTATTTTCCCCTCTTAATCTCTCGTTGTAATGGCACCATAACTGAGTCCCAATAGACCTCTGTGGAAATCATTATGAAACAGTTAACATCATCGACATGCCAGATTAAGCTGAATAAGAAGCCAGAAGCATTGTAAAAAAATGTATTCTGAAAAGTAATTATTGCAGATCCTTATTCTTTTAAAACAGTGCTATCTCCCTCTCCCCCTTCTATTCCTCTTGCTCATATACTATTTTTGTCTCCTTCACTTGCTCTGTCATGCTTTTCTTTAAAAAGTAAATCACACTCTTTATTAAAAAAAATCTGCAATGAAATTTAAAAAAAATTAAAAATCTCTCTCTCTCTCTCTCTCTCTCTCTCCCTCCCTCCCTCCCTCCCTCCCTCCCTCCTTTGTTTTTGCCTTTCCTTTATGAAACTTAGGGCAGAGGGGAAGCCAAAGCTTGAAAAAATGCTAAAGACATCTAAAACTAAAACATGTTAATTGATATCTGGGAAATTATTAAAGAATAGAACAAAATGGCAGGAAGGAGGAGTAAGATTTAAAGCATTTTTAGAGGGGGACTCAAATAACCAGTGTGATGGGTGAACATATTTACAGGAGAACAGCCTAGCAGATTTCATGCATCGGCATGATAATAATGCTCATCTGCATTTATATGACACTTTCAGAGTGTTCAAGGTATTGCGTATGCTTCACTGATACATACTTATCCCATTTTTTTACCCAAGGGAATCAGAGAGATAGCACAGGTGAGTCTCTTTATCTCCCTAACAACCCTATGAGGTAGTTTGGAGTATAACTGAATAGAAATGATCATGCATAGCTTTGTACCTGGGATGTTTGGCTCTGGTAGGGCACTCTGTTCAGTATGCTCCAGTATTTCTCCTTGGCCTTAGTAAACCTTATTCCAAGAACAAGGTAAGGTAGGTCAATGATCTTATTGCCTTAGACACCTAGGTCTGAGGCTGAGTTTAAAAGACCCTGGCTGCTTTAACACTGAGGGAGCCTTTTTTGTGTGACCTATTTTGGGGTCTTCTTGAAAGACCCACCTCAAATATGGCCACAGTTTTATTTCCAAGATATATTGGATGAAGGACTGTGGCTTTCTCTCTCTCTCTCTCTCTCTCTCCCCCTTTCTCTCTCACACACACACCATTCGTGAACTTGTGGTGTGGATTGCAGTCCATCTGTTCCCTGCATCTCTGTGTCTGAACAAGTGCACTCACTGCACTGTCATTGACAAAAGCTTACACTGAAAAGAATCCATTCATTTTAGAGGTGCTGCCGAGCTTTTTTCTGGAGGTCTACCAGGATGGTTGAGGGTCTGGAGGAAATGTCTTATGAGGAACGGCTTAGGGAACTGGGAATATTTAGCCTTTCTAAAAGAAGGCTGAGAGGGGATATGATAGCTATGTTTAAATATTTGAAAGGATGTCATATTGAAGAGGGAACAGGTTTGTTTTCCATGGCTTCAGAGACAAGGACTCGGGGCAATGGTTTCAAACTACAGGAAAAGAGATTCCATTTGAACATTAGGAAGAACTTCATGACAGTTAGAGCTATTCGGCAGTGGAATATGCTGCCGCGGAGGGTGGTGGAGTCTCCTTCTTTGGAGGTGTTTAAGCAGAGGCTGGATGGCCATCTGTCGGAAATATTGTGATGGGGGTTCCTGCATAGCAGGGGGTTGGACTAGGTGGCCCTTGAGGTCTCTTCCAACTCTATGATTCTATGATTATATGATTCTTTGAGGTTCTAGGTGAAAAGATGGGGCACCCTTCCCCCTTGGCTGCCATGACGTTAATGGAAATACACACCTGACAACAATTAACAGTTTTATGAGACCAAGATAAGCAGTGAGCAGTGGACATAAAAAAAAGCCACACCTTGGGGTTCACTGCTGCAGCAGCACTGCATTAGGACACGGTCCCCAGATCTTGAACGGGTCCAGAGGAGGGCAACCAAGATGATTGAGGGTCTGGAAGAAATGTCTTATGAGGTGTGTCTTAGGGAGCTGGGAATGTTTAGCCTTATAAAAAGAAGGCTGAGAGGGGATATGATAGCCATGTTTAAATATTTGAAAGGATGTCACATTGAAGAAGGGACTGGTTTATTTTCCATGGCTTCAGATTCTAGAATGCGGGACAATGGCCTCAAACTACAGGAAAAGAGATTCAATTTAAACATTAGGAAGAATTTCATGACAGTTAGAGCTGTCCAGCAATGGAATATGTTGCCACGGAGGGTGGTGGAGTTCCTTTCTTGGGAGGTTTTTAAGCATAGGCTGGATGGCCATCTGTCGGGAGTAATGTGATGGCAGTTCCTACATGGCAGGGGGGTTGGACTAGATGGCCCTTGAGGTCTCTTCCAACTGTATGATTCTATGATTCTATGATCAGATAACCCATCTGTCATCCACCATCCCAGCACATTACTGGGTAGCGGAGTTGTTAACCAGTAAGAGATATGCATGCCTCTGGACACAAATCCACTAGGATCGGGGGAGACCCCGCAGTTTCCACCATCAGCAACATTGATGTGATATGTCCTTGGCAGTACTCCCCCCCCCAAACACATACACACAACAGGGGGTGGGATAGGGCCAAATGCTCACCTCCCTACCTGCAGACCTGCTTTTATGTGCAAAATCACCATGAAAGACAGCTTGGGCCTCACTGCCCCGCCAGCCTTATGCCAAACTGCTGCAGCTGCAACCACTCCAATCCCCAGCAACCAAACTAATGTCTGAAAAATGTGTGTTGTCCTCAATGAAGGGAGCCATGTTTGTGGTAAACAATGTCCGAATGGTTGAAGCATAAACCACCATCTCTTTCAATGATGTGGCCCACCAACAATGCAACTTCTCTTGTTGCCAGATTGACTCTCCCGGGTTTAAATTAACACAGCTGCCTTTTTGAAGACTCGCTAATTTAAGTTCATTTATTTCACTAAGTATGGCTAGTTAAGAAATCCATGGGTTCAGTCCAGGTTCATTAACCACTTAAAGACTAAGCCATGATTTCCCAACTCCAAATGCAACAGTAAACTGTAACTGATTAAAAATAAAATAGAAATATCTTCCCCCATTTCATGTGGAGGTGAAAGGAATCTTGCAAGCAACTCATGGTTTAGAGCACCTCTGCTGTCATCATCTGAAACCTGGAGAAGGGGTGGAGCCCAGAAACTCAGCAGCAGCAGCTGGTGGAGTCTCTATAGTCTGGCAGCATTTGCAGTTCTTACTGAAGAGGTATAATTGTCCTTCCATTTGAAATAGGTTTATTTTGCTACCTTACGATACTAGTTCTTAGTGAGATCGTAAATCTATCCTTGGACCCTAGGAGCAGAACCAAAAGCAGGAGGAGGAGGAGGAGGAAAGAGAGAAAATGAGGGCCTAAGGAGAAGAGAAAGCAGAAGGAAGAAAAGGAAGAGAGAGAGAGAGAGAGAGAGAGAGAGAGAGAGAGAGAGAGAGAGAGAGAGAGAGAGAGAGAGAGAACTCTACCTTTATCTATATGTCAGAACTATTCCTGTTGTTATTACAATGCAGTTAAGTCAACTCTGATGTATGGGAGTCTTATGAATGAATGTCCTCCTGAATATCCTGACCTCAACAGTCCTGCTCTGTTCTTCTATACTGTACTTCATGTTGTGGCTACCCGAGTCAACCTATTTCATATTTAGCCTCCTCTTCTCCTGCTACCTTCAACTGTTCCCAATATTACTGTTAGATGGATTTGTAATTGGTTGACTGATTGCACCCAAAGGGTGATCATAAATGGTTTATCTTCCGTGTGGAGAGACGTGACCTGTGGGTGCCCCAGGGTTATATTCTGGGTCCAGTGCTCTTCAATATCTGTATTAATGATTTGCAGGAAGGAATAGAGAGTAGGATAATCAAATTTGCAGATGATACCAAATTGGGAGGGGTTGCTAATTCCCTAGAGGACAGGATAAAAATCCAAAAGAACCTTGACAGATTAGAGTCCTGGGCCAAAGCTAATGGGGTTCAACAGAGGGAAATGTAGGGTGGTGCATCTAGGTAAAAAGAATGAATTGCACAGATATTGGATGGGAGACACCTGGCTGGAAAATAATACCTGTGAAAGGGATCTGGAAGTCTTGGTGGACCACAAATTGAACATGATGAGTCAGCAGTGTGATGTGGCAGCCAAGAAAGCCGACATGATTCTTGGTTGCATCAAAAGAAGCATAGTGTCTAAATCAAGGGAAGTGATAGTACCACTCTATTCTGTTCTGGTCAGACCCCACCTGGAGTACTGTGTCCAGTTCTGTGCACCTCATATTTAAAAAGATGTTGACAATCTTGAATGGGTCCAGAGGAGGGTGACCAAGATGATTGAGAGTCTGGAAGAAGGGTGGAACAGATTTGCACAGAGACACCAGAGTTTCAAAGATATAAGCCAGCTTTTATTTATTTATTTATTTATTTATTTATTTATTTATTTATTTATTTATTTATTTTATACCGCCGATCTTCCAAAGGAACTCCGGGCGATTCACAACAATTATAATTCAACAACATTAATAAAAATCAAATGATAATAATAATAAAATAATCAGTAAAGATGGCGGCTAATGTTTCACAGAAAAACAACTAATGATCACGAAATGCCTCTCTAAAAAGCAGAGTCTTAAGGGCTTTTTTTGAAGGCCAGAAGGGACTGTGCTAGGCACAGCTCACATGGCAGATGGTTCCACAATGAGGGGCCAACCACAGAGAAGGCCTGGTTTTGGGTTACTGATTTTCTAGCCTCCCTGGAAGTGGCCACCCGAAGTGATAGCAGCTGCAACATTCTGGTGGGTCAGGCCTCAGTTGAACTTTGGGAGATCCGCTCCACCAGGTATTCAGGTCCCAAGCCATGGAGGTTTTTGTAAATCAACCCAGCACCTTGCAACTTATTTGGGACACAACGGGCAGCCAATGCAAGCGAGCCAGAACTGGTGTGATGCAGTCATATCTTCCCGCTCCAACCACCAGTCTGGCTGCTGCATTTTGTACCCATTGTAGTGTCCAAATAAGGGCCAAGGGCAACATCATGAAGAGAGCTTTGCAATAATCTATCCTCAAGATCAGAAGCACCTGCACAACTGTTCTCAGGGAGGCCTCGTCTGGGGTCAAGCTGATCTGGGTTATCTGCCAAAGGTGGAAAAAGGCAGCCTTGGAGATGGCCTTCATCTGGGCTTCCAGGGATAAGGCCTGATCCAAGATCACACCCAGGTTCCTCACTCTATCTGCCATCTGAAGTGTAATCCAGACTGGGCAGAGGGCCACTATACCCAGTAGAGGACATCCCAAAGAACAGGAGCCCCCAAAGAACATTCTTTATTGCAGAACATAGAAAGCTAACACAACACACAACACAGGAAACAAAGAGACCAGATGGTGGTATCTGCCCATCTGGGGAATTGGAACCAACAATACTAATAGTGATTGCAAAGGTCCAAGACCCTAACTAGTGCATGATGGTTCATTATATACCTTCTGAATGTAACACCCATCTTCCAGAGTGTTCTGTTGGTTCCTCTTTTAGCTAGAAACAAGTTTGATCTGGTGCACTACTGGACTCATTGTTCTTCCTCTTTTGTTGACCTGCTTTGACGTTGCCACTTCAGGTCACTTTATACCATGGTACATTTCTTATTAACACCCGTTAAAATCAATTTATCTTCATTCAATATCAAAGCAACCCTCTCCCATATTAACTTCCTCTTTCATGTACTTGGTATGTTCCCGTTCCTTCGGGAAGCCTCTAACTTCTGCGGTTAGGCTAACCACCATACAGATGTTACCCAAGTCATATTCTGTGGTTAAGCCACAGGAAATCTCCTTTGTGCATCTGATGTTCTCTATGCCTTTACAAAATGCAGAAGTTAACTCTATGCAGCAGCTAATGCAGTGCTAATACTTCTCTTGATTAATATATCTGAAAAGTACCTAAAATTCAAGACTATCAGAGTCTCCTTCTTTGGAGGTTTTTAAGCAGAAGCGGGATGGCCATCTGTTGGGAGCACTGTGATGGGTGTTCCTGCATGGCAGGGGGTCAGACTAGATGGCCCTTGAGGTCTCTTCCAACTCTAAGATTCTATGATTCTATTGCCTTCGAATTACTTTCCTCTGGTCTAAATTTGACTTGCTCTCCTCGTTTCTTTAATTTGTATCCTGTTTTTGGCCATGATCTCTGTTATTTCCATAAGTTAATTAATCCAAATAAGAGATGTGCTTTCATGTTGGCCAGACTCAATATTTTCCCCTCCTCAGTACTCTCAGGAACATACCTGGGTATACCATTATCCCAGAGGCCTTGTAAGTTTTGCCATCTCAAACAGGACACAGTCCCTCATAAACTGTGCCATTGTCCTGCCCATACTTTGTTACGCAAAGAGCTTTTAGATCCAATTCTGTCTGAATTCCCTGACTTTTTACTTTGTGACAATTCCTAATGGGTCACCTTACAAGTTGCACATTTTCTAGTAGCTGTTACTGATAAGAAGTGAGAGTTCATCCCCCTTTGGTTTTTTAGTTAATGTTTTATTTGACAATGCTCTCCCATCACTTGTTTTGGTTGTGTTATATTTTCTCTGTATTAATGCCAATAAAAGTGTGTGTATGTATGCCTTTTCACTGGAATAATTGTTGCAGTATGACATATATAACAGTTTTCAATTATCATATATGTAGCCTTAACACTGGCATGTCTTTTTCTCTCACACAGTGTGCCCCAAGTACGACAGCCTCAGTTTTGTCATTTGTTTCTACCGGAGCAAGTTCAGACTAGAAATGGGTATGAATTGCCTGAATTATGCTTCACTGTAATTTGTGATTCATCAAGGTCCACAAATCATAAATTTACAGAGCTCTTTGAGCTGCATATTTGGCTTCCTGACCTGCCAATCCAGGAGTCTCTAGGTACCTCACATGGTTTCCTAGAGCTTCTGATTGACAAGAGCAGGCCACAGATGGCAAATGGAGGTGAGAAAAGTACAGAAATGGGCAAACTAATGGATGACTTGAAGATTAAAACTGGTTGATTCATACTTGTCAGGGATATCAGATTTAACAAATAAGAATTGACAAATCTCTGTCTTCCTGGCATTTTTTTTGACAATCTTGTCAGTTGATTTTTGGTCCATGCCTATCTCTAGGTCAGACTTGAATTGATCTAGGACCCACCTGCTTGTCTTTCTGGATATCCGGCCAAAGTCTCCGCCAGCAACATTTTTCAAAGGAATCAATGTTTTTTTTCCTGTTTGCTTTTTTCATTGTCCAACTTACAGAAGTATTCATATTTAAATGCAAATGCCAATACTCTGGTGGAACACATGGCCCATAACAACCTCCAGGCATTGTGCTCTGGGCTGCCTACAGCTGGCAATTCCATGAGCCAGAAAGTGCCCTGGTGAAAACAATTGAGCATCCCATGTGCAAAGCAGTCTTGAAACAGAGAAAGAACTACACAAATGAAGGACAGTTACACATTGAGAATCATGGAATAATGGAGTTGGAGGCATGTATATAAGACCATCATGTCCAACTCCCTGTTCATGGTAGGAATCCAAGTTAAAGCAGATCTGACAAATGGTTGTCTAATTTTCTCTTGAATGCCTCCTGCTTTGGAGCATTCATAACCCCTTATGGTAATTGGTTCATTGTCATACTGCTCTAACAGTTAGGAATATTTTTTCCAGAGATTCAGCCAAAAGCTGGGTTATACTGGTCCCCTGTGCTTTTGCAGTTCATATACTGCAGTCCCGCTATATCGTGGGACCACAGTATATGAAAATACATACCCTAGGGCAGGCCTGGCCAACAGGTAGACCGCGGGCTATTGGGAGCCTGTGAAGGGTTCAAAGTAGCCCTCTGGCAATCAATAAAAAAGTGAGGGGATAAGTTCTACAACCCTACCTCCCCCATCCCAGGGACCACCAGTGCCCCGGCAAAGTTCTGGGTCTGCCAGCCCACTGTCTCTACCAAGCAGGGCAGTTCAAGGGCCATGGTGCATTGAAATCTGTTCCCTCCAGAACAGATTAATTGGTTTTCAATGCATTCCTATGGGAAACCGCTGCTCTACTTACAAAAGTTTTTAGTTATGAGCACGTGCTCAGAACAGATAAAATTCGTAAGTAGAGGTTTTAGTGTAGTAGCCCTCAGGCACTTTGGGCCGGAAAAAGTAGGCCTTGGCCCGTTCAAAGTTGAACAGCCCTGCCCTAGGGTAAGGGGGGGAAAGTCCTGTTTCAAGCTTCTCATAGTTACCCCAGGACTGGAGCTGCCCCGAACAGGGGTGTGAGGGCCTCCCTGGGCCTTCTGGAAGCCCCAAAAGGGCCTCCATGTGAACCAGAAGTGACTTCTGGATCACTGAAAATCATTTCTGAGGCCTCCGAGAGCCTTCCTAGGCCCGTCAGAGGCCTCAGAAATAATTTTCAGTTTACTGGAAGTCACTTCCGGTTCGCAGGGAGACCCTTTTGGGGCCTCCAGAAGGCCCAGGAAGGCTCTCAAGGTAGGGACAGGCTGGGGGTAAGTACAAGAGGCCCCAGCTTGGGTCCCCCAGGCCTGACTTGACCTGCATCTGCATATTGCGGATTTTCAATTATCGCGGGTCAGGTCAGGTCCCTAACCCCCACGATAGGCGGGGGATCACTGTATTTGTGTAGCTTCAGCACATTATTATGTGCCCTGCATTCTGGGATAATTGGAAACAGGTCATGTCCCCTCCTCTGTATGGTAGCCTTTCAAGTTGCAGTAAAAAATAAAGGGGACCCTGGCTGACCATATTGCTCAGCTTTAGGGCATTTTAGCTTATGATTCATTTTTATATGCATCTCATTTTAGAATATACTTTCACACCTTTGTTAGCTTTGGGGAGTGGTGGGGAGAGCTGGAGAAAACATCACAAAATTTGAGGAAGTGCATGCCTAGCATCCTTCTGTGTATTTCATAAAGAAGTGTGAATTAAACTAATTTGTGCCAAAATATGGAATGAACAAAATCTGTAAAAAATTCCCAAGGATCAGCATCTATCCACATGATTGGGTACATGAAACTAGCCACACAGGAACGACTTATATAAAATGGTTTCCCACTCAGCTAAGCTAATATTTAAATAGAGCACCAGAAAAAAGTATTAAATAAAATGCAGCTCCGAAATGCTATTATTATTTGAATTTCTCTCTCTCTCTCTCTCTCTCTCTCTCTCTCTCTCTCTCTCTCTCTCTCTCTCTCTCTCTCTCTCTCTCTCTCTCTCTCTCTCTCCCCTCTCTTTGTGTGTGTATGTGTGTGTGAGAGAGAGATGGGAGGAAGGGAGAGAGAGTGTGTGTGCATGCACATGCATATGCAAGCACACATTCTCTCTCTCTCTCTCTCTCACGCACACACACACACACACACACACAGAGAGAGAGAGAGAGAGAGAGAGAGAGAGAGAGAGAGAGAGAGAGAGAGAGAGAGAGAGAGAGAGAGAGAGAGAGAGAGAGAGAGAGAGAGGAAAATCTTGTGTAATGAGTCAGTGATGGAGACTTTTACCAGCAGCCCTGGAAATCTGATTGTAGTCCTCTTCTGGGGATATTATTTTATTTATGTATTTCATGCTGTTAGATGACCCATGCTAGGAAAATCAGCAAAGTATGTCTTTCCCCAGCCAATGAAATTGGCCCCACTGAAGGTTAGTACTTTTAGCCACTCTTTTAATGCCACATTGTGCTGGATGTGTCAATGTACAGTGTTGTTGCCTGTCTGCTGCGCAAGAATAATCTATGGAGGACAGAAACAAAGGCCTGACAAGAACTCAGATGAAATTTAGATGAAAACAACAAGAACATGAACATCTAAGAAACAAGGACAAGCGATTCAGGTTTTTGCTTTCTGCATTTGAAATTAAAGTGCAAGAAACATAGGCGGTGGCCACATTACAAAAATATCCCCCCTCATGTCTTCTGCATCCTGGATTGGTGCATAGTGTGGTAATGTGCAATATATCCTGTGATACTAGTTGATGGCTTTTAACTGTTCTGTGTGTTTTTAGGGTAAAAGATGTGGTACATTCTTCTACACCCCTCAAGAAAGTCATATCCCTTCCTTCCTTCCTTCCTTCCTTCCTTCCTTCCTTCCTTCCTTCCTTCCTTCCTTCCTTCCTTCCTTCCTTCCAGGCGTGTATCTGGGGGGGGGGGCAGAAGGGTACATCTGCCCCAGGTGCAGCAATCTGGGGGCACCTGGAGGAAGAGCAGCAGGAGGAAGCCATGCACCCTCCTGTGGCCAAGCAGTCCTCCTTTCCCCTAAGGCTTGGCGACAGCACCCACTCCACCGCCTCCGCCTCCGTGCACCAGGCGAGCAGTGAAGCAGGCAGGCAGGCAGGAATGCAGTGGCCGCGGCACCCTCCTCCTCCTCTTCCTTGCCTTGTGGGAGAGGTATAAGGTGCATGAGTGGTAATGCATGCACACACATACACCCCACACCCACAGGGTTTGGCTACCCATTGCTGGGTGGGTGTGATGTGTGTGTGTGAGGGGGCAGCAGCAGGAGGGTGCAAAAGCAAACTTTGTCCACAGGTGCTCCAAATTATGGCTATGCCTCTGCTTGCTTGCTTCCTTCCTTCCTTCCTTCCTTCCTTCCTTCCTTCCTTTTCTTGGCCCATCTTCCTTAAAAACAAGCAAAACAAACAAGCAAAACAAACAAAATGTGTGTACGTACATTGCTGTCTTGGCAAAATGCTCTTGCCAAACCCTTGCAGTGCCCCATGTCCCTGGGGTGCTGCCAAACCACACAGGAGCAACATGGAAACTTTTGCTTTATTATTATTATTATTATTATTATTATTATTATTATTATTATTATTATTATTATTATTATTATTAAGCTGGCATTGTTGTTGTTGTTGTTGTTGTTGTTGTTGTTGTTGCTGCTGCTGCTGCTGCTGCTGCTGCTGCTGCTGCTGCTGCTGCTGCTTTTCTAGCTCCAGCTTCTTTGTGCCTTAAAGGAGAGAATGACATGCTCCTGTTCTGCCTCACACCCCTCACCAATCCTACTGCTTTGCCACCACTGCTACCACCACTCAGGGGAAGTGTGGTATCAATGGGCATGGCAATAGTTTGGGGACCACTGCATTAGGGGAACTGAGGTTCCACATGCTTCCTTTCAGCCATTCCTGGAGGACTTTGGGAGGGTGTCTTACTATTAATATTATACATGATGGCTCCTCTACTTCTCTGATAGCCTTCAGCTTTCTGCTTCTCCCTTTCTCCTCAAGTGCAACCAGCCCTTTGACAGAAGCATACCACCATGCTGATATTCCAATTTGGAAATTGCGTGCTTTTAAAAAGAAGGAGGAGGGGGGGATTCAGAGGGCAGCTATTGGGAGACGAGAGCCATCACACCAGATGTATAGGAAATCAATCGATTTAGGAGTACACCCTCCATGGAATGGAGGTAGTAATACTCAATGAATCATGGAACAGAAATAGTAGCAGCCTTCCAGCAGAGTGGATTTTATGAGGAGTGATCACGGAGGGGGAACACAAGAACCACTAATGGCCTTATGTCACCTGAACCTAAAAAGAAAGAGAGATAGAATCAAAATTAATGAGGAGTAACTCAAAAATATTCCCAAAGTGCAGCCACAACCACAGATTCTTTCAGATAGTCTAAAGTACTCATGCACAATTCAAGACTCACTTCACCACCACTATCACCACTACCCGAAAAAACCATACACCATTGAGCAGGAAATTAAATGTGAGGACCGTGATGCACAGGGAATTGATTAATCATTTACTCTTGAATTGTGGTCCCAAACAAACCTGCTCCCCAGCCCAGCTGTCATTTGGAATGACACAGGAACTGACTGTGTGATGCTTTCCTTAATGGAAAGGAGTGTCTCGTTGTCTCCTTTAATGCACACGTGTTCCTATCCTGCTCTTCCCCACTGCTGTTGAAAAGCATAATGGAGTCACTATCAGGTTTTTTTTTTTGTAATAAACTCTAAAATGGAGGCATGGCCATGTATTCAGTTGGTCTTGTTCTTCGAGGCACATCTTCCAATCTCTCTTCAACTCTAATATGTTATCCAGCCATTCCTGTGGAAGTTTCCCTGCAGTCCAGCTTAGGATGGTTCTCAGCTGAAAGATCTTGAGCTACTGAGATGAAGACTTTTAGATGCATTTGCAGGTCTACTCAATGGTGGAACAGCTGGCAATTCCTGTACCTCATACAAGAGAGACCCTATGCTTGTTTATTATTTTGTGACATTTGAGCTGGTCCACATACACACAAAAATCACCTCCCTAGCAAGGCTTAGAGCAGTGGTTCCCATGCTTGAGTCTCCAGAAGCCTTCATCAGCAGCTGGCCAGGATTTCTGGGAGCTGTCCTCCAAAAGCATCTGAGGACACAAGTTTGGGAACCACTGAGTTAGAAGATCATTATATACACCATCCTGAGGGATCTAGGCAAAGCATGCCAGGAATAAAATCTAAACTTATCTCAAGTAAGTCCTGGAAGCAAATTCTTGATGATAAGAGACTGAGTCAATAAAACTGGAGAATGGGTGTTGGGAAATATTGTCTGTTATAAATAGGAAGATCCTGGATAGAAAAAAGAATTGCAGGCAAATCAGCAAACTATAAACCACCATGACAATATTTCTTTCAATTTAAACATTTATCTGTGCCTTCTCACTATTGCCTTTTAAGCATTCCTCTTAAATTCTCTCATGGAAGAATTGTGATCTTGGGAATACATTTTAAGAAAATATAGTAACATGTGTCTAAACAGCTATAAATAAAAAATACATTTGTGAGTAAAGAGCTATACAGAATGAAGTTTTATGTTCTGAAACACCAGCACTTGTTAGCTTTTTATGCTTCCAGGATATCATAATATTTTATGTACTATTGGAACATGCCAATGAAATAGGCTGCAAGTCACAAAATACTTACATCAGAGTAATCCCACTGACCTCCGTGGAATGCCTCCATGGAATGTGAATTTGCTGATTGCTGCCTAGGAGAAAACTCTCCCCCCTTTTTCTATTTATTTTAGCACTTCCTCTGCAATGTTTAATAAAGGATATAAAAACATGATAGACAGGCTTTTCTCTACCTCCCTCTCACCCAGAAAAAAAGCATTCTTTTAACAACAGCAGAAAACTGTAAGTAGTTTCTTCTGCCGACCGCAGCAGTTTCACAGATTGGCAAATATTCATTAGTATGCACTGATATGTAGACGATCTTACTGACAATTCCCAGGATGCTCCCTCTTTCATAAACAGATTGTTGATGGTTGCTGCATAATCCATCTGAGCATTGCAATAAAAGGAAAATATCACAGAGTGTTCACTGGGCAGTGCTGAAATGGAGTGTCAGAAAAATTGCTTAAGAGAGCAGGAGACAATAAAAACGAATTTCATTGACAATCTGCAATTTTCTGATTTCCTGCCATTCACACTTGCCCAAATGCTTCAGGGCGTAGATTGCTTTTTCCTCCTCTTCTTCTTCTTCATCATCATCTTCTTCTTGTTGCTGTTGTTGTTTTTGTTATTTTCTCCTTTTAAGAGTTAATTAATGTGTGGATTGATTACTGAAGAAAATTAAACAACTCTGTTAAGCATCCCCCACTTCTGACCAGTAATTGATTTTACCACAAGGTGTGACTGTTCTATTTAATTAGAGCTTTTAAAAGGATGAGAAAGTTACACACAAGGCAGAGATACAAGGAATGACTGATCAGAAGCAGTTTAAAATGGGTCAGCAAGGTTTAGTCTGAATGCAGCTCCTGTGTGTTTCCTGCTCTGCTTGTAAAAGAACAATTTGCTCCATTCTGGCATAAGGATGTCACTACCTTAACAGCAAATTGTTGTCCATGATTCTGAACCTGAATCGAGAGTCCTTGGCTGGCACTTGTGCAGTGCTATCTATGGTCCTGGATGTGCTGTGTTTTAGGCCCTGCCCAGATGGGTATATGGATCGCTGCTGGGTCACTGTTGCTATGGTTTGGTGCAAACCAACTTACAGCATCCACACATGTACTGCATTTCTACCTGGATCAATCCGTCCTGCTCTTTTAAGGGTTGACCCATTCCTTTCAGGAACAGCACTTTGCAAGGGGGTATGTAGCATTATGGATTAAGCGTACACAGAGTTTTGGGGTGCAATCATCTCTGGTCTCAGGCTGTGTCTCTGTGTGTTTTCATCAGCTGTGTGTGTGTGTGTGAGAGAGAGTGCTGTGTGCTGTATGCTGTATGTGTGTGTGTGTGTGTGTGTCTCTCTCTCTCTCTCTCTCTCTCTCTCTCTCTCAGAGAGAGCTGCCTGAGACCTGAGTCTTTATTGATAAGAGAAAACAAGTACACACAATGAACAAAGGAAATGCATTCCATCGGTGGGAGGAAAATGCACCTTATCTGGGAATTGCATATTTGGCTAGCTATTGATAAGGACCGAGGGAAGGAAGCTCACAAAGCAGATGGGCCCTGCTGGTCCTGATATCCTGTTTTCCTGGCCTCCTGACCTATGCTTAGATCAGCGTCAGCTTAACTGCACACAGGGTTCCTGCTCGGCTCTGGGAATCCGGCCTTCAGCTTCCTTGTGCTTTTGCCACTTTCTTGGGGTTCAGAGCTTTCGGAGGAATGGAATTCTCACAGGGGTATGATTCAGCATGCTCTTTATTATCTTATTGTGTAGACCAGTGGTTCTCATTCAACCTGTGGGTCTACAGATGTTCCTGGACCGCAACTCCTGGAAATCCTGGCCAGCTCAGCTAGTGATGAAGACTTCTTGGAGTTGCGGTCCAGGAACATCTGGGGACCCACAGGTTGAGAACCACTGGTGTAGACCAAATGGAACTCTGGGTTATGTTATTTGAGGCGACATCCCTAGCTGATGAAAAGAAATTCTAATACCATGTTTAAAAGCAAAGAAGCAAAGTGTTCAGCTTATATACCACACCATAGTGCTTAAAACACACCCTGGATGGTTTACAATTTATTTATGCATTATTACCACCACCACCACCCTAGGCAAGCTGGATACTCATTTTACCAACCTCAGAGGAATAGAAGGCTGAGTCAACTACAAGCTGGCTACCTGGGATTCAACCCCAGGTGGTGATCACAGTTATAGCCATTTAACCACTGCACCATGAGGGTCTGTGTTAGATAACTGTTAGACCATGTTAGATAGAGGCATTGCAACTTACTTTTACTGATTCTTCTACAGGCTTCACCCCATCAAGGGAGCTTAACAGAGCCCAGGAGAAGAGCAGGAGAAAAAAGGGTTACTTCCCTCCCATCTCTTCAACATTCACCTCTAACATTTTCTCCTTGTGGAAGATGGGCTTTGTAGTCTCAGCTAAATAAAATGGATCAGAGAAGTTGCTCAGTGAAGCAGCAATATTTATTACTTTCTTGCAATAACTGGTGTCCATGCTAAATATAGGCACATACCCAACATAGCACTCCAAGAGTTTTTATGTTCCCTAGTACCGGGCACCAAAATCCCTCCCTCCAAACTCCCACTGGATTGGAGCAGGGGTTATTCTGATTAAGCATTTAAACTACATGTCCCCTCTTTGTGTTCATCACTTACAATCTACTCTGCCTGGTCTTGGAATTATTTTGTTCATTGTTTGGTGGTCATGCCAGGCTTTACCTATCTCAAAAAGGCAAGTGGGCCTCAAGGTCAAAGGTTCAGGTCTACAATGCAACTTCTTTGTTTGCCAAGAGTTTCTGTCTTTGCATCCAGCATCAGAGGTCAGTTTATGCCCAGAGTAATCTTCACACAGCTGCTGTCTCCCAGTGCTGTTGCAGCTGCTTCTCTACTCATGAATGGAGGTGAAATGAAACAAAACACTATGCTCCCCTGGTTCCTAAAGGACCAAAATGCCAGGGGAGCTTCCTCAAAATCTTCCCTGTAAGCTCCCCAAATTTGGAAAGGTTTTGGGTTCCAAGGGGTTGAGTAATGAAGCTCCAAAGGAGGTGCCCTTAGGGGAAAAAAATCTTTCTATTGAAATCAGAACTGCGGAAGCCAAGCCAAGCATAGCAACCACCACGGCTTGGCTTCTGATTCCAATTAGAAACATTCCCCCCCTAGGATGAATCACTAGGGGCACCCCCGTTTGGAGCTAACGATACCATCAACCCCCTCATAGCCCTAAGACCTTTCCAAATTTCAGGGTCCCTACTCACTAGAATCATTTCCCTGCGTGCCCCTTACTCTAGGAGAATAAATATCTCCATGGAAGGATCACTCATCACTGTGGTCTAGAGGAGAAAAATGGTGTTTCATGATAACAAAACAAAACATGTCCTACTGTTTATTTGTTACCTAACGAAATGATGAAAAACCAGCTCTATTTGGGGCATTTTTTATACCAGCCACTGTGTTAGCGGTATTCCCGTTTCCGTTTCCATCTTTCTACTCATAACGGTAAACCAGGGACGAACGAACAATTTGGTCTGATTTGTCGTGCTCGTTACTTGCATCGCGCAATGCCAAGCGGCACAGAAAAAAAGTTTTTAAAAGTTAAAAAAAAAACTTACAGATGATTAAACCAGGTGAATATGCATGCATGTACTGTCAGGTAAAAGGCCCCATGCTCACTAGTAAAATGCGACCGCAATAGTTTGCCCAAAACCTGCACCACAGAAACATGTGGAATTTTTACCCCAGTCCTCATAGGAGAATTTTAAATTTTATCTCCATTGTGAACGGAAGGATCACTCATGATCACACTGAACCTTTTTAAAGTGTGAACCCCACCAAAGCACCACAGAAACATGCGAAAATTAGCTATGTCTGGTACAGGTCCCAAAAAAAAGTACTCACCTGCCATTGACTCTCCCATGGGAGTAGGCCATGCACCACCAATCGCATGATATATTACTGGCTGAATCGTAGCCCAAACCCGAACTGGAAGTCCCCTTCTAGGAAAGCTACCCTGTTCACCCTCCAATTTAACTTTGCTCTTTAACCCTAAGCCAGATCTACTTGCATTGCACTACATTTGAACACTCTAAAGGTCTCCAGTCGGTCACTTGGGGGCTGATGCAGACCCGCTACCCCCTCCCCAAACCAGTACTTCAACGCCCTAATTTTTGCAAATTTTCCGGAAACGAGCCACATTGAAAAAATTTTTTTCAATGTGCCCATCTCTACCAGGAAATGAATAATAAGTGCGGCTGCAGCTCTTTACATATCCACTAGACTGTAAACTGTATAAAACATAAAATATAATTTGGAGTAAATAAATACAGGATTGTCCATTAATAATAATTATCATAGCAAATTATGCTCCTTACCAAATAAGAATGATTGAATATTCTCCCACGTAATTTTCTGCAGGTTGAGTTGATCGATCAACAAATCCACTAAAACTCATGCAATTAATCAATTAAGCGTTCTTCATTATGTCACTTTCCACTCTCCCACGTTGGTCTCAAATGCTTCAGCATATGGGTGGTGGGGAATCAGTCCTCTGCAATGGGTCCATAAAGGTGAGAATAACAGAGCCGCAGGAACTTGAGTTTATTAAAGTGGGGGGTGGGGGGGGGGGGGGTGGGGTGGGGTACAAAGAAAGGTTGGTGGCCAGTCACACCCCTTCCCACCAGTTCACTGGGGTCTGAGTTGACTTTACTAGCCCGCTGCCAAATCCAGTCTTTGCCTGAGCCCAGGTTCCACTCACTAGGCTTGAGGTGTCTATAGTTGGAAGTTGATGCCTGATCTTCCAGACAGAGCCTAGCCAACTAGTGCACTTTAAAGAGCACTTATACTTCCACAGATCCACAGACCTACAGGCTCCCAAGACCACCATGTCCTCCTGCCTGCATTTCAGGCCCTCCTTCAGAAGATTCTTCCTCTAGTACCTCCAGTGGGTTACAGTGGGGCCTGTGTGCTCAGCTGGCATCCATGACCTCCGACGGGTCATTGAAGGGGTCAGAACCATTGATGGACTGAAGACAGGCTTGCCTCCCCTCTCTCACTTCAGCTTTGACCCCTGAAAAGTCAAAACTTCAAAACTGCACTGTCCGCTTTCCAGGAACAAAAGACAGAGCCCAGCTTTTCTGCTACCTCTCTCACCCCTCAGTCACAGACTCAGTGGAGGACTCCCTCTCTCCCACCTCTTCATCCTTCCTTAAATCACGGTGCCTCCAATTGGGCTCAACCCCCTCCCTTTACAAGCACAGCTCATTCATTTCCAGCTTCTATCTCCTGCATGAATCTTCCATCTCTTGCTCTGTACCTTCTGGTTCCCAGCTGGTGGAGTCACCATCAGCCCTGCCAGGGGTTATGGGACAAGAGCTGATGGTCTGCTTGATATACCTGGATCATCCCCTTCACACCTATATAGAGAAAAACAGAAGGTTGCCTGGTATATTTTGAAGTTGATTAGAGCCAGCTCATGGCTGAGTTTCATCTTTGCATAACATAAAACTATGGTAGCGTAAGCCTGCTGTGCTGAGTGTTACACCCAAGCAGTCTGGGTTGCTTAATTAGATGGTGCAGTTATTGGCTGATTGATTGATTTTTTTTCTGAATGAGAGAGAGAGCAAGAGAACAGGAGCTCCAGCTTGTTTCCCCTGAAATATTGATTATTGGGGATTTCTGTGTGTGTGTGTAGAAGACGGCATTGCTGGATACAGGACAGGATGTCTTCATGTGGGTGCGTGGGCCTAGCTACAGCCTTGACCCCTAGCAGCTGCAGGCATGAATGGGCTGTCGACATTGACAACACCTGCCAGGATGTTATCCATCTAGGAGATGGGGATGGTGATCCAGGTATGGAGGAAGTAGTGGAGGCAGAGGACTGTGGCTGCAAAGGACTACCTTCATATGAAGGGATGCCAGCTCAGGAGACAAAGAATTATGGACAGAAAACCAAGATTGGGAGGCATGCAAGGCAGAAATGGAGGGAAATGTGGGTGAACTGAGTGGTCATCAGGAGGCAGGTGCCATGGACCTGCAAGTGGGTGAACCTTTGGGAGTACCCAGACGAAGCAACCAGGGTATGCCACTGCAATATGAACCAGGGGCTGGCTTGATGCGAGGCATGCCAACAATGAAGCAGAGGTGAGCCTCCTCAACCCTCACTCTGCTCCAGGGCAGGTGTAGCTCAAAATCAAATGTAGAGACACATAAGAACATAAGAACATAAGACGAGCCATGCTGGATCAGGCCAAACACCCTTCGAGTCCGGGTTCCTGTATGTTACAGTGACCCCACCAAATGCATCTGGGAGTGCACAAGACTAGATATCTGTCTCCTGATACCACTCCCCTGCATCTGGCCCTTGAAGTACCCCAGATGAGGATTACACATCTCCATCATAGTTTGTAACCTGTGAGGGACTTCTCCTCCAGGAATCTGTCCAATCCCCTTTTAAAGCATCCAGGCTAGATGCCATCACCACATTCTGTGGCTGGGAGTTCCACAGACTAACAACATGCTGGGTAAAAAAAATTCTTTTCTCTGTTCTTACTCTCCCAACCCATAGTTTGAGTGGATGTCCCCTAGTTCTGACATTTTGTGAGAGGGAGAAGAGTGTCCCTCTATCCACTTGACTCATGCCCTGCATTATTTTGTACGTCTCAATTCCCCCCTTTTTCCAGACTAAAGAGTGCCAAATGTTTTAGCCTTTCCTCATAAGGGAGGTGCCCCAGCCCAGTAATCATTTTAGTCGCTCTCTTTTGCACCTTTGCCAGTTCCACTATGTCTTTCTTGAGATGCGGTGACCAAAATTGTACACAATATTCCAGGTGCGGTCTTACTATTGTTTTGTATAATGGCATTATAATGTTGGCTGTTTTATTTTCAATCCCCTTTTTGATAATCCCTAGCATGGAATTGGCCTTCTTCACCGCTGCCATACATTGCCATGAACTGATAAAGTTTTGATTTTTTTGCCCCAATATGTATTACTTTACATTTTCCATTTGGCATCCCATTCCCCCAGTTTGGAGAGATCCTTCTGGAGCTCTTCACAATCTTCTCTGGTTTTTGCCACACGGAAAAGTTTTGTGTAATCGGCAAACTTGGCCACCTCACAAGAGCTTCCACTGCCATTTGTCACTCCATCCAGGCCCTGCCTGAAGGCCGAGACCACCTGTACAAGGAACCATATTCCTGTGTCCATTCAAGGCATTTGCTGAGGCACACCTGCCTCACCCACCTCCATTATATCCTGGCCCTAGGGGAAGAAAATAAATTTTATCTCACTTCCTCAGAGTATCCTTGAGAACTGTAACCCTTGGAAGACTGTTGTTAACAGTGACAGAAACTTTTATCTCAAAGGATGTGGCATTATTAATATCTTCTGAACACAGCAGCCAGCTTTTAAGCTGGAGTTGGACTTTTCCAATGATTGAGCTCTTTCCAAGAGCCTAGGATGACTGGAGAAATCTTCGTAGAATATATGCTGTTCCTAATAATGTCGCCATTTGTAGTTGACCAATGTTGATCTTGTCAATGCTGAGAATTGTCAGATGTTGACACACGTCTTTTGGGATTGCACCCAAAAGTGCCTATTATTATTGTATTGTTCTTGCTTTCTTATTCCATGGCTTTTCGATTTCTATTTCTAAATCACAATATTTGGTCATCTTTCCTAACTCTTTGCCGCTGACACTTGTGACTCCTGGTATTGCCACGTCGATGATTTGAACTTTGTTTTGTTGCTTGTGTACCATTGCGATGTCTGGAATATTGTGGACAAGGTGTCTGTCGCTTTGGATTCTAAAATCCCAGAGCACCTTGATGACTTCATTTTCGGCGACCTTTTCTGGCTGATGTTCCCACCAGTTCTTGCTTGATGGTAGGTTGAAATTTTACATATGTTCCAGTGGAGCATTGCGGCTACTTTATAATGACAGGCTAAATAATCAATCTGAGCAATTTGTGGACAACAGTTGATGATGTGATCTACAGTTTCAATCTTTCCTTTGGACAATTGACATGACATTTACTATCTTTCAGTGATTTATCCATTTTCACCCTTATTGCATTTGTTCTTAAAGCCTGATCTTGAGCTGCCATGATGATGATGATGATGATGATGATGATGATGATGATGATGATGATGATGATGATGATGATGATTTTCATGAAGGAGTCTTCCATTGCTTGAGTGTCACCCTTCAGTGTTCAGCCCAGATGGGGTCCAAATAAGTGATGTAGCAGGTTTGGAAGGTAATCTTCAAGGGATTTCTATGCACAGGGAGGCTTTCTTTTCCTTAATAGAATCCAGGCTGCAAAGGAGGGGAAAACATATCAGTTAGCTCTTTGGCCCAAACAAGAATGGATCTCTTTAAAAAACTCTATTTAAACATTCGATAAAAATCAAGGCATTCCTAAGCTGTGAGCAGATGGCATAGGTTTCATTTGTATTCTTGTGTGCAGAAAACTAGATCTGATGCAAAGAGCAGTCTGCATCGATCAGGGTTTTCCGTACGATCAGAAAACTTGAACAAGCCAGCTTTGGAATCATGTGGAGATCTTCAGATTTAGCTCTCCCCATGGGAAAGTTAAAATGGAGGGCAGTGAAGCTAAACTGTTCATCTCTTTATGGGTTCAGATTAACTCCTTTATTGAACAGCTCAGGTGGGCTAGGGAGACCTTCAGAGAGGAACTGTGAGGATGAACTGGCAGCCTAGCTTAAAAGTGGGTAACCTGTGGCTGTTCAACATATGAAAAGGGTGAGAAATGGCCGGAGTTGCAGCCCATGAACATTATCGACAGTTGTACATCCCTGATACAACCTTTTTCTTTTCCAGTCACCTTTAATGAAAACAAGAGTGATAAAAAGATAAGTGATCGTGCAATGGGAGTTTAGCAAGGATTATTCCCTATCACAACATTTCTTTGCATGACTTTCTGCATTCCATCTCCATATCCCCAAATTATCCACCATGGGAGTGTGTCTATGAGAAATAAAAATATTATGAACAAATAAATATCCTTTGCATTCTGCACCTAGAAAACTTATTTTGTGTTTGGAGAAGCCTTGTGTTTCTTTTTATTTTGGGGACTTCTCTTTCTGTATCCTTGGCCACAGGAAATGAGTTTTGTGCAACTGCACAGCTGAAAGTGGCTTTATTTCAACACACCTGCATTCACCACATGCACTCACAAATGCACATAGAATGGTCTGCAGAAGGCTGGTACTACTCTTGATTAATGTTCTTTGATCCTTAGGAATTTACCCTCTGAAAACAACTTAAGGACATCCTTACTGCGAAAAGAAGATCATTGTGGTGTTTGATGTTTTTTTCCCCTTTTGTTTGACTATGTTTCTAGCCTTCCTCTATAACCCTCAGATTGCAGTATGTAAATTGGTTGTACTTTAAATGGACAAAAGCCTTAATTCACCTAAAACAATTAATACCCACAATACTCTTATTCATATACTTCCTGGGTAGCCTAACAAGCTAAGATAATGAGTGAGTATTCTACTTCTCTTGGGTCTCTCAAGAAATAATAAGGTAGCATTCCCAATATATAATGAGATCACAGCTAATAAGGTCAAAAGCGGCCTCACTTTACAGCTAGATTTGTCTGCTGTCAAGCTCTCATCTAGCTTTATGGGGAAAGCTGCAGCTGCATTAAAGCAACAGTGAACATAAGGCTCTGGGCTGGTATTTTGAAAGGCTGCATATTAAAGATGGGCACGAAACAAACTTTTAGTTCATTTCGTTATTCATTTTGTTATGTAACGAAATGAATAATGAACCTAGGGGACAATTTAAAACAAAATGAAACAAAATGAAAAAAATTGGTTTGGTTTGGTTTGTTAATGGGGGGGGGGTGGAGATGTCTTCTACCTGGTGCTGGTCCAGAGGTCCAGTCTTCCTGGCTTCAGGGATGGCAACCAGGGAAAAAAAGGTGATGGCTGTGCTACAGCTGTAGCATGGCTACGTGGTCAGCAGTAAAAACAAACAAACAATAAAAATAAAAAATAAAATAAAAATCACACAAAGAGAGGGAGGGAGAGATCCCTATTCAGCACTGGTGGTGAGGCCTCATCTTGAATACTGTGTCCAATACTGGACACTGCACTTCAAGAAGAATGCTGACATATTGGAGCAAGTTCAGAGGAGGGTGACAAGGATGATCAGGGGCCTGGAAACCAAGCCCTGTGAGGAAAGACTGAAAGACCTGGGCATGCATAGCCCTGAGAAAAGAATGCTGAGCCAGATATCACCTATCTTGCAACTATATGTTCGACTTCTTTTTTCCTAGGCTCAGTGCTTGGCATTTATCCCTGCTAATTTTATTTTGTTGTTTTCAGCCTTGTGCTCAAACCTATTCAGGTGATTTTTGAACTGTGCTTCTGTCTTCCAGGGTATTAGCTGCTCCACCCAATTTTGTATCATCTGCAAATTTGATTAGCATTCCCTGCACCCCCTGGTCCAGGTCATTAATATATATTATGAAGAGTACTGAACTGAGGACTGAGCCCTGGGTGACCCCCTTGATATTTCCTCCCACTTAAGAGAAGGAGTCTACTGATTCATCACATATTGTTTTTTATACAACATGGTGTTTAATATGAATCATCTTTAAAAGGGCTTCTAAAACCAATGCCACAATTCTGGTAGCAAATTCCAGAAATTTGTTGTAAATTTTGTGAAGAGGCATGTTCACCTAGCTACCTCAGAGATCAAATCTCACAGTATGAACCAACTCAGGTGTTAAGGTCATCAGGAGAGCCCCTTCTTTCCATCCTGTCACCCTCACAGGTACATCTTGTGGGAACCCATGAAAGGGCCTTCTCGGCTGCTGCACCCAGACTCTGGAACTCCCTCCCACTAGAGGCCAGGACTGCCACATCTCTGTTGTCCTTCCAGAAACAGGCAAAGACCTTTGTCTTCAGGCAAGCTTTCCCTGAATGATGGACTGCCATTACGTGTCTTTTCTATGACTCTATAGGTTCACATCGACTTTGTGTTTATAACTATTTATAACCTTGTAGCTCTAATGTAATGTTGTCTATTAATGGTGTAAGATGTCCCTCAATTCCTTGTTCTCAATACCTGAATGTGTCTAAATTGTATTGGACTGTATATTATCCCTCATTACTGTAAGCCACTTTGGGTCCTTTTCCAAGGAGAAAGGTGGGGTTAAAAATACTCTAAAATAATAAATAAATAAATGTTCATTTTTCATTTCGGAACCTCCTGCAAACCAGCTTAATTGGATGATGCTGATCTGCACAACTGAGTTACTGTTGTCCTTTGGATAGTTTCCCCCAAATCTTTGAGAATTATTGTAAGATTTCTTTATTTGAACTGTCTCTTTGCAGCTGACTATGAGACTACAAGAAAGATCTTAGCTGACTAAGAGACTACAAGAATTAGGCCAAAGGCCTATAATATTATATCAATCTGCTTCCCGCAGTGGCCAGTCAGGTGCTCATAGGAAGCCCACAAAGCAGGAGAGGCTTCTCCTGCTGTTCTATACAACAGACATTCAAGGGTGTGTTTCATAAGAGAGCTCGTGTAACAGCTATGCAATAGTAATAAAGGATGGGCAGCGGGGTGGGGTGGGGAGCCAAGAACTTTCTCTTCCACAAATGTGTCTAACTTTAAAGCTTAGCTTGAGGTCATCGCCACAACTCGAGGAAGAAAATTCCAGAATCACTTATGTGCTACAAGACGAGGTCTTTTATTTCTTCCTCTCTCGAATCTTCTGCCACTTCACCAGCTTCATTGAATCATCCTATGTTCTAATATTGTAAGACAGTTGGAAGGAAGTGGTATGAACGGTGGTAGTTTTCTGTGTAACAAATAGCTAGATAATGCTCCTTTCTTTTCACTCTCAGATGCATATGATTAAATCTCCAGTTGTGTTCATCCTTTAGGACTGTGTAGAATAAAAGGAGGGTGAATGAAGGACATAACTTGGGATTCTGCTTTGTAACCTAAACTCTGAATGAAACTACATTGGTGCCTCTACTTACGAGCGGCTCTACCTATGAGCAATCCAACTTAAGAGCAGAAAACCATTGGCGTTTTAACTGCTGCCTTACAAATTTTAGATGCAGTCTGATCTACTTACATTTTTTTAGCTATGTCTCCTCTACTTCCAATTTTTCAACTTATGAGCATGCATTTGGAATGGATTAAGCTCGTATGTAGAGGTACCACTGTATGCTCTAGAAGTAAGACACAGGGCAGGGGAGGGTTACTGCTTGCTAGGTTTCCATTTGTTTCTTAGTTTCACTATAAACTGAGTTACAAATTTTTATTGCATTTTAATGGTTGATCTACGAATGTTTGTAAAACCAAAGGTCAGTTCAATAGCTGGAAATAGTTGCAGCAGCCTTGGTGGTAAATGAACAAGGATTTAAAGAAAGGTGAAAATGTAGTTGATAAGGTCATAAAGTTGAACAGCTGAATACATTTAATTGACCTATATTCTTCTAAAGGCCATAAACTTTTGTCACACTTTGTAAATGCCAGAAAAGCTTTCTGATATATAGAGAGAAGCCTTAATATATAAAGCCAAGATAAAGTCTGCTTAAGTGGGTGAAAAACAGATTTCAGAATATGAAAAAAGAGAGAAGTGTCGAGGTTTTATTTTTCTTTGCAACCTCACATGTTGTGTTTAGTTTGAGTGAGTGGAAGGGACTTTTCTGGCCTCGGGTGAGTGTCTATCTATCCAACACTAAACAACAATTCCTTCCAGATTTTGATTTTAAAAAGAGCCCCGGCTCTCTGTTGAGTGTTCATTCCCCTTTCTTTCCTTGTTTAGAAGCAGTCAGCTTTTTGTTTACTGTTGATGAGCTCAGCTGGTTGCTAAGTATGAGTGCAGTAAAGAAACCACCACACACAAGTCTGTAATTTCAAGCAATTGTAAGTAAAGAAATGCATTTTCTTTCTCCTACCAATGTATCAGAGTGAGTAGTTAGGACTTGACATGCTAGTTAATGAGAAAGGGTTAGACTCTTGGGGAAATGTAGCTATTTTCCTCAGTGGATGTCTGTACTTCTGTTGTATAGCACAAAGGGGTTTACGAGTAATTCAGAACTCTTCTTCTTCTTCTTCAAGTGCCATGTCCCTGTAGAATACCAGTGATCATAGCCTGAACTGGTTTCAATCTAAAGCTATTCTAAACAGAGCAGCTGTGCTCACTGTGGACCATTGGCTTAAGTTCATAAGCCAGAATGTTCTTCTATGCCCCGGGCCATGTTCCCATCTATTTTTCCTTGAAGGATAACCTGCAGCAGATGGTATTTCTCATTGCACATTATGTGTCCAAAATATTGCAATTTTCTTCTCTTTATGGTATTGAGGATTTCTAGCTTTTTATTCATGCGCTGTAATACAACCACATTAGTGAATCTGGCTGTCCAAGTTATCTTCAGAATTCCAGATTTCGAATGTTTCCAGCTTCCTGCATAATATGTCTGGAAGGGTCCAAGTTTCAACACCATAGAGCAGGCGTGTCCAAACGTTGGCCCTCCTGATGTTTTGGACCACAACTCCCAGAATTCTAAGTTTAGATTGCCAATGATAAAGGACTGCGGGATTTGTGGTCCAAAACATTTGGAGGGCTGAAGTTTGGACATGCCTGCCACAGAGAAATATACTGAATACATAGGATCAAAATATTCGAGTACGAAGTCTGATAAATAAGGCAAGGTTTGTCAAGACTTTCCTCATTTTCTGGGAGGAATTTCTAGCTTGTTCGAGTTTACAATGGATTTCACATGAAGGGTCCATTAAAGTTTGGGGGTCCTCAGTCACAAGGTGTCACAATTTTATTAATGAGAGACAGATACAAAGGTTTACTGAGAAGAGGAATTTAAAGGGAATTTCCTGGGGAGTGCCAGATTTCCCTTGAAATTTAGGACTTTTACTTGTGAAACATATTTGCTGATGCCTTCACACTAAGAAAATAGTCAGACTAAGGCCCATTGAGTCTAGAAGTCTGGCCCAATTCAGCAGCCAGTGAGCTGCTTCTGGGAGCTCACATAGTCCCTTCAGCCTTTAGTATTCTTGGCAGATGTCTGTCAACATCTCCTTGAAAGCCTGTAAGCCAGAGGTTATGCAAACCCCCATGCCAATTTTTTCGGTTTCTTTTCTGCTTCATGATGTAGCTTAATTGATCTTCTGGAGAATTTGGTCCATTGTTCATTGACCTGTGTTCACTGGAATAGACTGAACAACTGTTGAAGGGCAACTTTATGACTTTCTTCAATATTTGAAAATTAGTTTGCTGTCTGATTCAATCAATGTGGAATCACATTGAAGATCCCACCAGAAAGTTAATAAAAATCTCTCTTCACACACTTTAAGGGTCCATATATTTTCAGTCTTTAAGAACTCCTATTTGCCTACAAACCCTGCTATTTACCACTGTGACAGGTAGCAGCTTTCCAATCTCAGGAGAGAAACAGAAGACTCTCCAACCTTCTAGTTCTTCTAGTTAGAGATACCAGAAGCTTCTCCACACAACTCAGGACTGTTGAGTTATGGTATGCATTTCCATACATTCAAAGATACATCCTGATTGAATGCATCTCGATTGATTATGTGCATGCAATATGTAAATTTATTAAAGTTCCTTTTGCTTACTTTTGGACACTGGTAGATCTAACCCAGTATTGGTTCACTTAAATGCCTGTGTATTTCTTAGAGTATAATGATGGAGTATCATGAACTGGTAAAATCACCTCACTGGCAGAATGCATGATTTGCATGTAGGTTCCTCAGTTTCAAATGTCCAGGTAGGGCTGGGGAAGACATTTATTTCTGAAGCCATGGAAGAGAGATCCTTGCCATTCCTGTAGACTTCCTCAAATGATGATGCAATCCAATGTATCATCCGATGCCACTATTAAATATAAATAAATAAATAAATAAATAAATAAATAAATAAATAAATAAATAAATAAATAAATACTTTTAACTGGTGGTGTCAAAGACTGAGATGAAGGATCTTCTATAAAGAGAAGGTGCATGCTGTACAACTGAGCAATGACGTCTCTTTTGACCATGTTGACCTGGGGCTTGTACCAGAAATTCATAAATGTAAACATGCAGATTTCACAACTATCATGGGGAGGAGGAAAACCTCACAAACCTCATGTTTGTCAGCCTTTAAGCAAATAGGTGTAAGGAATTCTATGCTACAGGCCTCTAGAATCTAATTTTAAAGAGAGCAACTGGCAGTGTTCTCAATTATTGGAAGGGAGCTGACGGAGCAGTTGCATTCTGCTGAGGACATCAAGTCTTCCAATGTCCAGAGGAAGAGGTGCAGCAACATTTCTGCAGGATGATCTTTATATGTGCCAAGTGCACCAAGACTCCCATATCAATGGGGAACGGGTTCCAAGGGTCCATAGTGGATGTTTCATTGTCTCTGCCTGTATCTAGGGGCCAGTTTTGGCAACATTATCATTAGATAGTAGAACTCCCACACCCATGGGGTCAGCAGATACTCCTGGTAGTGGTGTAATTCTGAAATTGACAAAGATGAGGGAGGGAAAATCAGTTTGGGATACCATTTTAAGATGGACATTTCTCAAGAGCATGGAAATGTACAAAGCTGGCAGTTTGGACAGCCCTCATAATATGTTAAATTTGTGGTTTCATCTGCTGAACTTAAAGATTAAATATAATGTGTTTACAACAGCTTCTGGTAAGAATGGAAGCAAAGATGTGGAGACCACACAGAAATTGAAAGAAGTCAATTCCCATGTCCATTTGTATTGACTGTTCTCAATAAAATTAACTTAGTCATTTTCTATAATTAGCTGTACTTTCTTGGTCTGACTGCTCTGAGCTACGAACATTCAGGTTTAATAAAATCAAATGCAGGTCGGAACTCACATTTCCCTTTTAAAAATTAAATTAATTAATTAATTTTTAAATTAAACAATTAATTTCTTTTTGGCGAGCCCCAAGCACTGATCAGCTGTAGCACGGGCTTGGGTTTGGCAAAAAAAAAAGTTTTATTTTTTTTTACACTGGGAAAAATCTACTTCCTTCTTATGTACTGTATATGGTAAAGGGCTTGGGTCAGAAACAGCAAAGTATCTATAGTAAATGAGAAGCCAGATGAAGCTTGTGAATCAGAGTTTCCCTAAGTTCAGTTATTGTTCCAAATACAATAGATCCACTGAATCCATAGATATCTGGTAATTCAGTACCAATATAAGTCCAGAGGCAGCTGGTAACTGTAATGTAAGTGGGGAAGTGACTCTGCTTCATACATTAGTACAAACTTGATATATTCTATCCAAGGTTCGGCACCTTGGACAGCTCCTTTGAAGTTTAGATCAAAATCCAAAGCAGAGCCATTTCCTGACTGCCACTAGAACCATCAAACTAGGTAAATGAGCCTCGTGGTGCAGTGGTTAAATGCCTGTACTGCAGGTAAAACTGTGCTCACGACCTGGGTTCAATCCCCGGTAGCAGGCTCAAGGTTCACTCAGCCTTCCATCCTTCCGAGGTCGGTAAAATGAGTACCCAGCTTGCTGGGGGGGGCAATGTGTAGCCTGCACACTGTAATCAAAATTGTAAACCGCCCAGAGACTACTTGTAGTGGTATGGGGCGGTATATAAGCAGAACACTTTTTTGCTTTAAATCCTACTGATTCAATGGACCTGGTTTAAGAGATATATCCAAAGTTTCCACATCCGTAAGACTATTTGATTGATTGATTGGTTGGTTGGTTGGTTGGTTGGTTCATTTGGTTTGCTTTAAATCTATAGTGCCCCATTAGTGCATGCATTACTTTCAATGGCTTACAATTTAGAAGTTACATAGAATATATTCCTCTTGAAATACAAACTCTCTGCAGAAATTACCATATATGCTCAAATATAAACTGAGTTTTTCAGGCCTTATTTTTGGAAGAAATAAATGCCCTCAGATTATATTCGAGTGAAAGCAACGGAGGGCTAGTCCTGCCTGTTCTGCCGCCTCCTGGGTGCTCAGCCGGCTTGGGGAGGGTGGTGGAGGGCAGGTCCTGCCCTTTCTGCTCCCTCCCGTTATCTCTTCAGGGCAGCTGAAGCAGCCTCTGTGGCAACAACGAGGAGCAAAAAGGGAAGACAGGAGTGTGTTGGGAGTGCTGGGCCACACACCCCTTACCCAGTCTGGCAGGCCCCTGGGAGTGGTGGGTGAGCAGCAATGGCAGGGGTGGCAGAGGAGGAACCCCCGCC
Source organism: Phrynocephalus guinanensis (assembly GCA_037367245.1). Taxonomy (NCBI): domain Eukaryota; kingdom Metazoa; phylum Chordata; class Lepidosauria; order Squamata; family Agamidae; genus Phrynocephalus; species Phrynocephalus guinanensis. Next base: position 10,623,037 of record CM074748.1, read on the forward strand.
AGCTCCCAGTCATGATGCAGCTGAGGACGCGCTGAGTGGGAGTGAGTGTTCCACCTGCTTCTCTCGCCTTTCTTCCTCACTTGTACCCCTCAGCACTTGTTGCTGATCTGAGGCTGAGGAAGGGAGGGGGCACCCCCTTTCCTTCCTGGTGGGATTCATCCCTTCCCTACATTGGGCTGGGCTGCGCCGGAGTTGCTGTGCTCCATTATTGCCCCCCATATACCCCCTCCTCCTCCTCCTCCTCCTCTCATCTTGTGGGAGTTGTAGTCTACAACTCGATGGCCACTATCTATTTTTATTTTTGAAATTTACCAGTATCTGCTGCTCACCCACCCTAGGCTTATAAAAGTCACCCACCCTAGGCTTATACTCGAGTCAATAAGTTTCCCCCTGTTTTGTGGTAAAATTAGATGCCTCGGCTTATATTCGGGTCAGCTTATACTTGAGTATATATGTACGTCTCACACAGAAAAAAATCATTCCTTCTTATATTTCTGCAGGAAGAACCAGCCTTAAGACAAGCTGTCTCATCCAAAAGCTTGCATACTGAACAGTGACCCAGGCTGGTCCTTGTAAGAAATATGTTTTTGCTGATCCCTGTCTCTTTTAATAGATCTTCTCATTTACCTTCTTGCTAAACCTCATTTGAAAAAGCTTTCTGTGCCTAGCTCCAGCTCCACTTTGCTTTTGACCAATCCATCATATTCACTTGTTTTATTGGTTTCTCTCTTTCTGTTTAATTACATTGGATTTCAACGGTGCTGTTGCATACAGTTCGCTGCATATTTGAAACCGCTCTAAAAGGTTGAGCTGAACTGCTTGCAATTAATATTCAGTAGTCCTCTGAGCCTTCCAGTGCTTCCTCGTAGTCAATCTCTCAACAATACTAAAAAAAAGAAAGAGAGAGAGAGAGAGAGAGAGAGAGAGAGAGAGAGAGAGAGAGAGAGAAATAGTGAGAGAATGTGTGCAAATTTATCTGAAATGACTATGTGATTACCAAATCGTACGTGACTGTCTTTATTAATTACATGTGTCTCATTCACTAGATCAGTTTCTTGAATAGCCTCTGACCATAGAGATTGTTCTACAAATTGTGTTAGGGAAGAATACTGCATTATCTACAAAAAAACATTTTTAATCATGTCATAATCACTACTCTGATCTCAGTAATTAAAATCCTCCATGATCAAAGTTCCAGCCTTCTTCTCTTATCAGAATAGCATTTGCCTCTCTGTTTTCTGCAGCTGGCCGGGAGGGTTGTCAGAGGCAGGCTAGCTTCGTTGTTGTTTCTTATCGCTGTAGCTTTGTGATGGATCGGCCAAAATATTTACCTTGCTCTCATTCTGAAAGCTTGGTATCATCACATTGCACATGCTGCTGAGGTGAATCTTCCTGTGTTCCGTTCAAGCTTTCAGTACTCCCTCCCCCATCTTGATTTTTATACTCTCTGTCATTTCCTTCCTCGACCTTGTCTCTGTTAATCTAATAATATTCATACTCTTCTCTGCAAATCTCAACTCCCAATTCAGTCTCCTTATTAGGTATGCACAGAGCATATTTGCAGCTTGCTTTAGAAGAAACTGTTTTCACTTTTATCAACTCCTCACATTGCTTTCTCAGTAACACCAGGAAAATAAGGCAGATGCATATCCATTATGGGCCACAATATCTATCTCCATTCCATTTTTGCAGAGTTCACCTCACTCACTCACTCCGCTTCATGTTTCATGTCTGCATGGAACATATCAGAATTATAAGAGATGGAATAGACTTCATTCATCAAAAGAGATGCACCTTCCACTGTCATGGAAGCTCCACTGTTTCTCAGTTTAGGCCGAGAGAGATGTCTGTTTCAGATAGATGCACAGGTTTGTCATGAAATGGCTGGGAAATCATTATTTCTCTGTGTTGTTGTTATTGTTCCACAGGTGGGATGGTACATGTGGCACTTGCTTCCTTAGGCATCAAGTATCTCATCAGGCCTTGTTCCTTGAAGTTGGGAAGCAAAAGAGAAATGTGTAAGAAGAAACATACAACTTCTACTTCCTCTTTGTGTGTGTTTTTAAATCTTTTTTAGGGTTTCAAGTGTGTGGGGGCCCACTCCAGCACTCTCATCTTTCACCCCCACTACTGCTGACAGCCTGGCCCTGGTCATTTGAGAAGCCCCCCCTAATCTCTTTAGGCTTCAGCCTAGGAATAATACAGCCAAGGGTCTATGTACTGGATTAAGATACATTCCAAATAATAGGGTCATAGAATCATAAAATCATAGAATGTATGACCTCAAATTCGAGAGAAACTTGGACAACCACCTGGCAGATAGCTTATGGTTTGTCTTCCTGCCTTGAGCAGGGCATTAGACTTGATGGCTTCAAATGTTGTATTCCTCTTGTCAAGCTGCTCCTGAACAACAAACAACTTCAGAAGCATATTACCTGGGCTACAGAAAAAAAAAAGAACTGGTCTGTTGCTCAGTAGTCCAAAGTCCTCTTTTCTGAAGAGAGCAATTTTGCATCTCATTTGGGAAACAAGAACCCAGAGTCTGGAGGAAGAATGGAGAGATACACAATGCACAATGCTTGAAGTCCAGTGTGAAGTTTCCACAGTCTGTGTTGATTTTGGGAGCCATGTCATCTGCTGGTGTTGGTCCACTGTGCTTCATTAAGTCCAGGGTCAACACAGCCATCTACCAGGAGATTTTGGGGCACTTCATGCTTTCTTCCACAGACAAGCTCTATGGGGATGCTGACTTGATTTTCCAGCAGGACTTGGAACCTGCCCACACTGCCAAAAGTACCAAAACCTGGTTCAATTACCATGGGATTACTGTGCTTGATTGGCCAGAAAACTCACCTGACCAGAACCCCACAGAGAATCTATGGGACATTGCTAAGAGAAAGATGAGGGACATGAGACCAAACAATGCAGCAAAGCTGAAGGCCACTATTGAAGCATCCTGGTCTTCCATCACACCTTAGCAGTGCCACAGGCTGATAGCATCCATGCCACGGCACCTTGAGACAGTAACTGATGCAAAAGGGGCCCAAACCAAGTACGGAGTACATATGCCTGCTTATAATTTTCAGAGGTCCAACATTGTTCTATTTCCATTCCTGGCGTTACTGATGTCATGTAATATTCTAATTTTCTGAGATTTTGAATTTGGGGTTTTTCGTAAGTTGTACACGATAATCATCACAATTATACCAAAGTAAGGCTTGACATATCTCGCTTTGCATGTAATAAGTCAATCTCCTCTATTAGTTTCACCTTTTGACTTGACTTACTGAAATAAATGAACATTTGCACAATATTCAATATTCTAATTTTTTTTTGTTTCACCGGTATATATTCATAGTGAAAACATAAAACATGCAACCATTTTCATTTCCAATTGCAAATCATCAGGAGGATAAAGACTTAGACATCCAAATTTCAATCTTCATGGCTGTATGAACTGGAAAGGGCCAAGTCCAAAGAAGTCTAAACCAAATCATACTTGAACTCCTGAGTAATGTCCCAAACTGAAGCAGGAAGGATTGTTTATTCTAAGTTTCTTTCACTTCTTAAGTGGTTCATGGATGTTGTACCACCATCAATGTCTACCATCAATATGTAAGTGCCAATGCAATGGGTCTGGGCATCTGCTTTGCCTCGGGTCACAAAAGGTTTTATTTACAGACAAAAGTAAGCTTTTATTACCAGATTTTTTAATGTACTGTGGCAGATTATTGTATCATAGAAGGTAAAGGTAAAGGTTCCCCCCCCCACACACATGTGTGTGCTAGTCGTGTCTGACTTGAGGGCGGTGCTCATATTTGTATTCAAGCCGGAAGAGCCAGTGTTGTGCAAGTCCAAGGCCACGTCGCCGGCATGGCTGCAAGGAAACACTGTTTTTACCTTCCCGCTTTTTACAGCGGTACCTGCTTAGCTACTTGCATTGACATGCTTTCAAACTGCTAGCTTGGCAGGAGCTGGAGTTATCAAAGGGAGCTCGCTCTGCTGCGTGGCACCCAGGATTCGAACTGCCAAACTGCCAAGTTTTTGGAGTTTTTGGAGCCTCAGTCCTCTGAGCCACCACACCCAAATATTATTGTATCATGCCAGCTGGAAAATTAGAAATGCAATCCTTCTGAATTCTGAGAGCGCTGACTCAAAATCACAGTTTTATTGGGGGGTGGTCACTCCAAAATGAAACAAGGGACAAAAGCCCTGTATGCTCAGCTGTTTAGTAAGGTAAGGAATTGGCATGCTCTCATCCACTGCCAAGACTACATCACACATGGAAGCAAGTATTTGCGTCTGTCTCTCCTATGCTTCTCATCAGAAGGGGAGTCATGTGGTTTGTGGAACTTCCTTTTCTTACCACCGGGATGTCTGGCTATCTTTCTACAGAAGTCCAAGTTCTTTCACAGAGAGCTCTGGCAAAGAGGAGATAAGATGCTGGCAAGGAAGAGATAACACAAATATTGGTTGCTTGCTTGAATGCTCTTTCTCTCCAAGAAATTAATGGTTTTGCAAACGTTCAACCACAGGTCTATGCACAATTAATGACCAAGATCCTTCTCCACACCAATATTAAGTTTTTAAAATGGAAACTCAATAATGGTAAATTACATTTCACTGAGATGAGTGTGTAACTCTACTTTTGTTCTCATTTCATTGACTGACAATTTTGTTTGCAAATCCATTGCTTGAGGGTTTGTCCTGACCTGGAGCCAGCCAAATAATTAGGCAGAGAGAAGGGCTGCTACAAGTCATTCCAATTTTTGAATGTATTCTTGGTTTGAAGAGCTGTCCCAGCCAGCTTTCCTATGAATCATAATCACCATTGTGCCATCAAGTCAATTTTGGCTTGTGATGACTCTTTCTGGGGTAGGGTGAAAATCCAAAAGGGCCTTGACAGATTAGAGTGCTGGGCCAAAGCTAACGAAATGAGTTTCAACAGAGGGAAATGTAGGGTGCTGCATCTAGGTAAAAATAATGAATTGCACAGATATAGGAAGGGAGATACCTGGCTAGAAAATAGTACCTGTGAAAGGGATCTGGGAGTCTTGATGGACCACAAATTGAACATAAGTCAGCAGTGTGATGCGGCAGCCAGGAAAGTCAATGCAATTCTTGGTTGCATCAACAGAAACATAGTGTCTAGATCAAGGGAAGTGATAGTCCCACTCTATTCTGCTCTGGTCAGACCCAACCTGGAGTACTGTGTCCAGTTCTGTGTGCCTCAATTTAAAAAGGATGTTGACAACCTCAAGCCGGTACACAGGAGGGCGACCAGGATGATTGAGGGTCTTGAAGAAATGCCTTATGAGGAACGCCTTAGGGAACTGGTATGTTTGGCCTGAGAGGGGATATAATAGCTATGTTTAAATATTTGAAAGGATGCCATATTGAAGAGGGAACAGGTTTGTATTCCATGGCTTCAGAGACTAGGACTTGGAGTAATAGTCTCAAACCCCAGGAAGGCAGATTCCATTTGAACATTAGAAAGAACATCCTGGTTGTTACAGCTGTCCAGCAGTGGAAAATGCTGCCACAAAGGAGGGTGGCGGAGTCTCCTTCTTTGGAGGATTTTAAGCAGAGGCTGGATGGCCATCTGTAGGGAGTCCTATGATGGGGGTTCCTGTATGGCAGGGGGTTGGACTGGATGGCCCTTGAGGTCTCTTCCAGCTCTATCATTCTATGATTCTATCATTCTATCATGCAATACACAAAAGAGGTGTACCATTCCCTTTTTTTCTGATGGTTTCCTGGGACTGTGCAGTTTGCCCAGGGCTGCACAAGCTGGCTCTACTCAGAGAAGGCACATAGGAGACCTGAACTCCTAAGCTGTGGCTCCATAATCAGAAACCTAAACCACTGACTGAGCTACCTTACCAGCTAGTTTTCACATAAATATGAAGAAATGTACTGTACATTATATTTGCCTGAACAGGCAAATAAGTGATGCAAAAATACATATGAAGACACCTCATATATCCCCCCCCCTTTTTGTTAAACACGTATTCATATAAATACTGTATATAGAATTATTTAGCATAAAAATGGAGGGGGAAATACAAGATCTTTAAATTTCCCATCCTTACTCAGTAACTGGACAGTAGACTCTGGAGGAACAAAGGTTACCAGTCCACAATCTCCCTCCCTCCAATGTATGTTAATTATGTTTAAATTATGAATATTGTTTCAAGCACTGTCCCACATATTATCATGCAGACCTAAAGCTTAAAATCATGTTAATGGGCAAATGTATTAGAGAAATGTATATTGGTTACTAAAAATAGCCTGAGACCAGAAATTAATGCATTAGAAGTTGGACACAAGAAAAGGGGTCCTAAGAAGATGCTCCAAGAATTATCTTTAAAGAGAGACAAATTTAAACTACTTGTCCTGAACACAACAGAAGAAGATGCAGAGTTTGCTGATCATTAACAGAACAAGCTTAATAATATGACTCTTCTAAGTACATTAAAATTTGGGAGTGGGGAAAAAGACAGAAAATGATTCCTTTAATTAAGAACTCAAAATAAGGGAAAACTCTTAATTCTTACAGATTCTTAATGCCCTATTATAAAGCAACACCTCAACATTTTCACTAGTATTCATGCTAAGTGACTCAGGGTGAAATCAGATGGTGAGAAATCACCATAAAAGGTCCCTTGGCCACCAGCAAGGTGACATTTTCATTAGAGATGGGCACGAAATGGAAAAATTGTGTTCCGTTTCCATTCTGTTCATGGCCCATCTGCCTTTGTTTCCATTTTTTGGACCGATTTTTTGTAAAAAAAATTGTTCCGTTTTTCTTTTTTCGGAAACAGGGGTCTCGCTTCCCCGCGCCGGATGACAGCGCCCTGTCATCCGGCGTGGGAAAGATCCCTCTCGCCGCCCTCCACCTCGATGCATGGCAGCCTGGGTGGCTGTCATTCCCAGGGTGGAGAGCTGGACAGGGTGCTCCAATCCGGCTCCGTGCGCGGAGACAGGATCGCAGGCCCCTCCTGCTGCCCTCTGTCCTGAGAATGATAGCCCGCCGGGCATGCAGTTCCGGGATGGAGATCGCTGGACAGGGGGCTCCAATCTGGCCTTTGTGCGCGGAGACCGGATCGCAGACCCCTCCTGCCACCTTCCGCCCCGAGAATGACAGCCAGCCAGGCTGTCATTTCTAGGGAGGAGAGCTGGACAGGGGGCTTCGATCTGGCCTCCGAGCACAGAGACCGGATCACAGGCCCCTCCTGCCACCTTCCACCCCAAGAATGACACCCTGCCAGGCTGTCAGGCTCTGGGGCGGAGAGCTGGACAGGGGGCTCTGATCTGGACTCCGAGCATGGAGAACAGATCGCAGGCCCCTCCCGCTGCCCTCCGGCCTGAGAATGACACCCTGCTGGGCTGTCAGGCTCTGGGGCGGAGAGCTGGACAGGGGAGACTGCGTGCGGAGACCGATTGCAGCCCCTTCCTTCGTGACTCCGCCACAGAGCCTGACAGCTGTAAGGCTCTGGGGCGGAGGGGGACGTGAGGGGGCTGGGATCCGGTTTCCATGCACGGAGACTGGATCGCAGCCCCTTCCTTCTCGACTCCACCACAGAGCCTGACAGCTGTCAGGCTCTGGAGCGGAGGGGTGAGAGGGGGCTGGGATCCGGCTTCTGTCCAGCTCTGGGGTGGAGGGGAGCAAGAGAGGGCTGGGATCCGGAGTGCTGAACTGGGGAGACCATGCACGGAGACCGGATTGCAGCCCCTTCCTTCTCGACTCTGCCACAGAGCCTGACAGCTGTCAGGTTCTGGGGCAGAATGGGGTGAGAGGGGGCTGGGATCCAGCTTCCATGTGCGGAGACCAGATTGCAGCTCTTCCTTCTCGACTCAGCCCCAGAGCCTGACAGCCCACCAGGTGTCATTTCCGGGATGGAGATCACTGGACTGGGGGCTCCGATCCAGCTTCCGCAGTCTCCGAGTCCTCTCCTGACCAATCTCCGCAGCAGGGATGTGACAGCTGAGCCGGCTGTCACCCCCTCACTGCAGAGATTGGAGATTGAAATAGCCGTGGCCTCACCTCAGCTTGCGGAGGCAAGAACGGGGCTCTCACAATCTTCCCCCGCTGGCGATGACAGCTGGGCTGTCATTGCCAGCAGGGAGAAACGAACATAACTGAACTCATTTGATCTGGTTCGGTTCGTTCCTAAATTACTCTGGGCTCCGTTATTCGTTCCATTACATAATGGAACAAATAATGTATAACGGAACAATTTTTTTTTGTGCCCATCTCTAGTTTTCACCCATCAGGGAATAGCTCCTGCCCCAAATCCACTCATTCCAAAATAGTAACCCTACTGTTGGACCAAAAAGGTTTTGAGTAGGGATTCAAGTCATACATGTTTACCAGGGTATCATGGGATTTCAGGAAAATAACTTGCACAAACAATCCAAAATGAGAACTAGATCCCTGAGCTGTATAGATTTGTTTTATATAAACAAGCACTAAGAGTGTGCCATCCAGTCAGTTCTGACTAGAGATGGGCACCAAATGAAAAATGAATTGCTGATTCATCATTTTGTTGCGTAATGAAATGAAATGAAACAAAAGAACCTGGGGAAGCAGCATTTCATTAGTAACAAAACAAACTGGTGGTTTTTTCATTTATGAACCAATTCATTTCTCTGTAAAATAGCTCCCCTGGGTCCTAGAGGCACCAAATTTGGACTGGATGGCCCTTGTGGTCTCTTCTAACTCTATGATTCAGTGATTGGGGATAAGCCTTTCAGGTTAGATATGCAGCTTCATTCATAATTAGAGCCAATGACTTCTCTTAGGCTGCTATCTCACGTGGTGGAAGATCTGGATATTGTGAAAGTCTGGCGTTTCTTCTTTCTTGGTCATGTGACTGAAGATATGGGATCTCCGTTCCCACGTACAAGTAATTTTTGTAAAAAGTGCAGACCAGCCTGAGGGCCAGCAGGTGGCGCTAGGGGAAAAAACCAGCACTGACAGCCCAAAGGCCAGCTGATCAGCACTGGGGGGGAGGGATTTAAAAAATAAAAGAAGCACTGACAAGCCCCAGGGCAAGCTGGTCGGCACTGTAAAAATTGAAATAAAATAAAATAAAACAGCGCTGACAGCCCAAATGCCAGCTGATCAGCGCTGGGGGGAGGGAAAATAAAAAAACATTTAAAAGTGCCAACAAGCCCCAGGACGAGCTGGTTGGGGTTGGGGGGGGGCAGAAAACCGGATCATATGAGAGCTCCCACGGACTTCTGGCTCACATTTTTTACCAGAGCAAAAATTTCCCAACTTCTCTGGTAGGTCTTGGAAAACTCGCTAAAGGGGGCATAATCAGTTTTTTTTTTTTTAAAAAAAAAAAGCCTGGTGGCCGTGGGGACAAGATTTTTGGAAATGCTTTATCTTGAAATTTAATCAGAATTTTAAAGGACGTGTGATAGAGCCCTTAGTTTTGAATTCATCAGGTAACTACTTTGTTCTTCATTCTCAAATTCAAGATTAACTCTCCCATCCAATGATAGTGTCTAAAAACATCATTGTACAATTAAAGGATGGACACACTGTGGGCTTCTCTCTAAAACCTATATTATAATACTAGATCAGATTTATGGCAAAACACCAGGTGTTAAAAACATATGAAAAAGGACCCCAGTCATAACAGTGAAGATGACTTAAAGACTTATCGTGAGAATACCATTAGACTGTTTGCTATTTGCAATTAGTCATAAATACAAGAATTTGAGTGCCAGGTGATGGAGAGGGTATAAAGGATTGGGTTTTATTTCCATATGTGAGGTTCATGCCTGGTCGTTTTCACATTTGGATGAACATTTTTGACAGAATGGGAAAAATAATTGAGCAGATAAAACACACTTCGATGCTGTCCAGGGGCTTCTGTCAGCTTTAAAAAAATAGTAATCCAGCATAAATAAATTATTTCCATGTGTCTGGAAGTTAGATTAGAAATGGCACATTGTATAAGTGTTAAAAACCTTTCTCGTGAAAAATGAAAGTGTAGACATTGAAATCTGGCCTTTCGGGGGATGGGGGAATTATAGAAAGACAGCGCAAACTAAGAAGCCCACAGATACATGACAAATACATCAACATATGGCATCCTTTTTATTAATGGGATTAATTGTAGCAACCTTCTTTGTCAGCCAAATTTACATGATGCTGGGGGCTGGGGGCATAGGAATAACCACATCACACAGCACTGTTGGAAGGAAAAGGGGGACACAGCTTTTTAGGTTACCCATATAAGAACATAAGAACATAAGAACATAAGAGCCATGCTGGATCAGGCCAAAGGCCCATCTAGTCCAGCTTCCTGTATCTCACAGTGGCCCCACCAAATGTGTCTCGGAGTACACAAGACTAGATATTTGTCTCCTGATACCACTCCCCTGCATTTAGCCCTTGAAGTACCCTCGTTTTAAGTAGAGATGGGCATGAAATGAACTTTTAGTTCATTTTGTTATTCGTTATTCATTTCATTACCTAACAAAATGAATACCGAACCCCAGAGTAAATTTAGAATAAAACGAACTGAACTGAAAAAAAATGGTATGGTTCAGTTCGTTAATGGCGGTGATGTCTCCTACCTGGTGCCAGACTTCAATCTTCCTGGCTGCAGGGAAAAGCCGACCAGCCCACACTACAGCTGTAGTGCGGGCCACGTGGTCGGAATTAAAAATAAAAATTAAAATAAAAATTAAAAACAAAACAAAACAAAACAAAACAAAATAAAGGAGTGCCAGCCCGGCCCCAGGGATGGCCAGGTTGGCACCCTAAAATGAAGGGAAAAATATAAAAAATAAAACCAGCGCCAACCCGACCCCAAGGGCCACACAGTCAGCGCTTTGGGGGGGGGATGACCGGCCCGCACTACAGCTGTAGCGTGGGCCAGGAACCCGGAAGTAACTAAATAACTAAATAAATAACTAAATAAATAACTAAATAAAGTAAATAAAGTAAATAAAGTAAAATAAAATAAAATAAAATAAAATACAACACAATACAATAAAAAAGGAGTGCCCTACCGCCGCTGCCGCTGCCACCGCCTCCAGGTAAGATAATGAGGATGATGTGGATTTATTATTATTATTTATTTATTTATTATTAAATTTATACCCCGCCCATCTTCCCAAGGGAACTCCGGGTGGCTTACAAAGCTCAGCAGTTCAGCGTATATCAAAATACAGACACAGGACAATTAAACAATTTAAAATAAAGCCATATGGGAACCCTTGTAAAATATACAACACTCACAAAACAGTAATACTAGAGCAAGCAAGCAGCAGATGGTGGGGAAAAGGGGGGAAAAGAAAAAAAGAAAAAAAAAGAAAGAAATTATTAGGCTAGGTCACCAAAGGCCTCATGGAACAAGATGGTTTTCACCGCTCTGCGAAAGGCCAGCAGGGACTCTGCAGAGCGCACTTCGCTGGGGAGGCTGTTCCACAGTGATGGAGCAGCCACCGAGAAGGCCCGATTGCGAGTAAAAGTTCTTCTGGCCTCTCGGGGGGTGGCAACCCAAAGCGTGTGCGCTCGCGACTGCCGAACTGGTCAGGCCGAGGTTGATCGCTGGGTGATCCACTCTGCCAGGTAGTCCGGGCCCAAGCCATGGAGGGTTTTATAAACTAAAACCAGGACCTTGAATCTGATCTGGGATGCAATAGGCAACCAATGCAGGCGGGCCAAGACTGGGGTGATGCGGCCATAACGGCGCCCACGCACCACCAGTCTGGCCGCTGCATTTTGTACCCACTGCAGTCGCCAGAGGAGACTCAAGGGCAACCCCATGTAGAGGGCGTCGCAATAGTCAGCCTCAAGACCACCAGTGCTTGAACCACTGTTCTCAGTGAGTTCCCGTCAAGGTACGGGTGGATCTGGGCAATCTGATGAAGATGATAAACTGCAGCCCGGGTCACGACCGCCACCTGGGCATCCAGAGATAGCGCCAGATACAGGACCACACCCAGATTCTGAACCCCATCCGCCAGCTGGAGGGAAACACCCTCCAAGCTGGGGAGAGGGCCTCCGTAACCAGTCGGGGAACTCCCAAAGAACATCACCTCGGTTTTCTCGGGGTTGAGTTTGAGCCTGTTGGCCCTGGTCCAAGCCATGACCGCCTCCAGACACGGGTCGAGGGTCCGGACAGCTTCCACTGCAGAGGTGGAAAAGGAGAGATAGAGCTGATTGTCATCAGCATACTGATGACAGCAGACTCCAAATCTCCAAATGACCCTAGCCAGCGGTCCTACATAGATATTAAACAGCATGGGGGAGAGAGACGAGCCCTGCGGAACCCCACAAGGGAGTGTCCATGGGGCCGACAACTCTCCACCATGCTGCACATACGGAAACCGACCCTCCAAGAAGGATCGGAGCCAACTGCGAACAGTGCCTCCGATACCCACCTCAGAGAGCCGGTCCAGTAAGATACCGTGGTCGACGGTATCGAAGGCTGCTGACAAATCCAGGAGAACCAACAGGGTAGAGCAACCCCTGTCGGCCGCCCGGATTAGATCATCTTGCAGCACAACCAGAGCTGTCTCGGTCCCCCGGCCAGGCCTGAAACTGGACTGGCAAGGATCAAGGCACCACTGCTTCTCCAAAAATGACTGAATCCGAGTCGCGACCACCCTCTCGATAACCTTGCCCATGAAGGGAACATTGGCGATCGGACGGTAGTTTCCCAATTGTTCCGATGCCAAGCCCTTTTTTTTTCAAGATGGGCTTTACCACTGTCTCCTTCAAGCGGGAGGGAAAAAAAAACCCTCACTGAAGGAGGCGGTGGCGATGACAGAAGCCCACTCAGGCATGCTCCCTCCGACCGTTTTTATGAGCCATGATGGGCAAGGATCAAAGGGGGTGGATGCGGGTCAGCAGTGGGCAATTGCCCTGGAGGCCTCTGAATAGGAAACAGGCCCAAACTCAACCAGTCGAGGAGAGCGAGGGGGGGAAGCAACTGGGGGTGGCGAGGGAGGGCTAGTGCAACCGGATTCGAAGCCAGCCCGGATGGCCTCAATTTTTGATCTAAAAAAGACTACAAAATTCTCACTACTGAAATCAGTAGGAGGAGGCCTAGCCAGACTAGGATTGGTGAGATCTTGAACCACCCGGAAGAGTTCCACCTGGCGGTTTGAGGCCTCACCAATTCTCAGGGAGTAATATGATGTTTTAGCCTCCCTGATCGCTCGCGAGTAGCGCCTAGTCTGGATAACAACTGCAGTCTTAGTAGCCACCCGGCTTCATCTCCAGCTGCTCTCAAGCCTCCTCCTCTCCTGCTTCATTGCTCTTAGCTCCGCCGTGAACCACGGCGAAGGTCGAGCTCTGCCATGGAGGAGGCACTTAGGGGTGATTCAGTCGACGGCGCGGGAAGCTGATTCAAACAATTGGTTAGCCGTCGCCTCGGCCGAATTGTCAGCCAAGCCACCAGGAACCTGCCCAAAGGCTTCACGGAACCTAGAAGGATCCAGAAGCCTCTGGGGGTGGGCCCAAACAAGGGGCCGATGGTCCCCGTGGGGAGGGGCTGCGATTGACAGGGAAAAGGACAACAGGTGATGATCTGACCATGACATCAGTAAGGAGACAATGTCACCCACCTCCAGATTAGAAACCCCCGACATGGAGGAAAATACCAGGTCTAGGGTATGCCCGCACATGTGGGTAGGGCAAGAAATATGCTGGGATAGACTCATAGAGGTCATGGACTCCATGAATTCCAGAGCTGCACCAGATAGTTCACCCCCAGCATGCACATTGAAGTCCCCAACGACCAAAAGCCGGGGGGACTTCAACAGAGCCGCGGCGATGAACTCCGAGAGCTCTGGTAGGGATTGTGCTGGGTTGGGGGGAGCGTGGTAGCCCAGCACAATGCCAGATCTATCCCCCTGACCTACCAGCAGGTGGAGGCATTCTAGTCCCGGACTCACCAATGTCGAGGCCTTGGTCACATAAAGAGATTCCCTGTATACAATGGCAACCCCTCCCCCCTTCTGACCCTCCAACCTACCCACTCCCTGAACCAGGAACCCAGGCAGGCACAGCTGGGTGAGGGAAGCTCACCCCTCTGCGCCCACCCAGGTCTCCGTAATACAGGCCAGGTTGGCCCTCCCATCTATGATGGCGTCATAAATCATCAGGGTCTTATTGTGGACCGACCTGGCATTCAAAAGGAGGCAGGACAGGTTGGAGGTGCTGGCTGGATGACTCCGGGACATGTGGCAGTGAGCCGAAGGGTCAGAACGTGGGACAGGCACAAGATGCCTGACCTGAGTTCTTCTTATCTGACTAACCCTCCGGATGATGAGGATGAGGATGCTGGCAGTCCAGTTTGTGCAGTTGCAATGTCTGTGGGTGGGGGTTTGAGTGTTTTTTCCCGCCCCCGCGCAGTCAAATTGATTAAATCATGGAAAGCAGGAAAAATGAATAACAAATCAATGAACATACGAAATGATTTTTTTTCTTAAAAAAATTCATGAAAAATGAAACAAACCAAACCTAACCCTAAATTAAACCGAACCAAAATGAATCATCATTTTTTCATTTCATGCCCATATCTAGTTTTAAGCCTGGAGATTACACATCTCCATTATGGTTTGTAACCTGTGATGGACTTTTCCTCCAGAAATCTGTCCAATCCCCTTTTGAAGGCATCCAGGCCAGATGCCATCATCACATCCTGTGGCAGGGAGTTCCACAGACTAACAACACGGTGGGTGAAAAAAATATTTTGTCTATTGTCACTCTCCCAACCCTCAATTTGAGTGGATGTCCCCTAGTTCTCGTATTTTGTGAGAGGAAGAAGAGCATCTCTCAATCCACTTTACTTATGCCTTGCATTATTTTGTACATCTCAATTGCATATCTGCTGCTCATCCTAGCACTAGCATGGAGGATGTATCTGGCCAGACAACCTGAATGCTGGCTGATATTACCAAGATCATAGGAACATGGGATTAACCATGTGGACATACACTGTTTGAGGCCATGGCTGCCACCTAGGAATGGAGATTGCACAGCTGCCCCCCCCCTTGAGTTTGAGCATGCTCTTTCCACTCCACCCCAAAAGGGGAAGTACAAGGAAGGGACACACGCCTGCTCTCCATTTCCCCCATCAGCTTCTATCTGCCCTCTTGGCTAAATACTGTTAGAGAGGCAGGTGGATGTACTTACTGTCTCCTCCCAGAGCTATTGAGGCTGCAGTGAACCCTACAAACCGCTCTGTATGTTCCACAACCAAATATTCAAAGCATATCCTCCTCCCAGCGATGTATGAGCAGCCACTGTACTCCGGACCAAACTCCAGCATTTCCTGTAAGGCAGATGGTGGTAGGGATGGGATTTTCTGAATCCAGGGACTCACCGTTCCCTTAAAGTGGCAGTAGATAGAGCACCTCCCAACCTCCTTGCCCCTCCTGTGCCACTTCTTTGAACCACTCTAAAAGTTCCCTAATGGACCTTGGTAGTTGCAAAGAGTCACTGCAATTCCTACATGAAGTGGTGTACTTTTCTAAGATTGTGAGGATGTCGCTTGGGAAGATTCACAGAGCAAGAGGGCCGCTTTGCCTGTTGGTGCAGTTTGGTTTTAAGGATCCCACTGATTTATGGTACTTGAAATTTTTAAATACTAAAAATCCAACCCCTAGAAGACATTGCCCTTGTTGCTGATTCAGGCTGATACTTCACATCCATCTCATCACTGTTTGTGGTCCCGCTTGGGACTGGTACAAAGTAATCTAACCGCACATCCATTGCAAGACGAGGAGAGTTCGTCCCGACCACACACCCTGAACTGCGATTTAAGCAGCATGAGAGATTTCCCTCCCTGGCCTCGGGAATCTGCTCATCACACTTCTCGTTCTGAGATGAGTGGCCGTGAGGTAAGGCTGGTCATGCAACATGCCATTCTCCATCTTGGTGGCAGGAGTGCGAAGTGCCATTCTCCAGTACATTCCCTATGGAGTCAGCAACGCAGTGCAGAGAGATTAAAAGACAAATGCCTCAAACTTAGCTCCGTAACACATTGAAGGCAAAGCTTCGGAGAATCGAAACATCGAAAAGCAGAAGGTCAGGGCTGGGGGGGAAAAAACAGAGAACAAAGGCATGACCTGGTTCTAATGTTGATCCTGTATGTCTTCTCACTACCTATGACCTAGCTTCATTCTTTTTGTGATGTACCCTTTTGGTACCTATGCTTCAGGATCTTTGGCAAAAGATTTTCCAACTAGTGACTCATCATTTTAATCTTATATGAATGAAATGGCCTTTCAAGTGCTAGGAGCACAGTTGCATAAAACAAAATCCTTTTGACATGATACATAACAAATTCTTTTTTTTCTGTTGCTGTGCTCAGTGTCAGGGTGTTCTTCAAAGAGAGTAAGAGTTTCTAGTGGGCTTTAAGCATGTCTGAGTGCATTTTAATCTTTTCTTAAAGTCTTTTTTTTCCTTTTCACACAAGTGACATTTTAATTATCTGAGGCTTTTCTCAAGTGAGTACCTGACTAAGAAACATTTTGATACTTTCACTCACTTGGGACACTAGCACAAGAAAAAAAACATGTGGAACATTGATATCAGTTATTTCCTTCCAGATTTTGGCCAAGTTACTTTTACTAACCAGCATGGGAGTGGAGCTGGAGACTGTTGAGTTATCCCCCTACTGTCCAAAGCAAAGTTTTTCTACACTTCTTTCTTATGATTTTAAATATAGTTGACTTAAAGGACAATATCTATGCAATGGGTCTATCTTTTTATCCCATGTCACTGGATCTAAACATAGATGAAAGGTATCTGTGCCCTCATAGAACACATCAGTTGAATCTTCCCCTTCAAAAGTAAATTGTCACCCTTTCTAGATCAGAGGAGGAACCAAATGGCTAGAGATGTGCACATGCCGAGATGCAGGCTTGATTGTCACATCTGGAAGTACTAATCTCATGAAGAAAGGCTTTCTGTGGACCATTAACTATGCATGAGTAAGCACTCTTCATAAGAACAGGAATTGGACTGGTAAATAGATTGCTCGTGGTTCTGCTTTGAAGGTCCAGGATGAAAATGGGGATTTCTTACAGTTCCAGTTCTAACCACAAGGAAATAAATACACAAAGCACAAGTGGTGGGGTCAAAAGAGGCACCAATTGTTTTGTAATCTGTAAACCTGCAGTTGGATCTCCATCTAGTGTGTATCCTAGATCCAAGAGTGGATCCAAGAGATTTGTAAATCCCATAATCACAGACACAGTGGAGTGTTCCAGGGGCCCCAGTGCCAAGAAGGGAGCCCCCAGAGTACTCCATTACTACATATCCTTCCATTTCAGAACATTACTAACCCTAGATTAGTCCATGTGCCTCATAAGTAATTAGGATGGGATTGTTTTTGTCCAATATGCCTATCGAGGAACCGAGGTCAAAATTCCTATCAATCCCTGGGGAAACCAGGAGCTACTGAGTAGATGAGCAGGCCAAAGGGTCCAGCAGCGAGGTAGGAGGAACTGTAAACCCGCCTGTCTCCTTCCAACGCAGCACAGCACATGCTCTGCTTCTTCTTGGGCAGAAGCAAAAAGCAAAGCAAAACAAAAACAACCCTCCCTTCCAGCTTCCGTTAGGCAAGATCATAATAGACACTTTTTTGCCCAAACAATGAAGCACGGGGAGCTATAGTATAGTATCATATAAGGTTTTTTTTTCCAGCTCTGGCTATCTCCTCAGCAAATACCCCTGCTTGAACTCCTTGCAAGGTTGTTAATGTAACAACTGGTTAATGTGACAGGAAGCCTGCTGGAGCAGAGGGTCTCCTATAAGAATGCTCTTCCACTCCACCTTTAGGTGAACTGGGCAATGTCTTTGAGACAACTTCTAGGTGGCAGTCTTGATCAGCTGTTGTCTAACCATTCTGTCTGGACCAAATTTGAGAACTTCTTTTTCATGCTGATTCTCTGTACCATGAAATATGCTTTCAGGCTATGCACAAATTACACCATATAGACAGCACATCACAAGAAACAGAGGTTGCTTATTTCTACAGAATGCAGTTCAGAGTGATGCTTGTGACTCCCTATGACTTTTTGCTGATGTTCTGCAAAAGAGAACATCTGTCTTTTCAAAAGACTTGGAAAGCAAAGGCCTTGTTATCATTTGACGTAGCCTTCACCCTATTTTCCTGTTTCAGTCATTGTCTTGACATTTATATGTCGTATACTATAAACAACAGAACATAATAATATCACAGCTTGAGTCTAACGATATATCTTATATGTAGCGTTTATCAGCTTCTTCCCTCACTCTTTCCCCAAGCAGTGCTACGAAGCATTCTCTATTTTCCCATTGTTCTCTCATAGAGGGTTGAGTGCCCATCAATTTGAAGACCATCATTCTTGGAGAGTCTGTAGATATGCAAGATAAGTTTGTGGATAGACCGTATTACCTTAAAACAAAGGGTTGTTGTTGTTTTGCTCAAATTAAAGAAGCCTAAAGGAGCTTTCAGATTTTTAGGAAATAAGGTTCTTGACAAATACGGAACCACTTGAAATGTTAGGTGATGAGAATAGAAGCTGTTGGTGATATTGGATGAAGAAGATGGCATTATCTCAGCCAAGGTTCTGAAAGATAATTGTCAGTAATTTAAAACCCTGAAGATGATAAGAGAATGAAACATCAAATAAAAGTGAGAATTTAGGCTGGAAGAATGTGTGCTGAAAAGAGTTAAAAGGTCCTTTCCTGTGAGAGACCTAAATCTACACTGGTCTGGTTCTTATTGAAGAGGTCGAGAAACCACAAAATTATTTTAGTGACCCATGACGGGACAAGGTGCTTTCAGTAATAAAAGTAAACAAGTGTTGTGCCAATTGCTTAAGGCTGCACAAAGAACAGAAATATTTCTTTGATGCACATAAGAAAAATTGGGGGGGGGGGGAAGAGCAGTGCCTGAAGCTTTGTTCCTTGGACTTTTAAGGATTAGAAGGAATAGAAAGGTTGTATACATCTCTTTGCACCCCCAGACCCAAAACAAACAGGCGAGACAAGTGTTGTTGTTGTTGGTGGTGGTGGTTAGGTTTAAAATTGGGCCACAACTTTATTGAAAGAATTATTATAAACAAACCCTAATTAAAAGGGTGCTACCATAGAACAATTCAATGTTGGCCTGTTTCCTTCAATCCCAGGCCATAAAGTCTTAGGTACGTTCAAACTGGAAACCTGCCATCTTATATCAGCACTTACTGAAATGGGCAGCCATGAGTCAAATTTTTCACAACCATAACTTATTAACCCTAACTACTAACTAATTTCCTATTAAAGGCTGCCCTGTTCCCATTACTGGGACCATACCATAAACTCACCTTCCAACCAAATTGCACTACCTGCTACAGGAAAGGGCTACTGGGTATGCCCCTCCCCCCCCCATCCAGCCAGAAATCACAGCGTAGAGGTCCCCTTTCCAATCTCTAAGGAATGTATTAAGGCCCAAATCATAGAATCATAGACTCATAGAGTTGGAAGAGACGTCAAGGGCCATCCAGTCCAACCCCCTGCCATGCAGGAAACCCCATCACAGTATTTCCGAGAGATGGCCATCCAACCTCTGCTTGAAAACCTCCAAAGAAGGGGACTCCACCACCCTCTGTGGCAGCATATTTCAATGCCAAACAGCTCTAAGTGTCATGAAGTTCTTCCTAATGTTCAAATTGAAACCATTGCCCCACATCCTAGTCTCTGAAGCCATGGAAAACAAACATGTTCCCTCTTAAATATGACATCCTTTCAAATATTTAAACATATCCCCTCTCAGACTTATTTATGAGAGGCTAAACATTCCCTATTCCCTAAGCCGCTCCTCATAAGATATTTCTTCCAGACCTTCAACCATCCTGGTCACCCCCCTTTGGACCTACTCAAGGTTGTCAATATCCTTTTTAAATTGAGGTGCACAAAACTGGATATAGTACTCCAGGTGGGGTATGACCAGAGCAGAATAGAGTGGGACAATCAATTCCCTTGATCTAGATAATATGGTTCTGTTGATGCAACCAGGAAATGCATTGGCTGACTTAATTTTCAATTTGTGGTCCACCAAGACTCCCAGATCCCTTTCACATATACTATTTTCCAGCCAAGTATCTCCAATCCTATATCTGTGCAATTCATTCTTTTTACCTAGATGCAGCACCCTACATTTCCCTCTGTTGAAACCCATTTCATTAGTTTTGGCCCAGCACTCTAATCTGTCAAGGTCATTTAAGTGCAAACCCAATATGAACAAGCTATAGGGTGGGGACAGCCTGCATGATTGGGGCTGTTCGCGGGCTTACCTTGCCCCATGAAAGGCATGACCACCTCCAACGAGACCTCTCCTCACCTGCACTTCGCAAAGAAGAAGTTCTTTGCAGCCACGCTCCTCAGAGTTTTTGCTTTTGAGTGTGTGGCTGCCTCCATCATTTGGCAGACCACCCAGCCAGATAAGGCTCTGTTGGCAATCTTTTGCCTAATTTCTTATTTATAGCTCGTTGCCTCTATTTGAACTTAAATAACGCTTGTTATTTCCTATATTTGCTTTACTGCTGGGTGTGTGTGTGTGGGGGGGGGGTTGGCTGTCCCCACCCTATAGCTTGTTTGTGTCAGGTTTGCAAAACAGCCTCCATTAGGGACCACTACCCCTTGGAACCACCTTTTTCACAAGCATCATTTTGAGCTTGCTAAGTGTGCATATATGGGTGGGATTTTTGAATTTATTGGAATGCAGACCCTATAATTTTCCCCTTCTGGGAGTTCAATCTGACACATAAACTGCACAAACAGATAGACATGGCTTGCCTAAGAGAAGGATTAAACTGGAAGGTTTTGAGACTTACCAAGGGCTTGCTACACCAAAGCTTCCAATTAAGAAAGAAAATTCCCAGCTCACATCAGATACAAATAGGAATCTTGGGCGGAGTTAGGACTAGCTAGTCATAGAATACTTTAGTTGGAAAGGTCCTATAAGGTCATCACTTCCAAACTGAAGCAGGTCCTATGTCCTATGTAGTGGGCACGAATTAAAAAAAAATGGTGTTTCGTTTGTCATTTGTCATTTAGGGGGTCCATTTTAGTTCAGTTCCATTTTTCGCAAATTTTTGCAAAAAAATTGTTTTTGTTTTCATTCGTTTCGCTACTGTTTCATTATCATTTATTTCAATTTTTTTGTGATTTTTTTAAAGCTTTTAAAGCAGTTCAATGTATTACCGTAACGAAAACGAAACGGACGACAAAATTTCTGGTGTTTTTGTTCGTTTCGTTTCATTTTAGAGATAAAATTCATTTGTCGTTTCGTTGCGTAACGAAATGAAAAAACAAAAATGGAAACAAAAAATTGTTCGTTTTGTGCCCATCTCTAGTCCTATGGTCAATGATTATCCACCCCTCCCACGTGTGTGATGCCTCCTTTGTCTCTCCTAATAAAGAGTCCCAGCCAGGCTAGCGAGCGAGGCAGCAAGAGCTGATGGCATTCTGTCCACCTGGATCAATGTGTAGTTTTATCTTTCCTACAATACATGACCCCATGCTACCCCCCAAAAACATAAAGAGAAAACCAAGAACCATTAAAAACCAGGATATCTCCAAAATGACCGAAACATGGACACTGAATCAAAATCAAGATTAACTCAATAGATGGGCCCTGGAAGATCATACAGGGGCAAGATGTTTCCGAAAAGGCCTCTTTGAACAGGATGTTTTAAACTTGTTTCCAGAAAGACAAGATGAAGGATATATATTTGCAGATAACAATTCCATAGTGTTGCAACCACTACCAAAAAAGCCTGCAAAACATCCTGCAATGCATCTTCACTGTCAGAGAAGGTTCCTTCAAATGCCTGGAATGGGTACTTTGCCAAGCCTCTCTCAGGGTGGCTGTGTGACCTGGCTGGCCTGGGTGGCCAGAGTGGACAATTTTAGGAAGAGAATGAAAATGTATGGGATCTGTAGTCCCAAGAAATTGTAAAAAGCCTGTGCTTATGTGCGTATACATTTCTTCTTAAAGATGAAGGAGAGAAACGGCTTGTTTGAACTGAACTCGATGAGGAAAAAAAACAGATTATTTTTTTCTTGCCTAGGAACAAGGATTCTTATGGGACTTTAAAAAATGTGTTGCCAGGGTGGTGTGAAGAGAGAATATAGCACATATTCTTTATACCTGTGCTCCCTGCAGTTTAAAGATAAGATTCTGCATTAGGCACTATAACCAACTCTCCAATGTAATTCTCCCCTTTCACTGCGACAAAACAATCTAAATATAATGTTCTAGTTAAGGGGGCACCCAGGACTAACATCTCAGTGCTCTACGGGTGGGTAGCACAAGCGGGGCGGGGGAAGGGGGCGAGGCAAAAAGTGCTCCTCTTGCAATATGCCCCCCCATTCCAGGCATTGGCAGGAACCTTCTCTGACAGCGAAGATGCATTACAAGGTTTTGTTGGGGATGAATACTTTCAAGTCCATCTTCTGGTGTTTTGTTTCTCCCTTCATCATTCAAGCGAGTTAGATTTGAAATAATAAGCCAGACAGAAGGCCAGGCCTTCAAAGACGTCCATTGATTCCGTTATGTAAAGCTGATATTTACAAGAGCTGTCAAAACAGGTAGCTGAGTGTATTTTTCATTTTCAGCTCTAAAATGTTATGATAGGGACATGAACTCGGGAGGGTTTTCTCCCCCTCCCGAGCTGCAGTGTAGGAACAGGTAGCATCTTTCTTCGGGGAACAAACTAATTAGTAACAATAATAGTGGCTAGAAGCATAGCTACAAGCTGTTTTTGCTCTTGTCAATAGTCAAGCAACAACAGTTTGCAGTGCTTAATAGCAGCTTTGGTGGATTTAAAGCTTTTGTCTCCTTCTTTTCTTCTTTTCTTTTTAGGAAAAAACTCTTTTGCTAATTAAGTAGGCCAGGAGACAGACTATCAGGAGGAAAAGACATTGCTGTGAAACATCTAGCTATTGTTCAGATTCCTTCATGCATCATTTGCCAGCTCAAATTGTTACACAATGAACATGGTTGATTTTTTTTTTAAAAAAGAGCCTAAAGGTTTTTCCATTGGGCTGCCTTTCCCCAACAGTCACAGGTCGATGCGTATCCCAGTAGGCTGCACCAGGAGGAGATGGGAAGTAGGGACTGTATGGAAATAAGCATGATGGGACATAGTGCGACTAGTTACACTGAATATTAAGTGCACATTTCAGCCTTGTATTAGACCTTATCTAAGGATTGTAGAGGAATAGCCATAACGAGCTAGCAGCATGGAATATGGTTAGCTAACCGTATTGTTTAATATTCAGCTTAACAACTCGCACTATGTCCCATCATGCTTATTTCCTTACAAGAACATCTTTTAGAAGACCTGCTTTTAAAGGGCCTTCCCCCTCTTTCCATCAGGCAAGGATAAAATAGATGGAAATGAGTCACTTGCAGACTCTGCAAAGTCATTGGGCACCATGGTTTAATGAAGCTGTCAATGAGTTTGAACTGCGCAGAGGAGAGCAGCCAGGATAGGTTGATAAGAGCTCTGGAAACCAAGCCATATGAAGAACAATGGAGGGAGCTGGGTATTTTTTGTTGGGGAGGCAAATACAGAGCCAATAGGATAGTCGTCTTTGAATGTTGGACTTTTCCAAGCTCACCCGTGGCCTTCAGCAGGCTTGGGTGGGTGAGAATTTCCTGGGATGGGATGATTGTCAGTCTATACAACACTAAGCAATCTTTCCTTCTGTGCCTTTGGATTCAAAGATTGTTCTGCCTCTCTGCTCCCCCTCTCTGGAGTCTGTTGAGGTCTGCTGCTTAAAGCAGTAAGTTTCCCCTTTGATCAGTTCAATTGTAAACAATAAAACCTTTTCTTCTTTCTCCTACTAATGTATCAGAGCGAGTTATTGAGACTATAAGTGCCAGTTAAAGAGAAGAGAGGGTAATATACTTTGGGGAACTTGAAGCGATGCTGCTCTGTGAACCCCAACACGTCTGCTGTGGAGCTAAAGGAAATCAAGCAACAAATTCAAAAGTCTAAAACATTAGAGACATAAAGAGCTGTCATTTGGATGATGGAGCAAGCTTGCTTTCTGTCTTTCCACAGGAAGGGAGATGAAGCAGTGGATTCAATTTGTGAGAAAGGAGCTTACTAGTAAAGCTTGATAATAGTCAGCAAGGAATAGTCAACCCTGTAGATTTCCTCACTGGTGCCGAACATGCTAAATAGACTTTGTAACTTAATAGTGGATTGCTTCCATTGCATGATGAAGAACCGTGTTTCAATTCCCATCCCCTGATGGTAAAGCCAGAAAACTAGCCTGAAATCCCAGAAATGCACAACCAGTCTGTAGTGAGAATGCCATGTTGGACAGCACAGTTATTTTACTCAGGATAAGGCTGCTTCCTATGTTCCTGTATTGCTCACTACCAGCATGAGAATGAGAACACAAGTGCTTGTCCCTCGCTGCTTTCCATGATTTGCACAAAATATTTCTGTATAAAGTAATGCACTTTCCCACATGACGCTAAGCATCCGAATACAACACAGGAATCGTAGAAGAAAGAGCTGGGTGATGAAAAACTGACCGGCAACCCACCGTGCTTCCAATTTTCAAACGATCATGGGAAGAGAGAGCAGCCATCTCCCTTTTGGAGAGGTCTTTCTCAGGATGTACCACCATCTTCAACTCCTTCTCTGGTGTACCTTTCTATTCCTCGTTGCTGTCTGTCACTTGCTGGTGCCTCTCCCCTTCCTTTCACTCAGAGAAGAGTCTGTGTAATTGTGTATCTGTGTGGCAATATAACTCTTTTAAAAAGTAGTAGTAGTCATCTTTATTTCGGTCACTGACCAGACAAAATACAAAATATAATATTTTTTAAATGTAGGAGTAGCTCTGGTTCTTGATGAGTTCTTGATTGCTTTGTTTTTCATTCTACCACCACCACCACCCCAGGCTTAAATCCATTTTGTTTTGAACTTTGATTATTTTTGGTTCAGTTTCAATGAAAATTCATAAATTGATGGGCCTTTTTACAGGACACCTATTTTTGGATGCATGATTTCTTGGTAATAAATTTTTCCCCAAATAATTCATCAGTTACAGTAGTACCTCATAAGACGAATGCCCCTTAATATGAAAAACTCATATGATAAATTACATTTCTGGGAATAGGAAAACCTCGTAAGATGAATTTTTCCTTAGGGGATGCCTCACAGGATGAATTCAATGCATTCCTATTGGAACTGCATTAAACTGTGTTTCATGGGGCAAATTTTTTTGTAAATTGAATTGACCCACACAACAAATTAAGTGCCTTAAGAGGCACCACTGTTTAGTACTTTGTCATACTTTTTACTCTGTTTTGTCTTTTTTATTTGTTAAAACATTTGTATCAGAAAATCTTGGTGGTATACAGAGGAAAACATTGTTTACCAATTTTTTTGTAAATAGACTCTTTTCCTCCCTTGTGTATTTCTCCTGTCATGTGCATTTTGGCACTCATTTTGTGATTTAAGATAAATGTTGAAGTGTGTTGCTGCTTATACATATACTGCCATACACTTTGAAAACTCTTTGTGTAGTTAACAGACTAATTATGCTGCCTACAAGATGCCCTCCCAGTGACCTAGATACTCAGTTTTCTAACCTCAATGAAAAGCTGTCAACCTCAACCCAGCCAACTGAGCCCATCTGGATCAAACTCAGATCCTAAACACAGTATTGACAGCAGTACTGCAGTTTAACCAAGGATGTTGTACGTTTCATTGTGTATATCAAATCAAGCAGCAGAAAATCAGTTAATTTGCATGTTAATCCTAATGGTCATGAACATGCTCCTCTCATCTCTAGGTCACAACATAACATAGTATACAGGGCTGTACCTGTTTCTTTCCATTAATTTGGAATCAATGCAGATGTGATGTGATGAGTTTTTTTCAGCTGCTTTTGTAATCTGCCTGACCTTCAGGTCTTTCACAACCCCAATTACCTACAACTCTGTTTTAATAGGAAGAAAATATCACTTTGGCTCTTTCTAGTGACACTTCGCTGTGCTTTGCATTCCAGAGGAGGAGAACAAGCTGGCATAAGGTAGCCACAATAAAGTGATGATTCATAAAGCATAAGACAAGATACCACAGTGACCCTTAAAGAGGGTTTATTGAAATGAGTTTTAGTACTGAAGGTCTTGAGTTTAAGTACAATTCAATATAACTTACAGTGTTGTGTTGTGTTGCTTTAATCTCTCCCCCTTTTCAGCTTATGTTCAGTAACTTTAAATGTTAAGATTTAAGTTTTAGTAGGCAGTATCCTGCCTGGCAAGACGATCAGCACTAAACCATGCATCTTGGTAACCTTGATGTTATCCTGTCCATAATTAGAAGTTCCAAATAGAGATAAGAATCCTTCCTAAAATGTGGTGGACCCCATACTCAAGAAGAGGCCTAACCCAGGCATGTCCATACTTCGGCCCTCCAGATGTTTTTGGACCACAACTCCCACAATCCTTTGCCATTGGAAATACAAGCTTAGAATTCTGGGAGTTGTGGTCCAAAACATCAGGAGGGCCAAAGTTTGGGCATGCCTGGCCTAACCAGTGTTGAATAGAGGGGGACAAGTACTGCATGGGATTAGGAATCTACACTTCTGTTAATGCAGCCTAACGTATCATATGCTTTTTCTTTTCCACCACATCATGTTGTTGGCTCATATGCAGTGTGTGATTTGCAAATTCCAAAACCTTTCTTACTTGTAATATTATTGAGCCAAGAATCTCACATCTTGTAAGTGTGCATTTGTTTTCCCTCCTAAGTGTGGATTTTCCCCCCTTTATCCCTGTTAGGTTTCGTTCTGTTTTTTTCAACCCTGTGCTCAAACCGTATCTCGATCATTTTGAAGTTTGGTTCTCTCTTCAGGGGTGTTACCTAGTCCACCTAATTTGGGTCACATGCAGATTCAATAAGCATTCCCGGTACCCTGATAATCCAATCATTAATCAAAATGTTGAAGAGTACTGAGCCTAGGACTGAGCATTTGGCTATCCCATTTGTTAGCATTTCCCAGTTTAAGAAGGAGCCACTGATAAGCATAGTTGAGCATGGCTACTGGACAACAGAACAGCGAAACGTTTCTATCTCTCAAAAAAGAAGTCCAGTAGCCATGACTCAACTCCCAGATAAACGCACCTGGATGATGAGAATCCACACCCACCTGACAGTTGGATACCATCCAATCTATGGAAGAAAAGGTTAGCCCTTATGATAACCATTTTGATTTTATAGGCTGCCAAATCAAGAACATTTTAAAGTGGCCCCATGTGAGTGTACATAAACAAAATGTTATATTCCAGTAGATAATTTTTTATTGATTTGCCTCAGGCAAAATAAAACACTCCAGGCTCATTTTTTGCTGGTTTTACAATTGATGGTTTACTGTTGTTCTTTTATATATAAAGAAACACAGAGTTTGATGATAATATTTGTAATGACATCCTCATAGCTTCTTTTTTCTGCGTGTTAAAAAAATATTAACGATTGAATGCTGGAACTTTTTCTTACTATATTACTCTCTCTCTCATTATTTGAAATCTTTTAAGAACATCATGTTCAGAGGTTTCGTTCTAAGAAAATATACTGCATTCAAATATAATAAGCAGAAAGTGCAATCTATGGAAGAAAAGGTCATAGCCCTTATGATAACCATTTTGATTTTATAGGCTGCCAAATCAAGAACATTTTAAAGTGGCCCCATGTGAGTGTACATAAACAAAATGTTATATTCCAGTAGATAATTTTTTATTGATTTGCCTCAGGCAAAATAAAACACTCAACTAAAAGGATGATGGAAAAGACCTACAACCCAATGTAATTTAACAAGCTAGAAAATATGTAGGACAAAGATACAAACAGATAGAAGGAGCACCCATTGCTGTCTTTTTTACAGAAGTCTGCTTGTTTACAAAATGACCTTAACATCGCATTATTGGAATTGCTGGAGACTCAGATTTTGCTTAACTATATTACAATTGATGGTTTACTCTCTCTCTCATTGACTGAACACTATCAGTCTTTGAAGTGGAAATCAAGACTCTTCTACCAGGAGTAGAAATTTAAATAATACCAGATATATATGGAACACTTTGAAACCAACCCGAAACATAAACCCAACTCTGGCCAGATATGTTGACGACACCTTTGTTATCTGCCAAAGGATCGACTGAACAACATCTCAAATCTACAACGCACCTCGACAAAATGACCAAACCTAAAAACTGAAAGAAACACAGAGTTTGATGAAATTGATTTTGAAAGAACCAAACTCATCTCCAAAACTGAACACTTCAACAGTCGAATAATCATGGAAGCCATTGAAATAGAGAGAAACACCCAAACAACATGAATAAACGTGACGACACCTCCCGCCTGCCTGACATCTGGATAATATTTTACACACGCCAAAAAAAACATTGTAAATAAATATTTTTTAATGTTGAACAAATGAACAGTCATGGCATTTCTGATAGATGGGTGCCCAAAAACACAGATTTCTACATTATATATATATATATATATATATATATATATATATATATATAGAGAGAGAGAGAGAGAGAGAGAGAGAGAGAGAGAGAGATAAAATTGCGTGGGCACCCATCTATCAGAAATGTATATAGGATTACAAATCCCATACTTCTCCATTCTGTGAGAGCTGCTTGACAGAAAGGCAACTTATGGACAACCAAGTTTGGTGCCTGTCAGGTAGAACTCCAAGAGTGGGAAATTATGAATTATGGGATTTGTAGTCCAGAAAATTCTGAAAATCCCATCCCTATTCATTTCCTACCCATTGGTTCTGTGGTGCAATAAATCACCACTCTCAACCTTTGTTCAGCCATATCCCTAAACACAACACGAAAGAAATATAGTCCAAATCACGATTGTACATGCAAGTTGCATTATGAACTTTGAGAAGAATTGTGAGAAGAATTGTTTCCACTAGCCAATGGCCTCCTTCAGTGTGCAAGGCGTCTCCTCCCAGGTTGGGGGGGGGGCTATATGGCCCTTGTTGAGAATGGCTCTAGTAAATGATGAGTGGATTCCACCTTCTGTGTAATGGCAGAAAACTGTGTGATGGCAGAAAACATGTCACACTTTTCACTTTATTTATTTATTTATTTATTTATTTATTTATTTATTTATTTATTTATTTATAGCTGCCAGAAACTCTACCTTTGATACAAAAATAAAATAATTATAGAAAAGCCAGCAATGCTGCTGGCTAGGACATTCTGGGTACAGTAGTCCAAAATGAAACTTTCTACACCTCTGCTCATATTAAACATGTCCATTTTTAAAAAAAAAATCAACTCTTGATTCTTCGCTTCTAGTACTTTCTCTTTATGGACCCCTGATCTTTAGACATAGTCTAAATTATCAGTGATCCCTTAAAACTGTGGAGAAGATGTACTGCAGAGGCAATAAATCATATCTGTATATGAACTGCAAGACCTAAAATCCTTAGAATAACTTTTGGTATGAGAAATGCCGAACTGGAAGGGACATTATGGAGGCAGAGTGACAAATCAAATTTGATGATACTGTGCAGCCAGTGTTTACCAGTATTTTCAGTCTGAGTACTGGGATGAGCAGGGATCATGGCATTACTCTAACCCCACAAGCTTTTGCGGTCCATATAATTCAGTCCTGGTATATTGTGGGACTGCAGGATATGAAATGCAAGGTCCCTGAGGTAAGGTGGATGGGCCTTTTTCAGACCTCCTGTACTTGCCCCAGGACAGGCACTGCCCCATGGGCCTCCAATGCCTCCCCAGGTCTGTCAGAAGCCCCAGAACTGCTTCCTTGCGAACCAGAAGTGACTTCCAAAAAAATGGATCACTGACTTCCGGATCACTGAAAACCACGTCTGAGGTCTCTGACAGGCTTCTTGGACCTGTCAGAGGCCCCGGAAGTGCTTTCTGGTGAACCCCAGACCTGACCTGACCCAGTATCCATATATAGTGGATTTTCAATAATCACAGTCAGGTTGAGTTCCTAACCCCCAAGATAGGCGGGGGTTACTGTATCTGTTACCACGTACCGTCTAGGCTTCCTTCACTCTACATCTAGCTGTAGATGTGGACAAGGAATTAAGTACCCCTGCACCACATTTGGAGTTTAATAACTCTGTTCCCTGAAGCCAAAACCTTTCCAAAATTCAAGTGGTTATAGGGGAGAGCTCAAGGAAGTTCCCCTGCCATTTCCTCTAGAACAAATTGTTTCATTTTAGAGGGGTTGAAATTGTGTTTTGTTTTGTTTCATGATGAAATGCTGGCTGGTGTTTTGTTTCATTTTGAAACGCTTCATAGCCTCACGACATGACAAAATAGTGGTGTTTTTTTTTAAGGTGCCCATCCCTAGAAGCAACATATTCTTGCCAGTTACCCATACTAAATAATCCTGAGGATTCTAGATTTGAAATAGGGGAAAAGAGCTGTTATAATTGCAAAAGATCTGGCTTAGTGCAGGTGAAAACAGT
Source organism: Phrynocephalus guinanensis (assembly GCA_037367245.1). Taxonomy (NCBI): domain Eukaryota; kingdom Metazoa; phylum Chordata; class Lepidosauria; order Squamata; family Agamidae; genus Phrynocephalus; species Phrynocephalus guinanensis. The sequence goes on from CM074748.1 coordinate 10,653,551, forward strand.
TTAAATGGGTTTGCTGATATGGGTCAAGAAGGTTGTCTGCATGTGTTTTTTTTTAATACCCCTTGGAACTGTGGGTATGTAGACTGCCAAAATGAACTGAGGCTATGTCCAATTCCATGGGGGAGGTGAATCTGCTTCAAGTTTTACCCTGAACTTTACAGGAGCTATCCAAGGTGCTGAACCACTTTGGAGAATAATGTTTAGCACTTTGTGAGTTCAGATCAAAACCTGAAGTGGATTCACAGAATATGAACTACCATCTGACATGTTTGGCAGCAAGTGTCCATAAAGAGGAGGCAGAAGGAGTCAACAGCCTGTTTAGGCCAAACACAAGTTGTCAGAGCAGAGTGTCAAATGAATGTGCAAGAACAGAATCAGAGATGAGCACCAACGGGTAAGCTGAAAATCATGAACTTGCCAGTTCACAGGGGCTATTGCTTGGGAGGAATATTCATTTTCTCCATGAGGCCAGGATGTCACTTGTAGCATGTGGTCATTTGTGGCTATCACTGATGGTCCTTGTGGTTGATTGTTTTTGAAAATTGTTTACTTAATTTATAAAGTGTGCCTACCAATTATTTTATGGGATTCTATGAAGTTGCAGATTCTGAATCTAAAGTGAGAAGTCATCTTTGCTCTAGCCTTCAAGGTGAGATTCAGGTGAGCCACCTTCAGAATATAGACCTGGCAAATTCACCCCACCTTCTATCAGCAGGAAGCAAAGAAGTGAACTGGCTGTGCTACTGAAGTACAGAGAGATTTTTATATCTCAACATTTAGCATGAAAGCAGGGTAGTCAACTTCTAAAAACCTTGCTTGGCCACACCTCCTGACACCCCAGACCCCCCAAAGCACTAAAAATTGAATAAGGGGTCTAAATCTTGACCTTAGAGGCACTGGAGAACTATTTGCTATAGACAGCTAATCCTCCCCTAGTTTTAGACCTTTAGATTTTATTTTGCAGTGGTACCTCTTAAGACAAAAAAATCATAGGAAGAAATGTTTTGCATGACAAAAATTTCCTTATGGGATGCTTTGCAAGATGGCAAAGTGTTCCGCATGTACCCCGGGGGGGGGGGACGCAGTTATTTGTTTCATTATTCTAGCCTCCAGAACAGAATAATACATTGCCAATGCATTCCTATGGGAAACCATGTCTCATAAGACAAAAGTTTCGTAAAACAAAGTGACCCATAGCCTCCAGAACAGATTAATCCATTTTCAATGCATTCCTATGGGAAATTATGTTTCGTAAAACAACATTTTCTTAAAACAAATTGACCCAAAGAACAAATTAAATTCATTTTAAGAGGTACCACTGTGTTTTTAAGGAAATGCCCAGCTGGTCACCTTTTCTTTTTTAAAAAAATATGTGGCATGTGCTGGGGAGGGGCTGAAAGTGGTGATACAAGGGAAATAGTGTTTTCCCATATGTTGCTGAAGGATGTAATTTGAATTTGAGTCGTGAATTTTGGGATTATATTTTGGGTCCTGCAGATTTAGGTGGGTCTGTAGAGACACGGGAGAGACATGCAACTCGCACCTTGCCCACATGTCTATGTTATTCAAAAATGCACCATTATATTTGTGTGTGCATATGTATGTATGTGAACATATGCACATGTGTTTTAATTTGTGTTTGTGTGTGCAAATGATGAATATAAATTACATGCTTTTTACAGTGTATACATTATTGCTCCAACTGGATTTTTGTGAGGTCACAGCAAGTCAACATTCTACATGAAAATTGTAAAAATAGGGGCACCCAAACAAGAACAAGAACAAGGGCAACTTTGAAGTGGGACTTTAGACCAGTGGAAAATGTGGCACAGATGTAGCATACAGCCAGCTCTTGTGGTATCCCAAATTTGGGGAAGCTTGGGAAAACAATTACCAAGTTGTGATTTTTAAAAATTAAATCTATTTCACCCCTTTCAGAAATAGGCAACCCCAAACAACTCAAGATTTAAAACTATCAAATGAATTGAAAAGACCAATACTCCTTAATCTTAAAGGAAAATTGTTTGCCACACTGACCTCTTTTTTGGGGTCTGATTTATTTTGGAGAGAATTGAGGCTACGGGGGCTGAACTATTGATCATCCAAAGAAGAATTTTTACAGCTATTATGGAAAGAATCAAAAACTAGATTGTTCTTTGAAGAAAGCAATGGATTGACAATCCTATGGAAAGGGGGAGCATTTTGCCAGTGGATTAGTATATAATTTTATAAGGCATATTCAAAGTAGTTCTACATTAGGAAAACACTCAGCACTAGAGATGGGCACGACTTGAAAAAAATTTTTTCGAGTTGTCGTTAGTCGGGCCGGTTCCGTTTCGGCTCGTTTCCGTTTTTCGCGAAAATTTGCAAAAATTAGTCGGTTCGTTTTTTCGTTTTTTCGTTGTCGTTAGTACTGGTTTGGGGAGGGGGTAGCGGGCTCCTGGAGGGAGCTGCAGGAGTCAGCCAGAGCCACAAGTGACGGACTGGCAGACTCTTTGCACCCGCTGTGTCTCACGTACTTGCATGTAGTGCAATGCATGTAGATCTGGCTTAGGGTTAAGACGGCTTAGCGCAACGGCTAGGGTTAGGCTAGTTACGGGTGAGGTTACGGTGAGTATTGGGGTGCATCTGGGTGCCTCTCTGACCCACTTAGAAGGACAGTGTACTGGCGTATGGGTTAGGCTTAGGGTTCGGGTTTGGGCTACGATTAGTGGGCTGTTTATGCCCGATTGGCACATCCCAGAAGTCTCTGTGGTCAACCTGGCCAAGTGGCCATGCGATTGGTGGAAAATTTGCATGGTCTACTCCCATGGGAGAGCCCATCATTGCGAATGCGCAGGTGTAAAAAAATAAAATAAAATAAAATAAAATAAAATCAACGGAGACTTTTTTTGCAAGAAAAACCCACTGCTGCTACTGTAAAAATTCAAGCATTTAAAATAGCTAATTTTCGCATGTTTCTGTGGTGCTTTGGTGGGGTTTTGGGCAACGATTTCAAAAAAAATATTGCGGTCGCCATTTTGGATCCCCCGCACTGCATGGCAAATGGATGCGCCCTCCCAGCCTGGTACCAGCAGCGCAGCAGTAGCAATAGCCAAGGAGAGGGGGGCGGGGAACACCCCCCCCCCAAATAAAACACCCTTCTGGCCTGGTAGGTGCCCTCAGACAGTTTTCGCCTACTTTTAGGGCCGGGAATCGGGTTTTTTTTTAACTTTTAAAAACTTTTTTTCTGTGCCGCTTGGCATTGCGCGATGCAAGTAACGAGCACGACAAATCAGACCAAATTGTTCGTTCGTCGGTTCGAGCTCGAAGTCTGGGGCAGTGATTCCCGTTACCGTTTCCGTAGAGTAACGGAAACGAGTAACGGAAACGGAAACGGGAATACCGCTAAGTCGTGCCCATCTCTACTCAGCACTTGTTTCTTTCTCAGCCCCAAGTGCTTTCTCTAAACATTCTGTGAGGATTTCTGAGACTAGGCTCCTGATATAAGTTTTGAAAAGAAAATATATCTCAAATTCTGCAGCAATGCGAACTTTTGAATCTGTCAAGCAGGACCAAATTGAATATTTAACCATTTTCTGGCCACACTGGGACTTGTGGATGCAAAGGGATGCTGTGTACCATTGTAAAAATATTGTAAGTGGGAGTGGTATTTTAAAAAACAGAGACCAAATATTCAGAAGTTCATTTATTTAAGATGTGAAATTACTGTTTTTCAATCTTAGCAGAGCTTTTGTGCCTGTATCATGTGATAGTTTCAACCATCCCACCCATCATTTTACTATACAATTAATTCAGTAATTTAAAAAAGAACTCCAAAGATGCTATATGCCTTTTAATCACTTCTAACTACATGATTTAATGAGCTCTCAAATGTCCTATCATTAACAGCTCTGCTCAAATCTTGCAAGCCAACAACATCTCATGTTAGATTGTTCTCTCTTCCTCCTTCTAAGCCAGGCATGTCCAAAGTCCAGCCCAGGGGCCAAATGTGGCCCGATTTAAAATTGTGAGTGGCCCTCAGCCTCTTCTCCCCACTGGCTCATTCTGTCACTCATCCCTGCTGGCTGGCCCTTCCCCATGCTGGCTAGATGTGTCACCTTGCAGTTTTAAGGTTTGCCTGCCCTCCCAGCCTCCTTCCTTCCCCTCAGCCACCCGTCCTGCCTACCCACTCCTAGCTCTGTTGCTGCAGTGTCTTCCCCACCTCCTTGCAAAGAAGGGCAGCATATGCAAGCAGTGGTGTGACTTGGGTGCAATTCCTGGGCTATGTAACTGTCGCTGAGCCCTTGGGCACCTGGAAACTGGAGCATTTGCATCTGTTGCAGATGCCACACCCTTCTTCCCTCTTCAGGCTGAATGGTCAGCCCCCCCCCCACACACACACACATTTTCACCTCATCAAATCTGGCCCTCCTTTCAAAAAGTTTGGACACCCCTGGTCTGAGCAATATTGACTTTTCCAGTTATTTCTGCTTAGGTGTTGCAAACTAACGGCCGTGGCTTCCTGTACGTGCACTCCTTACTTAATGACAGAGTTCCATTCATACGACTAGATCATTAAGTGAATAGGTTGTTAAGTGTAGAGCTTAGGGAAGATGTCTTGTGGTATGTTGGGACCACCAGAGGAGAAAAGCTCTTGGGGGGGGTATGGGAGAAGCAGAACAAAAAGGAGGGAACAATAAAGATGGAGGTGGCTTATGCTCTGCCCCGCTTGGGTCATTCTCCACAATCTCCCTGGCAAAGATTGTAATGCTCTAATCAACACCCAACTGTTGGAAGCAGTGGAGGAGGAGAAAGGTGGCAGGGGATGGGACACTGTAGCCCAGCTTCCTCCCCTCTGAGCAGCTGACAAGATGGGTGCAGGCAAGCAGAAGCAGGCTGGACATTTCCTACTCACGCAAACAGATGTTTTGTTGTATTTCCTTGACCTAAAACAGATCTTTTTTTAAACTTCTAGTGGTCTCTTTAGAAACCTGTGTCCTCCTCATATCAAAATCTGTACATAGAGGAGAAGCCCACCTCCTTGTTTACTGTAAACTAGATTTGTTCACATGCTATTGTGCTAAATGTCTTTTAAAAAGCCACAAAGGCCAGAGAAGATGGAACAGGAAAAGAGGCACGAATTAAAGGCAAATGTTCACACTATTTTGACCAAATAACTGCAAATTACGCTTAATGTGTTGCAAGAACTTTTTTAGTTCTTTGTTAAAGGACTAATCATTCTGCATTTAGCTATCATATCAATAAACACTGACATGCCGCTTCAGCAAAACCAGTGGTTATTATACCAAGTAATTAAAACCTAAATTAAAAGGTAACTTGCTGAGTATTCCTATTCATGAAATGCAAATTCCTGCCCAGGAAACAATAGACAGAAATGAGTCTTGATGGTTCATTTTTCATTTTCTTCTGTGACAGAACTGAGACGAGTATGCGCCTTTCATTGTTCAATTGGAAGTGACTTTTTGATTGGCATAATGAGCAGAACAACGAAACAGATGGGTCTCCCCTGAAGTTACACAGGGTCCCCAGCGGACTGGAGGAAACGCTGACAGATAACAAAAGAAAGTCCACACTTGTTATTCACTGTAGATTAAAATTTAAACACTAACAAAGCAAGCTATGCATTTGAACCACCTCTCTCCCCCCATATGCCCATTTAGCATTGTAAATTACAATCAAATGGCAGAAAAAAGAAAAGCAGAGGAACGTGATTTATAAGTGCGAGTCTCTGTGCATATGGAGACACCAAGAATCAGGAAGACTGATTTCACCTTGAACAAAAGAAAGGTGACTTTACCCTCATTTTCCTATGTAAAGATATATATACACACCTGAAAACAACTTCACAAAGGTGTCAATGCATGCCCAGAGAGAGAGAGAGAGAGAGAGAGAGAGAGAGAGAGAGAGAGAAGGATGGGCAGAATCCTGTTGAAGAAATTTGGAAGTACAGTGGTGCCTCAAATTACGAAGTCAATCTGTTCCTCATAACACTTCATATCTTGAAATTTTCATGACTCAAAATCAAATGGGGTGCAATGCACCCTGGAAATTGAAGCCTTCCGTAAAATTTCTGCATTTTGAGGCACCTCAGAACAAATTTTCGTATCTCAAGGTTTTAATGGAAGACTCCCATTCCCAGGGTGCATTGTTCCCTGGACAGATTTTTCTTCGTATCTTTATTTATTTATTTATTTTTGCAACTCTGGGCATTCATAACTCGAGGCAGCACTGTAATACCTCATGAGTAAAACATTTTGGATAGTGTAGAGCTTTCACTGGTGTGTGCTTGGAGGTCTCTTAGCTAAACACCAGTACTAAAACACACATGCTAGCAGGGATGTCATTAATCTTTCAGCTACTGCCTGTACCTCAGGGCCTGTCAGGGCTCCAAGTTGATGCTTCACCTCTAAACTACTCCCGTTTGGCACCCCCTTGGAGTTGCTACTGTGAGAAACTTCACACAGGCACTAATAGCCACCCACACTTCTCTGCCCCTCACTTTGGAACATAGGAACCTATCTTGTATGGAGTCAAACCATTTGACCATGAGGCCCAGTTCCATTGGCTTTGACTGGCATCAGTTTTCAAAATCATTGGCTTGGCACTGAATACTGCCATTTCCGCCACTCAAAGGTCTCTTTGAGTTAAGATCTCTGCCAGGCTTCCCTCTAACTTTACGATACATGGCTTTCATGCACCTAGAAAAATAGACTATTCCTGGGGGGGTCTAAGTAAAAAGCAAAGCTGCTTATCTACTGTCCCATAGTGCTTAAAGCACTCTCTGGATGGTTTACAATTTAGTTATGCAGGCTACACATTGGCTCCCTCGCCCCATGATGAACTGAATATTCAGTTTACTGACCTTGGAAGGATGGATTGTTGAATGAACCTTGAGGCAGCTGCCTGAGGTGGAACCTAGGTCATGGGTAGAGTTTTGGCTGCAGTACTGCAGTTTAACCACCACACCATGAGGCAAGTGTGTAGTAGTGGCTAGAGCTGCTGACTAAGACTAGGGAACCTGGGTTCAAATCCCCACCGTCCAAGACATAAACATCACTGGGTAAGCTTGGGACTAGGCACCATCAAACAATCTAACATACTTCACTGGAATGTTAGAAATACTTCTGTCATCTTGGGATCTTCAAAGAGAAGGTGTGTGGTAAATGAAATAAATGAAAATTTATCAGGCTACACCAACCTACATATTTCTGGTCTGTGTCATTTCTGTGTGGCTTAACCTAACATCTAAGCCCCCCCCTTTTTGTTCCCCTTAATTTTAAAATTAGGCTGCCTAGATGCCCTGAGCATACCCGATCTTGCCTGATTTCGGAAGCTAAGCAGGGTCGGCCCTGGTTAGTACTTGGATGGGAGACCACCAGGGAACACCAGGTGCTATAGGCGCCTGGAGTAGGAACTGGCAAGCCACTCCAGTATTCCTGCCAAGAAAACACCATGGACATGGGGTCACAAAGAGTTGGTCATGACTGTAACACCACAGCACACACACACATTTTTAAAATTTGGCAGAAATTCTTCTCATAACATTTATCGGTGTTCTTGTTTTGATATGATCAAACTGTCAAGAGCTGTGTTGCAACATTAAGAGAATTGCAAAACTGAATGGGCAGCTATGTTCCAGTGTGAGCCTTTACCATAGTGATGCTAATGACGACATTTTGTACAGCCATATGAAAAGATTTATCTTCTTGACTATTGTGAGATCTGGAGTAGTTAATGAATTGACACTCACTGCCTCAGAATTTGGCTACCATCCAAAATAAAACTTACCAACAAACTTTATTGTATCTAAGCACCTGCAAAAGTATGAAACTGATACAGAGAACTAAAACAATCCCTTTATTCTGACATATACTTCCATGCCTATTGTACAAGCATCTTAGACAAAGATAAGACAAAAATGCCTACATCTTCAGTGAAACTGATTAGGGTTAGTGCTATAGAGATTTTGCTTTTGTCTTCTCATGGATTTTGGGGGGCAAGTTAAACAATACATTTGGCATATTTTTAGAAGGGGAAGTCCCTGAACTACTAAAATGCATTCTGATTTGTTCAAGCACAACTTTGCCTGCCCTTTTTAGATTCACTTACTTTCATTTAGCAATTGGTTATCAGGCAATGAGCACCAGCTTCCTCCATAATGGACCATGCTTGGAAGGCATCAAGCGAGCCTGGAGGTTGAAAAGCACAGTGTCAGGAATTAGTTGTAGCAGCATTTCTGTAAAGGTCACGACATTGCACATTGGAACAGCTATCTCAGAATCTCCCAAAGTGGTTTTTGGTTGACAATGTTTAGACACTTCCCTGCTGCCACTTGGATGGGTGTGTTGAAGGATCTTGAGCTGTCAGAAGGTCCTACCAGCCTTCTTCCCACTCCCAGTCATTCCAACAGGGAAACATGCTTTGCTATTCTGTGTTGACTCAAAGTTGCTTTGGTACAACACATGCTTTGTAACATATCACCCAGTTTTTCTCTTTGCATATGCAAATCCCTCATTAAATTTCAGAATGTCACAAGCAGAATTTTGTTGATTTGTTATGCTAATCTATGGTAATGTCTTTGTAAATATATATATACACAGAGAGAAACAACAGTTTCATTTTGCAAGTACATGGAGTCACTGATTCAATGGAATTCAAATAGCAAAATGAACAATATATATAGCTATAGAATGCCAAAAAAGAGAGAGAGAAGTTCTCTTTGTGGTACCCCAAGTGATGTGGCAACCGATTGCTAAAGCTGTGAGATAGATGATGGGGAAGGGCATGATGGAATGTGAAGAATAACAACCCAACTCAGGGGACTTCTCTTCCACCTTCAACACACTAGATTTTTTCCCCAGGACCCAAATAAATGGACCAAGTCGAAGTGATCTGCGGCAACTTCCAAGGTAATGCCACATCTGTTGTGTGAATTCGCATCCTCATATTAAGGATACATGGGAGTTGCATCCCTGCCTGGCTCCGTTCAAACTACTTTGGGAAAATTCGCATCAAATCTGTCCACTGCAGTTGGTTTTTATGAAAGTGCTATTACAGAGAAATAAACAGTGTCATTGGTGAAGGGAAAGTCAAGCTGTTTTTGAATTGGCTGAGCAGCCACTGATGTCCTGAAGGATTAGAGTGCATTATGACCCTAGCCCTGCCAATCTGTTTAGCTACTGACACTTCACCATATGGGGTCACAGTGAGGTGATTTCTCACATAATGCCAAATGACCTAGAAAAGCCTGTAGCATTTCCATTGTGAGCACTTGCTAACATGGAACAGAATTAGGCGCAGATGGAGGAAGCTTGGATGTACGTGTTTTGATTAACTGTCACTAGGTGACTTTCCTTTTCTTTGCTCCTTACACAACCCTGGAAAGAGCCGAAGGAAGAGGGAAAGCCTCCTGGGCAGCTGTGTCACATACATAAGGAGGTTTTTCTTAATTGTGCTTCTGTGGGCAGAGAAGCCGAAGTCTTCCCACTGCCTCCTCTGCACTCGCTTCACAATTATTTCTTTTCACACCAGCGCCGGATTTCCATTGAAAGAGATAAGCTAGAAGAGTTTGTTGGGGTAAGCGAAATGACGCTGGTATCAGTGAGCAGTTGAGGCGGGATGGGAAAATTGGAGCACACCGTTAAAATGTAACATACATGATTGGTAGGTTTTAAAGATATCCCAGCTTCAGTAACAGGATTGATGTGCTTTATTTCACTTCATTAAAACCAATAAAAACATTAAATAGGGGAAAAAACCTTTTGATGCTCTAACCACCCAGAGTGGCCAGTGCTGCCAGATGGGTGGTATAAAAATTGAATTACTAAATAAGTAAATGTGTGTGTGTGTGTGTGTGTGTGTGTGTGTGTGTGTGTGTGTGTGTGTGTGTGTGTGTGTGTGTGTGTGTGTGTGTGTGTTTTGATGCACTTACTGTCTCTCTATCCAGGAATGGGCTCAGCTGCTGCTCTCATCAACGTGCACTCCAGGCAACAGAGGTCACCTGGACCTCTTGTGACAGAAATACCTCCAAGAACATCTGGAAGCAGAGTCCTGGCAACTCTTTTCTTGAGAGGTTGAAACATTTCGCTATTCTTCCAAGTAGCCTCATCAGTCTGAGGAAAGTTAGTGACAACTCATGAACTTTCCTCAGACAGATGAAGCTGCTTGGATGAGCAACAAAATGTTTCAATCTCTCAAGAAGAAGAAGTCCAGTTGCCATGACTCAACTTCCAGATAAGCTCACCTGGATGACTGAGAATCTTCACAGACATACTCCAAGAACATCCCCAAATGAAATACTGATTCCATTAGGGGGAGGCAAGCTCATCAAGAACCAGGTAAAATGGTTCTTGAGAACCACTCATCCAGGAAATTATTCAGAAGCATCTCCCTGCAGAAAAAGTGTGGTACAGTGCTTAGAGTGGTTGACTAGGAGTAGGACTAGGATTTTGTTTGATTTGTTGACTAGGACTCAGAGATTTTGTTTCATTGATTGATTAAAAAAAACTATTCATATACAGAAAACTCTTAGACCTTTACTGGCATACAAAAATAGCTACACATCTTAGTAAAATTCAGAGCATGTGGAAAATCATATAGCAGATTCATACTCCATAAGCATCTGGTACACAAATAGAGTAGGTTCACAGCTAAGGGGCCTAATACTGATACAGGGTAGAGCTAAGGTTATGGTCCCGATCCTCTACTACAGTCACTAGGCCATTAATCCAATAGAAATATTGGACCATTAGTAGCAATTAGATTTAGTATTCTTTTTGCATTTGTAGCAAAAAAAAGTTGGCAAAAGTATTACATGAATGAGAAAGAAAAAGTAACATACATGACTGGTAGGTTTTAGAGATATTTCAGCTTTTGTAACAGGACTGATGTTCTCACTCTCATTGGTGAAAATAACATTTAGCTTCTCCCATCTTATGACAAAAATTGAAATATTGGCACAGTTTAGCTCCATTGTTTATACTTAAAAGGTGAATAGCTTTTAGTGTTCTTTTTGATCTCCAGGACTTCTCCAAGATTATTCCCAATGGTTTTGAGATTACTTCTGCCAGTTCTTTTAATATTCTTGGGTGTAATTCATCTGGCCCAGGAGACTGACATTCATTTAGGGTTTCCAGGTGTTCCTGTACTACCTCCCTACCTATTCTATGCTGCAACTCCCGTCCTACCTCATCTACTCTTTTTGCCAAGAGATTTTTTTTTTTTGCTTTTTGGAGAAAATGGAGGGGGGGGAGGTGTTGAGTAGTTCTGCCTTGTCCCTGTCTCTTGTTAGTAATTGGTTATCTTTATAATGCAGAAAGCCTATCATTTCTTTATTTTTCCTTTTGCTGTGGACATAACTGAAAAAAAAAAACCTTTTTCCCATCTTTAATCTCTCTGGCAAGTCAGTTCGTTCTGTGCTTGAGCATTTTACCACCCCCTGCATATATTAGCTATTGCTTATATTCCCCTTTGGTGTGTTCTCCATTTTTCCATTTGTTTTTATTTATACTTAGCTGAGTTGAAAGTTATTTAGTCAGCAATTGCAGTTTCTTTAGAAATCTCCCATTTTTTTCTTCTTGTTGGAACAAATTTAGATTGTGCCTTTAATATCTCACTTTTAAGGAACTCCCATCCATCTTAAGGGACTCCCTTCTCTTTCTGTGTTTTGGTCCATGGAATCATGGCCAATAATTCCCAAGTTTACAAAAATTTGTTTTCTTAAAGTCCAGGATGCTTATCTAGTTATGCTTAACTTCCCCTTGCCACTGTATAACAAATTCCAAAAGAGCATGGTCACTTCTACGTAAAAATCCCACCACTTCGAATAGGTTCTCCCTATTGGTTAAGATCACATCTAAAATAGCTGTTCCTCTTGTTGCCTCCTCCACCTTCTGGACCGTGAAATTGTCTGCAAGAGCAGCAAGGAATTTGTTAGACCTTGCATTCTTAGCTGAGTTGGACTGCCAACATATATCAGGGTAGTTAAAATCTCCTATTAGTATTACAGGGTTTGGCAACTGTAGTTCTTCAGATATTTTTGATCTATTCGCTATAAATTGTTCTACCAGTGATTGGGGACAGGAGATGCTGTCTAAACAGACTGAAGGCCACACAAGCCACTCAATAGCCTCTTAAAATGAACTTACGCACAATATTGGAAAAAGGTGTAGGGAACTGGGACACTAAAGGGCATGAGATAAGGGCAATCACAATATGTTTAATACAATGCCTTCTGGTGAGTGCAAAGTCGAACAATAAAGTGGACTTGATCTGATTTTATGGCCAATTAAGGGTGAGTGTTCAGTATGGGCTGCAAGCAGAGAGGGGGGACGGAGGGAGGGGGGACCCAAATGCACCATTAACAATAATGGGTGCTTTGATTCCATCGCACCAGACCGAGGGCTGGCAATGTAACCTAATTAGAATCTGGGTGCCAGAGGAAGTTGCTGCTAAGTGTGGGAATATAATTCAAAGCTGGAGAAGGTTTGATGGGAGGCTGGAGGCATTGTGGGAACTCTGCCAAAGCAGTCGTGCACATGAACCTTCCGGGGATTCAGAAGATAGAAAAAAATCCAGTTAATTGCTGATGGATGCACACATGAGTAAGAACTAAATCCATCCATTTGGGCACAATACATTGAAGTGGAAACGTTTCCTCTTAAATGAAAGCAATCAGATATGTTACACCATATGACCGTCTTTCTTGGGTGGATCATCCCCTTGGAAAAGAGATGTTTGAAGTGGTTGGGGATTCTTACCACCCAACCTCTGTCTTTTACCTTAGTTGGATATTACTCTTGGAAGAAAACAAGGCTACTTATTTTCTTGGACTTAGACTCAAAGAGAAAAATATTGTATGCCTTAAAGGTGGGCCCTAGATGCTGTTGGATTGAAACTTCCCAAATTCTTGACCACGGTGTATACAGATTGGGAGTGATGGGAGGTGCAGCCCAGTTGTATTAAGAAAAATGCCTTTTGCTCTTCTCTGGTATAATTGGAAGGAGAAGAGATATTCTAATTCATGGAACTGAACCAAATGAACACAGAACACCTGTATATTCTGTCAAGCAACTGAAAGGATATATTTCCATATTGTTTTCTGGAATTAAAATAAAAATAAACCAGCATTAATTGTCAAATTCCCCCTGAATTTTATGCACTCTTGAGTTGCACCATAGCATTTAGAGAGGCATGCACAGTTGAGTGTATTCTTGTTCTCAGAAATGTGAATTAGGATGCTTAGATTAAACATGTGAAGAAAATCCAAATCTCGGGGCAAAAAACACCATTTTTTTTTGTGACATCTCAATTTATGCTGGCACAGCCATTGCCACAGAGAGGAGGGCTCACCTCTCCAAGGATATTTAAGAATCATTCAGCCAATATTCATGTCTTCCAGAAAAGAAGGTGAGTCAGTAGTCCTTTTAATTATAGAAACATAAAAAATGAATGGCCAACTCCTCTACCCTCAACCCAAGGATAAAAAAGGATTTAAAAAAAATCAAATTTCTAGCCTGTTGAGAGTGAAGGAATCAAAACTGAATGTTCCCAAAGGGAACTAAGTATATTTAATTTTCACAATACTAAATTATCTATCTATCTATCTATCTATCTATCTATCTATCTATCTATCTATCTATCTATCTATCTATCTATCTATCTATAAAAATGTTTATAATAGTCTATTATGAGTGCCTCTTCCCCCTATTACTAGTTGTGCCATAGTCACTGGCAGCTATAATGAGCTAGGTCATTTTGGAGAGTATACACACAGCTGTACTGGATCAATATTAACTTGCAGATTTCAACCATTTCAGATTGAGGATGATTATTGGAACACACAGACACCCTTTATAAATAAATCACATCCACACTTCTTTCTAAGGAAACAAGGAAGTTTGTGGTCGCTAGAGAAATACACTAGGGATAGGCAAGATCCTAGAACTTTTAATCCTAGCCAAGTTGGAGGTGTCACAATCCCTTTCACCTCCAGATGCCAAGGGCAAAATGTCTTCTCAATGGAGGGAGAAGAGACTGGTGCGATAACGGAGACAATGATGCCAGTAACCCTAAGAACAGCTATCTCAAATCAAAGAAAGCTAACAGAGGTCAGAGCTGGTCAAGAAGAGTCTAGGGAACCTAAAGAGTGCCTCTGTTTCCTGTCCCATGCCAAAACATGCATGTTCTCAAGAGTAAGGGCCTTCTCGGCAGCTGCTCCCAAGCTATGGAATGCCCTCCCGATCGAGATCCGCCTGGCGCCAACACTGATTACATTCCGGCGCCAGGTAAAAACCTTCCTGTTCCAGAAGGTTTTTAATTGATATAATATAGATTGTGGGTCCACTGATGACAATTTTAGAATAATGATTTTAGTGTAAGGTTTTTTATTGATGATTTATTGATATTTTACTTTTAACTATTTTAAATTGTTTTATTCTTTGGATTGTAAGCCGCCCAGAGACCTTGGGTAGTGGGCGGCATATAAGCTGAATTGTACCGAGTTACTTCCAAAAGATCCGAACCTCTGTGAAATATGAGGTACACCACGAGGAAAGATCCCATCTGCACAAAATACATCCTCAGTTTGTTGTTCTTGTTAGAAGTATTATTTCCTTTGTAGTCAGAATCTTGCAATGAAATCATGGTTGCCTATAGGGTGAATAATTTCAAGAAGAACCACCAAATAGGTTGGAACCAGACATAGTCATATAGCAGAAACATAACACTAGTGGGGCATTGATATCTTTCAGCCCTGTTACCTTCTGTGGCCCTAAGTAGGTCTGAGTCTGGGCCAAACAAATCTATTTAGAGGTGCAGAAAAATAGGAGGAGAAGTCTGAACATGAATGGTAGTAAAGAAGGCCAATAAAGAAACAAAACTAATGGCTTCCACTGCAGACCTACATGTGCCTGCTCAGAAATAGATCTCTCTTTGCTTTATGGACCTAACTCTCAGTCAGTACATATAATATTGCAATGTAAGATTTTTGGCTTCAGGGAATGAAAATGCCCAAAACCACAAAAGACCTCTGTGGAAAAGGCACATTTATCAGAAACTGAAATATGAAATAATAAAGGAACAGTTTCCAAAAATGTATAGTAACTGTCTGTAGAAAATAAATGAATGTCTGAAAACCAAAATGTGTTGCTACTCTCACATGTTTGCTATGTATTCAATTCCACACTCCACATGGAATTCTTTTGCCCTACTATTCAGAGTTCTAGGTAGCTATAGCTGTTATGTGCTCAGTTTGGAACTACCCTCAAGTAAGCTCAGTTACTGTAGCCAAGGAAGAAACATGTGTACCCAACTTGTAGCCTACGATGAAGGACTGATATTTATGTATTAATCAAACTGCAACAACCCCAGAATTAATTCATGTATGAGCGCCTGTCCCATTCATCAGAACAGAAGTTTAAAACAGATTGTAGCTCATTTGTGGTCTGCCGTGTTATTGGGAAGTGGTGAATGGTTGAGTAATAGTAGAGGTACAGGCATGTGTTACGGAGTGAACTAGCCAAGTTTTGTTATTTGCTGAACCACAGATCATATAAATGAAACACTGCAAAGATATCTATTCAACGTTTCTTTCCAATCTCTTCCATCACAATCTAGCTGAGCACATTGTATATTTCACTGAGGTCTTCTGTAATGGCTGAACTCAGCCTAAAGTAAGAAAATATAATTATCTGGATCTCTTACTTAGTTGCTCCAAGTATATACCACTTGTTAAGCATTCTGTATGCTTCCTTCTCTATTCTCTTTTAAGGCAGCTACCAAATTATTTTGAGCCATAATAGAAAACTCATCGGAATGTCAGAAAGAACACACCTGTGCTCAGACTACAAACCTGAGAAAATGTTTTCTAAAATGAAGTAGGTCTGAAGATGGATGCATCTGTCTATATCTGATCCATTCCAGCTTTGCATGCCCTTAATCCTAAATCTATTCCATCTAGAACCCATCTCTCTCTCCAGGTTTTAAAAAAGGAGCAGAAGAACATTTTGTGTCAGTTTTGCAGACAACACCCCCTGGCACAGACACTTTTCTATGCCACCTCACCTATTAGAGGCAATTTAGTACATTCTTGTTGAGTAGAGATGGGCACGACTTGAAAAAAATTTTTTTCGAGTTGTCGTTAGTCGGGCCAGTCCCATTTCGGGTCGTTTCCGGTTTTCGCAAAAATTCGCAAAAATTAGTCGGTTTGTTTTTTCGTTTTTTCGTTGTCGTTAGTACTGGTTTTTTTGGGGGGTAGCGGGCTCCTGGAGGCACCTCTGTGGGGTGGGTGCCTCCTCTGGCCCGCTATAAAGGGAAAGTGGGCTCCTGGAGGCACCCGTGGGTGCCTCCTGCCACTAGGAAGGGGAAGCAGGCTCCAAGAGACACCCCTCTACATGGGGGTCTCCCTTCCTCACCTGCTGCTGCTGCAAATGCTATGCAATAGCCATATGGATATTGCATAACATAATGTGCAGACAGTGAGACCAGTGTGAGAGTGATAGGGTCATACCCGCCCTTCACAAGGCTCTGGCACCACCATGTCTCACACAGAAGGGAATTGTACTTGCTGCGTGTAGTGCAATGCAAGCAAGTAGATCTGGCTTTAAGGTGGCTTTAGTGCAAGAGCTAGGGTTAGGCTAGTGACGGGTAAGGTTACGGTGGGCTAGTGGGTTGCACCTCTGGGTGCCTCTCTGACCCACTAAGAAGACAGTCTGTGACGTATGGGTACGGAGTCAAGGGTTAGGGTTAGGGCTAGGGCAGGTTTTAGGGGGCTTTTTGGCACATCCCAGAAGTCTCCATGGCCAAGTGGCCATGCGACTGGTGGGATGGCTCCAGAAATTTGCATGGTTGTCCACTCCCACATGGCTGGCCACTTGGCCAGCCCATCATTGCGCACTGCGCAGGTGTAAATAAAATAAAATAAAATAAAATCAATGGAGGACAGAGGAGGAGAGGAGAGACATTTTGTTGCAAGAAAAAACCCACTGCTACTGTGAAAAATCTGGCAGTTTATAAATTTTCGCGTGTTTCTGTTGTGCTTGTGTGTTTTTGGACCACGATTTCAAAAACAATATTGCGTTCGCCGCCCCATTTTGGATCCCCCGCCCGCACCGCATGGCATGGCGATGGCGACTCGCGAGTCCGGCTGCCCAGGACGGGGGGGAGGCGGGACCCCCCCTCCAGAAACCACCCCCTCCGGTAGGTGCCCTGCACCCTTAGTCAAGCAGGCATTTTTCCGCCTGCTTTTTTGGCCCGGGAATGGGTGGGGGGAGAGTTTAAAAGTTTTTTCCCTGTGCCGTCCGTGCCGCTTGCTTGCGCTTTAATTGCGGCGGCCGGTGGCCGGCGAGACTGGGCTTTTTGCTGGCTGCGAGCCTGCGGCGAGTCCCACCAGAGCAGCCGAGGACGGGGGATGAGGGGGGAGGCCGGGGACCTCCAGAAACAACCCCTCTGGTAGGTGCCCTGAGGCACGGCAGGCATTTTCCCGCCTGCTTTTCGGCCGGGAACCGGGTTTTTTTAACTTTTAAAAACTTTTTTTCTGTGCCGCGTGTGGCATCGCGCGATCTCGCGATGCAAGTAACGAGCACGACAAATCAGACCAAAATTGTTCGTTCGTCGGTTCGAGCTCGAAGTCTGGGGGAGTAATTCCCGTTACCGTTTCCGTAGAGTAACGGAACCGAGTAACGGAAACGGAAACGGGAATACCGCTAAGTCGTGCCCATCTCTATTGTTGAGCCAAGGCTTGAATTACAAAGTTAGGAATAAGAATAGGAATAGGAATTTTTATTGTCATTGCCCCCTTGCAGGAACAACGAAATTTTGTGGTTGCTATATTCAACTCATTTAAAACATTTCACATAGATTTAAAACCAGGTACAACACATAATATGACATATAACATGACTAAAATATGACATATAAAATAAGCTGACTTCCGTTTAAGGCCAATATTGCTCTAAAAAAGAAGCTATTTTTGAGGTGGTTTGTTCAGAGTATGTCTGTGAAGATTCTCAGTCTTCCAGGTGAGTTTATCTGGAAGTTGAGTCATGGTAACTGGACTTCTTCTTCTTTTTTTTTTTTTTTTGAGAGCTGGGAATGTTTTGCTGCTCATCCAAACAGTTTCACCAGTCTGAGGAAAGCTAGTTGCAGGTCCTCCATTTTATAGTTCACTTTGACCTCATCTCACCCTGGTTTGAAATAGTCTCAATAAGCTCATTAAGTGGACAATGACCCACCTTTACAACCTTCCCAACACCCATAAAGTATGAGTAGCTAGCCATGGCCTTGTTGGTGGAGGTGCAAAGTATTCTTGAGTTGTCGGGGGATTGTTGAAATGGCCACTTGATAAGTAGCAGATAGACTGTGGAGTCTATCTGTGCCTGAGCCCCCTACCTCTTTTGAGAGAGGGGTTTTCAATACTCACATGAATGGCTTCCCTGAGCCCTCTCTCAAACCACCCATCTTCTCTGTCTAATGTGTGTACATCCTCATAATTGAATGAGTGCCCTAAAATATCCAGTAGTTACTGTGACCTCTTTTCATTTCTCAAAGTTGACCTTGTTTTTCTCATCCTGCCTTCCCCCTCCCTGGAAAAAATGCAATTCCTTTGAGCAAAACTCTCCAAGTTTGCCTTCAGCTTTTAATATAGGCATATGAGTGGCTGTTCACAATGGATTATATGTACTGTGAAAACAAATACTAACCAAGCTAGCCATCTGTTTAAATAAGAGAGTTGATTATTTTTTCTCTGCAATTAAAATCTAAACTATCTTGTTAGTGGTCAATACGCTTATGTATCAGCTAGTCACTAGCTGCTAGTGGTTCCTGGTCAATATCAGTGCACCGCTGTTTGGGTTTAACTATCCTAAATAATTAGAATGGATTGATTACCTTTCTTTGCCTAATTGGCTGTGGAAAAGAAGAGCCCACCTGGATTTTCTTATCACTGAAGTTATGAGAAGCACCACATATGGCTGCAACAGAAATGTTGGCTTGGTGTAAATCTTGAATTTGTTGCATTGTGTCTCAGCATCTGGACCAGGTACTCTACTTCATACAGGACTTATGCATGTTACTTAAAACTGACAACCTCCATTGGTCTCATCTACTTCCAAAAAAAAAAAAAGAAGAAAAAGAAAGCACTTTTCTGGCAACACAGGATATCTGGGACTCAAAGAAATTCAGCTTTATTTCCCAAGGGTGATCTTCTGTGCAAAGGGAGAAGTCTATAAAGTCTCATCTATAGACAAAAGCCTCAGTGGAGTTTATAAAAATGGTTTTGCAGAGTGCAACGATGCATACTTCGATGGTACAGGAAATTGCTAGGACAGCATCCCATTTTCCCCCTTTTGCCAAAGTCTTTGTGGGTTTGAAAGTGAGCTTGTTTTTTGCTTCTGTTTTTCAAGGACAAAAACAAAGTAGAAGTTGGATGCTGTGGCATGGTGTGAGTTTGCAAAAATTCTTGACCTGAATCCAAGATAATGGTAGTGAAGTGAAAATGCCTGCTAATGCACTTTCAGTGGATAATACCATTGGACATGAAGACAAGGGGGAGCTGTTAAATTTCTGTCAATGGTTGCATAACCTTGTGTAACATTTTATATAGCTGATGATACTGCTGCCTAAATCTAACCTTATTAGAGGTCTCCCTCACACTATTTTTAAATGCACCCACCTGTACTTAGGCATAGTGCAATTATCACTCAACATAGGTCCTTATTCTTAATTTGCACTGATGACTTTCCATAGTGTATTACTACTGTTATTACCCGTATATACTCGAGTATGCACTAAAACATCTGCATTCTTCAAGAGTAAAAATCAAGGAGTAATGGATTGAACTTGTCAGGGAACCCTGACATATGAAGGTTGTGGATGGGACTCAAACAGAGAATAAAGACTGGGAAGTAAGGGAAGGCTCGAGGCAAGGAGACTTTCTGCAGTATTAAAATAGCAGGGTTTAGTGAAATGCATGCAGAATATTGCTGGAATGCTGGTGGCTCTCTCTTTCTCCTCTTCCCCCTGCACTTTACCCTTCAAGAAGCCGAACTACTCAAAGATTCACCAACAGTATTTTTTAAAGACTGTAGTAGACACACAAGACATGAAAATTATGGATAAGTAGTTTAATGTCTCAGGGAGAGGGAGACATTGATTATGATTTTTGGCCTACTAGATTGAACCGTGAATACTAATGAAGACCAACTCTCTTCCGCAGACTATAACCTTATCCAGCTACTTCTAAAGATAAAGAATATATATGTATTTCTTTTTACAAATCAGTTTAACAGCGGGGGGGGGGGGAGAGAGAAAACTATTTCTAAACCTGCAAGCAGATTGCCACCCAGGCGAGAATTATCCAGGGAGGCTGAGTTTTTCCTGTGATTGGAGGCTGTAATTGTACAAAGGTTTGAAATGACTTTCCCCCCATTTATCCTTTAAATTGCAGTTAAAGTATAGAGTACAGCGGCAACCCACTATATGGCCTGTGATTGTATTAGAAAGGTTATGTCTACTTGCAATAAAACCATTCTACCTGACAAACGCTCTATGCTAATGGGGTGAGATGTGCCTTGTTTCCCAAGCAGAAGTGTCCAGGATTCTAAGGAACTGTCAAGAGCAAGTAGCAGTGGCATCTGAGCTAGACCTGACAAATTGCTCTTCAAAGACGTCCTAGATTGCTAGTCTGCATGTGTGCAAATGGTTTGCATTATAAGCCTCAGCTTTAATTTTCTTACTCTGGAAGCACAGATTTTGGCAACAGTTGGATCTATGTCAATAAATGCATTACCAATTAAATTTCTGATTGAGTTTCCCTGAAGTGGCCAGATTTGACATCCATACGGGGAAAGAGTTGAATGTTTGAGGTGCTGGAGCTGACGAGCACAGTCCTTGTCAAAACTTAAAGGGTCTGCAAGTGTTTAAGATGTCCATGTCCAAGATGAGTAAAGGTCAAGTCTCAAGGTAGCAACTAATGTCCCAAAGTGTCCAGGGATGGTAACATTGTCTAAGCCAGAGAAGAAGCCAAATAGGCAGGAATAGGTCAAAAGGACTATAGGCAGGTAATGTAGGCCATGCGAAGGACACTCAAAGGTGATGCTTTAGATGAACAAATAAAAAGGGAACAAGAGAGCAGCCACAAAGACTTTTTTAATGAGACCAGAAGACTCAACAAACTCAGCTTTTCCCAGTCTTCTTGATTGTTGTAGAAAGGAGGCAATTCCCCCAATGCAAGGACTGATCACCACTAGGTGTGTGTCCCTTGACACTGAGTTATACCCAGTATCAGGGATCACTGGAAACAACCTATTTGTGGCCTTTTCTCTCTCCCCCGCTGCCTGGCTCAGCAAAGACCACTGCAGGTATAGGGCTGTCTAGAGCATGGTTGGTGTGCTCATGGCTGCAGGTCTTGTCAGACTGTCCACTGCTAGGGGCAGCATCCCCGTGCCATCTAAAGGCTGTGACATTGTAGGGGAACCCATAGGCAGATGCCTAAACCTAACATAGTGTTTGGTATGGTAGCTGACTCACTTTCCTGCAACTGGCAATGCCACCTCTCAGCTAGCCATCATGGCTTTGCTAATCACTCCCAGGACTGTCACCTGATTTGAATCACTACTCCAAGTTGCTGGTGCTGGTACCACTCTCTCTTCAGTCTGGATTCCAGACTCAGCTGACCCTCCCACAGCATTTGTCAACAACCACTGAGTTTGGACCTCATCTTCTGCCATCACCTGCTCAACATGTCCACCACTGTCACAGGATCTGCCAGCACCTGTTGACCCTACTGCACCTGTGTGCTTGCTCTCCAAAACAGCAATCTGAGACAATATTACATCAACCATCTGCCCCAATACCACTATCTACTTATGAGTTTCTGACTCGCTGCTAGACCTGCACACCCCTTCTGTGTTACCAGCTGTTCCAGCTAAGGCTTGCTTCCTCTCCAATTTTCTCAGTTTAATTAACATGGTCCCCAAATCTTGCTAATCCTCATCATCCAATGGATTGTGTGTCACTGGCAACAGCACTGGTGTTTTACATTTTGCTGGTTGCTTCCCTTTTTCCTCCCTCCTTGGTGTCTTTTAGGATGCATAATCTCCCCCCTCTGGGCCATTTGAAGCAACACTCCTTATGAAGCCCTACTCACTGGGCATCTGGTTGGCCCACCTAACCCAACACTGCCTAATCTCCCTATTCATTTCTTTCTTTCACTATTTTTGTATCCTTTCAGTTTATTTGTTTAATATTATGAGTTTAATGATAATAAATAGAGAAATAAATTGATTATTATTCCTCTTCTATATAATACCCAGCCTTCCTACATGCGCCCCCACCCAGGTGGATAGGCAAACACTCCCAAGCTGAAGCTGCGGCCATGAAAGGATCTATGGAACCTGCTGCTGCATTGATGGGCTTACAATGCTCTGCAATGCTTGTGAAGAAGGCAAATGATTGTCAGCTCTCGTTTGTACTTTGTGGGCTAAAAGGTGAAGCAAGGGGCAAGCAAAGCAAAAGGCAAGCTGCTGTCTAGTGTTTTGCCTTCTCCAGAAGGTCCCCAAAAGGGCATTCTCCATCTGGAAGAGCCCTACATGGCATTATGTCACCATTTCTTCCATTGCTGATCATAAAATATTTTTCCTATTTCCCTTTGCACCCTCTCCAACCTCTCTGATCTTTTACATCCTGCCAAAACCTTTGTCCCATTTTGTACTGGGATGGAGTTTAGCACTACGACACTTTGAAAGAATTTCAGAGTTAGGCTTTTCTGAACTGTTCCATTTTCAATTACATTTTCAACAAAGAGAAGCATGCATGACATGGACAACAGTGGACCATTGGTTGACACTAGAGATGGGCACGACTTGAAAAAAAAATTTTTTCGAGTTGTCGTTAGTCGGGCCGGTTCCGTTTTGGGTCATTTCCATTTTTTGCGAAAATTCGCAAAAATTAGTTGGTTCGTTTTTTTTGTTTTTTCATTTTTGTTAGTACTGGGTTTTTTGGGGGGGTAGCAGGCTCCTGAAGGCACCTCTGTGGGGTGGGTGCCTCCTCTGGCCCGCTATAAAGGGAAAGCGCACTCCTGGAGGCACCCGTGGGTGCCTCCTATCCTCACCCACTAGGAAGGGGAAGCAGGCTCCAAGAGACCCCTCAACATGGGGGTCTCCCCTCCTCACCTGCTGCTGCAAAATGGCATGCATAGCCATATGGATATGCATACCAGTTGCAGACAGTGAGACCAGTGAGTGAACCCAGAGCCATAGGGTGATGCTTAAGGCTCTCGCACCACCATGTCTCACAAAGAAGGGAATCGTACCTGCGTGTAGTGCAATGCAAGTAGATCTGGCTTAGGGTTAAGGTGGGTTAGTGCAAGGGCTAGGGTTAGGCTAGTGACGGGTAAGGTTACGGTGGGCTAGTGGGCTCTGACCCACTAAGAAGACAGTCTGTGACGTATGGGTAAGGAGTCAAGGATTAGGGTTAGGGTTAGGGGGCTAGGGCAGGTTTTAGGGGGCTTTTTGGCACATCCCAGAAGTCTCCATGGCCAAGTGGCCATGCGATTGGTGGGATGGCTCCAAAAATTTGCATGGTCGTCCACTCCCACATGGCTGGCCACGCGGCCAGCCCATCATTGCGCAGGTGTAAATAAAATAAAATAAAATAAAATCAATGGAGGACAGAGGAGTAGAGGAGAGACATTTTGTTGCAAGAAAAAACCCACTGCTACTGTGAAAAATCTGGCAGTTTATAAATTTTCGCGTGTTTCTGTTGTGCTTGTGTGTTTTTGGACCACGATTTAAAAAACAATATTGCGTTCGCCGCCCCATTTTGGATCCCCCGCCCGCACCGCATGGCATGGCGAGTCCGGCTGCCCAGGACGGGGGGGAGGCAGGACCCCCCCTCCAGAAACCACCCCTCCGGTAGGTGCCCTGCGCCCTTAGTCAAGCAGGCATTTTTCCGCCTGCTTTTTTGGCCCGGGAATGGGTGGGGGAAGAGTTTAAAAGTTTTTTCCTGTGCCGTCCGTGCCGCTTGCTTGTGCTTTAATTGCAGCGGCCGGCGGCGAGACTGGGCTTTTTGCTGGCTGCGAGCCTGCGGCGAGTCCCACCAGAGCAGCCCAGGACGGGGGATGGGGGGGGGAGGCC
This sequence comes from Phrynocephalus guinanensis, assembly GCA_037367245.1. Lineage (NCBI taxonomy): Eukaryota > Metazoa > Chordata > Lepidosauria > Squamata > Agamidae > Phrynocephalus > Phrynocephalus guinanensis. Next base: position 10,677,685 of record CM074748.1, read on the forward strand.
GGGGACCTCCAGAAACAACCCCTCTGGCAGGTGCCCTGAGGCACGGCAGGCATTTTTCCGCCTGCTTTTTGGCTGGGAACCGGGTTTTTTTTAACTTTTAAAAACTTTTTTTCTGTGCCGCGTGGCATCGCGCGATCGCGTGATGCAAGAAACGAGCACGACAAATCAGACCAAAATTGTTCGTTCGTCGGTTCGAGCTCGAAGTCTGGCGGAGTAATTCCCGTTACCGTTTCCGTAGAGTAACGGAACCGAGTAATGGAAACGGAAACAGGAATACCGCTAAGTCGTGCCCATCTCTAGTTGACACTGGCAGCTGAAGACAGGACAAGTGCAAATCTAAAACAGAAAAGCAGCTCAGCGTTGAACCACCTACCATCAGGACATGACTCCTGTAAATCTTGTGAAATGTCAGCAGCAAGCTACAGAAAAGAAAAAAGAAACTAGAGGTAAAATGCCCTTAGAACTGCTAAAGGGCATTCTTGCTGGAAAAAAAACCTGTGGGAATGCAACTGAATTTTCTGATGTTGCACATCCAGAATATAGCACATCCAGAATATAGACTTGAATATACATACTGTACACTTATTTATTTACTTTTATTTTATTTTATTTTATTATTATACTGTCTTCCCAAAGGAACTCTGGGTGGTTAACAATACGGGTAACACAGCCAAATGTAACACCCAATGCAACAATCAGGAAAAAATCAGGAAAAAAGAAAAAGAAAACAAGATAAAGACAAAGGCATGGTGTGATAGACTTCATGGTGTGATGACCAAGATGTCTCCAATTTATCCACCAAAACCTCTGATCAAGAATGTCATTAACCTGATAATTCTTTTATTCTAGCCCCATGATTCTAATATTGCTTCACATCTTCAAGGCAAATAAACGTCACAGCATTTCAGAACAAATTGTCTCCATGTGGTTATTCCAAGGAAGGCCATGTTTTGGTGAAGCAGCTGGTGAGACAGCATGCACTGACAGGACAACCTTTGATATGAAAAGAATAATAAGGATAAAATCACACAGATATTGGCAGGACCACTTGCATATCCATATCCTCGAATATGACATGTTTTCTCACAGCAGATCCACTTACACAAGGGAAAGAATGCAAACTGCAATTCCTGCTGAGGGGCCACTGAGATATTTACAAGGATCAAGCTATAATAAGATACACAGGTAAGAAAAGGCAAGTGTGTGTGTGTGTGTGTGTGTGTGTGTGTGTGTGTGTGTGTGTGTGTGTGTGTGTGTGTGTGTGTGTGTGTGTGTGTGTGTGTGTGTGTGTGTGTGTGTGTGTGTGTGTTGGTGTAGGGTGGGGAGGGAATCCAAGGAAATTGTTTTAGCAAGGTTTTTGCTGTTTTGACAACTGGGTAAGAAAAAGAAAACTTGATCAAAAGAATGGTCTGAAATAGAGATGGGCACGAAATGAAAAACAATAATAAATAATAATAAATTCTTTACCTAATGAAATGGTAGGACACATTTCATTTTGTTTTGTGACGAAATTCCATTTCCCCCTTCTAGGATGAAATGACCTGTCTTAGAGGAAATGGCAAGGGAGCGATTCTAGATAAGCCCCCCCAAAATTTGAAAAGGTTTGGGGTTCAGAGAGCTGAGTTATCAAGCTCCAAAGGGGGTGCCCCTAGGTAACAATCTTTCTATTGGAATCGGAAGCAGGGTCTTACCTAAAATTGCTTGAGAAAGCTAAGCTTGCCATTCCCATACTGAAATATGGAGGCTATGATCTGTATTTTCAAGTAGCAAGAAATACAGATCACAGCCTCCATGTTTCAGCATGGAAATGGCAGGCTTAGGTTCCTCAAGTGAGTCTAGATAAGACCCCCAAATTTGGAGAGATTTGGGTTTCAGGAGGCTGAGTTATTAAGATCCAAATGGGGTCTGGGAAGTTAGATAGATAGATAGATAGATAGATAGATAGATAGATAGATAGATAGATAGATAGATAGATAGATAGATAGATAGATAGATAGATAGATAAAACATTATTGTCATTGTCCTATGCAGAACAACAAATTTAAAAGAAAAATGAATTTAAAAGATCTACATCAGGAAAATCCATACAGATGAATATACCACAAACACACCCCGCTGGGTTTATACAGAAAACTCCCACAAAACGTACATTTCCCTCCTTTCAAAGGCATAACTGCTTTCGGATAAAAACTATTTCTCAAGCGGCTGGTAATAGTCTTAATTGTAACAGTCTGTTTGGTGCACAATCCCAATATAGAGTTAATTAATCAGCTTAAGCTCTATATTGGTAAAGCATGCCACATTCTTTCAATTAACTACCAAGACCCCCTTTGGACCTTAATAACTCAGTCCCCTGAGCCCCAAACCTTTCCAAATTTCAGGGGGTTACCTAGGATCACTTGAGGAAGCTCCCCTACCATTTTGGTCCTTTAGGACCCAGGGGAGCATAGTGTTTCATTTTGTTTCATTTCATTTTGTAACTAAACTACTTTAAAAATTCATTACAAATGAAACTACTACAAAAATGAAATGAAGCACTATTTTCCCATTTCGTGCCTATCTCTAGTCTGAATGTTATCATTGGCTGAGTAGACCAAGTGAATAAGGGGGAATTTGGTGACTTTATTCCTTTGCACATTCAATTGATTTCAAGTTAAAGCTCCAGTTTTGTCTTATTATACTAAGCAACAGGGTTTCAGCCATTGTGACATTTTCTATATCAGTCATTGTAGAGCCATCATATCGTTATCTTGTGCTCCACTAAGGTATCAATGAAAGATGAAAACACATGGTATGGGAGTGTTGGTCCCCCTCTGGTGTGTCTGGGCAGATATGGGGTGTGATTCTCTCCCACCACTGCCACGAACGTAAGACTTGTATTGTCTTCCATTGCAATCCATAGTATTGTAGTGTAAGAAGGGAAGTTTTTTGCAGGGAAGCTCCCTATCACCACAGCTTTATCATGCACCCTGTGCAAACTGCGCCAGTGGTTCTCATACTTGGATTGCCAGATATTCTTGGACTACAGTTCCCAGAAATCCTAGCTAGCACAGCTAGGGGTGAAGGCATCTGGGAGTTTTAGTCCATGAACATCAGAGGACCCAAAGGTTGAGAACCACTTTTGGGTGGCTTCATCGAGCTCTTGTACTTGAACAGATGCAATCCCTGCACAGCTTGCATTCAAAAGGCAGGCAGGCAGGCAGGCAGGCAGGAAGCCTATTTACAAATAGAGAGAGTAGAACTGATGAATGCAATGGGGGTGCAACCCCTACTGGGCTTAGGGAAAGGATGTGGAGAGCTTTTTAAGTGGGACAAATACATTAGAACACACAGCGTAACACATAAAATCCCATATCCTCAATGCTGTTTCTCAACAGTCAGTCAACAAAAGCCCACCTCACAGGAGACTTTGGCAGAAAGATCACATGGAGAGGGCTAGCATGGCACTCCTTGGAAGGAGTTGAACAGAATGGAAGTAGCCATTGGGAAGACACTTGGAAGAGACTGAGCCAGGTAATGCCATACTTCTGACATCTGTTGAAGTATCTTGGAACTAAGCAAAGCTGGTCCAGTCTTCTGCTTGTTCATCCACCACTATGTATTTATGTGGTTGGCAACTCCACCTAACTCTGCTGATGTTATCCGTCTCCCTCCACTCCTATTAACATAGCACTTGTAAACTATGAATGACAGAAGAGTAATGTTTATAATCAAAAAATTACTAATAGAGATGGGCACAAAATTTGTTATTCATTTCGTTACCTAACAAAACGAATAACAAACCCCAGAGTGAATTTAGAACGAACTGAACAGAACTGAAATTTTTTTTTGGTTCAGTTCAGTTTGGTTCGTTAATGGCAGCAATGTCTCCTACCTGTTGCTGGACAGTCTTCGGTCTCCCTGGCTGCAGGGAAAAGCCAACCGGCCCATGCTACAGCTGCAGTGTGGGCCACGTGGTCGGAAGTAAAAAAATTAAAAATAAAAATAAAAATAAAATAAAATAAAATAATGGAGCACCGACTGAGACCCAGGGGTGGCCTGGTCGACACCCTAAATATATATATATATATATATATATATATATATATATATATATATATATATATATATATATATATATATATATATATATATATATATATATATATATATATATATATATATATATATACTGCCCAGGACCCTGGGGCCCTGCGGTCGGTGCTTGGGGAAAAACTACAGCTGTAGCAGGGCTGGAATCCCGGAAATAAAAATAAAATAAAAATAAAAATAAAAACAAAATAAAGGATCACCTACCCAGCCCCAGGGGTGGCCGGAGCTGTGTTCTAAAATAAAGAAAAAATAAAGAAAGAAGTGCCCACCTGGCCCCAGGGGCCATGCAGTGGGCACTTGAAAACAAACAAACAAAAATTCCCAGCGCCTCAAAAAGCTCCTGCCACAGGTGCCAGGATCCACCCTTGCCACCGCCACCACGGAGCTGGCAGCGGCGGCGGTAAGATCCTGAACCCAAACTGAACCAAGGGTGGGCCCAGTCGAACCCTAACTATGGGTTTTCTTGGTTCATGCCCACCTCTAATTACTAACTTCAGAAAAATCAGAAGCAGAGAACAGACTTTATCGAATAACTAAGAAAATCACAGAAACAATGGAAATGTTCCTGGTTCAGGGCAGTGATCAAAACTCACTCCGAGTTGCACAAAACTCCCCAGTTGAATCTTATTTTCTGGTTCTATGTAACTAAGAGCTGTTTCTGAATGGAGCTATGGATGGATTGAGTTATCAATTCCTGGCCCGTTTTCATTTTGCATGTTTTGTCTATAATTCTATTCTATTGAAATTCCACATCAATCTGCTTTTAACAAAATGTTCTGAGAATAGGAATATAGTTTTTTGTGTTGTCTTTCAAAATATGTATTCAATAACATTTCCCATTCAATATTCATATGTTTTCAAAATCTATATTTAAATGTGTAGCCATTTTCAGACACAATGCACCTGGTTTCTCTTTTTTTTGGGGGGGGGGAGCTGGGCCTGCTGTCTTTGTGTCTGCACCTATCTATCAGTTGTGAAGATTGGGCCACTATCTCTAAGGATGGTGGCTCAGCTTGCTACCGTGTTAAGGTCCCACCTATGAGCTGGGCGGTGGGTGCACACAGAGAGTTGGATTATGTGGCAGAACCAGCTAGGGAGGCAATGGGGGCAGTTGGAAAGGTGTGGGGGCAGTGGAGGAGGACAGCAGAAGCAAGTAGGTTCTTCCCAGGCACAAACAATTGGGGGGGGGAGGGGGACAAAAGCAAACTGGTTCATATTTGCAGAGGATTGTGGTGGTTTGTAGTATGTATGTGGCCAGCTATGGACCATCATGAAACACTGATTTTCCATGAATTGCCCATGTCTAATCTGGACCTTTTATAGTAAAATAAAGTCTGACTTCCCACACATTTAGACATCACATACTCTCAATGGTCACAGAATTAATGGCATGGTCTCAATGCTCTCCCAAGGGTGTATCTAGGAGGTGCAGAAGGATGCATTTGCCCCAGGCACAGCAATCTGGGGGCACCTGGAGGGGAAGCAGGAGGAGGAAGGCTTGGTGACAGGACCCAGTCCGCCAAAGATGCCTCCTCCACACGCCATGTGAGTGGCAAAGCAAGCAGGCATGCAGGCATGCGGGGAGCATGGTGGCCGTGGCACCCTCCTCCTCCTCCTCCTCCTCCTCCTTCTCACATTGCTCTGGGCCCACTGCAGGAGAGGTATGCACACACACAAACTCCTGCCTGTGTGCCCACCCACGTGTCCGCATGTCCCACACCCATAGGATTGCCCCCCTTTGCTGGGTGGATGCGATGGGGTTGGGAAGGGCCAGGGGGACGCAAAAACAACTTTGTCCCCAGGCGCTCCAAAACCTTGCCACGCCACTGTGATCTCCTGCTGTAACTGGGTTGGATTTGGAACCTATTTGTAATAGATGATTATGAAACATTGATTTCAGCTGATGATGAAATCTTTTCCAGTCTGTACCTGCCTTCTGTTAGGTGCCACCCCTGCCCATTCACTTCTGCTTCTTGATTTCTGCTCCAGGTGTGACATGTTGTGCAAATGTTTCCCATACTTGTTTTTCAAGTGGCTCTTTAGAGCAGATATTCCCCAGAGTGTACTTTCTCTCCCTTTACTTGTGCTTTTTTTCTATACAAACAACAGATTGCTTTGCTGCTGTCCTTTCAATTCAAAAGATAACTTTGGTGGTGGTGGGGGGGGTGAGGGAAGTCCTACTTCACAGATGTCTGTTTTCTTTTCTTTTCTTGGAAGAAAATGGAAAATAAAATTGAGTAAGCTGATCCTTCCTGGATGTCCTTCTTGGCTGGTGTCATGCTTTATGGATCTGACTCTGAAGCCCAATTGAATGTGTTAGCAGCTACCAGCCCCAAATCTTACATGCTGAGTAATGGTCTAGACATCAGCCTGACCTCAGAAGGAAGACCCCTAAAAACTTCACTTGAGCACATTTGGCATGCAAAAGGCAAGGTCAGCTTCTTATAACTAACTTGGAAGCCAGGAGAATTCTGGCTGTCCCAGAGGATTAGATGTAAGGAGTATAACAAAGGACTTTAGCAAGGGAAACGATACGAAATGCCTCACTAATCCCCTCGTACCAGCCACCAAAATGACAATGAGGTGTTACAACATTCTTCTCCTCACTCACAAGGATGGCAAGGAATCTTCTGGAACTCCTGACAGATTTCTTACTGCGTTAAGAATGGCATTATACACAAATTACACAAATCACCCAGATTGCCTCAATTGTGCGAAATTGCCCCAAATTAAAATGCCTTCTGCTTTATTTGAAAAAATTGAAGCACTAAATAGGTTGTTTGTACCTCCCTTGAACATTGTACAATTATTCTGTGCTTGGGGTGTATGTGCTTTGCTTCTCAGAGGAAAAGGCACAAGTGGTAATTTACATACCTATTATGGCATAGGGAAAGCTTTCTGTCTTCGTGTGCCAAGAAAACAGATGAGGCTTTAAAATTACTCATGGATACGTCTCAGCATGTCCAAATGAGAAATTCATTGAGTCATCTTTCTATGCCTTAAAAAGTATGGCCTTATTTAAGATTAGCTTCAGGTGTTGAAGGCAGCAAATTAGCCCCAGCTTTCTCTACTGTCCCTTTAACTTGAAGTGTGCAGGCTACACATTGCCCCCCCCCGCAAGCTGGGTACTCATTTTACTGACCTCGGAAGGATGGAAGGTTGAGTGAACCTTGAGCCTGCTACCAGGGATTGAACCCAGGTCGTGAGCACAGTTTTACCTGCAGTACAGACATTTAACCACTGTGCCACAAGGCTCTTGTTTCAGTGAAACACAGCACTTCCCCTTTTCAATGCCTTTCAGTATGTTTTTTTTAATAGTAACCTCTGATGTCAACATTTTCTGCTGCAATGAAGGATGGTCCTAAGATGAACCAGAACTGAGGTAGAGGTATTTTCCTTGATCCATGTCAACACAAATATTTGGACCAAGAAAGTGGGACTTGGCCATGGACTGATAGGTGTAGCTATAGATCAGGCATCATTAGTGCTGGCTGGTTAACTCCATGAGTTAGGTATCTGGTTGTGGAAGCAGAATTTGGAAGTTCGATTCCCCAGAGAGACGAGCCAGTCTATGTGGCCTTGGACAAGCTGCACAGTCTCATGGTGGCCCCAGAAGAAGGGGAGTAGGGAACCACTTCAGAATACTCTGTACATTAAAAACCCTGGAAAGTTTTGATGTAAGTCAGAAATGACTTGACACATAATTATTACTATAATCATTAATAGATTGGAGAATATTTTAAAGAAGCCATTTGTGTGGGTACATACACTCCTACACATGCACAAATATGTGCACACACAACTAGAGGTGGGCACAAAACAGAAAAATGATGGTTCGGTACGATCTGTTTCAGGCCCCCCTCAGTTTGTTTTGTTTTGTTTTGTACGAATTTTTAAAACAAAAATTCATGCAAACTGAACTGGTTTGGGTTACCTGGCTGGTTGCAGCGGTGGTGATCCCAGTGGTGGTGGTGGGGGTGAGCTAGGCCTGCCTGCCAGCTGCTCAGCCACTCCAGCTGGCCAGTGGAGTTCCGGCTGTGGCGATCCTGGCAGCGGTGGTGGCCACTCAAAAGCCTCCTTGAGGCCTCAGCAGGCCGCACCTGGGCAGATTGGTGGTGGTGGCGGTGGGTGCCCAGAAGGCCCTGGCAGCGGCCCCTCTGGGCGGTGCTAGACATTGCTGCTGCTGCCTCCGGAGCCCTGTCAGCGGCTGCGCTGGGTGGCAGGAGGCCTTGCTGGGCAGCAGTAGGCCTCACCGCCACCTTCGGAGTCCCAGCGGCAGTTGCACCGGGTGGCTGGCGGCCTCCAAAACCCCCTCCATGGAGGCTTCTCATCTGTGCTGGCTGCTCTGGGATCTGGGAGGCAGGCGCGAGGCCTCCAAATCCCCCTCTGCAGGAGCTAGTAGGCTGCGGGAGCAGCGCTGGGTGGCCAGGAGGCCTCCCTGACCCGGACATCAGGAGGTAAGAGATGCCGGTCATGGGGGCGGGTAAAAAACGAATTGAACAAAACAGACATTTCTGCTTTGTTTTGTTTCGTTTTTCTTTGAGGGGGCTGTTTTTTATTCCTTTCATTATGTAATGAAATGAAAATGAAATGCCTCTTTATTCGTTTCGTGCCCATCTCTACACACAACCCCTCTTGACAGTCACAATGCTAGTTTCTCTCTTCCCCCTCCCTCTCCCCCTCCCCCTCCCTCTCCCTCTGTGTGTGTGTGTGTGTGTGTGTGTGTGTGTGTGTGTGTGTGTCCCAATTAGCAGGCATCCTGAAGATCCTGACAATAATTTAACTATCTCATGCATTATTCACTGTAACAAATAAAAGAGATTGTTCTTTTCATCAAAGGTAGCAAAGTAATGGATTTCTTCTCTCTGCCTCCATATGCTAAATAAATAATCCCTAGTCACCACTATTGTAGTTCAAGATGGATGCTGATTAATTGAGTGTGTAGGTTCCAGATAAATTGTGTGAGTTTGACAACAAGTTTGAATTGCATAGCTTAACACCAGCTGTTGGTATACATGTTCAATGGACAATGTTTAAATTCATACCAAGATACATGTATTGCTTTAAGTGTAAATAGTATGTCAAATATTTATTGTGGAAAAATAGAAGTCCATGTATTTCCTCAATATAAAAGACAGCAACATGGGAAATGGGTTTTTGACCAATTATTTACTGATTTCTATATAAAAAGATATACACACATATGCACACATGTGCGCACACACACACACACACACATTTGCATACATATATACACACATAACCCTTTCCAGAACAAAGCAATTATTAAGCATCTCTGGATCCATCATATGCTTGTAAACTCTGGGAATCTGAATTACTGGCTGGCTGCAATTAATAGCACAAGGAACTGGCATAGAGGAGAACAACCAGGGCCATAGACCCAGCCATGAAAATAAAGTGGAGCTTGCGTTCATCTCCAGCTTCACTCTCAAGTGGCATGCTACTGTCTCCTGATCATGTAAGTAATCTACAGGTGAAAAAAGTGAAAAGTAAAGCGTTCTGCTTATATACCGTCCCATACCACTTCAAGTAGTCTCTGGGTGGTTTACAGTTTAATTACAGTAATACAGGCTACACATTGCCCACCCCCAGCAAGCTGGGTACTCATTTTACCGACCTCAGAAGGATGGAAGGCTGAGTCAACCACGAGCCTGCTACCTGGGATTGAACCCCAGGTCGTGAGTAGAGATGGGCACGAATAAAAAAAAATTGCATTTTGTTTGTCGTTTGTCGTTTGGAGGGTCCGTTTCGGTTTGTTTCCGTTTTTCGTGAATTTTTTGAAAAAAAATTCTTTTCATTTTCGTTTGTTTTGTTACCATTTTGTTACCATTTATTTCATTTTTTGTGATTTTTTAAAAGGATTTTAAGCAATTCACTCAGATTGCAGTAACGGAAATGAAACGCACAACAAAATTTCCAGCATTTCTGTTCTTTTCGTTTCATTTTAGAGACAGAATTTGTTTGCCGTTTCATTATGTAACAAAATGAAAAAATGAAAACGGAAATGAAAAATTGTTCATTTCGTGCCCATCTCTAGTTGTGAGCACAGTTTTAGCTGCAGTACAGCACTGCGCCACAGGGCTTCATAAACCTTCTGAAAGCATAGGAAGTAGAGATGGGTGCTTCATTTTGGAAGGGGACTGCTTTTGAAATGAAACATTCCAGCACAGCTGGCATTTGGAGCACAGTCCAGCCCTCTGGAACAAAATCAACCATTGTCTTACCTTGCTTTATTTACCTCATGCTGGGTGAAACTCCAACCAGAAAGCAGCCTCCAATGCATCATCTTTCCCTCTCCCTGGTACTGGCCAATCAGACAGGGGGCGGGCGGGATGACACATGTCCTTGCACAGCTCCAGAAATGAAATGCTCATCTCTAATAGGAAGCTAACAATGTGTGCTGGATTGGCATTGTGGCAGCCTTGGGGAGGATAGAGAAGAGGGTGGATCGCATCAAATATTGGTACTCCCTGCTTCAGTGATTAGACTGTAAGCAATGAGGAACAGACTGCATAATGATTTCCTCATCCTAAAGGCAAATCCAGCTGCTCTGAAGCCTCACTATAGCAGCTTTTACTATTGTTTCGATCTTCGCTGATATGCCTGCCTATTGTAGTCAACAAATCAAAGCCCGAACAACCAAGTTTTACATGTCTCTAATGAATGTATTATTCTCTATCTTCTATGCAGCAATATATTGGGGGTGGTGGAGGGGAACCTAAGTAAGGAATATTGTGGGTAAGGAATTACCTAGTCTGATCCCAAATGCGTAGCTTTTTTAGTTTGCAGTCGGGAGAATATATCATTGAAACATGATGATCAAGCTGATATCTGGACTTCAGAAGAGAATGGATTGATCTAATAGTGAGCCATCAGAATATATTTGTCATTTTTGAAGTGCAGAATTCCTGTCCCCAAATTCTTGTGCTCTTCTATTTGGAGACACAAAGAAACCTACTAAAAGTAAATGTCAAATGACAAATAGTCCAAAAAAAAGCAAAAAAAAAACAAACACCCTTCTGATATTTCTAATTCTTAAATATCCAAAGAACAAGCAGCAGCCACTGTGATTTTACAGTTTGCATTGTTTATATTCTCCTGTAACATTGTAACAGAGAAAAGAGTGATGGGGTGGGTGAACTAAAGATCAAACTTTTAATAATTATTTAACCAACCCTAACCAAACCTGCAGTGAGGCCTGCAGTAGTATAGAGACTAGAGTGGTTTTCCTCCTCTTCTTTCAGAGGGCGATTACTGCCTCCCACAGAAAATGTTGATTAACATTCAGGATGATCCCTCAGACTATGTAAGGCACCAAAAGCTCACAACATAAAAGATTGAAAGAAAGATGTGAGGTGTGAATTTAATTTAATGTGCACTTTAAAAGAAGTATATTACATAATGGGCTATTTTCTCAGCAATGAAAATACCTAAGACATTTATCTGAAATGTATATGGGATATCTCTTTTGGAGGAGAAGCCTTCATCTGAACTAGAGATGAGCATGAACTAAAGATGGGCAGAAAACAAAAAATGTCACACAATTTTGTCATTTTGTTACATAATGAATTACTTTGTTACAAAATGAAATGAAAGAAACTGTTTTGGTCCAAACTGAACCCGGGGGAGCTTCCTTAGATTCTTCCCTGGAAGCTCCCCAAATTTGGAGAAGTTTGGTGTTCAGGAGGCCAAGATATTAAGCTCCAATGAGTTATTAAGCTCCACTCCAATTAATAGCTTCCTATGCTAAGTGCTTCCACTGTGTCATACTTTCCAGGCTGAACTTCAACCTGAAAAGTATACTACAGTGACAGGAGTACTAGTAAAGTTACCAAGCACATCTCCACCAGTTCAACCAGGGTGAGTAATTGCTTCCTCTGCACCACCTTTCCCTCCCATCCCAGCCCAATCAAAACCTCTTAAAAACACACACTTTTAAAATTACTGCTGGGGGTACCTACTTCGGAGTTTAATAACTCGACCCCTGAATACCAAACTGCTCCAAATTTGTGGAATTTCCAGGGAAGAGTCCAAGGAACCTCCTCAGTAACCAAATGTTTCATTTCATTTCATTTTGTTTCCAAAATTCTTTTGCTAGTAACAAAACAAAACAAAACAAAACAAAACAAAACAAAGCTACTAAAGAAATGGAACGGAATGGAATGGAATGATTTTTTTTCATTTTGTGCCCATCTCTAGCTTGAGCCTCTGGTTCAGTGGCTTGTGCCAGTTAGTTTACTGGCCGAACAGGTATTTGGGGCTTCCAATCCCTGCCTCCTTGGCTAGGCACCCACTCAGAAGCAGTGACTCTGCTATCCTGCCCCATCTCTTCCTGGTGCTTCCTCTGAGTGGGTGCCTGCCAGTAGAGGTGCATTTGGGAAGCACTGAACATCCGTTTGACTGGTAAACAAATCTGCACAAACTGACATACCAGTAGCTCATGCCCAACTCTAATCAGGACCCTTAAAGTTGAACTCATCCCCACCATTACAATCCTGATATCAACCAGCCCTGCCCACTGCATATTCAAATACAAACTCAAAATCATGTCTAGTTTGGCTCTAAGTCTGATTTGAAGACAGAGAGAAGCCTGGCATTATTTTGCCAAGAAGTTCATCAGAGGAAACCAAACAAAATAATTTCTGAGCCAGAGTTGTCTTTGGCCAAGTTTTGAATTGGCCACCTGAAGCTGAATTGCACATTGTCCAATTAGTGATGCTTTGTGAGCCAGACATTTCCTTCTGGATTGTATTAATTACAAGCCATGTCCCCAAATTAAACTCTTTCTTTCACTGTCTCCCCCCCCCTCCAGCATAATCTAATAGCTTTTTGTCAGTGTTCGTATCTATTTTAATAGACCTAAAATGTCAGATGTGTGAAGTATAAATCACAAGAGCTGTGAAACACCTCTCTCTTCCCTGCAGTAACTTAAGATCTTTTCTGGACTGCACCATTCTCCCCCCAGCCCCCAGCCCCAACACCTCCTGGAGGACTATCGCAAGCACGCCCGCTACTCAATAAATGTGGTAATACAATCTTCAAATATGCGCTTGTTCCCAGAAGTTTCAGGTATTTCATTGCCAATAACTTTCTAATTTGGCACATTAAATATATTGAATAACCTGTCAGAAACAGCTGTGAATCTGACAGGAGGGAGAAGCAGCAGGAGGAGGGCTTCAAACCCCTAAAAAAAAAATCCAGCGTAAGCAACTTTCACTTGTTTTGCTCTAGAAGCATTCTGGTTGTCTCTTTGGGCACACAAACACACACCACCTTTTTCTTTTGCAAAGAAAATATTCAGTGTCAATAGCCATTGACTGCCTTTTCTAGAAAGTGAGAGAAACTTTAAAAAAAATCCTTTGAGAATGATTTTTCACCTTAGGAATGCTGTGGTCAGCCACCCATGCCACACAAATGGGTTTTCTGCTTTCTTATCTGTCCTCCCACCCCACCCTTGTGGCAATTAGAAAAATCTGTAGACTGTATCCTTTCTTTGACTCCTCAAGTAATGTTGGGTCGTGAAGTTTGAGAAATATCAGCATTTCCATTTTATTATCAGTCATTTCAGGCCTCCTGGGATTTCGGAGGACATTAGTTACAAGCAGTGCTCTCACTACTGAAGAAGACAAGGCAAACCTCAGAAAGAGATGAAGTGACAGAATAAAAGCTGGTGAAAGCCGTTGATGACAAAGATTATGGAAGCGTGAAGGAAGTCGCTTCCATGTCCCTATCAGAGGGGAATGGCAGACCTTTGATGTGTGATTTAATGGCCAAGACAAGTCATAAGCTGACCAGACATTTCAACATCTTATCATCTTTCACCTGGGCAGTGTGAATATTAACACCGGCAAGGTGCTTCACACTAAGGCATTTCCAGCTTGTAGTTAAAGCTAAAGGAGAAGATGACACAAAGCACATACTTACACAACAGAAGCTTCTCAAGCACACAGAATGGTAACAATAATGGCCATTTCCACATATGTCTCTTTCAAGTCAAGTTCAATTTCTGGCAGCATAACTTGTTAAGATCAACAGAGTGACAGGAAGCCCTTTTGAGAAAAGAAGTCACATTAGTAGCTGGTCTTGCTTCATTCTCATGCAAACTAGTCTGTGGGAAAGACAAGTGTTCCCCAATTTCTACTGCAATTGAGGGGAAACAGTCTTTCCAAGTCTGCCAGCCCATTCTTCACATAGCACCAGACCACCATTCTGCAGTATTTTCTGGACCTAATTTTTGTTTTGGGAACATTCTGGAGGAAAAAGATGACCATTGCAACAGACAGCAACAACAACAAGTGGTGATCATGGTAGAGGTGAGAAATAAGTATTACAGAATATTCTTACGAAAAGGTCTTCTGACAAAGGGCAATTTGGCTTTAGTTAAATTGCATGGGCCTCCTGGAAAAAAAGTGCATCAATTGCTATCAACCTGGGATAAGAATCTTTCCTAAGGGCCTTTTCACACGATTCTAAGATCCACTGGCCACTTAAATTTGGACCAGAGATCTTGAGGGTTTGTCACTGGTCCTCTGTTCCCACCCCCTCCGCACTCCTGGCTGCTGTTTGTGTGAGGGGAGGGAGAAAAAAAGGAAGAAAAGAATGCCAGCTCACCTCCGTTCTGCTGGCAGCATTCCAGTCTCTTAAGTATATCTTAAAGGGGCGGGGGGCAAAAAACAAACAAACAGAAGCCCGGCACTCACTATGTTACATCCGCATCAAGGAATTTTTCACCCCCGGAGGGCAGGTACTTGAAAAGTGCGCTGGGACGCGCTTAGGTGGGCATGGTCGCACTTAATTTTTTGTAAACTCCGGAGCTGGTGGGGAAACAATTTTAAGCTCCGGATCTGGGAACCATTTGCCGCAGATTTTAGGGGTCGTGTGAAAAGGACCTAAGTGGTGGCTTGAGATTACTGTCACTTTTCTTTCCTGATGAAGCTGTTTGGATGAGCAGCGAAACGTTTCTATCTGTCAAAAAAAGAAGTCCAGTAGCCATGACTCAGCTTCCAGATAAACTCACCTGGATGACTGAGAATCTTCACAGCCATATTCTTTCCTTCCAGTTTTCCCAAGGACAATGATAGTCATAAGGTGGAGTAGGGGTATTGTTGAAGTTGCATACTAAAAAGCCACAAAAAATTTAGCCCACAGAAAATGCTGTTGTTGATGGTGACCTTGCTTCTGAGGAAAGGCTAAAACATTTGGGACTCTTTAGTCTGAAAAAGGCTCCTGATGGGAGATATGATTGAGACGTATAAAATAATGCAGGACATGAGTCAAGTAGATAATGGGACATTCTTCTCCCTCTCACAAAATACCAAAATTAGGGGACATCCACTCAAACTGTTGGTTGGGAGAGTGAGAACAGACAAAAGAAAATATTTTTTTTACCCAGCGTGTTTTTAGTCTGTGGAACTGCCTGCCACAGGATGTGGTGATGGCATCTGGCCTGGATGCCTTCAAAAGGGGATTGAACAGATTCCTGGAGGAAAAGTCCCTCACAGGTTACAAACCATGATGGAGATGTGTAATCTCCAGGCTTAAAACTGGGGTACTTCAAGGGCCAGATGCAGGGGCAATTTAGTCTGGAAAAAAGGGCACCTGATGGGGGATATGATTGATTCTCATGCGCTCCCAGAGGCATTGGTGGGGCCACTGTGAGATCCAGGAAGCTGGACTACATGGGCCTTTGGCCTGATCTAGCAGGGCTCTTATGTTCTTATGTTATGTTCTTATGACAGAAAATGCTGGTGGTGATTTCACGGGCTATGGTGAATCTGTTCTGCAGTTTCATCTGAACTTTGCAGATGCTATCTGACCAGCTGAATCATCCCCCATATACGTTCAGCACCTTGGTGAACTCCTGTGCATAATAAAACACATAGCACATTCCTTGCCTCCATGAAATCCGTGTTTACCAGCACCCATGACTCCTAGCTCAGTGGGCTCAGTGGAGCATTTAGAGGAGAAAGCTGTTAGGGTTGTTGTTGGTGCAAATCCTGACATAAATTAGCAGATATGCAGCAAAAGATAAGAAAAATGGAATTTATTTTTTTCCAAATGAAGAGCCCTCCTCATTGCAGCTAAACTCCATTATAATTCTCATGCATCCCTATTGCTAACACATTTCACTTATAATAAGCAATACTTACTCTGTGATTATTCATTTTAAATTCAAGGAGCAGAAATGAATCTGCACATCAAAATTGGTATGTGGTTATACATCTATGTATGTGTGAGTTGTGTTACATATTCTTAGCTATATTCCACTGCACAATAAAAAGATAAAGGGGGGAAATATACATCAAAGGCATGTCAAATACAATTTCGAAATTGCAAAAGAAAATTCTTAGTTAAAAATTTATATAGAATGCATCAAAATTATTTTTGTAGAGTTATTTAGAAACTTCTCTGTCACAATACACTGTGATACTTATATATATATAAATGAACTTTTTTTAAAAAAAAACTATTTGATTTATATTCTTTAAAATAACAGGAAGGAGACAATACTCTTAGGAGTTTAGTAACCAACTATGAAGGCTGTTTTCCAAACACTCTGGAGTGTAGAAAGACCCTGCAGAGGCCAGCAGGCATGAAGGCACTCATTAGCAAGCCAACAGTGGGGAAGCTTTGGACTGCTGTTCCCATAACCATCCATCACAGACTACTTCAGCTAGTAGTCTGTGTTGGAAGGTCTTCCAGGAAGTGAAGACCAACAAACTTACAGACCCTGGTTTCCCAGCCCTTGCAATAAGGCCTTCTGAACTATTCATCACTTTTCCATTTCAAATACATCCTGAAATTGAATATTCACTCACATGCTCCAACTTAGGCATGTAAGCCTTGTCAGCTACTTTTCAATGCTGTGAAATCATGCATTTTTGTCTCTGTAGAGGAAATCTTTAAGTTTCACTCCCTTTACACTGGCAATGAAAAGAAAAGTATAAGTTGCTTTTGTACTTCTCTGTAAAAATGTATGAACTGCTTCATAGACTGAAGATCCACAGATTGTTTGCCAAATTGATAGTCCCACTGCATTCCAGAGAAAGAAGGATACTGAACAGAGAAGAGACAGCTTGGAAGAAAGGTCAATAAAAATAGCTTCTAAGGGTGAGCTTAAAAAGTTTCTATATCCAGATGTAATCCCGCCAAGAAATTGTGGGGATCACCAATGAGAGGCAAGTAGCAATCCTGTTTATGAGTTTCCAGAAGAAACCTGCTAGCATTTGGGCTGGAAGACAAAACCTGATTGGAAACAAAAGAATATATCCTTGGTTTGAATGCTGCACTCACAAGGAGTTAATATAAATGGCCATATCCTATTGCTTAGCATAGTAAAATGAGCCAGAGTAGACCCACTGAATCAATGGAAATTTAGGGAGTCACCTCCTTTTTAATTTCCATTCATTTAAATTGGCTTACTCTAACTGCGACTTACTATGTTAATGTAGCAGTTAAAGTGGGACCATTGAACAAATGAAGATTTAGTAAGTTTTTTGGAATTTCCATTGATTCAAATGGGTCTACTCTAACTGCAACTTTCTGTGTTAAAATACAGTAAGTCACAGTTAAAGGAGATCCATTTGAATCAATGGGACATACAAAAGACTTGACTTACTGCATCTCCATTGATTCAGTGCACCTATTCTAGTGCAATTTACTATTCTAAGCAACAGGATGTGGGTTAGTAGGTACTAAATCCACTTTTCATGTGCAGAGTGACCATGTGAAGACAATGCCCTGAGTTGTGTCTGTACATAGAGGATGCTGTCTTCTTCAAACTATGTCAGGAAGGCTTTGAGGACATCTTTAAACTAAGGAAATGAAGCAACCTAATTCTGCCCTCTTGATAATTGCTCTTCTCACATGGAGAGAGACAGGCAGAAGCAAGCAGTGGCTTCTCTAAGTGTGGTCTGTCTCCACATGACCAGAAACTCTGATTGCTCAGGGTAGAAAACCACCACTGAGAGCACTGATGCATAGCAGAGGACATGGTTAAATTATGAACATTAATTGGGAGGCAATTGGGGGTTTTGGAATTTGAATAAAGTCATGTAGTAGTCTCATAATATTTGAGTTGGTGTATGCATCCTCTTGGGAACACTTGCAATTAGAGATGAGCACAAGATGGAAATATAGTGTTTCATTTCTTTTTGTTAATAATAGATTTCTAAACGAATTTTTGTAACGAAGCAAGACACTTCGTAAGGCTATAAAGAACGGGAAGCTTTCCTTTTGTTATTTCACAGGGAGCCCACTGCTCATAAACCAAAGACCCTCAAACCTTCCAATCAATGTGCTTTTCAGGCAAAGAACTCACTGTAAACAAGCTAGAATCCAAATAGCTAGCTGCTCCACAGAGAGATAGGAGAGATAAACAGAGCTGATCCACAGGTCAGCCAGGGAAGGAAAGAAAATATTTTAAAAAAATAACCTCCACAGTTCTACTTAAACAGGAAAGGAAAACAATCAGTTCAAATTAACTTGCAGACACAGCCAGCTAAGGGAACAGCTCAGCTCCTGGCTAGTATCAGGAAGATCAAGATTGGAGATAAGCTATCTCAACAGCTGAGGCACAGAAAGAAAGGAAAACAATCAATCAGTTAAAAGATAAACCTCCTGTTCTCAAGATGGCTGGATCAAGAGCCTAGGATGAATAGTTTCATTTCCAAAACAAAAAATGGTGTTTCATTTCATTTCTTGGTGACATGCTGTTTGCTGTTTCATTTCATTTTTAAAGGTTTTGTAACCTTACAAAACGACAAAACAGTGTGTCATTTTTCGTAAGGTGCCCATCCCTGCTTATAATCCATTTTAAGGTGTTGTAGATTTGTCAAGGGGGCTACATGGCTTTTAAAGCTGCTGCACCCACCTTCATGATGGTCATGCAGTGCTTCTGTTATGGTGACAAGCAAAATTTACATTACACACAATTTGTATGTAATTGTGTGTAAATTCTGCTGTGGTGACAAGCAGAATTCTACATTACACACAATTTACATTGCCAAAAGTGTTCTCTAATGTCAGAATGATTCAAACTAAATCAATTCCACAAGTGAATTAAAAGAAATGACCTTCTTACCACCCAGTAAAATAATTCACTTTCAAACCAAAAAACATACTTCGGAGGCAAGGGGGATGAGTTTTATGTGTCATGTACTCACACAAAAAAGATTTGAAACATGCTAAACCCAATTCAATTGCAGGGCTTTCCCCCCCCCCTAGTGTAACCATACTCAGAGATGCTCTTTTTCAGACCATCAGACTAGTGGCCTAAAGTAAGCTGTGATGGGGATGGAGGGACTCCTTTGTGTGAATAATGGATCCAAAAGTCTGTTCCTGGACATTGTTCTGAACCAAAGAGAGAAGATGGTATCTTTCTTCTGATCGTAACTGCTGCAGAATAGAAACCTCATTTGTGCAAGTGGGGATTGATCAGTTTAAGGCTCTGGTGGAGCTGCAGAGCACATCCTTTGCAAGCCATATTGGCTCCTTAGGCCTCAGGGCACCAGGAATACTCAACACACAATGAAAAGAGCATCAAACCCTTCCTTTTCCATTGCCATATTCTTTGTTTGACATGGGTTAAATGCTGCTGCCCAGCTTTTCTAAGCGCCATCTACTCTCCCCCAGCCACCTGGCCCATTTAGCAGGCTCCATGCACCCTTCTTTGTTGGTGCATGCCAATCCATGCTGGATCCCGGCCAGGCCTTCCCTGTCTGCCCAGTGGGGGGATGGAGGGTTGTGGAAGTGCCAACCAGGCTCCAGTGTTGATTGGTGCATGGCCAACAATTTATTTATTTTATTTTTATTCATTTTAGAGTATTTTACCCTACCTTTCTCCTTGGAAGAAGGCGGCTTACTGAATTAGGGATAATATACAGTCCAGTACAATTAAGACACATTCAAGTATTGAGTACAGGGAATTGCAGGACATCTTACAGCATCAAAAACAACATTATGTTAAAGCTACAAGAGAACACGAGCAGTTAAAGGGGAGTAAAGTTTCATGTAAAGTTAGGAGTGATGGAAACTAACATTGAAAACTTAGTTTCAATGTAAACCCATAAGGTTATAAGTAGTTATAAACACAAAGTCTATGTGATCCTGTAGATTCATATAAAAGACATATAGTAGGTAGACCATCATTCAGGGAAAGCAAAGAAAGACACTGGCGATGTACAGAGCACAGTAAGTGGAGTGTATGGCTTGGGGGGGGTGTAGATGGGGCTTAGAGAGAACTGGTCAGTGGAGCTTCATGCCATCTCTAGTGGAATTGCAGTGCCATTTTAAAGCCAACAATAAATTAAAATAAATTGAATACGATTTAAAATGATGTATAATACATATAGTTTAAATTATTATTTAAATCCATACATCCTAAAATGTCTTCTGGCTTCCCAGAACTCTCTCTAAAGAGGTACATTTCAGCTGTTTGGAGATGTAAAGAAGGGAAGGGGTCAGCCATCCTTCCTGGGAGAAGAAATTCTGAGATCTGGGAGCAGCCACAGAAAAATGTGGGTCATCACCAGACATGCTTGTGAGAGTGGTGGGACCGAGAGAAGAAATGGCACCATTTCATTAAAGGTATCAACTAGAGCAGTGGTGGCAAACCTTTGGCACTCCGGATGTTTTGAACCACAACTCCCAGAATTCCAAACCTGTATTGCCAGTGGCAGAGGACTGTGGGAGTTGTGGTCCAAAACATCTGGAGGGCCGAAGGTTTGCCATCCATGAACTAGAGACATGCTTACACCATCTGTATTCTCACTCATTTGGGGCAGAACTTCAGACACGGCTCTTAAATATGGTTTTGCGAATTTTTAGCAGTGGTTTGATGTTTCAGTGCTTCAGCATGATCTGATTGGTTTCCTTTGGATGTTTGAGCACCACCTTGGTGACTGCTGTGGAAATGAAGTATATCTTCATTTATAAATCAATCAATCAATCGCTATAGGGAAAGACAGCTATCTGACAAAATGCCAGATTCGGTGGATCGTGATATTGCAACCCATATGTTCATCCAAGCTCAAGTAATTTAATAAAGGAATTTATTAAGACTGAACTCCTTCAATGTTCCTCAAATTACAAGAGGTAATAACATAAGTCTTTAAAGGGTGTATACCCTGTGTATACATGAAGCAGCAGAGAAACTGAGGAATGTGGTCTTTGTGCAATCCTATACATACAGAGAACTGTCTTAAAACAAATATACAAATAGATGCCATCAAATATCCTTTTAAAAAATATTCCACAAAATAATTCTGAAGGATGCTGATAAATTTTTAAGTAATGTTTCCTTCCTGAATTGTATAAAATTATCTCCAGTGATCCTTTGATGCATATACAATTTTATGTATTTATTTATTTTCACTGCATCTTATGAATATTTTCAAAAGAATTTGTTTGTTTGTTCTGAAAGATCTCTGAAACAGTAAGAGCCAGGAATATGAAATTTTACATGGGTTTTCACAACTTAAATAAGTGAGTAGGTCATTGCTCAAAATGGTTTTTTTTTCACTTCCTCAATTAGCCACACTAGTAATTAAATTTCAGAGTTCCGATAAGCTTCTGCTAACTCTCTTTTATATTTTCACACTACAAAATAGGCAGTAATTTTAAAATAATCCGCCCCAAAAAAAATGATTTGGGCACTAGGACATGCTATGATGCAAACAAACATCAAAAACTCATTCAAGGTGAAAATATTGCCCTTTTGATTGTAATAACTGGCTGACTTTGTGAAATAAATATCCCCAATGCCTAAGCAGGAAGCCCCATTTCTTTGAGAGTGAAAGTGAGTACCAAGGGGAATACTAGAATATTCTAGTGAGTACTAGAATGGAAGCAGGGGGAAAAAGACTAGTATGAAAAATAAATGGAGCAGGGAAAGTGACAGAAAAAGCATTGTGGAAAGAATGGTTTCTAACAGAAGTGTAGCTTCCTATTCGAGAAGATATTATGGTTTATATCTGGTGTTCTTGTGGAACTACTAAGGAAGGGTCCCCCCCCCCTATGTTATTTTTTCTAAAGTAACATATTATTATTTTTAAAATATGAGTTTCAATGCAAGGTAGCAGAACCCGTGTACCAGAAATGAATATTTCAGCATTATTTTAGGCAAATGCATCCTATTGGCCTATATTTTCAGCATAAGCTGGAAACTGAATAACTGATAGCGGCTCAGAAATACTTGGATCATGCACTCAGATTATGCACCTGGGCATGCAACAGCTAGCCAGAATACAGTTAGAGTCATTTGGGCATTTCCTTCTATGCAATAGGCTCTTGGCCACTGAAATCAGGAAAAGCAAAACAGAGAAAAAAAGAGCAGTAAACAAAATTAAGCATAAACATTGGGTTCAGATGGGAGCATCCAAAGCTCAAGCTGAATTAAATCCCTTCTTACCCGTTGCTAGTAATGAAAGAAAACAAATAATAAACAGTATTATTAAAAGTGAAACATCTTTCACTCCAAAGTGATTAGAGCTGAATGCTTTATGAGTTTCTAGATGGAGAGCCCCTCACTCTAGAAACTAGAAAGCACAACATGGTTTTGCTCGTTCACTGCATTTTCCATTGCGAAAAAAACAGACGGAAAGGATTTATTTATTATTATCTATATTTGTCCTTATTAATTGGCCAACTTCCACAAGGAACTCTGGCCAGTGTACAACAAATTATAAAACAAAGCAAGCAACCCCCCCCAAAAAAACACACCCAGAAACAAAATAAATCAAATAAAAAGATAAGATACAAAAACAGCATACACGCAGACAAGCACAATTCCGGCAAGAAAGAGGCTAGGGTAGACAAAAAACAACTCAAGTAAATATTGTCATGCACTCAGCAATCACTGAAGCGCTCCCGAAAAAGCCAGGTCTTTAGAGCTCTCCTAAAGGCCAGCAGAGACCCTGCCTGTCTTATCTCTGGTGGCAGAGTATTCCAAAGTGCCAGTGCAGCCACTGAGAAGGCCCAGAGCAAAAGGGAGAGAGAGGCTCTGGTCGGTCGGAATAAAGCTGAGATCCGCTCCACCAGATAGTCAGGTCCCAGGCCATTGAGGGTTTTGTAAACCAAAAACCGTACCTTGAACCGTATTCGGGAGGCAACGGGTAGCCAATGCAAGTGAGCCAGGATGGGGATGATGCGGACAAACCTGCCCACACCAACCACCAGCCTGGCTGCTGCATTCTGTACCCACTGCAGTAATCAAACAAGAGTCAAGGGGAGCCCCATGCAAAGAGTGTTGCAGTCATCTATCCTCAAGATCACCAGTGCCTGCACGACTGTCCTAAGGGAATCAACGTCCAGGTATGGGCAAATCTGGGTGATAAGCCTAAATTGGTAAAGGGCCGCCCTGAACACAGATGCCACCTGGGCTTCCAGGGACAAAGCTGGATCCAGGGCCACACCCAGACTCCTTACACACTCCAACAGCTGGAGGGTCAATACCCCCATACTGGGGAGAGGACCACTGTATCCACCTCAGTCTTCCCGGGGTTGAGCTTTAAGCCTGTTAGTCCAAAAATTAAAGAGCTTTGCAAAACAAAGATGTTATTTGAAGCCCTGGCAAAATCCAGTGAAGCAGGCTGCTTGGCAATGTCATAAAACCTTGTTTGGAAAAAGTGAGTACTCCTATTGAAAAAGACAGTGAGAAAGTGGGGGAAAAGGCTCTGCTACCTGCATGGCAGGTCTCTGAATACAAACACAAGCAACCCAGTCACGTGAAGAGATTACATGTATAGAACAGTGACAAAAGATCAGGAGCAGAGCTGGGCATCATCATCATCATCATCATCATCATCATCATCATCATCATCATCATCATCATCATCATCATCAAAAACAACAGCAGCAACAACAACAACAACAACAACAACAACAACAACAACAAAAGAACCAAGAAGTTCATCAAAAAATTGCTGGTTAATTGGTTTGGGTTGATTTGGGTTCATCAAAACTGATGAACTGAAACAAACTGAACCAGCAAACTTTAAAAGTGTTTTTTTTGCCCATTTCTTCCCCACTTGCCCCCACAGCCTGCCCCCCACCCTTTTCCTGCTGCCCCTCACCCCCTACCTGGTGCTGCTGCCCCTTCCTCCATTATCCTCCCCAACGGGAATAGCATGACCTTCCAGGAGCCCAGGTACTTCCTTCTGTACATGCACTGGGGGTCCCAAGTGAGCTTGCTGATCAATTGGGACTGTAGGACATACGGAGAGTATGAACATCTGCAGAAATAGCAGGGCCAGGTGCAGGATGGCAAGCCAGGTTACTGTCTATGGAGATAGCAGTGGTGCAGCAGGAAGAGGAGGGGGTGGCAGCACAAAGTAGGAAGGTGAGGGAGGCAATGGGAAGTGGACCGGCAGGTGGCAGGGGTGGAAGTTTCCCCTCCCCTCAGGCAGGATTTTTTTAAAAAAAATAAAGATGCGAGTTTCCTTTTTTAAAGTAGAGAAAGTTTGTAGTTTGTAGGCAACTATAAACCACCACGAACCACCATTTTTTCTGCTTCATGCCCATCTATACTCAAGACCAGTCTGTGCTCTCTCCTTATCTATCCACCATCTTAAAGGGACTGTTATCTCCAGAAATTATGCCTTTTTAAACCACACTGGCATGGCCTAAATCCCACTTTATGCTGGTTAGCATAGGGATCACGGTGGCCAAAGGTAGCTCATTGTGACTTAAATGCATTGTAGCTCTGCAGTTATGGTGGTAAATAAGATCTAAGGAATGCATCATAACCCACCCTCCAAATTACACTGTAGAAGCCCCTCTTTTGGTGGAGCTGTTTTCAAAGACATGCTGGCCAAAAGTATTATTATTCAGGGTAATTATGCTTTATAACCCTCTTAACATATGAAAAAGAGTTTGGGAATTAATCCTTGTGGGTGATGCCATTTCCATCAACTTGTTGACCAACCACCTATCTTGCCATAATCAAGGTCTCTAATCAGAAATTAGGTGCTGTTCATGTTCCTTAAATTCTGTCTTACATTTGAACCAGTTCCTCATTAGCAACACAATGATTGCAGACAAGATTAAGTAGCCTCTGAAGCGCTGAGGAAATAAGCTCCTTTATTTCCTGAGAACAGTACCTTTCCCTGTCACTGATTTGTGACTGCCTGGTCGACTGATGAACCTCAGAGCACCAACAGAATTAGCCAAACTGTGGTCCAATCAAAGGAGAATTGGCCACTATGCAATTTGTTTGATTGTCAGCTTAAAGTTGGCATTTATCCTTAAATAGCTTTGATTTGCAATGTCCCACTATTGAAGCAGTACCTGAAAAGCAGTCAGTAAGGGCCTGTTAATACTGTTAAACATTTCAGTACTTTTTTTTTTAAAAAAAACTATAACTCCCAGAATTTAATCAGACCATATAGACACTTACACTGCTTGCCGTGGGTTGTCGGAGTTTTTATTTTAAAACCAGTTCTTCTAAGATTTGAGAATGTATACATTGATGACTAGAGATGGGCACAAAATGAATTTTTAATCCCTTTCATTATTCGTTATTCATTTCATTAGCTAACCAACCCATCAAAGAAAAATGAAACAAAACGAAATGGAAATTTCCATTTTGTTCGCTTCATTTTTCGTTCCTGGCACTTACCTTGTCTGATGAGTGGAGTCCTCATCCTGTCCCTGGGCCCTAGGAAGCAAGTGTCTCTCAGCTGTGTGTGTGTGTGGGGGGGAGCCCCAGCATGGGGATTTTTTGAAAAAAAAAATCAAAAATAAAATAAAATATATTTTTTAAAAAGTGCCGACCCAGCCCAGGAGCCACATGGTTGGCACAATAAATTCAAGAAAAAAAATAAAAACATCACTGATTGGGCCCCAGGAGCCACGTGGTCAGTGCTTTAAAACAAAAGAAAACAAAAGTAAAAAAAAACCCAACTGCCAACTGCGCCCCTGGAGCCGTGTGGTTGGTGCTCTAAAACAAAATAATAAAATTTTAAAAAATGAGCACCAACCCAGCCCCAGGAACCACGCAGTCGGTGCTTGAAGAAAAAAACCAAGGCACTGCCCCCAAGCCAGCAGGATTGCCCCCCACAGCCACCGCCACCACCGCCTGGTAAGTCGGACCCGAACCAGTTTGGATCGGTTCGTGTTCGTATGAATTTTTTAAAAAATTCGTACGAACCTGAACCAAACCAAACCAAGGGTGGGCCTGAAACAGATGAACCCGAACCATGGGTTTTCTGTTTCGTGCCCACCTCTATTTATGAGCAAAATGCATTCTCTGGGTATACAGAGCTGAATTTTTATTTATTCACTTATTTGTTTTAAAAATACATCTGCAGTCAATTTATGCATCTGCAGTCAATTTATGCAATTAATGCATGCTCATAAGTCGAACAACTCATATGTAGAGTAGCCGTATCTAAAAAATAAAAAAGTTAAAAAGTTAAAAAAATTGTAAGTAGAGCAAACAGCATCTAAAATTTATAAGGCATCAGTTAAAATGCTAATGGCTTTCTGCTCGTAAGTCAAATTGCTTGTAAATACAGCCACTCATAAGTAGAGGTACCATTGTATTGTCCCTCATTACTGTAAGCAACCTTGGGTCCTTTTCCAAGGAGAAAGGTGGGGTAAAAATACTCTAATATAAAATAAAAATAAAATAACTTGTAGTTTCAGAAGAATTTTTTGCATTTGTAATTCCACTTACAGGAAATGTTTAGGATCATATTACAGCAGTTTTGCAGCACTTAGATTTAATCTCAGAGAGAAATGAGGAGTGCAATTTTCATCCATTGCATTTCTTTCTTTTTTAACTGTCCAAAATGCTTTTTATTTTATACAAAATACAAATTACAAAAAGACAAAATATCAACAACAGTACACCCCTTGACCAACAGGGCCACTCTTCTTACATTCATTATCCTCTCCCCCCCCAGGACAAAAATGATTGTTGCGCGGAAGCCTTACCTTTATCTCTTACAAGCACATATTCAATAAATCTATTCCAAATACCATAAAATATGTTTTCATTTCATTTCTTTATAAGAAACATATATGCAAACTTTTACATCAATAGAGAAGAAGGGGGAAATATTTTGAAAATCTGAATGCGGAAGAAGGGAAAACAGACAGATCAAGTCAGGAATTTAAAGGACGTCTTTTGAAAAACTAACATAAAATGTATTCAAAGTTCATGGGCATTCTACCACATTATGCTGATTTAAATTGCTATATGTCAAACAAGCACAACAGGGTTCATTTTATGCCTGAAATGGCTGTACTTATTTAATCTGGTTGGTGCAGATTGTTGAGTGTAATAACAGATGAGAGTGGAACACGGATCACCCAGAGTCAACATGACTGTGGTTCACTATCTATATGACACAGGAGCTGTAAGCAATTGGACCTCCCATAACCCACAATTTAAGTTTCAAAGAGTTCACGTTGGAAAGCTCCTGAAGGCCCATGTTTATGAACTACTGGCCCATGAGATTGTATTGACTATTCCTTGTATTTGTTGATTAGCTTTAAAAGAGAGAGAGAATGGTTGAGATCTTAATGGAAATACTGTCTTTTAACTTATGTCTTTTTCCTTTCCCCATAAGAAGACCTTTGGTTTGCCATTGCTTTCTGAAAGGAAAAATGATCTCGGGGGAAAGTTGCATAAAATGTAAAATGGCTGCAATAAATTAAAGGTCAAGAACATGAAAATGAATGAAAAGCTGAGCAACAGTCCACGCCTTTAGGCCTTCCAAGCCATTCATTGCCGTACTCTGCCATATCCTCAGCACAGCACATGATGGCTTCTACCTAGACTTCACCTAGCATGCATCTATTGTACCCTTAGGATTTTCCATTTTCTCCACATTAACTTTTTATCCAATAGGAAGTATGGCTCAATTCTCAAATCACTCTGCACAAGATGCTGAAGTATCTTTTCTTTATTTAGGGTGCCGACCCGGCCACCCCTGGGGGCGTTCCTTTATTTTATTTTTATTTTTATTTTTATTTTTATTTTTATTTTTATTTTTATTTTTATTTTTATTTTTATTTTTATTTTTTACTTCCGACCTTTCAGCGTGGGCCAGTTGGCTCCCCCCCCCCCCGGTTGCTCCTCCCTGCAGCCAGGAAGACCGGACCAGGAAGACCAGCACCAGGTAGGAGACATCTCTGGCACTGCTATTAATGAAACAAAACGAAACAGCCGTTTTTTTTTTCAGTTCGGTTCAGTGTGTTCTAAATTCACTCTGGGGTTCGTTATTCAATAACAAAACGAATAACAAAATGAACTAAAAGTTCATTTCACGCCCATCTCTAGTTCTGATTCCTTGCCTCATTTAGACAGTTCACATGAAGAGGATAGGTCCTCTGCTTTGGCTTGAGCATTTGGAGCAAGAGATGGGGAACAGAGTCTTGGAGAGAAAATGTGACTGTTTCCTCTTTGGTTTGTGCACCCATAAGTGTTGCAGAAGTCAGTCTGTTTCATTCTCTTCCAAGTTTAAATTGTTTGCACTTCAAACTCTTTGTTCTAAATCTGTTGGTCTTGATGAAAGCAAATCCGCTGAGATAATAGGATTTGTTATAAATGTTAAAATAAATCTTACTAATTCAGAAGGTTTGAGTGTTCTAGCTGGGACTAACAACCAGATTTAGCAACTTTGTCCTGAATTTGAAGATATCATATTGGTCTGCTGAATACAGGGGGACCAGGACATTTTTGCCAATGCATTCTAGTTACTTATGGGACTCACAGACTGATCTAAGGTGTTTTTTGCATGAATAGGTGGTCATAAGTAGAGTGGATAGTGTGGAAGGAGGGCAGGGGGTGATGAGTTCCACAGAGTGGCTGTTGGCAACTGGATAGACATCACAAGGACATATAAAATCATGAGCTTCATGAGCTTAGATGGGGTATATCTTTGGAGGCTCACTTAGATTGAGTGGTTTACAGTCATGAGGCTGATGTCAGAAAAGGACCCAGAAGGTGTCTCTAGATTGAGGTTGGCTGAGATTCAGCTATACGGTAGGGCCCCCATAACCACTGATTCATTAACCACTGATTCATTTATACACAGTTGGCAGAGGAAAAAAATAAATCAATTCAGCAGCCACAAAGCAAGCTACTGTCACAGAACAACAGTTTTTTGGGGGGTGGCATTCTTTCTTATCCACAGTTTTCATTATCCAAGTGAAGGCCTAGAACCAATCCCCAGTGGATACCGGGATCCTACTGTAATTTATAGAAGGGCCCAATGCTTGGGTATCACTCTTTGGGACTGAGAGACATGGACATTCAGTACTCCTTTGTCTCAGCCCCAGGACCCATGCTATGAGATGCTCCCCTCTGCAGGGTAGGGAATTCTGTTCAATAAACATATGGGTCATCACCTCATCTCGTTTGTCTCACTTATTTATGGGGGTAAGAGCAGTATGCTAATGTATGCTAATTTTCATTTTTTTTAAAAAAATGATTGGTTAATAGTGCAGCTCTACAATTCATACATGCAAAGGTGAGACGGGAGGACCTGCAGTGTAATTGTACTGACGCTTGATCCACACAAGACTAAGTACTCCGAAGAGTGAATGTAGATGTGTTCTCTTATCGCCATGTGCAATGCATGCCTCCATTTATCTGACACTATTCTTCCTCCAGCAACACCCCACTTCTCTGTGTTACATCACTGGGCTTACCCAGTCTTCCCATCTCCCAGACTTGTTAGTTCATTAGGATAATGAGTTTTTCCAGTAGAAGTCCATGGGTTGCGGAACTAGCTCTGTGCTGTAACATGATTATTGTAGGACTTCATTGTCTTTAAATCGGCAGTGAACACTGACTTTTTCAAGTTTACTTTTTTACGGTGTGCATTTGCTATCAAGATTAATGTCTCCTGTGTGCTTTTGATCTCTCCTTTTTGTTTTATTCTTGTGTTTTCTCAACTTGGTGTTATATCAAAACACACATACCACATTGCTCTTCATGTTGAGAATTCTGATTGGAAAGCAAGGTATAAATCTTCTAAATAAGGAAATAAATAAAATGGTTGGGGAGAGGACATTATGATTTGAAGAGCAGTTCTATTGCTTCTCCCAGTCTCTGGCATTCTCCTGAAAATCTCAACAGAGCATTTGGAAATATATTATATATAACCAGGCTTTCTTGGTGCCTTCAGAAATATGAAGAATGAAAAAACGCACACACACACAAAAAACCAGAGGCAGGAACATTGGGGCACCTGAAAGACCCACCACTATATTTTAATGTGAGCTTTCATGAATCAAGTCCAATTCTTCTGACATAAGGCAAAAGGAGGAGGCTCCAGATTAGACATATAAAGTCCATGGCCACACAGTGGTACAAAGATAGCTGCTTCTGACGTTCCTCACACTATGCAGTGAAGGCAGGAAGGAGAATATGCTGCATATCAATACGTATTAAGAATAGACATTGGTGGGCATAAGGTTAGTGCAACTAGTTGAACCAAAAGCCACCCACTCTTTCTTTTGCCATTTTACGCAAGAAAGCACTGCCTTATTCCACCAATCTACAGATTCTGCTCCCCCATAGTGTCTGTCTCAAGTTCAGCCCATGTTGTTTGACATTAAGCCCATGTGGCAGACTGACATTTTGAAGTTTGCATATAGCAGACTCTCACAGGTAAGCTGTGAAAGCTGAGTGCAAGAGAACCAAACTGTGAGACCTTCCCCTCTGTCAGCAACATCTAAAAGTCTGCAAAAGTCACTTAGGATGGCTGCCTGCTACCTTTTTAAGTGGGAGTGGGGAAGGGCAAAATAGCAGGAAAACAGACAAACAAAGAATGGGCTGATCAGCCAATATCTCTCCCCCTCTTTCCCCCATGCTCAGAAAAAGACCTGAACGTCTCCCTTAACTGAAATTATTCATCTGTATCTGGCCTGAGGAATGAAACATTATTTAAATTGAAATATACTGTATGTTTTAGATGGTGGTGTATAAAGATCTTGAGAAACATATTTTTCTGTTGACATTTTTATGCACTTCCAAGTGGGCTAGTGGTGGGGAGAGAACCCTTTTCAGTTCTCCGCAGCCTGCAGCGCCTGCCTCCTTCTCATCCTGTGAGGGAGGGACGGAAGAGGGTATGGGGTCAAAATCAAAGCACGACCCTCTTCACCCTTGTAATTGCATTCTATTGATTGAAATTAGGTGTTTCTCTTCTGGCAAAGCCTTTAATGCCATGCATATTTAAAAGGCCAGCCTTGTGACTCATTAAAATGAAGTGCACGGTTTTGTTTGCTGCTACTCTTCTTTGTTTGTTTCAATTTTTCAAAAAGTAAAGAAATAACTTTCCAGGTCTGAAATGCTATGGGGCTTCAGGCACATCGAACCACTGTGTTCAGAGTACAGCAGAAACACCGATGCTACTCAACTCAAATGAGGCCCATTTCAAGCCTTATAGAGTGGAAGAGTTAAATATGGACTTGGGTCTCCTTCTTTGTAGTTCATGGAATTCAACGTGATTTATTTTAGCTGGATCACTTCTCTCTTTCTGTAACACTAAATGCTTCATCAGAGTGCACTACAGTATTAATCACAGTATTTCTCTACCATCATTAATAGGGATAAATACGTATGCCAAGCCCATGTTTGTGCCTTCCTTGGATTCCCACCTCCCCATCTCCCTGCTTTACTTGAGATCCATTGGGACATGGCCATATGTCCCTGCTTCACTTTGTAAATTGTGAATGATTCCTAAACCTAAAGCACATGCATAATGTATAACCTTTTCCTTGCTCGTTTTCAAGGAGGATATTTTACAGCTGAAGAAATGATAACGATGTTTCCTGAATGATGTGATGACTTAATGTTGAACCGCACAAGGTCAACAGCTGTTGACTGACCAGGCCTGTGTCCAGGTGAACATTTGACCCCAGAGTCTGGCAGGTTACAACTCCCGCTCGTCATATCAAATACAAGAAATAGTTAATGTCTAATTGTTACCAATTGTTCACTGAGCAAGTTTCTAAACCGGCATGCCTCAGCAGGTTTACTTCTTTTACTGACCAACAAATGCAAAAGAAAATAGGGAAATAACAAGAAAAAGAAATAAGTAATTTAAGATTTTCAGTAGCACTTAAAAATCAGGAAAAGCTGAAAACACCAACTTCTGCTTATACATATGAACTCCCAAGGGGATGGCAAGAGGGAATCCACATACAACCGTTTTCCTCCTCTTCAATTTGAATTATCCTTCAGTCTAGCAGTGTGCCATCTTGCAGCATTAATAATCAAAACAATCTCACAATTGCAAAGAAATGTCATTGTGAAGGTTGCCAAAGTTTTTACTGAGTTTTTTTTAAAGTGGACTGCCTCCTTTTCCCTCCCTCCTTGGGAGTTCGTGTTTTGAAGGAGAGGAGCATCATTGAGCTGAGTGAAAGCGTAGCTGAGAAACCCACAAGACGTTGCTGTGCTCAAGGTGCTGCATCATTAGGGACTGATGTTAGATGGCAGACCTTGCCAGGGCAAATGATCTGCAGTACTTACTGTGAGCCTTGTCATGCTGTAAAAAGCCCCAGACTGCTGATGGCAGGAGGAACGTAAAAAAGTATCCATAGGCAAGGGTGGCTTTCTTTTCTGCTTCTTTTCCTTTCTCCCTTCTTTCTCCTTTTCCCTTGCACAGCTAATTTTTAATAAATCTGTATATCAATTCTAAAATCATCACAGTATGAGTCAGGTTGTAATGATTGGCCAATGAATCTTTTTAGCTGAATACACACACACAAAACAAATTCCCCGTTAATTGCTCTACAGATCTTTAAAATGTTAATGTTATTCTTAATGCATGCACTTAGAAAAATTGCCAGTAATATGCCATCTCTGAAGAAGCATAAACCTCTGTTTGCAAGATGCTAAAAGGAAAAAAAAAGGGTTGTCTCTTCTAAGGAAGTCTACAGATAATTATAGATATATAGATACAGTGTAGTTATAGGAATAGGTGTACTGTAGGTACAAGTACAGATATAACAAAATGTATAATTGTAAGTAGAGATGGGCACGAAACAAGCAATTTTTCTTTTTCTTTTTCATTTTTGTTTTTTCATTTCGTTACGCAACGAAAATGAAACAAAAATTTTTAAAAAAACAAAACAAAAATGAAAACGAAACGACCAAATTTGCCGTGTTTTTCATTTTCGTTGCAGCAGATGCATTGAACTAAAAAGAATGCTAACGAAACAGCATTTTTTCATTTTTGTTTTTGTTTTTTGTTTCGTTACCTAACTAAACGAAAATGAATTTTTTTGCGAAAAACGTCACAAAAACGAACCGAAACGGACCCCTAAACAACCAAACGACAAATGAAACACCATTTTTTTGAGTCGTGCCCATCTCTAATTGTAAGCATAGATGCATTAGGGTGTGGTCGCAGGAACATCTAAAAAGCTAAAACCAAGGTGTGTTGCTTATATACTACTCTATAGTGCTTAAAGCACTCCCTGGGTGGTTTACAATTTAATTCTGCAGTCTGTATATTGCTCCCCTCCTCTACCTGCAACATGGGTACTCAATGCATTCAATAGACTGTATTTTACTGAGATGCAATACATGTGCTTTTGAAAAGTATATTCTGCATCTGTTACGTTAATGAATTTAATATTTGAAGGAACAAAATGTTAGCATCAAAGTGAGACAGCTAGAACAACACGACATTTGGAAATCCAAAGAAGACAAATAGGCTGAGTTTGGGTGAAGAGATTTAATAATGGAACAACCACATACTCATGACGCATGGTATGAGCTGGCTCGGGTACTAAGGTCTTCAGGAGAGGCCTTTCTCTCCATCCCACTACCTTCACAGGTGTGTCTCAGAAGAACACATGAAAGGGCCTTCTCTTGCTGCTCCCAGACTTTGGAATTCCCTCCTGCTGGAGGCCAGGACTGCCCCATCTCTGCTGTCTTTCCGGAAGCAGTCAAATACCTCCCTTTTCAGGCAAGCTTTTCCCAAATAAGGGACTACTTACTAGGTGACTTTTATATGGATTACCATACACGACTGCATTGATGGATTTCATAAGGACACCTGTGCTTCCATGTTAGTTTACATCTCTCATAATGGATTTGTTTTCCTTTTAATTCTTCAT
Source organism: Phrynocephalus guinanensis (assembly GCA_037367245.1). Taxonomy (NCBI): domain Eukaryota; kingdom Metazoa; phylum Chordata; class Lepidosauria; order Squamata; family Agamidae; genus Phrynocephalus; species Phrynocephalus guinanensis. The sequence goes on from CM074748.1 coordinate 10,711,879, forward strand.
GTGCTGTTTTTAGCTTTAACGTTGCCTATTAATGTTGTAAGATGCCTCTTTTAATTTATTGTCCTTAAACTTGAATATGTGTTAAATGTTCTGGGTTGTATATTGTGCCTCAGTATTGTAAGCCACCTTCAGTCCTTTTACAAGGAGAAAGGTAAGGTAAACATCTTCAAAATAATAGATAGATAGATAGATAGATAGATAGATAGATAGATAGATAGATAGATAGATAGATAGATAGATAGATAGATAGATAGATAGATAGATAGATGTACTAAACTCCCAAGGATGGAAGGCTGTGTGAACTTGGAACTGAATCTGAATCATGAGCAGAATTTTGGCTGCAGGTTTGACCCCCTTTTAATGAGAAAGGTGGAATTTAAACAAATAAGTGTAATCCCTAGGCCACATATAGTATAGTTCGCATTTTTGAATGCTTGTGGCATAGTCTTATTTCCTAGCGATCATTTGATGCACAGGAGATTACAAACCAGCCTGTCCCTGATTCATACCTAAGCTGGACTCTTTTGGTCCAGCAGGAGTGGAAGGCTTCTCTGTTTGGGGCTGGGATGCAGCAATTCCGTAATGAACGGAGGAACACTGTAAGGGAAATCGCTCCTGGCACAGCAACCCTTTCTGGTGAAATTAAACTCACACCTTTCTCGCCATCTGACCATACTCTTAGACTCACTAAGAAAACAAACAAGCAAATAAACAACATGTGAATATAATGCTATGTTTCCGCGTTCACCTTTTATTTCAGTTTGCTGGATCTAAAGTGGTGACTATAGAATACAGAAGGCAGAATACTACAATACTGATGGAACATATCAGGCACCATCTTCTGAGAAAGGTTCCCAAGGATTCAGTATGCTATGAATTTGGCCTATCATTCTGGAAGTTCTGGCTTTTTCCCCAGTGCCCTTGAGTTGGATAACATTTCTGTTCCACTAACCAACAAGCCAAGAGTGCAGGTTTAAGCATGTAGGTAAATAGATTCAGCTGTTGTTGTTTTTGCCACCACACTGTAAATGACATCCTGAAAGTTAGCACTCAAATGCTGTTAATTAGATTGAAGGAACCTCAAGTGATATGCTCTTTAATATAGTAAGCTCCACCCAAACTCAGAAAAAAAACTGCTCCTAGGGGCAAGAACACTAATTTTAAGCATAGCTGGACCTGTGTAATTGGCAAAATATTCTCATTTAGCCCTTTCCTCCTGGAATATTACATTAGTATGTTTTGTCTAAAGGTAGTAGAAATACCAGAATGAAGAATTAGGGTTGTCTTGGGTCCTTTCAGGTATGAATATGGGATAGATAGATAGATAGATAGATAGATAGATAGATAGATAGATAGATAGATAGATAGATAGATAGATAGATAGATAGATAGATAGATAGCCAAACATTCCTATCCCTAATAGCAAGACTTGCCAGTCATAGTTCTGTTAAAGGATATTGCGTTGTTGTAGGTGAGAGGTGGGGAGCACCACAAAGAGACTGTGCTGCTGATGTTTTGCTTGTCTCATGAGAAACAGGAGTGACAGAAGCCACGGTCAGCTCCTTATTATAAAGGTCAGTGACACTATTGTAATTTTCAGCAGTTAAAAATGTCAATGAAGAAGGCTTATAGATTGTTAATATTATTTCTAGATGTAAATTTTATTGTGTGCTGAATAAAATTGATGCATTGGCCAGATTCCACTTGCATTTTTCTGCCAGCAGGAGCCCTACACTGTTAAATTTCAGGGTCAAATCAACACTATTTAAGAAAATTGTGTTGATTTTTCTTGCACACCTAGACAATGTTTGTTCAAACACTAAGTTCTGAGTCACTGCTATTTCTGACATAGAGTTTGACTAGGAGATGTGATACTATGTTTTAGAGATGAGCATGAAACACAAAACAAAATGTTGTTTCATTGTTTCATTTCATAATGAAACACCATCTCCCCCCCCCCTTAGAATGAAACAATCCATTCTAGAGGAAATAGTCGGGGAACTTCCTCAAGCTCTTCCCTATAAGCCCCCATAATTTGGAAAGGTTTGGGGTTCAGGTGGCTGAGTTATGAAGCTTCAAAGTAGGTGTCACTAGGAAAAAAATCTTTCTAATTAGAATTGGAGCTCACAGCTTGGCTTCTGAAGTTCCAAATTAAATTAGAAATACTTTTTTTCCTAGGGGAACCCCTTTTGGACCTTCATAACTCAGTCCTGTGACCCCCAAACCTTTTCAAATTTCAGGGGCTTAGCTAGAATTGCTTAAGCAATCTTCCCTGCCATTTTGGTCCTTTAGGACCCAGGGGAGCATAGTGTTTCATTTCATAATATAACTACTTTAAAAATTCATTACAAATGAAATGAAATGAAACTACTACAAGAATGAACAAAATTTTCCGTTCCGTGATAATCTCTACTACATTTTAAAATTTAGATCAAAATAAACAAATATCATTCTAGAGGTAGTGTTCTTTCCTGAAACAATTGGGCATCATGGATTTTAGTTAATATGTAAAAATTGTTTTTAAAAAGGAGGTTTATTTAAAAAAAATGGAAATCTGTTCTGTTGTTTTTAGGTTTCCTGTATGTAAGGTTTCGATTGTTTAATAATATGATCATGGAGTTCTATAGCAATGCTGTTCGCATTTTTGTGTTTTCCCATGCAAAGATCAATTTCCATCCAATAGGTGCTGTTGTTTCCTACATGGAGCAGAGGAGGGCATACTGCTTGCTATAATGTTAAGAGATGAGTGGCTTTCAAGGGAAAAAAAGGGGGGTGAACAGCGCCCATCAGAGGATTCAGCATAAACACCATTGAATATCCAAATGGTCAAATCTTTTTTAAGTGAAAAGCCTTCAGGTCTTGATGGATGTATCTTGCAAGTTTCAGTTTCTTTTTACTTGAGTTTCTAAAATGCCCCTTTTCTGAAGCAAATTTTAATCCAAAATAAAATTAATCCAAATACTTCCCTAATTTTAGCACAACCATTTTCTTTCCTGCAGCCCTTTCATCATTTTCTATCCCACCAACGTGAGCATCTTTGTGACCAGATGCAATAATTAAATATGAAAAAACGAATGTAACCATATCTCACAATAGAACAGCTGCCATTCCTCTTGCATGTGCAATCAATTGACTAAGATATTGTTTTATTTGGGAATAGAGCCATCTTAACTCAACCGGAGTTACTTCTAAGAAGTCATCAGTGGGACAAAGCTGTTAAATGACTCAGAGTGAGCCATAGCTGAGTGACAGAGAACATTCTGCTGCAAAACCTGGAAAGACACATGTTGTTCTATTCCAAGAGTAAATCAGGACAAAGCTTTGATTCAGGCCTGCTTAGTTCAGACTGAATCAGACTAATTTGATTTTGGATTTGGAATTTAGACAAAACATATGCTCAGTCCATTAAGTATAAGATCCATGCTTCTTTTTTTGTTCCTTTGATGTCAACGTGGATAATGAGAGTCAGAAAGGGTCATAGAAACAGGGTGAGACCAATAAACATAGCTATTGTTCATTTTTTAACAATGTGGCAAAAGAAGGACATAAAAGGATTTTAAGTGGACCTTCTTCAAATAGTCTAGATCCATAATAAGGGTGGACCATAGGTGATTATCAGAAGGTACATTTCCCATCAAATTTCAGCCCAAACAACTTTGGACAAAGTTTTATTTTAGAGAGTTTTCTTTGGTTGTGAAAATGAATATGCATATGCTAAATCCTCAAACTGCCATCAAGCCAGCAAATATCAAATTACTACAAATGTTTTACCTGTGTTCTTTCACAGAAAAACTCTGTACACCAAAAAGATCGCCCAGAAGATCATTTGCACAGTGGACAATATGCTGCTGCTTTTCATCATACAGATGTTAGGACATAATATACTAGCCAATATAGAACAGTATCTGTAACAGCAAAACAAATGTTAAATGTATTATTTATAATGAGAGGTCAATGTACAGTGGTACCTCTACTTACAAGCATCTGTACTTACGAGGAATTCAACTTAAGAGTGGGAAACTGTTGGCATTTTAACTGCTGCCTTACAAATTTTAGATGTGGTGTGGTCTATTTTCATTTTTTTTCCATTTGTTTATTTTGATTTTTTTTAGATATGTCTGGTCTACTTACGAGTTGTTTGACTTATGAGCATGCATTTGGAATGAATTAAACTCATAAGCAGAGGTACCACTGTATTAGCATTTCTAGAATAAGCAATATTCTCACTGAGTTTTATTTAAATTTAGCAGAGACAGGGAGTCTTAGAATAGATATATGTCATCCAATTCTTTTTTAAAATGTCCAATTCATGAATGCAGGATATTGTGCTTCTCTATCCGTGATTCAAAATGTCAAGAAATGGCTGAATATTGCTGGAAAACTTGCCTGCAGTTTTTCTGATTTGCCAGCAGAAAAAAAAAACAAGGTTTACAAAGCAAAGGTTTACATAGCAGCCTGAATGTTGACATGTCAACAGTCACAATGGTCTACATGATAGTCTCTTATGCTCACTACCATTTACAGGGGAACACCCAGAACATGAGTGCATTTTTCATCAGTTAAGCACTTCTCACTGAAACACTATGCAATTATTAATTATGAAGCAATTGTATACTCAAACAATGGGTAGAATAGAGCCTATGATAGAGGCCTATTCCAGGATCTAGGTATCAAAGCTCTGCTATTATAAAGTAATACTGTTGCCAACCTTATAGCAAAAGAAAAACAGCAATTTCACAGCTTGAACAAGTGAACTTTTGAATATTTGTTCTGTATCCTTTGTAAATATATTTTAAAAACAATTTCATTATCTGTATTTTTTAAAAAATAATAATATTCTTTTTGTATATTCATTTTTACAGCTAGAAACAAAATCCCCTTGCAGGCATGATTTTGATAAGCCAATTTGACTAGGAAGTTCCCCAAAGCGGAGCTGATTTCCCCTTTGATATTGTATGTTAGGAAACTGTTTGCAAGTGCTAGAACAAAACACAGCTGCTATATTTCTCAATTAAGGGGACATATTTTTAATATGTTTTACAAAACTGTATACTAATTCCCTGAGGCTACAGGGCAAAATGCCCCTCTTTCTGGAGTAGTCATTCCATTATTTTCTTTAAAGAATACCCTGAACCTCATGGCACAGTGGTTAAATGCCTGCACTGCAGCTAAAACTATGCTCACGACCTGAGGTTCAATCCCAGGTAGCAGGCTCATGATTGACTCAGCTTCTCATCCTTCCAAGGTCGGTAAAGTGAGTACCCAGCTTGTTATGGGGGGCAATGTGTAGCCTGCATAATTAAACTGCAAACCACCAAGAGAGTAGTTGAAGTGTTATGGGGTGGTATAGAAGCAGAACACTTTTAAAAAGTTCTTTAAAGTATACCTGTCTATGAGAAAGAGGATGGGAACTATCATCCTTGTTGGTGTACCATCCCCTATTTTGCCTGGGAAGCCGGAGATTAAAAAAAAAGCTACCAGTCCCCAGGCAGATGAAGAGGAGAAGCCATTAATCACTACTTTGGAACAGGTATAACCCCACAAATAGTAACTGAGTCATGATAGTGAAGGAAGACCACTGGTTGGGAGAATGGGTGCAGTAGACAGAGAAGAACAAGAAGGGTGAGATAAATCCTCACACAAACCATACTGAGGAGAAACCAAAGAGAGGGAAATGTCTGTGAAGATTCTCAGTAGTACAGGTGAGGTTATTCAGAAGCTGAGTCATGGCAATTGGACTTCTTTTCTTGTTGGGTTAATATGTTTCACTATTCATCCAAGCAGCTTCTTCAGTCTGAGGAAGATCAGTAGAAGACTTCCAATTTATACTCCATGTTTGTTTCACTTCACCCTGGTCTGAAGAAGATCATTAGATGGACAATGGCCAGGGGTGTGTGAAAGTCACACCTTTTGCAGCCCTTTTTTGAGGATCACTATTTCAGCCTTTGCAGCCTGAATTTCATAATAATAAAACAGGAGAGTGGGCTCAAACAGTCTTTTAGGATAAACAAGGTTTGTCTATTTATTTATGTGATTTTTTTAAAAAAAATCTGACATACTTTGGAGTTGCCTATTTCTCAAGGAAGAGTAAAACAATCTAAACTTAAAAATCACAGCATGAAAAACCTTTGTCCAAATTTCCACAAATTTTTGCACTGAGCAAGAGCAGAGTGTCTCCCATACATGAGCCAAAATTAGTGTTGGTACAAACTTTTTTATAACTTTGGGTTCAAAGTTATACCTTATTTTTTGCTCTATAAGATGCACTTCCCCCTTAAAAGTAAGGGGAAATGTCTGTGTATCTTATAGAGTGAATACAGTAGTCCCTGCCACATATATATCAGACATTTTCATTTAGAGGGAAGTTACCTGAACGGTGCCTCTTCCATCACCTGCTGCAGCCTGGATTCCACAGTCTTAATCGCCTCATTTTCAAAGAGGCTTCCACGAGCCTCTGCTCTTCCCTGCTGCAGTCTGGATTCCACAGTCCTAATCAACTCATTTGCAACCCTTCCCTTTGCAGCTTGGATTTCACAGTCCCAATCACCTTGTTTGCAACCCTCCCCTTTTGTAGCCTGGAGACCACAGTTCCTATCATCATGTGTGCAACCCTCCTCTTTTGCAGCTTGGATTCCACAGTCCCAGTCACCTCATTTGCAAAGAGGCTTCCTCCAGGGAGCCTCTCCCCTTTCCCTCTCTTCTTCAGCAAGTATTCCCCAGTCAAAAATCAGCTCGTTTGCAAGGAGGTCTCCTCCATGGAGCCTCTGCCCTCCCCTTTTGCAGCCCGGATTACCCCACCATGAAACATTAAGCTAAACAATATTTTCTTGCTTTCTTCCTTTAAAAACTAGGTGCATCTTATGGTCAGGTGCATCATAGAACCAAAAATATGGTATTTTTAAAGTCTTCCCCTATTTTTAGAATTGCCTTTTGCAATGTTGATTTGCTCTGCTGCACAATGACATAGCCGTGTGCTGTTGAGCACTTATAATGTAAGGTCAATGAGTCTGCCTCTATTGTCAGAATGTCAGGTGGGGAGGGACATCTGGTATCTCTGTGTTGGTAGAAATAATGATTAAAATCTCTCTCTGCGTGTAGCCTTTAAAATACCAAATGTACTTCCAATACTGCAAATGGAAAAAGAATCCAATTAGAAATAAGTATCATTGCCAAAACAGTTAACAAGTAAAAATGTGTGGAAGTGTGGATTCCTTCACATTCTCTAATGAAATAAATCAAGGTTGTCCAACAGCAGTGCTTTAAAAATTGTTTGTTAAGCTGCATTCTCATGAATATCACTCCTTCGAACACCAAACCCACCAGGGCAATAGTAACAGGGTTGCAGCAAAGGTAGGATCACAGTGAAACAAGAGAAACCACAGAGGAATGTCAAGGTTTAAGAAGGACAAAAATAATCCTTCTTGGGGAAAAGCAAATTTAATTTCCTGAAGACCTTAAAATTGTCAATGAGAGCTGAGGATGCTCAGTAGTAGAGATGGGCACGGAACGAACAATTTTTCGTTTCCTTTACCGTTTGTTGTTTCCGTTACGTAATTAAACGACAAATGAAAAATGTGATGAAAATGAAACAAAACGAACAGAACCACGAAAATTGTGTTCGTTACGTTTCGTTTCCGTTACTGGCGACACACAATGAAATGAGCTGTTTTAAATGTTAAAAAACACCCTGGACATCCATAAAAACACAGTGATAATTATTTATACTGTCTGATAATACCTACCAGGGGGGTTGGGGTCCTTGAAAGGTGCATTTATGTCTTTTCTCAGATCGCTGTATTTTTTTCCTTTAAGGGGAGTTAGGGGGCATCGCCCCAAAATGGCTCCCAGATGCCTAATATTGATTTCTTGGGTATTAAAATGCCCTGGACATCCATAAAAATGCAGCGATAATGCGATAATTATTTGGAATTATTACCTACCAGGGGGTTGGGGTCCTTAAAACGTTTGTTTTTGTCTTCTCCCATCGCGATGTATTTTTCTTTTCCCTTTAAGGATGACAAAATGGATGTCGCCACACTCCAGCCACAACATGGAGGCAAGCTATGTGATGGGATCATGTAAATTCTTGGACAACTTCAACCAATAGCATGCCCAGGTGACAGACTGGGCAGGTCTGGCAGCCACAGAAGGCATAAAAACTCTGGCAGCCCCCGTCCTCCTTGCAGTCTCCAGTGGGAGTTAGGGAAATGCTTTAAAAATCGTGCAAAAGCGGGTAGAAATGACAAACAAATAAACAAAAAATGGAAATGAATTTTTTTCAAAATTTCACGACAAACAACAAACAAAACGAAATGGACCTCTCAACGACAAACGACAAACAAAACACCATTTTTTTATTCGTGTCCATCTCTACTCAGTAGCCAAAGACTCTTGAGCACACTCAGTGTTGACAAAAAGGGAAACAGGGTTTTGCTGGGGAATCAGAAGAGATGGGAATATACAGGAATATACTGAAGAAATCTTAGCTGAAATTAAGAACCGGTAAATTCCACACTGTAACATTCTGTTACAAGTCCCACTTATGAAATACTGTGTCCTGCATTTTTCAGCACCCCTGGCACTTTCTGTAGCTCTAACATTAACTGTATAATCAAAGATTATTTCTAACATGTATTTCTATCTTGCTCTTCTAGCAAACATTCTCAGAGCACCATGGCAATGTAATCATAACAGCCATGCAATATAATCAGTATGGCAAAATGCTTTTGCACTGGCCCAGCCTTTCTCCAGTTAAGCAGCTTTGGAACAGATTTTCATGACTGATCCAACACATAACAAAAGCACTGCTTTCAGGAACTAGAAGCTGCTGTATCATCATCTTAAGATAATAAAGCATGTAATGAAGCTGTAAAGCATGGAGCAGAAGAGAGAAATATCGGGTGTGTGCATCCCATGACCATCTAAACCAGTGGTGGTCTATGAGGTCATCCTGCAAGATCCACTTTTGTAAAATCAGTTGAAAAATTGAAATAGGAAGAGGATAGAGACCTCTGACAAGACAATATTTTCTTTTGGAAGATTTTACTGACGTCTACATTTAGGGAGTCCTCAGTTTTGACAGGGTTATTTTCTAGGGAAGTTATGTTGCTCTCTGGAGACATAAATTAAGCATTCAGGACTGAGGCAAATTGTGGGAACAACACATTGATACGACAACTTGCTACTGCTTTCCTGCTTGATCCTTTTTCCTGCTTGGCGTGACCCTGGACCTCGTCTCTCTTGGGTCTGGACTTTCTCTCGAAGGCCCTTACGTCACGAGGCGCGGCGCTCCGCAGCGATATTGCCTTCGATTTGAATTCGGAGGCGGTCACGTGGCGGTCACGTGTTCTCGCTTCGCTCCTGCCCCTGTTTCTCAGTACTCACGAGCTGCAGTTTTAGGACCGATTCGAGCACAACCTCACGTGCTCCCTTCGCATTTGCATGCCACTTTTCAACGTTCGTTATTTCCCATCCGTCCTTTAAAAAAATTCCTACCGACGGCGTATCGATGCACTGATGCTGGACTGTCAGTTGCAATGGCTCTACTGATTTCAACTGTTTCCTGGCATCATTGGCAGCCCCCCCCACCGCCGTCACCGCTACTCGGGGGGAGCCCCGCATGGCACAGCCGCCCGCCCTCCGCCGCTTGCACGCTGCCTGCCCCGGGTGCCCTGCTCTGGCCGGGCGAGGCGGCAGTGGCTCCTCCTGCTCCCGCCGCCGCCGCCGCCGCCGCCGCCGCCGCCCCTACTTGAGCGAGGAAGTAACAGCGCAAAGCGATGAAACAATATAGCGATGCATCGATATCCCTGTTTGAATATTTTTTTTAAAAAAAACTTGAAATAAAAGCCAAAAACCGAGACCACACGTCACGTTGGGAGCGAAGCAAGATGCGAAGCGAAAAGATTCCCGGCAGCAGCCAGGGGAACCACTCGCCCCGCTTGGAGCACGGTAAAGGGGGCGTGGTCGGGGTGGCATCGCAGCCAAAAAGGAGGAGCGTGCGGACTGAAACGATCGATTCGCACAGAAAAGAAGGCTAGCCGTGAAGCGAGCGGCTCGTGAAGTAACGGCCTTAGTGGACCTGGCGTAAGCTACCATTGGCATTCTGGCTCTGAACCCTGGACTGTTTATCTTGGACTCTGCTTTGCTCTCTGAATAGGCGTGACCTTGCTATAGATTTCCTGGACTCTGATTTGCTTCTGATTTGCTGTATTGGGGTTTGGCTCTGAGTTTGCAGTAAAAGCCTGAACTTACCTGTGTGTGTGAGTCTGTGGGTCATGACTCGTGACAAGTGGGCTGGGAAAGGGGAGTAGAAAATGAGATTCTGGAAGTAATTCATCATTCAGCAAGCAAGGTTTGGGACTTGGGGATCAGTGGGCCTCAGTAATATTTCTGTGTGCCACTTGCCATTCCCTATCTACAGGTTGCTCACACCTTCTGAATGTAAGGCAAATGGTCCAATTTCTGATCTGTTTCTAAGTGCTTTAAACATCAAGTACTTTCCATCACACAAATGAGGGACTTTAGGTAAGCTATTGTTGCCTAAAGCTGGCCTCTCCAATATGTGTAAGCAATTACCAGACATGACCCTTAATTCTTTTGGGAAAATATTTTGTCCACAACTTTATTGGCTACACGCAAGCAGTACTCTGGCTGAGTCATTAGGTTGGAACCAACACATCAAGGAGACCGCCTCTCCTTGATGATGCCGCGTTCCCTGACAACATTTTGGGAATGCCTTGGCCAATTTCAATTGTGACTTCCCCATGTCCATTATTCCATCAACAGAACCCCCGAGGGGCGTAGGCTCCAACATTAGCCTGAGTCACTGACTCCTTCCAGAGGTCTTCGGCTATCCCCTCCTGATTCAGCCCATGGCCCGTTCTACGTTACCTTGGGCGTTTATACACGACCCCTAAGCTCCGCTGCAAATGGCTGCAAGGTCCGGAACTTAAAAATGTTTACCCACCAGCTCCGGACTTTGCAGACAATTAAGTGCGACCCCACCCACTTTAGCGCGACCAAAGAGCAGTTTTCTTGTACCTGCTTTTTGGAGGTGACAAATATTTGATCCGGTGTAAGGATAGTGAGTGTGGGGCTCTCCTGGCTTCCGTTTGTTCTTTTTTTGCGCCCCGCCCCTTTAAGAGATCTGAATGCTGCCCGGAACAAAACGGAGGTAAGACGGCATTCTTTGCTTTCTTTTTTCTCCGTCCCTCAGGCAGCCAGCAACCAGGAAGTGCAGAGGGGGGTGGGGACAGAGGAAGACAGAGGAAGAGCGACAAACCCCTAAGATCTCTGGTCCGAATTTAAGTGGCCAGCGGATCTTAGGGGTCGTGTAAAAAGGCCCCTTGTCAGTTGTTTTCTGTGGTGCAGGTTCTATGCTGCTACTATAACCGCTTGGATCCATCCCAATGCCTGTACAAACACCAACACTCACAAGTTGTGACATCAAGTTGTGACATCCATGCAAACAATTATATAATTATATAACTAACACATACTTTCCTATCCTCTATTTACATAGGGTGGGTGGGCCAGGTTCTGCTCCATCTCCTGGTAGTGAAAAGTTCTGCTCTTTGCCTCCCCCTTAAATAAAGTGCTGTTCTGGCCCCTGGGAACACAACACCTTTTCCCCAAGGGACCCAAGTTGTTCCTAGCCCCGTGTCCTGACTGAGCCCACCCATAGGCTGAGATCCAGACCCTGATGCTGCATCCTCCCCTTACATGTGGCCATTGCCGTTGCCCCTTTGTTGTGGGTTGTCGCACCAGCAACATCAGCTGACCCGGTAAGTCAGGTCCTTCCCTTTCTAAAAATTATTCCAAATGGAATTTTCCCCAGTGTGTAGCCGGGGTGCCAAACCAATATGTTGGAAAGCACCCCAGCATAAAGCTATACTCAGCAAGTGCATGGCAGATGGCTCATTTTCCACACTGCATGACTACCAACGATTGCAACATATGATGGAATCCATCACTACTTTCTTCCTAATTACCCCACCCCAATGCTGTAGGCATAAACTATGGTAGAGAAAGTAGTTTCAGAAGAACAGTACACATCTCGTCCATAAAGCATTAGGTGGAAATATTGAACTGCACAAGCCAGAGTGCTTCTTGAATGCTATATGTCCTCTATTAAAAGTTCTTTCAAAACTGACTGGGACCTCCCACATTAAAAATCCCTTCATGTACAATTTCAAAATCTTATTAAGATCATTGATTTACAGCTATGCAATATCCATTTTTTCTCCTTTTTAATAAACCTTTTAGTGTGATACTATAAAAGCTTTTAAGGACCTCAGTGAATCCATTGTACCACTTCAATCAGCTCATATTAAAACCTGATTGTCATAAGTAGAAAATGAATTAATACAGTAAAGTCCTGCATACTACATTAAGTTAAAGAATATTTGACAGAGACATATTTATGATGGAATTACTTGGAGACATAAATTTGTTGCTTGAAAAAAATATTGACATTTTATTGTGCAAAGCTACCATTTGACTGCATTTACTTAATGATTTGTAGACAGGGAACATTTTTAGGGATCCTAAAAGCCAATGTGTGTGTGGGATTACAATCCACCCTAAAATTTACTGCATTCAGTCAAGAACTTGAGCATTCTTCTTTTGAAATCACATACAGCCAAGCCTGTTTATTCTGCATATAAAGACTTAATATATTGTGTGCAGAAAGAACATACAAAAGGCTGGGATACAGATGGCAGAACCGCTCAAAGATTAATTTATTCCTTTTGTAAAATGGATTTGGAAAAACACACCCAGCAGCCACAAGACTGTGTAAAATCTTACTGTTTATTTCAGGAAACAGGGGGGAAGTGTTGTTTTGTTTTCATAGAATCATTGTTTTCTTTTGTTTTGTTCCCATTCCATAGATTGACATTGTAATTTTTGGATACTTATCTGCAGAAGCACACGTCTGAATTTTGAATAGTAGATTTGATTTGTGTGCCAGGGATGAACAAATCTGTTTGTTTCAGCCTCTATAACTTGTGAATTTGTTGAAGCAGAAGTTTGTCCTATTCTCTTTCTGAATTAGTTTGCAATGTTTAAAGTAAAAGTGAAAGCTAATCCATATCTTCACTGTATTGTTTGTCATCCCAGTATTTTTGTATGCATTTCCCCAATGCATATTTTTAAAATGCCAGTTCTAAGACAGAATGACCTGATCTACACATTTGGGGCAGAACTGGGGATCAACATTACATTGTTGCAGTTGTTGTTGAAGTTATTATTTAGATTTGCATTTATTTGAATTTTACAGTGCAAATAATCATAAAATGACCCTAATACGCTACATTGAAAATATGTTTTTTGAATCAAATATATTTGTAAAAGGCATTCTGTGAGCCAAGACTTCCAAAGCTCTTATTTCAATCCTTTATTTGTTTGAGTGTTTTCCTGCACATTTTAAAACTGCAAATTAATTTGGGCATGTGGTGAAATAGATTAAAGAACAAATTCAGGAAGAAGTGACATAGACATGGATTTGGCAGTAGCTGATTTCAAAGAAAGAATGTTCAAATCCTTGACTTGAATGCAGTAAATTTTAAGGTGCATTATAAACCTATCCACATGTTGGCTTTCAATATATGGAAAGGTTTATTCACATATTAAACTAAAAAAAAATCTGTAAAGTGTGTGTGAGAGAGAGGGAGAGAGGGAGGGAGAGGGAGAGAGAGGGAGAGAGAGAAAACAGATATATTTTACCATCTTACTGCAAAATGTGCAATTGATCCTTGCAAATATAAATGCACTAAGATTATTTGGGTGTGGTATCTTACTCAAAGGGGAATATACTCCTTTATGCTAGAAGAGCATCACATAAAATTATAATAAACTATATTTACATTGGCATCCAGTCGGTCAATATAAATTACGCTACCTGGAGGTGGAGTAGCACAGTGTACTTCCACTCTAAAATCAAGTAAAGACTTTAAATTGGTGTTCATTCAGAGTAGTAAGGTGTCCATTTCTGGACACCACTGTTTAAGAAGGATGCTAATAAACTGGAACATGTTCAGAGGATGGCAACAAGGATGATCAAGGGCTTGAAATGGGCCCTTATGAGGAAAGACTGAAAGAACTGGGCATGTTTAGACTGAAGAAAAGAAGACTGAGGGGAGAGAGAATAGCAAATACTGTATATACTCAAATATAAGCCTAGTTTTTCAGCCCTAATTTTGGGCTGAAAAAAGGGGCCCTTGATTTATATGCGGGTCAATACTTTTAGCCACTGAGGCAAGTGCTTGGGTCGGTGGCTAAAAGTCATTTTAAACACTGTGTGCTGCTTCTCATGACCCCCCTCTGCATCACAGGGGAGCAGCGTGCGATGTTTAAAGTGACTTTTAGCCACAGACCCAAGCACTTGCATCAGTGGCTAAAAGTCATTTTAAACATCACACACCACTCCCCCAGCTCACAAAGGAGGAACTGCCAGGCCCTGCTGCATTTCCCACCCTAGACTTATACTTGAGTCAATACGTTTCCCCAGTGTTTGGGGGTTAAATTAGGGGCCTTGACTTATACTCAGGTTGACTTATACTTGAGTATATACGGTACTTGAAAGGTAGTCAGATAGAGGAAGGGCAGAATCGATTCTCAATGATCCTAGAATGCAGGGCACGTGATAATGTGCTCTCAAGCTACAAGAAGCCAGATTTAGGCTGAATATGAGGGAAAAAATGTCTTAACTGTTAGAGCAGTATGACAGTGGAACCAGTCACCTTGAGAAGTGGTGAGTGCTCCAACATTAGAAGCATTCAAGGGAAAGTTGTATAGCCATGTGTCAGAGCCACTTGGATTTTGATTCCTGACCCGAGCAGGGAGTTGGACTCAATAGCCTTATAGGGCCCATCCAACACAATCATTCTGTGACTCTATGATTCCATGGAAACTGTTCTTCCTTGCCAGGAAAATTAAAAGAAAACTTTTTTTTACTTATTTAGAGTATTTTTACCCCATCCTTCTCCTTGGAAAAGGACCCAAGGCAGCTTACACTAATGAGGGACAATATATAGTCCAGTACAATTAAGATATGCTCCAGTGTTGAGAACAGGGAATTGATGCACATTAGAGATGGGCACGACTCAAAAAAATGGTGTTTCGTTTGTCGTTTGGTCGTTTAGGGGTCCGTTTTGGTTCGTTTTCGTTTTATGACGTTTTTTGCAAAAAAATTGATTTTCGTTTCGTTATGTAACGAAATGAAAAAATGAAAACGAAAATGAAAAATTGCTGTTTTGTTAGCATTCTTTTTAGTTCAATGCATCTGCTGCAACGAAAATGAAAAACATGGCAAATTGGGTTGTTTCATTTTTGTTTTTGTTTTGTTTTTTAAAAAATTTCATTTCGTTTTTGTTGCGTAACGAAATGAAAAAATGAAAACGAAAACAAAAAATCGCTCATTTCGTGCCCATCTCTAATGCACATCTTACAGTATTCAAAGACAACATTAAAGCTACAAGAGACCATGAGCAGTTAAAGAGAAGTGTAAAAATTCCATGTAGTCCAAAAGTTATGGAGGATGAAGACTAACAATGAAAACATAGTGTCAATGCCATCACACAAGGGAGATGTAAACACAATGTTATAAGTGGTTATAAACACAAAGTCTGTGTAATCATGTATGGCAGATTCATATAAAGACACATACAGTGGTACCTTGTATAAAGGAATTAATTTGTTCCAAATGAAATTATGTTAAGCAAATATTCCTTTATACAAATTCCCATAGGAATGCATTGAAAATGGAGTGATCCCATTTTTAACAGATTTTCCCCACAGGCAATTATGTTAAGCAAATTTCCCCTATCTCAGGAATTGTTTATGTTGTACAAATTTCATGTTATACAAGCTGTTTGTTATACAAGGGTCCACTGTAATAGGTAGTCCATCATATACCCATAGTAGTATAAAAGGGGGGTGAGCCACGTGGCCATCACAAAACATAATTGCAAAAATAGGTTACAGGCTTGCAATGTTCCATTTTTATTTTTAATAGTGGCCCATAAAGGTATCACTTGCAATGTAACTTTTTTATTTTTAAAAGTGGCCTATAAAGGTATCACCTGTAACCTATTTTTGCAGTTGTGTTTTGTGATGGCCACATGGCCCACCCCCCTTTTTTGCTTTGATGGAATTGCAAAGATACTAAGAATGAGCCGGCATTCCCCAGAGACCTGGAATGAGGCACATGGACTCTCAACATCAAAGGGCAAGACTGCCTCCACTAGGTAATATAACTTTAATTCAATCTGGTTACAATCGGAACGAAAATGATTTTTTTGCAAAAATTCGCAAAAAAGGAAACAAACCGAAACGGACCCCCTAAACGACAAACGACAAACGAAACACCATTTTTTTATTCGTGCCCATCTCTAGTATCAATTCCTTAATTAAATGAATAACTTAATCATTTCACAAAAACCTAAATCAACTGCACAATTGCCTCATTCTGCCTAGAAGGAGAGCCAGCCCCGGAAAGACTCCGCTGTTTGCAGTGTTTTATTAGTGCACACAGATGTGGGGGTAAGCACTGCACAAAAGTGTAATAGGTTCTCCTGTCTCAAATAAGGTTTTGGAGTCCTCCCATTGATACCTTGGCGAGGCAACAGATGGGTGTAACTTCCTTCCTTACCTTGGCCATAACGGCTAATTTTAGTCAAGGAGCTGCACTATTTGAGGCAAATGTACACAAAATATGGCACTCAAGATTGTCCAGGACTGCACTTTTTCTCATTCTTTATCAGTAGCTGTCATGGATTAAGATGGAGGGGATCCCCTGGTTCAACACAATAGGGAGGGCCAGAGATGGCAAGTAGATGCGATGAACCAACTTGGACCGTGGTCTACTACTATGATCACAGGATGCATTGCTCACTGCTGATTGAAGGTAGAAATCCTTTGTCTGGTACCTTGTATAAAGGAATTAAATCGTTCCAAATGAAATTCTGTTAAGCAAATTTTCCTTTGTACAAAATTCCCATAGGAATGCATTGAAAATGGATTAATCTCTAATCGCAACCATTTTTCTGTTGTACGGATTTGCCCCATAGGTGATTCTGTTAAGTGATTTTCCCGTCTCCAGATTCTTTTTTTCCTTTAAGTGGATTTTCTGTTGAACAAACTGCTTGTTATATGAGGGTCTACTGTATTTACATTATTATTATTTTGCCGACGGCTTTATTTTCCCATAAGATGGTTGTACTGCTATCATCTGTGCAACTCATTTATCTGGAGTATTATTTATTTAAATGCATGTAATCCATGTGGATAACATTGTTACAAAGCCTGAAAATTTCAGTTTCAGTCAGGAGCAGAGAATTCTTTAAAAACGTCTTCAAATTGATCTGCACGGAAACGACGTGATTCTGATTACAAGAAGAAAGCTGTGCCGTAAGTGATTTTACACCTGGAAAATGTCATGTTGCAGGTGATTAGTCCTAGGGTGGGTGGGTCTGCCCTATCTTTGAGACCCTCATTTCCTCAGGGAGAGAAAGAATAAAAGGCAGAATCAGACAACTGATCACAGATGTGGAGAACAGAAGCTATTTGCATCTTTCTCTTTTTGAAGCGGGCAGAAAGACATTAGAATTCGGTTGTGAGCCTAACGTATCCAGGCTTCAGAGAGGTAGGAAAGATGGCAATGACAAAGCAATCTAAATTTCCAAAGCACCAGCACTAGAGATGTAAAAAAAAATTCTTATGATTTGAATCACGACATTCTCAGGATCCCAGCTGCATTCTCTTTCCTTCCAATCAGATGGCCCAGATTCTTTCTTTCCTTCCCCGGCCCCCATGAGTAGGAATTGGCCCGGATCTGCAATTTCCTAGTGTATACACTAAGTTATGCATTTTCTTCAGCACATGCATTAATCTGTGCAACATTCCCCATTGGTAAAGGTGTGTTTGCTCCAATTGCATTTCTCATTTTTAAAATGTACAACTGCTTTTCTGTGCATTGATTTCTCCAGCACACACCGTGAGCCTCACTAATACACATATCTTCAAGATGAGGGGCAATCTATCTTGCAGGGAATTGTACAACGTGACAAAAAGTTTACTCTCTATAAAAATTACATATTCGGAATAAACTCCTGGTGTGTGTGTGTGGGTGGGTTGGTAATGCAAAAGCAAAGCTAAGTTTTCTGCTTATATACCACCCCATACCACTTCTCCACCTTGGAGAAAAGGTGGAACGGATTAGAGGGACCCCTGTTCCGCCCTCAGTAGTGATGTGCCAAAAGGAGATCACAAATGCTTATATACCACTACATAGTGCTTAAAACACTCTTTCACATCATGGTTCTTTCTTCAGACAAACATCTGTCTCCTGCTTTCTGTGGTGGGCACCTGCTCAGAGGCAATGGGCTGGGTTTCTCTGCCTCACCTTGTCCTCTGAATGGGTGCCAGAAGAGGTAAGGGAAGGAAGACAGGAGGACACCTCCGGAACACCCATGCATCAATCATTATGAACCACAGAACCAGCAGTTCATGTCCACCTCTATTCAGAATCATGGGAACAATACAATTGGGTCCCATCTGAAATCAAAACCTGAAACAGATGAATGCTAACTCCAGACTATGGCGGGGCTTTGTGCTCATTGCTACTGAGGGTCTTGAAGCAGGCCGAGGGGTTCCTGAGACCATCCAGAAGGTCCTGCTTTGGGGCAGTGAAAGAGGGCATGATTCTTTTTTAAAACATGGAACAGCTGGATGAAACATCTAGACAAATTCCCTTGGAGCCATACAATTACCTACTTCAACGCCCAGGTAAACAAGTCAGAACAAAACTCTCCCAAGCCTTTAATCATTGGTTGAATGTTCCTGAAGATAAAGTACAGGTTATCATAGAAGTGAAAGAAATGTTACAAAATACAAGCTTGTTTATACTGTAGATGACATAGAAGACAATGCTAACCCCATGGTAAAAATACATCTGCTGTGTCGAAGGAAATCTTGGTGTTATTTGGCTAGGAGGGACATTTCTGGGCTGGGGTGATTATCAATCTGTCAAGCACTTCCCTGCTTCTGAATTCAAAGAAAGCCCCACCTCTTTGCTAATGCCATTTCGCCCCTCTCTGTTGCTGAAAGCAGTCATGTTTGTCATTTTGCTGTTTGAGATGTTCAATTGTAAGTAAATAAACATTTTATACTTTCTCCTACCAGTCTCTCAGCTGCCTAGATGCCCTAAGTACATCCGATCTCGCCTGATTTCGGAAGCTAAGCAGGGTCGGCCCTGGTTAGTACTTGGATGGGAGACCACCAGGGAATACCAGGTGCTGTAGGCGCCTGGAGTAGGAACTGGCAAACCACTCCAGTATTCCTGCCAAGAAAACTCCATGGACGTGGAGTCACAAAGGGTCAGTCATGACTGTAACGACACAGCACACACCAGTCTCTCAATGCCGAATGGGGAAAGGGGTGTAGCACTCTTCAGATCTTCAAGTCCTGTGATGATGGTTCCTGCATGGCAGGGGGTTGGACTAGAGGGTCCTTGAGGTTTCTTCCAACTCTATGATTCTATGAACTTCTATAAGTGATTTTGGTCTCTAAATATATGCATTTGTGCTGTACAGCTAAAGTAACTTAACCAAAATTTCAAAACTCTAACACAGGCATGTCCAAACTTCAGCCCTCCTGATGTTTTGGACCACAGCTCCCAGAATTCTAAGCTTAGATGGCCAATGGCAAAGGACTGTGGGAGTTGCGGTCCAAAACATCTGGAGGGCTGAAGTTTGGACATGCCTGCCCTAACAGGAAAGAAGGGCTTTTTAAAATAAACAAACCTTCTGCCAGCCCCAACCAGCATGGCCAGTGTGCAGGATAATGTGAGTTGTAGTTGCTGACTTGATCAGCCTTTTGTAAGCCGCCCAGAGTTCCCTTGGGAAGATGGGTGGCGTATAAATCCAATAAATAAATAAATAAATAAATAAATAAATAAATAAATAAATAAATAATAGTCCAATATATCTGAAGTAGACCTGGTTCAAGGAGAATTGCTCCCTCTTCAGCTTAAGTGCTCCTGCCAACAAGGAATGGTTAGAGGTGTGGTATTAAAATAAAGACTATAGCAATTCATCTCTGGGGTTTGCTCCTGGAAGAGTCCATCCGCCAAATGTAAGCTGTTAGATTTCTGGGGAAAATACTGGGATTTTAGAAATGTCCTTTTGGGGAGAGAATCTGGACAGAAATATTTGAAATAAAATCAAATAAGGCATTCTTAGCACCAGTTAAGAAAGCCGCCCCATCCTAAATCTTTTATGGCTCTCCTCTCCACTTGCCATGCAAAAACTCTCTTGATTCAGTGAGAGCAACTGCAGGGTGTTAAATATGTGCTGCAGTTATATTTTCTGAACTGAACATGACACAATTTATCTCTTGGGAATCTAGTAAATTACTGAACCAACACACTGTGCAGAAACAGAGGTAACGGTCATAAATTAATAGCCACAATACGCTTTAACCTTTCATGATAAAGTTAGGGCATATTTTATTTTAAAAGGCCAACAGTATCTCCCATAGAATCAATACCTGTCAGGGCAAAGGATGTGGTACAGCATCCATTGCTACCCCGTCAGCATCTGAAAGGAATTTATTTCAGAAAGCGGACATGATTTTGCTGCATATCCAGTCCCCGTGGTCCACATGTTGGAATGAAGCATCAGCCTGATGTGAATGGATGCAGTAGTGATTTTAAAAATACATCAAATTTTTGTGTGTGGATGTGCACCAAGTTTCTTTTCTTAGTGGGAAACCAATAGCTGTCCTGTATCTGCGGAAGAAGAGCCATAGGTTCCTGGCAGAGGTCACAGTTTGGGTGCAAAAACTCCAGAACTGAACCAGCCTGTGTGCATAGAACCGACCCGTGGGTGGTCGACCTGACCCACAGGCTGCTGAACTGGCCCGCGGGCCAGCAGAATTAAAAATAAAAAAAATAAAAATAAAAATAATGACCCACCCGTACTACAGCTGGCAGGCAGTCCACATGGTCAGCCATTTAATAAAAATAAAAATAAAAAATGGGCTGGCAGGATTAAAAAAATACCACCAGCCGTACTAATGCTGGTCAGTGGGGTTCAAAAAAAAAAAAAAAGAAAACAAACCAAACTAAAACAAATTACGAAACTACTTTTTTTTTTAATAAAAATTCATTTTGTAATTAACAAAATGAAACAGGGTTGGGGAAATGAATTACAAAATGAAGCATCATTTCAGCGTTTCGTGCCCATCTCTAGTCATTAAGATTCCCAGTGTCTTGTTGAGAGAAGAATGGACTAGGACTCTGGACAACGGGATTTGAATCCCTGCTTGGTCATGGAAACTCACTGGAGGAGTGGAACTGGTGAAGAGGTAAAGGTAAAGGTTGCCCCCACACATGCATGCTCGTTGTGCCCAATTCTAGAGGTGGCACTCATCTCCATTCCTAAGCCTGAGATCCAGTGTTGTGCAAGTCTGTGTCCATGGGGCCGGCATGGCCAAATTCATTTCTGTGCACAGAACACTGTTTACCTTCCTGCTTTTTATGGCGGTGCCTATTTATCTATTTGCCTTTACATGCTTTCAAATTGCTAGGTTGGCAGGAGCTGGGGTTAAAAATGGGAGCTCACTCTGCTGCATGGCACCCGGGATTTGAACTGCCGAGCTGCTGACTTTGCAGCTGACAGTTTTAGTGCTCTAGCCCACTGAACCACCACGGCCCAGATACGTGGTGTCACTATAATTTGGTTCTGGCACAGACACAAATGGTTATTTATTTATTTATTTATTTATTTATTTATTTATTTATTTATATTTTAACTTGTATACCACCGATCTAGCTAATAGTTACTCTAGGAAATTTACAAACCATCTCGGAAGATGGGCGGTCTAAAAATATAACAATTAACAAATAAAAACATCCAATAACAGTTTTAAAAACATAAGAAAAACAATAAACATTAAACAAATCACACTGTACTTAACCAATATCAAGGCAAAGGCAGAGAAAGTGCAGATGTTAGAGCATTAAAAATTCCTAGACCAGGGAAAGCTTGCTTGAACAGCCAAGCTCTTAATTGGCGTTTAAAAACTCCTAGTGAAGGGGCCTAGTGAATCTCTTGGGGGGCAACCAATTCCACCAACAGGGGCACCACCAAGAAGGTCCAGTCCTTCATTACAATCTTCTGAGCATCTCTCAGGAATGCCACACCTGAGGAGAACCATTGAATTGGGCAGCTCCTTGTGGGAGGAGCCATTTTGGCAGGTATAGAGGACTGCAGTTCAACCCAGGCTTGGGTAAACCTCTGAACCTTAATGAAAGGTGTTCTCTTCCCAAACCAATGCATGGGCCCTTTCCCATAACTATGCTCTCCCTTTTATATGGATTTTCCCCTTACTCTGAAGGTTTGCTTATCTTGAAGATTAGTAAATGGCAGTAAGATCTTGGAGCGAAAATCTGCTCTCTCTCTCTCTCTCTCTCTCTCTCTCTCTCTCTCTCTCTCTCTCTCTCTCTCTCTCTCTCTCTCTCTGTGTGTGTGTGTGTGTGTGTGTGTGTGTGTGTGTGTCCATGTCATCCTTTTGTTTTCAGTTGTGCCACCACGGGAAAATGACCCCAGAGAACATCTCTAAATTTGGTCCTAAGGTGGGTTGACATTGCTCATCCATGCATCTAGTGAAACCTTCTGCCCTGCATCTTTTCCGAAAACAATCATTTCTTGGGATGTGTAGTCGTTCCTATGGATGTGTAGTAGTCCACTGTTAATTGCTTAATTATCATGATTATGATCACTTTCATCATTGTTATTATTATTATCATGCAAGCCAAGTTATAAATACATTGACTTATATCCTTAAGAAAAGTATCACCTGGAAGAGCCGCTAACACTGAAGTTATGGGGTGGAGATGTTGTTGATGAAATTGTAAGTAGAAGTGACACCTACCAAGAGAAATCAATGAACAAGGACACTAACTCACTGAGACTGAGAACAGCTTGGAGAATCAGTTTCCCTCCTTGCAAACTCTTTATTTCAATATCACACAAGGAGACAATTCACTTTTGCCACTCTCCAGATTAGCTCCACAGAAATCAAATCAATTTTATCATTGCAGAGGGGAAGAGCTAGCTTCTTGCAGCTTCATAATTCTGCCAGGTGCCGATATCAACTCACAACACAGCTGACTTATTTCAAAAGTTTAGTTTTCAAACCGACACACAAACAAATAGCTTTCTGTGCAGAATGCTCTGGAGGTAAAAGGCATGAAAATGAGAGTGAGGCAAATTTTTTCATGAGATCTTTTTTTGTTTTCCGAAAGAAATGTTTGAGATTTTCTTGCATTTCCTCTTCAAAGAAGCAGTGCGGCAATGGTCTAATTGGTGGAACATCTCCACAGAAAGAAGATTGGCAGTCATCTCCCATCAGAATGTTTTGAAACAATACCACGTTTGGGGCATTGTAGAGGATTCAAAATGGTAACCAGGCTACCAGGACAATCATGTTCT
The DNA here is from genome assembly GCA_037367245.1 of Phrynocephalus guinanensis. NCBI lineage: Eukaryota > Metazoa > Chordata > Lepidosauria > Squamata > Agamidae > Phrynocephalus > Phrynocephalus guinanensis. The sequence continues at coordinate 10,735,374 of CM074748.1, forward strand.
GCTACTAGGAGAGCAAAAAGCTAGCAAACAAAGAGGTAAAAGTACCAACAGGATAGAGAGAAGCTCACTTATCACCACTGATAACAATGGACCTGATTAATGGGAAGGAGATTTTGCCTAATTTTTTGAAGAACATGTTGACAATAAAAGTTCCACCTTTGAAAGGTTATTAGCAAAATACACCTCCTCACAGCTGAAGTAATTTGGTGAGATAGCTTCCCCCGTTTTCCTGCCCACAAATAATGTGGAGAATTCCAGCAGAGTGTATAGGTATAAGTTGTTACAAAATGAATTACTGTGATTTGAGAAGTTCTGGTTCCATTCCTGACTGAGCCATAACACTTACTGAATAACCTTGCAAGGTTCTTGTGAAGGACAAAGTGAGGAGAAAAAGAAATACCTACACTAGCATTGAAGGAAAGGCACGAGGATGAGAATGAAGATGTGGATAGTTCTCTCATAGCTAGTTTGTTTGGGGCTTTATTTTGCATACTGTTGGTGTCATATGGAAATATTGTGGCCGCATTAGAACTGAAACTCCTAGCACTATGAAACTATGATAGCTACTTGGAAATTCCAGGGCAGCTCCTCATCTCCACCTTCATTAACACATAGAGAGAACCAGGATTGTACAACTACTACTACTTCTTTTTCTCAGCATTTGTTCCACTTGCTGGTGGGCTCCGAGCCTCCTCGTGCTGCCACTATAAACTCCCTGTCTCAAGCAGAGTGAGGTGAACCCAAATAGGTGACAGGCCCCTGCGACAGGCCAGCTGATCTATTCTTCAAAGTCACATCATTCTTCGAGCACATCACCCCAGTCCTGGCTTGCTTGCACTGGTTACCTGTTGTCCTCTGGATTAGGTTCAAGGTCTTGGTTTTGACTTTCAAAGCCCTCCACGGCCTCGGACCAGAGTATCTAGCGGTGCGTATCTCTCAGAGATCAACAGGGGCCAGACCCATGAGATTGGCGCAGGCGCACTCACTGAGGGTGGCCACACTCAGAGAGGTGCAGAAATCATGTACGCAGGACCGCGCCTTCTCTGTAGTGGGCCCCATGCTTTGGAACCATCTCCCCAGTGAGCTGCGCCTAGCAGAGTCCCTGCCCTCCTTTAAAAAGGCCCTGAAGACCCACCTGTTCAGGGAGGTGTTTGGCGACCTTTCTATTTAGTTTTCTTTTTTTGCCCGTTGCTTGGATTATGCCACCTTTCGTGTCCTGTTCTGTTTTGTTTGTTTTTACTACTTTTACTGTAAGCCGCCCAGAGTTCCCTCCTGGGAAGATGGGCGGAATATAAGCCTAACAAATAAATAAATAAATAAATAAATAAATAAATAAATAAATAAATAAATAAATAAATAATGGGTGAAAAATGAATGCGGATTATAAAACTTTTTAAAATATTTGCCTAGTACAAGCGAAACAAATCCAGAAGCAAAGATACACATTACTATCAGACAGTACTTGGCCAAGGAGCCAAGGAGCTTGGCCCTTTCTTAAAACTGACAGTACAGAATTGTACTGGCTAGTGAATACGTTGCTCTTTCCGGAACACACTTCTTGTGTTGTATACTCCTTCAATTTCCAAAAGTTAGTAGCAGACTTTTTGAATCCATGGCTCTGTGAGGTAAAATGTGCAATGCAGTTGAACAAGCTTGGGAAGAGCAAATGAGATACATTTGATGAGAATGTCAGACCCAGCCACATTTTTCCAATCCTTGTGTATCTCTAAAGAGCCCCATAGCAAGAAGGTTTGAAGAGCACTTCTTTAGCCACCTTTTTTGCTGAAGTTTGCTGCAGCTGCATTTTGCTTCCAGAATGCTACAAGCAGTGAGTTTATTTTAAATGTGTTAGCTTAAATCAGTTGTCCCAGTTATTCCATCCTGGACCTATGGAACCATAATTTTCTAGCGCATCAGAGGTGCAGGTCTGCCTTCGATTTAAGTTATTCTTTCTTCAGCTGTCAGTGTCGGCCCCATTGTCAGAAACTCCATTCGGCAACAGTTGGTGATCCTCACGGATGGTTTTGTTATTGACTTTAGAAGCAGGAGGGCTTTCAGCTGCTCTTGGGCTGCTGTGCTCCATGTAGTGCTGGCAATTTACAAATTTCAAGCATACACATATGCTTGTGCTCACACGCACAATTTTCTGACAAAAGACGTTAGGCAGTCAATATAAGAAAAAGATGAAAAGTTAACAGAGGGAAACTATGCAGTGAAATGGATAATTGGATTTCATGTATCAATGTTGTTTATTTTTCACTCTAATTTCCCCCTCTCTCTTTTAACAACATACCTGTTTTTTTTCTAAATTGCAAGTTTTAATACCTTGTATCATCAACTAGTTTGACATTTTAGTAAAGTAGGTTACAGAGGAGAAGGTGTCGTAAGCAATGATACTGAGTAAGTAAATTTAACTTAGAGCAGACTCCTATTGTCCCAAATTTCTTGCACAACAAGCCATATCATGAGTTGTTTGACTTCAATAGACCCTATTCTCTTGATTTCGGAGTTTCAGAGTTTTTTTTTACTATAACTCCTAGACTCTTCTGATCACCATGGGTGATCCATTTTTCCAAGCTCTAACAATGCATCAGGCTTCGTGGAGGGATTTGGATGTTCTGCCTTATCCAAACTAACATTTGTAGATATTTGTACACAGAAGAATGCTCCATGTATACCCTCATCACTGTGCCCCAAAGCAGTTTTTACTTTGGCTAGACACCTTTTCATATCTTGTCCTTGGTTTGTTTGGTAAAGGTTGACACTTCCAGAAGTGGCTGTTCGCTATTGAAATCCAGACCGCCTGCTTGAACACTGTACCCACATTTTAAGCACCGCAGTTTGGGAAGATTATCAACAAGCTGGACTGTGTTCGGAGCTGTGATGGCAAAGTGTCTTGGAGCCATATTTTGTGATGTGAATAATGGTTGAGAGAGTGGGATGTGCTTAGAATGATGAAGAAGGAAAGGCAGTAAGTTAAAGCCCCTTTTGATGTCTGAAGGGCCACCACCCAGACAATGAAACAAAAGTCTCACCACGGCCACCCCATTCCATAAGTTAGGGCTTAAAGAATGGCTTCAAAGACCAAAACAAACAAACAAACAAACAAACAAACAAAAAATAAAAGAGTTTCCATAACATTGGAAAAACTTGTTGATGGTAAGAGATCCTTAACAGTTAGATGGGTTGAAGTCTAGAATTTTTAAAATAGAGGTTGGTTGGCCATATACCACAAATAGTTTAGCTGTTGATTTCCTGCTGTGACAGGGGGTTAGAGTTAATGAGTCTTGGATATCTTCCAACTCCAGAATAGAGATGGGCACGACTCAAAAAAATAATTTTTCACTTTTCGTTTTTCGTTTAGGGGTCCGTTTCGGTTCGTTTTCATTTTTCGGTTTTTTTTTCACATTTTTCATTTTCGTTTTGGTTACAAAATGAAATGAAAAAACAAAAACGAAAATGAAAATTTTTTGTTTCGTTGGCATTCTTTTCAATGCAATGTGTCTGCCGTAATGAAAACGAAAAACACGAAAAAAAATTTCGTTTCGTTTCCGTTGTCGTTTTGCTTCTGAATTTTTTTTCGTTTTTGTTTTCATTGCAAAATGAAACGAAAAAACAAAAACGAAAATGAAAATTTCGCTGAGTCGTGCCCATCTCTACTCCAGAATCATTATAGAGCAAGGAATCACCTGCATAGGCTGCCTTGCTTCTAGGCTATACATTTGATGACTGTTTTGCTTCTGATCTTTGCCTTTTGTATGAGACCTGAAACCCTCCCCCCCTTTTTCTGTTTAATCCCTGCTCTTTTTGGTCTGATCCTGCACAGCTGTATGAATTACAGCTCAGATTCCCCAGCTGCATTCCAAAACTAATCTGTTTTCATTGATTCTAGTCACCTTTAGCTAATGTTAACCTAAGACATTTTGTTGCCTGAGGTGAAGGATGTGACGGTGTCCCCTTGTCTGTACAGCAAATTACTGGAATGGCAACGTTAACACTGTCAAGTGTGTGTGTGTGTGTGGGGGGAATGGGACAGACAGTGTGTGGCACACAGAGCTTTGTACAGAAATAGTATCAGAATGCTCATAAATCAGATGTGGAAGGGCATTATCATTGCCCCCACAGCTTCTGTGATCTAAGGTGATTGCTCCACATTGCCTTATAGTAGGGCCAATTCTGCCTACAGACATGTGAACCACTGGGTCTTCTTACCTTCTTGCCATTTTGCACAGAGCACCTTATCACATCTGCCAAAAGACCCCACGTTATACCAATTCTTTCCATACCTCTGTTGCACAAATACATTTTTCCAGCAGTCACATGGTATACTCTATATCTATCTATCTATCTATCTATCTATCTATCTATCTATCTATCTATCTATCTATCAGAATAAACTGCTTTTTAATTATGTATCCATTCATTTTCTCTACTCTTTCTTGGTGTACTCGGCCCTCACTTGTGCAAAGTTGATGTGTTGTCACACAAATAGGGAATACAGTTTGTAAAGAAAGGAGTGTTGCTTTTTTAAAAAAAATACTGCTCTTCACAGTACGTTGCTAGTCTTTCAAAACCCACATCCTCCTCCTGATCTCGTTGAAAAGGGAAGAGGGAGGGAAGGGAAAAGGAGATAAACCATTGGCTGGGAAAACAGTTCGATCTTGGCCATGTCTTCATGTGAATGGAAATCATGAAACAATCTAAATAAAAGCCACATTGGTATAATTATTAGAGATGGGCATAAAACAAACGTTTGGTTCATTTCATTATTCATTATTTGTTTTGTTACATAAGAAAATGAATAATGAACTTTCCCCCTCTAACAGAAACAAAATGAAATAAAAAGGAAATTTCCGTTTCATTTCGTTTTGTTTCATTTGTTGGTGGTGTCTCGTACCTGGTGCTGCTCCTGGGGTCTTCCGTCCTGGCTGCATGGAGAGTCCAGGAGCCTCCCGGTGGGGGGGAGGGGGAAAAAAGCCAACTGGCCATGCTACAGCTGGTAGGCAGCCATGTGGTCAGTAGTTAAAAAACCCAATAAAAATAAAATACAATTTAAAAACGATCTGGCGTGTGGGCCCAGGTACCAGCCTGCGTGCACCAGACCCAGCCAGTGGGCTGCAGAACCAGCCTGCAGGATAGCCAAAGACAAAAACAAAAACAAAACAACCCCAATCCAGCATGCAGACCTTATATCAGTCCATGTGTCACCGAAACAGCTTGTGGGCCGCAGAACCGGCCGACAGGCCGGCAAAACTAAAACAACAACAACACCAAAATCTGACCAGCCCGTGCTACAGCTGGTAGGTGGGCCATGTGGTCGGCAGTAAAAAATAAAAATAAAATAAATATAATCCAGGCCGGCAGGATTAAATAAATAAATAAATAAATAAATAAATAAATAAATAAATAAATAAATAAATAAATAAATAAAACCACCGGTGGGGTTCAAAATAAATAAATAAATAAAACAGAAAAAAACAAAACCTGAACCAAAACCTGAACCAAAACCAATTACAAAACAATTGTTTTGTAATTAACAACCTGAACACAACTGAAACAAAACGAAATGAAATGAATCACCATTTTTTTTGGTTCATGCCCATCTCTAATAACTATTTATTTATGTCTTTATTGCAAGTGTGATAGAACTAGACACTCAAGTTAAAAGTTATTCAGAATTCCCTTTCAATTTCCTAGTAAGTCTATTATTATTTGTGGCTCTAGTAAATTTAATAGTTACCACTCTGCCACAAGCTTTTTCAAATACTTTCCCAGAGAACCCCAGATTGTCATGATACTTGCAGACCTAGTACTGGGTTAATGCTATAAGGGCTCTTAAACTTGCCATAGCTTATGGACTTAGCATGTCAATCTACCCTTCTCCCAATCTTCTGTATTTAATTGGATAGTTTTCTTGAGTTTATTCCAACTTTTCCTGATCTGTATGCTGCCCATTGCACTGTTTTGTTTCAGATCTATGCAAGAAGCAATTCTACCTGACATTTTCCTTCACAGATTCCTGCTCAGTGAATAATTTAGAAACAAAATTCAACTACTGATTTATTAGAAGTTTTTTTTATAGTCACTGCTATTTATTCCCCCATAAACAGCATGCCAAATTGTAATACCTGTAGTAAGGGACATAGAGAATTTCAACATGAATTTCAAGCAGAACACTTTGCTTGAACATGGGGAGCTTTCCTTGGGGACCAGGGTTGTTGATTTGTTTAGGACATTTATAGTCCACACCAAATCCTTAGATCTCAAGGTGGATCTCAATAAAATCAGCACAAAACATTTCAATACTTTAAACCCATTTAAAACTATTTTAAACTACATGTAACAGGAACACTAGAGCAACCTCTAGAGTATATTAAATCCATGATCCTTAATCCCTGAAGGCTTTGGCAAATGTTTTAGTTTGGTGGCCAACTGAGATTAATGTTGGTGTGGGTTGGGCTTCTGAGGGGACAGCTTTCCATAACTGAGGCTAAAACATTTAGGGCTCTTTAGTCTGGAAAAAAAGGTTCCGGGGGGATATGATTGAGACGTACAAAATTATGCAGGACATGAGTGTAAAGAGGATAGAGGAACACTCTTCTCCCTCTCACAAAATAACATAACTAGGGGACATCCATTCAAATTGAGGGTTGGGAGAGTGATAACAGACAAAAGAAAAAATTTTTTTTTTACCCAGAGTGTTGTTAGTCTGTGGAACTCCCTGACAGAGGATGCGGTGATGGCATCAGGCCTGGTTGCCTTCAAAAGGGGACTGGACAGTTTTCTAGAGGAAAAGTCCATCACAGGTCATAAACCATGATGTAGATGTGTAATCTCAAGGCTTGAAAACAGGGTACTTCAAGGGCCAGATGCAGGGGATTGATATCAGGAGACAGATATCTAGTCTCATGCACTCCTAGACATATTTGGTGGGGCCACTGTGAGATACAGGAAGCTCATCTAGATGGGCCTTTGGCCTGATCCAGCATGGATCTTCTTATGTTCTTATGAGATGCTACAATTGAGAAAGGCCTCCTCAATGTCTCAGTATAATGCTTAGTCTCCATAGAGAGACATGGAGAAGGTGACCTTTCTTCAGGCCAATGATCAAGAAGGTGTATAAGGAGAGAACCACTCCCTCAAGTATACAGATCCCAAGTTGTTTATGAGTCACATCAACATCTTAAACTCATACCAGAGAAATATTGGCAGCCAGTGCCAATTCTTTCAGGCTCAGTGTCTCAGGAGCACTGAAAGATGTTCCTGCTAGCAGTCCCGCTAGCAGTCCCAGCCGTACGTACATAGCACCTAGATAGCAGCATCCATGCCAGTTCCAAGGGGAACCCTATGTGAAGTTCAGTATAATCATCTAATTGGGTATTCACTAGTGTATGAATTACAGTAGCTAGGCTGTCTCTGACCAGGAATGATCATAGCTGGTGGGTCAATCAAAGCTGGCCCAGGCACTCTGAGCCACTATACTCATCTGAACCTTGAGTGACAGGGATTGCTCAAGGAGTAACCTTAAGCCAGTTATAATCATGCTGATAGGAAATGCTCTGAATGAAAAGTAGCTATCGGTGCTTGTTGCAACAGAACAGATTTTGTTTGCTACAAAACACACTCACACAGAGACAACTATTGTTCTAGGCCCATCTATTTCTAGAAAACGTGCAATACCTTTTCACCAAATTATCCTTTCTGTTGTGTCATGGAAGTAGTCAATTTGTCTATATTCTATTCTTACAAATCCATCATAAACTATTTGAACATATGAAAACATTATGTGAAGATGTAGCTTGCCCAATGACTGAAATGTATCTGTAGTTTTATAGGGAGGAAAAAAAATCTATCAAGGAAGATAAAATTTAGCATGGGTCAGTTCCTACTATTTATTTCTGTTGCATGTTCCTTCCTTCCTTCCTTCCTTCCTTCCTTCCTTCCTTCCTTCCTTTGACCCCCCCATCACAGAATAAAGAGATGAGACACAGGCAATGGGGTAAACTAGGGCCACACTTTATTTAAATGTAAATTCAGTTCAATTAAACATGAAAGTAGTGCAGAGCAATGGTTGAGCCAGTGAGGTCTCCCTGGACCTCCCCAACCACAATGCCAGTTTATTTGGTTCAATCCCAGGTAGCTCACTCTCCCTCTGATCTGTTTTGGAGTGCCTAATGTGTATACAAACACTATCCTGGTTCATGAAGATGTCCGCTCTTTGAAGGGCCAACTTGGACCTATCTCCGTTCCCCATGGCCACCAGTTCACTCACGCTTAACACCCCCAAAAAAGTGATTAAGGACACTGCACGGAATAGTACCACCTCGTACTCATCCCTGCAAACATCGTCCCATGCTTGGTTAATGCGCAGTAATATATCAGGTGTTATGGGTGAATGATTCTCACTAGGCCAGCCTCATTCCTTTCCCCAATTGTCCAACATTTTCCTAATCTGGAAATCTGTGGTTGTGTTCCAATGCCCAGTAATCTTGGCATGGAATGCCAATGCTGAAAGCCTTCCCTGGATGGAACTAGGTGCCAAACCCTTTCTGAAGAGATGGATTATGAATTGTTGTAGATGTTCCATGGGAACTGGCCACTCCCATGGAAGACCTTCCTTGGCCCTAAATTCCTGGAGTTCTTGTACCATTGAGTCTTACGCCCTTCATGTTCTCAGAACAGAGGCCACACCTATGGCCCTCTTAGCTTCATCACACCCAATCCACCATACCTTTACCAAGAGGACTTCTGACTGCTCTTGAGCATCTGGAGCTAACACTCTGAACTGGTCAATCTCTTGACAAGACAGGGCATCAATAACACTGTTGTCCAAACCTGGGACATGCAGCACCCGAATTGTGATATTAAACTGAAGGCAGTGGAACCTAAACTCTTGGACCAGTCTCATAACCCTCTCAGACTTGGAAGAAAAGCTATTGATGATGTGAACAACAGCTAAGTTTTCACACCAAAAGTGAACCACTGAGTTGGCCCACTCCCGAGCCCAAAGCCACAAAACTTCCACAATCAGAAAGAATCCTAGGATTATCATGTGCCTGCCTAACCCATTCAGAGGGCCATGTGCTGTGGCACCACCTATATCTAAAAATATGCCAAAACATAATGACCCCACTGCATCCATGTTGAAAGTCTGTCTAGAGGTGGATATCAAACCTCCAAAAGGAAACACCTTTAAAGTCTTCAAAAAATTGAATCCAGGCCTCCAAATCTTGGTGCACGCCTGCTATAATCTGGGTTCTGTGATGGGCTTGCTAAAGCCCTTCATTAGAGAGCAAATTCATAAGAACATAAGAACATAAGAACATAAGAACATAAGAACATAAGAACAGCATTGCTGGAACAGGCCACCGTCCATCCAATCCAGCATTCTCTCTCACACAGTGGCTCACCATTTGCTACAGGGTATTTCCAAGCAGATTCTTCACCTGACAAAGGTCATGCCTGGTGCCATGACCTTGCAGGCAAAATTGAGGTGCCCGACCAAGGACTGAACTTCTCTGGGCATAACTTTTGAGTGCTGTAGAACAGCCCTAACTCTAAACCTAAGATCTTCTCACTTGGCCAATGACAATCTGTATGATTGTTGTAAGGTATCCAGCTCATTCCCTAGAAAAGTAAGCATGACTGTCAGGCCCCCTTTTCCCCCTCAGCCAGTGGTACACCAAGCTGAACTGCCAACTCTTGAAATGTCTGGAGAAGGAAAATACAGTGCCCCAACCTTACTGCACTGCAAAATAAATAATCATCCAGATAATGCACTTTCTGGTTAAGCCGGCCCAGTGTTGGAGCTTCCACTCCAGAAAGGTGCTGAAGCCCTCAAAAGCAGTGCAGGAAAATGAGCAGTTGAATGGGAGGGCCCAGTCCATGAAGAAGCTGCCCTCAGACTCCAAACCAAGGAGCCCAAAATCGTCCAGATGGACAGGCAGCAGGCGGAGTGCTGATTTACTATTGCACTTGGAGAGTTCTGCCCCCACCCCAAAGGACCTGACCATGAGGACCTCCTCATCAAAGAATGTATAGCAGACCACACAGAGGTCATGTAGGATCTCGTCATTAACCAAAGACCCATCCAGGAAGGATAGTTGGTGAATGAGGCAAAGTTTCCTGGTGCCTTCTTTGGCACTAAACCTAAAGGTGAAACCCTTAGCTTTACAACTAGGGGTTGGGCAAAAGGTCCTATTACCCTTCCCTCCTGGAGTTCCTTAACAAATTTCTCCCAGACCAGGCCCTCTCTCTCTCTGAGCGATCTAAGGTTACCTGCTCTAAAAGTCGATCTCTCCCTAACCACTGGGATCTGAAACCACACCTGAAAACCCTCCAGCAAGGACTGGGCTGCCTCCTTATTAGAATAGCCTTGAAGCCAACAGGCTAACACTTAATGGGACTAAGTCCCTTTTGATGGGGAAGGGTTCGCAGGGGATTGGCTTTTTGCCTGCTCCCCTGTCCCAGTTTCTACCCCTCTGGGTTCTGGTGCAGAAACAAGAGACACTGACATGTTGGACCCCACAACTGCTGTATTCATGACTAAACCGACAAGGCTGTCTGGTGCAAACCCCCTGCCTATGGAAATCCCAGCAGAACAGGTGGTGTAGAACCCCCTATCCCACCAAAGTGCAGGGGTAGTCTTTTGGTTGGGACATTGGATCATGTGCCCACTATCAAATTGGTCACCCATGCCCGAGCACATGGGCATCCTTACCTGCAAACATAGGCCCAGCAGGGGCTCATTCCAATGCATGTTTGGGTGCACAGCCACCCTCTTATGGAAATTTTCACTGTGCAGGGGCCACATATGCCCTGGGAAATAGACATAGGCACTGTAAATTAAATCTTGATACTGGACTAGTGATAAAGCTCTCCAAGGTTGGGCCTTCACTATGATTGCCATATACACCATGTTGTCAGGTAACCAACTAGCCAAGAAATGTCCAGGCTTCCTGTGCAGCTGGAGTTTCTTGTCTTTAGTGTCTTCCTTCTCTAAGTCCTTTGAGTCCCTTTTCCAGCTTAAAAGTTCAAAGAGGTCAACGTAATTGCCTCGCCAAATCTTTTCCTTGGTCACTGCTAAGTGGTCCCTTAAGGGCATTCAATAATCCCCATACAGGAGGGTGTGCAGGGGAACAGTGTTGTAGCCCATGTCAGGTACAGATGGATAAGGCCATACACCCACCCTGGTTGTGCAACACAGAGGAGCTGAAAAAGGGCAAATTCTCTTTGTCAGATGAAGATGGGGCAGGGGAGGGCACTGGTGGGGCCCTACATTTTGCGGGCTGCTTCCCCGTATTCTTCCCCACTGTTGTCCACCGTTGTCTACCGTTGTCTAATAATACAATCCACAATAAAGTAATATATCCACAATAATGCTGTTAATTATTATTAGTAGTAGTATTCTTTAGAGTATTTTATTTTATTCTAAATTATTTTAGAAGTTAGGGGTAGAGATGCACAGCTCCAGTGATGGGCAAATGAGGCCAAACTGGGGTACCCTGACTGAGGGACCCAACCACCACACCTGCACAAAACACTGGCTATCCTGTACAGTGATAGCAATCAAATCCCCAAGCCCCACTCAATAATTCATGCAAATCTCCTCCCTGTAAAAATGCAGCTAGCCCATAAAATAAAGATAAGAGCTGTGTGGATAGTAAGTATCCTGCACCCCACAACCCCAGCCTCTGCAGATCAGAGGGGGAAAGCCGAGGAGCACCCCCACCCATCCTGAGTGGAGACCTCCACCCCGTAAAGAGGGCCCCCTGCCAGGTCCCAAGCTTTCCCCTTGCCAGCAGTCCTCCCAATCCGGAGAGGGGGGTAGGTCGTAGGCTGAGCGGTGGAGGGTGCCTCAGGTGTGGTGGCCATGCCACCCCAACTGGGCTGAAATGGCCAGCTCACCCACACACCACTCCCTGAGCACCCAGCATCGCTCACACCGCCCCAGCAAAAGGTAAAGGAGCTAGGCTGGGGCTGCACAAGCTAGTGCCCCAAACCCCCAAACCATTCCACCATCCAAAATAGCCACCGGCCACGTGGTGCAAAACCAAAAGTAGCATCCGTGGCAAGACAGTGCTTCCTCTTCACTGTAGATGCAAGCCTTGAAAGAAGCTGAAGGCGGGGAAGGAGTGGGTTATATAGCCCACTTCTCCCCCCCCCCCACCCCCAGGAGTAAGATTGAGGTTTGGTCTCATGCTATTTCGCACAAGGAGGCAAAGACGTACCACCAGTGCAGCGAGCCTAGCAGCTGAGCAGCACCTTCTTTCTTTCTTTCTTTCTTTCTTTCTTTCTTTCTTTCTTTCTTTCTTTCTTTCTTTCTTTCTTTCTTTCTTTCTTAACTTGATCTTACTTCAGAATATGCAATTGCTAGCAGGATAACTATTTTCTGTTCAGAGATTTATACCAAGGAAAGTCACTAGATCTTATACAGTAGTGGAGTTCTTTTGCATAGCAGGCTTTTTGCACAGATTTACTCTTGTTTGCTTTCTTGTTTGCTTGATTACTTTCCTGTGCCTATCTACTTGTCTTAACTCTCTGAGTGTAAGCTGGGTATGTGTCGAGGAGCAGAAATTTATACATATATATATGCTCTGATTTTTGGCAGAGACGGCCCAAAGGGTCTGCAATTACTCTCCTTGCACACACTTTTCATAAAGTTATTGGATATTCTTTTTGATGAGGAATGTCTAACAAGGGACACAGCTTGAAGCTCCATTTTCTGCCATGAATCTGATATGAGGTTTGTGCATGGAAACCACAGAAGAGGCAATAGGAGACCACTTATCTGGAGCTCTTATTACCAGTCTCTGTGGTTAGGTGATGTGTTACTCATGAGATGACAGATTCAATCCCTTGTATAATAACCTTCCCTTGTGAAAGTTCTCCTAAAATGAAGGAGAGGGTGATTTCTGATTATTTTAATGTCGATTCTGCCCCCTCTTTGCTTAGTACAACACAGCATGAGATGAGATCCCAGAAGAGCAATCCTAAAGCTTATTTCTCAGAGTGAATGCCATCCAAATATGACAGGATGTGTAGTCATTCAGTGGTTCTCAACCTTCCTAATGCCGTGACCCTAAAATAAAGTTCCCTTACCCTGCTTGGAAGAGGCCACAAGCCCCCCTTAGCAGGCCACTGCCGCAGGGGCCATAGAGAACTTCCCTCTACTACAGGCACCCTCAGCCAATCACAGCCTCTGGTGCCATTGACTGACATCCCCTCCAACCTATCAAGCTGTGACTCATTCTTTCCTCCCCTTCCTCCCCCCCAGACCCAAATCGTTTGTTTCTTTTTCTTCACTGGTTCATGGAGACCCCTGTGAAATGGTCGTTTGACCCCCAAAGGGGTCCCGACCCCCAGGTTGTGAACCACTGTGCTATGTCTTCTTGAAATTGTAGTCTAATACATGTCACAATAGGGAAAAAAATAGCTCCATGTTGCTTGACCAATGCCTGAACCAGCTTTACCTCACAATATCTTCTGTCATGTTTATGTATTAATAGTACATCATATAAAGATCCCAACAACTAATGTTGGGAAATAATTTGTTGGTTTTGATAATCTTGAGAAACAGCATTCAGGCACCTCCAGAAATGTGTTGCATACACATTCAATAAAACAGAAAAAATTAACATATGCACAAACATTACACAGAGATGACTCATTGAGAATCAGGAATGTACACTAGTCTGGAAGCTGAGTCAGGCAACTGGACTTCTTTTTCAGAAAGCGAAACATTTCACCACTCATCCAAGCAGCTTTGTCGGTCTGGCTAATGAAGCTGCTTGAATGAGTAGTGAAACATTTCAATCTCTCAAGAAAAGAAGTCCAGTTGCCATGAGTCAACGTCCAAATGATCTCACCTGGATGGACTGAGAATCTTCACAGATGAATGTACACCAGGAAACATGTATAAATAAAAATAGACATTTGGAAAAATGCAGCCAAAATAGTATTATATAGGAAGAAAAAGTTGTCTCATAACCTGATATAAAACAGGAGGAAAATGAAGATGGGATCTGAAGAAATGCATCAGAATGAAGACTAAGATTTTTCACATCCCTGTCTATGGCTGACATCCTGTTGCTGAGTGTAGTAACACCAGAGCAAATCCAGTGAATCAACAGGGATTCAACAAGTCAACTCTTCAAGTTCTATTGATTCAAATGGGCCTTCTTTAACTGTGACTTATTTTGGTATAGTAGGTGGCAACCAGAGTAGGCACTTTTGAATTAATGAATTTTATGGAGGAACTGATTTACCAAATTCCAGCTGATTAAGAGGCCTGTTCTAGTGCAAATTGATTTGCCAAACAACGAGGTTTCTGTCATTGTGTGTTTTGCATTTTTAGCAGTAGTAGAGGAGAGAGGAGAAAGAGGAGATGATTGGTAACAGCTACCTTCTCAACAATATATTGGCAAAATCTGGTTCCCAGCTTTGAATCAGGTCGCAGAACCTGAATCAGGTTGACTGTTGGTCACATAATCTCCAGTGGAGCATGAATCAGCTGTGGTCTTTTGCGGTTTGTAGGAAAGGCTCTTACAGTGCAAACACTGACAAATGAGTAGATACCAGATGGAAACAGCTAAGCATCCTAAAGTGTGTATTACCTATAAACGTTTCCATCTTGATGCCATATGAAATCCCTAGCCATAGGGACATACAAAGCCTATGTCCATGAATTACAAAGACAGGCCAGACTGAATTATACTGTAGCAATCATGCCTGCCTAGCTCTTGCTTTTCATCAAGTGAACACCACATGATCTTTCAGACATCCTACCACTCAAGCTGGTCTCCTTTCTCACACCAGACATTAGGCCTGGTCATTCATCAAAGGATGAACTTATCACAAGTTAGAGAAAAAGACCTTCTTACAAAAAGAAAATCCCTCACCAATGTAGTTCAAAGAGTGAATGGAGAAATAGAAAAGGGTAAGCATATAGATTACTTTGTACATCTAGAGCACCAACACCATTTATGGACTCAAAAGCCAACAGACTGAAGTGAAACAAATAATGTCTGCAAAATGGTGCCTCATTTGATCTGTATTATGCAGACACAGAGGATATTGTTTTCTTTGCCTTGGGTTAAATTGAGAGCTAATTTGCTGCAAGATGTTCTATTGGTGTGGATTCAGGGGGAAAAAAACTATTGAAATGGTGAACATATTCAGATCACTTTTTGCCCTTGAATGGCAAAATATGGACAATATGCCATTTTAGCTTCTACCTGATTTCATCTAAATGTGTGTCCTTGTGTGACAAGAGCTTATATTTGCTACATCCTGAACAATTTTGCTTCCTGGAGATACCTGGGAATTAATAAATCTTCATATCTGAGAACACAAAGAAGATAGCACTAATAGATGAAAAATATGTATAGCAGATTGATAGTGAAGTTTCAGTTCAGCCTCCAGGATCACAGAACATCTTCATTAAGTCGAATGTAATGACATAAGAAGAGATGAGCCAGATTAGATCAAGGCCTATCCAGCCCTGCATGCAGCTCTTGCAGTGGCCAAGAGGATACTTGTGTTCAGATACTTCTCAGAAGTGGTGAAAAACCTGGAGATGGGGGGCGGGATATTAAAGCAATTTTGAGGAACCTGGAAGTTTCCCCTTAAGGCACAGTGTACTGAATGTCTTTCCCCCTAGAAATTGTACATAAGATCTCTTAAAGCAGTGGTGCCTGCATGACGTTTGTTAGTGGTGCCCATGAGAATTGTGCCAATTGCATGGAGAGGGAAAGCAGGAATAAGATATGTGCACAAGTTTATGTGGGGCTGCAATGGTTACAGCTCTTAAAGTCTGGAACAACATGGGGCAAAGAGACAACTACTAAGCAACCCATCAACTGGCCCATAATCATCACTGCTAGAGATGGGCACGAAACAACCTTTTTTTCGTTACCGTTCTGTTATTCGTTCCGTTATGTAACGGTATGAATAACGACCGTTGCAATGGGGCAGGCTCAAACCAAACAGAACCAAGAAATTTTTCACACCGCTCATGCGATGAATAATGGAGCAGTGGAGGGCGGCACGAGGGGGCTGGGCCTGGCGGAGCCTCTTTGCCAGCTCCCCACCGGAGCCGACGATGCGAGACTTTGCCGATATTGCAAGAAGAGGCGGGATCCGAGCCCTTATGGGCTGGGCTCCAGGATCTTGGCCACATGGCGAAGCTGCAATGGTGCAGCCGGCTCGGAAGCCAGAGCGGAGGACGTTGTTGGAGCATGGGAGGAGTGCAGCGGCACCCCCCCACACACACAAGTTTCCCGGGTCTAGGCCCAGGGGGGTGCGAGGCAGCAGTCTGCTGGGGCGGTGGCTCCTGGGGTGGAGTGGTTCCCAGGGAGAAGGGCCCCAGTTAGGGTGGCGCTGTGCGGGGCTCTGGGGGTAGCGACCCAACAGGAGTGGTGGACAGCGTCGCGGATCAGTCCTTGGGGAGGGGGCCCAAGGGTGGGTGGCACTTGGTGGTGCTCCGGAGGTGGCGGCCTGTTGGGGGTGGTGACTGGAGCTGCACCCGGCTCTGGGAGGACTCCCCATGGCCACGGGATTGCTCTCCTGCTGGCAGGCTTGCCACCGGCTCCGGCGGCACCCAGCCCCAGGAGGGCTCCCCATGGCTGTGGGATGGCTCTCCCAGGAGGCTTGCCCTGGCCCTGGGAGGGCTCCCCAGGGCCGCGGGAACGCTCTCCCAGACTGCATGCCACCGGCTCCGGTGGCGCCCAGCTCTGGGAAGGCTCCCTGCAGCCGCAGCTTGCCGCACCTGAAAAACAAAGAAACAGAAACAAAGTGGAAACTGAACAAAGCGGACCCCAGGGCACAAATAACAACCACAAAATGCCATTTTGGTGTTTTGTGCCCATCACTAATCACTGCTGCCTTCTTGACAGAAATGACTCTGATATGTTTCAGGAACGTTGGGATCACCATTGCTCTGATGGTGACTCGGTGTGTGCAGCACAAAGCTGAGAATCTTTGCTACCACAGACCAGCAGTAACTGGTGCCTATTTATGCTTGATGTCAATAGAAGACCCAGCGTATCGGGGTTGATAGATCCACAGATGAGAGCAAAAGTGGGCTTTGATACTGTACACACACACACACACACACACACACACACACACACACACACACACACACACACACACACACACACACAGGTAATCAAGCAATTAAATCAACATATTATTACAGAGACAACACATGGCAGTAGCCACATTAAAACACTCCCTTTCTCCCACTCTATTCATTCACTTCACCTGTCCATGAAGGGACAGAAGAAATTTGCTTTGCTCCCAGACTGGAAATGTTTTGAAGCTCCTTCATACTCTTCCTTCCTCCTGACGTCAGAACTGGACAGTGGATGCATTCAGTGGCATTCAGTGGCCCCTTCCCCCTTCTTTCTCTCTGCCACATACACTCACACTAAGTATGATGTGGCTGGGAGTGAAATCGGAATAGAGGCCTCTGGATGGGAAGCAGGCAGAAGTGGGCTGGTGGGGGTGACCTGACGTGGACTCCTGTGCCACTTGCCCTAATTGACCAGCCTCCCTTTCCTTGGATCACAGAATCATAGAATCATAGAATCATAGAGTTAGAAGAGACCTCAAGGGCCATCCAGTCCAACCCCCTGCCATGCACGAACCCCATCACAATATTTCCAACAGATGGCCATCCAGCCTCTGCTTAAAAACCTCGACAGAACGAGACTCCACCACCTTCCGTGGCAGCACATTCCACTGCCGAACAGCTCTAACTGTCATGAAGTTCTTCCTAATGTTCAAATGGAATCTCTTTTCCTGGAGTTTGAAACCACTGCCCCGAATCCTAGTCTCTGAAGCCATAGAAAACAAACCCGTCCCCACTTCAATATGACATCCTTTCAAATATTTAAGCATAGCTATCATATCCCCCCTCAGCCTTCTTTTTGAAAGGCTAAACATTCCCAGTTCCCTAAGCTGTTCCTCATAAGACATTTCCTCCAGACCCTCAACCATCCTGGTCGCCCTCCTCTGCACCCGCTCGAGGTTGTCAACACCCTTTTTAAATTGAGGTGCACAGAACTGGACACAGTACTCCAGGTGGGGTCTGACCAGAGCAGTATACAGTGGGACTATCGCTTCCCTTGATCTAGACTCTGTGCTTCTGTTGATGCAACCAAGAATCCCATTGGCTTTCCTGGCCGCCGCATCACACTGCTGAATCATGTTCAACTTGTGGTCCACCAAGACTCCCAGATCCCTTTCACAGGTACTATTTTCCAGATAGGTGTCTCCCATCCTATATCTGTGCAATTCATTCTTTTTACCTAGATGTAGCCCCTACATTTCCCTCTGTTGAAATCCATTCCATTGATGCACGTTGACTCTCCAATTCATTCCCAGGGCTGCTGCAATTCAGCTGCCTAGCACCCAGAATTTTTCGATTCTGTTTATCCACCCTCATGCATGATGACACAACAACTAAGTAAGCAAGCAAGACAGCATTCCTAGTACCAAAATCTACAGACATCTCCTCTAGGTTTATTCTCAGAGGTAAAAACAAACAATTGGGGGGGGGGGGAGGAAATCTCTCTGTTAGGATTATGAGTCATTTGTGAACATGCAGCAGTTTTGGACTTTTCACACACACACACACACACACACACACACACACACACACACAGAGAGAGAGAGAGAGAGAGAGAGAGAGAGAGAGAGAGAGAGAGAGAGAGAGAGAGAGAGAGAGAGAGAGAGAGAGAGAGAGAGAGAGCAGAAGATATGTTTGCATTAAAACTTGTATTTGGTATAAAACACAAGTCTCCTGGGGGTTTGTTTGTTGGACAAAAGAAACATTTTATGTGAACAAAATGGGGGTTTAGGCACAAAACACTCCTCTGTTAATACCAGGGAGGGGGGAAAATCAACCCTTTATTTCTCTTGTGTAGAAGTGGAAACATTTCACAGTACGTGGCTCCCCCACCCCACCCCACCCCAACCCCGGTAGGATGTTTTGTCGAGCCTGAGAACAATTGGTGAATATTTGTTATGTCCATACCCAGGTCTTGCCATTGCATTAATCACTTTCATTTTATACCCTATTAGCACATTGAGATAATCCATGATCCAAAGGTCACCATGTTTAGCAAGCTGAGAAGCAATGGGCCATTAATACATGTGGGCAGTCCCCCAGAGAGAACCACAACCTCCATTCACTCATTTAGCCACAATTTAAGTTTATACACACATTTCCAGACATGATATCACCACCAGTGGACAGGTTGCTGGAACCTCATCGGTTTCAACCCTGAAAAAAGTTACCCAAACACCCACAGAGACCTAAAGCCATTTCAGTCAAATTGGGGGCTTTTGTCTTCCAGTAAGCTCTGTTCTAAATTGATTTGATATAATATCAAGTGAACATTCGAAAGGCTGCTTGCATTCCCACCTGGGAGACAGCTGGTAAGATCAGTCCATGTGTGGAGTTGTGTATTTTAATATCTTCCTCTTTATTTTAAAAAAAAAGCATCCAAGAGATTTGGTTATCATTGCATCTCATCTCTGCTTCTTCACTCCTCATGCTCTTACCACCTGCCCTTATGATGTGAAGTAGAAACAAGGTAGAGACAGGGTGTATCCTAGTGTGCATTCTGGTTGAGATATGCTTCTCTCTCCAATTTTTTCTTCCTCTAGCTTTCCCTTTTGTTCCTTTCAGTCAGTCAGTCAGTCAGTCTCTCTCTCTCTCTCTCTCTCTCTCTCTCTCTCTCTCACACACACACACACACACACACACACACACACAGAGAGAGAGAGAGAGAGAGAGAGAGAGAGAGAGAGAGAGAGAGAGGCATGTGTATGTGTGCTGTAAGAGAGATAGAGCAGTGGTAGTGAATCTTCAAGCACTCCAGATGTTTTGGACCACAACTCCCACAGTCCTTTGTCATTGGTACTTTAAGCTTGGGATTCTGGGTCAAGAACATCTGGAGTGCCAAAGCTTTGCCACCACTGGGATAGAGGGTTATTGCAGATGTAGTTTCAAAAGGAATGAGGTGCCAACCCTTCTTTCCACATCCTAGAGACCAGCAAAAACATTCTTAAAAAGACAGAAGCACCCAAGCTTTCTACAAACCCACCACCTCCGCTAGTTACGCAAAGGTGTAATTTGCAGAGGTGTATATATGCAGAAATGAATGAAATAAATTGAGTTTCACATATGGTTTATGTTAAATGAACCTCTAGCAGAACAGTATTTTAGGGTGCTTTCCAAACATAACACACACTCCCCTGGCAAAGTAAGCTGTGCTTATGTTTACATCAAGAATACATCTTTTGAAAAGTAGTTTTTTTTTAAATCATAATACATTACAACAGTATTTCATACTGCCCATGTAACTCATGCCAGAAAGAGGTTGTGAGTCTGTATTTAACCAAGTATCAAGAACAAAAATGGTATAATGGGCTGACTTTAATGGTGCAATTTAAAGGTCCTGGTGCTGTAATTAGAGGTCATTTCTTGTGTTCTACATTGAAATCAATATTACCTGAAATAAAACTTGGACCATCAGCATCTTCTCATCTTCTCTCTCTCTCTCTCTCTCTCTCTCTCTCTCTCTCTCTCTCTCTCTCTCTCTCTCTCTCGCACACACACACTTTTTTTATCATCATTTCATTTGATTTTTTTTTTGGCAAAGAATCACTTGTTTGTGAAGCACTAATTTATATCCCAGGAATCCAGAGATCAAAGGATGGTGGAAATAATCAGATGTTTGATTTAATGATGCCTGGTTGGAAAATGCCAGCAACATATGTCAAAACTTTGATCGGAGATACTCCCCTGACTTCACAAATATTTATATTTTAGGGCATATCTGAATAATGTCATCAAATTATGACGCTGCAGCCCCATTTACCTCATTAGAAGCTGTATTTGCTTAAACTGCTAATTCCCTTTGCTTGCTAATATCCCTGAGAGCATCACTAACTAAATACAATTACTGGTAATGTCACTAAAACAAAATAAAACTGTCAACTAGTTACTCGGTTATTAAGATAAAATTTTGTCATTGTTCCAACCCAGGCCTCAGACAGTTTTCCATCTGTATCATTCTACCTGCTTCAGCTGGTGTGTCTGCCTCCACTGACCCAAGAAATATTCAGGCAATCTTCAAATTTGGGGAGGTCTTCACTGGCTTTGATCTACCAGATGTGATTTCCTTAACTAAGCATAAGAACGGAGCACTTTTTAGTGCAGACTGACCTAATCCACATTCTTGGCTCTCAGGTGTTGCACTTTCCCCAAATATGGTGACACAGTTTTGAAATTAAGAGGATCTGCATGTGTACACAAAAGCACATACCTTTAAGAAGCTGTTAAAAATTTGGCTTTATACAGCCGCGTTCGGCGATCATGGAGGTTGATTTATTTTATATGTAGGTGTCATGAGTTTGTTTGTCCACCCGTTTTTTGCCATGTTGCCTTAGTACTGTATTGTATTTTTTAGCTTTTTAAAATTCTGTTCTACTGATTGTTGTTGGGTCTGGTTTTTTATGTCATACTGTGGAATCAATTTTTTTCTGGAATTGTTGTACGCTACTCCTTGTTAACTGCCCTGAGTTCCTGTCTGGGAAAATCTGGAGGTAAATATATAAATAAATAAATACCAAGATGAAGTGCTTACAAAAAAGAAGTGAGTATTAGAATAAATGCAAACAAATGTCCACATCATCCATATCATCCAGGATTTTTGTCAATGATCTTTTAAAAAAAAATCAATGTTGTGCTACTCAATTAGGCCAGGTCATAACTATGGGGTACTGTGAGAGCCCATTCCAGCATCCGTTGGCCAGAATCTTTTTTGTTCTCACATAAGGTTTGTATCATTTATGGCAGGTTAACCTATTGGTGAAGCACACCAGCAAGATATATTATTATATCTCATCAGCTAGCCTCAACTGGGGACAGCAAGTAATAAAGCATAACACAAGCATGAATAAGAATCCAGTCAGTACCTGTTGAACATCCACAATGGGTTGATGCAGGAAGACATTCTATGAGCTCAAAAAACACATAGTGGAACTGGAAAATGTGCAAAAGAGAGTGACTAAAATGATTACAGCTCATACACCATGGGAACAGAACAGCAAGGTAGAAAGACAGTAGCAATTGGGAAGGGGCAGTGGGAAGGAGGTGAGAACAGTCTGGATCAAGGAACCAGGTTTTTCATCACTTAAAAAGTTCTGGTTCAAGTCATTTTTCTGGTTTGGATAAACTTGAACCCACCCAAAGCAACAAATCGTTGTTGTTGTTGTTGTTGTTGTTGTTGTTGTTGTTGTTGTTGTTGTTGTTGTTGTTGTTGTTGTTGTTGTTGTTGTTGTTGTTGTTGCTGTTGCTGTTGTTGTTGTTGTTGTTGTTTTGTTGTGGTTGTGGTTGTGGTTGTGGTTGTGGTTGTGGTTGTGGTTGTGGTTGTGGTTGTGGTTGTGGTGTTTAATTGTTGTTTTGATGAACTTCCTGGTTTGTTGTTAGGTTCATGCCGATCTCTAGGGAAGAGCTAACAGATTGCAGAACAGACTGCTTTGAAGAATATGAGGTTTCCCTTTTTGTGTTCCATTGAAACAGAATCCCTTCTGACTCTACAATTCTATGACCTGCAAAGTTAAGCTCAACATGTAACACCAACATATTCTCATTCTGCCCACCCTTGAAGATAAATCCAGTCTAAGGCCGGGGTCACACCTGGGTTTCGATCCTGATCTTCTGAAGGTCCGGCTTTTCCTCTTTGTCCCATCATGTGATTGAATAAGTGGGACAGGAGTTCTCTCGTCAAAAGCTGTTATTTTTAAAGTGCAGTTCAGCCCCCCTTGGCCAGCAAGTGGCACTAGCATTTGAAAAAAAAACGGACCACTTGGCTGGGGAAAATTAAAACTTGTAGGACCCGATAGAGCTTCCTGTTTCTCCGAAGGTGAAAAGCAATTAAAAAAAAAATAGCCCATTGGCCCCAGGAACAGCTGGTTGGTGGTATGAAAAAAGAAAGAAAAAGAAACCCGGATCATCTGCGTGGTCCCACGGAATCTGCCCCCTTAAAAGCTGGATTTTCAAAGCAAGGCAAAAATTTCCGTACCTCTTGGGTGAGTCACAGAAACCTCCCTTAAGGGAGCATTACCAGGTTTTCTTTTTTTCTTTTTTTCAAAAAGCCCAGTGGCCATGGGGACAGCATTTTTAGACACAGGTTATCTGGTAATTTAAACTGCTTTTAAATGGACGTGGGACCTCTGCTTCGCGTAAAACACAAAAAGGTATCAGTAAAACATTACAGAAGGCAGTGTGTTTAGAATTCTGAAATAGTCCTCACATTTTCCTCCCTCTCCAAGGCCTACCCTTGCAAAGAGAATTTGAAAGTTTTTCTTTTCCTTTTCTGCCTCTTTCAGTTCTCTTTCTCTTGACATCACTCCGAGTCTAATTTTTCACACGTTTCTAATTATGTGGTGTTACTTCTGAGATGCTACTGTGTTAATAGAAACATGTGTATATAAATAAATAAAACATTCTGAGAGATAGCAAGCTCCTTGTGCTGCTATTCTGCTTTTCTAGGCATTGGGGAGAGGAGTGGAGAAAGTGATGTGCTCTATTAGGCTGAAATTTCTATTTTCCTTGCCTATGTGGGTCAGAGGATTATATGGCTTTGATAAAGTAATTACAAGGATGCAGTGCAAGACAAATAATTGACAATAGGAGAAGGGGGAAACTATTTCAATCAATGTTTGAAAATACTAGCTGGCAGTGGTGGGTTTTTATGGACAAATCAAAGGATACTGCTAGAGGTGGCTTCAAAGGTTGGTTTCCAGCTGTTTGTTTTGTTGCTTCTTGATTAATTGAATACTTTAATAAATTTGAACCACTGTGTAATATCATCACAGACTCTGAAAAACACATAGCCATGCTGGGCTGTCCACAGCATGGGAGCGAAGATCCAGGGTTTGGGAGAATGAAGCAAAATCTCATCCTGCTGTTCACATGTGGCCATATATGTCAAAAGCATTCTTGGTTAAAGCTTCGGCACCTATAAAATCCATTTTTATCAATGACTTGGATCAGGAGTGCAGGGAATACTAATCAAATAAGCATTTGACACAAACTTGGATGGAATAGCTAATACCTTAGAATACAGAAACAAAATTCAATAGGATCTACAGGTAGATGGGCTTGAGCTCTGGGCTAAAAACAACAGAATGAAATTCAACAGAGACAACGGCAAAGGACTGTATCTAGTAGAGATGGGCACGAAATGATTTTTTTTATTTTTTATTCATTATTCGTTTCATTATGTAACAAAAAAATAATGACCCTAGGGGCAAATTTAACACAAAATGAACCGAACTGAGAAAAATTGTTTCATTTTGGTTCGTCATATATACTGGTGACAGTGGCTCTTTTGGTACCAAGGCATTTTAAGGATGAGAAGGATTAGAAGAGTTGTTCTCAATTTTCTTTCTGTCAGTTCCCTCCTTTGCTTCTCAAAAGGAAAGACTGCATTTTTTAGAGATAGCTATAGGTCCAGAAGAAAACCATCCTCAGTACTTTAAACAATTTGCCCTATAAATTACAGCTGATTCACATCAATCACATTTGGAGTTCAATTTTTATCTGAATATTTTAAAGTATGTGTATGTGTTTAAATGGGGGGGGGATGAAAGTAGAGAAATTAAAGGCCCCTGAATGTCGATGAGAGGTGAAATTCAGTACCACCAATTACTGCTCAACCTCCATTAAGCAAACAAACCTGCCACCATCTGCCTTCTATCTTCGCTTCCCTCATTGAACCATGGAATGTACTCTTTGCTCAGGTCCTGCACCTCAACAACCCCCTCTGGCCATAGTACGGCAGATCCTCCACTTGTCACTCAGCCTGTTACTCTGAAACAAAAGCTGATCCTCTGAATCTTTAACTTCTGAAGTGGCCAGATCAAATTCGGTGCTTCAGAGAGTCCCAGTTTCATTTGCCCATCGCTTTAGACTTCACCACTTCCCTGCTTCGCTTTGTTTTCCAAATCCAACCCACATACCTACTTACACAAATTGATAAGAAAGCAGGAGAAACAACACTCTTTTCCTTGGAGGCAATGAATTTTATGGGGCTTGAACATTTCTTTTTGATACGTCTTCCTGAGTTGAGACAGCCTAAATCAATGTGAACGTAGAATTCAACAAGTATTATTTGTATACCTAGCTCTAGCGAGTCAACCTGTACTTGATGTCAGATCAGATTTGTTGTGGTGGTCACTGAGATGCCCACTACAGAACAGTTTTAATTGGGGCAAATTTCAGATCTTGGCAGGTAAGGGTGATTTGAGTTCCCTGAACACAAATAACTGACAAATGTCCTTATTGCATCAAAACTAAGATCTGCAATCAGGCAAAAATCTCATTTCTCATTTCTTGTATTGGAAAAACCCTGGTGGTGACTGGGCCATTTTTAAAGGGGCCCAGCCAATGACAGCTCTCTGAAAATGGTCAGGACACCAGCGGGAGAGCTCCAAACTGGCATCCCGACCATTTTCAGAGGGATCCTGCTGACCTGTCATTGGCTGGATCCCTTTAAAAATGGTCCAGTCGGTACTGGAGAGAACCCCTGGTGGTGACTGGGCCACTTTGAAAGGGGTCCCAGCCAATGACAGGTCAGCAAGCGCTCTCTGAAAATGTTCCCGTGATGGGTGCAGAGCTCCTGCGTTGCCAACAGGGCCATTTGCAGAGGGATCCTGCCCAGCTGTCATTGGCTGGACCCCTTTAAAAATGGCACAGTCAGCACTGGGGAGACCCCTTGGGGCGTCTGGGCCATTTTTAAAGAGGCCCAGCCGATGACAGGGAAGAAGGGTCTCTTTAAAGGGATCTTCCCCGCAGTGGATGACAGTGCCCACTCGGCGCTGCCATCCGCTGCGGGGGGGAAATGTCAAAAGAGACCCCGCTCCTCGCCTCCTCATGCAGAGGTGGAAAGAAGGTTCTCTTTGAGGTGCTGGCCCCAAGCCAGCACCTCTCAGCTGAGAGGCGCTGGCTGGGGGAGCTCTTTCCCCCGCCCCACAGTGGCTGGGAGGATGATTAAGCCCCTCTTTCCCCCAGCCAAAGTTGCACAAGTACCACACACAGACTACACACAAAATGAATAACGAATCAACGAAATGATATTTTTTTCAAAAAAAATCGTTTAAAATGAAATGTAATGAACTGAACCCTAAAACGAACCAAACCAAAACGAATCACCTTTTTTTTGGTTCGTGGCCATCTCTAATAGTTTTATTACAGTTCTCTGCTTGCATTGTGCACTGAAATGTTGTGTTTTGTTGTTGTTTTAGGTTACTGTCATCAAGGGCACAATAACAATAATGGCAAGTGGCTTTCGGAATCCAAATTATTGTTCACTTAGTATAGGAAATCACTATACTGAAGCTAATAAAATGAGTGGACTGCTGTCCTGATGATATTGTTTATCTTCCTCAAAAAAAGGAGATAAAAGATACAAACATGCATGCCTTGTTATCAAAACATTTCCATTTAAATATGAATGGTTTAATTCATGATAATACCACCATGCATGAAGAAAATGCAAACCTTCCCAAAAGTGATGAGTGAAAGCAGTGGCAGAAACTGTTGTTTAAATCCACAAAATGGGCAGGATTCAGCAAAAGTCTATGTTATATCAAAAGCAATGGAAAAAACTTAAAATAACAAAAAAGTGGGTCTAAGAGATTTTGCTGGAACTTGACAACTTTGATCAGGGATATTATTAACCCCACACATGCAAGAATAAAAATTTCCTTCCTGAAGAAAGAGTCACAGCTGGGTGATCTGTATGGTTTGGGATCATGAACATTTTCTTTCTCAGAGAGTTCTAAAATGTGACCCTGAATATATTCATTTGCATGGAAAAACCTTGAAAACTTCATAGAAAATTGGGTTCACTCTTTGGGGATTTATGGGACATTCTGCCTTTACACAAGATGGTGTCCTTTGCTACAGTGTTTTAAATAAATTAAAGGAGTTCTATAAAGAAGAATAAAATATCCTTGTGATGAACACCCCCGTGTCACTTTGCAATCTGCAGCTTGACACACTTAATGCAAATATATTTTGATTTTTCAGTTTGGAAGCTCTTCTTTAAATTGATACTGAGGCACACTGATTGACTTAACTGGGAGCAAAGCCTACCTCCCAACATTTTCAAGAGTATATTAGCTCATGCTGAAGGTAACATATTCCATGTTTTTATTACTATTGTATGATAATTCCCATGGCTTTTTTTTTGTAAGAAATTCTCACTGGGTCAAGTAATTGGTAGCTTCTCATGCATGTTTTAACAGTCTTCCGAAAAGATTTCCTAACAAATGCCATCTAGCTGGGAAGACTATTTGAACTGCATTTATTTCTAAGGCAGATTTCCCAAGTTGGCTAATTAATTACAAGTTATAAGAGTCTTTTGAAAGTCACTTGGAAAAAAGAAGGCATACAAAAGACAGTTATGGTTCATTGTTCCCATCTTGAACCAGCTCTAATAATGCGTACAGAGGATGCCAAAAGTACTATTTTAATATTTTTCGTATAATGTTCCCATGTTCAAAAGTGCCATTAAGGCTAACATGGTGTTCTTTGACTTTTTTTTTTGATCACTTAATAGTAAGTGGATGGGATGAAAGGTTTATCACTCAGTATATTCTTGTTACTTGCGATTGCCTAAAAGGTGTATTACTCTACCACACATTGTATTAAAAATTACAGAAGTCATCTGGGGACATTTGCAAAGTGTTGCTGTGAATAATCTCTGATTAATGCATTACTGAATTCCAGGATAGAGTGAGCTATTTCTGACATTTTGAAGAAGGAAATAGGCCTCGTTGCAATTGTACAACGGCTGGGGTGTGACTCATCAACTGGATTACACCACTGATTGTTGGAGGAGTTTTTCATCAGGAGGGTGAATGGAGATACATTCTAGAGGGTAGCTAAATACATTTCAGTGAGAATCCGAGTCCTTCCAAATTTGTTTGTGGGCTTCATAGATACCTAATAAAGAGCAGATACTTGGCAGTACTATTATAGGAGGAATGTGATTGAGAAAAAGCAATGGACAAAGCTGTACTTGCAGTAGCCTCAAGCCAGATCCAATCAAACACTGCAGTAAGAGTGCAACCTGAGACAATGACTAAGAACTCAATTCTCATCTGTTTTGAAATGGGTGAAGGTCTCATTGTCATTAAGGCAGATGTAAAGAGAGGCAAATGGCCAAGTGCATGGATGATCTCATAAGGGTTGGCCAAATCAGTCTATTTTGAAAATCTAGGTCTTTTCCAGATATATTATTCCAGAAATGTTTCTGCTACATGAATCTGAAAGGTTTGTTTGTTTCTTTCAAATTCACACACATTTAAAAAAACTTTTCATAGCTTTCTGTACATGTTGCCACAGGAAATATGCATTTTAGAATTCAAAATGCTTGTTTATCTAAAAATCATAGGATCATAGAATCATAGAATCATACAGTTGGATGAGACCTCAAGGGCCACCGAGTCCAACCCCTGGCCATACAGGAACCCCCGTCACAGGACTCCCAACAGATGGCCATCCAGCCTCTGCTTAAAAACCTCCAATATGCACTTGGATTGGTTTTGTACATTTTTGATCTAAAAATGCACCCCCAATTTGAAGAAATATGACTGTCAGGATATATTTGTATTTGTGTGTGTGGAGCCAGTAGCTGAGAGTTCAATTCCTCATTATGTCTCCCAGAAGAAACAGTCTGTCTAGTCATGAACAAGCAGCTCAGATCCAGGATGTCTCCAGGGCTGATACTTCACATCCATCTCATCGCTGTTCGCGGTCCATTGCGGGACGAGGGGAGTTCATTCCAACCACACACCCTGAACTGCAATCTAAGCAGGATGAGAGATTCCCCTCCCTGGCCTCGGGAATCTCCTCATCTTGCTTCTCATTCCGATATGAGCGCCCGTGAGGTAAGGCTCCTCACGCAATGTGCCATTCTCCATCTAGTGGCAGGAGTGTGAAGTGCCATTCACCAGTACATTCCCTATGGAGTCAGCAATGCAGTGCAGAGAGATTAAAAGACAAATGCCTCAAACTTAGCTCTGTAATGCATTGAAGGCAAGGCTTCGGATAATTGAAACATCGAAAAATAGAAGGTTGGGCCCAAAAAATATGGAAAACAAAGGCATGGAATTTCACATCTCATCACGGAACGAGGATGTGTGATAATGTACACAGGAACAGGGACAGAACCAGAAGAAGACCACATGACTGCAACTGACATCAACACGCAACGAACTTCCTCCCGGGACAAGAGTGGATGTGAAGTAACCGTCCAGGAGAAAGGAATGGGAAACCACTTCTGACCACTCTCTACCTAGAAAACCCTGAAAAGGGTTGAAATCAATCTGAATTGACTTGATGGCAGATTATCACTGTCATCTAGATATCAGTCCATGATATAATATTTGTTTTGGAGCAACTGAAAAAAAAAACTCAGTTCCAATTTTGAACTAGGTTACACCGCCCCAAATCCCTTTATGCCCTTCTGTGTTGTCCAAATGCCAACTGTGAATTGCCAGAGGTTAAGAAGTTGATGCAGGCATTTGCTATTGCATGTCAGTCATGTATCTTGGCATGCAACTTCCAATGCTTGCACTTAAGTCTTAACTTATGGCTATTCATAGCTATTATTTATGCTAGTTGAATTATGCCAGCATCATATTTCAGTTGGATTCCAGCCACTGACTCTTTAGAAAAGCTTATGAATTCATCAGTTTTGCCTTTTCCAACACGAATTGTCTGTTTTTAGCCCTCCTACAGTTTCTTATAGAGTGTGTGAAGAAATTGGCAAAATTGCCAAATTTTGAACTAACTGAAGTTATCAGCTTCCTGTGCTTCCAGAATTCAGTAGGTACAGGTGGAGAAGTTCATGAATGTATTTGCTTGTTTCATAACTGTTAAACATGAGGACCCGGTCAGATGTTAAATAAGAGGTGGCAGCACTAATTTAGCACCAGAGATAAGCACAAAAAAGCACTAAACACCTATGGCCTTGATGGGGAAATCTACCAGTGCAGCAGTCTCCCTCATCTGAATTCAATTTTGTACATCTCAAATTCATTTCAATACATTTATGAATAACACTGCACATTTTATAAAGGATTAATAAAAGTGTGCTGCTTATATACCATCCCAGAGGGCTTAAAGCACTCTCTGGGTAGTTTATAATTTAACTCTGCAGGCTACACATCACACCCCTGCCCCCTACGAAGGATGTAAGGAAGGCTGAGTCCACCCTGAGCCAGCTTCCTTGGAGTGCAGTTTTTGCTGCAGTGTAGGAGTTTAACCACTGTGCCACAACACTCCTTAATTATGAATCAAATGGAATTTAGGCCCATGCCCAATGCTTGTTTTTTTAACTTCTCAAAAAGCAACCATGACAGTTGCTTTGTGTTTCAGTGAGAAGTGGTTAACTAATGAGGGGAGGGGGGAATGCTGATGGTCCAAGTTTTATTTCAGGTAATATTGATTTCAATGTAGACCACAAGAAATGATCTCTAATTACAGCACCAGAACCTTTAAATTGCCCAATTAAAATTAAAAGTGATAAACTAATGAGAGAGAGAGAGAGAGAGAGAGAGAGAGAGAGAGAGAGAGAGAGAGAGAGAGAGAGAGAGAGAGAGAGAGAGAGAGAGAGATTATTGGATTTTGCCCCCCCCCTTGCTCTCTCTTTTTGAATGTAGTGAGTGCAAGAGGGTATCCTGTAGATCATCTTGAGTAATGCCATTGGTGTTATCAACATTCACTTTTATAGATAAAGCTTGGCATCATTTTTCCTACTGACAATATAAGCACCATATTTTCAGCCATATCAGGCCATTTCCTGGTATTCTGGGTTGTAGAAACAGAAGCAGAATTTCCCCACAGTCATAAAAGAGTTTTTTTTAAAAAAGGGGGGGGTTAATATTTTTAAACCTTGGATGGAAAAATTGTGGCCCCACAAATGTAGCTGGACTTTGCCATTGTCTGCCCTGGTGAAGGCTCAAGGGACTCGTCGTTTAATGGCATCTGGAGGGTGACAGCATGCCCATCCTGCCCAAGAATGAATATGCCGGGGTCTGCATTTGTGATCTCCTTTTGGCAGATCACTAAATTACTGGAGGCAGAACAGGGGTCCCTCCAATCCATTCCACCTTTTCTCCAAGGTGGAGAAGTGTGGCATGGGGCGTTATATAAACAGAACACTTTGCTTTGCTTTTGCTTCTATACTATGACTCCTCTCACATTTGATTTTTGTGCACACGTAAACACCAGCAGTTGGGGAGGGGGGGTATTGGGGTGCTAGAGATCCTAATTTTTTTGTAACATGCAAAGAAGATTGTTTCCAAAATTTATATCAACAAACAGGCACAAAAATTTAGTAAAATGAACAGATCTGCTTAGCTGATGCCATGTTGAAACCCTCGGCCATCAAAGGACAAAAGAAAATCTTGTAGCGGAGAAATTATTTTGATGTGGTGTTGGCCAAAATCATACATCAAGTATATTGCATTGCTATTATTACGAAGTATCTATATTGACATAACCTTCTCCCTCTTCCAGTCAATAATCTCTGACTGCTTGGAGTGACTCACACAATGATTCAAAGGTGACAATATAAACACACACAGCTCACTTGTAGCCTTATCAGCGGAGGTGAAAGGGAAAAGGGAGGAATTTTGTAATATATCACCTTCTCCGAAGAAAAGTATAATGATGTGCTGTCTGTTAATAAAACAACAGCAACAAACAAACGATTGGAAGGTGAATACAGAACTGCCTGAAGCAATTGCAGATCCACAAGTCAGGTCGAGGAAATGTGCGTTCAGAGGTTTACTTCTGCATCTTGCAATCAACTGCCCTTTCCATCTGCAGGTATTCCCTCCCTCCCCAGACGCCGCAAGAGGCTGTGCGCCGAGTTATTTCCCATCAAAGGGGATTAGGTTTGTTCTAGGTGGAGCATTCTTGATTTCTCTGTGCCAAGCCACCGAGCAGGCTGGGCCATGTGTCATGCACAACCGCTCGCTACAAGTTATCAGACTCATTCCATTTGTAAGAAAAGCTGGAATTGGACTTGTTCTCCTGAGACCACCAGGCCCCTGTATTAATCTGATATGTGCTTCCTTCCCTTCTGGAGAAATAGCATTGTGTATCATTGCAGCCACTCCTCCTTCACTCTGTGTCTCTTCAGTTTGTGCTGGCAAGTGTATAAGTTCATTTCCATTTGGCTCCCCTTTGTGTCTCCTTTCTCTTCCTCCTTTGTCTTCCCCCAACTTTGTTCCTTCGGGTACCATCTCAGCCTTAATATTATCATAGTACTCCAGATATTAACTGCTTTCTCATCCCATCATTGGTTGATACCAGGATGCAATGCTTTTTCTCCTCCACCCCACAGGGAAATCAATATTTTCTACCCATTTCACCTACTATATCTGTTGTTCAGCCACCTTCTTGTAACTTACATATTCTTGCTCATGTTATTTCCTTGCTGAAGTGTATCTGTCTTTCAACTGCACGCATCCTTAGCTGTTCACATTTTTAAAGCCTCTTCCTGCATGTTATTTTCCATGATGTATTCCAACAAGCTTTGCAAATGTGTGAATTTCTCAGGCAAGGTGTACTTTCTCATCAGGTGTGAAATAGAAGACTTTGTCAACAATCTCAACTGTGTGGCACAATGTCTTTTCATTCCTACTTGTTGTTGTTTTCAGTTCTGCATTTAGTAGCACTAGAAAGATTATTTACGGTACACCTACAGGATCTCAGATACTATTATTCAGTTATGATTTGTCCACGGAAAGTTACTTTCTCCCAGAAACCACAGAGATTCAAAAATAGGATGGGAAATTACGTTCCTGTTTTTGGAGTCCCTTCCCCCAATGCCACCCATGACTTCTGCTCCTCACCACCATCTATTCTCTTTCTCTTCTTCCTTTCCTGTTTCCCTCCCTTAACCTTCCTTTTGAAGCTTATTTCCTGGAAAAAAATAATTCCTGACAAAAGTGTATAGTGAGAAAGGTGTGGTAAAAAAAACCCCTCAAACCAACCAACCAACAAACAAACAAACAATCAAGAACAAATGTGTAGAAAGCAGATGGATTTGTCTACATTAACATAAGACCTGGACTTTTATAAAGCTAATGGCTTTTAATTGCCCATTCAAGAGCAAACCACACTCAGATAGTTTGCATTACATTATGGAAACTATGCAACAATTTCTTGTTCCTACAAAAATCCACTTCAGTCTCAGCTAATGAGAGGATTACACCTAGACGAAGATGAAACACAAAAGACCAAGATGGGATAGCAGATATCATAGTCCCTGCTAAGAAAATCCAGAGGTTTTGACCCTGCAAACTCTGGTTCCTGTACACCAGTGCATGAAATACAATATATGCATTGAATATTGAAGCATGGCTTTTTTTTTTTTTTGAAGTTTACAACTGATATGTAACATTGTTAATTGATTTAGGTGAGCCAGCCAGCCAGCCATCTGAGTTGTTTTACTTGCTGGTATGAGATGATCTAGAAGGGGGAATAACACTAAGGGGAGATACAATAGCAATTTTCAAATGCCGTATATACTCGAGTATAAGTCGACCCAAGTATAAGTTGAGGCCCCTAATTTTGCATTTAAAAAGTGGGAAAATTGATTGACTCGAGTATAACTCAAGTCAATATTTCCCTCCGCTGCTTTCCTCAAGCCCCTATTAAAACAGCTCCACTGGCTGCCAATCAGCTATGGAGCACAATTCAAGGTGCTGACCTTGGCCTATCAAGCACTGTATGACCTGGGTCCTAGCTACCTCAAAGATCGAATCTCACAGTATGTCAGCACCAGAGAGAAGCAAAGATGACATTGGAGCCTGCTTCCTTATTGGAGCTCAGATCCGTGCGGGTGCAGAACAAGGTCAGTGATTGGCTGAGAGATTCTGGCTTGGGGACATTTTTTTCCCAACCACCAACCATGCGACACCTGGAGCTGGATCAGCACTGGATTTATTTTATTTTTTTTTTTTTTTTCCTTGAATTTGGAGTGCAGACCTGGCCACCCCTGGGACCGGGTCGGAGCTCCTTTTCTCTTTTTCTTTCTTTTCTTAAAAAACTATTTTGCTTTTGAAGCACTGACTGCACAGCCCCTGGGGCTAGGTCGGTGCACCTTTTTAAAAAATTATTTTTATTTTCTTTTTTATATATTTTTAAAATTTATTTTACTGCCAGCCACATGGCCTGCCTGCCAGCTGTAGCGTGGGCCTGTTGGCTTTGTTTCTTTGTTTCTTTACTTTTGTCCTGCAGGCCAGTTCCATGGCCCACAGGCCGGTTCAGTGACTTGTGAGTCAGGTCCAGTGCTCGCAGGCATTGGTTTTTGTGCGCTGGATTGGTTTTTTAATTTTTTTTTTTTTACAGCTGACCACGTGGCCGTTGGCTTTTTAAAATTTATTTTTATTTTTTCAGGAGCCCAGACCACCACCAGTCTGTGTAGGAGACACGGGCAGTACGAAAAATGAACTGAAATGAAACAGAAATTTCCATTTTGTTTCATTTTTGTTAGAGGGGGCAGTTTGTTATTCATTTTGTAAGGTAATGAAACAAATAACGAATAACAAAATGAACCAAAAGTTCATTTCGTGCCCATCTCTAGATAAGTAAGAAAGTAAACAATATTGATTCTTTCTCATCCTTGATATCTGGAAACATTAAGATTAGAGATGGGCACGAAATGAACAATTTTTCGTTTCTGTTTTTGTTTTTTCATTTAGCTATGTAACAAAATGACAAACGGATTTTGTCTCTAAAATGAAACGAAACGAACAGAAACGCCGGAAATTTTGTCGTGCGTTTTGTTTCCGTTACTGCAATATGAGTGAATTGCTTAAAATCCTTTAAAAATCACAAAAAATGAAATAAATGGTAACAAAATGGTAACGAAATGAATGAAAATGAAAACGATTTTTTTTGTAAAAATTTGCGAAAATGGAAACGAACCGAAACGGACCCTCCAAACAACAAACGACAAACGAAATGCAAATTTTTTTATTCGTGCCCATCTTTAATTAAGATACCTAAATGGAATGGGATGGGGTCAACTATCCTACAATATTTCCTCCTACCCAGAAATGAAAGAACCAGTACTTTTTGATCCGCAGCAGGAAAATGCTGTTGCTTTCTGTGCAAAATGTTTTTAATAATTAATATATATATATATATCTTTCATGTTTTGGAAGAAGTCCTACCGAAACACAAAAACCTAGAGGGAAGAAAAAACTGTTGAAAGTTTTCATTGTGTGAGATAAAGAAACAGGGAAAACTTTACATTCAGCAGATAAATACCAGCTCATGGTGCAGTGATTGAACTGCAGTACTGCTGTCAAGACTCTGCTCGTAACGGGGGTTCTATTGCAATGGGCTCAGGTAGCCAGCTCAAGGTTGACTCAGCCTTTCATCCTTCCAAGGACAGTAAATGGAGTCCTCAGCTCACAGGGGAGTGGGACAATGTGCAGCTTGCCCAATCAATAAGCAGCACATTTTGAGTGACCACGACACCTGTGAAGAATCATCTGTTTTGGTATCTGAAGCTGCCACCTCCAGTCGCTCTATCTTCAGAAGATTTCTGTCATCCCGCTTCCCCCAAGAAAGGTAATGCCCTTTTTTCCTTGTGCATGAATGCACATACATTCACAATTGGGCCCAAAGTTGTATTTTCAGCCTTTTATGGGGCCGAGCTAAAGCTATACAGCTCACATAAAATAATCATCTGAAGGAAGAGAATGAGCAGGACGTTATTAGAGCAGTAGTCAGTATCCAAAACAAGACAAGCTGTGGGGGGAAAATCTGTCTACAACGAAAAACATTATCCTAGACCATTAACTCTGTTCCTCAGAGACGCAGGCTGCCTTAGGCACAGGTGAAGGTGTCTGTTGTGATCTGCAGCATCTGCCTTAGCTAGACTATTGATGGTCTTTTCTGCTTTGTGAATGTGCTTTGAAGGGAATAAACCTAACATTCTTTCTTTTTGTGCTTACCTGTTTCTCAGCAAAACTCTTACTACGTCTGTCGATGAGAATTTTGCAGGAAAAACGTGACTCCATGATAGAGATGGGCACGACTTAGCAGTATTCCCGTTTCCGTTTCCGTTACTCGTATCCGTTACTCTACGGAAACGGTAACGGGAATTACTCCGCCAGAATTCGAGCTTGAACCGACGAACGAACAATTTGGTCTGATTTGTCGTGCTCATTACTTGCATCGCGCAATGCCAAGCGGCACAGAAAAAAAGTTTTTAAAAGTAAAAAAAAAAACCGATTCCCGGCCCTAAAAGTAGGCGAAAACTGTCTGAGGGCACCTACCAGGCCAGAAGGGTGTTTTATTTGGGGGGGGGTTTCCCCGCCCCCCTCTCCTTGGCTATTGCTACTGCTGCGCTGCTGGTACCAGGCTGGGAGGGCGCATCCATTTGCCATGCAGTGCGGGGGATCCAAAATGGTGACCACAATATTTTTTTTTGAAATCGTTGCCCAAAACCCCACCAAAGCACCACAGAAACATGCGAAAATTAGCTATTTTAAATGCTTGAATTTTTACAGTAGCAGCAGTGGGTTTTTCTTGCAAAAAAAAAAAGTCTCCGTTGATTTTATTTTATTTTATTTTATTTTATTTTATTTTATTTTTTTACACCTGCACATTCGCAATGATGGGCTCGCCCATGGGAGTGGACCATGCAAATTTTCCACCAATCGCATGGCCACTTGGCCAGGTTGACCACAGAGACTTCTGGGATGTGCCAATCGGGCATAAACAGGCCACTAATCGTAGCCCAAACCCGAACCCTAAGCCTAAGCCTAACCCATACGCCAGTACACTGTCCTTCTAAGTGGGTCAGAGAGGCACCCAGAGGTGCACCCCAATACTCACCCTAACCTCACCCGTAACTAGCCTAACCCTAGCCCTTGTGCTAACCCGTCTTAACCCTAAGCCAGATCTACTTGCATTGCACTACATGCAAGTACGTGAGACACAGCAGGTGCAAAGAGTCTGCCAGTCCATCACTTGTGGCTCTGGCTGACTCCTGCAGCTCCCTCCAGGAGTCCGCTACCCCCCCCCAAACCAGTACTAACGAAAATGAAAAAATGAAAAAACGAACCGACTAATTTTTGCGAAATTTCACGAAAAACGGAAACAAGCCGAAACGGACTGCCTCCGACACACGACAACTCGAAAACGTCATTTTCCCTAGTCGTGCCCATCTCTACTCCATGATGGCAGACATGGAGTTTACAAAATCTTGTTTTGTTTCATTTTTAATCTTTTCTAAAATTCTGTTTGACTGATCCCCCCCACCTCCACCCCATGGAACAAATGCTCATTTTGCAGCCTTTTGAACTTCTGTTATTTTATCCAGTCCCCACATTGGGGTTGACAACACAACAGGGCCATCTAAAGCATTTTAGTAGGGCTTCAAATATAGGTTTGTAGCACAGTTTATTCTGATCCAAGGGAGAACAGATGCACATGTGGATGAGTGAGAGAGAGATGGCCCATGGGAGAATTGGGAGGCCTGAACACGGCACACATCTGCTCGCACTGTGACAGCAATGGGAAGAAGTTCAGTTCCAAAAATTGCTCATCTCAGAATACATGAGCCAGTATGAGTATCTCTGCTTAGTTGCAAGGGTGCCCCTTAGTTCTTCCAGGGTGTGGCCTTGAAATAGAGCTGATTTTGTCTCTCTCTCACTGCTGTTTTCCCATACATGGATGCTGCTTTTGGATGTTGGCCAGCCAGAGATGAGGCTTCTACAACCCAGATCAGGTAGCACCAGGGCTACAGCATGAAATAAGGGTGGAGCTCAGCCTAGCCAAGCCTCAAAACGTTCTGATTTCAGTCTTTTGTCCCACGTGAGTGTACAGAAATAAGCATGATGGGACATAGTGTGAATATTAAGAATATATTTTGGTGCGTATTGGACCTTATCTGAAGAATGTAGAGGATTAGACATAACAAACTAGCAGCATGGAAAATGGTTAGCTACTAGAGGTGGGCACGAAACAGAAAACCCATGGTTTGGGTTCGCTGTTTCAGGCCCACCCTTGGTTCGGCTCGGTTCGTGTTCGTACAATTTTTTTTAATTTAAAAAATTGTACGAACCCAAACTCAGCTGAACCGTTTCGGGTCCAACTTACCAGGCGGCAGTGGGGGTGGCGATCCTGGCCCCGGCAGCAGGGGCTTTTTGAAGCGCTGACTTGGGGCCAGTGCCTTGCTTTTCCCCCTTCAGGCACCAACAGCAGCAGGGGCTTTTTGAGGCGCAGCCCCTGGGGCCAGAGCACTGGTTCCTTTTTTATTTTTTTCTTCATTTTAGAGCACCATTTTTAAAGCGCCAACCATGCAGCCCCTGGGGCTGGGTCGGCGCTCCTTTTTTATTATTTATATTTGGGGGGGTTAAAAGTCCCCAGCCAGGCCTACCTTCCCCGCCAGGACCGGGAGGACTCTGGCGACAAGGACAAGGTAGCAGGGAGTAACAAAAAATGAAGCGAATGAAACAGAAATTTCTTTTTCGTTTCATTTCATTTTTCTTTGAAGGGTTGCTTCATTATTTTTTTTCTTAGCTAACTAAACAAATAACGAATAATGAAATGAATTAAAAGTTCACTTCGTGCCCATCTGTATTAGCCACCATTGGTCAATTATGTCATGTGGCAATGTAATCAGTTAGTACATTCAAGATTTCTTCTAGGCTAACTTTTCCTATTCTACCTAACTGCAGTGAGCTTCATTGCTCAAAGCGATCCTAAGCTCATCATCAGCATGGCAATGAGTATAATAATGGCTTCTCTCTGTCTTCTCATCTTCTTCTCACAGCTTCTCACAGCTCACATGACATAATAGACCAATGGTAGCTAACCATTTTCCGTGCTGCTAGTTTGTTATGTCTGTTCCTCTACATTCTTCAGATAAGGGTATTTCAGTGGCAACACGTTTGCTGCCAAGATGCTTTGCAAACCAGCTCCCAGAATGGTGTGAAATAGCGTCCACGTAACGCTGCCTAGGAGTCTGGGTCTTGGAGCGCTTAAAGGCTCCCAGCACTGACCGAGCAGCCTCTTTTGCCACTGTTCATCGCTTCCTCCCACCCTCCCTAGAACTAATGAGAATGAGATTAGCTGGTCGCTACGAACCAGATGGTGGTGGCCTCCTCAGAAAGCTTTGAGGCTTGGCCTCCTCGGTGGTAGTGTGTTTTTGCCCATCCCATTCTCATTACCGTGAGGTAAACAGAGTCATAATCTAGGATTTGATCACAACAGCAGGTAGTGCAAAGTGCTCAGGTGAGTTCCAGAAGATGTCCCAGTACAGGGACATGGCAGCCTAGTAAGTAAAAGGTATGAGCTGTGGTTAATATTAGTTTAATTAATAAGCTAAGATGTCTGGTTAAACTTACTAGGGCTGCCCTTGTTGTTGTCGTCCCAAAATTCCCAATAAGTGTCCCAAAATTCCTACCATCACGGAACTCACCTGGGGTATTGTCAGCTTTGGATAGGGAATTTAATGCCCTTGGCTCATTTGCACTATGGCAGGCCCCCTTCATATATTGATTAAAGTTGATTTAATAAAGTTGTGGCCCAGTTTAACACCAACATTTTGTGTCGTCTATTTATTTCGGGACTGGGATTGCAAGGTCCAATACACACCTAAATGTACTCTTAATATTCAGTTTAACAATTCACACTATGTCCCATCATGCTTATTTCTGTACAAAAGCAAAGTGTTCTGCTTATATACTGCCCCATACCACTACAAGGAGTCTGAATGGGGAATTATGGGATTTGTAATGTTAGAAATCACTGACAGTCACATTTAGCAACCCTGAGCTAGCAAGACCAATGATCTGACTCAATATGAAGCAGCTTCCTATTATCCTATGATTGCTTTCCTGCGCAGCAAAGGGGAATACGAAAGTCCATCATAAATATGGTTTACATAGAAGAGACACAGCCCCTTTTCCTATAAAATCCAGGTAATTCTGGTCACCGCATCTCAAGAAAGACATAGTGGAACTGGAAAAGGTGCAGAAGAGAGCGACTAAAATGATTACTGGGCTGGGGCACCTCCCTTATGAGGAAAGGCTAAAACATTTGGGGCTCTTTAGTCTGGAAAAAAGGCGCCTGAGGCGGGATATGATTGAGACATACAAAATTATGCAGGGCATGAGTCAAGTGGATAGAGAGAAGCTCTTCTCCCTCTCACAAAATACCAGAACTAGGGGACATCCACTCAAATTGAGGGCAGGGAGAGTAAGAACAGACAAAAGAAAATATTTTTTTCACCCAGCGTGTTGTTAGTCTATGGAACTCCCTGCCACAGGATGTGGTGATGGCATCTGGCCTGGATGCCCTCAAAAGGGGATTAGACAGATTTCTGGAGGAAAAGTCCATCACAGGTTACAAACCATGATGGAGATGTGTAATCTCCAGGCTTTAAAACCAGGGTACGT
Source organism: Phrynocephalus guinanensis (assembly GCA_037367245.1). NCBI lineage: Eukaryota > Metazoa > Chordata > Lepidosauria > Squamata > Agamidae > Phrynocephalus > Phrynocephalus guinanensis. Next base: position 10,775,904 of record CM074748.1, read on the forward strand.
CAAGGGCCAGATGCAGGGGAGTGGTACCAGGAGACAGATATCTGGTCTCATGCGCTCCCAAACACATCTGGTAGGGCCACTGTGAGATACAGGAAGCTGGACTAGATGGGCCTTTGGCCGGATCCAGCATGGCTCTTCTTAAGTTCTTATGTTCTTATGTTCTAACCTGTGCCCCTGTCCCTACAACATTGGCATACAAAGGCCATTTTCATCCCTCCCTGACATGGCTGCACCATCAATGCTGCTGCCATTTGTTGCCCTAGTTCTCCCACAACTGACTGTGCTGCCACCACTTCAAAACTGGGGAATGCTAAAGATACAGAGAAGAGAAGGCAAAGGACCTCAATGATGGGTGGAAGGACATGGTGGTACCCAGAGATGGGCCACACTTTCATGCACAGATACCCACAAACCTTTCCTTGCATGCACTACAAATTATGCAGGCCATTTCTTTTTGTTCCTTTCCTGTGGGTTTGTTGTGGGGAATAGTTTTTCCTTTTTCTTTTACTCCTCTTCTTTAGGTTCCCCTGAGGTGATAGTTAAATTTGTTTCTTGCGGATGGGCCAGCAATTCTATCTTTTGACTGGCTTCTTTTTCTTTCTTCTCCAGAGAGCCTGCTCCTCATACAGACACGTTACATTAACTTTAACATCCCCTGCTCTGAAAGGACAAGCAAGAAATTATTTAACATCAGCTACAATACATATATAGGGGCGTGGTGGCTCAGTGGACTAAGGCTTCTGAAAACTGTCAGCTGCAAAGTCGGCAGCTCGGTGGTTAGAATCCCGGGTGCCATGCAGAGGAGCGAGCTCCCACTGATAGTCCCAGCTCCTGCCAACCTAGCAGTCCGAAAGCATGTCAATGCAAGTAGATAAATAGGTACCGCCGTAAAAAGCGGGAAGGTACAACAGTGTTTCCTTGCAGCCATGCCGGCCATGTGGCCACGGACTTGCACAACACTGGCTCTTCGGCTTGAATACAAAGATGAGCACCGCCCCTAGAGTCGGACATGACTAGTACACATGTGTGTGTGTTGAACCTTTGCCTTTACCTTTACAACACATATAAGGTGACCATTTCCAGAAAATGCATTCAATTGCCATTGATTCTTACAGCAAGCCTTGCTGAAATTTCACATTCCTTCTCAACTTCAAGCTGATTATCTTTATTTTCCTTAAAAGATGGTTAGTTTTATTAAGAAATTGGAATAATGACTCATTGCTTCAAGATGGGGGTGTCTACATATTACTGCTCAGACTGTAGTGTATGCTGACCACCATAACTGCAGCCCTCATGGAATTCTGCTTCAATTAGCTCTATCCGTTCCCTGGCCAAATGCAAGGTTGTTCCAGACAATACGTGCACAGAACCCCCAATTAAATGATGGCCTGGAAATTCTGAACCAAAACAGATGCTTGGGGAATCATGAGTAAGGCCAAGTACACTTCCTAGTGTTTAATGACCAGCTGAGCACTAATGGCTTAAGGCAAAGCCAGTTGTCCCAAAACCCTAAATGGTCATTAATACTTTAAGAGGCATGCTAGCCAACAATTGTTACCACCCTCGGGTTTTTCAGAAGCAGAGATTTTTTTAAAACCTTCCATATATACAGATGCTAAGCATTTATGAATTTGTTCTATGGTCTTTGGTAAACATAACGGCCTTCATCTTGGATTCCACACCATGTTCATATCTACATATATACAAAAGACAAGTGAGAAAAACCAAAAGCACCACTCCCCTAAACTACACTTCTGTGCCATATTTCAAAGAAACTCTTTTGATATGGTCAAGAGTTTGAAATTTGCTGCTATAAAAAGACCCAAAAATATTGCACATTATATTAACAGATACAGTTATCAAAGCTGACCGTGCTGCATAAAAAAAGCTATTGTGATATATTTCTTTGTGGGCTGCAGAAAGTGTTACCAAATATGTTCTTTTCTTAGGGATTCTTCATTAAAGTGTAACATTTACCTGCAGCATTACATTTGAAACAAAGACTGAAGTTGGACACTTCCTACCATTTCTCCAAAATCCACTACCAGCCAAAGGATGTGAGAGGTTGAGTTGCATGTGACAGGCAGTTGGAGTACAATGTAATCAAGGCCACACTACATCTTCTGCTGCTTCCTATAGTTGTTAAATATCTTATGAGGAATGGCTTATGAGGAACGGCTTAGGGAACTGGGAATGTTTAGCCTTTCAAAAAGAAGGCTTAGAGGGGATATGATAGCTAGCTATGTTTAAACATTTGAAAAGATGTCACATTGAAGAAGGGACTGGTTTGTTTTCCATGGCTTCAGAGACTAGGACTCGGGGCAATGGTTTCAAACTGCAGGAAAAGAGATTCCATTTGAGCATTAGGAAGAACTTCATGATGGTTAAAGCTGCTCGGCAGTGGAATATGCTGCCATGGAGGGTGGGTGGAGTCTCCTTTGGAGGTTTTTAAGCAGAGGCTGGATGGCCACCTGTTGGAAATACTGTGATGGGGTTTCTGCATGGCAGGGGGTTGGACTGGATGGCCCTTGAGGTCTCTTCCAACTCTATGATTCTATGATTCTATGATTCTTAAAAAGTAAGAGGGGCAAATTAGAAACCTGGGACATCTCAAAAGTTTGTAGTCATGGAGTGAAAGAAAAACACTTTAGTGCCAGTTTTGTTTATATGTCCCTCTAACTTGGAGCTCCTGGTTATGTGACTCAGAAGCTTTCCATGGTTGTTGATATCATGAGGGGTCCAGCAGGACTAACATAGTTTCCCTCCCCCTCCCATTATTTGTTTAAAATTAATCCCAGGGTGGCCAAGGCAGTTTCTGTGCTTAAGTCAGGTCAAACCCCAGAGTGGAATGGAGCTTCCTTAAGGGCTGCAGGAACCAAATTTTGCCTCAGAGAAGCATAAGCCACTTGTGAAATCTAAACAATAGGTTGCATGAGGAACAGAAAAGTTGTCTACTCACAGACCTTTTTGTGTGTCTACAAGATGTTGAAGATCGGTAGCTGTCTGAAGCTCTAAGCAATATATGCACCAGACCAGTTCCTTCCCCACTTATGGATCGGAAGTGTCACCAGTCCAAGTCACTGCTTCCATAAATTAACTACTGCAAGTCATGGAGAGCTGAAGACTTTCATTTATCTGCTATTTATGACAGGCATCTAATAATTCATATTTATTCATTCAATCAGCACATAAGAGCTTAAGGGAAATCCCACAGTTTTGTCAACAGTTTTTCCACTTGGGAAACAACTATTTGAAATGTGAGCTGTCAGGCCCCTTTAAAATAATAATATTATAATTGCAATAATAAATGTGATGTCTTCCTCAGATTTGAATTTTCCTTGGAGTTTCCCAGAGGAAAGCAAGCCAAGGCCTTTCATAATTGCAATAATTGTTTTTGATGTTGACTAAACTGGGTGATAAAAATGGGCCACTACAGTGTTGTGTGGCAATACAAAAATAGCTCTACACACACCCTCTGGGAATGCATGTTCACAGACAATTTGGCCAATCAAATGAAAAAAACATTTCCTACTTATTTCCCATCTCAAAAGCCATCATTTTACATTTAATTGGGCTCAAAGACGTTCAGTTTATGCAACAAGGGTGGTGTGGTTTCTTTCCAAAGAATGACAGCTGTAGGAAGGAGAAGATTTATCCGAAGCAGAAAACAAATCTCAAGAATGTCCCAATGTTGGCTGTATAAAAGATTTGAGGAGGAGCAAAAGCATCCTTATAACAATATGGTGGCTATCAATGGTGGCTACTTTATTTTCTTTTTTATTTATATTTTTTCTTGTTTTGCTTTTTAATAAGAAGTTTACTAAAAATATGAGGGCTACTTTCTTGACATTTTGTTACTTGGTTTCAGCCAGTTGGGTAGGCATAGGGAGGGTTAAATGACATTGATTTATATTCTTAAACATAACCACGTAATTCTTACTTCCCATGTAAATATGTAGATCAGAACATAGTTGCATTTAGGAATGTCCTCTTTGCAATCAGTGCCTTAGAAATGTATCGCCTATTGCCTATTGCCTGTTCTTTCATTCATAGAACATTGTTCCCATGAGTATTCCATCAGTCCAGCCCCTGGGATTTGTGGCTGGATGGGAGCTGCAGGGAAAGCCACACTATCTGCTACAAGAAAGTCACTGCAAGACTCGTTTTAAATGTTGGAGGGAATCCTTAGACACACTTAGGATAATATGAGATAGATCATTCCATTTAAAAAAAATCCATCAAGTTAAAATAGCATGAATAAACTAGAACCATCAATTCAGCAAGTATGATCTACATCTCCAGTCCTCTACCTACAGGAAATGCTGTTGTGTCCTGTTAATCCACTTCCAGCCTATGGCAACGCCATGACTGGGTGGATCTCCAGGAGGTCCTGTCCTCAAGTGTCCAGCTCAGCATAAATCCATTTGACTTTGTTTTTTTTGTTTCCTGATGCTCTCAGTCTTTCCCAGCACTATTGTCTTTTCCAGAGAACCCCATCCTCTCATGATGTGACCAAAGTAGGACAGTCTACATTGCATCATGTTTGCTTCCAGGCATGATTTGATCTAGGATCCTCTTTTTGTCTTACTGTCTGTCAAAGGTTTTTACAAAGGTCTCTCTAAGCACCACATTTCAGTCTAATCAATATGTGTTCTGTTTTCTGTCAGCTTTCTTCACTGCCCAGCTTTCATACCCATACATGGGTGATTGGAAATATGATAGTGGGGATCATCTTGGCTTTCACCACCAATGACACATCTTTACCCATGAGGATCTTTTCTAGGTAGTTCATTGTTGCCCAGTCTTCTTCTGATTTCCTGGCTTCATTCTCCATTTGGGTTGATGCTTTGAACCAAGGTATACAAAATCACGAATCACTTCATTGTCTTCATTGTCAACATCAACGTTGTGTATTTCTGCTGTAGTCATGATTTTTGTCTTCTTAAAGTTCACCTCCATTCTTGCCTTGGCACTTTCTTGTTTCATTTTCACTAAAGGTCACGGCTGCTTCCTGCCAGTAAGATGATTTCATCTGCATATCTTAATTTACTGATATTTCTTCCACCAGTTTTTGCTCTTTCTTCACCCAAATCTATTCAGGCAACAGGAAACTCCCCGAGAGCCATCAGGAAACCAGGTCTCAAGTGTGCCCTGCAACATGAATTCGGAGCAGATATCATTTGGAACAGATATGGAGTCCTGATCCTGTTCTGCCAAAACTGTTTCTGCATGGGTGTCTCAGCCTTTCCACATATGTTATGCATTCCAACTGATAAGGACCTTTGGCTATAGGAAACTATTTTGTCCCTCCATATTCTATCCTAATGGTAGCCTCTTATCCACAGTACAAGTTACACATCAGGACAATCAAAGGCACAATCACTTCTTTCAGAACAACCCATGGCTTCTTATGATCCATGTAGGAAATAGCTATGGCTATTGAATCAGGCCAGTACAAATAGTTCAGTTTTTTGTTTGGTTTTCTTTGGATAGAGTTGAGCAAACTGCCAATTTATTGATAACTTTGAGGGAAATAACTAGGAATTTTATTTTTAAATGAACACATGAGGCAGCAAAAGCACTCTATTCTGCTCTGGTCAGACCCCACCTGGAGTACTGTGTCCAGTTCTGACCACCTCAATTTAAAAAATGATGTTGACTACCTCGACCAGGATGATTGAGGGTCTGGAAGAAATGTCTTATGAGGAACAGCTTTGTGAACTGGGAATGTTTAGCCTTTCAAAAAGAAGACTGAGAGGGGATATGTTTAAATATTTGAAAGGATGTCATACTGAAGAGGGAACAGGTTTGTTTTCCATGCCTTCAGAGACTAGGACATGGGACAATGGTTTCAAACTACAGGAAAAGAAATTCCATTTGAACATTCAGAAGAACTTCATGACAGTTACAGCTGTTTGGCAGTGGAATATGCTGCCATGGAAGGTGGTGGAGTCTCCTTCTGTGGAGGTTTTTAAGCAGAGGCTGGATGGTCATCTGTCAGAAATATTGTGATGGGGTTTCTTCGTGGCAGAGGGTTGGACTAGATGGCCCTTGAGGTCTCTTCCAACTCTATGATTCTATGATCCTATGAGTAGTCGTACTCCCAGCTCCATGGAACCAGCTTTTCTGTGAGAAGATCCAGCATGGCAGGGGACACATCTGGATGATTTGGAATGCAGTCAGTAAAGATCCTGTGGGGATATCCTGCAGAATTAGCACTTCAGCTGGCATTTGCTTCATCAGACAGCTTGTTTTCAAACTTTTCCCCCTGATGTAAGCTCCAGCTGTTGCCACATCTCTTGTAAAGTAGCATTTTTCCACATGAATTTAACATCCAAGGGGGGGAAATACAATCTCATTCTGACATCAGAAAATAATAATTATATGTCTGTTTTGTGAACTGCTGTTTTTAGGCAGCTGACTAGCCTAGTAACTGCAACTGCAACTGTCATTTATGGTTTCTTCAGTTTAAATCCTGCCTTTTGGCCAACACTAGAGCTCAAAGCAGCTTAGAAAAGCAAGAGCTTAAAACAAAAATAAGCATGGTTTATAAGATTTTATTGGGTTCAGAAAGGCCAAAGGAGTTTAGTATGGAGAACTGATTAAGACCTGATACTGTCCATGATCCATCTTCAAATATCTGAAGGGCAGTTGCATGGAAGATGGAGGAAGCTTGTTTTCTGCTACTTTAGAAGACTAATATCCAAACCAATGAATCCAAATTGTAAGAAACTGGTGGTGAGATTGTTTCATAAGTAGAACTGCCTCCCCTGAAGCTGATGGACTTTTTTCTATGGAGTTTTTTTTTTAAACCAGAGGTTCAATGGGAATTTGTGAGGCATGCTTGAATTCTCCATGCCTGTATTGTCCAGTGGTCAGAATAGATGACCCTTGAAGTCATTTCCAACTCTATCATTCTGTGATTCTGGTTTGGGCCTTCAGTTGCTGAGCGAATACTATATTAACATAATTTACATAATGAAAATTGGAATCTGTTTACAATTTAATGATACTATGTTGAATTTAGTGGATAGCATCCTGTCTAGAGATGGGCTTTTCAATTCAGAAGTAGTCCGCTTCTGAAACAAACCGCAGGAGCCCAGGTGGTGTTTGGAACCGGAGGAACACAATCAACCAATCCCTTACCTTGCCCTGGGCTTGTGCAGGGTTAAACTCCAACGAGGAAGAAGCCTCCAAAGCCTCTGACATGTCATCTTTCTTTCTCCATGGTGCTGGCCAATCAGAAGCTGTGCAGGGAAATGCATCATCCCACCTCCCTGTCTGACTGACCAGCGCCAGAGAGAAGGAAAGATAACATGTTGGAGGCTTTGAAGGCTTCTTCCTTGTTGAGTTTAACTCCACACAAGCCCAGAGCAAGGTAACAGATTGGTTGATTGCATTCCTCTGGTTCCAAACACCATCTGGGCTCCTGCAGTTCATTTTGGAAGCTGATCATTTCCAAAATAAAAAGCCCATCTCTAATCCTGTTCCATAAAGCAGGGTTCATAAGTATCCTCATTTCATAAGTAAGTTCATTTCCTAAGTATCCTTCTCTTAGCCCAGATGATTTTCTGTCAGTGGTTGGTCGTGTGACAGATCTCACAACCAGACTGATCTAACAAACAGGTAAGGAACCAGGAAGCTGCAAAACGTAGGTCATGATTGTGCAGTTTCCTGTCCATTTTACCTTTCTGAAATAGGATCCAAGCTATTAGCGTAAAACTAAAAATACTTTACAAAAAGTTTTGTATGAGTTGACTTTTCAGTTTCCATGGGGGGGAAAGAGGAATCTGATGGTATGATCTGAGAAACTTCCCTCCATCAAACTGATTAATATCTAGTGTGTGCTGACAAAAAAAATTACAATATTTTCCATTAATTTATTAAAATATTTACTCTCTGTCTCTTTGAGCCAACAAGGAGGAAGCTAACAACAACAAACCAATATTGAATCATATGCCTAATCAAATAGTCAACCAAGCCTTAATTAGTTGAACTGCAGTAAACAAAGCCAAGTTAAAAAAAAAGAAAAAACCACCAACAAAGGTGTTTGGAGGAAGTAGGAAGAGAGAGAAAGGCAGAGAAACAAACAAACCAATTCATAGTTATGACTGTCCTATATAAAATAGTGTGAGAGACTGAGAAAGGTGTGTGTGTGTGGGGGGGGGGGGAATCTGTTGGGGGAAACCTTGCATTCTAAGTATAGAAGATGGGTAACTGCAAAACCCCAATCCAACAAATTAGGTTTCCACATCTCTCTCAAGCATGAGCTTTTGGAGTTTCCACTGCCTCTACTTTACATGTGAATGCGCCCCTAAGATTGACAGAGGAACATTTATTTATATCATTTAATTTGTTACTTAAACAATATTTTAAAGAATCTTCACATATGGATATTAAGGAGAAATTATTGCACAACCAGCAAAAATAGCACTCCCTAAGCTAAGGTTAAAAGAAAGGGCCAGTCTAAGCAAAACTGTATAACGTGAATGGACTTTGTATTTGGCAGAGTGATTGTAGAGGATATGAGCGTCCTCTGTGCCAGATTTAGCGATGATTGGTTAAGTCCCACTTGCCACTTTAAAAGCTCTTCTCATCCCTGTACAATGCTACTTTGTATAAAGGAACTAATTCGTTCCAAATAAAATTATGTTAAGTAAATTTTCCTTTATACAAATTTCCCATAGGAATTCATTGAAAACAGAGTAATCCCTAATATTTATGTTGTACGGATTTGACCCATAGACGATTTTGTTAATCAAATTTCCCCTATATCTGGAATTTTTGATGCTGTACAGATTTTATATTATACAAACCATTTTTTATACGAGGGTCCACTGTATTTACATTCTGCAACCATTCTGTGCAGCTCATTGCCCATTATCTAGTTGCTTTTCACATGTGTACCCCCTTTCTCTAAAAGAAATGTCTCTTTTTTTCAATCTAAAGTTGATTCATTTTGTTGTTTTTATTTTTAAGCTTATTGATCCTGTTGTTTAATTAATGGCTTTTCCCAAGAATGAAGGTTCTAGTCACTCTTTTGTCATAGGCAGGAAGTCTGAGGGCCACTCCGAATGAAGCTCAAAAGGTGTTGACAAGGAGTTGGCCCCTTTCAGTGGTTGCCCCTCTACTTTGGAATTGCCTTCCTATGAAAATCCACTTTGCTTCTACACTACACCTATTTAAGACCTGGCATTATAGACTGGCCTTCCCTGGGTATGTGGTCAATGAGCTATCTTAACTGTATTCCATCCTATCTGCCCTCATTCATTTTCTTATCTTTTCTTCTAATGTCTATTCTGGTTGACTTTGCTATTTATAATTTACACTTGATTTTGGTTTTCTTTGTATAAGTATATTTGGTATGTTTTAATATTGTATATAACTTGCTGGTGGTTTCTTTTTTTAAAAAAAAAATGTGTTTCTGTTTATTGTACACCACCCAGAGTGCTCTTTGGGCCAGATAGGTGGTATATTAACTAACTAACTAACTAACTAACTAAACTAACTAACTAACTAACTAACTAACTAACTAACTAAATATCATCTATGTAGTACATGAAAGAACACCGATGCATTGTATTGGTTACAGTGTCAGCCCGGGATTCAAGTGAATTGGCTTCAAATCCTTACATGGCCATGGACATTTGTTGCAGAAGTGGGGGCAATAGGAAACAACTCCTTGAAAATATAATATAATTTAAAAACATAGTCATCTCAGGATCACCGTAATACACATACTGTATGACTTGATGGCATGCAACAACAATAAGCCCCAAAGGAAAAAAATCGACTCAAACTTTCTTCCAAACTCTGGTGCCAAGGAATGTAATTATCACAGTTGCATGGGGTTGACACACTTGACATTCACGTTTTTCCTTAAAGGGGAAAAATCAAACATTTCCCAGTTTAAATAGCAGGTACTTGAGTACACATTTCTTCAAGGTATTTGGGTTGCCACAAGCAATACACTTCTACTGAAAATGTCAACAAACAAACTACGACAACAGGTTTATGATAGGTGATGAAACTGATGAAAAAGGGTAAGTTTTATTTTATTTATTATTATTTATCTAAAATATTTCTGTCTTGCCTTTCTCCCCAATAAATCCCAAGGATTTAACAGCTAAAAACATGTACTATACAAATATTTTAAAGGAATTAAACAAGTATTATATGAAATTGTAACAATATCAGTATTAAAACATACTTAAAGCAGAGCACAATTATCCATTTAGAACTAGAGACGGGCACAAACCGAAAAAAATGGTGTTTCATTTCGTTTTGTTTCATTTAAGGCTTCGTTTCATTTTGTTTTGTTGTTAATGATTTTTTCAAAAAAATTCATTTCATTGGTTCGTTAATTCATTATTCATTTTTACCCGCTTTTCCCCAGCGCCCACCACCCTGGGGTCCGGTCAGAGCTGGGGGGTGCCTACGAAAGGGCATGGGAGGAATAAAGAGGGGGAGTGGCATTGGAGCCGTGCAACACTGGCCACCTAAGCACAGCCTCCTTCTTATCTCCCCTCCTGATCGGTCCTGTGATAATGGGCCATGGGAGGGGGGTGCAAGGGGGGTGACTGAAGCCACGCTGCTCTGGCTGCCTAAGCACGGCCTCCTTCTTATCTCCCCTCCTGATCGGTCCTGTGATAATGGGCCATGGGAGGGGGGTGCAAGGGGGGTGACTGAAGCCACACTGCTCTGGCTGCCTAAGCACGTTCTTCTTCTTATCTCCCCTCCTGATCGGCCCCATGATAACGGGCCATGGGAGGGGGGTGCAAGGGGGGTGACTCTGAAGCCATGCTGCTCTGGCTGCCTAAGCACGACCTCCTTCTTATCTCCCCTCCTGATCGGCCTGAGATAACAGGCCACAGGAGGAAGGTGCAAGGGGGGCCAACATCAATGGGTCTTGATGCCGGAAGGGCTGCGGACCCACTCCGCTTCACAAACTCCCCCCAAACTGCAGGTAAATCAGAGAACAGACAATTTTAAAGTTTTTTTTAAAATGAAGGAAGTAAAAAGGGGGATGCTGCTGGGCCATCACCCAGGGTTCGGCTAAGGTTTGAGCCCAGCTGGTCCCTCGATGGCACAGACGAGGTGCGTGCTCCCTCTGTGCAGCTTGGTGTGAAAGGACCTCTGAATCAGAACCAGGTAGGAGACATCTCCGCCCCCTATTAAGTTTCTCAGTTTGTTTCATTTCGTGTTAAATTTGCTCCTAGGGTCATTATTCATTTTGTTATGTAACAAAATGAATAACGAGTAATGAAATGAAAAAAATCATTTTGTGCCCATCTCTATTTAGAACCCTTCTCAAACCACCAGGCATTGAGTAAAAAGTCTGCCTAAAGAGATGGGTCTTTCCCTGCCTGCGGAAGCACACCAGAGATGGGGCCAGCATAACATCTCGCTTTAGTTCTAGAGTTGGGGAGCAGCTACAGAGAAGGCCCTCTCCTGTGTCCCCACCAAACACAATTATGAGGGGGGTGGGAACAAGAGGAAGGCTTCCCCTGATTATCTTAATGCCCAGACAGGCTCATATGGGGAGATGTAGTTGTTTAAATAGCATGAACCTAAGCCATTTGGGGCTTTATAGTTTAAAGTCAGCCCTTTGCATTGTGCCTGGAAATAGACCAGCAGCCAATAGACCTGAAGCAACAGGGGAGAGATATGTTCCTTGTCGCCAACCTCTGTTAACCATCTGGCTGCAGGATTTTAGACCCTTTGGAGTTTTTGAACACTTTTCAAAGGCAGGCCCAGAGAGAGAATGTTACAGTAATCCAGCCAGGATGTAACTGGGTCATGTGGCACCATGGCCAAATCAGACCTCTCAAGAAACAGGCATAGCTGTTACACTACTTTAAACTGTGCAAAGGCACTCGTGGCCACTGCTGAAACATGGGGATCCAGGCTCAGGGAGAAGTTCAAGCCCACCCTCAAGCTGTGCACCTGTGTTTTCGGAGGGAGTGCAACCTCATCCAGCACAGGCTGCAACCCTATTCCTCAATCTGGTTCTTGACTGAACAGGAGCACTTCTGTCTTGTTGGTATTAAGTTTCAGTTTTATTTGCCCTCATCTTATCACTTTAATCAAACTCTAGAGATGGGCACGAAACGGAAAAATAGAATTTTGTTTTGGGGTGGTAGCTTGTGCTGATGTGCTCACACGGGTGCCATCCCCCTCATCCACTTCATGCATGGGTCTGGGTAGTGCCCCCTGGGCCTCTAGGGCAGCTGAGCAAGAAAGAAGGTCATTAGTGAGGTCCCTCAGCCTGGCCCTCTTGTGAGATTTAGAAGGCCTGGCTGAGAATGGATCTCCACCTGGGGCAGCTCTGCAGGATGCTGCTGCCCCTGGGCCTGTTCTAGGGCCTCCATGCAAGCCCTAAGCTGTTCCCACACAGGCCAGTCCCCTTCATCAGAGGAGGAGCCTGGCAGGGAAAGCTCGGGCGGGGGGTTGGTGGCTGGCTGCTTCCCCTTCTTGCCACCTTTGCCCTTCTTGGCTGCCATGTTAGGTGGGCCCGGACCAGTCAGGCCCACTAGCCAATGGCCTGGGCAAAGCCTGCCACCCTCCCCGTGTGCCCCTGGTGGTTTGCTACAAGCCCCACACCACAGGGGGTGGTGGGAGGGATGTGGCCCCGTTGGTGACTCAAGCTGCTGGATCCCTGTGTTGGGCCTGGCCCTTGCTCTGCCACCCGCACTAGCAGCCCCCCTGCGGTGTCCCAGCCTCGGGGGGGGGGCGGTCTAGAGCTCGGTCCTGGCCACCCCCTCTGCTACTACACTGGAATCGCGCTCCCGCCCCCGCACTCTAAACCTCGTAGCCACGTGCAAGGCGAAAACACCGCTGGGCCCAACCACCAGCTGCTGCCTTGCGTTTTGTCCTCCGCGCTGCTGCCTCCTCGCCTCTCTCGGCCCTACGGGGCCACCTCTCCTCCCGTTAAGTCACCCCCAGAATGGCCACTGCCCTCAAAATGGCGGCTGCCAGGAGCGATCGTCGGGCACGTCCTTCTCCTGGATGCGCCAACGGAGAAGAGGCTTTGGCCCTGGGCGGGGGCAGCCTTTATAGGCTCACCCCGCCCATCCGGGTTCTGCACCCTTGACTTCCCCCGCCTCGCGTTATTCGCACAGGGGAGGGCAATGGGGCTCCGGCGGCGCATTCGCTGCCCTGGAGCACCCTTTCTACCTGGCTTAACAGACGGAGCCTTGGAAACAGGAGCCGGAAAGTAGGACAAAATGCGTAGTACACAGGTTAGGACAGAACCAGAATAGGAAGGTACGACACAGAGAACACCAACTGCTCATTAAGAACCACGTGACCACTCCCCAAAAAAATACGCCGGAAATTTAAATATGAAGGAAACTCAGGTATGACCGCGGTCTTTGTAAAACTTGGCATTCCTTTTCCTGCTGGCAGCTCAAGCATATTATCACAAGGCAAATATTGAACTATTTTCTGACATTTTGTAACATGGACCACAGAAGAAATATCCCCATTCAAAAACTATTGGTTTCTTTTGGAAGGATTGAATATCATTAAAACAGCAGGCTTTGCAACCCTCACCTTCATTTTAGGGGGAAAGTATTTCCTAAACCCTTATTTCCTGGTGAGAAAGATTGAATTGCCCAGCAGTTGAATATAGCTGTAAGCCCTACCTCCCGCCCCACAATCTCAGTTTCCTTTGGCAGTTGACTTTGTGATCTAAAGCCTATACATGCAATCTCTCTTCCCCAGCATACAATCGCTATCTCAGACTTAAAAGTGATATTTCATTAAATGGAAAGAAAATACATTTGGTTTGAAGTTTCTGGGTGCTATGAAAAACTGTGAAGCGCAAAAACACTTGTCTGAGTGGAAAAAATGTTTTCCTGGGAAACCTGTTAGAGTTAAAATAAGAAATGCTTCTGCTGGAGAACGGCGCCACGGAACTATACAAATGAATAATGAATAATCTGTTTGTAGCCTGCTAGACATTTGTAATTACTCACATCTCTACAGTCTTCACTTGTAAAATCTTGCTGATGTAACGTTGACAACCAATTTCCATGTCAGTCCCGCGTACTTTGAACTTTGGCAGCCTTTGTGCCATGCCTTTTTGTTCCTGAGCAGCAGAAAAAGAGAACGCGAGAGGCAGGAAAAGCAGACAATCTTTTGGAGTACCATCTCCTCTAAAATTCTGCCAATGGATCCTTCCTTCTCTAAGTTCACCTCTCTGATTTAAAATCTTTAGTAGAGTTGAGCAAAGCCTGGCCAGCTGGTTAAAAGCTTTAGGCAAATGAGATCATGCCTGCTCTAATTTCATTATGTGCTGCTTCTCCAGTTGTCATTCAATGCATTTCCAGCAAAGAGGTGGTTAAAAGGGCTGAAATGTACAGAGGGATGAGAGTTTTTCTTTTTGAGGGGGGGATAGGCAATTACTGAAATTTTAATTTTTTAAAAAAATTGAAAATAATTCGAGATGATAAAGAAAATGTGGAAGGAAAAAATGTCGAATTAGGAAGAGGGTTTTGAGTCCTTCATCCTTGACATCTAAGTGTCCACCTCCCATAATAATGCTGTCATAGTGCCCTGGTCAAGACTGTTTCTTTATACAAGTAAAATCTTGGATCGAGAGCATAGTTCATTCTGGAAACATCCTTCTAATCTGAAGCACTTGTATGTCAAAGCAAATTTCCCCATAAGAAATAATGGAAACTCAGATGGTTCATTCTACAACCCAAAAATATTCATATAAAATGATTACATTACTGTAACATAAAACAAAATAATAAAGAAAAAATAAAGAAAAATAAAACAATTTAACCTGTTTTTACCTTTGAAAATGACTTTTGGCTGCAGAACTTAAGACCACACACACACACACACACACACACACACACACACACACACACACACAAATTTTCTATGTAGGTATTCACAAAAGCCTTTTTCAGCACAAGGGAAGGGCTTTGGAACATAGCTGAACAAAAAAGAAACAAAACCCTGCTGAACAAAAGAGAAACAAAACCCTGCATTATCTTTCTGCTCCAGAGGGGCCGAGGCAAACAAAAAGAGAGCAAAAAGAAACATGAAGGGGAAAAAAAGAGATCTAAGACACCAGTTAACAAGGTGGGGAATTGAGGGTGTGTTTTTTGTCTGGGATGGGGGTGTTGGGTAGAGGAAGTGCATAGGCAGCTGAGCCACCCGCTCCAAGCTACTCACTGGCAAGGAGTTGGGAGGGTTACCCAAGGCAGAACAAAGGCTGCTGGCCTCCGGGAAGAAGGTGAGCCATGCAACTAACTAGCTGAGCTCTCGCACTTGCTCTCCACATGGAGCAGGGCTTTGTGTGTTCATGCATGCGTGCACACTCACTTACAAACCCTTCAGAGACACCTGGCTCTGTGATGGAGGAATGAGCTGGCAAGCAAATGGTGGGAGGAAACAGACAATCATCTTGCAAGACATTCTTTGTTAACCAAGTTAAAATGTAGACGAAATTTTTGCTCGTCTTGTGGAACGCTCGTAGACCAAGTTACTCATAAACCAAGGTTTTACTGTAGTTGCTTAGCCAGAGTACTATTGTTTATCTTGTGGTGGGAGAGCCCAGGGAGGAGTCAGACATGAGGAAGGCTGTGGAAACTGACTGGAACCATCATCTCTTCCAGGACCCCAGCCTCTTAGGCTTGATGGTACAGTATCAGTCTTCGAAAGCATAGGAACACGTAACGTTCTTTTTTTCTTGTCAGGTAGGAGGTTTATGATGTTTTCCTTCCTTCTCTTTCCCGGCCGCCAATCAGCTGTTGAGCTTATCTCTTTGATCATTAAGTTTTCTGCTTATTTACAGAGGGTTCTTTGAAAGCAAAATGATTAGAAGATTTAAGGAGGGTCATTGATTTAGGACAGTGGGATCCCTGTTAAATAAAACAAAGGAAGGCTCCCTATTATTTATAGCCTTACAAAGTGTTTCATTTTATTTCAGTTTAAAATTCTTTTTAAAAATGTGTTATTAAGGAAAGGGAAAAAAATGAAGATTGAAACAAAATGAAACACTATATTTCCATTTCATCTCCATAGGGTAAGCTAACTAACAAGCGTTCTTAATTCCCTTTTACACAAGTTGGTGGGTGATACACACCTGTTGCCAACAACATTTCATCCTCTTCCATGTTCCATCAAGGCGGGGGGGAAGCATTTCCTGTCATGCTACCTTTCCCACCACTGAAATCTGCATAACTCTTTCTGAAGAATGTGAATTGGCTCCTTTGAAGTAAAGAGTAACAGTTAGGGCTAGATTACTTAGGGGTGCTGGTTTGAGAAAAGATAAGCATAGGTGTGTTAGTTCCGATCTCTCAGGCATTTCCTTGAAGTGTTCACTAACAGGAGATTAGCTGAAAGCATGAATAGTCCTTTTACCTGGTGACCTCTGCTTGTTCAGTCAGCGTTCCAGGCACTCCAAACACTAAAGCACCCAGCAAATGAATTTAATATCCCATATTATCCTGTCTCTTAGTTTCTTCACAGACATTATCCACACAGATACATTCCCAGGGTATGGACATCTTGTTGAGAAGAGGCTGTAGGTAGTGGGGGAAAGGTGAAGTGATTTAAAAAATCACTGGAATATTTGAATCTTCTGGGAAGGGATGGGAAAACTTAGGTGATCCAGGGAATGAATTTAGTCCCCAGGAGCATCTCTGAGATATGCTACCCCCCACTGCTAAAACTGGACATTTCCAGAGCTTGTGTAAAGCCCTTTTGTAGAAACTTGTGGCAAATGAGGTGAAGAATGGCTGCAGTTTTCCTTCGACAGAATCACCATAGTTAGAAGACTCCAAGAACTAAAGAACTTTGTTTTAGAGCAGGTAGACTGTGGGCTACCAGTAGCCCACGAAGGGTTCAAAAGTAGCCCACCGGCCATCAATACAAAAAAGTGAGGGGATAGGTTCTCCACCCCTCCCTCCCCCATCCCAAGAAGCACCACTGCCCCAGCAAAGTTCTGGCTCTCCCAGCACAGTGTCTCAGTCGAGCAGGGAAGTTCAAGGAACGTGGCACATTGAAATCTGTTTCCTTCCAGAATGGATTAATTGGTTTTCAATGCATTCCTATGGGAAACCACTGCTCTACTTACAATTTTGTTTACTTATGAGCATGTGCTCGAAACGGATAAAATATGTAAGTAGAGGTTTTAGTGTAGTAGCCTTCAGACCCTTTGGGCTGGAAAAAGTAGACCTCGGCCTGTTCGAAGTTGAACAGACCTGTTTTTGAGTAATTTATAGAGATGGGCACGACCAGAATTTTTTTTTCCGAGTTGTCGTTTTTCGGGACGTGTCCGTTTTGGGTCGTTTCCGTTTTTCGGGAAATTTTTAAAAAAATTGTCGTTTCGTCATGTCGTTTGTCGTTTGTCATTACCGCCGCTGCGATTTCGCGCGATTTGACGTCCCAGCGAGTGGCGTCCCGCCGGCGCTAGGTGTTTTTGCGCCCTAGGCGGCAGGCGGGGTGGTGGTGGGGCATGGGCGCGGCGGCAGCGGCAGGGGGGAGGGGCGGGCACGCGGGCGTGCGGGCGGCAGGCGCGGGTCCTGCAATGACCCAGAGCAGGTGGAAAACATTTTAAACTGACTTGCTGCTCAAGACTGCATCGAATAAAGCAATTGCAATTTTTGCAAACAAAGTTGGCAGTGCACCCACAGCAGAGCTGCAGGCAGGGTATGAAAGGACCTTGGCTTGCCACCAAGCAAATGAAATTTTTAAAATAAATCCACACCTCCCCTCCCACTCAAACATCCCCCCCTTTGAAGCACTATCAGAAAAGAAATCCTAACAAACTGCAGGAGAATAAAAAAGAATAAACTGCGTTGCTATTGCCCACAGCAGACAGAGAATGAAAGGCATTATTATTATTTCCTAAAAATTCAATTGAATCAATTCCCTCCCTGCCTGCCTAACTGAAATCTAAAGGCTCCGCGAAATCGAAACTAGTCTAGCACAGCAGCAAGCTACACACAGCCCTCTACCACCCACATCCAAGCCCGGACTGCGACTCTTCTGGGATTGCCTCGGCTTTTTATGCCCTCTTGCACATCCAGAAGTGTCAGTCAAAACCTCGCCATGCGATTGGTAGAATGGGTCCAAAAATTTGCATGGTCCCATCCCATGGCCAGCCCATCATTGCGCAGGTGTAAAAAATATATAAAATAAAATAAAATAAAATAAAATCAGTGCGACCTTTTACTGCTATAAAAAACCCACTGCTGCTACTGTAAAAATTCAAGCATTTAAAATAGCTAATTTTCGCATGTTTCTGTGGTGCTTTGGTGGTTTTTTGGACCACAATTTCAAAAAAAATATTGTGGATGCCATTTTGGATCCCCCCGCACCACATGGCAAATGGAGACGCCGAGGATGCCCCCTCCCAGCCCGGTACCAGCAGCCCAGGACAGGAGGGGGGGAAGGCTGGGGACCCCCCCCCCAGAAACCACCCCTCTGGTAGGTGCCCTCAGGCAGGCATATTTTCGCCCGCTTTTTTGGCTGGCAATCGGGTTTTTTTAATTTTTAAAACTTTTTTCCTGTGCTGCTTGGCATCGCACGATCGCCGCGCGATGCCAGGAATGACAACGACAAATCAGACCCAATTTTTCTTTTTTCGGTTCGAGTTCGAGTTCTGACAGCTTAATTGTCGTTACCGTTTCCGTTACGTAACGGAAACGATATCCGAAAACGGAAACGACAATTTCGCCAAGTCGTGCCCATGTCTAGTAATTTATTTCCTTTGGCAAAGACCTTGATGGATGGTCCAGGAGGAAAATGAGCCTTAACTTACATGAAGTCCAAGTTTGTTTGGTTGATTGGTTTACTGATTGACTTACTGACTGATTGAGTGAGTGAATGAGTGACATACCATCCCATTAGTGGTATCAAATATCAAAACCATAACAGAGCAATGTTTTCTGAATAGCACAGCAGGGCAAATGCAAAGCAAAATTCAAGCATGGTTGTTTCAAATGTCTCTCTGAAGAGGAGCATCTCCATTGACCTTCTGAAGGTGGACAGGGATGGGACTAGTTGTAGTTTGGCCTGGAGCATCTCACTGATGTTTTCCTGGCCTCCTCTGGGGCGGCCACCCACAGCAGTAATGCTTGAGGAGATCTGGTTGCATGTTCCCAATACTGGGGAAAGATGCTCCAACAAGTAATGGGGTTCCAGGTTGTATCTTTCTTACACCTGCTCAGGAAACAAAAGTAGATCCAAAAGACCTGCAGGATGAAAATAATATCCTTCAAAAAAATCAGGTTGGGATGCTTCTCCGGCTCACATAGTGAGCATTCCTGTGTACTGACAAGTAAACAGCTACTCTGAATGCTGAATCCTATGCATATTCACAGTGGGCCATGTGCTTCCACACTGGAGTTGTATAAGTCCAATATGCGTGCAGATGGTTGTATGTGAAGCTGTCAGATACCAGCACATTTGAACAACGACTACACTGAAGGTTCCTTCAGATTAGCAGCAGACGCATTTTAAATTTTCCAACTCAAATGCTCACTTGGTTAACCTTTAAAATATATGGCTAGTATATTGTTGGCTGGAACTACATGTTGCCACTAATATATTATCTAACGTCTAGCTCCCATTTCTTTCCTACAAAATAGCACTGAGGAAGAGCAAATGCAACAGCAGCAACAAAATGATGGCACAAGGCAGGGGCAGCATTAGAATATTCTCTCTTTTTGCAAAAAAGTTAGGTATGCAGTAAGAGACAGCAGCATGCGTATCACACACAAAAGCAAAAAGCAAAAAGCAAAGTGTTCTGCTTATATACCGCCCCATACCACTACAAGTAGTCTCTGGGCGGTTTACAATTTTGATTACAGTGTGCAGGCTACACATTGCCCCCCCCCAGCGAGCTGGGTACTCATTTTACCGACCTCGGAAGGATGGAAGGCTGAGTGAACCTTGAGCCTGCTACCGGGGATTGAACCCAGGTCGTGAGCACAGTTTTACCTGCAGTACAGGCATTTAACCACTGCGCCACGAGGCTCCAAAAGCAGTATTCATTGTTCCACAGTTGGGGGGGGGGAGGGGAAGACTTCTGTAGTACATCCTAATATTTCCATTCTAAACACATTTTGCTCCAAGATTATTCTGATTTTCAAAAAAAGTATTTCAGTTGCTGCATTATTTTCATCTCCTCCTTTTCTTATTCCCTTCATGAAGTGAAGGCTGTGGACTTCACTTTCATGGGTACAGGGAATCCATCCCAGGTTTTGGTCCAGACTTCAGAGTGCAGGAAAGGTGAAAAATATCCCAAAAATAGATTATGTGCCTTGGAGAGCTCCTTTAAATTTTTGATTAAATTGGAGCCATTTCATTGCTGTTGAGAAAAATGGGTCAATAGCCTCTTCTGTCTTCAGGCAACCATAGGGTCTAGTGATGTTAAACAGGGTGTGTTATTTTCACTGCCACAAATCATCTTTTGTCAATATTAGATACTATGTTTCTCTATACAATTTGCTGTGGAACACAAGTGCTATAAAACTTATAGTCTCTTTGTGGGCTTACCATTTGGACATGCATCATGCATCAGCAGTGTGATGCGGCAGCCAAGAAAGCCAACGCGATTCTTGGTTGCATCAACAGAAGCATCGTTTCTAGATCAGGGGAAGTGATAATACCACTCTATTCTGCTCTGGTCAGATCCCACCTGGAGTACTGTGTCCACTTCTGTGCACCTCAATTTAAAAAGGATGTTGACAATAGAGATGGGCACGACTTGGCGGTATTCCCGTTCCCGTTTCCGTTACTCGTATCCGTTACTCTACGGAAATGGAAGCGGAAATTACTCCGCCAGAATTCGAGCTCGAATCGACGAACGAAGAATTTTGGTCTGATTTGTTGTGCTCGTTTCTTGCATCACGCCATTGCGCGATGCCACGCAGCACAGAAAAAAAGTTTTTAAAAGTTAAAAAAAAAACCGATTCCCGGCCCTAAAAGTAGGCGAAAACTGTCTGAGGGCACCTACCAGGCCAGAAGGGTGTTTTATTTGGGGGGGGGGGGTTCCCCGCCCCCCTCTCCTTGGCTATTGCTACTGCTGCGCTGCTGGTACCAGGCTGGGAGGGCGCATCCATTTGCCATGCAGTGCGGGGGATCCAAAATGGCGACCGCAATATTGTTTTTTAAATCGTTGCCCAAAACCCCACCAAAGCACCACAGAAACATGCGAAAATTAGCTATTTTAAATGCTTGAATTTTTACAGTAGCAGCAGTGGGTTTTTCTTGCAAAAAAAAAAAGTCTCCGTTGATTTTATTTTATTTTATTTTATTTTATTTTTTTACACCTGCACATTCACAATGATGGGCCCATGGGAGTGGACCATGCAATTTTTCCACCAATCGCATGGCCACTTGGCTAGGTTGACCACAGAGACTTCTGGGATGTGCCAATCAGGGATAAACAGCCCAATAATCGTAGCCCAAACCCGAACCCTAAGCCTAAGCCTAACCCATACGCCAGTACACTGTCCTTCTAAGTGGGTCAGAGAGGCACCCAGAGGTGCACCCCAATACTCACCCTAACCTCACCCGTAACTAGCCTAACTCTAGCCCTTGCGCTAACCCGTCTTAACCCTAAGCCAGATCTACTTGCATTGCACTACATGCAAGTATGTGAGCCACAGCGGGTGCAAAGAGTCTGCCAGTCCGTCACTTGTGGCTCTGGCTGACTCCTGCAGCTCCCTCCAGGAGCCCGCTACCCCCCCAAACCAGTACTAACGACAACGAAAAAACGAAAAAACAAACCGACTAATTTTTGCAAAATTTCGCAAAAAACGGAAACGAGCCGAAACGGACTGCCTCCGACACACGACAACTCGAAAACGTCATTTTCCCTAGTCGTGCCCATCTCTAGTTGACAATCTTGAACGGGTCCAGAGGAGGGCAACCAAGATGATTGAAGGTTTGGAAGAAATATCTTACGAGGAGCACCTTAGGGAGCTGGGAATGTTTAGCCTTACGAAAAGAAGGCTGAGAGGAGATATGATAGCTATGTTTAAATATTTGAAAGGATGTCACATTGAAGAAGGGACTGGCTTGTTTTCCATGGCTTCAGAGACTAGGATGTGAGGTAATGGTCTCAAACTACAGGAAAACAGATTCAGTTTAAACATTAGGAAGAACTTCACAACAGTTAGAGCTGTTTGGCAGTGGAATATGCTGCCACGGAGGGTGGTGGAGTCTCCTTCTTTGGAGGTTTTTAAGGGGAGGCTGGATGGCCATCTGTCGGGAGTCCTGTGATGGGGTTCCTGTATGCCAGGGGGTTGGACTAGATGGCCCTTGAGGTCTCTTCCAACTCTATGATTCTATGATTTTATGATCTGCTTGGCCACTATGAAAGCAAAAAACTGGATTGGACAGGTCTTTAGACTGATGTGTAAATGGCTCTTCATATGTTTGCAAACTCTTAAGAGTTCATCCTTTCACAAAACCTCAAATGATGCTCTGACGATAGTAAAGGAATGAAGCTAACCTTATAATCAATCCAGGACAATCAATGTAGCTCCACCTGTGGACAAGAATGCCCTTTGTTACTTTCATACCTAATGACTGGCGTTTATCTAGGAAAAAGTGACACTCACTCCATTATGTGAATATTTTACCAAGCTTTGCTCATTTGCTGTCACCAAATGACTTGCTGTTCAATTATTTGTGGCTTATTACTTCCACTACATTTTTCCCCATGGCGTGCTGTTCTGAATAAGACATACAGGGCTGCCAGTTTTGACATCTCGGCTTTGCATTAATGGCAGAAGGATGGAGAGCAGACATCATTTTGCCGACAACTGGCCACAGCAATAGCTAATAGCATCTTTCCTTCCTCCCTGACAGCTTCATTGACTCCCCAGAACATCAAGAGTTCTGTCAAAGAAGAGCAAAGACTTTCTCCATTGGAACTGCTTGTGTAGAACAGATAGACGCAGTGGCAAATTTGGGTAGCTAAAGATGTCACAGCAATGAATCTTCCAGCTTGATTTCAGGTTTTGTAATCTCCATCAGTGCATGTAGAAACTGGCAGGGAAATGAAAAGCTGCAGATGTGGACTTTGTTTTTATTGCCTATGGTTATCCACCCGAATTTCAAGATTTCTAGGTTTTTAGAGATTTAGCAAAAAAAAAAAACACCACTTCCTTCTTTATAAACAACAGTTAGATGGCTATGAGAATATTTTTTCATTGATAACTGCCATCAGATTTATATGCTGTGGTTTAAGTTTTTCTAATTATTATGATTGTGTTTATTGTAACTACATTATATGTGTCTTGTTTTTTTTTCAGTTTTATTCTTATGCAAATTATATCACTTTTAAAAATAATAAAGGTGCCATAAAAAGTTAACAATAAACACGATACATTATGATCTATGAACTGCTGTTGCCTAGCTTGATTCTACCATATGGGATAGGTTAATTTCTAATTTATGCATATACACAGTTAATGTTGTGCTGGTAGATTTTAACACATATAATTCTCTCCACAATTCCTAATCAGGGATTAAAGAGTAATCTTCATTTTGTGTTCATCTCTCTCCCTACTCCCAAAGGCACTGTATCTGTCACTCATCTTCCCCCATCCTTTCATTCTCCGCCTCCCTTGTCCTGCTCTTGGTACTACTGCAACTCTATTTTTCCATGGGCTTCCTTCCTACCAATGTTCATAATGTGTGATTATTCAACAGTACCTTCATGCTTATTTCTTCTCTTGGTTTTCCCTCTCCAGTGGATCAACAGTCTTTCTAGGGAGATTTGTTCGGCACAATCCATGTGATATTTTTGCCATTAGTTAATCATGCCTCATCTGTTGCTGTTATGTGCTGTCAAGTTCAAACCAGTTTATAGCAACCCTGACAGTGCTTTCACTGTAGGTTATTTATTTATTTATTTATTTATTTATTTATTTATTTATTTATTAGGCTTATATACCGCCCATCTTCCCGGAGGAACTCCGGGCGGTTTACAACATAGAAAAATACTAATAACGACTATGAATAGAGCGGTTAGACAATTTAAAACAAGTTAACACAAATAACCAAACTAAACAATGAAGAGTGACTTTACAGATGGCGGGGGGGGGGGGACTTCAGTTACCAAACGCCTCCCGGAAAAGGAGGCACTTAAGGAGTAGTTTTCCCAGTTCCACTACTTCAGTGAGTTTCCACGGCCATATAGAATCCTGTTCTCCAGAGTCCTACTCCATTGCTCTATCCACTACACAACTATGTACCAATACACCAATGTACTATGCACCAGTGCATCTACCCAAACCTTTTTGATAGTTCATGTTTTAGGACCTAGTCTTCTTGCTTTAACTCTTGAATCTATTTCTCCTTGTTTAAGTTTTGGATTAATTTCACATGCCTCTCGGAGAATCTCTATACAAATACTGTAAGGAGGCATGTCCAAACTTCAGCCCTCCAGATATTTTGGACCACAACTCCCACAGTCCTTTGTCATTGACAATCTAAGCTTAGAATTCTGGGAGTTATGGTCCAAAAAACCAGGAGGGCCAAATTTTGGACATGCCTGCTGCAATGAATAATTTGGCAATGTGAAATGAACCTAGGGCGAGGTGCAATTTTTCACACTTGGGTACTTTTTCTTATGCTCCATGGATACATGAGTTGTTGATTCTACTTAGGGTCCAAAGATCAAGAGATTCCTTAAATTCTCCAGCTGTGCTGAGTGTATGTTATGTGTCATCAAGTTGATTCCAACTAATGGCAATTACAGAAAAGTATCCAATATATTTAAGGAGTGGTTTTACCATACAGAGTTTCCAAGGCTGAGTAGGCATTCAAACCAGATATTCTGATTCCTAGTCTGGCATGCTACCAGTTACACCATACTAGTCCCTACCCTACCTCTGCTAGTGGGTATTCATTGGACTAAAGGACTAGATGTCCTAAGTGATCCTCTCTTCCTTCATCCTCCTCAGCCAATTACCAATGAGAAATAGAATGGCCAACAACTCTTTGTGCTTCATGTGCACCAAGACGCTCAACAAAATAGTCTGTTCAACTACATGAATGCTTGAATGTTCCACTAACCTGTAGCCAGGCACATCAAGAGAGTTAGTGAAACTGGAACAGAGTTCAACCATTGCTGAATCGGCAGAAATAAATGCACACAAAATCCAACCAGGTATCATCAAGAAATTCCACTTCCAGTAGAATTTAGATTGCAATTATTTTTACAAAGTCAAAACTAGACTATGGGTGATACCTTCATAGGTTGCTAGTAGAAAAATAAAAAAAGTTGCTGAGCTTTCGAGAACGCAAGTCCTCTTTTTCAAAGCGGTTATAAAAGTCCAAACATGGCAAGGGATGTAATTTGCCAGGAGAGAGTTCTTAAAAGTTCATCTGGCAAGATGGATGCCAGGTTTTCTTCTTGGAAGGCACAGAGCAGCATGGTCTGTTGGTGCTGGACTAAACAGGCTGATTCAAACAAAGAGCTACATGATGTGGGCCCGTCCCCCCTGCTTACAACCATCATCTCTATTGGCTCTTTGAAGCACAAGGCTCCTGGTTGGCCAGATATGAGTTAGAAGCAGGAGATTGATGCAAAACCACAAAACTCAGGGTGGGGGGGAGGAAGTTTTTTTTGGGGGGGGGAGAATTTAAAAATATTTTCCCTTTTCTATTGTTTTCCTCTGTTTATTTGCAATGTTCGTTCAAGAAGGCTGTCCTGTCTCTCCTCGCTATTCTTTGGAAGTCTGCATTCAATTTTCTGTATCTTTCCCTTTCTCCCTTGCATTTTGCATCCCTTCTCT
The DNA here is from genome assembly GCA_037367245.1 of Phrynocephalus guinanensis. Classification (NCBI taxonomy): domain Eukaryota; kingdom Metazoa; phylum Chordata; class Lepidosauria; order Squamata; family Agamidae; genus Phrynocephalus; species Phrynocephalus guinanensis. The sequence continues at coordinate 10,801,688 of CM074748.1, forward strand.
CCTCTGCTATTTGTAGGGCCTTGTTGGACAGCCACTTTGCTTTCTTGCATTTTCTTTTCTTTGGGATCATTTTCGTTGCTGCTTCCTGTACAATGCTACAAGCTAGCCCGGCTAGCCCAGTGGTGTAGCTAGCCCAGTGTTAACAGCTCTGGGTGGCAGCAGATCTCTTGAGCTCAGGCAGGATTCTTCCCCAGCCTTGCTAGAAGATGCTGGGGGTTGAATATGGGACCATCCGCATGGAAGATGTGCACTCCTTCTCTGAGGATTGGCCCTCCTGTTGCAACACTGCACTTGCCTGATATTATCCCAGCAAGTCTTGTTTAATTGAGCAGCCTGGGACACATGGACCCTGCTTAGCTTCCAGATGAGATGACATTGGGCATGAATTTTTTGTTAATGGAATGATGGCTCAGCTTTCCAGGAAATTAGGTTATATCTTCTTCTTGCTGTTTAAAAGATCAGTTAGGGCCTTTTCACACGACCCCTAAAATCCGCGGCAAATGGCTCCCAGATCCAGAGCTTAAAATTGTTTCCCCACCAGCTCCGGAGTTTACAAAAAAATAAGTGCGACCACGCCCACCTAAGCACGTCCCAGCACACTTTTCAAGTACCTGCTCTCCGGGGGTGAAAAATTCCCAATGCGGATGTAATGTAGTGAGTGCCGGGCTCTCCTCGCTTCTGTTTGTTTTTTTGGCCCCCCCCCCGCCCCTTTAAGAGATACTAAGAGAGTAGAATGCTGCCAGGAGCAGAGCAAGACGGCAGAACGGAGGTGAGCCGGCATTCTTTTCTTCCTGTTTTTCTCCTTTTTTTCTTCCTTTTTTTCTCACGCAGCCAGCAGCCAGAAGTGCGGAGGGGGTGGGAACACAGGAACAGCGACAACCCCCCAAGATCTCTGGTCTGAATTTAGGTGGCCAGCGGATCTTAGGGATTGTGTGAAAAGGCTCTTAGTTTGCTAATATTCTGTTCTAGTGTTGCCTCTGGACAGGAGGAAAGGTGCTGTATGTTTCATTTCCTCTTTGCCTGCTCTGATGTCTTTCTCTACCTTTTCTCTAGACATCATTGACTAGCACACCTTCTTGCTGTCGCCTTAGTCCACCGCTTTCACTTTAGGTGACTTCTTTTTCCATGTTAATGAATCCAACCTGACCGCTTCTTATTACCCTTTCTTTCTCTCACATACCAGTTTTGGACTGTCTTGTTCATTCTGTGCTTCTGACACGGTTTTGACTCAGGAACTGCTCTGGTGAATCCTTCCAATTAAATCCTTGCGCCTCTGGGAGCAACCCTGTACAACATAAAGCGTATGCTTTACAAGACACTTTCAAACCACTAACCCATAACTCCTTAGCCCAAATCAATGCACCATGTTGCCATTTTTATTCTTTGCGAGGCTGGATGCAGCGTATATGCTAAGAATGCTAAACAGTTGGGACTTCAGATAAAGCTGAGTCCCCTGCTGTGATGTAGCTATTTGACAACATTGATTTCCTTCTATGTATATAGCATCAGATGGTTTCTCCCACATTATATCTGTAGTGTGATGCTTAACATCTTGATAATTTGCTCTGAGAAAGCTACATTATCACACAACTCTTGGCCGTGCTGATTTAAATTCTGGAACTGGCAGCCTCTTTGTGATGTCCTCTCTGTGAGTCCAGGGTAGGCAAAGCAGTGTGGCTGGCACACAGTTTAGAAGAAGAGATGGCTACAATTGGGTTTAATACTGGGATTCTATATCCTTTAATCTATCACTAGTCCTCATGATCTCATCTCATAACTAAAGCTTAGTGAATCATTTACAAATGAATAACACAAAGTCTTCTGGAATATCTTTTATTGCCGAGGCTATGTGCAAATGATATTTTTTCCCCAAAAGGTGGAATATTTATATCTCCCAGGATAAGTCATACCTAGCAATATAGAAAGAAGGGCAAATGATGTTGAGCTTCAGCAGCATAGATACAGCACAGATTCATTTTATGAAGAACCCTTCACACACTCTGCAAGCTACAGCCAGGATGGGTGTATTTCAGCCCCGGGTCACACATAGCCATCGGCTGAATGACATGCAGATGGTAGCACCCAGAAGAAGAGGAGATGGGCAGGAGGAGGAGAAGACAGAGGATGAATATGAAACAGATGAAGTAAGAGAAGGAGGGGAGGCATCATTTGATGAGGTATCAGTTCATGCTCCTTGCAGGGAGGGTGACGGAGAAAGCAGGAATGAATAAAGGTAAGTGAAGGAGGATATATCATACTGCCAGCATCCTCTGAATTGAGGAGGAAGAGGAAAGAGAATAATGTGTATAAGCAACCTTTGTTTTCAGTTGAGGTCCACATTCTCTTGGGATTACACAAATGCAATGGTAAGCCTTTATTAGGTCATGTAACAATTGAATGAACAACAAGCTTTTGAGGACAAAATCCATTTCTTCAGGCTTACACACCAATAAATTATGAAAAGGCCATATGGTCCTTAAGATTCCACAAATGCAAGAGTACATGATGCCTTTATTCCATCACTAAAAAGTCGAACAAGAAGCCAGCTTGCAAGGCTAAAATCTACTTCTTCAGGCTTATGCAGCAATGAAGAATGCAAAATCCATGTACATTTGTTGGGGGGGGCAATCAGAGTAATTGTCAAAAACTTTGCTAGTAAAACTGGGTGGAAAATTCTAACCGTGTAGCCCAAAAGGTGGAGCTTGAGACCTGTTGCCTCCTGCTCCTGGGGCAGTTTGCATCCATCATTTTAACTCACCTCAAGCAGACTTGGCACAGACATCAGCCATGATGTTGGGGGACTCTTATTTACATTGTTTTCTGCACTGTCCACAAGAATCCCAAAAATTCATGTCAGATGTATGGGCCACGTCTTCTTGAGGTGAGCTAAAATGATGCATGCAAACTGCTCCAGGAACAAGGGACCAAATCCCATTCTATCTTTCCTGACCAAGAGCATGCAGCTCATGACAAACCCCTTTTTTGCACTGCACAGTGTAGTGTAGTGTAGTGTAGTGTAGTGTAGTGTAGTGTAGTGTAGTTGCTATTCATTTGTCCTTTTCAATCCTCTGGAATCCCAGGCTTTATAAATAGGTAACAACTAGAGATGGGCACAAATTAAAAAAAATGAATTGCAAAATTCTTTCAAAAATCACTAATTCATTGATTCATATTTGTGCAAATTGATGCCCCCAACAAATATGAATGATTGAATTTTAGCTCTCTTTGATTCATCAATTTGTTGGGCTTGGAGGGCTTGCAGAAGAGAGTCCAAGGCCTGGATGCAAAATAAATGGCCCCTAAGATGCCTTAAATTACCAGAATGTCAGGGAACGTTCCCCTGACTTGTTTCTACAATCCCTCCAAATTTGATGAAGTTGGGTTTCTGATGCCTGATTTATTCACCCATAAAGATGTCTCCCCCCCCCTTGGGAAAGTTACTCCCAGCTACCTAGAGATACCATATCTACAGATGTGCTTCCTGTGTACTCCTCCATGTTTGGTAAAGATTGGGTTTCCCCAGCCAGTTAGTTGCTAAAGGACACTTCCCTAGGGAACCCCAAGGTGGGGGCACATAACTCAAATGTCTGAAACCCAATATTTACTAAACTTGGAGGGCTTGTAGAAGAGAGTCCAAGGCCTTGATGCAAATTTGGCATCTTTAGATATCTGGAGGGGCAATTTCCTGGGAGTGCATAGCTCATACATCTGGAACCCAAACTTCAACAAACCTGAGGAGCTTTTAGAGGAGAATACGGGGAAGTTTCCTTATACATGTGGTGTCTCTAGGTGCCTTGGGGGGTTGTTAAGTAAAAATAATTTTACAAATCAATTCATCAAATTGTAAATTCATGTTTTTGGATGTGATTTGTTGACCTTGATGAATCATTAATCCTCATTTTAATGATTAATCCTCATTAATAAATCATTAATCCTCACTTCAGGCAGGAGCACCAACATCCTGCCTGCTGTGACCAGCTGAGCCAGCCAGCCTAGCCCTTGCTGAGTTTCCATAAGACCTGCCAGTGCTTGCCAACAGGCCTCATAGCCCTCCCAGGCTAAAAACCACCCGTGTCTCTCTTCTGGGTTGGTGGCAGAAACCCAGATGGGAGAGTCAGTGGCGTCAGCAGGGGAGGGGATCTGTGAGAGGACGGTGGTGTACAGTGTTCCGGGCTTATGTCACGATTTATTGGATAAATTTCAGTTGTTACAACCTGAGGATGTGAACGGGATGCTTGGATCTGTCCATGCCACTACTACACAACTTGGCCCTTGCCCATCATGGTAAAATAAAGGAATCTGCCAGGGGGGGTCGCACCTGGTTCCTGGACGCTATCAACTCCTTGTTGAGAGAGAGAGAAAGAGTGGTCCCTGCCCCTTTAAAAGAGGTGGTGATTCAGCCACTCCTAAAAAAGCCTAATCTATGTAGACACAGGACTGGTGGTTAATTACCATCCAGTGGCAAACCTCCCTAATTTGGGCAAGGTGTTGGAACGTGTGGTGGCTGAGCAGCTCCAGGCTCTCCTGGATGGAATGGATTATCTAGATCTATTTTAGGTTATGGGACAGAGACTGCTTTGGTCTCCCTGTATGACAACCTTTGCCAGGAGAGAGGCAGAGGGAGTGCATCCCTGTTGATTCTCCTGGACCTCTCAGCGGCTTTTGACACCATCGACCATGGTGTCCTTCTTGATAGATTGGCTATGTTAGGAGTGGGAGGCACTGTTTTACAGTAGTACTGCTCCTTCCTGGCTGACCGGGCCCAGAAGGTGTTGTGTGGGGATAGTTGCTCTGGCCCATGGTGGCTGTGTCATGTGGTTCCCCAGTGCTCTATACTGTCCCCCATGCTATTTAATATCTACAATAAAATGCTGGGGGAGGTTGTTAGGAGGTTTGGGATGAGGAGTCAGCAATATGCTGACGACACTCAGCTCTACCTCTCATGTTCCACCAGTCCAGGTGCAGCGGTCTCTGGTCTGAACTCATGCTTGGACTCAATAATGGACTGGATGACGGTCAATAAACTGAAGCTCAATCCAGAAAAACTGGAAGTGCTGTTGGTTGGTGTTCCACCTGATAGGTTAGAGGGCCATTCCCCTGCCCTGGATGGGGTTGAACTCCCCCTAAAGGACAGGGTCCACAGCTTGGTGGTGCTTCTGGACCTGGGTCTTACGCTTGAAGCCCAGGTGGACTCAGTGGCCAGGGGTGCCTTTTTACAGCTGGGGAGATTATGTCAACTTTACTTGGATGAGTGGAGCCTGGCAACAGTCACACATGCTCTGGTAACAACCAGACTGGACTACTATAATGCACTTTCTGCGGGGCTGCCTTTGAAGATGGTCTGGCAAATGCAACTGGTACAGAACTGGGCTGCAAGGCTGGTGAGTGGTGCCGTTGTGCGGACCCATATTACACCAGTTCTGAAACACTTACATTGGTTGCCAGTTGCTGTCTGGGCCCAATTCAAAGTGCTTGTGCTTACATATAAATCCCTATATGGTTTAGGACCTGGTTATCTAAATAACCAGCTTCTTCCATATTAGCCTGTCCCTACTCTAAAATCAGGCCAGGAGGCCCTGCTGAAGGTGCCATCCCTTAAAGAGTTTATGGGGTGACATGTCAAAGCAGGGCCTTCTCAGCTATTACCCCCCAACTTATGAATGCCCTCTCAACAGAGATCCACCTGGTGCCAACGCTTCTGACCTTTCGGCACCAGGCAAAGATCTTCCTGTTTAGCCAGTATTTCAATTAGTTAAATGTTCTTTTAGCTGGATACATGGATAGGGTTATTTTACTACTTATTTATTGTTTTAACTGTTTGTTATTGTGATGGTTTTTAACATGTTGTTTTATAGTTTTAATATATTGTTGTATGCCACCCAGAGACCGCTGGTAATGGGGCAGCTAAAAAATCGTGTAACTAAAATAAATATATTTTTTCTGATTCATACCCATCTCTACCGCCAACCTTCTACTTTTTTACTAAAGCGTTCCACAACTTCTGAACCATAGATAAGTATACCAAGGTACAGATACAGATCCTAGGCTTACACAGAGTATAGCCTCATGGTGTAGTGTTTAAACTGTGGTACTGCTGCTATAACTGTGCTCATGCCCTGGAGTTCAATCCCAGGTAGCTGGCTCATGGTTGACTCAGCCTTGTATCTTTCCAAGATTAGTAAAATGAGTACCCAACTCACTGAGGGGGGAGGGCAATGTGTCGCCTGCATAAATAAATTGTAAACTGCCAAGAGCATTAAGCACTATGGGGCAGTATATAAGCAGAATACTTGGCTTTTTGCTTTACAGTGTGTATGGCTATAATTCTTCCCACAATGGAAGCCTTTTTTAATGTCCGTGTTTCATTTCCCACAAATTATTTTGCATCTGTAAACCACATAGCATAATCAAAATGGTATCACCTGTGATAAATATCAGGTACTGGACCTCTTCACTGCTGTGGATAGCCCATGTTTACACAGAGATCCTTATGTTATCCAAGTACGAATAAAAGCAAAACAGAAAGGAGTATCCTTGTTACATACTACACAGCTATGGAATTATCCCTCCCCCCCCCCACACACATTCAAGAAGTATATATTAAGAAAGAGATAGGCAATTTCAATGAGTTTGGAAACCAAATTCCTGCTCTCCCCCTCCCCAAGCCCACCATGGATCACACCAGACTTTGAAAAGCCAGGAATGGCCACTATAAAAACCCAAAAGGCAACCAGAACTTGGAGGAGTCTTGAGCAGCCCTTCCGGGCCCTAAAATTAGAAAATTCTCTATTCAAATAGAACTTCTTTGGAAGGGACTTGGGATGGGGACCCAAATGATGACCACACCAAGAACGAAGAATACATTTGAAGTCAAATCTCTAGTACATTCTCTAATTTATAATAGCTTAAGACTTTCCCCCTTCCATTTTGGCCAATACATTACAACCAGCTCCCCAAAAGATTGAGGGAAATTTCCTTTTGGTAGATGCTTTTGGCCAGTTGGGGAAGGTAAAAAAAACAAACCTGTTATTTTTCCAAATGACAACCTTTAAGCATTGTGCAGAATTCAAGCTGTGAGTGCCATTGCTGGGGTAGCCAAAAGTCAATCCCTCGGTCAGAGGAGGGTGGTGCCAGCAGGTTTGGGGAATCTTTTCCAAAATAGAACTGAATAGTCCAATGAGGACGAATGGTGCTAAATGGCTGTAAGGCACAGACTGACTCTTGATGGGAGAGATAAAATGGAAAAGTATGGGGAGGGGACATGGACTGGACTGGAATGCTCTGGAATCCGGAACAGCAACACAGCACGCTTCAATAAAAGCAGAAATCCTTACCCAAAAGGTGTCCATTTTACTGATGGATTGCTATCCGTTAAGAAATCTCTGTTGGCATTATCAGTTGCATACTGAGTTAGTATGCAAAGGATCATGCCTATTGATATTTTTTAACAAAGAATTTGACATTAAAAGTTGCACCTTTTGTGCAACTGTGCAAAAGGATTTAAGTCATTACATTGCTGGTCCCACTTGTCTAGTGCTCCTTCTTATGCTCCATCCCACCTCTTCTCATTTCACTAGGTTGCTGCTCAGGGGGAATCCTGAAACGATTGGATAAATGGAGGAGGAAAATTAATTTTGGTCCAAGATCCAAGTGGACACAAATACTGGATGATCAAAGTGGCATTTTTAAAGCATCCTATTTTTTCCCCATTTCCTTTTCCAACATATGTCCTCTATTGATCTGAACAAGAGCATGTAATGCACTTAATGAGGTTTCCATTGGAATAAAGGTTATAGAACCAGAGGCCTTTTCAATAAAATGAAATAAAATCCTTCAGAAAGTGCCCTTCCTCAACAGAATGTCAGAGTTAATGTATGCAATTCGTAGAGCTTCTTTTGAATGTATACTATTTTTGAGCACTTGCAGCAGTTGCAAAAGGAATGTATGCATAAAATATTAAACATGGGTTCTACAGAAATTAGGGAGGATAGAGTGTGTTATCCATGTGGGAAGAATTAAGCGCTTCCTTGACACCTGAAATCTGACGCTAGTGAAAACACCGTTCTGCACTGGAAGCCAACAGGGTGGATTATCTCCGCTCTTTGACAGGCCAGTTGACAGTAATGACTACACTAACATCTCCGAACATCCTTGATCTCATCACTTCACCCCTTTGATTTTTAAGATGACTGTACCTTGGAAATTAAATATTGCTCTCATCACCAGGGCTGTCTAAAATGAGCGGGAAAGATCGGCGTTCGCTCCAGAATCGGATGCGAGTAATACCGCTTTGCCTCAGAAGGCAGATCTCAATGGAGCAAATCAGGATCAAAATGAGGAAGTATTTCGACACATCGCAGCGAGTCAACTCAATCACACGAAGGCAGAGAGAAAGAGAGAGAGAGAGAGAGAGAGATTCATGCATTATTCATAAAGCAAAACTCTGGGAACTTTTCCAGAGAACATGCCATTGACTTGAGATAAGGCTTATCAACTGTTTTAAATCAGCATTTTTTAAAAAAACCAATACAGTAACAATTTATTTACTGGATATATTTATACATTATAGGCTTTTCTCAGTCTAATTTGATTCTTCTTCATCAAAGGTCCCCTCTGTTGAGAAAACCAAATCACTCACACAGGAACGTTAAAAGCTCCTCTTTTGAATATTTGCCAAATGGCTTAATTTTCCATGGATGTGGGTATATAGATCTGTTAGCATTTCAGTGATCAGCTTATCCAGCTTGGGAATTGGATGCTTACACCATTTGCACCTTGAAAGCATGACAAGAGTGTCAATTTCAGAGCAGTAAAATAGTCCAAACACATTTTAACTCGGGCAGACAGCGGGGCTTGTAACTGGCAGTCATGGTGCCCATTCCAATCTGGAGAGCCATGCAACGACCTCTCTGTGTTCGGTGAAACCTCTGAGTCTTTCCTTTGAAATATGGAGGAAGTGCAAAAACAGAACCAATGAGGATTAATGAAGCACCTATAAAGGGAAAGCAGGACTCTCAGAGTGGGGAACGGCATGGGAAATGAAATATTGTCTTTTCTGCTTAGTTCCCAGACAGAAGCGGAACTTTATTGGCCACAATCATGTCTTGAACTATGTGGCGTGATGCAGATGAGTTTAAAAAGATGTCAGTGGCATGTGTTACCCTTGCTATTAGCTACTATCAAGGTTTTTATATTCAAATAAAGCTTAGATTAGAAAGAAATCCCACATGCTTGTGATATGCATACTGCTACAGGCAGAAGCATGACCAAATTGAATATAAACATTAGAGATGGGCACGAAACGAACAATTTTTCATTTCCGTTTTTGTTTTTTCATTTCATTACGCAATGAAATGACAAACGGATTTTGTCTCCAAAATGAAACTAAATGAACAGAAACACCAGAAATTTTGTCGTGTGTTTCGTTTTCATTACTGCAATACAGTGAACTGCTTTAAATGCTAAAAAAATCACAAAAATTGAAATAAATGGTAATGAAATGGTAACAAAACGAACGAAAACAAAAATGAATTTTTGCAAAAATTCTCAAAAAACGGAAACGAACCGAAACGGACCCTCCAAACGACAAACGAAACGTCATTTTTTTTATTCGTGCCCATCTCTAATAAAAATAGATATCTCCGTTGTGTCATTTTCACACAGCATGCACAAACATTCTTCCAGTGGGACCATTTGTTGTTGGGTCTAATTTGTTGTTGACTTCATTTTGCTGTGATGTGCACATTTTTCTACTGGTTTACTGAGAGCCAGAATGGGCCACATTGGTGCTTCTCTGTGTTCAGTGTCATCACCACCATGTGTACATTGGCTGACTTGGACAAAAATCCAGTTCACACTAAGAACACACCACATTGAGCCTGGTCTACATTGTATTCAAGCATGGTTGGGGTTCCTATAGAAGTCAGGGATGGTATTTGTGCCTACAATCAAGATGCTTACTTGCTATCCACATTGTTCCTAAAGGAGGAAGCAAATTCTGCCATTGTTACACTACCAGATATTGTTGGTATGGAAGTGATTTAGACAGTGACAAAGGGGGGGTCATTGGTTCCCCACTAAATTGGATAAGGTTTCCTGAATTCAGCACAAGGACCATGTTTCAACTATCCTGCAAACATTTAATATCATAGACAGACAGACAGACAGACAGACAGACAGACAGACAGACAGACAGACAGACAGACAGATAGATAGATAGATAGATAGATAGATAGATAGATAGATAGATAGATAGATAGATAGATAGATAGATAGATAGATAGAAGTTGTGTTCAGCTTTCAGCATTTTTGCCACAGCGATGTTTATTGATTGCCTCTACCCATTCAAAGTGCAACAGAATGAATTCCTTTACAACTTGCCTCTGTTGTTTGATGCAATAAACAACGTCTAACAAGTTTTGGGGAAAATCCATTTTGATGTCATTTCCCCAATTAGACCTGTTTAAATACTCTTTCAGTGAGTGAACTTGGTTTAGTTTTATATACCAAAGATACATTCCTAAGCTAATGTTTTCAGTGGGGAAGACTACAGTACCATCAACATTAATTTTTAGTGTCTGTTTATATCACACTGCTTACACAAAATAAATGAAATAGCTGTTGTTTTGTTGAAATGCAGTGCAACTTGATTACTCTTTAACTACTCCATAATTAGGATGGGGAGGGGAATCTGCTTATTCATTTGCAACACCAGAAGCTACAGACTAGTAGAAGGAAATGAGGGTAGATGCAGAGAACTAAAGTTTTCCCCAAGTGTATTTAAATCTGTGTGGGGTTTTGTTTTGTTTTGTTTTGTTTCGTTTTCATGCTGGTGTTTGACTACTTGAAAATTGAGTTAACACTAATCCAAGTCATGCTAATGGACTAAAGGTGTATAGGTCCCAGTTCAGATCAAACCCTGGTTAGGCACTGATCTACAGGGGCAGTAGCAATGTGCAAAAGACTTGATAAATCGTTCTTTCAATTGATTATAGGCTGCCTTTATATGAGGAGGAATTCACAAGCACTCCAGGATTTTGTGCCAGTAGCAAATAACAGGACAAGTAGCCTAATCCCTCTCCAACTTGAACCCACTGCATCTCTGGACAAAAATAGTGCCGATTCTCTTTTGGGAAAAGCAAAGGCAAAGCACAACAACCCATCCAATGCTGTTATTCTTATGTTGAAGAAAGAAAGCAGCAACTATCTAATTTTGCATAGCAAAATTCTCCCATTAGCAAGAAAGATGTTGGGGTGGGGGATTTTTTTTTGTAAAAAATGTTTGCTCCAACTCACCCATTTTGGTGTGAAATGGCAGAACTCATGCAATTTCACAAACACCATGCAGTCTCATGCAATTCCAAAAATCTAGGCTACCTTGACTGGCTGAGGCATTTCAACAAGGAATTGAACATCTCATGAAATTCCACAACAGCACCAGGATGTCAAGGAATATCCAGTTCTCTCTTTGAATTTGAGAATTCAAAGCATTAGATGGACTGTTTGCATTTAGAGGAACAAACAAAATTAATTTCATACTAGACGGCATTCAGAGAAGGATAGTGTCGATATCAAAGAAAGTAAGAGTGCCACTCTATTCTTCTTTCAGAGGATGAATTGTGAAATACTGTGCCCAGTTTGAGGTGTCATTGGTCAAGAAGGAGATAAGTTAGCTGGGACACATCCCAACAAAGGTGAACAAAATGGCAAAGAATCTGGAAACTAAGTCCTTTGAAAGCAGGAATTGTGTGTGTTTAGTCTGAAAAGTGGAAGACTGAAAACTGATATTAGAGCCAATGTCAAAAAATCTGAACAATGGAACAATTTAGAAGCCAGGACCTAAACCAGTACATTCGAAATACAAGGAAGATTTTTATTAAATGCCAGGAAAAGCTTTCTGAGAGGAGGAAATATTTTCCAGAGGAATTGGCTTCTTTAGAAGGTGCTGACTCCTTCTCATTAGAGGTTTTTAAACAATGGTTGGATCGCCATCTGTCAGGGACGCTTTAGCTGTCAATTTCATGCTGAGGCAGGATGTGAGGTGTAATGACCCTCGAGGTTCCCTCCAGCTCTTCTGTTCTATGGTTCTCTCATGTTCCTTGATAATTTGCCAATCCTTGTGTGTGTGTGTGTGTGTGTGTGTGTGTGTGTGTGTGTGTGTGTGTGTGTGTAGCTTCCCAAAGAGATAGGACTGGTTCTCATGCTTCTCAGCTTCCTCACTAAAACATGTTCTTCTCCTCAAGAACTGTTTTCAGTAAGGAGTTTTCTCTATATTTCTTCATGTATCTGCAGGTATCAAATCTGCTGGAATCAAAGCATTTAAATGTTCAGTTCAGTAAGCCAACTTTACTACCCCACAGCCCACGACAAATAACACAAAAACCACTAGCATTACATTTTTCAAGAGCCATAAGATTATGATGGCCAGATAGGGATGAAAATCTATGAAGCCATGGGCAACAAAAATATTTTACAGTCATTACTCATTAGACAGACTGCCCTGCCAGTTCATCAATAATGATACAGTTGTGGAGGAGTTCTTTCTTGAGATATTTACAATTTTATCTCTTATATTATAATGCCCACATCTACCATGTACAAAGTATTATTTTAGATTCCTAGCCTTGCTAGATGAGAAGTTGCAGGAAGCTATGCCTGTATGTCAGCTTCTTAAATACCTTGGCCCCACAACACTTGCCATTCAAACAGAGATTCTATTCACACCATTGATCTGAGTCAGTGTCAAAGCCAGAATGCACAACCCTGTTTCTGGCTGAGATGTAATAGATGCTCACAATATTTCTCATCCTCAACAACAACAAAAGATCAACTGCTGCAACACTTTGCTTTCTCATGAGAGCAAAAAAGATCAGCACTACTTCTGTCGGCAGTGGAAATAGCAATGGTGAAGGGAAAAAAATCTTGTGCAACCCCCCACCCCCCCCACCCCAACAAGAATATTGCATGCTGTACCAAAAAAGTAGGAATTTTCAATTACAAAAATATTGGACAACATACTGCCTGCTGCTACATGTCAAGGGGTTTCCCTTTGCTGTGTTATTTCTTGCTGCCCCTCATTAATGGTTTTTATAGAAGTTTTACTGCTTTATAGTTTTGCCGATGCCCTTTGTAAACCGCCTAGAGTCCCATCGGGAAATAGGCGGTATGAAAGCTTAATAAATAAATAAATAAATAAATAAATAAATACTGTAGCTCAATACTTTACCTAAGAATATAATATTAGCAGTTATCTGGTAATTATTCATTTTTTTCTGTGTTGCTTACTTTTGCCCCGCCTTATTTATTCTTATAGAGATTGCTCCTGCTTTGTTGATTTTTTTTCTACTTTTAACTTTTTATATGAACCGCCCTGAGTTCCCGCCCGGGAAGTAGGAGCGGTATATAAATTTGAATAAATAAATAAATAAATAAACAAATAAATAATAAATTGTGATAGAATTCAGGGAGAGCGTTTGCAGCAAGGCTCTAACTACTGCCCATTTTGGTCATGTTTCAAGGATGCATTCACTGGTCCCTTCTCCTGCATGCACAGTCTCCCACCCCATGAACCACATGATGCAAAGAACCAGGAGATGTGGCTCTCCCTGTTGTTTTGAAATCAAATGCAGCCGTGTTGAACTTCCTTGGCAATTCTGGTGTTATCTAAATTAAATATCATAGTCCTAGGTTCACTCTTCCCCATCATTTCATCAATACTTACATCTCTTTTGACATCCTGAGATATATTTCTTTTTCTGATTAGTTCAATAGTTCTGGTAAAACACTATATGTCTCCCTAACGAGCCTATTCAGGCTTTGTTCATCTTATGAGCCAATCAGACCAGGGGACAAGAGGTCAAGCTGACTATAAGAAGGTCTCTTGCACTAGCTGTATTCAGACCGATGAAGCTGTTTGGATGAACAGCGAAACGTTTCTATCTCTCAAAAAAGAAGTCCAGTAGCCATGACTCAACTCCCAGATAAACGCACCTGGATGACTGAGAATCTTCACAGACTATAATCCCATTGCAAAAATCATTTATTATACAAAACTAGGTCATCACAGATCTCAGCTATGAATTCCCTCTTGTTCAGAAGTCAGTGTGGGCATATGCTGTCACTCAACTGTGGCACAACTTAGTGATAGCAAATAGCTATGCTGATACCTTAATTTGTTGCAATTCACATTTACATTTATACCAATCAATTCCAGCATAATAGTTCAACTGACTTGTGGCTAACATGTCTAAAGTGCTTCCTTGTCCCAACTGGAATATGCATTGATTCAATCTTTTGATGGAGACTGGAATTATCCATTGCTGTGTTTGTTGATGTCCTTTGCACAAAGATAATTTTTGGTCTAGGTATTCTGCAGTTTTTATGGGGAGAGTTGGTTTACTTTGAGATTTATATTGCCAGATGCCCTGAGCACATCCGAGCTCATCTGATCTTGGAAACTAACCAGGACCAGGCCTGGCTAGTACTTGGATGGGCAACCACCAGGGAATACCAGGCACTGTAGGTGCTTGGAGCAGGAACTGGCAAGCCACTCCAATATTCCTGCCAAGAAAACTCCATGGACATGGGGTCATGAAGAGTGGGTCACAACTGTAATTACACAATAACAACAATCTTATAGATATTTACATATGTTATTTGTAACTTGCTGTGGCTAATTGATGAGGCATGCTGATGCCATCTTGATTGTGTGACCAAGCATACAACCAAACATGCACAGTCTTATCTCATTAGTTCGTTGCAGTTAGCCATGGCAAGTAACAAAGTCCTTACACAAACAGCAGTAGGATTCAAGCCTATACATACTTTACCTTACACATGACCATCTTGAAAATCTTGAATGGGTCCGGAGGAGGGTGACCGGAATGATTGAGGATCTGGAGGAAATGTCTTACAAGGAGCAGCTTAGGGAGCTGGGAATGTTTAGCCTTTGAAAAAGAAGGCTGAGAGGGGATATGAGAGCTATGTTTAAATATTTGAAAGGATGTCACATTGAAGAAGGGCCTGGTTTGTTTTCCATGGCTTCAGAGACTATGGACACGGGGCAATGGTTTCAAACTACAGGAAAAGAGATTCAATTTAAACATTAGGAAAAATTTCATGACAGTTAGAGCTGTTCAGCAGTTGAACATGCTGCCACAAAGGGTTGTGGAGTCTCCTTCTTTGGAAGTTTTTACACAGAGGCTGGATGGCCATCTGTCAGGAGTAGAGATGGGCGTGACTTGAAAATTTTTTTTCTCGAGTTGTCGTTAGTCGAGCCGGTTCCGTTTCGGGTTGTTTCCGTTTTTCGCGAAAATTCGCAAAAATTAGTCAGTTCGTTTTTTTCATTTTTTTTTTTTTCGTTAGTACTGGGGTTTTTTGGGGGGGGAGCGGGCTCCTGGAGGCACCTCTGGGGTGGGTGCCTCCTCTGGCCTGCTATAAGGGAAAGTGGGCTCCTGGAGGCACCCGTGCGTGCCTCCTAATCCTCACCCACTAGGAAAGGGGAAGCAGGCTAAAAGAGATCCCTCAACATGGGGGTCTCCCCTCCTCACCTGCTGCTGCTGCAAAATGCTATGCAATAGCCATATGGATATTGCATAACAGAATGTGCAGACAGTGACAGTGAAGACTAGTGGATGGCACTGAACCCAGAGCCATAGTGAGATGCCTAACTAAGGCTCTCGCACCACCATGTCTCACACAGAAGGGAATTGTACTTGCGTGTAGTGCAATGCAAGTACATCTGGCTTAGGGTTAAGGTGGGTTAGGGTTAGGGCTAGGGTTAGGTTAGTGACAGGTAGGGTTACGGTGGGTTAGTGGGTTGCACCTCTGGGTGCCTCTCTGACCCACTAAGAAGACAGTCTGTGACGTATGGGTACGGAGTCAAGGGTTAGGGTTAGGGTTAGGGGGCTAGGGCAGGTTTTAGGGGGCTTTTTGGCACATCCCAGAAGTCTCCATGGCCAAGTGGCCATGCGATTGGTGGGATGGCTCCAAAAAATTGCATGGTCGTCCACTCCCTCATCGCTGGCCACTCAGCCAGCCCATCATTGCACAGGTGTAAAATAAAATAAAATAAAATAAAATAAATGGAGGACAGAGGAGGAGAGGAGAGACATTTTGTTGCAAGAAAAAACCCACTGCTACTGTGAAAAATCTGGCAGTTTATAAATTTTCGCGTGTTTCTGTTGTGCTTGTGTGTTTTTGGACCACGATTTCAAAAAACAATATTGCGTTCGCCGCCCCATTTTGGATCCCCCGCCCGCATCGCATGGCATGGCGACTCGAGTCCGGCTGCCCAGGACGGGGGGGGAGGCGGGACCCCCCCTCCAGAAACCACCCCTCCGGTAGGTGCCCTGCGCCCTTAGTCAAGCAGGCATTTTTCCGCCTGCTTTTTTGGCCCGGGAATGGGTGGGGGGAGAGTTTAAAAGTTTTTTCCTGTGCCGTCCGTGCCGCTTGCTTGCACTTTAATTGCGGCGGCCGGCGGCGAGACTGGGGTTTTTGCTGGCTGCGAGCCTGCGGTGAGTCCCACCAGAGGAGCCCAGGACGGGGGATGGGGGGGGAGGCCGGGGACCTCCAGAAACAACCCCTCTGGTAGGTGCCCTGAGGCACGGCAGGCATTTTTCCGCCTGCTTTTCAGCTGGGAACTGGTTTTTTTTAACTTTTAAAAACTTTTTTTCTGTGCCGCGTGGCATCGCGCAATCGCGCGATGCAAGGAACGAGCACGACAAATCAGACGAAAATTGTTCGTTCGTCAGTTCGAGCTCGAAGTCTGGCGGAGTAATTCCCGTTACCGTTTCTGTAGAGTATTTATTATTTATTTATTTATTATTATATTTAAACGGAAACGGAAACGGGAATACCACTAAGTCGTGCCCATCTCTAGTCAGGAGTCCTGTGAAGGGGGTTCCTGCGTGGCAAGGGGTTGGACTAGAGGGCCCTTAAGGTCTCCTCCAACTCTATGATTCAATGATTCTATGAGATCCACACTCATTGTGCTCTTCCATGTCCTTCCTATAGAACGGTGATCAGCAACTGTGGCTTTACTTCAGACAGCCATCTCCCACTGGTTAAGTATTGACGGCATTTGAGTGTCAAAAGGCATATGATTCTTCTGGACGACCACAGTTCCACACCATTTTCTAGAGCTTGCATTCAGAAGTGACTCACTCCACTTTCTACCCCATGTAATTGGGCTTACTGGCTGGAGAAATATCCACAAGGTGAAATCTTGACAGGAGGACAGAGAAAGCCCTTTAAAAGGTACACAGAAAAATAATAGAAAATGCATAGGTGAAAAGTTTTCTTTTCAAAATTTCCTAGACATTTGTTCTACCTAGAGAATTCTGGGATTCACAATCTAAAAACTCTTATTCGAACACTTCTAAAAATATTGATGCAGAACTAAGGATGGTAAATCTGCCAGTTACTATATATATATATATATATATATATATATATATATATATATATATATATATATATATATATATATATATATATATATATATATATATATATATATATTCCATGTTCGGTTTTTGAGAATACTTGTAAATCCTAAACTTCTAAGTTATGATTCTAAGCTTAAATGAGTTAAAATTTGTCACCTCTATGGGAAAACATGATATTTTTGCTTCATCCAGCATCCAGCCCTCCCCCCCTGCAATTTTGTTGATTCTGATCAATACCAAAATTGCAATGAAAACCTCATCTGAGGGCCTTTTCACACGACCCCTAAACTCCGCCGCAAATGGCTCCCAGCCCCGGAGCTTAAAATTGTTTACCTACCAGCTCCGGAGTTTACAGATAATTAAGTGCGATCACACCCACCTAAGCGGGTCCCAGCACACTTTTCTTGTACCTGCTCTCCAAGCGTGAAAAATCTTGATGCGGATGTGCCGGGCTCTCCTCGCTTCTTTTTGTTGTTGTTTTTTGCCTCCTGCCCCTTTATAAAAGAAGGAACCAGAAAGTGACGGGGCTCCCGGGAGGTAAGCCTTTATTCTTTTGTCCCTTTTTTTCTCCCTCCCCTCACGCAGCCAGCAGCCAGGAAGTGCGGAGGGGTGGGGACGCATGAAGAGCGACAAACCCCTAAGATCTCTGGCCCGAATTTAAGTGACCAGTGGATCTTAGGGGTCGTGTAAAAGCACCCTGAGCCTCTACTGAATGAGCTGAAGAACAAGGGTGAAGTCATAAGGAAAGAGGGTAGATGATCACCACCTAAGATTTACAGATAAGCCTGCAGTCTTCCTTGTAGGAAGACAAGAAGCAAAAGCAGAGTAGAAACTAGAAAATGAGAGACAATTTGCATTATAGCATGATTGGAGTAAAAATGAATCTACCCATTGGTAAGAATCCCCTTGACTCTCATAGACACACCCTCTTCCCACTCTTTGTAGAGCATAATGTGGCTTTAAGTCCCGCATACCTCATTCTAATGAGATTGCTTTTTTACCTCTTATCAGGTTGGGTCAGTAATTGAAGGGAACATTAAAATGTAATCAAGCATTTTCCAATGCAGCTAATGGACCTTGTTATACCGAAACAAGGACAAACCAACCAGCTGGAATAACTGGCAATGCTAACATCTCCCTTAACTCTGGGTGCTAATAGGAAAATATCTAGCAAGGAAATAACTTGACATATTACATTTTTAAATAACTTTGGTGAAACTCTGTGGGGAATCATATTAAGCTGGATAAATAATCCTTACTAAAAATGAATCCATTTTTTCTTTGTTTGTACAAATAAAATTACCTTCCCTGCTGATTCTTTAAAAGAAAATAAAACTTCACATATATATGTGAAGTTCTGATTAGCCGTGCAATGTTTAATTAATTAATCAGATTAGCTGGTAAATCTGTTTTGATCAAGGAAAGATGTGTGTTCAAATAATTGCCAGATTTTACACACACACACACACACACACACACACACACACACACACAGAGAGAGAGAGAGAGAGAGAGAGAGAGAGAGAGAGAGAGAGAGAGAGAGAGAGGCCAGAATCTTATTGGCTTTTTATATTTGCATAGGGCAAATCATATTATGATAAGCACCTTGTAATAAGTGACAGTCTGCTGCCAAGACCTCATGATTTCACAAATGTTAATTGCCTAGAGGACTCTGACCAAAACTTTAATAAACAGAGAATTTTGTAAATGGCAAAATAAGAATATCCTTAATGTATTTCAACAGTCCAAAAAAACCCAATTAGTTAGATTACTAACTGGGACAAGTCACAGTGATCACATAACACCCCTGTTACAGCAGTTCCACTGGCTGTCAATCAGTTTCCAGGCACAATGCAAAGTGCTGCTTGTAACTTATAAAGCCTTTAATGGCGTGGGTTCAAACTATTTCAAAGCCACATCTCCCCTTCTGTGCCTGCTTGAGATAATCAGGGAAGCCTTTCAGTCAATCCCACCACGTCACAAGTCCATTTGGTGGGTACCCAGGAGAGGACTTTTTCTGTTGCTGCTCTCAGACTTCCAAACTCTCTCCTACAGGAGGCCAAACTGGCCCCGTCTTTGCTGTCCTTCCACAAGCAGGCAAAGGATCTCTTCAGGTAAGCTTTCCCTCAGTGACTGCCTCTCAGTGGTGTTGTTAAAGGGATTGCCATGTCTTTGCTACTAGAGATGGGCACGAATCGAAAAAAAATGGTGTTTCTTTTTGTTTCATTTCGTTAAGGAGTTCGGTTCATTTTGTTTCAATTTTTGTGAATTTTCATGAAAAAATTAATTTTGTTGTTTTGTTAATTTATTTGTTTTTACCCACTTTTTTCCCAGCACCCACTGCGGGGCCTCTGGCGCCTGGTCGGAATAAAGAGGGGGAGTGGCATCGGAGCCACGCTGCTCTGGCCGCCTAAGTGCGGCCTCCTTCTTATCACCCCTCCCGATCGGCCCCACGATAACGGGCCATGGGAGGGAGGTGCAAGGGGTGGCAGCTTTAAAGCCGTGCTGCTCTGGCTACCTAAACATGGCCTACTTATCTTTGCTCCCAGGGTTGGGCTGAGGCTCCAGCCTGCAACGTCCCTTGTTGGCACCAATGAGGTGTGTGCTCCCTCCTTGCAGTTTGGCATGATAGGAACTCCTGACCAGCACCAGGTAGGAGACATCTCCACCCCCACATTAACGAAACAAACCTAACTGAACCATTTTTTTCTCAGTTTGGTTCGTTTTGTGTTAAATTTGCCCCTAGGGTCGTTACTCGTTTCATTACATAATGAAAAGAATGACGAATAATGAAACAAAAACTTCATTTCATGCCCATCTCTATTTGCTACTTTGAATGTGGTTTTTGTTCTGTTTTAGTTTATTGTGCTGTGGTGTCTTATTTGATCCTTCTAGCATTTGTATACTTACTGTTCTTAGCTTTCAATATTGTATTTTAATGATGTAAGCCACCTTGGGTGCTTTTCAAGGAGAAAGGTGGGGTTAAATAAATAAATTAAATGGTTCACCTTTCTGTTCCCACACCAATACTTTACCACACTGGCAGTTCCCAGTAATATAAATTTTTTGACCCATCAATATTTCAGGTTCTCATTAAGACACATTGAACTAAAAGTTCCTCTCATGGATTTGTTTAAGGTTGTGTGTCTATGTGAGGGTTAAGCTGCAGACAGTATTCAGTGTCCCAACACCTGTGGATTCCTTGGACAATAATGGATTCACTCTCTGTAGGGAGTTAAGCTCTTCCAGGCCCACAGGGGAAGCTTCCTTATCTCCACTGGCAATATGCAAATGAAACGAGAAAGGCCTTTTAAAAAAATAGAACAAGGTAATCAACTTGTAATTGATAATGCCTGTGAAAGCTGTGCAATGGGCAATTAGCAAAACTGAATATAAGAGCACATATTTCTTGTACTTTAATGTAGGAGTGAACCAATGTTTTTGTTCCCAAAGGATGAACCTACAAGGTTAGTTTTGCACATTCATGTTGTACCTATTTGCACAGTTTATATGGCTCCAGCTCAGTTTTACATAAAAGTACTCCTCATTTGTCTTTTACCCTTTTATCCTGCTCCATTCATTGTCCTCTTCAAAAACCATTTTAGAATGAAAATTTTTCCCTGTGATTATATAGATAACAAATCATGAGGGATACTGAATAAATGCAGTTTGTCAGCTTCCAGGCTTTCTGCAAGAGATTACAACATGGGGACGCGCCCCCAACACTCGTGCACACGCTATGTCAAGCTGTTCATCTCAAAAAGAGCTTTTTAACAAATCAATCAATCAAGACTCAAGTGGACTTCTGTTATTAGGCCTGGATATTTTTAGTCCCCTGGATTGAAGACAGTTTCTTCTACCAACCCTTACAACATTTGCCATAGCAACTGGTGGCTATTTTTTGCTCCTGCTAATTGCCTTCTGCAGAGCCCCTTTTACATCCTTTACTTCACCCATTTCTATTCTTTCATATTTACTTTTAAAAAGTTCCCTTCAGATGAAGGATGTGAAACTGAACAGTTGTGGGGCGCATCTGGAATATGGGAAGGGGAACAATACACAAACAACAATAGGATTCTCTCTCCCTTTGTGTGTGTGTGTGTGTGTGTGTGTGTGTGTAAAACATACACACACATACATACACACACACTTGTAATACAAAGGCAATCAAAGATAAGGATTCTGACAATTAAATCTAATTGGCTGAAATAAGTAATGGCTGAAAACTGTCCATTCACCAGCAACCTTTACAATGAATTTAAACTGCCCATCATCCTGTGCCATACTATATTTTAATGAGACTATAACACACAATTTTACCTTCTGTTTCTTGCAGATGATGAAGGAAAGGTGTTTCCATATAACAAGCAATAGAATTCCCATTTCATTGTCACAGGTATATTAGGTGAGAGGTTCCATTTTGGTCTTTATGTCCTGTACTCATTGCTAATAATATATCTCTATTTACCCACTGCTCGGCCAAGGTTCATAAGATTGTTGTTGTGAGTTTTTTGGGCTGTTTGGGCATGTTCTGGAAGTTTTTCTTCCTGACGTTTCACCAGACTCTGTGGCTGGAATCATCAGAGGGCAAGGAGTTCAGGGAACTAGGAGCACAGGAACTCCTAGTTCCCTGAGCTCTTTGCCCTCTGAAGATGCCAGCCGCAGAGTCTTGCGAAACATCAGGAAGAAAAACTTCCAGAACACAGCCAAGCAGTCCAAAAAACTCACAACAACTAACAGATCCCAGCTGTGAAAGCCTTCGAGAATACGTTCATAGAATTCTGCATCAGAACTGGCACCAGGGGAAAATAGTGCCGTAGTGGTCTTTGGACTTCCCCAACTCCAAGCAGATTTAAGGGTCACCTTGAGGGTTTATGGGATCTGGGTAAGATGTAATATTGGGTGTCTTGTTGGTGCTCTTCATTCTGTAGAATTTTATGTAGCCCCAAAAGAACAAAAGCTATTTAAAAGAACAAATAGCTTCGTGTTCCTAGAACTCAACATAGAACCACCTGGTGCCCTTGTCAGTTCCACTTGGTGCTCCTCATGCTTAGTTTGGTGCCCTGTTCAGCACACGTCACCACACCCTTGACTGGCTCCCGAAAAATGCCAACCTGACTCCACAATCTCATCATTCAGGGCAAAACAACTTTATGTAACAAAGTTAATTGGGGGAGCACCACACAAAAGTCTCTTACTTTCATTTTTAATACATTCATAAACTTCTGAAAGAAACCCTTTGAAAACTGAATGTTTCACTTTAACAAAAGAAAGGTCTCTGAAATATTTTTGTGTCTTTCCTTCTTTTATTTATCTTTTCTTTCTCTTCTCTTCTGTCAAATCACCCAGGAAAGGCTTATTCCTTGTTGCAGTCATTTCTTGTGGGTGGGTTTTGTGTGATTCGGAGCCCATGGTGCCCTCCATCTTGACGGTGCTTTTTATCTGTACCAGTGGGCTCTTTCTGCCTTTTTTCTGTCTTCTGTCCCCCCCCATTTAATAGGATTGTGTTTCCTGTTCTAGATAGCCTAGTTATGGTACCATCCTGCTCCTTGGGATTATTATAATTAACCCCCTCCCATGATTTCTGAGTTTTTGTCAGTTCTGGTAATATTTTAGGCATTGCAAATCTTTATGCTTTTATGGAAATTTTTAGTGCTGTGTTTTATTCTAGGTTGGGTTGCAGTGGCATTCTTTACTAAAGAAGTAGCCCAGATCTGAACTAACGGGTTGCAGTAGCATAAAATGTAAGGCTACCCATTCTGCTTTAAGTTCTGTAAAGAAAATATATATATATAAGATAGAGGTGAATGAATGAGTGAAAGAATAAATGCCATAATAAATGAAAAAACATATCAAGCATTACTTGTGTAGAGAGGCTATGGACTCTTAGATTGTTGCTTATTGATTCTTAAAATTCTGTGGATGATGATGATGATGATGATGATGATGATGATGATGATGATGATATGTTGCTTCTCAGCATTGCTTGTGTAGAGGGGGTTCACCAAAGAATTGAGCCTAAAAAACTGGATTCACATTCTAAACAATTTTGATTTTTGAAAATCAGGAAGCAAATTAGTACCTATTGTCAATTACTGTATTTTAAATTGTTGGTATTGTTGGAATGACTCTGGTTACTGAAAGTAGTATGGGAAACAGGATGATCTGAACTTGCTCACATATTATTTTAATTTCTTCTTTTGATGTTTGGAACTTTGCTATCATCGTCGTCATTGTTGTCGTCGTCATCATCATACTGTTAAAGTTCCTTGCTGATGGAAATCCAGCTCCTCTAAATATGCATGCCTTTGTGACTTATCAAGAAGTACATTATCTTGCTTATTAAAGTCAACTGTTTTCTCCACATTGAGTTGCTTTCCCCGGCATCTTACTACAACTTCTTTTTTGTTTTCATTTTTGTGCAATCTGGCTATTCTTCTGCAGCTTCATTTTCTTGCTGACAGTCCTCCAGTAAATATAGGTATTTCTGGCAGATCATGCCTGATCAAAGGACCTTAAACATGATGTAGGACAAGAGTGACAGAGCCTGTCTTCAGCTTCAGTATCCTTCAGCACAGCCTCTCTGCTTTGGCAACTGCAATATGGAATACAAACAAGTATATAACACTTCAGGTTGTGAACGCTTGTCTTATTAGCATGAGTATATCCACTTGTGAGGGAAAAGATATTCTCATCTCTTACCATTCATGGGAATGCAATCAACCATTCATGTTCTTTTTTTTGGGGGGGGGGACTCTAGTTGGTTGGTTCTATGACTTTTCCCCTTTTTCAAAATAATTTGTTCACCAAAACCCGCATATCCAAGCACAAGCAGTATTGCCACTGTTCTAAACTAGAATTGAAAAAGGTTGTCCTAAGTCTCTGCAATACTGTAAATGTAACAATTAATGTTCTTGGACTCCTCTCTTCTCCCATACCCACACCAGTTTCTTTCTTATTTGTATTCCAGAATAGATTTAAAATGCACAGTTAGTAGTCTTTTCCTGTTATGCCCAGTTTGGTCCAGAGAAATCAATTCCTATGGGAAAATGGCATGAGATACACCTATGCAGTACTGCTTTCATTCACCCCTTACTACCCAAGCCAATTGTCTCCAGCTTTACATGGTCTGTATCTTACATTATGTTCCAATGAGTAATTTTTTAAAACTCCTTTTGCATCAACTTAATTTCCTAGATGTTGTTATTCATACCATCTGTTAAGACTGGCCTTAGGTGTAATTGAATGCCCTTTAATTTACTAAGTTTTGTTTTGTTTCAAAGGAATTTTCTGAAGTGGCGTTTACTTTTCAGACCTTGTACATGTTACAGAAATAAGCTCCAGTGATGTTGCTGATTAAAAATCCTGGAAATATTTGAGGTGACATTTCTGTATGAAATGCATGAACATTTTCCCCACTTTGAGAATGTTTCTGCATATTTATGAGAGCAGTACTTTCAGGCGCGTGCACGCATGCACACACACACACACACACACACACACACACACACACACACACAAAAGCATCATAACTCTGAAAAGAACAGTAAGCAGAAGGAAAACTTTTAACTCTGACAAATACTTTGAAACAGGATTAAAGGAAAGAGAAGGAAGAAAGGGTAGCAAAGTAATGTGTTCTGCTTATATGCCACCCTATAGTGCTTAAAACACTCTCTGGGTGGTTTACAATTTATTTATGTAGGCTACACATCCCCTAAACTGCAAGATGGGTGCTCATTTTACCAACTTCAGAAGGATGGAAGGCTGTGTGAACCTTGAG
Organism: Phrynocephalus guinanensis; assembly: GCA_037367245.1. Lineage (NCBI taxonomy): Eukaryota > Metazoa > Chordata > Lepidosauria > Squamata > Agamidae > Phrynocephalus > Phrynocephalus guinanensis. The sequence goes on from CM074748.1 coordinate 10,826,915, forward strand.
CCTGGTACCTGGGATTGAACTCCAGGTTGTGAGCACAGTTATAATTGCAATACAGCTGTTTAACCACTGCACCACAAGGCTCTTCATGAGGATATTATTTAACCAATTTTTAAACTTCAGTATTGTATTTGTTGTGACATCACTTTACATTTGAGATACTTATTAGTAATGCGGTGATCAAAACTTAAAAAGAAACTGTCACTTTGATGAAATAATGTCCAGCTACACTGTGTAAGGAAATTAGGAATGATGGGATATAGCGCACCTTCTTTAAATTCAATATTAAACTGCACTTTCCATCTTGCAGTAGAAATGTTATCTGAAAAAATGCACCTTATAGACATGAAAATCCTTCCAGAGGAGAGCAAGAGAACTATCATTGGACAGTTAACATCATGTGCCATCTTTGACCTCGAGTCTTTGAGCAAGAAGAAAGCCAGAAACGCCATTATATGCTTGAGACTGCTTTTAGCAAAGATACTTAGTTAGTTAGAGTCAGGGCTAGTATGGTTAAAATGAATCCTTCTAACCAGATAGAGAGGGTAGCATAGGTTTTGTAATTTTGTTAGGTAAATATGTTCATATATTGGTTCTGATAGTTTTTTGGTAGTTTTTGAATCTTTTTTCTAGTATTACTTTCCTTTGTAACCCAGTGTAGGAATAAAGCTCCATTTTAATATAACCTCTGGCCTTGTAAGCTGCCTAGATGCCCTAAGCACATCCTATCTCGCTTGATTTCGGAAGCTAAGCAGGGTCGGCCCTGGTTAGTACTTGGATGGGCGACCACCAAGGAATACCAGGTGCTGTAGGCACCTGGTGTAGGAACTGGCAAGCCACTCCAGTACTCCTGCCAAGAAAACTCCATGGACATGGAGTCACAAAGAGTCGGTCGCGACTGTAACGACACAACACACACACACACACACACACAGGCCTAGCAAGGTTCATTTTTAAAGAAACCAAGGTAATCTACATCATTTTTGTAGATTACCTTAGGAATGCATTGCCTAAGAGAGAGAGAGCATTTCAAGGCTTGCAGTGAACAGGAGGGGAAGGAGAGAGCCTATCTGCTCCTGGACTGCTGCAGCATAGGGATGGGCACAAAAACAAAAATGAAATGCTGTTTCATCATGTTGTTAGGTAACAAAATGAAAGGAAACGAAATGACACGAGCAAGCAGCATTTTGTTGCAGATGAAACAAAATGGCGCTTTTTGGTTGAAATGAACCTTTTTGTTCCATCTGTAACCTGATTGGGGGACAAAAACTTTTTTTTAAAAAAATAATAGCTCTGGGCTTTTTAAAAAAAGACTTTATTTCCCTCTCTCCAAGCCCTGCCTGTCAGGTGATCATAGAATCATAGAATCATAGAGTTGGAAGCGACCTCAAGGGCCATCTAGTCCAACCGCCTGCCATGCAAGAACCCCATCACAATATTTCCAACAGATGGCCATCCAGCCTCTGCTTAAAAACCTCCAAAGAAGGAGACTCCACCACCCTCCGTGGCAGCATATTCCACTGCCAAACAGCTACAACTGTCATGAAGTTCTTCCTAATGTTCAAATGGAATCTCTTTTCCTGTAGTTTGAAACCATTGCCCTGAGTCCTAGTCTCTGAAGCCATGGAAAACAAACCTGTTCCCTCTTCAATATGACATCTTTTCAATTTTTTTAACATAGCTAACATATCCCCTTCAGCCTTCTTTTTGAAAGGGTAAACATTCCCAGTTCCCTAAGCCATTCCTCATAAGACATTTCCTCCAGACCCTCAACCATCCTGGTTGCCCTCCTCTGCACCCGCTTGAGGTTGTCAACATTCTTTTTAAACTGAGGTGTACAGAACTGAACACAGTACTCCAGGTGGGGTCTGACCAGAGCAGAATAGAGTGGTACTATCGCTTCTCTTGATCTAGACACGAAGGTTTTGTTGATGCAACCAAGAATCGCATTGGCTTTCCTGGCTGTCGCATCACACTGTTGACTCATGTTCAATTTGTGGTCCACCAAGACTCCCAGGTCCCTTTCACAGGTACTATTCTCCAGCCATGTATCCCCCATCCTATATCTGTGCAATTCATTCTTTTTACCTAGATGTAGATGTAGCACCCCACATTTCCCTCTGTTGAAATCCATTCCGTTAGCTTTGGCCCAGCATTCAAATCTATCAAGGTCTTTTTGAAATCCCTGCCACTTTCCAGCCCCCCCTCCTCACGAACCACTTCATTAGTGGTTCATTTCATACAATTCTTTTTTTGAAAAGTTAGTATGAAACAGAATGAAAAAATGTGGGGGGGAGGAAAGGAAACAAAATGAAATGCAATTTTTTCATTTCGTGCGCATCCCTACCACCACGTGGTGTGGGCAGATTTCACTTTCAATTGTGGCCTAACTTGAAGGAGAGGACTCTGGGCCCTTACACCAAGAGTGTAAAGAGGGCTCTAGCCAGGTAACCCTGTACTGTGGAGCTCTAGACAGGCAAAGAAGGGGTGCTCAGAGCGATGGCACCACCCCACCCCCCATTTTCTGGCCTAGAAGTTTGTCTGTAGCTTTCCAGGCTGGAAGGTGTCTCACCACCACCACCACCACCCTGGAACCTGGTTGGATTCAGTGGGTGCTGTCTTTTCAAAGAGAAACAGAGAAGAGGAGAGGAGAAGAAAAAGCAATTGCAAGTAAATGGGGAAGGAAGAAGAAATAGAATATTAAACATTTTTAAAAATGAGAAGGGAGGCACTTGAAAGAAATTGGGGGTGCCAAGAGATGGTGAGATAGTCACAGTTCTTAGCAAGGATTCTAAGGCATGTGGATGGCTAAATTCGGGGCTCTAGCTGATGCTTCGATGTCCTGCTTCTATGCCTTAGAAGATGAGCAACCTTCCACTTTGGGGACAAGAATAAAAAAAAAATCAGCCATGGTGGGGCTGAGCATGGATGACAGGGCATGGATGGCATGCCAGCAGAGAGTCAGCAGCAGCAGAGGAAAGCAGGAGACGTGTGCAAGAGTGATTCTGCAACTAAAATTGTAAATGAAGAGGAGCAAGGTGTGTTGCCACAGTGAGTCAGTGGTCCATCTGAAGCAGGTAAGCTTAATTAGATTAATTAATTAATTAGACAATTAGATCTGGCCCGACCCACCCGTTCATCATTGGCCCTTTCACTCCGGACCATCCCCCTGAAGGAGGCCCACAAAACGAGTGCTCGTGGGCGGGCCTTCTCGGTGGTGGGGCCGTCCATTTGGAACAGCTTACCGAGCGTTCTACGGCAGGCTCCGTCGTTGGCATCATTTAAGAAAGGCTTAAAGACCCTGCTTTTCAGGGACGCCTTCAATAAAGACTAGAGATACGCTCCCCCCCCCTTTCCTTCTCCTCTGCCCCGGCTTCTTACATGTGCTTGGATGGCTATGTGATTGCTCCTGTCCCTGCTACCCTTTAGTCTTTAATTTTTTTTATGTGAACCGCCCTGAGTTCTCGCTCGAGAAGTAGGAGCCGTATATAAATTCAAAAATAAATAAATAAATAAATAAATAAATAAATAAATAAATAAATAAATAAATAAATAAATAAATAAATGTGGCGCCAAACACCAATCAAGCAGTGGTGGTGTAGCCTTGGAATACTAGGGGTCATGTCTCTGTGCCAGGTGCATCACCACAGGTTTCTTCAAGCAGCTTGGGGACACAAACCAGCCATCTAGCTATCCTTGGGCCCGGTTCTGGTGGGTGGACAGCACTGTACCCATGGGTATAATTCCAGGCCATATCAGTGGTGGGTAGAGATGGGCACGACTTGAAAAAAAATTTTTTCGAGTTGTCGTTAGTCGGGCCGGTTCCGTTTCGGCTCGTTTCCGTTTTTCACGAAAATTTGCAAAAATTAGTCGGTTCGTTTTTTCATTTTTTCGTTGTCGTTAGTACTGGTTTGGGGAGGGGGTAGCGGGCTCCTGGAGGGAGCTGCAGGAGTCAGCCAGAGCCACAAGTGACGGACTGGCAGACTCTTTGCACCCGCTGTGTCTCACGTACTTGCATGTAGTGCAATGCAAGTAGATCTGGCTTAGGGTTAAGACGGCTTAGCGCAACGGCTAGGGTTAGGCTAGTTACGGGTGAGGTTAGGGTGAGTATTGGGGTGCACCTCTGGGTGCCTCTCTGACCCACTTAGAAGGACAGTGTACTGGCGTATGGGTTAGGCTTAGGGTTCGGGTTTGGGCTACGATTAGTGGGCTGTTTATGCCCGATTGGCACATCCCAGAAGTCTCTGTGGTCAACCTGGCCAAGTGGCCATGCTGGTGGAAAATTTGCATGGTCTACTCCCATGGGCGAGCCCATCATTGCAAATGTGCAGGTGTAAAAAAATAAAAAAAAATAAAATCAACGGAGACTTTTTTTTTGCAAGAAAAACCCACTGCTGCTACTGTAAAAATTCAAGCATTTAAAATAGCCAATTTTCGCATCTTTCTGTGGTGCTTTGGTGGGGTTTTGGGCAACGATTTCAAAAAAAATATTGCGGTCGCCATTTTGGATCCCCCCCACCGCATGGCAAATGGATGCGCCCTCCCAGCCTGGTACAGTCAGCAAAACCTGGCCATGCAATTGGTGGAATGGCTCCAAAACTTTGCATGGTCCACTCCCATGGGCGAGCCCATCATTGCGAATGCGCAGGTGTAAAAAAATAAAATAAAATAAAATAAAATAAAATCAACAGAGACTTTTTTTGCAAGAAAAACCCACTGCTGCTACTGTAAAAATTCAAGCATTTAAAATAGCTAATTTTCGCATGTTTCTGTGGTGCTTTGGTGGGGTTTTGGGCAACGATTTAAAAAAAAATATTGCGGTCGCCATTTTGGATCCCCCGCACTGCATGGCAAATGGATGCGCCCTCCCAGCCTGGTACCAGCAGCGCAGCAGTAGCAATAGCCAAGGAGAGGGGGGCGGGGAAACCCCCCCCCAAATAAAACACCCTTCTGGCCTGGTAGGTGCCCTCAGACAGTTTTCGCCTACTTTTAGGGCCGGGAATCGTTTTTTTTTTAAACTTTTAAAAACTTTTTTTCTGTGCCGCTTGGCATTGCGCGATGCAAGTAACGAGCACGACAAATCAGACCAAATTGTTCGTTCGTCGGTTCGAGCTCGAATTCTGGTGGAGTAATTCCCGTTTCCGTTTCCGTAGAGTAACAGATACGAGTAACGGAAACGGAAACGGGAATACCGCTAAGTCATGCCCATCTCTAGTGGTGGGTATTTGGCCTTACCTTTTGGTGCTTGACACTAGCTCTAACTCAGTGCCTTCGAGGTCAATCCCATTTGGAGCTTACTCCCTCCCACCAGGAGATCACTTGACTCTGGCAATCCAGAAGCGAATTTGGAAAGGTGTGAGTGATGTATCTATGATGAAATCCTCTTCTGAAAATTAGCTAAGTGAGATTTGGGAAAAGTTATGTTAAAATGTTCATCAGCCGAATGAAAGAAACCCAACTGTGTGGCCCCAGGTTGGCTCATGGACCAAGATGAGAAAGTGCCCCGACCCATAATTTTGGACTGATGGTCCCTCTGCTCCCAATAAAAAACCAGCTGTAGTCAGTACGCTGCTGAATATCACCTGCTGGCAATGTCCAACAATGAGGAAAGCCATTGCTTTGATGAACTTCCTGATATAAACTTCCGGATTGGTCCACCGTATGAAACAAGATGTTGAACTAAACCAGGGATAAGCAACTTTGTGGAACTGAGTCGGAGGGAAATTGTCACCCCCAGCATGGCATAGAAATGACAGCAAATATACAGAGTTTGATCAAATAAGAAATGAATAGAATAGAATAGAATAGAATAGAGTTTTATTGTCATTATGCATATGCAAAATATGCACAACGAAATTAGAGTGCTGTTCCACTACACACTCTAAGCATACAAAACACATAAAACATATAAAACACCATACAAAATATTAAAAACTCTTAAAATTGCTTACAAAATTTAAAACACTACTTAAAACTGATTAAGATAGTGCTAAAACTGTCGCATTTAGCTTGGATACCGCTCTGTGATAAAAACTGTTCTTTAGTCTATTTGTCCTTGACCTAAGAGTCCTGTATCTCCTGCCAGACGGCAACAGTTCAAAAAATTGGTAGCCAGGATGCGAAGGGTCTCTCAAAATTCTAGATGTCTTCCTTGAGCATCTGGAGTTGTATAATTCTTCCAAAGGAGGAAGAGGACAGCCCACTATCCTCTCAGCAGTGTTTATGACCCTCTGGAGTGCCCTTCTATCTGCCACTGTGCAACTGGAAAACCAGACACAGAGGCAGTAAGTGATAGTGCTTTCTATAAAGCCCCGGTAGAAGGTTACCAACAGTTTCTTAGACAGTTGTTCCCTCCTGAGAAGTCTCAGAAGATATAATATCTGTCGGGCCTTCTTAACCAGTGCTTCAGTGTTGGCACTCCAGGTCAAATCCTCCTGTAGAATAACTCCTAAGAACCTACTGTCCATCACCCGCTCTACACAAACTCCATCAATAATCAGGGGCTGAGTGTCTGATTTCCTTTTTCGATAGTCCACTATAAGTTCTTTGGTCTTGTTGATATGAGCCCATGACTCAGTGGTTAAACTGCGTAATACAGTCAAGCCTCTGCTCATGACCTGTCTTTGATCCTGATGGCTTCACTCTGCTCAAGCTTGGCTCAGCCTTTCATCCTTCTGAGGTCAGTAAAAAGAATACCCAGCTTACTGGAGGGCAGAATGTTCTTTACTTAATGATGCTCTAAAGTCCCCCGAAAGTGTTCAAGTGAATGGATGGGATGAATCTGTTTCTGATTGGATGCCCATGTCTGATGGGTAAGCTCTGAGGTGCTGTGATCCACCACAGTGCAGGAAAAGTGCTGTTTCTAGAAGACCTCAAGAACAGGAGGAGGGGGGGGGAATTGGCTGAGGGGGTTAAGGTTAGAGATGAAGGCCTCAAAAGTAATACCGTTAGGCAACCATTCAGTAATACCATTAGGTCCCCTGACTTACTCTTCAACTACCCTCTCATCTAGTGAAGCTGTTCTTATATGCTGAGGATGGAATAATATAAGAAGTGGCAGTGGGGATTGCAGTGAAGTTCTTTACAGTTGAGCTGGTTCATTTTCATTTCTCCTGCCACCTCCTGTTCCCTCTCTGTAAGAGTATGTTTTGAATTCAGCAGGAGAGACTGGATTTAAAGCTAGTGTCCTGTTGGTGTATCTGTTCATTTCTCATGTTTGAAGAAAGGGGAAAGACAGCACTCCTGGTTCATTCTGAATCTGCTTCAAAGATTTTCACAGTGGATTTATGTACCTGTTGTTGTTGTTGTTGTTGTTGTTGTTGTTGTTGTTGTTGTTGTTGTTGGTGGTGGTGGTGGTGGTGGTGGTGGTGGTGTGTGTGTGTGTGTGTGTGTGTGTGTGCGTGCGTGCGTGCGTGCGTGCGTGCGTGTGTGTGTGTGTGTTTGCATTTGCATTTGTATTTGTATTTGGTGGGGAGGCAAAGAAGTTCTGCACACTTACCCTACTATTTGGTCTGCTGTGGGGGACAGGCTTGGTTGCTTCTTTTCGCATCATTGAGATGAGATGACATATTTGCTAGAGTGAATCAGCCCAGCCCCACTGCAATGGTACCTCACCTTTTGGACCGCTACAGCTACTGTTTTTACAATGTGGGTAGGACTGCTCTGTTTTCATTCATTTCCAGCAGATGCAATTGTTAGGGATCGAACCACATTGAGTTTACTGCTTTAATTTCCCAGCTATTTTAAATTCCCACATATCATGCGTGACTAACCATTTGATGATATGGGGAAATGGGGGAATGAAAAATGTCCTTTCTCCCTCTGCTCCTCTGTAGAGTGTTGGAAGAAAGCAATTTTTAAAAATAGGATAACATTGACTTGCTGACCAGCACTGAATGCTGCATCTTCCTCCTCCTCCTCCTCCTCCTCCTCCTCCTCCTCCTCCTCCTCCTCCTCCTGTTGGAAAGCCAGGCCACCAATGCAGAGTACAGAAAGTAGCAAGGAAATGCAGGGATACTCACCAGTTATTTCTGTGGGGCTGGGATGGCTTGTGGCAGTTGATCACAGTTTCACTGCAGTGGCTGCAGTCTCATGAGAGACCTTTTAAGGAGGTAGGTCAAATAGGGTCCGCTGAGGTACATATTCCATGTGGAGGCAAAAATCAAGGCACATGGGATACCGAATTTCTACCTGACCTTAAGCGAACCTATTTAGCCTGCACCAGCCTACTCAAACCAGCCTGTGTGGGCATTACCTTTTCTTCCACCCATATAATTTATAGCACACAACTATTCTATATTTGCTGATAAAAGCCAACAAAAGTGAAATGTCCTCTCCCTCAAGTTTGAACAGCGTCTCAGAACAAATGTGGGCTCAGAGATTCAGAAGCCTTCAACAAAGGTGTTAGGATCAAGTGAGCCTCTGTGCAAGGCTTTCTAGTTGTTTTACATTGACTTCTGATGCTGAAAAAAAGGAATACAGAGGGTTTGGAATGGTATTTGAGACTCTACCATCACCATCTGTCTCCTCATCCCATTCTTTTATCTATACAGTATATGCCAGTGATTCACTACCCCAGGAACTTTCTACTGAAGAAATGTGGAAGGATTTTGTTTCAGTGACTGTGGACCTGCCAACAGTTTTTAAATAGTCTTGAAATGATAGAGACTGGTCTCAACAACAACGTTGCATTGCAACCCAAACCGTCTCCAAGGTGTTCCAAGCAGTAAGTTCTACTTCCTGTGCTTGACTATTCCCACCCCTTGATCAGCTGTAAGAATCTGTCATTTGCATGTCTCATTATGCATCCATTTTCTGCTTTTCTGTGTTTTATGCATTCCTGATCTTTGTACAAGGGCCACAGCACTTTTTCACTGATCACTCTCTCAATCTGTGACATTAACACCCTGTGAAGAAAACCATATTTTAAATTCTTTTACCTTCTTTACTGCATCACTTGTTCAAGTTCACAGATCCAGACCATACAGGAAAGTTGAGAATACACAGCACTGTACTTTGGATTTTACACTTTTCCAGATTTTGTATTTTTTTCACCCAAAGCATGTGTATTTTACATGAAGGGAAGCTTTGGGGGAAAGTGCTGAGCCTGGCAGACTGACTGTTCCATGAAAAATATGTATATTAGGAAATGAATGTTTATTATAGTAGAGAGAGATAAATCCATCTATTTACAGTTCAGATCATTTTATATGCTCTGTCTAATTTTCAGGTAACTCTGCAGCTTTATTTAAACTGCACCAAAATCTTCATCTTAATATACAGCAGGCCTGCCCAACAGGTAGACCCTCGGGCTACTGGTAGCCCGCGAAAGGTTCAAAAGTAGCCCACTGGCCATCAATTAAAAAGTGAGGGGACAAGTTCTCCACCCCTCCCTCCCCCATCCCAAGGACCACCACTGCCGTAGCAAAGTTCTGGGTCTGTCAGCCCACTGTCTCAGCTGATCGGGGCAGTTCAAGGGCCATGGCACATTAAAATCTGTTCCCTCCAGAACAGATTAATTGGTTTTCAATGCATTCCTATGGGAAACCGCTGCTCTACTTAACAAAAGTTTTTACTTATGAGCATGTGCTCGGAACGGATAAAATATGTAAGTAGAGGTTTTAGTGTAGTACCCCTCAGGCACTTTGGGCCATAAAAAGTAGACCTTGGCCTGTTCAAAGTTGAACAGCCCTGATATACAGTATATGCAACACTCTTTTCCACACAAAAATGCCTTCCAAATACACATTTGAAATGGACTTTGACATCCTTCTTATAAAAAACTGAGAACTGTGTCAGAGCATTAACAAAGTGCAAAATCTTACAGAGAAGTGGGTTCCCAGTGGTAGGTGAATGTGGAAGGTATGGATCATTTTTAAATAACCAGATTGTACAGTTCCTCAAGAATCATCAAGGTTTGGAACATGTCTAAGGAACTGGGCTGTTAGCATACGATCTAAGGTGACCATTAGACATACGATTTTCAGATTTATGGGACTCTATGTCCCATAATTATCCTTTCTGGGAGTTCTACATGACTTACACAACTTTGTAGACAACTAAATTGGCTCAGCTGGGAGAAATGTCCTACACTGGAAGATATAGCGAGGCCTAACTCTACCTCAGCTTCTTGTTCCCGTCCCAATGTGTCGCTGGGAGCTTTCTTTTTGAACAGGACATTAGCTGTGTGTAACCTCAAAGCCTTATGTGTTGGCCTTTCCTCCCAGTTGAACCAATTTAGGTATCTGCAAGGGGTGTGTAAGTCATGCGGAGCTCCAAGAAAGGGGAATTATTGGATTTGTAGACTGAGAAATCAAAAAATCCCATCCCTAGTTGTCATTCTTTGCATTACATACTTGGGAATCAGCTCCATTAAACTAACAGTGGCTCCAAAATATACGTTGTGTCAACTTGTTCTGGTCATCCGTCTGTGGGTTAACATAGTTGTGTGTGTGAGAGAGAGAGTTTAAACATATTAGTTCATACTTATGAACAAACACGAACTGGATTTTTCAAGACACATTTTACTGTGGTTACAGGAGACAAAAGGCAGGCTAATATTGTTGTTGAGTTACTCAGCATGATAGGATTGCTGGGTAGCTATCGTGCTTGAAAACAGTTCACCCCAGCAGTGTTTTCCAACATATATTCAGAGTTCATCAGCACTGGGGGCAGAAATATAGTAATAATGAGCTCCTGGATTCATTGTCAAAGACACAAACAAAAGCAGCAACGCTGCTTTCTTTTTAAGGCCTCGGAAACACAGGCAGATGTAATCAAAGCAAATGGAACAAAGAGCCGAAGAAAAGAAAATACACTTATACAGCAGCTTGACTTCTAGCATTTCCTTGGTCCTTTTATATTACGATGTTTGTGGAAGGGTTTTTTTATTATTTATTATTTTGTAAACCTCAGTGAGAACAACGTGATGGCCACAGTGTATTTTACTCATATGAAAATGTCACACCAAAGGCAGTATGCCATAAAAGAAAGACAGAAGAAATACTGACAGAATTTATAATATCATCCTGGGCAGTTCCTTTCTCTGATGGTCAGAGAATGTTGCCTTCAAACACATGCACACAAGCACACACAAGCACACACAAAGCAGACTATGTTAAAAGGGATGTCACATACTCGCTTCTGAAATAATAGATTTCATGCCGTTGTTCCTTCTTGGGGGGTCTTTTATTTGGAACCAGGAGCCAGGATGATTAAAAAGAAGGCCCGCCTGAGTTATCACATGCGAGTTCCTCTTTTTCAATCATTATTTTCTCTCTCTCAACTAGCCACAATTGCTGGTTAGAGAAAGGGAACCTGGAAATGGCCAGTTCAGATCAAGATGTGTTCCCATTTCTCCTTCACAACCAACAACAGCCTCCTGTCACCCTCATCCAAATTCTTCATATGCTTATTTGGAGGTCACTATGCCCCCACATTGGGGGCAGACATTAGGGGGAAATAGTTGTTGAAAATGCCTCAAATGAAAACTCCAGGTGCATGCATCTAATAGGAGAAATGAGATCTAAATATGCACACAGGGAAATTGGCACAAAAAATAAAGGGAACTTTTTGTAACAAATGTTCATATGATGAAGGAACAAGATCAAACTGATTGCGGTTAGAATTATATTCAAATAGTATGAATGGAAATTGATGAGTTCATCCACCCGTCTATCTCTGTAAGCTGAGGGCATGATTGGTGGCAGGTCAACTCATAGTTTTCAGCTGGCCTTATGCCTCCTTCCTCCAATAGGAACAATCTGCTGTGCAGGCCATACTTGGACCTTGCCAGTTTTCTAAACAGCTTGGAAGGTGCAGGAGAGAAGTATGAATTATATTCATCAGATGTTCAGGCAAGAGGGTGAGGGAACCAGAGGAAATACAGCTCCAAGTGGGATTAGTGTCATGCAGGCAATGGAATCTGTAAGGAAAACTTGGCTGCAGGTCAAGGTGGCCCAGACGGAGGAAAGGCCATTAATAGGGGGTGTGTATCAGCACTCTGTAAAGAAGCTGGTCACCCGCCAAAAGAATATCACTGGAATAACTTAAGCTCTGCCAATTAGTCCTACTAGGGAGGGAATAAGATCAAAGGAATGAAGACTTGTGTAGATAAATTGTCAGTTTGGCAGTATTAAGCCCCTGCAACGGGTTACAAAGGACAAATTAAAGGAAACTTCCGAGCAACTGCCATGCATGCCAAGAGCGATGTTCCTCTCTCCTCCCCAAAACAGCTCCCGCCGGTACCTATTTGGCCTCTTCTATAAAGGATTAGCAAATGGCATATGAAATGAAACAATTCATTCATCCTGCGTGTTTTTGGACTGCTGTGCCAACTGACTCATTTATCTCCAACGGTTTGGGACATGTGCCATTCAGTATTCATTTCACAGATAGCGCATGTTGGAGGACATTATCAGTGATTGACTCATATTAGGTAATAGGCTTCGTATGCATATGGCCGACATTGTTTAGATATTGTCTGGGGTGATGGATATTTTTACCGTCATTTCCCTGCTTGCAAGCAGCAGGGCAGCTTTATCTTTTCCATTCCATATTCCAGCTGCTCCCATTCACCAGCTTAGTGCATCCTTTGCTACATGGCAAGACAGTGGATGTGAAGAGGAAGCAATATCAAGATGTCCCCTTTGATCTGCATTCATTTGTCGGATAAACTATAGCTGGCTAGCAGTTGGATGCAATTCGCTACTACAGAGCCAGAGGTCATGAGTTTGTTCCCCTGCTGTGCCTCCTAGCTGGGGGAGAAAGCCAGCCTGTGTAGTGATGGGCAAGCTTCACAGCCCCCCCCCCGGTATAGGCACTCACAAGCCTCTTTGGAGTACTTAATACATATCTGGAAAAGCCAGGGAAGCATTGCCATAAGATGAAATTGGCTTAATGGCATGTAATTACATCAGAATCAATGCAGTGTAGCAGATGGAGTGTCAGGCTGGGACCCGGAAATTGCATGCTAAAAGTAGGAGGAGAATGCAGTCAAATGTTACCCCAGTATTTTCAATCAGAACGATCTTCACAATTTTACCAACATCCCCCCCCCCAGTTGTTGGATGCTCTTGCAGTTCAGGAAAACACATCCCGAGTGTAGACTCTGGTAAGTCGTGCTTGTTATTGTAAGCCGTGTGTGTTTGTCTGTGATTGTGTAGAATAATTGTGTGCCTGCCCATAGGTGCTAGCACAAAGCAGTCCCTGGCACCTTCTTAGAAAAAATGACTCAACCAATTCCCCGTGATATTTATTTAGAGTATTGCAGTCCCCAGGTGTTGCTAGCAGGGTGTGTGATGGTCACTGCCACCAAAAACAGGGCGATTGCTTACTCCCTGTTCCTGCTGCCACCTCAGCCACTGAAGCTTGTGACTGAGGCTTCCATAAGGACATGGTGGAAGAGACGGAAGAGACAGAAATGATAAGAGTAAGGAGAAGGGAAAGGCAGCAAGCCATGGAGACAGGGCAGAAGTCTTTATTGTGGGGCCGATTGGGAGGGGAGATAAGGAGGCTACGCTTAGGCAGCCAGAGCAGCACGGCTTCAAAGCTGCCCCCCCTGCACCTCCCTCCTGTGGCCAGTTATTCCCCCCCCCGCCATCTGCCATCTGCCATTTGTTTGGTTTTACTGACTGTTTAAGTGTTTTTAAATTGTTATATTTAATTGTTTCTGATTTTGTTTACATTTCTTTGTTGTGAACTGCCCAGAGTTCCTCCAGGAAGACGGTGGTATACAAGTTTAATAAATAAATAAATAAATAAATAAATAAATAAATAAATAAATAAATAAATAAATAAATAAGGAGGCCACGCTTAGGCGGCCAGAGCAGCGTGGCTTCAAAGCCGCCGCCCCCTTGCACCTCCCTCCCGTGGCCCGTTATCGCAGGGCCGATTGGGAGGGGTGATAAGAAGGAGGCCACGCAGTGGGCACTGGGAAAAAAGCAGGTAAAAATGAATAATGAATTAACAAAACAGCAAAATGATTTTTTGGTGAAAAATCACAAAAAACAAACTGAAACGAACCAAACTCCTTAACGAAACAAAATGAAACAAAACACCATTTTTTTCCAATTCGTGCCCATCTCTATTTATTTGGGTATCCCAATTGCTCCACCCTGCTTACTGCTGGGATTTCGTTTGCAGCTTCATATGCTATCTGTGCTCTATGTGTCTGGGAGGGACTTTTCCGGGGTGGGGTGATTATCTGTGCAATCACTGTTTCCAGCCTTTGAATTCAATGAGACCCCTGCCTCCCGCTGAGTTTTTCTTGAGTCTGTTGGAAGCAGTCGTTTGTCACTGTTGATATGTTCGCAACTGTAAATAATGGGATGTTTTTATTTTTTCTCCTACAAACACACAGAATGAGTTACTGAGACGTTAAGTTCCAATTAATGAGAAAGGGACAGTCTGTCTAAAGAATTTGTAGCTATTCTTCTCTGAATCTCTGAATCTCAGTATTGCAAATGTGTAGCAGAAGGAATTTTACCAGAAATTGAAAACTTTGCCACAGGTATAGCCATAGTTCCAGCCAATGTTGGATTTGGCATGACAGTTGATTTAGACTGGAAGGCAAGCTTAGAAAAACAGAACTCTTACTGTATTTTTATCTCATGTTTGTCTTCAACTTAAAGGAGATGAGAACAAAACTTTAAAGGACCTGGAAATATTTAGGATTGGTAAGCAAACAGAACTTGGGGATCTTTTCAGCAGTGCAGTTGTATTATGTGTGCCCATGAACACTCATGGATGGGCTAGCTTATCAATTACATCGATAGTACCTAAGGGACAAAGTCACCTCTAAGGTTCTTTATGTAATTCTCTGACATTTTGTGGCATGATGAGAATTCAAAGCAAATGACAAGTGATCAAACACACACAAGTACTGTTTGCTCCTTTAAAGAGATATACCGCCATATCTTCCCCCCCTTTCACCTCATGCTCCTCTTTTTCAAAAAGCAAAGATTGCCTGCCGTCTTTTTTCTCTCCCAAAAGTCACAAGGGCGTACTTTGGAGAGATATTAGTTAAACCTGTTTGCCTAGCAACACAAGAACAGATACCTATTGTATTCTTGTTCAAAACTATCATTTATCTTAGACTGCAGAAAGCCAACATGACCTATTTTTCCACTTTTAAAGAAAGGGGAGAAAGTGTCTTTGAGAACAAATTGGCTATTGTGTAACCAAAAGTGTCATTTTTATGTTTTCTCCACTTTGACAAGAAAGGTGTCAGGAAACACTCTGGAAGCCAGGGGCGGACGTGGTAGGATCTGATACTATTAACAAAAGGAACGGGATTCAAGATTTTACTCCCTTGGGTTTCTGATCCCATCTACCCACTCACCACCACTGAAGTGTATTCCTTGAGAATTTATGCATTCAACATCTTGGAATTTTGTCTGAGCAAAGACTGCTCCTGATTGCATCACTAAATGATTAAGCAAGTGTGACTTTGTGGGCTAAGGATGTTGATAAGGAAAAAACTTTTAAGCCTTCATTGTGATGCTCTCTTTGGCTGATACTTCATGTCCATCTCATCGCTGTTTGCGGTCCTGCTTGGGACCGGTACGAAGTAATCTAACCGCACTTCCTTTGCGGGACGAGGGGAGTTCGTCCCGACCACGTCCCCTGAACTGCAATTTAAGCGGGATGAGAGATTCCCCTCCCTGGCCTCAGGAATCTGCTCATCATACTTCTCATTCCGAGACGAGTGGCCATGAGGTAAGGCTCGTCACGCAACGTGCCATTCTCCATCTAGTGGCAGGAGTGCGAAGTGCCATTCGCCAGTACATTCCCTATGGAGTCAGCAATGCAGTGCAGAGAGATTAAAAGACAAATGCCTCAAACTTAGCCCCGTAACGCATTGAAGTCAAGGCTTCATACAATCAAAACATCGAAAAACAGAAGGTCGGGGCTGGAAAAAAGCAGATAAGCAATGCAGTGCAGAGAGATTAAAAGACAAATGCCTCAAACTTAGCCCCGTAATGCATTGAAGTCAAGGCTTCATACAATCGAAACATCGAAAAACAGAAGGTCGGGGCTGGAAAAAAGCAGATAACAAAGGCATGGAATTTCACATCTCATCACACAACGAGGATGTGCGGTAACAGTCATACCGGTATCATCCATCACGCCCATGCATACACGGGAACAGGGACAGAACCTGAAGAAGACCATGTGACCGTGACCGACAACAACACACAACAAACTTCGTCCTGGGACAAGAATGGATGTGAAGTAATCATCTTTGTGGCAATGCTTTCCCTAGTGATAAGTAAATTATCAAGTCCCTTCCATCTTGTTGCACAGGCTTATAGGTATGTTTAAAGGTTATAATAAAGGGAATCACTCAAAGGACCCCAGTAGGTGCTGATGTGTGTACATTGTCATGGGCAACGGTACTAATGTATATATTTTGTTTGGCATTGTTTTCTTGAGCTGAATCCAATTTGGGTCTTATTGAGGGCACACACATTGAAACCAATTGACCATGTACTGGTAATAATGAAAAAGTCTAGCTATAGCTGGGGCTAAACATCATGGATATGTCCTCTTGTTTTACAACATACATTCTATATTTATTTATTTGATTTGTTTATTTACTTATTTATTTATTTATAACTTTCCATCTCTGCTGAGGTGAACTCTGGGTGATTCAAAATGTAAAACACAATACAATAAAGCAATGGATATTTTTTTAAAAAATGTAATTTGAATTATTATTCCTTTTCTAATAAAGAAAAAAAAGTTGTTTTGTTGGGTGTAAAGTCAAAATCACCATTTATATAAGTGCTGCATCATCATTTAGTATTGCTCCTAGAACTTTCTGCTAGGGAGACAAAATGGCGATTTGTTGTTATATGCCATCAGGTTGGAACTGATTTATAGTAATCCTAATTGAGTTTTCAAGGTGAGGGAGATATTTAAGGAGTGGTTTTACAAGTTCCACTCCACCCGTGAGTTTCCATGACTGATTGATTAGAATCCAAGCCTGAGTCCTAATCCGTCACTCTATCTACAACATCATAGTGGGCATACCACATATTGAAAACAATGCCATTTTTCCCACACTCCAAATTTAAACTTCTGTGAAAAGAAAACTGTAGGAAACACTTCTACCCCTACTACCTGATCTGAAAACAAAAAAAAAATGATGAGAGAAGTTTCCTGGTGACATTCTGGGTTTTAACTGAGTGAAGCTGAAGACGCGCTGCTATCATGTGGTCTTTAAGACAATGCAGCAGCAGTCAGAAAATGACTGCACCACTCCCTGGCCCGTTACTTGGCTCCCTCCACCCTGAGGAGGATTCCCAGTGCATCCTTCCCTTAACACAGTCATCTCACAATCTGCAGCACCATGGGGTCAGATGTGCCAGATCTTCTTATCAGCTACATGGACCCACCAGTTCTTGTGCTTTATACACTACCTGCTATGGCACTGGAACTAGCCTATCTACGTTCCATGCCCCCACCTCCCAAGCCGATCACTTTGGCGTACAGGCCATGGTGTAAATCTGCCAAAAAACAATTCGAAACTCAACTCTGACGAATGAAGGTCATCGCCCTTGTACAACTCCACCCTGGCCAAACAGATGTCCGGATGTCTCACCACTGAAACCAGATTACTATGTATATCCCTACTATCATCCCAATTCACTGCCCTATGGGCTGGATTTAAGCAACATGGATCAGATTCCATCCTTCAAGCATGTTATGGTATGATTGTAGAGAGGACTATTCTGGTTCCAGGGTACATGGCATTCCAGGCCTGCAAATTGCTCAGTGTACATATGATCAAAGACTTGCCACTTTGCATGGTGGTAAGATCATGATGCAGAAACAAGATGTCTGGTGGACTGCCATGAGCCACTTGCAGTGCCACATATAATTTTCATTTATTTATTTATTTATTGGATTTTATACCACCATCTGGCAGCAAGGCCACATACTGTATAAGAACTCATTCCACTGCATGCCACATTCTCCCTGTTGTGTATTGATCTGTATTCCTATTATCTGTACTTGCTTTTGTTGAAGTAACTGTCTTCCTGTTCCAAAGGGAACAGGCCTATTGGTTTATTCAAGTTGCTGCATTTGGATCCTCAATCCTATTGGTCTCTGTGAAAAGGCAGCTTTGTGATTGGTTGTAATTGTTCCCTCCAAAATGTATCTTTTCCTAGCCAGTCCTGGCTCCTATAAATGTAGCTCCCTCTCCCCAGTCCCCAGTCTTGTTCTCTCCCTGAATGAAGAGCTGTTACACTAGAAGCTGTCTCCAGCCTGCTATGTCTAAGAGCTGAAATCACTGCTGAAATCACTAAACCCCACGACACAACACTCCCTTCCACTGCAGAACTGCTGAAGCTCAAGTCCCAGGTTAAGCCCCCAAGAAAACCTAACAGCAGCTCAATATATAAAATAGTGACCGATCAACAAAATCCAGACCCTTGACTTAACATGCAGCAGGTCCTGCATCTAAGAAAGAGAAAACAACACTGTCAAACTCCGTCCAACAGCAGAGGCATAGGATGAATTTAAGCAATGTAGTAGTTGGTTGACCAACATCCCATATCTTTATGGTTCCTGCATTGAATAGGAGTTGTTACTCTGTGTCATCAGAATTATTTCTAACTAAAATAATTCCCCAGAGAGTATGGGCAAAAAGAAACAGAAGTCAGCTACAATGATCTTCACCAGTGACTACACTAGGCCAGCAAATAGAAAATAAAACATGTTGAGGGGTGGAGAAAGATAGGCCTCTGTAGTAAAATGTGCTAGAGTTTTTACAACCTTCCATGCTGCCTGTAGTTTGACTGGGAGGTACATTTCTGGGCTGAGGTGACTGTCTATTTACCCAGCAGTAATCAATCATTTCTCCCAGCCTCTAAATTCAAAGAGAGCCCTGCCTCTCTGCTGAGTCTTCTCTTTCCCTCTCTTTTGTCTGTTCAAAGCAGTTTGTTTCCTGGTGCTGATCTGTCCACAACTGTAAGCAATGAAACATTTTTATTCATTTCCCTACAAATCTCTCAGATATTTGAGGTTGAGATTGAAAGCACCAGTGAAAGACAAAGGTGTGGGTTATCTGGGGAACTTGTTATTCTCCTCTGTGAGCCTCTGTATGTGTACAGGATTGCAAAAATGAATTTTAGCCTGATATTCAAAACTCCATGAATATCGAACCATTCATTATGCATACAGAAACATGCATGTAGACACCCTTTCTAGTAATTTAACTGAGCTTTTTAAAGGAAAGGGGAAATAAAAGCTCATTCAAAAAAGTAACATATGGCAAAATGATCCACTGAGATGCAGCTCCTCACTTTTGACTGCAGCATTAAAAAAATAGGGTGACTGAATACCAGGGCCTGGTGATTTCACTCAGATGCTCTCAGGAATGGAGTGGGCATATCTTGGGTCTCAGTGGGGTGGAAAGCTGTCAATCATGGTACCAGGTCAACATCTGCCTTATAAGGAAGCTGAGTTATGGCAACTGTACTTCTTGAGAGATTGAAATGTTTTGCTACTCATCCAAGCAGCTTTGTCAGTCTGAGGAAAGTTAGTGGTGAGTCCTCCAATTTATGGTTCACTTGATTTCACATTACCATGGCCTGAATAGGCTCCTAAGTCAGACAATGGCCTGAATAGGCTTGTTAGGTGGACAATGGTCTAGGGTGCATGAATGGCCCACCTATGCAACCATTCCCAACACCCATTAAGCATGGGTCATTAGCTATTGCCTGGTGTGAAGTCCTTCAGATTTGTCTGGGGATTGATGAAAGGAGAGCTTGATAAGTAGCAGACCGGTTGTGTCTGAGCCCCCCACCTCTGTTGCGAGAGGGGTTTTCAATACACACGTGAATGGCTTCCCTGACCCCTCTCTCAAACCCCCTATCTTCTCTGTCAAATATGTGTACATCCTCATCTTTGAATGAGTGCCCTTTGCCTTTCAAGTGGAAGTGTACTGCTGATTATGGTCCTCCTATGCTGGGCTATCCTCATGTTTAATGGCTGTTTAGTTTCTACAATGTAGAAGTCTGCACACTCCTCACTGCATTGGACTGCATAAACTATATTGCTCCCTTTGTGTTTTAGCATAGGATCCTTTGGGTGGATGAGTCTCTGCCTTACTGTGTTTGTGGATTTGAAGTAAACAGGGATGCTTTTCAGACACTCAAGCCATGAAGGGAAAGACCAGGTTCTTCCATCGGTCTGGGTCTCAGGCTGATCCATTGTTCTTCTGGGTTGGGACCCTACTTTGTTCAAGGCCCACTTTGGATATCGACAGGCCTTAAGTGTTTTCTTCACGTGTCTGTCGTCCTTCTTCTTGGCTTCTGTGGAGGTGCGGATGCTCTCCGCTCTGTGGTTTAGAGTCCTGATGACTCCAAATTTGTGTTGTAATGGATGGTGGGAGCCAAACAGTAAGTACTTATCTGTGCGGGTGGGTTTCCTATAAACTTCTATTCCCAGGCCACGTACAGGTCCAATGATGACTGCACAGTCCAGGAAATGAGCCTGTTGTCTTGGATGTCTTCCCTATTGAACTTAATATTTGGGTTCACTGCATTGATGTGGCCTGTGAAGGCCTGTACTTCCTGAGTCTTGTTTTTCACTCAGGAGTCATCTACATACCTGAACCAGTGTGATGGTGTCATACCTGGGAAGGTGTTCAGTGCCTTCTCCATTTCTTCCATGTATACGTCACCAGCAATGGGTGGGACTGGGGAACCCAGTGCACAACCATGCTTCTGTCTGTTAGAACATGACTCAGCTTCCAGATAAACTCACCTGGATGACTGAGTGTCTTCACAGACATCTGCCTTATAAGACTGAGTATCTTCACAGGCATCTGTGATACTTAAGATCTCTATTTTCCCTACTTTTAATGACATTATTTTTTTTTTTAAAAAAAAGCTAAATGTTGCATTAGAGGTCTTTAGGGAGTGCCACTCTAGCCCTTGACAGCCCTTGTGCTCTGCCCTGTGGTCATCTTAGGAAGGCACAGAGACCCCTGATTTGGTCAATACATAGATGCACCTTTGTCCAAAGAGAGCATACATCTCTCATTCATCCCTAATGAACCCCCTCTAAAACATACTACCAGCACTATTGCTAGAGCAATTTTTCTCCCAAACACCAGATTTTTTCCCCCTTTAGAAGTGTGCAAGCACTCTGCAGTTCTTCACTCCCATGAGAGAATCCTTCAGAACTGGTATAAGCTATGCGACCTGCTTAAACTGCCAGGAAGTATTAGTATTTCTTTAAAATGGAGATCAGGAGGGAAGGACAAAGGTAGAGAATTAGACCTTTCCACTTCTACTACGAAAATAAAAACGTTTAAAAAGTAATGTGATATTTCATGATGAGGAAAAGCCTTTCTCGGCTTACTTTACTACTGTGTAGAATTGACTCCAAGATGGCCTTCAGCTTCAGAAAAAAAAGAGAAGGGGGGAGGGGGAGTCATTCTTCCTTTAATGTCTGTCTCAGAAATTCCAGGGTCCTCACTGTCAATAAGGGCCTTTTCACACGACCCCTCAGATCCGCTGGTCCCTTAAATTCGGACCAGCGATCTTGAGGGTTCCTTGCTGTTCCTCCGTCCCCACCCCCTCTGCACTTCCTTGTTCTGTCTGCGGGAGGGGAGGGAGGGGGAAAAAGCCTTAGACAGGGACAAAAGAAGAAACCCTTACCTCCCGTGCGTGGAAGCTTGCTCCGAGCCCCGGGTTTACTGCTCCTAGTTATTCCTATCTTGCCTTCAAGAAACTCTTACATGCTAGAAACTGTATTCTCTGGTTTGGGGTTTATTCCCTGTCTCATACTGCCACCAGCACTCCTGGTTGCTCTTAAAGGGGCGGAGGCGAAAGAAAAACAACAAAAAGAAGCAAGGAGAGCTCAGGCACGCTCCGCATCAAATATTTTTCACCTCCCAAAAGCAAGTACAAAAAAGTGCAGCTGGGTCGTGCTTAGGTGGGCGGGGTCGCACTTAATTGTCTCCAAACTCCGGACCTGGTGGGAAAACATTTTTAAGGTCCGGAGCTTGCAGCCCTTTGCCGCGGAGCTTAGGGGTCGTGTATAAACGCCCTAAGAGAGTCTACTGACTCAATATGAGATTATTATTTTTTTGCAGAAGGAGTTTATTATTATTATTATTATTATTATTATTATTATTATTATTATTATTATTATTATCATCATCATCATCATCATCATCATCATCATCATCATCATCATCACACAGCAAACGAGATAACTACAGTGGATTTTGTATTACGAATCACTAGTTGAACGCTTCCCAAGCGTTTAGGACTATGTGATGTATCAGAAAATTAAGTGAGCAGATCCCAGCAAGGTGGCCTTCTGTAGCTGACTGATGGCGAATTTGTCAACTCCATTTTCTTCTAAACACTTGCTTAGTTCTTAAGGCACCGCACCCAGCATGCTGATTACCATTGGGACCACTTGTTCTGGTTTATGCCAGAGTCTCTGAAGTTCAATTTTCTGAAGTTCACTGGACAAGTCAAAGCTGTGAAAAACTGGAGTGCACCTGGTCCAGATGAGCTGCATGGGTTTTGGTTCAAGCATTTAATTACCCACCATCAATGTACAGCAGCACAATTTAATGACTTCAAATTTTTACAACTAAAGATTGGATAAAAACAGGCCACACATTTGTGATAATTAAAGATCATAAAAAGGACAATGAACACAGTAATTATTACATTCCTTCCAACACTTTTCAAGCTCCTCGTGGGAGCACTTGCAAGATCAATACATAATTATTTAATAGAAAACTTCCTATAAGCAAACTGAACAGAAAGGGACTTTAAAAAGTCAAGGGACACAAAACATCAGCTGCTTATTGATAAAAATATGCTAAAGAATGCAAAAAGATGAAAACCAAATCTTTACACAGCCTTGATAGACTATAAAAAAGGCATTTGGCTCACTGCCACACAGCTGGATTAACACCTGTCTAAAATGTTGGGGAATTAGAAAAAATATTCAGAAGTTCCTCAATAAAAACATGGAAAATGGAAAACTGTCTTAATGAAATCTGGTGAAGAAATTGGGGAGGTTAGCCTCAAAAGAGGAATATTTCAAGGGGGTTATTAGTCTCATCTGCTGTTTAACGTCACACTCATCTCATGTGAATACTTTTAAATAAGACTGGATTTGGCGACTATAGTTCAGAATAAGCAGGAAAAATCAATCATTGTGGATACCCTATAACTATGTACAAAAAAGTTCCACTACTAAACACAGTGTTAAAATTGAAGAAAAATATTCAAACAAAATTTTGAATTGACAAATGTGCAGCTCTAGCTATACAACAAGGCAAGATTCAAAAACTAGATGGAATAGAGTTTAAAAATGGCAATATTATAAAATCACTATTAAGTGATGGAAAATATAAATACCTAGAATACAAGAAGCAGATAACTGAGAGAGGGGAATAGATCAAACAACTGCAGAAAATCTTAATATCAAACTACAAACTAAGCCATAAGCTGGCCAATTAGATACCCAGCTGGAATAATAGATTTGACCCAAAATGAATTAGACATGATGGACTTTAAAAATGGGAAAAATATCAAGAAATTTCATACAGTAGTATAAGCAGCTGCAGATGTCAGAATTAACACTATCACTGCTACAGAAAAACAAAATTAAACAGCATACATAAGAACATAAGAACATAAGAAGAGCCATGCTGGGTCAGGCCAAAGACCCATCTAGTCCAGCTTCCTGTATTTCACAGTGGCCCCCCAGATGCCTCTGGGAGCGCATGAGACTAGATATCTGTCTTCTGATGCCACTCCCCTGCATCTGGCCCTTGAAGTACAGTGGCCCCCGCCATTTCGTGGTTCAGGTAGTGTGGTCCCACTATATCGCGGGATCACAGTACCTGTGCCTCGGATGTGCGCGGGGGCATTGGGGGCGATCAGAGCCGCGTGGGGGGGGCGGGGAGCAATTGCATCACCCTGCACCACGCCCGGACCCCTCCGAGAAGCCTCGGAGCCACACGGGGGGGGGTCGGGGGCAATTGCCCCACCCGACCCACTTCCGCATATTGCGGATTTTCAAGCATCGCGGGTCAGGTGGGTTACTGTACCCCGGGTTTAAGCCTGGAGATTACACATCTCCATCATGGTTTGTAACCTGTGATGGACTTTTCCTCCTCTGCTGATATTTAACAGATACTATATGTATGGTTTTGATTAAAATCTGCATTTGTTGTGTAACACCAGTCATTGTTTTTATAATTCTGATTGTGCCTGGTATGTTTGAATAATAAAAATACATTATGGCCAAAAAGAAAAGAGTGAGGAAATGTACAAAGAAGCTGGTTTTGGAATGCTTCCCTACATGGCACGTTTGATATCACAGCATTTATGGGAGGGAGGGGCTGTGTGGGGGGGACTTCCAGGAGTTTTTCATCACGGTAACACGGTGCTACTTTAAGGAGCTTCATCACTACCTGATAGAGATACAGTGATTCAAGTAGCAGCAGAACAACACTTATCTAAATGGCATGTTTATTCAGAGAATAGAGGAAATGATTCTGAGAGAACAGGAAAGTTTGTATCCCCATGAAGAGCTTTATAAATGAGATTGAATCCTTTGGGGTTTTGGTTTTAGCTTTTGGAAAGTAATACAAATTTCTAGATATGCCCAAAGGAGTGGAAAGGGCTTTTTACATAACAGTGCAGGGGAAGCAATCTCCCCCCACCAGGCTTTTAAAAAGTAACTGTCCAAAATTGGCACAACTATAAGATCTGATAGGGCCATTACAACTAATTTTGAGTGAACATGAGCAATTATGCCTGCAAGGTGTGTGACAAACTTGTTGCAATGACTTGGCAAATTCTTTTCTCCCAGTTTATCTCCAACACATGTTTCCCCAATATGACCATTTGGAGCTGTTCTGGAACACTAGCAATGGTAATATAGAGTAATACTTGGTTTAAGAGTGTTTTGCAAGACGAGCAAATATTTCTTCTAAATTCTGCCTTGATTGATGAGCAATATTTTGCAATACAAGCACTGGAGCTGGTCACATGATCTCAAGTAAGCCAATGGTGGTGCTCTCCCTCCCCCCTCTCTCTCATCCTGCTGGATTGTGAGTGTCTGGAATGTTCTGTCTCAGGCAAGCCTCAAGATGAGAGGAAAGAGAGAAGAAAGGTGGTCTCCCTTATGTCAGCCAGGAATGTTTTCAAAGGTGAGTGTAAGTTAGGGGTATGTTTTATTTCTCTTTATATTTTTATTTCTTTAACTTCCTTTGTGAATTTTGGCATTTTGTGAATAGAGTATGTGGTCTATGGGGCCCCTGAATGAATAATCTGCACTTCCATTATTACTAATGGGAAAATTTGCTTTGATATAAGAGTGTTTTGTTTTACAAGCATGTTTCTGGAATAGATTATGCTTGTAAACCAAGTTAGGGGTTTCTGTAAACCTGTTAGGGGAGAGAAAGAAGAGATTTCTCTTGCAGCCTCCTTGTGTGTGTGCTTACCTCTCAGTGAGTACCCTCCCCTGCCCCGCAGTGCAGTCACTCTGCGCCTGCCTTACGCCCTGGGCAATGTCCACTGCTGCCTTTGCAGCCTCCCTGCATACCTAGTCTATACTGTGTCTCTGCCAGCATCCATTTTTTTACTGTTTTCCCTCTGGTCTGGGGCGTTGGGGGACATCTGCGCTCAGAAATGCTTTAAGTTGTGCAAAAAGCGGGTAAAAATGAAAAATGAAAAATGAAAAAATGAAATGAATTTTTTCAAAATATTCATGAAACATTTGTAAACTTAGCTACAAAAGGAACTGAAACAAAATTGTCATATATCTTTGGATGGTCCTTTGTGGTAGACACAGTAATGGTGGGGAAGTGTGATTTGACCACCATTTTCATTTCCACAACACTGGCCATAGCTTGTACCAAATGAGATTTCACTTAAATCTTTCTCTGTTCATGAGATTTAGTGCTTCATTGCCCCCAAAAGGAAACATTGATATGAGATACTTATTCATTCCTTACAAGTATAGCCTGCCAGCAGGTCCAGTCTTAGATATAAGACTAAGAATTGTCCACCTTCTGCAAGAATAAACAATCCTCATCATAAGAGGAGACTAGGTAAGCCCCAAAGCCATTGGTTAGAGATGGGCACGACTTAGCGGTATTCCCGTTTCCGTTTCCGTTACTCGGTTCCGTTACTCTACGGAAACGGTAACGGGAATTACTCCCCCAGACTTCGAGCTCGAACCGACGAACGAACAATTTTGGTCTGATTTGTCGTGCTCGTTACTTGCATCGCGAGATCGCGCGATGCCACACGCGGCACAGAAAAAAAGTTTTTAAAAGTTAAAAAAACCCGGTTCCCGGCCAAAAAGCAGGCGGGAAAATGCCTGCCGTGCCTCAGGGCACCTACCAGAGGGGTTGTTTCTGGAGGTCCCCGGCCTCCCCCCTCCATCCCCCGTCCTCGGCTGCTCTGGTGGGACTCGCCGCAGGCTCGCAGCCAGCAAAAAGCCCAGTCTCGCCGGCCGCCGGCCGCCGCAATTAAAGCGCAAGCAAGCGGCACGGACGGCACAGGAAAAAACTTTTAAACTCTCCCCCCCCACCCATTCCCGGGGCAAAAAAAGCAGGCGGAAAAATGCCTGCTTGACTAAGGGCGCAGGGCACCTACCGGGAGGGGTGGTTTCTGGAGGGGGGGGTCCCCGCCTCCCCCCCCGTCCTGGGCAGCCGGACTCGCGAGTCGCCATCGCCATGCCATGCGGTGCGGGCGGGGGATCCAAAATGGGGCGGCGAACGCAATATTGTTTTTGAAATCGTGGTCCAAAAACACACAAGCACAACAGAAACACGCGCGAAAATTTATAAAACTGCCAGATTTTTCACAGTAGCAGTGGGTTTTTTCTTGCAACAAAATGTCTCTCCTCTCCTCCTCTGTCCTCCATTGATTTTATTTTATTTTATTTTATTTACACCTGCGCAGTGCGCAATGATGGGCTGGCCAAGTGGCCAGCCATGTGGGAGTGGACAACCATGCAAATTTCTGGAGCCAATGCATGGCCACTTGGCCATGGAGACTTCTGGGATGTGCCAAAAAGCCCCCTAAAACCTGCCCTAGCCCTAACCCTAACCCTTGACTCCGTACCCATACGTCACAGACTGTCTTCTTAGTGGGTCAGAGAGGCACCCAGAGGTGCAACCCACTAGCCCACCGTAACCTTACCCGTCACTAGCCTAACCCTAGCTCTTGCACTAAAGCCACCTTAAAGCCAGATCTACTTGCTTGCATTGCACTACACGCAGCAAGTACAATTCCCTTCTGTGTGAGACATGGTGGTGCCAGAGCCTTGTGAAGGGCGGGTATGACCCTATCACTCTCACACTGGTCTCACTGTCTGCACATTATGTTATGCAATATCCATATGGCTATTGCATAGCATTTTGCAGCAGCAGCAGGTGAGGAAGGGAGACCCCCATGTAGAGGGGTGTCTCTTGGAGCCTGCTTCCCCTTCCTAGTGGCAGGAGGCACCCACGGGTGCCTCCAGGAGCCCACTTTCCCTTTATAGCGGGCCAGAGGAGGCACCCACCCCACAGAGGTGCCTCCAGGAGCCCGCTACCCCCCCAAAAAAACCAGTACTAACGACAACGAAAAAACAAAGAAACGAACCGACTAATTTTTGCGAATTTTCGCGAAAACCGGAAACGACCCGAAATGGGACTGGCCCGACTAACGACAACTTGAAAAATTTTTTTTCAAGTCGTGCCCATCTCTACCATTGGTAACAAGAGGGGACTTGAGGGGAACCTAGAGGGGGACTTTCTCAAAAAAGACACAGTGGAACTGGAAAAGGTGCATGGAAGAATAAACCTTGCTGAGAGAAAATCAGCATGGCTTCTGTAAGGGTAAGTCTTGTTTGACAAATCTTTTAGAATTTTTTGAAAAGGTTGACAGGCATGTGGATTTGGGTGAACAGGTGGATATAGTCTATCTGGATTTTCAGAAGGCTTTTGACACAGTCCCTCACCAAAGGCAGCTGAGAAAATTGCACAGTCACGGGATAAAAGGGCAGGTCCTTTTATGGATTGAGAATTGGTTGAGATCCAGGAAACAAAGAGTAGGTGTCAATGGGAAATTTTCACAATGGAGAGAGGTGAAACGTGGTGTGCCCCAGGGCTCTGTCCTGGGACAGGTGCTTTTCAATCTGTTCATAAATGACCTGGAGACAGGGATAAACAGTGAGGTGGCCAAGTTTGCAGATGACACAAAACTTTTCCGTGGGGTAAAAACCAGAGAAGATTGTGAAGAGCTCCAGAAGGATCTCTCCAAAGTGGGACAATGGGCTGCAAAATGGCAAATGCATTTTAATGTAGCCAAATGTAAAGTAATGCACATTGGAGCAAAAAATCAAAACTTTATATATCAACTCATGGACTCTGAGTTATCCGTGACGGATCAGGAAAGAGATCTTTGTGTGTTGGTGGACAGCTCCATGAAGGTGTCTACCCAATGTGTCGCAGCAGTGAAGAACGGCTTTGAAAATTAAAACCAGGACCTTGAACCTTATCCGGAGGACAATGGGTAGCCAATGCAGGCGAGCCAGGACCGGAGTGATGTGCTCGAATCTACGAGCACCCACCACCAGACTGGCCGCCACATTCTGCACCCGCTGGAGCCTCCGGACAAGGGTCAAGGGCAACCCCACGTAGACAGCATTGCAATAGTCGATCCTCGAAATCACGAGGGCCTGCATGACTGTTCTCAGGGAGGACTCATCAAGGTACTGATGAGTACAAAACAATAGTAAGGCCGCACCTGGAGTATTGTGTACAATTCTGGTCACTGCATCTCAAGACAGACATAGTGGAACTGGAAAAGGTGCAAAAGAGAGCGGCTAAAATGATTACTGGGCTGGGGCAACTCCCTTATGAGGAAAGGCTAAAACATTTGGTGTTCTTTAGTCTAGAAAAAAGGCGCCTGAGGGGGGATATGATTGAGACGTACAAAATAATGCACGGCATGAGTAAAGTGGATAGAGGGAAGCTCTTCTCCCTCTCACAAAATACCAGAACTAGGGGGCATACAATCAAATTGTGGGCTGGGAGAGTAAGAACAGACAAAAGAAAATATTTTTTCACCCAACACATTGTTAGTCTGTGGAACTCCCTGCCAAAGGATGTGGTGATGGCATCTGGCCTGGATGCCTTCAAAAGGGGATTGGACAGATTCCTGGAGGAAAACTCCATCACAGGTTACAAACCATGAGGTGTAATCTTCGGGCTTAAAACCAGGGTATTTCAAGGGCCAGATGCTGGGGAGTGCTATCAGGAGACAGATATCTAGTCTCATGCGCTCCCAAATCCATCTTGTGGGGCCACTGTGAGATACAGGAAGCTGGACTAGATGGGCCGTTGGCCTGATCCAGCATTGCTCTTTTTATGTTCTTATGTTCTTATGAACTTTGACACCTTTAAAGGGCTATCTAACCTTCTGGGAGGTGGATGCATACGAATGAGCTGAAACTCTCTGTTATCATTGGTATTTGGAATAAGTGCCTCGGAGTTTGTGGGGAGATGGATAAATTTACTGGATTTTTTCTCATTTCTGCTGTTGAATTTTGTTTCTTATTCTGCTTTGTTTCATTTTATAATTAACAATTTTGTAAATTTTTTTGTTAAGAAACCAAATGAGAAACTAAATGAATCCCCTCCTCAGCCACAACAGCGAGAGTGCTGATGTGGCAGGGGATCCAAAAGCCTCCAGTCCACCACCCCTCTCTTCATCTTCAGAGTTAGGCTCTGTAGATCAAGATGGGGTAGCTGGCTGGAGGCTTTTTTAAATGTCCCGCCACTAGTGTTCTTGCTCAGATGGGGGGACATTTTAAAAAGCCTGCACCTGGCATCGGCTAGTGTAGTAACCTTTCTTTGTAGGTATGCTTTTTGGAGGAAGCTTCAGTGAGTGCACACTCTCCTGGCTGCTAACATGGCGTATCTGAAGGGAAGTGACCTTCTATTTTCCTCGACCTTTAGCCAAAGGTCTAAAGGGCACCTGCTTTCTATTAACAGCAATGTTTTCATAAATGCTCCAATGTGTATTTGTCAACAATAAATTAGAAAATAAAAATAAGGCTTCTGAGATGAACACGTCAGTCCTTTTGTCTGACTGTGTATGCTCAGCTGGCTGAGAAAACAGCATCTCTCTCTGAGTGTGTGTTTTTCCATTTTTTTCTGCAATCAAGATCAGTTTGGCTTTGAAACTTTTACCAACAAACTCCCACAGGCTAGAGGTGTTTTTAAAATCTCCCATCCCAACTGTGAGTGGAGACATTTGGGTGGGGATATTTTTTAAAAGGCTCAAGACCACCACCTGCATGGTGCTCTTGAGACTTTTTAAAATCTCCCCACTGGCTATTGGGGTGGGGATTTTAAAAAGTCTCAAGACCACCACAACCATGGTGCTCTTGAGCCTTTTTAAAAATCACCCGCGTGAACAGCCTCACTGTTGCAGGTGAGAAATTTAAAAAAGACTCCAGTTTGGAGCATTTAAATCACACAGCAGGGGGCTGAGAGGATAGCGCTAACTTCAGTGCTACCCTCTCAGCCTGCTGCTACGAGATTCCCTTCCCCAACAGAGCAGGAGGTTGAGCCCAGGTGCGTGGCAAGGCAGAACAGAGCAAGCAGCATTTCCGTTTTCGAATTTCCCGCTGTTTGCTCCATTCTCTTTTGCCACCCCACTTCACATCTGTGGATTTTTGACAGGGTGGGGGTGGGGTGATCCCCTGTCAAAAAGCCCCAGCTGGTAGGCAGGGGAGGGCTGAAATACAGAAAGAAACAAACAGCGGGGGGAAATCTGCTTCTTTCTGCCTCTCACCCATCCCCTGCCTCCCAGCTGGGACTTTTGATAAGTTGTGGAATGGGGGAGGGGCACCCCCTCACCACACCCAACATGTCACCCCCTCTCCACACCCATCTTTTTTGTCAAAAAGCCCCAGCTGGAACATGGGAAAGTGGGAAAATGCAGAAAGAAGTAGGCAGACAGAAAACACTGGTTCTTCCTGCCTTTCACCCATCCCCTGTCTCCTAGCTGGGGCTTTTTGACAGGTTGAGGTGTCACTATGAAAATGCACTAGTTAGGAGGAAGCGGGGGGGGGGGGAGACACAGGAGTAGGAAGAAGGCACTGGCAAATTCAGGCTGCATTTTAATTTACCGCTGCCCCCTTCCTTCTCCCATGCTCCCCTCTCCTCCAAGGTGGGGATTTTGTACAGGGTGGGCTGCAGACAGTGGGGTCTGACTCCACTGCCCACAGCCTTCCCTGTCCAAAACACTGCCCAGAAGGAGAGCATGGCAGGGGAGAAAGGAACAGTCGGGTGCGGAATTTACTGCTGCCTTGCTGCTCCATTCTTCCTAGCTGCTCACCTCCCAGCAGAGACTTTTTGTCAATTTCAGCTGTCAAAACTAGACATGGGCACGACTTGGCGAAATTCTCGTTTCCGTTTCCGTTACTCGTTTCCGTTACGCAACGGAAACGGTAACGACAATTACTCCCCCAGAACTCGAACTCGAACCGACAAAAGAAAAATTGGGTCTGATTTTTCGTTGTCGTTCCTGGCATCGCAGCGATCGCGCAATGCCAAGCGGCACAGAAAAAAAGTTTTAGAAATAAAAAAAACTCCGATTCGCGGCCAAAAAAGCAGGTGAAAATATGCCTGCCTGAGGGCACCTACCAAAGGGGTGGTTTCTGGGGGAGGGTCCCCACTCCAGCCTTCTCCCCCTCCTGTCCTGGGCTGCTGGTACGGGGCTGGGAGGGGGCATCCTTGGCGTCTCCATTTGCCATGCGGTGCGGGGGGATCCAAAATGGCGACCGCAATATTTTTTTTGAAATCGTGGTCCAAAAACCCACCAAAGCACCACAGAAACATGCGAAAATTAGCTATTTTAAATGCTTGAATTTTTACAGTAGCAGCAGTGGGTTTTTCTTGCAATAAAACGTCTCCATTGATTTTATTTTATTTTATTTTATTTTATTTTTTTACACCTGCGCACGCGCAATGATGGGCTGGCCATGGGATGGGACCATGCAAATTTTTGGAGCCATTCTACCAATCACATGGCCAGGTTTTGCTGAGACTTGCTGGTACCAGGCTGGGAGGGGGCATCCTCGGCGTCTCCATTTGCCATGCGGTGCGGGGGGATCCAAAATGGCGACCGCAATATTTTTTTTGAAATCATGGTCCAAAAACCCACCAAAGCACCACAGAAACATGCGAAAATTAGCTATTTTAAATGCTTGAATTTTTACAGTAGCAGCAGTGGGTTTTTCTTGCAATAAAACGTCTCCATTGATTTTATTTTATTTTATTTTTATTTTTTTACACCTGCGCACGCGCAATGATGGGCTGGCCATGGGATGGGACCATGCAAATTTTTGGAGCCATTCCACCAATCACATGGCCAGGTTTTGCTGAGACTTGCTGGTACCAGGCTGGGAGGGGGCATCCTCGGCGTCTCCATTTGCCATGCGGTGCGGGGGGATCCAAAATGCCAACCACAATATTTTTTTTGAAATCGTGGTCCAAAAACCCACCAAAGCACCACAGAAACATGCGAAAATTAGCTATTTTAAATGCTTGAATTTTTACAGTAGCAGCAGTGGGTTTTTCTTGCAATAAAACGTCTCCATTGATTTTATTTTATTTTATTTTATTTTTATTTTTTTACACCTGCGCACACGCAATGACGGGCTGGCCATGGGATGGGACCATGCAAATTTTTGGAGCCATTCCACCAATCACATGGCCAGGTTTTGCTGAGACTTGCTGGTACCAGGCTGGGAGGGGGCATCCTCGGCGTCTCCATTTGCCATGTGGTGCGGGGGGATCCAAAATGCCAACCACAATATTTTTTTTTGAAATCGTGGTCCAAAAACCCACCAAAGCACCACAGAAACATGCGAAAATTAGCTATTTTAAATGCTTGAATTTTTACAGTAGCAGCAGTGGGTTTTTCTTGCAATAAAACGTCTCCATTGATTTTATTTTATTTTATTTTATTTTATTTTTATTTTTTTCCCCCTCGCACGCGCAATGACGGGCTGGCCATGGGATGGGACCATGCAAATTTTTGGAGCCATTCCACCAATCGCATGGCCAGGTTTTGCTGAGACTTCTGGATATGCCAGAGAGGGCATAATAAACCCACCAACCCTAATCCTAATCCTAATCCTAACCCTAACCCATACGCCAGTACACTGTGTTCTTAGTGGGCCAGAGGCACCCAGAGGTACAGCGCACTAACCCACCCTAACCTTAACCGTTACCCTAAGCCTAGCCCTTACCCCCTAACCCCATTCTCTGGGAAGTCAAGTCGCGCTAAATTGCGGCAGTAATGACAAACGACAAACGACACAATGAAACAACAAATTTTTGAAAAATTTCACGAAAAACGGAAACGACCCGAAACGGACCCGTCCCGAAAAATGACAACTCGAAAAAATTTTTTTTTCTGTTCGTGTCCATCTGTAGTCAAAACCAGCTGGGAGGCAGTGGTGGCCAAGAACCAATCATAGAAACACCCAGCAGATCTTGCTGCTGAAGCAAGATCTGGTGGCAGCTCCCTGGTTCGGTTCCTCCCAAACCGAAAACATTGGTTCGGTTCGGTTCAGGACAACACGCTGTCTGCTATTTTGTTTCATTTCAAAATGGTTTGAAACCTTACAAAACGATGAAACAGTGTGTCTTTTTTCCTAAGGTTCCCATCCCTTGTGTGTGTGTGTGTGTGTGTGTGTGTGTGTGTGTGTGTGTGTGTGTGTGTGTATGCTTATTGTTTTTGGCTTTTATACTGCCTCTTGATGATGTAAGGTGCCTCTTTTACATTGTCTTTCAATGTAGTAAGCCTCCTTGGGTCCTTTTCAAAGAGAAAGGTGAGGTAAAAATTTTAAATAAATAAAATAACTTCCACAGTGTGCCTATAAATATATTATAATGGAAGAAAGCAGAAAGAAGGCCTCTTCAGGGTTTTTTATTTGCTTGTTTTTGGTCCTCTGAGAAATATGAATCAAACCTTCTCAACATTTTAAAGAAACAATTCAAATACTTTCATATCCCTTTCCTCTTTGTATTTTGCTGCTTGCTCAATTTTTCGTGGTGCTTTTATCCCAATGGCTTAATGTAAAGGAGGTGTAATGTGATTTCAATTGGACGGGGATGATATTTCATGAAAACTGGTATATGATCTCGAAGGAACAATTATGCCCTAAACAGAAATCTATCAATCAGGTAATAAAATGAAAGAAAACAAACATGGCTTGGAAAATTCACTCAATGCCAAGCTGAGATTGTGCCTCTCTGTAAGTAATCTAGTGGAACTTCATATACACATGGAGGAGGGGGAAACTCAGTGGTACTCTGTATTAAAATGTTCCTAAAAAATAATTCAGGTATCTTTGGCACAAAATCTGTGAGAAACTTATAAAGTTTATAAATGAAATTATTAAGGTCCTATTGCAGTTGCCACAATAGAAGTCAATTCAAATCTAAGCACATCAAGAGGAATTTGGGTTTATTTGTTTGCTTTTGTGACACACATGAGTGTTTTATTTCCCTCAGGGTAAAGTCCTGAAAAGGGTTTTTAAAAGGATCTGTACAGGCGTCCATTAGTCACACACTGGAACAAGAAAACTGCATTTTAATCTCTACTTTAATGCAAGTCCTGGCAGACAAACATCTCACATTAGTGTTGCAAGTGATACGAGCTGCCCATCAAGTTAAGTACCATTTTGCCATTATGTGAGCTGGCAACAAATGGCAGAAAGGGAATGCTAAAGGAGCTTGGGATGGAGGCAAGTGCCCCCTCAAAGAAAAAAAAAAGATATCTCAGGATAATCACCTGTTGTGTGTGTGTGTGTGTGTGTTGTGTTGTTACAGTCGTGACCGACCCTTCGTGACTCCACATTCGTGGAGTTTTCTTCGCAGGAATACTGGAGTGGTTTGCCAGTTCCTACTCCAGGCGCCTACAGCACCTAGTATTCCCTGGTACTCTCCCATCCAAGTACTAACCAGGGCTGAACCTGCTTAGCTTCCGAAATCAGGCGAGATCCGATGTACCTGTTGGCAGTTTTATAACTAAAAAGAGAGAACTAGCACAGTGCCTCTGGCCAAAGATTGTATACAGTAACCCCCACTTATCACAAGGGTTAGGATCCCAACCTGACCCGAAATAAGGGAAAATCCGCAATATGCGTATGGTGGGTCAGTTCGGGACTGGGGGACCTGTTCAGGGCCTCCTAGACTTACCGTCTCCTGGCACCTCCCCAAACGGGCCTCCAACAGGCTTCCCGGGCAGGTTGAAGGGACTCAGAAATGGTTTCTGGTGAACCAGTAGTGCCTTCAGAAAACCAGAAGTGACTTTCGGATTGCCATAGTCTACTTCTGGGGCCTCCTACAGGCCCAAGAAGCCCGTTGGAGGCCCATTCGGGGCAGCAACAGGCCTAGGGTAAGTGCAGGAGGCCTCAAACAGGCCCATGCAGCTTAACGCAAGAGGCCTTGCCTTTCTTATATTGCGGTCCCATTATTTATGACCACAGTATATGAACTGCGAAATGGTGGGGGACCACTGTACTCCACCAAGCCATTTGTGTCCTATCAGCTCTTTATACCACACCCCACAAGAGTTAGGGAACCTTCCTGCTTTGGAGCACACAAAATCAATAAATTGGAGGGTGTCCATGTGATGGATGCTTATGTAGTTCTGGCAGCATATTTAATAGACATGGGCTCGGAGCGGCAAAATTCTCATTTCCGTTTTCGGTTCTCGTTATCGTTACGTAATGGGTAACGGTAACGAGAATTACTCCGCTCCAGCTCGAACCCGAACCGAAAAAGAAAAATTGGGTCTGATTTTTCGTTGTTGTTCATGGCATCGCGGCGATCGCGCAATGCCAAGCAGCACAGAAAAAAAGTTTAAAAAAAAACCCAATTCCCGTCCAAAAAAGCAGGCGAAAATATCCCTGCCTCAGTGAGGGCACCTACCAGAGAGGGGTGGTTTTTTTGGGGGGGGATCCCCCGGCCTTCCCTCCCTCTCCTGTCCTGGGCTGCTGGTACCAGGCTGTGGGGGGGCATCTTCGTCATCTCCATTTCCCATGCGGTGGGGGGGATCCAAAATGGCGACCGCAATATTTATTTTTAAATCGTGGTCCAAAAACCCACCAAAGCACCACAGAAACATTTGAAAATTAGGTATTTTAAACGCCTGATTTTTTGTTAGTAGCAGCAGTGGGTTTTTCTTGCAATAAAACGTCTCAATTGATTTTATTTTATTTTTATTTTTATTTTTTTACACCTGCGCAATGATGGGCTGGCCATGGGATGGGACCATGCAAATTTTTGGAGCCATTCCACCAATCGCATGGTCAGGTTTTGACTGAGACTTCTGGATGTGCCAGAGGGCATAAAAAGCCCACTAACCCGAACCCTAACCCTAACCCTAACCCATACGCCAGTACACTGTCCTTCTTAGTGGGTCAGAGGCACCCAGAGGTGCAGCCCACTAACTCACCCTCACCCTAACCTTAACCGTAACCCTAAGCCTAGCCCTTACCCTAACCCCAACCCTAACCCAGATCCGTACACAAGTACACTTTCCTTCTTAGTGGGTCACAGGCACCCAGAGAGGTGCCTCCCACAGCCCACTATCCCCTACCCCTATCCCATTCACTAACCTGTACGTCAGTACACTAGTATGCTCCCCTTCTTAATGAGTCAGAGGCACCCAGAGAGAGAGGTGTCTCTGCCACTTACTCCCCACCCTAACGTAATGTATGGTACGCGGCGGCTTCGCGTTACGCTTCCCTTCCCTTCCCTTCTTAGTGGGTCAGACGTCAGAGGCACCGAGAGGGGTGCCTCCCAGAGCCCACTTACCCCAACCCTTACCCTAACCCTAACCCAAACGACAAATGACAAACGGAAATGACAAATTTTTGAAAATTATCGCGACAAATGGAAACGAGCTGAAACGGACCCGTCCCGACAATCGAAAACTCGACACGTCATTTTTTCTGGTCGTGCCCATCTCTAATATTTAATAGAGGAGTAGCTATGTTAATCACAGACTCATAGAAGACTAGGGATGGGGGGACAGGATGTGGACAAGATGGTTTCTTGAATCAAGCCCTGTGCCAGAGCAGGAAATCCTGACAGGAGGCCATCCAACAATTGCTAAAACACCCCCAGCACTGTAGAAACCACCACTCTATGAGGCAGTCCATCCCGTTGTCAAATGGATTGAGCTGTTAGGTGAGTCAAGACCTCCTTCCTGTGAATCATACCCATTATTTTCAGTCCTACCCTTTGCAGCTGGAGAAAGAATAATCCTTTTTAGAAGAATGCCAGCAAACTGGAGCAAGTTTAGAGGATGACAACAAGGATGATCAGGGGATTGAAAAACAAGCTCTCTGAGGAAAGACTGAAATATTTGGACATGCTTAGCCTGAGGGAAAGGAGTCTGAGGGGAGACAGAATAGCATTTGCCAAACTTAGAAGACTTTCAGGAGAGAGGCAGGAACTGTTCTCAATCATCTCAGAGTGCAGGACATGTAAACAACAGGCTCAATGTTGAATTGACACTGAATATCGGGATAAAACCATTCTTAACTGCTAGAGACATACGACAATGGGATCAACTATCTTGGGAAGTGGTGAGCACTTCAATGCTGGAGGCGTTCACGAAAGAATTGGACAACCAGATCTTTCAGATCTGCTTTGATCTGGATCCCTTCACTGAGCAAGGGGTTGGACTTGATGGCCTTATCGGCCCCTTCCAACTCAGTTCTTCTATGATTCAATAATTTTAAGTTCAAGGTTTGCTAAAATTAGAAATGCCTTCACAAACACAGCAGATAGAATCCCAAATTGCTGGCTTGCTTGTTTGTAAATGACTGTTGGGAGAAAGGCAAGCTGATCATATTAGCCAGTCCAAGTGCTTTGATTGCTTAGGTTGTCCTGCCTGGGTTTGTCTATATGCAGTTTATTTTTTTAGCAGCTTCTTGTCTTTAGCAAGCAAGATATTCCTTCCATTCATGAAAATAACTGTATATATGGAATTGGGCCAGTGCAGATGGATGCACATTCACACTTCCTTAATGTTCCAACATGATTCTCAGCTTAACCTCTCCTGTTAAATTAAGTTAAAAACAAATTTAGGAAAGTGTCTCTAGTGATAAAATACATTTGAATATGTGTTTCACACACACACACACACACATACATGTGCACGCATGCATGCTCACATACATGTGCACACACGCACACACACACACACACACATGCGCACGCGCGCGCACGCGCGCGCACACACACAATTTACTTTAATAAATAAAACTGCATATTTTACTATTAATTTAGTTATTGTTTATATTGTTTACTTGTGAATTTGCTGTTTAAAAATAGACTACTACAGAAGCAGCACAGAAAAAACAGTTAAGCAAGCAATGCGAAATGGACATGGCCCACTGATAGACTGATTTGGTTTTAAAAGAAGTTGAAAGACAGGAAGAAAATGACCAGCTGTGAAAGAGATTGTGTCTTTTGCTTCTACAAAAGCAAAGGAAATATGACCATTCCACAGATTCTGACCTCTTTTTACTATGTAGCTCTTTATCAGTGTAACGGTTTTTGCAGATAACAAGAATGGTAGGTAGGGAAATCAGAAAGGCAGGAGGGGCTTAAGGATTCCCTCAGAGTTTCATAAAACTGCTAGAACCCTTTTCAAAGGGTTTAGGAACCTTTAGGTTATATAAGAACCTGTAGGTACCTAAAGAAGAGCAAGAATGCTTGTGACTCTTTTTGATCAGTATTATTATTTTAAATAATGTACAAAATATCATTTCTCTTTCATTCTTTCTTTCTTTTTCCATCTCAATCTTAGGGGGGAAATGAAAACATAAAGTACAGTACAATAAAAGGAAGCAGAAAACCTCTGGAGGAAACAAACAAAAATCTTTCTATATACCTCCGAGGCAGCTGTGTCTATTTATGTTTGTTTACAAAGGTATTTTGCAAAGGCTTGGTTTTAAAAAGACAACTGAGCTGGATGCATGAATGACAAACTATGCTGT
Organism: Phrynocephalus guinanensis; assembly: GCA_037367245.1. Classification (NCBI taxonomy): domain Eukaryota; kingdom Metazoa; phylum Chordata; class Lepidosauria; order Squamata; family Agamidae; genus Phrynocephalus; species Phrynocephalus guinanensis. The sequence goes on from CM074748.1 coordinate 10,866,005, forward strand.
TATAAATTAGTTTGAAGAATACACTGATATATATAACAAAAGCAAAGTAAAAATAAAAATAAACGTACTGTGGGACCTTAAGGACAAACATCTTTTTCCCTGTGTGAGATTACAATTAGATATGGGCACAGACTGCACTGTGAACCAGGGGAAAATAAAAAAACACACAGCGTAGATTGGTTGTCAACCTGCTTCTTGGATCCTGTTTTGACAAAGCAAAATGAAGCACTGGGCTTCCCCCACCAGCAGCACTTCATTCTGCTTCAGCCAAATGGCATGCCCTCCCACCTCCATCCCACTCCCCGTTGCCTCCCTACCTGCTCCTGCCGCCACCACAGCCCAGAGGCAGCAGACTCAACTTCCTTCATTAGTGCCTTGTCTGCTGCCACCCCTGGGTCTCAAGGTTCTGAGTCAGGATCTGGATCATTGCTGGACACATGATCAGAGGCAGCTCTCCTGGGCTCTGGTAGGAGAGGTGGCCCTGGCGAGGAGGTGGAAAGGCTGCAGAGGGAGAAGCAGGTCGGGCCTTTCCCCCCAGGCACAAATGAGAAAAACAAAAGGGGTTCGTGGTGATTGTGTTTTCTATCGGTTTTCTGGTTAATGCCTATCTCTAATTACACTATCTGGACCATAGATTCATATGCACAGAGGAAATGTGATGGGGACCAAGTGGGATGGGGTAGATGGATCATGATTATATTGGCAATTAAAGTGGCAATGACTATGAATGCTACTGATGGATTTTCAAAGTATTGATTACATAGACCTCTTAAAGAAAGGTTTTGCCCTTCCTTCAAGGAGCTTTTCCATTTTCTCTCATAGCACTCTGAGACAAATTAAAAATGAAGCAGAAACTTAGGTGGCAATTGTGGGAATGTACTCCTCTGAACAAATTAGGCCTTAGCATTCAAAAAGGAACAAATGGGGTTCTATACTGGTAATTAGAGATGGGCACGAAACAAACAATTTTTCGTTTCCGGTTTTGTTTTTTCGTTTCATTACATAATGAAATGACAAATGAATTTTGTCTCTAAAATGAAACAAAACGAACAGAAACACCTGAAATTCTGTCGTCCGTTTCGTTTTCATTACGGCAATACATTGAACTGCTTTAAATGCTAAAAAAATCACAAAAAATTGAAATAAATGGTAACGAAACAGTAACGAAATGAACAAAAACAAAAATGATTTTTTGCAAAAATTCGCAAAAATGCAAACAAACAAAACAGACCCCCTAAACAACAAACGACAAACAAAACACAATTTTTTTGATTCGTGCCCATCTCTACTGGTAATTTGTTTAGAAAAGGCTATAGCTCTGTGTCAGAGTCACATACACAGGTTTAGATGTAGGGGATGCAAGTAACATGCCTAGGACTTTTAGGAACTTCTCCTGCATGGTGGTGGCAGCAGAGTCCAGGAATGCCCTGATTACTAATTCAGAATCTTGATAACCAGTGGTGGCACCACTGAAGAACCAACAACCAATTGGCTGAAATCCCAATCATCTCTGAGTCCAAAATGGTAAATTTTCCTCAAATCTGAAATGTCACACATCCTTGTGACTGAAACGGTGGAAACTCTGAGCCCAAAATTCCTGAATGTGGATGAAACTCTGTATCCCCTGAGCCAACTCCAAGAGCAACAGAGGCCGTTACTTCACGAGCCGCTCGCTTCGCGGCTAGCCTTCTTTTCTGTGCGAATCGATCGTTTCAGTCCGCACGCTCCTCCTTTTTGGCTGCGATGCCACCCCGACCACGCCCCCTTTACCGTGCTCCAAGCGGGGCGAGTGGGTCCCCTGGCTGCTGCCGGGAATCTTTTCGCTTCGCATCTTGCTTCGCTCCCAACGTCACGTGTGGTCTCGGTTTTTGGCTTTTATTTCAAGTTTTTTAAAAATATATTCAAAAATATTCAAACAGGGATATCGATGCATCGCTATATTGTTTCATCGCTTTGCGCTGTTACTTCCTCGCTCGAGTAGGGGCGGCGGCGGCGGCGGCGGCGGTGGCGGCGGGAGCAGGAGGAGCCACTGCCGCCTCGCCCGGCCAGAGCAGGGCACCCGGGGCAGGCAGCGTGCAAGCGGCGGAGGGCGGGCGGCTGTGCCATGTGGGGCTCCCCCCGAGTAGCAGCGGCGGCGGCGGGGGGGGCTGGCAATGATGCCAGGAAACAGTTGAAATCAGTAGAGCCATTGCAACTGACAGTCCAGCATCAGTGCATCGATACGCCATCGGTAGGAATTTTTTTAAAGGACGGATGGGAAATAACAAACGTTGAAAAGTGGCATGCGAATGCGAAGGGAGCACGTGAGGTTGTGCTCGAATCGGTCCTAAAACTGCAGCTCGTGAGTACTGAGAAACAGGGGCGGGAGCGAAGCGAGAACACGTGACCGCCACGTGACCGCCTCCGAATTCAAATCGAAGGCAATATCGCTGCGGAGCACCGCGCCTCGTGAAGTAAGGGCCAGAATCTATGGAGAAGGTGGCCCAATGTGCATAACATGTCTGTCATGAACTCAGGTGCTCATGGATAAATGTAGCACTGCTCAGCTCCAGAGGACAGGCTTTTTAATACTTCCCAGTCTGAGAAGAAATTTGTACTCTGGCAGATAAAAGTCTTCATCCTGACACACACCTGCATGCTGCCCTTACTTTAGAGCAGAACTTCACACTCCTGATTCGACCCTAATCCCATTCTTTTGCTTTACCACACCAGTTCACCAAATTGGCTTTTTTTCCCTGACTTGGGCTTTTATTATTACCTTTTCTTTTAAAGACCAAAGGGCCCCTCCCCTCCCTTAAAAAAAAACCCAATGACCACGGACCTTTATAAATAACTTCAGAAGCAGGTATAAATTAGTAATTGTTCTTGGCTGTTCTTCTTTGTAAACAGAGATTTTAATTATACAGGTCCATGGGCATCTTGTTTACTTCATAATTACAGCTAAATGGCATTTGTCCCAAATGGACCTCTTTCCTTTTGAAGAATTTAACAATGCATTCCCAATGACACATATATTTGTTTGGAGTCTACACAATAGACCAAATCCCACTTGTGCTTAATGGAGTATGGTTTGCCAGATTTTCTGGTCTGTGAGCCAAGACTCCACTCACCATTAATGACTAAAAGCTTAATCTCTGCTGTAAGGGAAAACATCCCATCCTGTTATTTTCCTTCCTTCCTTCCTTCCTTTTCATCATTCACTGCCTCATTCATTCCTCCATTCCTTCATGCTCATCATCTACTCCTTCTTTCCTAACTTCTCATCATCCTTCCTTCCTTCCTTCCTTCCTTCCTTCCTTCCTTCCTTCCTTCCTTCCTTCCTTCCTTCCTTCCTGGAAATACTTACATATAAGTACATAATGTGTCACATATTGACATGCTAAATTGGATACCTATCATGGAAGAGGAAATGGAAAATTATTTTGTGAATAAAAAGGGAACAGACAAATGGATTTTCCCCAAGTGGTACCTTTAGAAGTACACACCATTTTATAGTATGTGATAATGCATTTTATACTATGTATTAAGTTGTTCTTTAAATTCATAATTGAAAACATGGAATTAAAGTACAGATGCATCCAATTAGGTTGAGCCACAGGTTTGTTTATATCTAGGGCTTGACAAATCAATATGGCATAGAGCAGAGCTTGGAAAAGTAATGTTTGGACTATAGTGTGTTTTAAGTTTTTTTATACTACCATAAGCAATCAGGATGAATCTCAGAGGTGAACTGCAGAAATTTAAATAAGTTATTATAAGTGACTATGAGCCCTGCCACTTCCCCTACTCTCCAGGGTTGGTGAGTAGCCCATCCTCTGTCCTCACACCCATCACCTCCATGCAGTCCAGCTTAAGTTCAATTAGGTTTATAAGAAATGAAAAGAGAAAAAAAGAGTTTGTGCCACTCCTAGTTCCTGCCCCAGCAGTGAACAATACTTGCCCTTCCATCTTTCCCAGGTCAGTAAAATGAGTACCCAGCTTGCTGGGGTGGCAATGTGTAGCCTGCATAATTAAGTTGTAAACTGCCCAGAGAGTACTTAAGCACTATGGGGCAGTATTTAAGCAGAACACTTTGCTTTTTGCTTTTTCTTGGATTCCTTATGTCTTTTTTGCCTCCTGTATCATCTCTGGGTTGGCATGGGCCATCTTGTCCCAGCACAGGCTGAGGGTGCTGGTCACAGCATAAGGGCTAGGTATGACTGCAGAGTTTTGAGGGTGAACTGTCTTGCCCCTGGAAACACAGTGATTCACTAGGACCCAGGCCCAGATAATCTTATGGTAAGCATAGTATTATGGTAAACATAGTTACACTCAGGTTCCAGTATCTTCTCTGCACTGAAAGCCACCTTAATTTCTTCTTGGGTGTCTCCCTAAGCCACTTACCTTTACCCTTGTTGTGGTTTCTTCTGGCTCCCCCCTTGGCATCTTCCACCCCTACCACCTCTTGGGTCTGTGCCCACGACACTCTTCCAGGTAGCTATCATTAGTAGAAACCCTCTCCTCTGTCCCCAATCTAATGCTCTGATCTCATGGCCTACCTAGTTTCGTCCTTAGCTAGCTCTGAGCTTCTGGGTTGGGTGTCTCAGGTGAGAGTCATCAGCCAGCAAGAGGCACTTGTGGTGACCCTGTCATAGCGGTCTAGTGCACAACAATGTGCTTCTTAGTTTTCCTCTGTTTTGCAACTGAGATGTATACCAACTGTGTCATGCAAAACCAAACCAAAGCCAAACCAAAACCAAAAACTAATAAACGGACCTGTCTCACCCAGCATTGTGGTCGGTAGCACAATCCTGACTCTGAGACAAAAGAAGATGGTGTGGGCCATGTGAGGTTGCCAGCAGACACGCATCACATGATGCTCCTGGCGAATGCATCACACAGCAGTAGAACAACTGGGAACGCCAGGTGGGGCTTCCCTATAAAGGAGCCCCGCAGCTCCCTGGTCATCTCACTCTCACAGGAACAGGAGAAGTCACAGGGAAGAATCATCTTCTGACTCATCTACTAGTGAGTCTTCCTCTGATGAGGAGGAGAGGGACAGGGACTATTGGGGGGTGGGGGCGGAGACCCCAGGCCTACCATGATGGGCAACCTGTAAGAGGGCATCATATATAAAATCAAAAGGGCAAGAGCAAGAGACCCCCCCAAGCCCAAGATAGCCAGCTGCGCCCATCCTTTACAGATGATGAAGATTCCCCAGGCCTACACATAAGTGGAAGGGTGAGAAAGGCTATCCTCCAAAGGTTCTATGTAGATGTATTCACATTATTAAAGCCTGAGGAGGAGGGGGGGGAATGAAAGAAAGACATAAGACGAAAAAGCCAAAATGCCAGGCCACAGAAAGGAATTTCGAGAACTGGCTAGAGGGCTTTGCCGAATATGCAGGCATAATCCAGGCTGCCTACCCCGAGAGAGCGTGGCACCTGAACAACCATTACAAAAACGTACTGTGCAGAGTAGCAGGGGAGGCAGCCACCCTAGCCTATGATGAAAGCTTTAGAAAAGAGCATCTAAAAGCCCCCAAACCAGGTGGGATCTGCTAATCAATAAGCTCTGGCTATGGGAGTGGGGCCCCACATAAAAAGCCAGCAGGAAGGTGGGAGGACATCACGGTGGCACAAAAAGAGACCCCTCCAAAAGGTTATGCTTGGAGTTTCAGACAGGGAAATCTGCCAGGGCTGAATGTAAATTTAACCATGACTGTGATGCATGTTTTGGCCCCCACCCCAGGGCAGCGTGCCCCAAGCAAAAAGGTGCTCACCAACCATTTCAGCATTTGTCCCATCCCCGATACCCACTTCTACTGTACATGACCTACATACAGGCAGTAAAGATGAAGAACCTCTCAGTAGGGAAGAGTTCAAGCCCACAAACAAGGATGAATATATCAGAAGCTAAAATCCTGTTGCTTACTGTAGTAATTCACAACCAGAGTAAGCCTATGGAACCAGAGGGGCCTAGTGAATCAGCTTTTCTGTATGTTCCATTGATTCAATAGACAGTACCTACTATAGCAGTGCCTTACTACACTAAGCAGTAGAATTTCATTCAAGCTCTTCAAAGTGAAACACTTAAACTCATGGGCATTGATGGATAAACCTGAGATGTTCCACTTTCCCCCTTTTTGATTTAAATAAAATAAAGTTAGGTAAAATAATAATTATCCTGCTGTTCTGCCTATCTTGAATTAGCACACATTGAGAAACTCTAATTAAAAATCAGAGTGAAAATCAAATCTTCAATAGGCTCAAGCTGTGTATCCCTAGTTACCTTCACATTTTGAACTCAAAGAGTACCTTTCAACACCAAGTATCTCAGAAAGAGTGTCATCTCCCCGGCACTGCTCATTTTGCAAAAGTATTGCTACTTCTCCATCTCTGCTTCCTGTGCCCATCATTATCCATGCTCACTTTTATCCCTTTCACTCAAGCTTTGGTATTATTTACCTGTTCTATTGTCAACTGTCTTGTTGCACCACTGTGCTGCTTTCTCATTCCCTCAGCCCTGACACCCCATCGAAATATTTCCCCAACAAGCCTTTCCCAGAGGTTGCCTTTTGGCATCTCTGGTCCAGTATGCCATTCCTGTGGTGTCTTATTCTTTTCCCCTTTCAGAAAATGCTTTTGTGTTTCTCATGCTCCTTTACGAAGCGGCGTCCACTCTAGTCTTGAGGTGCCTTTTGTGCCTCCCACCACTGGCCCTGACTTGTGTGCCTTTGATTGAAAGGCAGCTCCACATGAAGCAGTCAACAAAATAGATTCAAGCTGCGCATTGGCGTGGTGAGAGCAGGTAGGCCAAATCCATCACATCTATTGTCATGACAGCTGAGATGGGAAGGGGGAAAAAGAGAACTCTTCTTATTTATGTTTTTGAGTTTGCTGTGTTGTGATTGTGAGATTGAGGTCAATCTGAGTGAATGCCTGATGGGCAGTGAATCAAAAACTTTCCTTAAGTCTATGAAGAAGCTAAAATGGGGCATAAACGGCCTTGCGGGTCTTTTCTGCCACTTTATCTAGAGTGGAGATGCTGCTCCTCTTTCCCCAAAACTGAGCCAAAATGGAGAAGCATGTAAAATTCAACCACTTCCTTTAAGAGGCAGTTCTGGAATCTCAAGAAATGGGATGCAAAGATTTCCCCCTGTCCGCACATGGCGGAAATATGAAATTGCCTGTCTGAGTCATTCTAGCTGGCATTTTGTCAGACTAGGTGATCTGTTTGCACATGTGCAATATCTGAGTAAGAATTGCATCATATGCTGCCATATAGGGAAGCAAGTAACGTGTATCAGTGTTAGGGTGTATCATGGAGCAGCAGTGTGTCACTTTGTCAGATCAGCATTTTGGATTACTTGACTGTGCAATTATGATATAGATATAGGATGGAATATACCTGGCTGGAAAACAGTACATGTGAAAGGGATCTGGGGGTCTTGGTGGACGACAAATTGGGCCCCCTCCAGTGTGATGTGGTGGCCAGGAAAGCCAATGTGATTCTTGGTTGCATCAATAGAACCTTAGTGTCTAGATCTAGGGAAGTGATAGTACCACTCTATTCTGCTCTGGTCAATCCCCACCTGGAGTACTGTGTTCAATTCTGCATGCCTCAATTTAAAAAGGATATTGACAACCTCGAGTGGGTACAGAGGAGGGCAACCAGGATGATTGAGAGTCTGGAAGAAATTTCTTACGAGGAACAGCTTAGGGAACAGGGAATGTTTACCTTTCAAAAAGAAGACTGAGAGGGGATATGATAGGTATGTTTAAATATTCGAAAGGATGTCATATTGAAGAGGCAACAAGTTTGTTTTCCATAGCTTCAGAGATTAGGACTCAGGGCAGTGGTTTCAAACTACAGGAAAAGACATTCCATTTGAACATTAGGAAGAACATCATGATGCTTAGAGCTGTTCAGCAGTGGAATATGCTGCCACGGAGGGTGGTGGAGTCTCCTTCTTTGGAGGTTTTTAAGCAGAGGCTGGATGGCCATCTATCATGAGTCCTACGATGGGGGTTCCTACATGACGGGGTTGGACTGGATGGCCCTTGAGGTCTCCTCCAACTTTATGATTCTATGATTCTATGATTCTATGATATTTGCCTGCGGATTCTGAAGTGGTGCTCATATGTATGCATATTTTGTAAATACAGCTCTGGTGGTAAAGGCAAAATGTCTGAGTCTTGTGTTGTTGTTTTTACGTCTTCACTGCTCCTGGTTATGGAAGTTCTAACCAGCCTCCAGAAACAGCTATTAATGGCCCGCACACTCTGACACCTCCATTAAAAGCAACGGCAACATAAGAACATAATAAGAGCCATGCTGGATCAGGCCAAAGGCCCATCTAGTCCAGCTTCCTGTATCTCACAGTGGCCCCACCAGATGCGATTGGGAGCGCATGAGACAAGATATCTGTCTCCTGATACCACTCCCCTGCATCTGGCCCTTGAAGTACCCTGGTTTTAAGACTGGATATTACACATCTCCATCATGGTTTGTAACATGTGATTGACTTTTCCTCCAGGAATCTGTCCAATCCCCTTTTGAAGGCATCCAGGCCAGATGCCATCACCACATCCTGTGGCAGGGAGTTCCATAGACTAACAATGCTGGGTGAAAAAATATTTTCTTTTGTCTGTTCTTACTCTCCCAGCCCTCAATTTGAGTGGATGTCCCCTAGTTCTGGTATTTTGTGAGAGGGAGAAGAGCTTCCCTCTATCCACTTTACTCATGCCCTGCATTATTTTGTACGTCTCAATCATATTCCCCCCTCAGGTGCCTTTTTTCCAGACTAAAGAGCCCCAAATGTTTTAGCCTTTCCTCATAAGGGAGGTGCCCCAGCCCAGTAATCATTTTAGTCGCTCTCTTCTGCACCTTTTCCAGTTCCACTATGTCTTTTTTGAGATGCGGTGACCAGAATTGTACACAATACTCCAGGTGTGGCCTTACTTACAATCATTCATAGTTGACTTTGGAGGCAAGTCACGTGGGCATTTCTGATGGGATTTACATATTAAAACTATGTGTAATATATGCATCCTCTTACAAAGATAGGATATTTGGTCCATGGCATGAGACCAAAATGACTTCAACAATTTTTTTAAATGGCATGGTTAAGTGGTTCTGGGCCACATTCCTTTCCCTAATTTATATAACTCAGAAAAAGACTTGCCAGCTAGGAGAGTGATTTAGGGGAGTGATCATGTGTAGCCATTCCAAAATACATTCTTGAAAGGAAAACAGTAGCTACACGTGAGGCTAAATGATGGCTTATACCAGGTACATTGCCCTGACTTGTGAAATAATTTATGATTGACTAGAAGATACTAGACCATGGGTCTAGTACAGGGGTCCTCAAAGTTTTCAAAAGAGGTAGCGGGCCGGGAAGACTCTCCACCCTCAACCTAAGGCACCACTGGGGGATGCGACCACAGTAGGGTCCTGAATCCGGCCCAGGGGACCAATTCGATGCCCCCCCTCCTACCCCCTCCACTGCCAGCAAGCTGATCATCTAGGCGGTAGTTGGGGTGGCAGTTCAAGAATAGTGACTATGCCACTATTTTGAACTCCCTCAGCAATAGAAGCAGCCCAGGATCTGGCTTGCTCGCAAAAGGGGGGGTAGGTGGGGGGGGTTGCAATTGGTCCCAGGGGCCGGATTCGACCTTGGGGTCCCTGCATCCCCCCACCTTAGGTTGAGGACCCCTGGTCTAGTATATAGAAGGGTCTAGAAGGGGACTGAAAGAGGTAACTTAGGGTTGGGAAGACTCTCCATCTGTAATATGCTTCCTTCAGAAGAGAAAAACAATGAGCAGCTTTCGGTACTGCATGGCAGCTCTCAGACTCAGCTTTTTCTTAGGTCAAGAATATATTCAATTCTCTTCTTCAGACTCTCCCCCCTTCCCTTTTTACCTTTCAGGCTACTTCCTATGGAAGCCGGTACTTCCTGTGATGGTTGGTGTTTCATGTTGCTCTTCTCTTTTGCTCTTTCTCATTCTGTTGTGTCTTGAAGGCACAGAATATCTTTGGTTCTGATCAAAAGCAACTACAAACAGAAACAGTTTTTTTAAAGGAGAAATACACTTTTCAACCCAGAGAACTTTTACCACATGTAACAACAAGCTGTTTCTACATATTAAAACAAGGCATGTGAGAGATACACATCGGACAAAATATTATTGGTTACTCCTGATCTATTAAGTGTGGTGGCATAAACCACAGTGCCAAGTAGTTGCAATGTTAACCACTGCCTTTATTATGCCTTTATTCTTCACTCTCTGCCAAATTATACAATCAGCATGCCATGAAGAACATTTCTGGCAATTCAACCTCCCTGGTGGAAAGCATCAATTTCAAGAAACAGAGAGGGCAGTCTCACGTCATCTAAAAGCTGTTTCCCCCCCCCCCCCAGCAATCAAAGGCACCTCTTTTAAATGTGGCCTCACGGGCAGCTGGCTTTTCTGAAAATAAACTTCGGACATGCACCCCCCCCTCCAAGCGCAGCTTCCCGGAACCACCTCTGGGGCTTCTCCCCCTTTTTTGCTACTGTTAGGAAGGCACTTTTTCAAACAAAGCAGGGAAGGTGGGAACTGCGAAAGCTGCAAATGAGAGGGGAAAGGAGGGAGGGGGGAGTGTGATGTGTGTGTCTGAGACAGCAGTTGCTCGGGCAGCCCAAGCTGAAACTGCTGAAACCAAGGATGCTGCTGCTGCTGCAGCAGCAACAGCTTCTTCTTTTCCAGTGACTCTCACCTTCCTGTTTTTCCTTTCTTCCTTCCACCCTTTCCCTCCCTCTCACTCTTTGCTCCCACCCCCTTTTGAGAGCCCACAGCGCTGCTCCAGCCCCAAGAAACCTAGCCATGTCCCTGGAAGAGAGAGAGAGAGAGAGAGAGAGAGAGAGAGAGAGAGAGAGAGAGAGAGAGAGAGAGAGAGAGAGAGAGAGAGAGAGAGAGAGAGAGACCCTCACACAGGCGCACACACACCCTAGCCCTGCTCTGCCATCACGAGAACTTCAAAAATGCTATTTAGGTCATGTGATTATGTCAGACAGGAAGGTGCTTTTTCTTAAAAAAAAACTGCATGGGATAGACCTCATACTATATCTTGAATCATAGAACAGTGAAGTTGGAAGGGGCCTATAAGGCTGGCAAGGCCAACTCCCCACTCCATGCAGGAATACAAATTGAACACAATCTGCCAGGTGGTGGTTCCAAACTTCATCTCTGAGTGCAGGATGCACAACAATGGGCTCAAGCTAAGAGAACCCAGCATTCACCTGAATATGAGGAAAATACTTCTCAACTATTAGAGCAGTACAGCAAGGGAACCAATTACCTCAAGATGTGGTGAGTGCTCCAACACAGGAGGCATTCAAGAGAAATTTGGACTACCGCCTCTCATATATCCTTTGATTTGTATTCCTGCATTGAGCAACGGGTTGGACTTGATGACCTTATGGGTTCCTTCCAAGGTCACTATTCTATGATTCTATCTTCTTTAAGTGCCATGCTCTCGTAGAAGGTTGGCTATCAGTAGCATAATCTTTTTTTAAATCTAAAACTCTTCTAAATAGAGAAATTATGCCCACTGCGATCCATTGGCTTAAATTCTTAAGCTAGTATGTTCTTTTATACGCTGGGTCACACTTCCCATCTATTTTTCCTTGAAGGATAACCTGAAGTTGATGGTATTTGTTATTGGCATTAGGATGCTATGATTATGTGAATCTATGAAATCATGTGTATTACTTTTTCTATCTTTGACACTGATTAGGCAGTTTTCTGGACACCAGGCTTTAAGAAAGATGCTGACAAACTGGAACAAGTTCAGCAAGGGGTTGGTCTCAATTATTCTCTGATCATCAATTTGCCTTTGTGATTTTTGGCACTGCACTTCTTTATTATTATTGGTTTATTTAAAATATTGATACCCTGCCTTTCTCAAGAGGATGCAACATTAAACCATACACTATTAAAACACACACAACAAGACAAGACAGCAGTCCCATTTTTGGAGATAACTCCTAGGCAGCCAACTGATGAGAAAATGTCTTCCTAAAGAGAGATTCAGCATAGCCTTCGTGGGGAGTATTCGGTAAGTCATGCTATTGTAAATAAACAATAGGATCCAAAGCTTGGAAACCAGCCTCCCAATATATAGAACATTGATTTCGTTAAAGCTGTAGATTATGTTTCCCACATATTCAGATAAATTTCACCAGAGTGGAGCAGGGTGGAGTCTATGGAGGGATTTGCAGTTTGCAAATGGTTCTTGGATCCACTGCAGATCCCCATTCTTGATTTCTGAGAAATGTTACAGAAAATATTTGCGACCCCTCACATGAAACTCTTTTGATTTTAAATCTAAGTGGATTCCTCTCTCACTTAGAACATTGCTTCCAAAAAGTGGATGGTAGATGCTGTTGGGCCATTTAAACTCAGCAGCTTGCATTCGCCTTGCTGTTACTGGATGATTCCCCTATTCACAAGTGTTGAAATTTACCAGAATTTCGGTTAAATGTAGTGGCTGTATTGAGAACTGTCCAGGGGCTATCTGAAAGCTTTGCAAAATGTTTGCTCCAGCTGGATCGAAATAACCAGGCTGAAAATGAAATTGGATTCTTGGCATGGAATGAAGGAGAGTGTGACATGGCTCGAGGCCTTACTAAAGGTTCACATGCCAAAAAGCAAAACAAAAGAGTGGACTAGTCAACAGGAATGTTGTATGGCAACAGGAGAAGCTATCTCAACATGCCTTTACACAAGGCAGAGAATGGCAGGGTTAGTAACACAGCTGACTCTAACTCCCAAACAGCGTCCAAAATAGTCAGAAAAAGGAATTGACGTTAGGGCACACCAATCTAAATGAATATTCTCATTCCTCTCCTACCAGAGGCTGGACCTCATGCATAGTCTGACCTTGGATACCTCAGGCACTATCCAAACAACATTCACAAAAGTAATGTATTTGTGGAAGGATTGGTAAAAGCATCTCTTGGGTTCTACCTGTTCAGAATTGGAATTAAGATTTGCCAGAGCTCTTCAAGACAAGAAATACATTAGCTATCTAACACGATGCAAAATGTGGCTCAATTCCTTGATCCAGACGAGATACAGCCTTAATGTGTATCTGCCCTGACAGGATCTAATCTCCCATCAGGCCTTGTAAAAACAATACCCAAGAAGAGGCTGGTATTTGTTTCCATCTTCTACACAAATCTTTTTCATGCTTGCCTCTCTCCCTCCCACGTACACATCTCTGCCTACACTCTTCTTCCTTGACTGATTTTTGGCACCACATTGTGTCAATACATAATGCTCTCAAGTTGCCCAAAATTTTGACAGTTATGAGCAGAACAATTTGTGCAAAGTAAGTGTTATTCAGAAATGAATCTCAAATCTGGATGATTCAGAAGAAAATATTTATTCATTCAATATTTCTTCAGTACTGAGTCAACCGAGTATACCTGTTTTGCACTGGTATGTGAAGTGACACACAAATATTATTTATTCCTAGATGCTTTCTCTCAGAGGGGAAAATGATTTCTTCCCCCATCAGGATGAATGAAATACCCCTAAATTAAATAATAGTGCCAGGTGATAAATATCACCCATATTTTTTAGGCGAACATATTTTTAAGTAAACAAGTGATACGTAGGGTTGACAGATGGTTTTCCATTCATCGCTATGTAACATTTCTATACCCAAAGTTGTCCACCTAATTGTGGGACACAGAATATTTACCAACCTCAGTCTGTTAAAACACCTGTGAAGCAGGCTGCTCATCTCCAAATGTCATACAATAGGAATAGGCAATACCCTTAATGGTTGTTTCTTTCCTATGTAGGCAGAAGGAAGCGGTCCTTTTCTGGCATGAGATTAACATCATCAACTGGTTACTAACAGGTAGTATGCATATCTACAGATGGTCTGTTTACATATTTACTTCAATGTTTATCCTGCTATTCCCTTGAATTAAGGAAAATTTTGAGTTGAGGCTGGAAACAGGCACATAATTAAAGGTGAAAAATCTTTTGAATGTGTTTTTATGCATACACATCCAAACAGATAGAAAAGGGGAGAACTGTAAATCTGACTAGAAATGACAATCTACTTCTACTGGCTTTTAGTGCTATGTTCTGTGTCTTGTTGCTGGGTTTTTATGAGCCTCTCATGTGATATCGGTAGATTGCAGTGATGCAGTGTTCAACCGTTATTTCTAGGTCACATAGGTCAATACAACTAGTACTGTTACATGGCCAATAAGTATGGGAATGATGAGGGCAAGAAGAAATGGAAGGAACAGTACTCACACATAGAGGGCCTTTTTACACGACCCCTAAGATCCGCTGGCCACTTAAATTCGGACCAGAGATCTTAGGGGTTCGTCGCTCTTCCTCTGTCTTCCTCTGTCCCCACCCCCCTCCGCACTTCCTGGTTGTTGGCTGCCTGAGGGAGGGAGAAAAAAGAAAGAAAAGAATGCCGTCTTACCTCCGTTTTGTTCCAGGCAGCATTCGGATCTCTTAAAGGGGCGGGGCGCAAAAAAAGAACAAACAGAAGCCAGGAGAGCCCCGCACTCACTATCCTTACACCAGATCAAATATTTGTCACCATCAAAGACCAGGTACAAGAAAACTGCTGTTTGGTCTTGCTAAAGTGGGCGGGGTCGCACTTAATTGTCTGCAAACTCTGGAGCTGGTGGGTAAACATTTTTAAGGTCCGGACCTTGCAGCCATTTGCGGCGGAGCTTAGGGGTCGTGTATAAACGCCCAGAGATAGGTCGATCCAGTCTGTGGCCATTTCTCAAGATTTATTCATGATCCCTTTTTGTCTCATGTTTGTGTCTACCTGTGTAAAACTGGTGTGAAAATCTGCATTTGAATACTTAACGGAGTATGCATTTCTGCCTGGATTCAACCTGGAACAGTTTTTGTCTATTTCATAAAAAATGCACAACATGCATTTTAATTGGACAAAATGCATCTTATCCCAGAGTATATGTTTTGTTTGCATTTTAAGCGTATTTTGAAATGGGAAGTGTGTTTTAAAATTCAGAATGCATAATCTTAAGGATAACTACTTTCTAAAGTGCATATGCATCCAGAAAGTGTCCGTCAGACCAGCCCACTTACAAAAATGCAGGCGAAAGAGACGTATGCTTTGACATTGTCAACACAAGACCAAAATCACGTACATAAAAGAAATGGGGGACAGACTTCTTGTAAATTTCTTAGAATGCTTATAAAATGAATCAAGTAGTTTCATCCCAACACAAACCCAGATTTTCAGATGCTTTTTTCGAGCCTTCTGGATTCAGTGGGGAGGTTTAGGGACAGGTTCTTAAACTGAAATGTCTACTCGTCTTCCTCCACCAGTAGAAGAGAGGCCCTCCAGACAGAACCACCCTCTGCTTCACCAGTAGGAATGTGTATGCTTGAGACAGTTCTCTGATCTTTTGCTTCCAGCTTTTTCTTAGGCTGTGCACACTGCACACACAGTGCCATTGCTGAAAAAAACAAAAGAGGACTATGTGCAGAAGAAACAGGGGCATCTACTTGCTCCCTTTCTTGGAGGTGAATTGCCCTGTTTCCCTTTAGAATTAATGCAGACTGACATGAGCATTACAATTCAGATCATCAGCCAGAAAATTTAAAAAGACAGCTTTTCTGAAAAACCAACCACCAGTATTTTTAGAATAACTCAGGGAAAAATAGGAAGATGAAAGTACTAAGAACCCTCAAGTGTAGCATTAACCTCCATTTTACAAGGACTAAAAGAGAAAATTTTGCTACAAGTGAGCATGGCAAGAAAGAAAGAAAGAAAGAAAGAAAGAAAAAGAAAGAAAGAAAGAAAGAAAGAAAGAAAGAAAGAAAGAAAGAAAGAAAGAAAGAAAGAAAGAAAGAAAGAAAGAAAGAAAAAAAAGAAAAGAAAAAAGAAAAGAAAAGAAAAGAAAAAAAAGAAAAAAAAAAAGAAGCTGGATGTAAAATTTAGGCTATATAATGTTGAGAAACACTGTATTCCTGTGTTGAGGACTGGGCTTATTATGCAATTAACCTTAGAATAAAGATGCAAGACATTCACAGTAACTCAAATTTAACAAACAAAAACCTGTTTCCTCTTCAATATGACATCCTTTCAAATATTTAAACATAGCTATCATATCCCTCCTCAGCCTTCTATGGGCAATAAGAATATGTGGCCAGACAATATGTGGACATGACAGGAGTTGGAAAAAACAGGACAAGTCCATTAAGCTGTGCACCAGTATATTGTGATTGATGCAGAAAAAAACCCATAACATTTGAAAAGTCATGGAAGATGTCCGGGCCAGGTAAGTTAACAGTGAGTTCCAAAAAGTAGTTTGCAAACACAAGTCAGAAGTATAGCTTTCAAACCCCACCCCTTGTAGTCACTGGTTGGATTATTTCTGGCAGATCTTTATTTGGTGAATTTGGAATTTTTTGGTGGTCTAATAAAAGTACATGCTACCCTTAGATTTGCATTGCATAAGGACTATACAGCTTTGTTTGGGTTTTTAAAATATTGGTCTCAATTATTCCCCAGACAAATCCATGGATTTTGTGTGTGTGTTCTTTTACATTTCCCTTTACTTGTTTTTAAATGAGTTCTGCAGACAGCACATCATGAATCTTCAAGTCAGCGGTCAACCTGTTATTCTACCGCTAATGTGATATGTCTTCACCATGTCTATTTATTATAAATCATAAATGCCAGTAAAGGGCAAGTCACTGCGATAATTATTCAGTCTGATAAGAGAAATCAAGCCTTGGAACACTTGCAAATGAATGGCAGAAGACTGCATTTACTTGTTGAAATCTGCCATCCACACTATTTCAGATGACTCTTTTAAATAAGCCTTTGTTTTTGATCTGGAGATATTGCAAGAGATCCTACTCCAAAATGGTGCTTTTTGAGCACTTCGTGTAGATCATTGGCTCTAAAATTCATGGCCTTCTAGGCAAACAGTGATGAAATATCTGTGTGAAATATAAAGAGGTCATCAGTGACATGTAGTGAAAGATCAAGAAAGAAATGTGTACTAATGTTTAATCTTATCACTCCTTCTAATACTGAAACAGGGCAGGCTATGCCAATAGCATTATAACCAGAACACCACAATCTGTGAACATCAGGGAGAAATTTGTTACTTCATGCCACATTAAAATGGGAGCAATAAAATGCAGACAAAAAGCCCCATCTCCCCACAAAACAAGGCAAAGAACTGCCCATCAGAGAAGGAAAATGCTCTGAGGGAACATGAAATGTAGTTAAAAGGGGAAATAACAGAGTTTGGAAATAGCATGTCAACTTAAAAAATTCTGTTAATGTTTGCAGTTAACAGGTGGACAACCAAACAAATTCATCCAAAAATAAGTTTTGAAAGTAAAAAAATAATAATGCTAATTGGGAAAAAAATAAATACATCAATGTGTTTATCCTACTATATGGTGCAAAGGTCCTGATTTGTATGATTATTGCTGAGGTCAAATTTTAAAAATGGTGATTTGTTTTGATTCAACAAATTGAAGAATTTCCAATGTGGAATCAATGAATTGATTTGTCTCCCCTTTAAAATGCATTTTAAAAAAACTGATGCTGCTTAAATGTGTAGTGAAACAGCTCAATCTCAAAAGAAAAGAAGTCTAGTTGCCATGAGTCAACTTCCAGATAAACACCACCAGGATGACTGGGAATCTCCACAGACTTCACAAGACCATAAAGCTGGCTATAGAATTCTGGGTGTTGTAGTTGAAGCACAGGTACATACAGCCTTTCCCCATAACCTGGTTCTACTTTTGGGACATCGACAGCATCTGGCACATCAATCTTAGAATACTTAAAGAAAATGGAGGGAGTGAGAAAAAGAACCATCTCAGATATTTCTATCCCAACCATTTCTGAGAAACGTTTTCATAGCGCTTAAGCTATGAAGTCTCCTTCTTTGGAGGTTTTTAAACAGAGGCTGGATGGCCAACTGTCTGAAATATTGTGATGGAGGTTCCTGTATGGCAGGGGGTTGGACTAGATGGCCCTTGAGGTATCTTCCAACTCTATGATTCTATGATTCTATGATTCTAAGCGCAAGCTGAGCTCTGTACACAATCACACTAGAGTCCTATGCGGACTGATTTGCACCTCCAGCAACTGAGACTGTCACCCTGAAACAGATAGCTTTGCATCTCTCGTTGGTAGTTGCAGACAGATGAAACCAAATAAACAGGGCTAAATTTCTAAAGGAGAGGAAAGCAGTAATTGACCTTCTCTGTTCCACTGTTTGACAAATTAAAGGAAAAGGTACGGAGTAATTTTCCATTTTCCTTTGTAGGTAGCACTTATTTGTGTTCTTTTCTTGGTGCATCACAGTACACTTGCTTTCCTAGTTCCAGTAATTCACGTGGCTGTTGGCGCTTATCGTTAATTACAGGAAATAATTGGGACTAGCAATTTGGAATTGAAAGTAATACAAAAGAATGAGCATTTCTGTTGTTTTCAAAGAGGCTATGCTGATCACCAGGAGATGTGCTCGGCTAAATCAGTGGTAGGCACAGTTCAGCTGTAAGCTTTGAAATCTTCCTTGCTTTCAGCAATTCTACATATTTGGTAACATGCTGTAGTTCTAATGACTGGATTGTCACTTCAGAAGTCTCTGTTAAAACGAACAGCACCACAGAGAGGGGAAATCATTCAACAGAATGTTCTGCAACTGAGCTCCCAAAACACATCCCTGTCCTGTGACCAGAAATCCTGAGATAAACAGTGCCCTCATTATGAAATGAGAGTGCAAACACAAATATGCAAATGTGGTTGCTTGAATAATTTCATTTTCTGTCATTTCATGCAGAGGTTCGATAGCAACTTTTTCTTCTCTAGATTTTCGTGACACAATCTTTGGAACTTGAATCCACACTTCTGAAAACATATTGCAAGGGTACAGATAGAGAATGGATGGTTCCAATGGTATTTAAAGATATATTGTCTCTGAGGAAGGTATATACAATACACAATGGAAGCTGTTAACTCCAATTTCATAGACGAGATGAATCCACTCTTGGTTTTAGTTGGAAATTTGCAGGAGCTATGCAAGGTGCTTCTGAACCATGTCCCCAAAATAGATTGCAAAGCTTGGAGAACTCCCTTATAGTGTTCAGAGTAGACTCACCATTCTGCTAAATTGTATTACCATAGCCAGTGGTCATTGCTATCTACTCTGTAATGAAATTTAAACCCAGATATAGGCTTGGTGTGATCAGAATTGTCTACTTTTGTTGAGAACTATGAACTCTAAAGTTTGGTTGGAAATGTTCCCATATAATAGTGCTTCTTAATTTATTAGTCTTAGAGATCTCAAAATGGCAGCTACTTTGCTCTGAACTTTACACTAGACCTTGTTTCTTTTGTTGGGCTAAAATAAACCCCAAAGCACTGAGCAGTTCAATTACTCACTAGCCAAAATCCTACTATGTAAAGGTACACCCATGCATCTTATGACATCATCAACTGTAGGCTTTTGTCATCCATTCTTTTCTTTTATTTTTTTATATTCCACACACCTCCCAAGTTCTGAAAGTCCCTTTTAACCTGGATATGCCTTTAGGAGCCTGGAGTTGGCGGGGTGGGTGGGTGGGCGGGTGGGACGCAATGTCTGAGCATTGCCACTGAGAGTCCTGTCATAAGGGTCAGGAATGCCAGTGGTGATTTTTGGCCTTAAAGGCTCTCTCCTCCTCCTGAGTTTTCCAAAGTATTCCTCAACTCAAAAGGAATCTTGAGGAACCCTTGCAACCTGCAGGGACAGTGGGTATGGAATAGGACATTTTTGAAGAGCAATGAAACCCTGCAACTGTTTACACAATCCTTTGGTACAGGCATAAATTTACTCGACAGGATTTCAGCCACTAGAAGTTTTTACAAACATAATTTTGTTTGATACATGGTAAAAGTCAGACCATTGTTATGAAAATGATCCCCTAAAAGATGCTGGGATTAAGTGAAGAGAGAAGAGAAGAGAAAAGAAAACATTCCAAAATATATGCAGCTCTCAGCTCTACCCCAAAAAGAAAGGAAATACCATTAATCATGCACAATAGAGATGGGCACGAATAAAAAAATTGAATTTCGTTTGTCGTTTGTCGTTTGGAGGGTCCGTTTCGGTTCGTTTCCGTTTTTTTGTGAATTTTTGGAAAAAAATCATTTTTGTTTTTGTTTGTTTTGTTACCGTTTCGTTACTATTTATTTCAATTTTTCGTGATTTTTTAAAGGATTTTAAGCAATTCACTCAAATTGGAGTAACGGAAACAAAACGCACGACAAAATTTCCAGTGTTTTTGTTCGTTTCGTTACATTTCAGAGATAAAATTCGTTTGTCGTTTCGTTACATAATGAAACAAAAAAACGAAAACAGAAACGAAAAATTGTTTGTTTCGTGCCCATCTCTAATGCACAACAATTGAAGCTGATGATGGAAGGACTTGGCCAACCAGAAGGGTGTGCTCGTGGGGACGAAAGACACAGCCGTATCCTCAAAATCTCATTTCAAGCTTGTGTGCTGTTACTGTCATAAGAAAACATGGTTATCCATTAATAAGTGATTCCCTTGAATGCCTTGATTTCCCAAAAGATATTGAGACATCATTTTTACTTAGAAGTTATTACACCTCCCAGCATTTTCAGTAGCGTGTGTCTGGTTCTGTGTGTCTGTATCTTACAAGCTAATTGATGTACTTCCCCTTCATCCCAATAAGCCTGCTGCTAGGATGGACGAAAATAATCCTCTTGACATCCTCACCAATAACTGTGAAGATTTTTTTTCATGTGGTGATGACTGTCCCTCCATCATTTTCAGCACATAATTCAAATGATTCTAACACGTTCCTTCACTGCTATTGTTGTTAACCATGGTGAACACATATTTCAGCCTTCATCACATAGCCACTTGTGAACAAATGCGAAACAACTATGCCCCTCGGTAAAAAAATAAATCTGACCATTTCCGACAACACAGAATCACTGTCAATTTTTCTAAGCATTAGCACCTTCACCATACACACATGCAAACACGTATCACAAACCTTGCCTGTCCGTGAGGATTCTTTGCCAGCCATGCCTGCATAAGCCTTAACAAATTGAATACTGATTCCCCCCAAGGGCTAGAGGAGAGACAATAAGGAGAAGCTAATTTAGCTGGAAGATCCCTAACATTATCTAAAATATTGTCAGTTTTAATCAGCTGTGTAAATAACACCTCCAGTATTCCCGGGAGTACCACATTTGCCACTTTTCAATGACATAAGGAAAGCCCATTGCTAGAACCATCTGCTCCATTTTTGCATGATATGTAAAACTAAGGGATTAATATATGTTTAGTCATATTAATCCCTTAGTTAAGATAGGATGGACGTGCAAGACTACAATAGAGTGATCATTCTAATTTTGTTATAAGGGACAATGGTCAAGACAAATTGTGGCATAGAATCCTAGAGTTAGAAGAGACCTCAAGGGCCATCTACTCCAACCCCCTGCCATGCAGGAACCCCCATCACAGGACTCCCAACAGATGGCCATCCAGCCTCTTCTTAAAAACCTCCAAAGAAGAAGACTCCACCACTGCTAAATAGCTCTAACTTTTCCTGTAGTTTGAAACCATTGCCTCGTGTCCTATTCTCTGAAGCCATGGAAAATGAACCAGTCCCTTCTTCAGTGTGACACCCTTTCAAATATTTACGCATAGCTATCATATCCCCACTCAATTTTCTTCAAGCCAGATGCTAATGGGCACTTTGTTTGGGGAGTGAGGACCTAATTTGAGGATGTATAACTCAAATATTTGAAATCCAGACTTCACCAAACCTGGAGGAGAGTTAGGTAAACATCTGTGTGATTTTGATGTCCCTAGGTAGCTGATGAAGCCATTCTAGGACTCCCGAAGCTCTGCGCTAAAATGAGTCAATTCATGGGTCATTTCCCCCAAAGTTTGGGTTGTTCATGGTTCATGGACTTCAGTGAACTGCAAACCAGAATGAACCATCATTCTGCTGGTTTCTGCCCATCTCTAATAAATTCCAGTCTTGACTTTTGTATTCTTTTCCCCATCATAAATCAAACTACTTGGAAGTGCACTGCTTAAAGAAGACTCAATATCAATGCATCCAAATATGTGTGCAATAGGACCCAAATATCCTCTGGGGATTGGTTCCAGGCCTTCCCGTGGATAACAAAAACCCTGGATAAGAGACAATGCCAAACAATCCCCAAAACTGCTGTTTTGTGACAGTAGCTTGCTTTACAGCTGCTGTTTTATGACAGTAACTTGCTTTGAGGCTGTTGAATTTTTTAATTTTTTCCTTTGCCAACCGTGGATAACTGAATCAGTGGATAATGAATCAATGGATACAGGGATCCTACTGTACATAGAAACACAATCTTTTCAGATAGTTGAAGGATGATATTCACTAGCCCTTTCAGTGATGTGCTTACTAAAGTCTTTATACACCAGAAACAGGGACCACTTCTATAAGATAGCTGTCCCAATCTGCACAGATAAATTGTTCATTCTAAGCAATTCCTATGGTATGTACATATGTTGAAAGCAAACAAAACAAATTATCCAGAAGAAAAGCCCCTTGTGATTTGAAGACTTGATTTTACCTAGTTTATTTATGCAATTAAAGGTGTTTTTTATTCATCTGTAAAACTGATGTGTGCAAACATTGAGTGATTGAGAGAGAGCGATATTTACCTTTTAGTGAGGTGCTTAAGACAAAGCAAACCTCCCTGCACCATTTATTTTAGCAGTGTTGGGTGCTCGTTATGTGCTTCTCAAATCATAGCAAATAATTTAGACATGGGAGTGGAGAGAGAAGGAAAGAGAGAGCAAGCAAATCCACACTTCTCTGATGAACATGACTACAGAGGGCCTCTTTAAGACCCTAGGTCATCTTTTTCATTTATAATGCTCAAGAAACATCTTCCTTCTACATTGTGACTGTGTCTGTCCAGTGACCTGTATCTGCTCCTTCTGCATTGCTTGATTTCAGTTCTGCCCTTGAAGTGTGCCTCTTGCAATGCTACCAGATGTGGCATCTTTTCATGATTCTCATTTGCTTCTTTCTATGGAAAGTTAAAAAGGGCCAGGATTAAATTTCATGTCTATCTACATTGCTCAAGTCATTGCCTTTTGCCTCGCACAGATAGCTGTGCTGGAAACTATGATGCTGACTGGCATGAGTTTGTTCATATATTTCATAGAAGCAAAGAGAAAAAGGAAGCTTGTTTTTAGCTTGTTTTAGCTTCTTCTTCTTTTTACGCCATCTTGCCGAGAATCTATTACTATATTTGATCTTTGTTTTAAGTGTTTGATTTTGTTTTATCCCTTATGCTGTTAACCACCTGGAATTTCTTTGGGAAGACGGGTGGTGTAGAAATAAATAAATTAAATAAATAAATTAAATAAATAAATAAATAAATAAATAAATAAATAAATAAATAAATAAATAAATTGTGCTTTTTTTCTCTTCTTCCTCTTCTTCTTCTTCCTCTTCTTCTACTGTCATCATCATCATCATCATCATCATCATCTTCTTCTTCTTCTTCTTCTTCTTCTTCTTCTTCTTCTTCTTCTTCTTCTTCTTCTTCTGGCAAACACAGCTGCCAGGTGTTAAGCCGGAGTTGGCCTTCTCCAATGATCAAGCTCCTTCCAAGAGCCTAGGATGACTGGAGATATCTTCATAGAATATATGCTGTTCCTAACTATGTCAACATTTGTAGTTGATCGATGTTGATCTTGTCAATGCTGAGGGTTTTCAGATGTTGACCCAGGTCTTTTGGGATTGCACACAAAGTGCCTACTATTATCAGTGTTGTTCTTGCTTTCTTATTCCTTAGCTTTTCTATTTCTAAGTCCCAATATTTGGTTGTCTTTTCTAGCTCTTTTTCGCTGACTCTTGTATCTCCTGGTATTGCCACACTGATGATTCAAACTTTGTTTTCTTGCTTGTATACTATTGTAATGTCTGGAGTATTGTGGGCAAGGTGTTTGTCGCATTGGATTCTGAAATCCCAGAGGACCTTGATAATTTCATTTTTGGTAACATTTTCTGTCTGATGTTCCCACCAGTTCTTGCCTGATGGTAGGTTGTAATTTTTACATATGTTCCAATGGAGCATTAGTGCTACCTTATTATTAAGGGCTAAATAATTAGTCTGAGTGATTTGGGGGCAACAGCTGATGATGTGATCTATAGTTTCATCCTCTTCTTCGTAAAATTGGCATTTACTAGCTTTCAATGATTTATCAATTTTGCCTTTATTATTATTATTATTATTATTATTATTATTATTATTATTATTATTATTATTATTATTATTATTATTATTATTATTATTATTATTATTATTGACCACACAGCTAACTACGCTGGGTTTTGTAATACAATTCACTAGTTGAACACTTCCCAAGCATTTAGGACTATGTGATGTATTGGCGAATTATGCAAGCAGATCCCAGTAAGGTGGCTTTCTGCAGCTGACTGATGGTGACTTTGTCAACTCCAATTTCTTCTCAATAGTTGCTTAGCTCTTTAGGCACCACAACCAGTGTGCTGGTTGTTGTTGTTGTTGTTGTTGTTGTTGTTGTTGTTGTTGTTGTTGTTGTTGTTGTTGTTGTTGTTGTTGTTGTTGTTGTTGTTGACTTCAGCAAACCTAATAGGGCTTTTAAGGTGAGATACCTAAGCTTCCATGGCTAAGAAGAGATTCAGCTCTCCAGAGACTTAGTTTGTTGCAGTATCCACTACACCACATGGGGCACATCAGTTGTGATAGTGGTGGGAATATCTTTATATATTATTACAAATATACATCATCCAATACATGAGCTTTTAATCAGATTTGTGCCAGTGTGAAGAACTTACAGTCAATGCCTTAGTCTTTGTGAGAAAGGGAAATAATAAGTAACATTCAGCCCCCATGCAGTCAGCATCAGTTCTTCTACAAATATGAGTTCCTGTGTAAGGAAACAAATCTATCCCATCAATACTTGCACATCCGTCCAAGATTTATAACTAGGATCATTTGTTTTTCTACAGGGATTGAGGATAGACCACTCCTGGTGATGTATTTTCATAAATCACAAAAAGACTAGGCAAAATGTAATATCATTTTTTGTGTTATTAAAATTTTCTTAGCATTCACACCTTCATCATTTTTAGTGAAGCAGTCCTAGAAGAAAATTTGATATAAGTAAATTTCATAGATGTTTCTCATTTTCCACTACCAAGCTTGTTCTGTCCCAGTTTCACATCAGATACTGATTTGATTATTGATTGTTAGTTTGTGGGGGGAAAGTCTGCAGGAAACAAACCTGAATGCACAAATCTTTAAAAACATACTTTTTTGTATTTTAGTGCACAGTTTTTCAAATATATGTATTTTTGCAATTATTTTTTCCATTGATTAAATCTTTTGAGGATATGTCTTAATCCTAATTGTTGCAGGCAGTTTCAAATTTGTGCCTTTTTGAAGATGTTATTTCACCCAATATGTACATATTATGTATACTCCTTTCTTCCTTCCTTCCGTCCTTCCTTCCTTCCTTCCTTCCTTCCTTCCTGACTGACTGACTGACTGACTGACACATTGCATCCCAAACCATGAAAATATAAGAACATAAGAACAGCCTTGCCGGAACAGGCCACAGCCCATCCAGTTCCGCATTCTGTCTCACACAGCGGCTCACCATTTCCTTCAGGGTATTCCCAAGCAGATGTCTTCACCTGCTTATGATGCCCTGCAAATGGCATTGAGAGATATCCTGCCTCTCTCTCCAACTTGGAAGTTATCCTTAGGCATCCATAATGATAGCCATTGATACCCTTGTGCTCCATGAACTTGTTTAATCCTTTCTTAAAGCTGTCAAGGCTAACAGATGTCACCACTTCTTCTGGCAGGGCGTTCCACAGACCAGTGATCCTCTGGGTGAAAAAGTATTTTATCTTATTTGTTTGAGATCTAAAATGGATTTCAATGTTTAATTATGTCTGTGAAGACTCTCAGTCATCCGGGTGGGTTTCTCTGGAAGTTGAGTCATGGCAACTGGAGTTCTTTACTTGAGAGATTAAAACATTTCGCTGCTCATCCAAACAGCTTCGTGAGTCTGAGGAAAGCTAGTTGCGAGTCCTCCACTTTATAGTTCACCTTGACCTCATGTCACCCTGGCCTGAAGTGAAATAGTTTAATTACATTCTGATTTGTGTACCTTTCCTGGTGCTGCTGTATTTGCTGACCAATACAAGCCAAATAAGGTTCTCGGCCATTCCTTGAGGGAGAAAAAGAAAGTTTGCCAACTTGTTATAAGGAGACAATCTCAAGCAACAAATGGTGGATTCCACCAACTGACAAAAGACAAGGAGAAAAAGATAAAGGAGCCTCTGGCTGTGGAGCCCGAGGTTGGGAGTTCGATTCCCCACTGTGCCTCCCTGACAAAGGGAATTAGTCAGCCCTCCCAATTTGGTATCATCTGCAAATCTAATCAGCATACTTTTGATTCTTCCATCTAAGTCATTAATAGAGATATTGAATAGCACCGGTCCCAGAACAGAAACCTGGGGCACCCCACTGGTCATTTATTTATTTTATTTATTTCTTACACTTATATACCGCTTCCTACTTCCCAAACGAGAACTCAGGGCGGTTCACACAAAAGAAAACACAGAAGGCAAAGACAACAACAGCGGCAGGGGCAGACTTACAGCATATGGGCAAGGAAAAAAAAAAGCCTCTAGTCATTTTTAAAGGCGTCCTTGAAAAGGAGAGTCTTCAAGCCCTTTCTGAAAGACGCCAGCGTTGGGGCCTGTCTCAACTCGCTGGGTAGCTTGTTCCACATAGGCGGCACCGCCACCGAGAAGGCCCGCGCACGAGTGCTTGTTTTGCGGGCCGCCCTCGGGGGGACCGTCTGCAGCGAGAGGGCCAGAGATGAACGGGTGGGTCGGCCCCGATCTAATTGTCGGTGAAGCCGCTCTGCCAAATAAACATGGCTCTCCAAGCTGAAGAGAAGACATTTATGATCACCCTTTGGGTGTGATTAGTCAACCAATTACAAATCCACATAACAGTAGCACTATCTATCCCACATTCTACTGACTTCTTTGTAAGTATACCATGGGGAACCTTATTGAAGGCCTTAATGAAATCTAAATAAGCAATAGCCACAGAGTTACCCTCATCTACCAGTCCTGTAACTCTATCAAAGACAGAGATCAATCTAGTCTCACATGACTTGTTTTTAAGAAACCCAGGTTGACTTCTCATAATGACAGAATTGCTTGTTAAATAATTACAGACTGTCTGCCTAATAATCTGTTCTAGGATCTTTCCAGGAACTGAAGTAAAGCTGAGAGGGCAGTATTTATTTGGACAAATTCATTTAATGTTTCCAGGTGTTTCTGTACTACCTCCCTACCTATTCTATGTTGCAATTTCTGCCCTACCTACTCTAGTCTTTATCCCAACATAACTCTTTTCCTTTCTGGAGAAAACTGAGGCAGAGAAGGTGTTGGGTAGTTCTGCCTTTTCCTTGTCTCCTGTTAACAACTGGTTATCTTCACCACGCAGAGAGCCTATCATTAACTTATTTTTCTTTTCCTGCAGACATAACTTGGCTTTACAAACATTCCTTTTGCTGCTGACCCCTTGGCTTTACAAAATACCTGGTGGAAATGAACATTTAAACTGCTACATGCCATTTGTTAATAAGGACCAAGTTAGTTGCTTCCAAGTTTGAGACTATGCACCTGTGGGCATAAGGGCATGTAACTCAAAAGGTACCAGTGCATCAGTGATATGGAAGGGTGGCCTCTGTTTGTGAGTGGTAGATCACAGATCTGACACTGCAAATGTAATTCTCTACCAGTCATGTCACAAGTTCAGTTGCCAGACAGCAAAGATATACTGATAGATAGCAGAAAAATCAAATGAGAGAAATGCATGCATGGGGCAACACTTAAAATGATGCCAGAAAGGGAAAGAACAAATTGTTCCATTTATCTCCCTGGATCAAATATCATTCAGCTGCTCCAGGTGGGTAAACTCCGTGTCCAGCCAGCCAGCCTGAAACTGTGCCACTTCCAACAGTACAGCCAGAAATGGGTTTGAAATAATACTTCAAGTATGTTATTGCCATTTATTTTGATGTCAGGACACTTCCATAAAATTTACAAAATCCTGACTTAAAGGTTCCTTGTCTCCACCTGTGAGATAAAGAGTTTCTCTCTCCATATAATTTGCCTCAGATGTTTGTAATCAGCTCTTCCTCTGAGAAGCAAAGTTCATACCTGTATATGAAGTGATACATCAACAAAATATAGAAAAACAGAGTAATTGTTCAGAAGGAAGTCAATAATCTGTTTGTGTAGAACATTGTGAAATACAGTCCACTACATTGCATGGAGTGCATTTTGTTGATTCACACAACTTATACAAAACAGAGATTTTGGCACCAAATGGGCAATTTTTGAATATTTTTCAAACCAATTCTATCATGGCATTAGAAATGAGTCATCTTATGATTCCACACTTGCTGTTGAATTGCAATATCCTTCCTCCACTGGGAGGATGACAGGTTGCCCAACTGTGGTCTATATATAACAATGAGGACAACCTCAATATTGAAGTAAATGGATGATTTTTGATATTCTAGATTTTGAAGCTCCTCTTCTGATATGAGCAAAACATATTTTGTGCATGGCCTTCTGCACCAACCCTGCCCCCCTCGCCGGCAAGGCATGGGCCATTGACTTTGATGAGCCACATTGAGGAGAGGTGTGAATTTGTGTATGTGAGCTGTGGCATGTCTTTGGAAGGACTGGGACAATACAAACACCTCCCTCCCTTCATTTTGGATGCAGCCCAAGAACATCCAAGCTCGGAGCCTCAACTAAAAAACTGCCTGACTTTTTTGCTATCTTGCCAAGGACCTTACATCTAAGAAATAACTCCTGGCAAATCCATCTTTTGCCATGTTATTACCTATTGGTACTGCTCTGAGGAAGGGGTTTCACCCTCAAAATAGTAGCAATGTTTTTGTTAATTCTCTAGTAGTCTAAAGGTATCACCTGTTCCACTTTTGTATTGGGTTCCAATATGAGGAAGGGGTTGAAAAAGAGCCAATTTCCCCTGCTTTTATTGTTTTCTGCTGGTCAGCAAAGGATGAATGGTGTTCCATTCCTTTAGCTAATGGAAATGTTGTTGTCCCTATGCAAAGGCACACCTCACATTTGGCAGCCTGCCTATGAATAAAGAGTAAGACATCCATTATTGATATCCTGTCTTTTTCCAGGTTAAAAGGAAATGCGCAAAACTGCATAGAGAACCCTGCCAATTTGATGCCTGCCTTCACTTACTTGTACCTGAAAAGATGCTGAGCGCATAATAGCTCAGCAGGCTCACTAATACAGACAGGCATAGATGGGCCAATGAACGTTTGTGATGGGTTGGAAGTTCATTGGGGTCCACAAACCAAAAATCATGAACTGTGCCAATTATTTTTTTAAAAAACAGTCCTTGATTTGTTCAGTTCTGGCTCCTAAGTGAGGTTTTCTATGCAGCTCCCATCCTGCACTCCCCTTCATGGGACCCAGCAACTCCCTTGCTTGCTCTGGACCACCACCTCAATTTTGCTGCTGCTGCTGTGTGTCCATCTGAGGAGGAAAGCTGGGGCCTAGGCAGCCCACTATCCTACTCAGTTGAGCAACTGCAGCAGTGGCAGAGGGGTAGAGAAGGAGGAGAAGGAGGGGTCCCAGATTGAGTAAAGTAGGTGCTGGGGCCGATGAAGAGGAGAGTTTTTTTGGGGGGGGGATTGTGGTGATGAAATGAAATGAAATGTCAGTGATGGAAAAAGTCTGGAATTTCATTTTCCCTTTGTGAAAGCACAGTTCCCTAAACTGCCCATGAAGCAAAACCCCAAAATTAACCATGAACCAATGCAGCTTTGCGGGATGAGATTCAATTCGTTTCATTCCCATCTCTTAAGAGATGGCCCAATTTTCTAATCCAAACCTAAACTCTGTCCTACTGGATTCAGAAAGTAACAAACCATGAAAATGGACTCCTTGTTTGCTTTGTTTAATACATTCTGTTCACGAGTTTTCTTCTGTTTTTTCTATTATCCTTTTCTTGTTTGGTTTTTTTATTTTTATTTTTGTCTCTAGTTGTTTCCAGTGAACTACTTTGATTGCTTTCCTTTTTAAGGACACAGTTTGGCATCAATTAGGCCATACTCTCAGGTGTTAGCATCCTGGGATGGTTCACTGCTGAGGTCTGACCTACCTATAGCTGGTCCATGTGAGGTTTTGTGATGTATATAAGCTTCTGCACATACAAAAAACAAAACAAACAAAAAGCACAGGGAGTTGGCTAATAGCTCTGCTTGTGATTGACATGGTGAGCTTCTTGCTCTGTTTGAAATTGTGACTCATTTTACATTGTTATTTCCAAGTAAATCAAGCAAGGAATCCTGCCAGAATCTCTGGAGATACTACTACCAATCATTGTAAACTGTACTGAGACTGACACCCTAAAAGGACACTACCAATGTTCCAGAGAAGGCCAGGGAATAGGACATATTCCTTCCCTCTGGTTTACAATTTAAAAAGAATGGGAGATGGGGGGGAGAGAGAGAAGCAAATACAAAACCACTTCTTAATTTTAATCTGGGAGGAAATAGGGGTTTTTAAAAGGAAGAAAATAAGCCAGTCTCTCAGCTAAGGTGATTAAACAGCCATGTCTCCCTTAACTTCTATTACTGCTCCTCCTCCTCTATAGCAAGGATGACTCCACAGATGGCTCCTCCTCAGCATTGCTATTTGTTTCCTTGTTCAATGGCACTTTGAGAAAGTAAGCATGCTGAGGAGAATTGGGGGGTCTATTAAGTACACCTAGTTGAGGGCACTCATCATTTAGTCCTAGGAATGGGAAATCCACCATATTTTCCCTCAGCACTCAACTCTTTAAACCTCATGTTCCTTCCATCTCACATATGAAAAAGAAGAAGAATATTAAGGCAGTTCCTTCAGAAATTTCCACTGCCCATATTCAATTTAAAATACTCCTAACAGTGTGTACTGCTATGCCTGCCTGACATAGAGGTGCTAGGAAAGTATTATGAAAGGGTGGGGGGCGAAGCAACAATTTTAGTTCAGCTCCAGGAGCATGACTGAAAAAATCCAGACATGTTTCAGGAAATAGTTATTCAGGTCATGGACATGGATGCCCAAAACTGTTACTTTAGATTTCCTCAAATATTTTTTGAAGCTCAAATTCTTTCTACCTCAAATATGAAGAAATATATTAATTTTTATATGTACTTAATAAAGCTACCCACAGACTCATCCACTGCTACCTCTCAATTTTATTTTAGCTGAAAGAAACCTATTTAGTTCACTCCTGTTTTCTCTGCTACCAAAAGCTAGATGTTACAATGTCCATTCAAGCTTTGGAAGAAATTACAGTGGTACCTCTAGTTACAAATGCAATCCATTCCGAATGCATGTTCTTAAGTCGAACATCTCTTAAGTAGAGGTACCGTATCTAAAATATTGAAAAAAATAAATTAAACAAAATTAAACAAAATTAAAAACAAAACAAAAACATTTGTATTTAGAGCAAACCACATCTAAAATTTGTAAAGCGGCACTTAAAACGTCAATGGTTTTCCGCTCTTAAGTCGAATTGCTCTTAAGCACAGGTAGCACTGTTCTCAAAACAATGATGTTGTGCTACTTCCAAACCTGTTTTTACCCAAGACATTCTTTCCCTAGTCTCCCCTCCCCTATTTTTTCCACCAGGAATTATACACTGTAACAATCTGTATCTTTTGTGTTTCAATATGGGACCAAAGTATTGTTGTTTTCTTCATGGTATGAGTTTATGTTGTCTTCCTCGGTTGCAGTACATTTTCTTTGGTTCCCCTCTCTACCCAAGAGCTTCTTCATCCCCTATGATGAATCACATTGCAAATCCATCTCCCTGTTAAATAATTCCTTATGTTAAATTCCAGAATCCCATGTCACACAACAGACCCAAGACTGTGCAGTCTGAATCCTCAATTTCAGTCTTATGGTTATGTTCTCCACCTTCAAACAGCCTTTCCAGGCTTTTTCTTCTCTGAGTTTATTGTATGGGTAGTAACAGAGAAAATCAAATTGAAGACATGAACTGCAAAATTGTTCAAAAAAATCACTAATTAATGAACAACAATCTTTATTTACGGCCACAGGCCCAACCAACTAATTGATGAATTTGTATGTGTATGAATTGATAACCCCCAATGAATATGAATGAATGAATTTTACTGAGTTTTGATTTGTCAGTTTTGAGGCTATAAAATGTACCCTGAGACACCTAGAGATACCAAAATTTCAGGGAAGCTTTTCCTGACACTCTTCTAAAGTCCCTCCAAGATTGGCGAAGACTGGAGTCCTGCTCTCTGTGTAAATACACCCACAAGGAGGGGGGCCCCTGGAACATTCCTCCCCAGGCAGCTATAGATACCAAATCATGCAGATAAGCTTCCTTTGACTCTCCTCTACAATCACTCCAAGTTTGGTGAAGATTGGGTTTTCCCCAAGCCAGTTGCTAAATGGCACTTTTCGGGGGAGGGGGGCACTTTGTAGGTTTATAACTCAGATTTTTGAAACCCAGCCTTCGCCAAAGGGATTGTAGAAGAGAGCTGGGAGAGTTTAACTGTGCAAAGACAGTCCTGGCCACTCCTGAGAGCTGGGCATGCAAGCTCAGGGTTGAGTCCAGGAGCACACTGACTAGTGAATCTGACATTTTTTGGGGGGGGTGTAACCCCATCTGGTACAAATTAAATCCATATCACCTTATTTGCCTTTCAAATGACCAGGATTAAGTTTCAGTTTGTTAGCCCTCATCTAGTCCATTAATAACAACAGACACTGGTCTAGCCACAGAACAGAACATGGATTACTCCTGGTTGGAGAGATAGGTGGGATATCTCTCAACACCATTTGCAGGGAATAATACGCAGGTGAAGACATCTCCATGGGAATACCCTGAAGCAAATGGTGGGCCACTGTGCGAGACAGAATGCTGGACTGGATGGGCTGTGGCCTGTTCCAGCAAGGCTGTTCTTATGTTCTTAACAGCTTCCTTAGAATCAGAAGGAAAGGAGAGATAGAGTTGAGTGTCACTAGCATACTGATGGCACCAAACTCCCAAGCCCAGGCACTTTCATGTGAATATTAAATAACCTGGGGTTAGGACTGAGCCCTGCAGAACACCACAGACTAGAGATGGGCACGAAACAGAAAAATGGCATTTCGGTTTTTCGTTTGTCATTGAGAGGTCTGTTTTGGTTCGTTTCTGTTTGTCGGGAATTTTTTGAAAAATTTCGTAATCGTTTTTCATTTTTTCGTTTCTCATTTCTACCCGCTTTTTGCGCGATTTTTAAAGCATTTCCATGCGCAGGCATCCTCCAACGCCCCAGACCAGAGGGAAAACACTAAAAAAAGGATGCTGGCAGAGACACAGTATAGACTAGGTATGCAGGGAGGCTGCAAAGGCAGTGGTGGGCGTTGCCCAGGGTGCAAGGCAGCCGCAGAGTGACTGCACTGCGGGGCAGGGGAGGGTACTCACCAAGAGGTACGCAGCACGCACACACACAGGGAGGCTTCAGGACTGGAGCTAGAGTCGCAGAGACAGCAATCCCACCCTAACTCCCACCAGAGACTGCAAGGAGGACAGGGGCTGCCAGAGCTTTTTATGCCTTCTGTGGCTGCCAGACCTGCCCGCCCTGTCTGCAACCTGGGCATGCTATTGGTTGAACATGATCCCATCACATGGCTTGCCTCCATTTTGTGGCTGGTGGCGACATCCATTTTAAAGGGAAAAGAAAAATACATCACGATGGGAGAAGACAAAAACAAACATTTTAAGGACCCCAACACCCTGGTAGGTATTATCAGACAATATAAATAATTATTGCTGTGTTTTTACGGATGTCCAGGGTGTTTTTTAACATTTAAACCAGCTCATTTCATTGTGTGTCACCCTTAACGGAAACGAAACGTAACAACCACAATTTTCATGGTTCTGTTCATTTTGTTGCATTTTCATCACAATTTTTGCTTTTCGTTTCGTTACGTAACGGAAACGACAAATGGTAACGGAAACGAGAAAATGTTCGTTCCGTGCCCATCTCTACCACAGACCAATGGCAAAGGTGTTGAACAGAATTCTCCCAACACCACCTTCTGATTTGGCCATCCAAGAAGGATCAGAACCACTGTAAAGCCATATCTCCAGGAACCATCTCAGAGACATGACCTAGAAGGATACAATGGTTGATGGCACTTTAAGCCACTGAGGTCCAGCAGAACCAACAGGGGCACCGTTTTCCTGGTGAGGTCATCTATTAAGGTGACCAAATCAGTCTTTGTCCCATAGCCAGTCCTGGAGACAGATTAACATGGATTAGATGATCTGTCTCATCCCTGGAACTGTGATGTCACAACATGTTCCAATACAATGTCCCAAAATGGAGCAGAGCGGGGCCAGTATCCTATACTAATGGATCCAAGAAAGGCTTTTTCAGCAGTGATCTTACTACTGCCTCCTTTAACAATGCTGGTGTTCTACCCTACTGCAGGAAGGCATTTACCTTTCCTTCTACACATTTGGCCAGTCCCTCTGTGGCAGGTTTTATAAACCAAGAAGGGCAAGGATCAACTTCCCAAGGGTCCTATCCACTTCTTCAGTCTGCAAAAACTAAAGCTTATCCATTAACATAGGAGAAGCAGAGGGCAAATGTGCATTTACATGATATGTATAAACTGCAATATCCAAGTCACAGTGGATCTGAGCAATTCTGCCTGCAAAGTCTTGTGCAAATTATTCACAGCGGAATTCAGTACAGACCTCATTCTCTTCCTGTACACCAGCAAGTAATAAGCCCTTGAGCATTCAGAAGAGCTCCACTGGACAACTCTGTACAGACACAATGGTGGTAGAAAAGAATAACTCCTTCACTATAGTCACTGACATGAAGTAGACCTTCCAGTGGGGCCTGACCCATGTTCGGTCAAATTCACTCTAAGTTTTCTACCACTGTCACTCAAATCTCCATGTATTTATTTTATCACCACCATGTCCTCAATAAATCAGAGGATCACATTGACTCTATTTTGTGGTAGGGAATGCTTTGCAGGGATTATGTCAATGGCCTTGACCATTTCCCCATTACAGAGTTCAACTGGCTGTAACGGGGAAATGGTCAGGTCTGCAAATGACAGCATCCCTTGCTGATGCAAGAGGAAACTCCCCAAACGCCATCAGGAAACCATTTGGATCAATGAGCCTCCTGGAGTGGACCGTCTTAATTGTCCCCCCCATCCCTACAGAAATTCTGAGTTCCAGTGAGTCTAAACCCCACCTGGTAAATAAGAGATATTCAAAATGTCTTGTTCTCAGCTGCACTGCTCAGCTCTTGTGAATTCAAGCCTGTGGCTTCCTTAAGAGAACCATCTCATATTTAGTCTTCCTACCTCAGTTCAGGTGGCTGTGAAGGGGCAATGTTGGGTGTCCACAGAAAGAGCTCCTAGTGCCACCTTTGGCACCTGTATCCTAGGTTCGACAACACTGCTATAGAGCATCATGTCCAGCCCTTGTCAAGGAATCAGGGTGGACTTGATAAACCACTGGCTCTACAACCAGATACCTGAATCTCAGATATAAGCCATGATGGGGATATGTGTAATCTCCAGGCTTAAAAGGAGAGTATGTCAAAGTGCAGGGGAGTGGTATCAGGAGGCAGGTATCTAGTTGTCTCGTGTGCTCCTGGAGACATTTGGTGGGGCCACTGTGAGATACAGGAAGCTGGACCAGATGGGCCTTTGGCCTGATCCTGCAGGGCTCTTCTTATGTTCTTTAACCCCTAAGCTTCCCTCAACATGGAAGCAACCACTTATTTTTTCTGAGCATAGTTCACTAGCTCTGGGGATACAATATTCTTAAAATGCAGACTAGATTCTTGTACCTAGAAAACCTGTAAGGCAAATAGTCACTTTGTCTAAATATTTCATCGATGTTATGGCTTGCAATAGATTTAGACTGCCTACCAGTTCCCAGTGCAAAATTCACAGCATACCAGTTCCCAGTGCAAAATTCACTTAACATTTTGGAAATGTTAAGATTCACAACTGTGGAGCCCAGAAAAAGATGGGACATAACAGGAGTCAGCTTAATCTCCTGTATGATCAAAAGTGAAGGTTAAAATATAGCCTTGTTCTTTAGCCAGGCCTTGAACTTTTCACATTGAGTGGATCAGTGTTCTCTTAGATGAACTATTCTTTAGGGACATTTAAAGTCTAGGACGTTTTTACTTCTCTTGCTGGAAAATGTCTTTCTTGTGTAACCTTAAAGCTCCCTTTACGTGTAAATTCTATTTTAGATATGACGGAGCTGTTAGGAAACACAGAAAAAGAGAGAGAGAGTACATATCTAATTTCCCTGCATCATCTTGTCCAAAAGGCATTCCAGGCTTAGTGAAGGATGAAGTAGACTGGGAAAGATCTGATAATTTTGCAGTTTACTGGCTTACCCCTTTTACAGGTAAAGATATAAGTATCTTAAAGGCTAAAGTTGTAAGTAGGTCGTACACACAATGAAACTGAGTATGTGCCACACTATTATGCACTAATATTTTCACATCTAGGTATACAGCTGAGCTGATAGGGGAGTATTAGTGGGGAATACAGTCTGTCCCCTGTGATATACATTCCCCACTGGGAAGAAAGAAACACAAATACTAGCCTCTACCAAGTGATAGGATGTCACCATCCTATCCTTATAATCATCACACTATTATCAACGAGACATTTAACTTCCCATTTCTCTCCAGTAAAACAGGCCTGTATGATGTTAACATTATTCATGGATACTTTCTCACATACCATACTTTGCCAAGTTCCATAATGTCTAGTAGATTCTCATCCTTTGATTTGCAGTCTTCTGTGATTTCAAGAGTACATTGTGGTAGTGAATGCAGTGTGGTGGACCAGGACTTGGGAGATCCATGTTGGAGACCTCACGGAGCCATGGAACTCAATACATAACCTTGGAGTGGCCCTCTGTTCCAGCCTCTCATACCTTACTCAGTAAATCCTACAGGGTTGCTATTGCGAGGAGGAGGAGGAGGAGGAGGAGGAGGAAGAGGAAGAAGAAGGAACCACCTTGTCATCACAAAGCATGCCACAAAAAATAAAACTCTTTTAACCTAAATTGCAGCTGCTACGGAGAACGATGAGACTGAGCAAACAGTGCAAACATGACAACTAGGGGAAGTGTCTGTTTTTGGAGAACAGTGCCAATGCTTACCTGGATTGTATTAGATGTTTTGCATTTCACAATGTGTGGCTGTCACTTGATAAAGCTTGTTGAATGACAAGGTTTTAAAAAGAATGTATGGTTAATATATTTCTATTCATACCGGTTAATTACATTCTCAGTGCATGGTATCAGGTGCCTGGAGCTGTCCACGTTCCAGGAATAGCAACATCATCTTGTGCCTTTCCATTTGGATAATGTTCTCTTGGGACAGATATACACAGTCGAGAATGTGTGGGGCCTTTAATTTTAGTACCTGCGACACCATATGCTAAACACAACGCCTGATATCAAAAGTGACTGCTATTAAAAAGCCATGTTGAGGTAACAGTTATGAGAAATAACATCTGCCAAGTGTATGTTCCCTCCTCAGTTAGGACAAAAATACAGCTGTAATTTTGTTTTAATGAATGGAAAGATGGAACACAGATAGGAATTGCTAGGAGATGCTGCCGGACAGCAGATAGAAACATTGTGGTGATTACTGCTAAAGGGTTGATGAATTTTTGCAGCATAGGCAGAATATGAATATAGATAGTCAAATATGTTTATTTACATGTTTTGCATGTTGATAGGATGCAGTTTAAGAAGGCCCTACTACTTGTCAATAGGGTGCTTTATTTATTTATTTATTTATTTATTTATTTATTTATTTATTTATTTATTTATTTATAGTTATATACCACCCAACTAGAGATTCTGCTTTTTCCTTCCATTTTAACAAAAGTTCACAATACAAAAATGGGCCTTCACTCTCCCTGCAAAAGCAAGCAAGCTCTCAGCACTTCCCCTGAGAAGGCTTAACAACAGGTTGATTTTTTTTTAAAAAAAAGGACTAGACTTTAATGCCCATAAGCACTTCTCCAAATATCCAGCTGAATAAGAATCTTGCTTATCAGTGAACAGAATGTTTACAGGTTGGAGGGAAGAAGGATGAAGCATGATGTACTCTTGGCAATTGGTTGCAAGCACTAGCTGAATCCCAGCCATGACTTGGGCAGTGCTCACAAATGGAGACTAGTTGTCTTGGCTTCCTCTCTTCCTTATCCATATGGGGAAAAGGGAGGAGGAGGAGGAGGAGACGGAGAAGAAGAAGAAGAAGAAGAAGAAGAAGAAGAAGAAGAAGAAGAAGAAGAAGAAGAAGAAGAAGAGAAGGAGAAGGAGAAGAAGAAGAAGAAGAAGAAGAAGAAGAAGAAGAAGAAGAAGAAGAAGAAGAAGAAGAAGAAGAAGAGAAGGAGAAGAAGAAGAAGAAGAAGAAGAAGAAGAAGAAGAAGAAGAAGAAGAAGAAGAAGAAGAAGAAGAAGAAGAAGAAGAAGAAGAAGAAGAAGAAGAAGAAGAAGAAGAAGAAGAAGAAGAAGAAGAAGAAGAAGAAGAAGAAGAAGAAGAAGAAGAAGAAGAAGAAACCTTGGGAATTGAATGCTGCAATATCAGATAAAAGATCAGTTAGAGGTATAAATTCTCAGTTGTCTCATTCTAAAGGACGAGAATGAGAAACTTCTGGGGTTTTTTTTTCTCCCTCACTATGAGCAGAAAGATGTTTCTTTTCATTATCTTCAATGCCAGAATATCTTGTGCACATACATTATTTATCAGTAAAAGTATGCCTTTTTATATTGATTTTTCCAAAAAAGAAGTATTTAATGGGTTGCTTACGATTTTTTTTAATTAATCCACCATTCCTTCTGTATTTACTCTGTGGGCATGAAGGGGGAAAAGACAATACTATATGCAGGGACATTTGGAGCCAATTGCACCAGCCTTCTTTTGCAACCACCAATTGCAACAGAAGAGCACCTTTAGCTCCTTCTCTCATTATTGATTCAGAGGCAGGACATCACAGAGGCAGGACATCTTCATGTGTTGAGATGTATGCTCTCTCATTCTCAGAAGGATCTAATTGGAACCAAGGAGGGTGAAAATACCACCCCCTTTCATGGATAATCCTGTTTACCTACTCTTCATTCTACATAAAAAACACCCCTATTAAAGATTCTTAGCGATTATTAAAGATGGGGCAAATTCTCCAAATTTATCAATTTTCAACCAGCTTCCTATGTGTACAATTTGTGAGATTTGGGGGTAACCCTGATTCATAAGCTTTACAAAAGAGAGGTTCTTCATTTCTTAATATGGACCAATACTGCTCTCTACATATTTAGACTCATGAAGGGGATTTAGCCCGGGGGGGGGGCATAATAATGAGTGCTTGTCCTTCCTAATCACTCCAGTCATATTTCCCTGGACCCCAAAGGAAAGATGAAGATATGGTCTACAGAAGGGGCAGAGTTTCCCATTGCCACATTACATCTTTTTTGCTGAAAGTTCCTCCTTACATTTGTACATTCAGCTACCAAGAAACAATGGTTGAAACCCCATTGCTTACTGTAAGAACACTTGTATTTTCCGGCCTGTTCCTTAACAGCAAATAAAAGTTCCCCATTGTGTTTCTCTGGACACATGTGCACAAATCCAAACTACTGTGTGCATATACTTCTGAAACCTGAAGTGGGGACTTTTAAATTGCCCAGTTGGGAAATGGGCTGAAAGTAGGGATGGGCACCTTATGAAAAACAACAGGCTGTTTCGCTGTGCCATAAGGTTACGAAAATTTCAAAACAAAACAAAATTTGGAAAGATTTGGGGTTCAGGGAGTTGAGTTATGAAGCTCCAAAAGCAGGGGGGGAAACCTTTCTAATTGGAAAAGGAAGCTGATCGAGTGAGTGATAGCGCTGCTGCCACTTCCCATTGATTCCAATTAGAAAGGACCCGGGGAGCGAAGCTTTTTGTTTCATTTCGTTTTGTTTTGTAACAAAACTACTTTAAAAATCATTTCGAAATGAAACAAAATGAAGCTAATCTAGAAACAAAACAAGACACTCTATTTTCCGTTTCTTGCCCATCTCTAGCGGAAAGTTGTCTTAAGCTAAGCAATCTGTTTGTGCGATGCAGCCCACAATCAGATGACTATAAAGCAAAGTGTTCTGCTTATATACCACCCCATACCAATTTAAGTAGTCTCTGGGCGGTTTACAAATTTAATCACAGTGTGCAGGCTACACATTGCCCCCCCCAGCAAGCTGGTTACTCATTTTACCGACCTCGGAAGGATGGAAGGCTGAGTGAACCTTGAGCCTGCTACCTGGGATTGAACCCCAGGTCGTGAGCACAGTTTTACCTGCAGTACAGGCATTTAACCACTGCGCCACGAGGCTCATAAAGCATGCAGAAACACTGAATGTCCATTATGGAATTCTTTAAAGAGGCAAATATTGTCCTTCCATAATGTGATTATGGCTTCCTATTCTTTGCTTTCTTTGGCTACAGCTCCTAGCCTTGCTTATCTGAGGCTCATATATTCTTCCTTGGAAAGTATCTACTCTTTGCTGATATCACAGCTTGTAAAATTAGATGAAATGGTAACACAATTTGAATTTTGTATGCAGTATAATCCATCATTATTCACCAAAATTTTGCACATTTTTTTTAAAAAAATACTATTTTTAATATCACTTTCCGCACACACCAAGGTATGTAACTCAGTCTGGGATCTTTAAGCGAAAAGGACAACTGAAATTTGTATGAGTGTGCACAGCCCAACTGATCTAATGACAATATGCTAGAAGTTACATTTATACTCCTTAGCTGTATTAGGCATGTTCAACACATCGTTTCATGTCAGGAATGGAAACTTTGGTTTTCTGTCTTTTTCATTTCCCCATTTACTACCCACAATTACAGCACAAAATCTATAGGCTTCAATGCAAGGCCTATATGGGATTGGATTATTTTGTTCCAGTG
The DNA here is from genome assembly GCA_037367245.1 of Phrynocephalus guinanensis. Taxonomy (NCBI): domain Eukaryota; kingdom Metazoa; phylum Chordata; class Lepidosauria; order Squamata; family Agamidae; genus Phrynocephalus; species Phrynocephalus guinanensis. Next base: position 10,907,201 of record CM074748.1, read on the forward strand.
ATTGCTAGCACTGTTCACATTGCTGCGCAGAGATAGCTCTGGACCAGCCACCCCACCCATGCCATCTAGAATAATGATATCTAGAGTAATGCTTCTCGATCTCACCCTGATCTGGATCCATGACCATGTCATTTAATTAATAAGATTTTCTTACAAGTTGCATGAAACCAAATGAGAGCAATCATCTGGACGACTGGACATAAAGCAAACAAAAAACAAAAATACCCCCCAAACCTGAGGAATCTTGACAGAAGTGGAAATTAGAATTGCATCTTGCTTCTAACCTTTCTTCTAACAGTGTTCTAACTCTCTTCTCAACCTTCTAACCATTGCACCAGTAGAACAAAAAAAAAACATGTAATGATCAATTAAGACTTATTCATATGGTTTTCACAGAATCATAGAATCATTCTAAAATTAAAAAGGACCTTGGAGGACTTCTAGTCCAACCCCCTGACCAAGTCAGGAGACCTACCATCTACGACAGATAGCTGTCCAATCTTTTCTTGAAAGCCTCCAGTGATGCGGCACCCACAACATCAGGAGGCAAGCTGTTCCACTGTTTAATGGCTCTCCATATTCCTCCAATGATATCTAAATGGTAGAACTAGTGTGGGAAGTGGTTTAGGTGGACACATCCATTATATTTTTCACAACTTCCAAGGGACCAACATTAAGTATTCTACAGGACTTTTATCTGATTTATCAGAACAGTTATGATTTTTATTAGAAATGTGCAAGGGTTATGATTTTGAACTACAATACTCAGAACTCCCTGGGGAATTCCCTGCAGAATTATGGGGGCTGTAGTCCAATAACATACACCTGCACATCTCTAATTTCTGTCATCCATGGCATTGAGACTTAACTGGCTGAAAGCTTTGCAGCTTTTGATCTCTATTTTGAATCTTTTAAAAGGACATTTTTGCACCTGTAAGATTATCAAGTTTAATTCCAGTTTTTAAGATACCAAAATCCCTTATTATGTTAGTGTACTGGATTGTGTCCGGTTTGTGCATGTGCCTTGAGTAGTTTACATTATCAACACTAATTGACACTATTACCAAGGGTAGTCTGATTGAAAGAGAAAGACCCATTGGGAAGAGCAAAGACCTTGAAGTTTCTGGATAGCAGATTCTGCAGGCACACAGACCACCTGGGTACACTCTTCCTTCCTTAAATGAGATGCACTGTAGTTCTGCTGAAAGCATTAAAACCTGCTCATATAACCTGGCATATGCATTTAAATGGAAAGCAGAATATCTGCTCCTTTCGGGTGATGCAAAAGGAGGCTCATGTTCTTCTGGAGTCATTTGGCTGCCATTTATTCTCACTCTCAGTACTTTTGGGATATGAGCCAAAAAAGTTTGCTTATAATTCAACTCTAAATGGTTGTCATTTATTCTTGATTTTCCTCCTTTTACAACAAAAGCAGGTTAAAAATGGTAACGCTCATAGGGGTTGTTAATTTTTGCAATAAGATATTCTTTTGAAACATGTTACATCCTTGTTCTGCCCTAACCATGACTTGTATTTGCCACTCCTTATCTCTCCAGGCAAGATGAGGATGTGGGTAAATAAAGCACCCACTTAAGGAAATGGGAACAAGAGACTTTTAATGGTGCCAGGGAGAACTTAAGAGGCAACAATCTCTGTGTGAGATTACTGACAAGTAAATGAAGCCTTTGCAATGAAGAAGAACAAGTTTTGTCTTTTTGTCATGTAATAATTTTTGTTCGTAGTCTAGTTCAATACCACTTCATTGTCTTCTCTTTCTGCTCAGACTAAATGCACAGCCCTCCCCCAACAGGGTGCTAGATTTTTTTTCCACAAGGGATTTTTATTCACCAGCCATAAAAAGAAGTATGCATGTGTTGAATGAACTAGCTAAGATTCTGATTTTAAAAGTTGTTTGCTTTTAATTGTCATGATGCAAGGCGGTACCCCATAAACAGTGATAGTACTTGGAATTTGCCTAGCCCCTTAATTACTTTTCAACCAGTTGATCAAGATCAATAACACTGTGGTTACAGACCAAGAGAACATCAAGCAGTGATAAATAACTTGGACAAAGTATGTAAGACACGGGATAACAAAGTACAGACCTCCCAATCTTCTTGACCTGTAGTTCTCTGTGTTTCTCATATTTATGATAGCTGGAGCTGATGGGAGTTAAAATTAACGACATCTAGAGAGTCACATTCAGTCAACCCCAGATATAAGGAGATATGCCTCAGAATTGCAGGTAATACTACAGTTGGAAGGGTAATTAATAATCTAGAAGAAAGAAGCAGGATTCAAAATGATCTTGACATTACAGAGGTACGTCTGTGGTTCTGTGTTTAGACAGGAAGAGTCAAGGGCATAAGTATGTTGTTGTTAAGTGCCTACCCTTTGGAACCGACTTATAGGGCTTTCAAGGTGAGTTATTTAATTAGTAGTTTTACCAGTGACACCCCCTAAGAGAGTTTCCATGACTGAGGAGGGAATTTGAATCCATTCTATGTTTGAATTCCCAATCAGCCACAGATATCTCACTTACCTTGAAAGCCCTGTAAATCCATTACTCTACCCTCATACTGGATATAAATATAGCATGGCTGCTATCCAGCTTAGCAGTGTTTCTATGTGTTCTAAGAATCACAGTAGACGACAAGCTACACATGAGTAAAACAGCAAATTACTGTATATACTCAAGTATAAGCCTAGTTTTTCAGCCCTAATTTTGGGCTAAAAAAAGGTGTCCTCGGCTTATATGTGGGTCAATACTTTTAGCCACTGAGGCAAGTTTGGGTCAGTGGCTAAAAGTCATTTTAAACATTGTGCGCCACTTCTCCTGACCCCCCCATGTTTAAAATGACTTTTTAAAACAATGTTTAAATGACTTTTAGCCACCAACTCAAGCACTTGCCTCGGTGGCTAAAAGTCATTTTAAACATCACACACACACCCAGCTCACAAAGGAGGAGTTGCGAGGGCCTGCTGCATTTCCCACCCTAGCCTTTTGGGGTTTAAATTAGGGGCCCTGGGTTATACTCGGGTTGACTTATACTCGAGTATATACGGTAAATCGAAGAGGGCATCACCCTACAGCTCAGTGGCTTGGGTATTTTCCTGTGGAGCCAGAGGTTAGGATTTCAATTATGTGCTGTGTCTCCTTGACAGGAAATGGACTTGATGAGCCATAGGATCCCTTTCAGCTCTGCAGTTCTGATATTTTTAAAGATTATATTATACAGTTGCATTTCCGTATCTGCTGATTCACCATCCACAGATTCAGTTATCTGTGGTTGGTGATCAGCTGGGGGTGGGGTGCCTGGGGCAAGAACTCCGCCATGCGGCCCAGCCCTTTTGCCCCTGACAAGCCACCACCCCCTGCCACTGGGCAATGCAGCCGATTGGGTGTCAGAAAGGTGTGCTCCTGCACTGCCCGGTGCACATCCTGGGAAGCTCGAGTGGTGGCTATTCAAGCTTTCCAGGTGGCGCACCAGTCCGGGCAGGAGTGTGCCTTCACAGTCCATCTCTCTGCCTGGTAGCAGGGGTTGGTAGCTTGCCACCAGTCCCACTAGGCAGCGCAGCAGATACCAGCCAGTGTGCCCAGGAAGCTCAAACAGCAGCAACTTGAGCTTCCCAGGCAGCAGTCCAGGAGTGTACCTTTGTGTCACCTCGTTTGCCATGCTGCCCAGTGGCAGGGGATGGTGGGGTATCTGGGGTGAAAGCTTTTCCCCCTGGAACTGCACCACCGCTGTCGCCACCATCAGCCTCAGATAAGAGTGTTTGCTCTTATCCATGGATTTTGGTATCCACGGGGTGGCCTGGAACCAATCCCCCATGGATACGGTGGTCCTACTGTCTTGTACTGACTAGGAGAAATAAATTATGGCATACTTGTTTATATCACACTTGGACTATTTCATTTGAACCTGTGCATCATCATATAAGAAGGATATTAAGAAACCAGGAGAAAACTAGAAGAAACTCATTCCAAGGAAACCAACTTTTGCAAGGAAATGTGGAAGGGCCCCAATCCACTTAGCCTAGATCCTTTTGAGGTGACACCATTGTCATCTTTAAATATTTTAAAAGGTTAGCTCTACCCTTTTAAAATATTTTCTTTTGCTTGACAGGGTAGAGCCTAAACCAAAAAATTCAAATAAGAAAAAAACAACTAAACGTTGTAATTAAATTAAACAGTAGGGTGAGTTTCATGATGGTATGAGCTAGAGATGGGCACGACTTAGCGGTATTCCCGTTTCCGTTTCCGTTACTCGTTTCCGTTACTCTACGGAAACGGTAACGGGAATTACTCTGCCAGACTTCGAGCTCGAACCGACGAACGAAAAATTTTGGTCTGATTTGTCGTGCTCGTTCCTTGCATCGCGCGATCGCGCGATGCCATGCGGCACATATATTTTTTTTAAAGTTAAAAAAACCCGGTTCCCGGCCGAAAAGCAGGCGGAAAAATGCCTGCCGTGCCTCAGGGCACCTACCAGAGGGGTTGTTTCTGGAGGTCCCCGGCCTCCCATCCCCCAATCCCCGTCCTGGGCTGTTCTGGTGGGACTCGCCGCAGGCTCGCAGCCAGCCAGCAAAAAGCCCAGTCTCGCCGCCGGCCGCCGCAATTAAAGCACAAGCAAGCAGCACGGACGGCACAGGAAAAAACTTTTAAACTCTCCCCCCACCCATTCCCGGGCCAAAAAAGCAGGCGGAAAAATGCCTGCTTGACTAAGGGCGCAGGGCACCTACCGGAGGGGTGGTTTCTGGAGGGGGGTCCTGCCTCCCCCCCGTCCTGGGCAGCCGGACTCGCCATGCCATGCGGTGCGGGTGGGGGATCCAAAATGGGGCGGCGAACGCAATATTGTTTTTGAAATCGTGGTCCAAAAACACACAAGCACAACAGAAACACGTGAAAATTTATAAACTGCCAGATTTTTCACAGTAGCAGTGGGTTTTTCTTGCAACAAAATGTCTCTCCTCTCCTCCTCTGTCCTCCATTGATTTTTATTTTATTTTATTTTATTTACATCTGCGCAATGATGGGCTGGCCGAGGGCCAGCCATCTGGGATGTGCCAAAAAGCCCCCACCAATCGCATGGCCACTTGGCCATGGAACTTCTGGGATGTGCCAAAAAGCCCCCTAAAACCCCCTAGCCCCCTAACCCTAACCCTAACCCTTGACTCCGTACCCATACGTCACAGACTGTCTTCTTAGTGGGTCAGAGAGGCACCCAAAGGTGCAACCCACTAGCCCACCGTAACCTTACCCATCACTAGCCTAACCCTAGCCCTTACACTAACCCACCTTAACCCTAAGCCAGATGTACTTGCATTGCACTACACGCAAGTACAATTCCTTTCTGTGTGAGACATGGTGGTGCGAGAGCCTTAGTTAGGCATCTCACCTATGGCTCTGGGTTCAGTGCCATCCACTAGTCTTCACAGTCACTGTCTGCACAACTGTTATGCAATATCCATATGGCTATTGCATACCATTTTGCAGCAGCAGCAGGTGAGGAGGGGAGACCCCCATGTTGAGGGGTCTCTTGGAGCCTGCTTCCCCTTCCTAGTGGGTGAGGATAGGAGGCACCCACGGGTGCCTCCAGGAGCCCACTTTCCCTTTATAGCGGGCCAGAGGAGGCACCCACCCCCACAGAGGTGCCTCCAGGAGCCCGCTCCCCCCCCAAAAAAACAGTATTAACGAAAAATGAAAAAACAAAAAAACGAACTGACTAATTTTTGCGAATTTTCACAAAAAACAGAAACAACCCTAAACGGAACCGGCCCAACTAACGACAACTCGAAAAAATTTTTTTTCAAGTCGTGCCCATCTCTAGTATGAGCCATTTAACAATAGAAGAGAGCTGCAAATCATGGAATCCTTTACCTAAAATGTTTTTGACCAAATTATTTGGGATGTTGTAGTAGTATATTCCTTGTGTTTACCAGGTTTGTTGTCAATATTATTTAGATAATTTCCTCTGTGTTTTTGAACTGCATTTGAGGCCATGGTGTGTTAGAGAAGGCTGAAACAAATGAATAATTCAGTTTTATCATCACCCTATAGAAGAAATTTTAAAAACTGGAATCTTTTTTTTTTAATATGAAAGATATCCTCACTTCAAAGTGAAATACAATTGTTTTGAAAGGAGTCTTTGAATGGAGTCTTAATGCAAAGAAAGCCTACTTAGACAAAACAGAACCCACAAATGTCAACACCACTGTAGAATACTTGCAAATGTTCCTGTTTTTTTGACAACTACATTGATAAGCCAGAAGCACATTAAAATAAACATGCTTACTTTATCAGGTTACAGCAGGGAGCGCAGAAGAGTTTGCTGAATTTGATAAACCTTTGTCAAGTATACTGTTTTTCCTCCATGAAGGAAGAGACAATAGAATTTGGGTTAGTGGTAAAGGGATAACAAGTGTGTGTGGTGGATAGAGTCATGGACTAGGACTCAGGCAACCTGAGTTCAAATCCCAGCTCAGCCATGGAAGCTCATTGGTGGGGTGGAGTAACAAAATCTAACCTTGAAAGCTCTATTGGGGTCTTATACTTTATTGCTTCACAGCCAGTCAGGCTGTACACACAAGTAAAATTAAACCAGTCTTAAAAGATGGTATTTGACATCTAACAGTATAACTGACTAGAAAAACATATGATAATAAAATAAGCCTTCTCCAGCAGCTATCAAGTTCTAATATTAACTTGTAGATAATGTGAAGCAGGCAATGAATTCCTTCTTTCCATGGCTCATTTAACAAATATAACTGCCCTATAGGATATATATCCATGGAAAGAAGGAATTCATTGCCTGCTTCACATATATATATGTAATAGTCTGTGCCAGTATAATTGTCTGTGTCAGGTAGCAGAAATAAATCTGTACATAAATGAGAGTTGTTCTTGATCATAGTTGTAAAGTTGCTAAAGATATCTGTCCCTCAGATCCACATATAGAGGTCATTCTGTAAGAAAATGTGCCATGACCACCATATTATAATATCCTGCTGGGCAATTATCTAGCTGTACTAAATTGGTCCATATATTGTCCCTGAATCTCTTCCCACTGTAACAAATTCAAAATGCATTTAGTTAACAGTTGACTCAGCTTGCATGAGCTTGTGAGGGACAAATATGAGGGGGCCCTTTTCAAAAGGCAAGGAAAAGCCTTGGTATATCTGTCCTATTGGAGGAACAACTAAATGCTGATGTCATGGTCATCTGGATGTCAACATCATGTATTGGTCCATTAGGGTCAGTTTCAGTTGATTCTGACTTGATGGCCTGTAACAACAGCAGGTAGTAAAAAGAGGATGAATGGGGTTATACAACATAACCCACTCTCCTGCTCTTTACCCAAGACTTGGGGACTAAAGTCATGTGGTCATAGAAAACAAGGATCAAAAATCCCAAATAAAATATTTCCATGCCCCATGGATGTCGAAGCAGGTAGACGGCACTTCACACTGAATCCACAGTACTGTTTTTAAAAATTCAAAAGAAGCCAGTCCTGTTGATACTGTGCACTTTAAACCAAGACACATGTAGTGGTGTGTGCATCCTTGTAGCTGTCCACTAGCTTCTTGGCATGCCAATGGCCCACAACTGCTGGTATCCTTTGTTGCATACCATGCATGTGACAGTTGGCTGGCAAAAGGAGATACCCACTTGTTCAGTTGCCTTTAGCACATGGTACTTTGCAAGAGGAATTTGGGCAAAGTCTTAGTATACAGTTTGGGAACATGACTATATGACTATATGTCTTTTGTTTCCAATGAGTGTAATTTAAGTGTGACTAAGTCTAGATGCATCTTGGGGACTTCCTTGGGAAGAGGAAGACTTGGCCCCTTCATACGTTGTGGGACTGCAGCCATCATCAGCTCCAAACAGCATAACCAATTGTGAGGAGACGCGGGATTTGCAATGCCTCAGAGTCCAGAGGGCCACACACTCCCAATGTGTGGTGGCATATAATTTATTCACTTCACTGCTGTGGGAGTTTTGGCTGGCATCCTCCCTCTGACATTTAACATTGTTAATTGGGAGGTGTTTGTAAATCATATTGCTTCTTGGCCTTTAGGTCAAGATCAAGTATAGTAAATACCATTATTGTTGTTGCAGGTTACATCAAAGTACAGAAATGAACAAAACAGCACAAGCAAAAAGTTAACTGGAGCTGTAACATTTGGTTGTCACCAGAGCTCATACAAAACAGCATTCTAAGCATGTCTGAAGTTTTCTTCTCAGGGGAATTGTCTAAGGATTATCAAGAAAAGCAAAAAAAGAATGTCAAGACAACTACTCGGGTTTTTTTTTTTCAAATGCATTAATGAGAAGCGACTGCCTGCAGTTTCCTGCAGAGTGTAAAACCTCAATAAAGTTTAAACTTAAAATTAAAGCAGTAATAATTATTTTATTCTCTTCAGTTTCAACAGAAAGAGCTGGGGAAGGTGGAAATGAAAATAAATGGACTCCCTTCTTCCTTCTCAAAGAGTATATGTGCATGCATAGATGTGCAATGTGTGAGGAAACACAGTCTATCAACACACAAAGGTCAAAGGGCAAGAATACTTTCACAGCCAAAATTACCAATGAGGCATCTAAGAGGAACAGACATGAATGTTTTTTTTTTTTTTGAAAGGAACCATTTCACAGATACTTTGCTCTCAGTGGAACAAGACAGAAACAGAGAGAAAATAGGTTACTTTAGTGGTAAGCAAAGCTAACATGACAGCAATATGAGCTTTCACAACCAGACCACTTGGTCTTCCAGGAATATCTGGCACAAGCTTTTTGTAAAATAATAGATGCAGTTTCTTTTCTGAATTTTCTCCCAATAAACCATAATGAGGCAAAATTGTAGTGTAATGCCCACAAGGGAGAATACATCCCCTATTAAATTATTTTCCCTGTTATTGTCTGACCTAAAAAAACATCTAACATTTTTCATGAGCGAAAGCAATAGTAGCAAATTGAGATGGGACTGAATTGAAAAATGAACCATATTTGGTAATGAATTTGGTTGATTCTTCAACATTTGTTAATTCATATTTGTCATAAATTGAGTCCCCCGATAAATATGCATTAATGAATTTTAGCAGCTCTTGATTTTCCAATTTGTTGGCCTATAAATTGGTCCCCAAGGCACCGAGGGATACCAAACATGAAGAGAAACTTCTTCTGACTCTCCTCCACAACCTCTCAAAGTTTGGTAAAGATTGGTTTTCCCCAACCCTGTTGCAAAAAGGCACTTTCATGGGGAGAGATAATTTGTGGGTATATAACTCAGATATATGAAACCCAATCCTCACCAAACATGGAGGGATTGTAGCATGTTTGGTGCTTATAGATTCTTGGGGAACATTTTCATCGGAGGCCCATATCTCAGATGTCTGAACCCCAATACTTACCAAACTTTCAGGGCTTGTAGAGGAGAGCCAGTGGAAGCATCCCTGAAAATATGGGGCTCTACATGCCTGGGAATAATTTATAGCATTTTAAATGGGAGACAAATAAGTTAATTGATTCATTGATTTGGCACTGGAAATTTGTTGATTTGCTGATTTCTTGATTTGTCAGCCCTTGGCAAAATCATTCCAGAGGCATTTGAAGGAGGGCTGCTGATGTTGACCTCAGACTCAAGTTGAAAATACGGAAGGTCATGATCTTTCAGGCACTCTGTTGCCAAGCCATTTAGATCTTTAATGGTTAACTCCAGAATTTTATATTGGGTTGAGAAAAGTCAAAACACTTCAATATCATTTTCCCATAGTGGTCAGTCAGCAAAGTAGTTCATTATAAACTGCAACTTACTTCACAATTTTAAAATCACCATTTTGCTTCAAAACACAGCCAGATTCAAATAAGACGGAATGAACCATCTAGAATCCAAAGTTAATGTTCATATTACAATGAAATTATTAATAGTTAATTCATTTTAGGTAAAGAAAACTGTTGGCCAAATAATCCAAAAAGAACTCCCAACCACAATCTGATCTCATTAGGGTTGTAAACACACTTTTATACTTCTCTCGAATGAAAGAAATAGTTTGTATCAGTTTCAATCAGCCTTTTCATATTGGCAAGAATGATTTAGGCACAAATAATGCAAGTTGTGCAGAACTTTGACAGCTGCTTTGATGTTTCTTTTTGCAAATCTGAAGCCATGGATTGGTTGTTCAAATCTTTTGATGAAACAGTCAATTAATTTTCTGCACCTTATAAAAGGAACCATAAGATGTGAGTGAGTGGACATGTTTTGTGCACATTGTAGAAATATAGAGAAAACAGTACTTGCCTTCTTATTGTGCTTGTAGACAATGAAAATGCCTTATTAAGATGTCCCAATCCTATCATGTTGAGGAAGCTTAAACTGACATGAATTCAGCAAGTATTCTTCAAAACTGCTAATTTCACTACATTTAAAAGGCTATATTGGCCTAGTTTAAGCAATGTCAAAAGAAGAGTCTTCCATTAAGCTGTTTATGCTGCCTCATTTATTCTTGCCTTCATTTATTTATCTATTTTCCCTAAAATTTAGATACATGGGAAGACAATTTCCTATATACTTAACAAGATATTGGTTTTAATGGCTAGAAATGTTGTTTTTGAAACCTTTATTGAAAGGAATAGCATCAGAGACCAGAAACTTTGCTTTGTTTTTCATTTCTTCATTCATTCTTTATCCTAGCTGCAAAGTCATTTAACCTACCTTTGAATCCACACAGAAAATTTTCAGTTGCAAAAGCCCATACAAAAATGGAGTTTTGTGCATATTTTTGCATATTTTTCCTAATGTAGTCATTTGTTTACACACACCCAAGTGTGTGTACTTTTATAAGTACTGCATTATGGAACATGTCAAGGCACTTTCTTGCCACATATGCCGTTTTGTGTACAGGTTTGTTCAAGATATTTGTACAATTTTCGTACTGCAAACTAATTCACAAAATTGAGAAAGGAATAGCTTCTTGATTTATTTATTTACTTATTGATGAAAAAAATATTTTTAATAAACAACTCATGTATCCCCCACAACACATTGTGCTTAATTATCTTCCACCCTCAGGTTTATATAACAACACACTGTATAACATTACATAACATTTCATTCACTACAATTACATGCTTTATCTTATACATCATGTCTCCTTCCAACACTGAACTGATTCTCCAGATGGAAAATAACCCTTATGTTTTAGAAATACATTATCCAGAAATGTATGCCACATTTGCTTAAAAAACATCCCTTTTAACATCCACTTTCATTTCACAGGTCAGTTTATCTATCTTTGATAGCTAAACTCCACATTTCATCATACCATTCCTCTAGACTCAATTTCTTATTATCTTTCCAATGTTTTGCCATTATTAATCTTGCAGATGTTACCATAATTATTATCAAATCCTTTACCTCTTTTTCTATTTGATAATTTTTAATAATGTTTAGCAATGCTATCTTTGGACATCTATAGGGAGCCCATGTAGAGGCTCTGAAACCCAACAGGCCATAGCAAAGCGCTGAAGCAAGCCATAAGCCCAGGGACTGAGGCCACCCACCAAAAGTGCATGGCCAGGTATGGGAAAGACCAGGCCAGAGGGAACTCAGGATAACCCTGAGCTGGGCAGAGGTCAGCCTCCAACAGGCGTGACAGCTAACCAGATAAGCAGGCTGATCAGATGACCTCTAGTCTGGAGGCATCCGTGACCAGCCCAAGCCCTTCTCCCCTCTTCCCCACTGGCAACAATTACCTCCCAGATAAGACGATGTGTATGTGAGGAGTCACAGGTCTGTCCAAGACCATCGTTCCCCTCCCCTATTGTGATGCATGTGTTATACTTGTTTACTGTAACCAATAAAAGCCTTAGGTCCAAGGCAAGAGACACACAGAGATGCACAGAGAGAGAGACACACGCCTGGGACTCAGAGATGCACCTCAACAATGAGTCATGTAGTTCATAATGATACAGACATCTTTCTATATTAATCCCTATAATTTCTTTTATTTCCTCAAAAACTATTCCATTCCTTTTGTTTTTCTTCACAAGACCACCACATATGATAATAGGTTCCTTTTTTCCTTCTTACACCTCCAACGCAAGAGTGTTACCTCCTTTTTATTGCATGTAGTTTTACTGGTGTTAAGTACTATCTCCACATAACTTTATAACAATTTTCCTTAATTCTTACTGATATATTTTTCATTATTCTTTCCTTCCATATCACATTCCAAATTTCCTCCTTTTCTCTTCATTTAAATCTCCTTGCCAAACCAGTTTTAGTGCTGTTGTTTTATATTCCTCCTCAACTAACATCCTATATATTAATTATGCCTTTTCTTTGATACTGATCTTCAAACTTTTCCTTTTTAAAATAATTTCTTCAAAATCAGTCCTTGACCTACATTTCCCTTTTTTAATCCAAACCTTAGTCCAATTATCTAACTGTCCCATGCTTAACCAGTTAAGACTTTCTTTCCTTAATTTTTTTATTCTCAATGTATCAAAAGTTTTTACCCAATCTTTAATTTTAATTTACCCTTGGTAAATACACTACTCTTATCAATGGGGAAATCTTTGGGCTTAGTATCAAATCAAACCATTGTGGGGGGCTTATTATTCATTTATACTTTGTCCAACATACCAACATATTATTTAAGAAGGGATTATCAATACTTTTTAACATTTCTTTTAAATTTACATTTAAAACCATATTTAATACATGATCCCCAATGCTATAAAATTCTAGATCACTCCATACTAATACCTCACTACTTATTATAATTTCAGGAACATGTCTCAATCGATTAGCTATATAATATAGCTTAACATCAGGAATACCCAATCCTCTCTTCTTTTGTGGAAGATACCACGTTTTTTTTATTTATTCTTGCCCTTTAGTTTTCATTACAGTATCTATTAATCAGATTCTGTAGTTCTTTTAATTCTTTATCATCTATCCTTATGGATAAGATCCAAAAAAGAAAGTTTAATTTAGGGATAATCTTTATCTTTACTATTGCCATTGAAAAAAGAGTGGCTTCTAAGCATACAAGTGCATTTAATTTGGCTTTCACGTTTGGCAGATCTGGGTTTGCACAGTTTGCATATAAATTCAGGCTTAATGCATATCCACTTCAAGTCTAGTTTGGGTTTATGATGACTTTTCTGTCACTTTCATATGCTACCCTTTCATCCCAAGAGGGAAGATGAGGGTTATGGTTGTTGAAACTCTGATATAATTTGATAACAATCCATCAGTATTAACTGTGGTCAATGTAGATTTGTCAGGAGGAGGGGATTAATCCCCTCCACTAAATGGAGAATGAGTGCCCTTGAGCAAAGCAGCCAATCTGTCAATTTATTACCTCGAAATGTCAGAGGGTAAGTATTATCAGACTATTCAGAAGACACCACATTTGAAATTATGATCCCAGCATTTGATATTTTGATATTGGATGAGATTAAACCCACTGTACCCCTAAAGATGATGAATCACTCCTCATAGCACAGCTACCAGCATAGAAATGTGGTATTCAGAAGATTGTGAAATAGATACTGTCCTGAAGCATAAAGATCTATTCATTGCAAACATGTCCAGATATATAAATTGTCCTGCTTATATACCACCCCATACCACTTCAAGTAGTCTCTTGGCAGTTTACAATTTAATAACAGTATGCAGGCTACACATTGCCCCCCTCCAGCAAGGTGGGTACTCATTTTACCGACCTCGGAAGGATGGAAGGCTGAGTCAGCCATGAGCCAGCTAACTGGGATCGAACCCCAGGTAGTGAGCACAGTTTTACCTGCAGTACAGGCATTTAACCACTGCACCACAAGGCTTCTATACCTCTTCAGAAACAATGCCCATGAGTGTTAAGGGGCAACACAACATGGTGTTTGGTGATTAGTGGCACTCCACCATTGCTATTTTCACCACTGACAGAATCCTACTGATTAGTTACATCCATGTTAAGACCATTTATGTAAATTACAGCACAGGGATGCCACAACTTATATCAGGCAAGTCCAAACTTCAGCTCTCCAGATGTTTTGGACTGCAACTCCTACAGTCCTTTGCCATTGGAAATACAAGCTTGGAATTCTGGGGGTTGTGGTCCAAAACATCAGGAGGGCCGAAGTTTGGACCTGCCTGACTTATATCCTTTTTCAAAGGCTCATGTGAACTAGTGTGCAATGAAGGATACAAGTAGTTCATTGTTGTTGTTGTTCAGTCATTAAGTCGAGTCCGACACTAGCAGCAATTCACTGCCGGCAAATTCACCACTGTGCACAAACCAACTAAATTAACAGCAACCTGGCTATTATAAAGCACATTCAACACAGAGGAGTTCACTTTAATTGAAATTTCATTTGATATTAAAAACAAAACACAGAAAGTCACCTTTGATTGTGTTCTCTCTCTTTTAGATAGATAGATAGATAGATAGATAGATAGATAGATAGATAGATAGATAGATAGATAGATAGATAGATAGATAGATAGATAGATAGATAGATAGATAGATATAGGGATTTTATGTTGCAATTTCATTCAAAGCTTGACTTTGAATACATAAAACATTAGAACTATTAATATAGTGTTTTTGTTTTTGTGTTTTGTTGTTAAGGCTACTATCTTTACGACAGCTGCTGTAATGTTCATTGCCAATGCAGGCAAGTCTGGATTGCTCCTTCCTGGCTTGTAAGGATTTTATAGTCCTATATGAGGAGTCTGGGGAATTTATGTGAAGAGCTTGTTAGTCTGAGTTTTTCTGAAATATTTTCACATCATAATGAAGAGTAGATTTGCCTGCCTATATAACAGGAAGGAAGGAAGACAAAAGCAATCATCCTCATACTGAGTAGTCTATGAGATTTCTCTTGGGAGGAAATTGGAAACATGAAAATACGGTCTATTACCTTGTAGAGGGGGAGATGTTCTATGCACGTTTAATCCAGTTGTGCAAAGACTTTGGAGACTTGCACTAAGAACCTCATGACATAAGGTATGGCAGACTCCAGGTCAAACAGAGGCACCTCCATCACCATTTCAGCATGAGGGTTGGCCACTGAATCACTTGAGGCTTACAGCTAAACCCAATTCATTTATTTTGCAATCTAGAAAATTCTTTTGTAAGCTAGCCCTGCCCTCCCCCATTGCTTTGCTCAAGCAAGCAACAGCCATGTTTGAAACACTGAAGAATCCTGCTTGCATGTAGATGTTTTGGGGTGGTGGTGGTGATGGTGGTGGTGGTGGTTCTTATTCATCTGTAGTTTACATATAAACAGGAATCTTCTCTCCAGACAAGTTGCTGAAAGTGACAAGGAAAGATGTAAGGTTCAGCGCCTCCTTGCTGCCGTGCTGGTTATTTGGGTCCTCAGAATGATGGGACATGGTTCTATCCTAAGATCTTTCAGGCTCCACAACCCAGATTTTTTAAAGTCCTGGTCCATCCCACTATCCACTACACCACAGGACTTTGTCCCTGGGTATATGATTTTTTTTAAAAAAAAGAAAGCATGTAGACTGTTACCCAACACTCATATTTTATTGAGAGTTTCAAAGGGAAGCATTCGTTTTGCCATTTTTAGCAGAATATATATTTCAAAAGGCTGATTTCCCTTCCACCAAATGATTCATAAACTTTATCCTAAGATGACAAAGCTTCTGAATGGGGGGGTTACAAATGGGGTGTAATAAAAAGGAACACATTATTTCTTACTTGTAGATCTTGCACAAGAGTCCTCAGTAGCATTTGGAGAAATGTCACTCCCTTTCTTGGCAGCTAAGAATGGGCTTTCCTCTCCATAAGGAATGTTCTTACTTTACAAAGGAGGCTGATAACCTGGTCGAGATAGACTAGCCACAGAAAGACGATAAATGTAATCTGAAATATAAAAGATATATAGTAGCATCCTAGGTGCATCTGTTAAGATGTCCCACTGACTTCAATGGGAATTATTCCCAGGTAAGAATACAAGGGCTAGCTGAGACAACAGCAGAGTAGCTGAGCTGTGTTGAATCAAACCTGCTCCTAGTCCAGAGACACTGGAAATTATTTTGGATTAATCTTACCTTGGCATGACTTTTTGCCAGGATTGTGGCTGTGTCCTTAAGATGGACAGGTTTTGGATCTGGAGAAATTAATCTCTTGTCTTATCCTGCTCCTTCTGTATTCCTCCTTTTTTGCTGCATCTGCAAGCAGATCTTAGGGCGCTTTTACACGACCCCTAAAATCTGAGGCAAATGGCTTCCAGATCCGGAGCTCAAAATTGTTTTCCCATCAGCTCTGGAGTTTAAAAAAATTTAAGTGTGACAACACCCACCTAAGCATGTCCCAGCACACTTTTCAAGTACCTGCTCTCCGGAGGTGAAAAATTTCTGATGCGGATGTAAAGGAGTGAGTGCCAGGCTCTCCTCGCCTTGTGTTGTTTTTTTGCCCCCCGCCCCTTTAAGAGATATTAAGAGACTGGAATGCTTCCCAGAGCAGAGCGAGATGGCAGAACGGAGGTGAGCCGGCATTCTTTTCTCCTTTTTTTCTCCCTCCCCTCAGGTGGACAGGAGCCAGGGAGTGCAGAGGGGTAGGGACACAGGAAGAGCAACAAACCGCCAAGATCTCTGGTCCGAATTTAAGTGGCCAGCGGATCTTAGGGGTCGTGTAAAAGCGCCCTTAGTCATCAAAGTATTTTGTTAGCAGAAGTGAGATCACAAAAGTTCTACCCTCTAAAGGTCATTTTTGCCTGCAGTTGCACTGCCACATCGCTATCTTTCATTTCAGACCTGGAGGTGGACCATTCTCACAAGAGCAGGATTCTCTGATATCATAGGAGGTGTGCCCTAGGGTAACCATTGAACACAGGAAATTTGTGTGTTATTTGTGCAAGGGGTGGCAGCAAGAGGAACAATTGTACATTTCCTGCAACTTTTCAATGAATGTTATGCACACAACAGACATGCAAACACCTGTGACAGAAATAGATAGCCCTTGTGCCTGTGGGAATGAAAAGACTGTTCATGCATTAAAGCTAACACACACACACACACACACACACACACACACACACACACACACACACACACACACACACACACACACACAGAGACAGAGAGAGAGAGAGAGAGAGAGAGAGAGAGAGAGAGAGAGAGAGAGAGAGAGAGAGAGAGAACCCAAAATGATTCCACCTGCAGTGTTCTCTATCCTCAGAATTGTCCTGGTGCTTGCAGACTGAAGGAAGCCCACCAATTTCCTTTTTTATTATTTTTTTATTTTTAAAACAGATAAAACAGCAAAATAACATAAGGAAGAGAAAATAACACACATCAATATAACAAAAATATAACAAATATAACAGACATAAACCCTGTGCAACCCACTCCCCTTGGGACTTGAACAAAATTACAACTTTCTTGATATTGACCAGCCCATTTCCCTCCAGAAATACACTGAGACTTCTCCGGGAATATACCCTTTACCATTTTGGAATACATATACCAATAATTTATCCCATATTGCATTAAAGTCATTAGACTTGCTCAGCCCTTTCCTAATTTTAATTTCACAACTCAGTTTATTGTTAATAGCTAGATTGCATTACTCCTTATACCATTCTTCCATTACTAATTGATTATTAGATTTCCAGTATTTGGCAAAAATCAGCTTTGCGGTCGTAGCCATTATAATTACCAATTCCCCCTCCTCTTTCTTCAGTTGTGCATCTGCAACTATGTTTAACAATACCAGCTGGGGAGACATTGGAATCTTTTCCCCTAATATTTCTTGCATTTAATTGAAAACCAAATTCCATTCAAATTTCCTTTTCTCACATACCCACCACTAGAGATGGGCACAAAATGAAAAAAAAAATCATTTCATTATTCGTTATTCATTTCATTACATAACGAAATGAATAACGAAAATTGTGATGAAATTAGAACAAACCAAACAGAACCACGAAAATTAGGTTCGTTACGTTTCATTTTCATTAATGCAATGAAATGAGCGGTTTTTAAATGTTTAAAAACATCCTGAATATCTGTAAAAACCCAGCGATAATTATTTATTCTGCCTGATAATACCTACCAGGGGGTTGGGGGTCATTAAAACGTGCATTTATGTCTTTTCTCAGATCACTGTATTTTTTTTTCTTTAAGGGGAGTTAGGGGACATCAACCCAAAATGGCTCCCAGCTGCCTAATATTGATTTCTTGGGTATTAAAATGCCCTGGATATCCATAAAAATACAATGATAATTATTTGAAATTATTACCTACCAGGGGGTTGAGGTCCTTAAAACGTTTGTTTTTGTCTTTCTCCTATCGCGATGTATTTTTTCTTTTCCCTTTAAGGATGACACAAACTATCAGAGCTGGCCCAACCTACCCGTTCCTCTAAGGCACTCTCCCTTCAGGTGGCCACCCCCAGGGAGGCCCGTAGGGTAGTAACCCGTAAACGGGCCTTCTTGGTGGCCGGTCCATCGCTTTGAAATAAGCTACCCAGTGAGATTTGCCAGGCTCCCTCACTGGCATCCTTCAAAAAAGCCGTTAAAACCTGGTTATTCAGGGATGCTTTTGGCAATGGCTAGGGTGGTACCTAGTTGGTTTGCCCCCCACTTTTTTGCTTTTTTTTTGCGGTCAAGTTTTATGCCTCTTGCCAAGTATCTTTTTATATTGTTCTTTATGCTTGTTTTTAATCTTTGTGTGAACTGCCCAGAGTTCCCTTTGGGAAATGGGAGCGGTATATAAATGCAAAAATAAATAAATAAATAAATAAATAAATAAATAAATAAATAAATAAATTCCAGCCACAAGATAGATGCAAGCCATGTGATGGGATCATGTAAATTCTTGGACAATTTCAACCAATAGCATGCCCAGGTTGCAGACTGGGTAGGTGTGGCAGCCACAGAAGGCATAAAAAGTTTTGGCAGCTCCCATCCTCCTTGCAGTGTGTGGTGGGATTGCTGTCTCTGCGACTTGTTACTTTAGGCCAGCCAGGTAGGTGTGTGTCTCTGTGTTCCTGCTGGCTGCAGCCTGGCTCTTCGGGGAGAGAAATAAGAGATTTCTCTTGCAGCATCCCTGTGTGTGTGCATACCTCTCGGTGAGTACCCTCCCCTGCCCCGCAGTGCAGACACTCTGTGGCTGCCTTACGCCCTGGGCAACACCCGCCGCTGCCTTTGTAGCCTCCCTGCGTACCTAGTCTATACTGTGTCTCTACCAGCATCATTTTTTTAGTGTTTTCCCTCTGGTCCGGGGCATTGGGGGACGTCCGCACATGGAAATGCTTCACACAAAAAGCAGGTAAAAACGAAAAATGAAAAAGAAAACGAACTTTTTTCAAAAAAAAATCACAAGAAACAAAAACGAACCAAAATGGACCTGCAATGAAAAACAAAAAACCAAAATCTCATTTTTCGATTCGTGCCCATCTCTACCGATCACATATGTAAGTATGTCCCTTTTTCTTTTTTACATCTCCAACAAATTGGAGATATTTCTTTATTTATTATATTTAACTTCACACCTAAAGTATCTGTGTGAACCCATTGAATGTAGACCTGCAAATTTGTCTTTAGGGCCCATGACACCTACTTACCACAGACGATAAAATGGAGTAAATCCCTTAATGAGGTATCTAGGGAAATATGAACATAACATTTCATGTTAGGGTCAAGGGAGAGGATCCTCATGAGATGATAAATTTTCAATCTAACCAATGGTACAAAAGAGAGTAAACAAAGTTCTCAGTAAAATTAACCTAATTCATGAACTGTTGTCTCAGTGAGTATTCAATAATGAAGGCTAATATATATGATGTGTTTATCCCAATAGGAAAATGATTGTATATCTGACAAATATACCTGCTGGTTCTGATGGTATATCTACTGAATTCTGCAGGACTTTCTTCTCAGTAGACATATGAAGATTTGTAGTAGTACAAGAATAAGCTGTTTAGAACCTTTGCTTCTTCAGCTATACCTGGAGTGGTAGAACAAGAAAGCACACACTTTCAAGTTTTGCTATAAAATATAATTATACAGTCAATTAAGTTAAAAGCAGTAATTCAAGAAACATTCAATAAAGTAGCCTAGAAATGGAGGAATGTACTGTCCAGACTATGCTTTTACATCTTGTTTTTTTTTCTGATTAAAACATAGTAATTCAGTATTTATTTCTAGCTTTCTTCTCCTTATAATAATTGCTTTTTGATGCTGGTCTATAAAAAGTGACCCAAAGAACTTTCTGGAAAATTAAAAATATTTATTTTATCTAAAATATTTTCCCCATCTTTCTCCTAGACAAAGGCCCTGTGGTGGCTTGCATTAAAAACACAATAAAAAAAAAACTAAAACCAGGAAATTATTCAAATATTTGAAAAGAATTAAGTAAACATTACATCGGAAATGTTAGAGAAAAGCGTCACTGAAACAGATATAAAAGCAACACAGATATAAATCATCCAATGTTAAAACCCCACTCAGGAAGCTGGTAACTCAGAGAAAGCCTGAAGAGAATCCTCCCTGTTATAGCGGCTGCCTTGAGCCACCCCCAAGCCTCCCCCGTGCAAAATAAAGGGTGCCACTGCTGCCGCTGACTCTCCTCCTCCTGCATAGACTGGTGTCTGGGGGCCCCTTTCCATGTGGTTCTCCCTGCATGCTTGAAAGGACTGTGACTCATGCCCTGGCCGTGCCCGGGAACAGACACTGGGGCAAGCCCTGGCCAATGGCCACATACACCCTTCCCTGCATGAGGAGAAGAGGCAGAGGCACCAGTGCCATCCTGTTTGAGCTGGAGTGGAGGGTTAGGGGGCATTTATACACGACCCCTAAGCTCTGCCACAAATGGCTGCAAGCTCCGGACCTTAAAAATGTTTCCCCACCAGCTCCGGAGTTTGCAGACAATTAAGTGCGACCCCGCCCACCTAAGCACGACCCAACACACTTTTCTTGTACCTGCTCTTTGATGGTGAAAAATATTTGATGCGGAGAGTGCCTGAGCTCTCCTCGCTTCTTTCTGTTGTTTTTCTTTTGCCTCCGCCCCTTAAAGAGGAACCAGGAAGTAAACGGAGGTCGGAGCAACTTCCCCCGGCACCGGAGGTAAGCCTTTATTCTTTTGTCCCTGTCTAAGGCTTTTTTTTCCCTCCCTCCCCTCACCCTGACAGAACAAAGAAGTGCGGAGTGGGTGGGGACGGAGGAACAGCAACGAACCCTCAAGATCTCTGGTCCGAATTTAAGGGACCAGCGGATCTTAGGGGTTGTGTAAAAA
Organism: Phrynocephalus guinanensis; assembly: GCA_037367245.1. NCBI lineage: Eukaryota > Metazoa > Chordata > Lepidosauria > Squamata > Agamidae > Phrynocephalus > Phrynocephalus guinanensis. The sequence continues at coordinate 10,928,470 of CM074748.1, forward strand.
GGCCCAGGGTTAGGGTTCGTCCAAGGGAAGCGACTGTAACGGGGAGATTTATGTGACGAGCCCCAACCTGCAAATTTGCCAACAGTCATTCATTCTTTTATGTCATTTGTTCAATGGATGCTACCCGAGTACAGAGGAAGAAAGGGATGCCTTGAATGAGTCTAGGGCAAAAAGATAAAGGAGGAAATCTGGAGATGCTCCACATCTCACTTGCTGGCGATCAAGGATTTCCTTCCTCCTCTTTTTCTGCTGACCACAAGCCCTGTGCAAATACATCAGAAGTTTCCATGTGCTAATTCTAATAGAACAGCCATTAGCACCTATACAGGGCTACATTTGAAATCAGTCAATTTCTAACACTTTGCTCTGTTATTGATCCCTGGATTATGCTCTGCCCTACATTCCACTCCTGAATACCAACTTAACTGGAAGACTTTCTAAAATTAATACCAAAACTAGAGCATGTACCTCTTCATGCAGCTTCCCTTTCTTTTAGTACCGTTAAAGTTTCCTTTCTTTGTAGATCAAGGATGTGCAGCCACCTACATACACATTGATCAAAATATTGCAAATAAATAGCAGGCTGAATTGTGTGTGTGATATCAACTTATGAATGACCACTCTTTTCATGCAGTATTTCATTCAATCATGTACAATCAAGTTGCTCTCTTTTTTTAAAGCGTTTTTCCCATTTTCAACCTTGGATCAGTGATGTAGAAGGGAGAAAAGCACACTCATAAACTGATATATCTGGAAACTGTATCAAACTCAATCCACCACCAACAGTTTCAAAATCTAGACATCAAAACTGGAAAAAGATAACTCAAAGTATGTCAGTACAAGGAACAACTCATCTGCTAGATACACATGAGTTAGGAATGGATTGCCAGTCCAACAATGATGCTGTTGTTGACTCTTGTGTGCCCAATCCTTTACAAAGAGTTGGACAAGGTGGATCCCAGAGTTTCTTCCACCGCTTTCATTTTGTATTCAGAAAAAAAGAGGAAAATTCCGTAGTCTTCAACATCAGGCAATGTGGATCACACTATGTTATTTATAGAGATAGGCACGACTTAGCGGTATTCCCGTTTCCATTTCCGTTACTCGTATCCGTTACTCTACGGAAACGGTAACGGGAACTACTCCGCCAGAATTCGAGCTCGAACCGACGAACAAACAATTTGGTCTGATTTGTCGTGCTCGTTACTTGCATCGCGCAATGCCAAGCGGCACAGAAAAAAAGTTTTTAAAAGTTAAAAAAAACCGATTCCCGGCCCTAAAAGTAGGCGAAAACTGTCTGAGGGCACCTACCAGGCCAGAAGGGTGTTTTATTTGGGGGGGGTTCCCCGCCCCCCTCTCCTTGGCTATTGCTACTGCTGCGCTGCTGGTACCAGGCTGGGACGGCGCATCCATTTGCCATGCAGTGCGGGGGAACCAAAATGGCGACCGCAATATTTTTTTTTTAAAATCGTTGCCCAAAACCCCACTAAATTAGCTATTTTAAATGCTTGAATTTTTACAGTAGCAGCAGTGGGTTTTTCTTGCAAAAAAAAGTCTCCGTTGATTTTATTTTATTTTATTTTATTTTATTTTATTTTATTTTATTTTATTTTTTTACACCTGCACATTCGCAATGATGGGCTCGCCCATGGGAGTGGACCATGCAAATTTTCCACCAATCGCATGGCCACTTGGCCAGGTTGACCACAGAGACTTCTGGGATGTGCCAATCGGGCATAAACAGCCCACCACTAATCGTAGCCCAAACCCGAACCCTAACCCTAAGCCTAACCCATACGCCAGTACACTGTCCTTCTAATTGGGTCAGAGAGGCACCCAGAGGTGCACCCCAATACTCACCCTAACCTCACCCGTAACTAGCCTAACCCTAGCCCTTGCGCTAACCCGTCTTAACCCTAAGCCAGATCTACTTGCATTGCACTACATGCAAGTACGTGAGACACAGCAGGTGCAAAGAGTCTGCCAGTCCGTCACTTGTGGCTCTGGCTGACTCCTGCAGCTCCCTCCAGGAGCCCACTACCCCCCAAACCAGTACTAACGACAACAAAAAAACGAAAAAACAAACCGACTAATTTTTGCGAAATTTCGCGAAAAACGGAAACGAGCCGAAACGGACTGCCTCCGACACACGACAACTCGAAAACATCATTTTCCCTAGTCGTGCCCATCTCTAGTTATTTATAACAGCATACAAACTTTTTAGTCACTGCTGACCCACCAAACTAAACAAAGCTCTCCTTTTATAAAGTCTATTTGCATCTGTTCCCAAATAAATTGATCTCAGTGAGCGATTCTGCCCTCTGCTAAGTGAATTACTCTGTAATCCTCACATGTCTGTTGATAGTGTTCAGCATCTCTGTATTTACCAAGCAAATCTTATTAAGCAATCTCACTTTTGTATGTTAGAACCTGCCGGTTAATCCAAAAATCTTTTTATACACAGGAGCTAACAGCATCAGAGCAACACATTCCTTTTGACTGACAGGATAGCAATAGGAAATAATGCCTGGAAATTGCCAGTGAGGAAATGAAGGCCTGATCAAGTTTTTCCATCTTCCTTTGCAAACCTTGGATCTTGATTCATTCCTAAAGCTTCTGCGAACTATCAGAAAGCAAAAGAAGCAAAGCATTTATCATGACTCTTACTTTTGCTGAAGATTATGCCAACAGAGAAACCACTTAATATTCACTTAATATGCAGCCATATTAGAAGTGATCAATGAAATCTGTCTGAGTTATGGCTGATTGCTCTGCAAAATTAGGGCTAGCATACCAAGCAAGGGCACATTCCCCTGGGAGCCACTTGGCTGAAGAGAAAAGAAATAACAAGAAGAGTTTCCACACAGACAACTTCTCAGTTTCTATGGTTGTCAACCAGCAGCTTGCAGGCTGAATAAGGGATGACAGAAATTATTGTTTGTGTGCATTCATTTCTTTTACAACTTCAATTTGCTTCTTTTGTGTGTGTGCCAAGTGCACTGATTTTGTTTTCTTCTGAGCCAGGGTACAAAGAACTACTATCATTCTACCATTTTTATAATGAATTTCACCAAATTATGGCTACTAGCCTAGCTTCTGATAGCCTGCAAATTCCCTCCAAATGAGAACAAAGGAATTCTTAGTTATGAGATTTAACATTTTATAGAATTTTGCTAAAAATGACATTTCTTTAACAGGGAGTAGATTTGCCATCTTTTAAGGCCAATATAAGGTGAGAGGGCATTAGTGGGGTGAGGGAGTCAAGGGAATGAACCTCAAAGTTTTGGAGGTGGATGAAAATGTCTTCCACCCCCCCCCTCAGGAGTTGTACTCTTCAGCAGAGAATGCCTTCTTCTGTAGGGAGGGGCCTTAGAAAATAGGGGGAAAGAAAGAAAGGAGATGCTTCAGTAAACAGAAGAGTTAGATGAGAAGAAACAGGATTTAAAAAGATAAAGAAATACATGTACACAGAGACTTGTGTGATCATTTTATCCTGAGAATGTTCGCTTATCTGAGCAACATTTCTAAAATGTCATCCAGGGCTGAATAGCACAGGTGGTCCAAAGTTAAAAACCAACAACCTTGATGGTTGAAAATAAATGATTGGAAGGTGGAAGAAAGGACAAAGTGCTTCACCAAAGTGAGTGTGTTTCCCCCTTCACTAAGGCCCTTTGTACACGACCCCTAAACTCCGCCGCAAATGGCTCCCAGCTCTGGAGCTTAAAATTGTTTCCCCACCAGCTCCGGAGTTTACAGATAATTAAGTGCGACCACGCCCACCTAAGCACGTCCCAGTGCACTTTTCATTCCTGATGCGGATATAACGTAGTGACTGCCTGGCTCTCCTTGCTTCTGTTTGTTCTTTTTTTGCCCCCCCCCGCCCCCTTTAAGAGATCTGAATGCAGTGCTGGGACAGCAGAACGGAGGTGAGCGGCATTCTTTTCTTCCTTTTTCCCCCTCCCCTCACGCAGCCAGCAGCCAGGAGTGTGGAGGGGGTGGGAACGCAGGAACAGTGACAAACCCCTAAGATCTCTGGTCCGAATTTAAGTGGCCAGCGGATCTTAGGGGTCGTGTGAAAAGGCCCTACAATACTGTCTGCCAAGCTGTTTTTAAAATGGAAGTCAAAGCTATAATACCACATGGCCATATTTCCCTTGAATTTTAACATATCCTCACATCGTCTATCACCATCTAATTTAGCTCCTGTTCATTTATTTACCACCTCTGTTCCTGACTTATCTCAACTGACATTATCTTTATGAAAATGGCTTCCCAACTATCATATTTTATGGTGCAGAAACACGATTTGTGATATCACCTGGCTGGCTCAATCTGTTGCCACATGGTATGAGGAATAACCTTAAATGGTCTTAAAGTCACAGTACAGTGATGGGATGCCAGCACGCAGCATGTTAAGTAACACCATCTGCTGAGGTGCAGGGTCTGGTAAATCATTCAAAAGTTTGTGTAATATTAATAAAATTCCTTCTGTCTTGGAACTAAAAAGTAGCAGAGATATGAACACAAATTGACTGAAATAGGCCAGTGATTACCACACAGTGTGCTGGAGCAGACTTAAGAAAGATGGAACATTAAGCCTCCATGTTGGAACCAGATAAATTATCTGTCTATTGGAGAAAACCGACTACACTATTGGGTGCCAGAGTTTAAGAATTGTATTAACATGCTGAATTATGTCCAGAGGACAGAAATCAAATCAAGATGTAGAAGTATCTGGAAACAAACACTTACCGAAAACAATTGAGTGAGCTAGGTACAATTAACCTGTTGAACAGAAGATGGTGACACTGAGGATCTATTATGTAGAAAGTGGTGTAAATTTGTTTTCATTTGCTGCATAGCATAGGACCCATACCAAGAGACGCAAGCTTGAGGACAGGAGAATCTTACTAAACTTTAGGAAGAATTTCCTGATGGCAAGGTAGAATAGGGTGGATTTATCTTCATTAGAGGTACTAAAACAAAGGACATAAGAACATAAGAAGAGCCATGCTGGATCAGACCAAAGGCCCATCTAGACCAGCTTCCAGTATCTCAGAGAGGCCCCACCAGATGCCTCTGGGAGCACTAGATAGCCGTCTCCTGCTACCACTCCCCTGCATCTGGCCCTTGAAGTACCCCAGTTTTAAGACTGGAGATTACCCATCCCCATCATGGTTTGTAAACTGTGATGGACTTTTCCTCCAGGAATCTGTCCAATCCCCTTTTGAAGGCACCCAGGCTAGATGACATCACCACTAGAGATGGGCACGACTTAGCGGTATTTCCGTTTCCGTTTCCGTTACTTGGTTCCGTTACTCTACGGAAACGGTAACGGGAATTACTCCGCCAGACTTTGAGCTCGAACCGACGAACGAACAATTTTGGTCTGATTTGTCGTGCTCGTTCCTTGCATCGCGCGATTGCGCGATGCCACACGGCCACAGAAAAAAAGTTTTTAAAAGTTAAAAAACCCGGTTCCCGGCCAAAAAGCAGGCGGAAAAATGCCTGCCGTGCCTCAGGGCACCTACCAGAGGGGTTGTTTCTGGAGGTCCCCGGCCTCCCCCCTCATCCCCCGTCCTGGGCTGCTCTGGTGGGACTCGCCGCAGGCTCGCAGCCAGCAAAAACCCCAGTCTCGCCGCCGGCCGCCCGCAATTAAAGCGCAAGCAAGCGGCACGGACGGCACAGGAAAAAACTTTTAAACTCTCCCCCCACCCATTCCCGGGCCAAAAAAGCAGGCGGAAAAATGCCTGCTTGACTAAGGGCGCAGGGCACCTACCGGAGGGGTGGTTTCTGGAGGGGGGGTCCCGCCTCCCCCCCGTCCTGGGCAGCCGGACTCGAGTCGCCATTTCGCCATGCCATGCGGTGTGGGCGGGGGATCCAAAATGGGGCGGCAAACGCAATATTGTTTTTGAAATCGTGGTCCAAAAACACGCACGACAAACAGAAACACGCGAAAATTTATAAACTGCCAGATTTTTCACAGTAGCAGTGGGTTTTTTCTTGCAACAAAATGTCTCTCCTCTCCTCCTCTGTCCTCCATTGATTTTATTTTATTTTATTTTTTTTACACCTGCACAATGATGGGCTGGCCGAGTGGCCAGCCATGTGGGAGTGGACAACCATGCAAATTTTTGGAGCCATCCCACCAATCGCATGGCCACTTGGCCATGGAGACTTCTGGGATGTGCCAAAAAGCCCCCTAAAACCTGCCCTAGCCCTAACCCTAACCCTTGACTCCGTACCCATACGTCACAGACTGTCTTCTTAGTGGGTCAGAGAGGCACCCAGAGGTGCAACCCACTAGCCCACCATAACCTTACCCGTCACTAGCCTAACCCTAGCCATTGCACTAAGCCACCTTAAAGCCAGATCTACTTGCTTGCATTGCACTACACGCAGCAAGTACAATTCCCTTCTGTGTGAGACATGGTGGTGCCAGAGCCTTGTGAAGGGCGGGCATGACGCTATCACTCTCACTGGTCTCACTGTCTGCACATTCTGTTATGCAATATCCATATGGCTATTGCATAGCATTTTGCAGCAGCAGCAGGTGAGGAGGAGAGACCCCCATGTAGAGGGGTCTCTCTTGGAGCCTGCTTCCCCTTCCTAGTGGCAGGAGGCACCCACGGGTGCCTCCAGGAGCCCACTTTCCCTTTATAGCGGGCCAGAGGAGGCACCCACCCCACAGAGGTGCCTCCAGGAGCCCTCTCCCCCCCCAAAAAAACCAGTACTAACAAAAACAAAAAAACGAAAAAATGAACCGACCAATTTTTGCAAATTTTCGCGAAAACCGGAAACGAGCCGAAACGGGACCGGCCCGACTAACGACAACTCGAAAAAAAATTTTTTCAAGTCGTGCCCATCTCTAGTTCATATATATAATATAAGCTTTCAAAGTCCAAATGGATGCATTTTATAACTGAATATTCTTGCTACGCTTATCTGCTGAGTAACAGCAAAATCCTAACTCAAATATACATTGTCAACAGGGTGCTAGAATATCTACTGATGTCTTTGCCAGCAGAAATTGCCTTTGTGTGTAATTTCCGATATTCTTGGTGTGGAGAAGATCTTGGGTTTAGCACAGCTTCAACAAACGTACCGGTTCATCTCGCCCTTAGTCATCACAGGTCATAAGCAGAAGTGGACACAGACTGCCAAAATAGCAGTTCATCTTGGTTCATAGTTTGTGAAGGTCAACAAACAATGTCACATATTTCTACCTGGTTAACCAATGGACCACAAACTGGTTTGTTGTTTTGTTAGGCTTAAAAAGAAGAAGAGCTGAGCCCTCCTGCTTCCTTAACCTGCCCCTGCTCCCTTCCTGCTATCCTTGTCATCTCTCTTCCTTGGCCTCCTCTGCCACATCCACAGTTGTGGGTACATAGGCAGAGAGAGAAAGCCTGGTCTCCATTCCAGCAGTCTAACTCGCCTATGCCTCCGTGGATCAGCTGTTCCTTGGGGTCATAGGCAGAAAGGAGAGTTAAGCTGCCAGAACAGAAACCACCCTTCCAGCAACCTAGTTTCCTTTCTTTGCCTCTGCCTCTGCAAATCAGCTGTTCCTCGGAGACATAGACAGAGAGGGACAGCTAGACTGCTGGTACAGAAACCACAGTTCCAGCTGCCTAGCCAAGCCAAGTGCCAAATGGACAAATAAAAATGGACAAATACTCCTTGCTTAGTTTTTGTTGGGGTCACCAGAATTAACAAATAGGGAGCAACAGTCATGAAATCACTCAGTGGTTTCCCATAAATATCACAGTTTGTTGTAATACTCATCCCCATGCCTATACCTGAAGGACTGCCTCCTTCCATAGGAACCTACCTGGCAATTAAGATTGAGCCAGGGGGTTCTTTTGAAACAGCCATCCCTCAAGGAGGTGTAGATGCAGCTGCCCTTGGCTATGGAATGCCCTCCCGAGTGAGATCCACCTGGCACCAACAATGATGACATTTCAGCACCAGGTAAAAGCCTTCCTGTTCCAAAAAAAAAAATGAATTGACATAATATAGATTGTGGGTCCTGATGGCAATTTTAGTGTAATGTTTTTATTATGGTTATTTATTTATTGACATTTTAATGTTTTAACTTTTTTTTTTGATTGTATGCTGCCCAGGTAGTGGTTTTATTATCAATCAATCAATCAATCAATCAATCAATCAATCAATCAATCAATCAATCAATCAATCAATCAATAGTATTAAAGATTGTGCTCTATGATTCTATGTCAGTTCCATATCACTTCATAGGACTGAGCAGGTCTAGGGAGGGATACTCTTCCTGAACAATGCCCTTAGAGAACTGCAGCCTGTATTCTCCATAGGGATTTGTGGGGGGGGGGGAGTGTTGGGGTCAGTTGCGAATGTCCATAGAAATGCAAATCAGGATCTTTGGTTACCTGCCTGTTTGTCTGTTGTTGTTTTTACAGCTCTCCTACCATGAGAGTTCTTCTCTTCCACAGTTTACCTGCATGAAAACCATGTGCTGTTGGACAAGCTAAAGGAAAACAACTGGTCTAAGATCATCCACTACAATTCTGGGCTAAACAATATCTTTCATCTGGATATCCCATGTCCCAGTCCAATACTCTAACCACTACTCTTCACAGTCTCTGGTTCGAATACATTTTGAGAAGTGGGATGAGATTGTTTACTGGTTGAAGATTACCTTCAAACCTAGAATGTGTGGGCGGCACAGCTCCCCTAAAGGCAGGGGTGAACAATACAACTTCAAGCCAAGTGATAATCACATGGGAAAACACAAAAATGGTCCTTGAGGGTAGACTGCATATGGTCCACAAGTCAAAATATCACCATCTCTCCTCAACGAGTTGAGGTGAATTGGACAACCCCATTGATTTCACTGAGTCTTCTTAAGACACACTTAATCCTTATTGCATGGAGCCTGCCTCCTACTTTAATACCAGTCTATTCAATAGTAATCACTATTTCCTTTTGAGACTATAAAAATAACAAAAAAGAGAGAGAGAAATTGGCCAGAAATATGTCAGCCAGAAGCTTTGACAAAAGTTGTTCCTGCACCCATGTTTCTGGGGTGGAAAAAAATAATAATGATTTAAGATCAACTTGGCAAATGCAGCCAGCAGTATCATACTAAATGATTGCCTTGGTTCCCTAGAAGTACATCAAGTCACTCAGAGAAATTCAATATGTTTTAGACAGGTACTGCATCAAGGAATCGGTGTTCAAAGATAGTTGCCAATCACTTTCCAGGTGTATATGCGTGAGAGCAAGATGATCGAGCTTCATGAAAGTGCCATCGTTCCACAAAGTTTCTCTAAAACTTAACTTTTAAATCTGCTGTAGATTAAGTGCCACCTGTCACTATCAAGTATCATTATTTCCTGTTCAAAATCCCACCTTGATTTATGATGACAATGATGAAATGTCAGGTGTCCTAGGGAGTTTGAAAGCCTCGGGATTTCCAGCTGAAGTGCTGCTTCTATGTGTCACATTTATTATTCATAACAGACTTTTCTGAGTGGACCCCAAGTTGATCTTGTTAACTGTAATCAGCAATGATGTTCAAAAGCACCAAAGGTTCATAAAAAACCCCACAATTTTTATTTAGCACTTATGGAGTAAAATATTTATAGACCATTTTATATCCTGTTTTGAAATATTTCAGGACAGGTTACAGATAATATAGCATTGTTTTTTTTTCCCAAATTGAACAGCTTAAATCAATTGAAAAGAATTTACTGTAAAACACCTGTAGAAACATCAAATGAGAGATGTGCATTGCAGCAGGGCTACATGACCTAATTAGGCCATGATCCTTATTTCCCCAAAGGTTTAATGAACAGCCATTAGGTCCCCAGGATAACTATAATTAGTTGCAGTGATACATGCAGAAAGTAGCATGGGTTCTGAAAAAAGTGTAAGAAGGAAGTACAAAACGGAGACTGCAGTTAAGAAGACAAAAATCATGATAGGGAAGACCTCCGTGACTTAAATACTGACAACAAAGAAAATGAAATTGTCAAAGATTTTGCAAACCTCAGTTCAGTAATCAATACAAATGGAGATTGCAGCGAAAAAACCTGAAGAAGACACAGGCTCAGAAGGGCAGCACTGAAGGAATCAGAAAAGACCATCAAGTGCAAGGATGTATCATAGGAGACCAAGGCCAACATCATCCACACTATCGTATGGGTATGAAATCTGGATAAATAAGAAAAATGACAAGAAGAAAACATTATTCACTTGAAATGTGGTGCTGAAGGAGAGTTTTGTGGATACTTTGGATAGCCAGAAAGACAAACAAGTGGCCCTTAGATCGACACAAGACTCAACTCTCCCTAGAAGCCAAAATGATGAAACAGAAGATGTCATACTTCAGGTACATCAGGCATGTCCAAACCTTGTCCCTCCAGATGTTTTGGACCACAACTCCCACAGTCCTTTGTCATGGGCAATACAGGCTTGGAATTCTGGGAGTTGTGGTTCAAAACATCAGGAGGGCTGAAGTTTGGACATGCCTGAATAATGAGAGGCCAGGAGTAGCTGAAAAAGACAATGATGCTATAAAATTTATTTATTTATTATTTATTTTTTAATACAACTTATATGCTGCCCACTACCCAAATGTCTCTGGACGGCTCACTGTCAAAGCAATTCAAGCAAACAAAATGTTAAAATACCAATAAATAATTAAAACGATAAAAACATTTCAATACAAATACAATACAGTAAAAATCGTAATTGTAATTTGGAGGCAGCAGGAAAAAAGGGAGAACAAATGTGAGATGGATTCATTCCATAAGGAAGCGAGAGTCCTGAATTTGCAATCACTAATTGGAGCTGCTAATGATAGGACTTTTTGGGAATCATTCATTTCATAGGGTTGCCCAAGGGGGAGCCACATGGTGGCACATAACAATGAGATCACCGTAGCTCCAAAGACCTTAAAAGTACACACACACACACACACACACACACACACACACACACACACACACACACACACACACACACACACACACACACACACACACACACACACACACACACACACAGAGCCACTTGTAAGTAGAGGCACCACTGTAGTGAGATGCCATGGTTAAAACCAAATGGAAGCAATTCTTTGTTTTTTCATTTTTTAAAAAGTAACTAAATTGGTTAGCATTTCTGTTACATTAAAAATAGCTCAAACATCTGAACACTGCATGCCACTACATTTGTGGAGGGGGAATATCACATGGTTCAAGTGCTGCTGCTACGTCTGCTGTTGTGGGAGCCACTCAGGTGGCTTGCTGGTGTGGTGCTTTGCAGAAATGTACACAGAAGCTTCTCAGTGAGATATCTTCAGGCATAGGACCAACTCCATCCCCAGAGAGTGGTTGCTAGATTTCCTGGAAGAATATGTAACAGGGCTTTCCGGTGGCTTAGCACAGGGGGGTGTGTGTTCACATAGCATGCTCTGTCACCCTATCCATTATATTTGCCTTGTACCAGGCGCTAGCAACTCATGCTACACAACTAGAGATCCCTATTCTTGCTAGAGCAATAAGGATTTCCTCTGAGATCTGTCACATTTAGTCTTGATTCTTGGTTTATCCAGCACCTGTTGAAGCCTCTGGTGGGCCTGGATCATAATATATGATAGTGTCCTCCTTCCTCTCCTCTACTTCTCCCTTGTGTGTGCATGTGCGTTGTGTCATTACAGTTGTGACTGACTCTTCGTGACCGCATGTCCATGGAGTTTTTTTGGCAGGAATACTGGAGTGGTTTGTCAGTTCGTACTCAAAGCGCCTACAGCACCTGGTATTCCCTGGTGGTCTCCCATCCAAGTACTAACCAGGGCCGACCCTGCTTAGCTTCCGAAATCAGGTGAGATCAGATGTGCTTAGGGAACTCCCACCTAAATAGAGCACACAACATGAACAATGTAATAAAACATAAATAAAACTGACTCACTAAGGTAATATTCATAGCAGGAAATAAGTGAACAATGGTTAGTAAGCAATCAAACATAACAAAGCTGGAAGTTGAGTCATGGTAGCTGGACTTCTTTTCTTGTGAGATTGAAATGTTTTGCTACTCACCCAAGCAGCTTTGTCAGTCTGAGGAAAGTTAGTGGCGAGGCCTCAAATTTATAGTTTCAGTATTGCAAGAAAAGAAGTCCAGTTGCCATGACTCAGCTTCCAGATAATCTCATGCGGATGACAGAGAATCTTCACAGACAACAAAAAAAGCAAAGAAAGTAGCTTATGACAAAAAGCAAGCCTTCAGTACTAGAAAACAAAAAGTGTAGCTAAAGAAAAACCTGCAATAAAAATAAGATTCTTGGTGCCAAAGGGCTAAATAACCATGCCAAAATAAACACTGGATATGTTGATTTGGTTCTCAAAGTGTAATTGGGGATTCAACAAAGATAAGATAGTATACCAAGTCCAGGCAATCTGGATAAATAATGCAGAGAAGTGCACTGCACTTCCCACAAATAAGATTGCTCTTACCACAAATAGGTTAAAGGCGGTATTATGGGGTTTCAAATAGAAAACAACTTTTATATTTTTTCTTCCTTTTTGTTTTGCAAATCCACTAGCAACTTCAACATCAATTTGCTTTGAAATGTCACTCTCAATTGACATTACTGTTAATCTTTTAAGGCATGGTTCTTGCACTGAACATTGTAACACTGATTTTTATAAGCTTTGGTTTTACATAGAGACATGTAATGTCAGACATAGATGAAAGGTTATATAGACATTTAAGTAGATTGAGATTATGGTTCTTTCTAACAAAAATTTTCTCAGTATGTACTACAGTATTTGGATCATCTTTGTCCTCTCTGCTGCTGCTGAGGACGGGAAAGCAGCATTGTAGCAAAATCTGGAAAGCATCATCTGTATATGTGTGTTGCTAATGATCTGTTATAGCTTTCATACTCGTTATCAGGCTGAATAGTCATAGCTGGCTTTCCCCCCATGTCTTGTAAACTCATTTATGAAACTTTGAACATATTTCACAAGTGACTCAAGTAAGTTGGTTACAGTGCCCAAATGCAGCTTACTTTATTGCAAACAGACATTTATTTTATAAAACTGCTTTAAAATCTGCTCCATATTATTCACATGAAGACTTTTTTTTTACAATTTCAGCATTGTTTAAGAAAGTGGTGTCACTTGTCACTTTTCATCTGGATCATTTCCCATGTGCATTAGCATGGCTAGACTGAGTGTCTCTTTACCTCCTTCAAGAAAATTCTCCTTCCTTTTTCATTTGGTTTCAGATGCTCTAGAACAAACCAATAATGGGTTGAAGAAAAATGAAAAATCAAATAGCACCTGAACCACAGAAAAAATTGCAGCATATGGATAGACAATAACACCTCGCTGTCCAACCATGTTCAATGAATGAGCAGTACAAGGTACATATTCTGCCAATCGAGTAATGTTCTAAATACCTTTATATATTCCAGACATATTGCAAGTAGAGATGGGCATGACTAGGGAAAATGGCGTTTTCAAGTTGTCGTGTGTTGGAGGCAGTCCGTTTCGGCTCGTTTCCATTTTTCGCGAAATTTCACAAAAATTAGTCGGTTTGTTTTTTCATTTTTTCGTTGTCGTTAGTACTGGTTTGGGGGGGTAGCGGGCTCCTGGAGGGAGCTGCAGGAGTCAGCCAGAGCCACAAGTGACGGACTGGCAGACTCTTTGCACCCGCTGTGTCTCACGTACTTGCATATAGTGCAACGCAAGTAGATCTGGCTTAGGGTTAAGATGGGTTAGTGCAAGGGCTAGGGTTAGGCTAGTTACGGGTGAGGTTAGGGTGAGTATTGGGGTGCACCTTAGAAGGACAGTGTACTGGCGTATGGGTTAGGCTTAGGCTTAGGGTTCGGGTTTGGGCTATGATTAGTGGGCACATCCCAGAAGTCTCTGTGGTCAACCTGGCCAAGTGGCCATGCGATTGGTGGAAAATTTGCATGGTCCACTCCCATGGGCGAGCCCATCATTGCGAATGTGCAGGTGTAATAAAATAAAATAAAATAAAATAAAATAAAATCAACGGAGACTTTTTTTTGCAAGAAAAACCCACTGCTGCTACTGTAAAAATTCAAGCATTTAAAATAGCTAATTTTCACATGTTTCTGTGGTGCTTTGGTGGGGTTTTGGGCAACGATTTAAAAAAAAATATTGCGGTCGCCATTTTGGATCCCCCACACTGCATGGCAAATGGATGCGCCCTCCCAGCCTGGTACCAGCAGCGTAGCAGTAGCAATAGCCAAGGAGAGGGGGCGGGGAAACCCCCCCCCCAAATAAAACACCCTTCTGGCCTGGTAGGTGCCCTCAGACAGTTTTCGCCTACTTTTAGGGCCGGGAATCGTTTTTTTTTTTAACTTTTAAAAACTTTTTTTCTGTGCCGCTTGGCATTGCGCGATCGCCGCGATGCAAGTAACGAGCACGACAAATCAGACCAAATTGTTCGTTCGTCGGTTTGAGCTCAAATTCTGGCGGAGTAATTCCCGTTACCGTTTCCATAGGTAACGGATCCGAGTAACGGAAACGGGAATACCGCTAAGTCGTGCCCATTTCTAATTGCAAGCATTGTTCCATGCCTGATCAACAATAGATTTTAATATCTATATTGTGTTCTTGATGGGCCTTGCAAATTGTACAAGTTAACCGTCCTATAGGTGAAAATATAGGGACAGAAAGATTTCCACTGATTCACCACTGTATCTGTTGGCATAGTGCAAAGTAAAGCTTTAATGTTTCGAGTGATACCCCACCCCCCTCATGTGTGAGGGGAGCTTCCTCAAGCACTTCCCTTAATAACAAATGATTTTTTCCATGGGGGGACCCCCTTTGGAGTTTAATAACTCAGTCCCTTGAAACCCAAACCTCTCCAAATTTGGGGGGCTTACAGGGAATAGTCCAAAGAAGCTGCACTGTGATTTCCATGCTGCTACATGCCTGGAATCACTATTTTTGAGTACATATTTTATCAAAAAATTGCAAAACTGCTCTGCAGCACATGCCAGCAATATAGGGGTTAAACAAGGGCTTAACCCCTATATTACTGGTGCATGCTGCACAGCAGTTTTCTAATTAGCTGGGGGACCCATTTTACAGTTGAATAACTTGGCCCCCTAAACCCCAAATCTCTCCAAATCTGAGGCGCTTACAAGGAGCTTGTAAGGAGCTGGAGGAAGCTTACAAGGAGCTTGAGGACGCTCCCCTTTTTGTTTCCTGAACCTCCCCAAAAGTGGTTCAGTTTGGTTAGTCACAAAAAATTTTCTATCATTTCATTTTGTAATGAAACAATTCATTTTGTAATGAAACCATTCGTTATGTAACAAAATGACAAAACCGTGTTTTGTTTTTCATTTGGTGCCCATCTCTCAAATTAACTCATCAGGATAAATAAACTCACCAAGAATCATCTGTTGGCAAACCACATCTTTGGCCAAGTTTGGACTTTTGGGACATGCTTTGAAAAAGTGGGTATTGACCATGAAAGCTTGGAATGATTTTTTATTTCTTTATTGGTGCCCTAAAAAGTTACCACCTATAACCTAGTCTTGAATTTATGTATTGAAATGGCCACATAGATCTTGGTTTTTACTTCAAATTTATTCATGTTACTAGATGGGGTCTGCCAGCTGTGAGCAAGCTTGATAATACGATATATAATCAATAATCATTATGTGAGCAAGCAATACACATGAACGTGCTTCCAGAAAGGGCAAATAAGATGTGACTTGGGCTGGGTAGCAAAGATACTTGGGCAGGGTGGCAGAGACACTGTGGTTTCCTGTTAACGGAAACAGGTGTTGCAAGAATAAGCTCCAAAGCCAGCTGAAGCAAAACCTGGAAGAAGCAAAGACTTATGTACCCTAAAATGTCTAGGTGGGACCCAGCAAGTAGAGGGTGGTGCTGAGGTGTGGCCATGCAGAAAAGGGGTCTGAAACTGTATAAAAACCGCTGGAAATGTGTGTTTGAGGTCTTCTCTCATTGTGAGGGAGATCCCTTTTGCGTCTTCTGCAAAAGGCTGTCTGTTTCTGCACTTTGCTTTTGCTAAATAAACTCAGCGCTGAGAAATTCTCCTCTCTGTCTGACTTAGTCTCAATTCTTGGGAAATCTCAAACTTGCCTCATCTCAATCTATGACTTAGCCTCATCTCTGAGCTCTCCTGACTTAGGCTATTTTTGAGCACTAAGACCACAACCTCACATTTGTGCATTGGCAAACGGGATCCGGCCATCGGACTACTCACTCCGAGCACCGGTTAGAACCGGTCCTCTGCCCGCTCGCCATTTTTGGGTGTGGCAGTTGCTCCGACCTTCCAGTCTCTGAACCCTGTCCTTCTCATTTTTTTCTATTTTTGAGCACTAAGACCACAATCTCACAGGTCCACTCAGTGTAATATTTCAACTAGAGATGGGCACGAAATGAACAATTTTTTGTTTCTGTTTTCATTTTTTCATTTCATTACACAACAAAATGACAAACGAATTTTGTCTCCAAAATGAAACGAAATGAACAGAAACACCGGAAATTTTGTCGTGCATTTTTTTTTCGTTACTGCAATACAGTGAACTGCTTTAAATCCTAAAAAAACACACACAAAAAGCAGCAACAAAAGACAAGGTTTATTCCAGTCTGCTGTTTTCAATGTAGTTTCCTGTTTACTGCCTCAACACAAAAGGAATTTTCAAACCTATGAGTTTCAGAGAAACCCACCCAGATTTAAGTTGTGCCAGAATGACTATTCCAAACAAAAACCCAGATACCCAACCTCTATCATTTCAGCATTAATCAGCATTAATAACTATGTAAATAGCTGGCATTTACTGTGTGTTGTTCATCCATGTCCTCAAGACAGAATTGCTATTTAATTGATGAGTCTTTGATATTGCACTGGAAATGTTTGTTTTGTCTTTTTACTTGATGAAACTGGGAGAACATTTAGTTACACTAAGTGGAATAGCTGATTACAATACCCATTATGGACTTTATTGCACTACACAACTTACAAAGTGTGACAGTTAATGCACCATCAGTGTATAAAAATGCAATTGTTAAAAAACCTCCAGCTTATGAATGTGGGATATTGTACTTCTGTACCCATGATTCAAAAACCCAGGAAATGGCCCACTATTGCTGCAAAATATTGTGCTCACATTGCCAGCAGGAAAAAGGATGCCAAGCATTACATATAAAGGGACAGCTTGAATGTTGACAACACTGATGGCAGAAGTCAAGATGGTCTAGAGCAGTGGTTCCCAACCTGAGGGTCAGGACCCCTTTATTTATTTATTTATTTATTTATTTATTTATTTATTTATTTATTTATTTATTTATTTATTTATTTATTGCATTTTTATACCGCCCATTTTCCATAAAGAACTTTGGGCGGTTTACAGACAAGAATAAAACAACAATGTATAACAGGTAAGGAAAAAAGGGAGAGAAGAAAAAAAAACTAATAGGATAAAGAGAGGGAAACCCACAAGAGGCGGCGCGGGCAAGAAAAAAAAAGAATTAAATGAAAAGGTTACCATATGCCTCCTTAAAAAGGAAGGTTTTCAGAGCCTTTTTGAAGCGGGCAGGGACTGTGCTAGGCGCAGCTCACTCCACAACGTGGGGCCCACCACAGAGAAGGCGCGGTTACATGTGAGCAATTTCCGTGCCTTCCTGGGTGTGGCCACCCTAAGTGAGAGCGCCTGCACCATTCTAGTGGGCCTGGTCCCAGTTGACCTCTGGGAGATATGCTCCGACAGGTATTCTGGTCCCAAGCCGTGGAGGGTTTTGAAAATCAAAACCAGGACCTTGAACCTTATCCAGAGGACAAAGGGTAGCCAATGCAGGTGAGCCAGAACTGGGGTGATGTGGTCGAATTTACGAGCACCCACCACCAGTCTGGCCACCGCATTCTGCACCCGTTGGAGCCTCCGGACAAGGGTCAAGGGCAACCCCACATAGAGGGCATTGCAGTAGTCGATCCTCGATATCACAAGGGCCTGCACGACTGTCCTCAGGGAGGACTCATCAAGGTACTGGCAGATCTGGGCGATCCAGCGGAGATGGATAAAAGTGGCCCTGGAGACCACCATCACCTGGGCTTCCAGGGAGAGGGCTGAATCCAGGTCCATGCCCAGATTCCTGGCCCTGTCCGTAGGCTGGGGGGAATCCCCCCCAGGCTAGGGAGGGGGCCATTGTACCCTGACGAGGGTGCCCTGAAGAACAGAACCTCCGTCTTCTCCAGGTTGAGCTTGAGCCGGTTAGTCCTGGTCCCTTCCAAGACTGCCTCCAGGCACAGGTCGAGGGAGCATACTACCTCCTCTGCAGAAGAAGAAAAGGAGAGATAGAGCTGCGTGTCATCAGTGTACTGTTGGCTGAAAACTCCAAATCTTCTGATGACCTCTGCCAGCGGCCTCATATAAACATTGAACAGCATGGGTGAGATTGCCGACCCCTGGGGTACCCCACAAGGGAGTGTCCAAGGAGCCGACAAATCATCCCCCAACTTAACCCGCTGAGACTGGCCGCTGAGAAAGGAACGGAGCCAGCAGAGAGCACAGCCCCCAATTCCAGCCTCAGTGAGCCAGTCCAGCAGGTTACCATGGTCAACAGTATCAAAGGCCGCTGACAGATCAAGGAGGACCAACAGGGAGGAACACCCCCTGTCAGCCTCCCTGAGGAGATCATCCTGCAGAGCGACCTGGGCAGTCTTGGTCCCCCGAAGTGGCCTGAACCCGGACTGGAAGAGATCCAGGATACAATTTTCCTCCAGGTACGATTGAAGCCGGACGGCGGCCACCCTCTCAACAACCTTGCCCAGGAAGGGAACAATGGCAATTGGACGATAGCTGGATAACTCATCCGATGCCAAGCCAGGCTTTTTCAAAGTGGGCTTCACCACGGTCTCCTTCAAACGGGAAGGAAAAATTCCTTCCCTGAAGGAGGCCATGGCAATAGTGGAAACCCACTCCGGCATGTTCCCTTCGGTGGATTTAATAAGCCAGACTGGGCAAGGGTCAAAAGGGGAAGCCACTGGCTGGCAATAAGCCATAACCCTGGAGGCCTCCGCTGGGAACACAGGCCCAAACTCAACCAGGCAGGAAGACCGAGGAGGTGAGGCCCCAGGGATGTCAGAGGATGAACTAGTGCAACCGGGTGGCAGATCGGAGTGGATGGCCTCAATTTTTGATCTAAAATACGCTGCAAATTGCTCACTAGTGAACTCACTAGGAGGAGGCCCCAGCTGACCAGGATTGGAGAGGTCTCGAACCACCCAGAACAACTCCGCCTGGTGGTTCGAGGCCTCACCAATTCTCAGGGAGACATGAGCTGTTCTAGCAACCCTGATCGGGCAAACATAGTGGCTGGTCAGCTGCTTAAGTGCAGCCCTACTCACTGCCGTCCGAGTATCCTCAAGCTTCCTGCGTTCTTCCTTCATCACCCACAACCCAGCTGTGTACCACAGCGAGGAGTGGGCTCCACAACGGAGGAAGCACTTGGGAGTGATCCGGTCTACTGCCCTGGTGGCACCCTCATACCACCTATCCACCAGGGCTTCAACCGGATCGTCTGCCAGACCACCAGAAAGCTCCCCAAAGGCCTCCATGAACCGTGCAGGCTCCAGGAGCCTACGGGGGCGGGCCCAGACAAAGGGCTGATGCTCCCCGTGGGGTGGGGTGGTAATTGACAGGGAAAATTTTAGCAGATGGTGATCTGACCATGACACGGGTAGGGGTGAAATACCCCCAACCCTCAGAAAAGAGTCTGATGACATGGAGGTAAAAACAAGGTCCAGGGTATGGCCTGCTCTATGGGTGGGGCAAACAACATGCCGAGATAGATTCATGGAAGTCATGGATTTCAAGAATTCCAGAGCAGCTCCAGAGAGTTCCTCCTCGGCATGCACGTTGAAGTCCCCAACCATCAATAGGTGGGGGGACCTCAACAGGGCAGCTGAGACAAACTCCGAGATCTCTGGAAAGGATTGTGCTGGGTTGCGGGGAGCACAGTACACCAGCACAATACCAAACTTATCTCGCTGACCCACCGATAGATGAAGGCATTCAACCCCGGGACACACCAAAGCTGCAGATCTGCTAATAATCCCCCCCCTTTGGGGGGGGTCGAACAACCATTTCACAGGGGTCAGCATGAACCAGTGAAGAAAAAGGCACAAACGGCTTGGGTCTGGAGAAGGAGAGGGATGAAGGGGGAAAAGAGTGAGTTACAGCTTGACAGGTTGGAGGGGGTGTCAGTCAATGGCACCGGAGGCTGCAATTGGCTGAGGGTGCCTGTAGTAGAGGGAAGTTCTCTATGGCACCTGTGGCAGTGGCCTGCCAAAGGGGGCTTGTGGCCTCTTCGAAACAGGGTGAGGGGTCACCACAACATGAGGAACTGCATTAAAGGGTTGCAGCATTAGGAAGGTTGTGAACCACAGGTTTAGAGGATGCCCTCTTCTACTCACTACCATTCACATTTGCTGAAAAACAGCCCTAATAATTGCTTTGTGTTTGGATAGGAAGTAGACATGGGCACGAAACAGAAAAATAGTGTTTTGGTTTTTTGTTTGTCGTTGAGAGGTCTGTTTCGGTTCGTTTCCATTTGTCGGGAATTTTTTGAAAAAATTCGTTACCGTTTTTCATTTTTTCATTTGTCATTTCTACCCGCTTTTTGCACGATTTTTAAAGCATTTCCGTGCGCAGGCATCCCCCAACGCCCCAGACCAGAGGGAAAACACTAAAAAAAAGGATGCTGGCAGAGACACAGTATAGACTAGGTACGCAGGGAGGCTGCAAAGGCAGCGGCGGGCGTTGCCCAGGGTGCAAGGCAGCCGTAGAGTGACTGCACTGTGGGGCAAGGGAGGGTACTCACCGAGAGGTACGCAGCACGCACGCACACAGGGAGGCTGCAGGACTGAAGCTAGAGTCGCAGAGACAGCAATCCCACCCAAACTCCCACCAGAGACTGCAAGGAGGACGGGGGCTGCCAGAGCCTTTTTATGCCCTCTGTGGCTTCCAGATCTGCCCGCCCAGTCTGCAACCTGGGCATGCTATTGGTTGAACATGATCCCACATCACATGGCTTGCCTCCATTTTGTGGCTGGTGCGACATCCATTTTAAAGGGAAAAGAAAAATACATCGTGATGGGAGAAGACAAAAACAAATGTTTTAAGGACCCCAACCCCCCTGGTAGGTATTATCAGACAATATAAATAATTATCGCTGCATTTTTACGGATGTCCAGGGCATTTTTTAACATTTAAAACAGCTCATTTCATTGTGCGTCGCCATTAACGGAAATGAAACGTAACGACCACAATGTTCGTGATTCTGTTCGTTTCGTTGCATTTTCATCACAATTTTCGTTTGTCGTTTCATTACGTAACGGAAACGACAAATGGTAACGGAAATGAAAAAAAATGTTCGTTCTGTGCCCATCTCTAATAGGAAGTGATTACTAATGACAAAAGGAGTCGGCTTCTTGGGTTTTCCCTTGCATGGTGTCACTTTGTGAATAGTAGTGAGGTTCAACACCTTGATTATTAGCCTGTGAGGTGTCTCAGGGTTCCACATTTTCCCATGCTATTTCACATATACATGAAAAACCTGAAAGAGATTTAATGGTCTGATACCACCAGTGTGCTGATGGGGCCAATGGAGACTAGGTTTGGAGAATGGTGTGTGGATAGTCCTGCAAAAAACTCATGTGGATTGATCAGAATCTCTGATTTATATCAGTGTTTCTCACCACAGCAAAGCCATGGACTGGGTGGTCCCATGATTTCTGTGGTGTAGTTTGTGGACACAGATGGTCCCTATGTTTGGAGAGTGGTTTGAGGGTGATCCTGCGGAAAAATCATATGGATCTATGAGAACCGTTCTTCAGATGCAAGGTTTGCTCCATGTGCTTTGTGGACCCATAGTTTCTGGGGTATAGTCTGGGTTAAAAATGGATCTATAATCTATCATTGATATAGACAGGATAACATCTAAAAATCATATGAAACCACATGGATCTGCACACTGAGTAAACTGGGTAAATATAGTCACAACAAGTAAGCCAGCTAAAATGTGCTTTGAGATTATTAAAAAGGCACAAAAAGAAAACAGCAGTTTCACAGATTAAATCTGGAGTATTGTGTACAATTCTGGTCACCATACCTCTTGAAGGATATTATGGAAATGGAAAAAGTGCAGAGGAAGGCAACCAGAATAATCACGGGACTGGAACACCTTCCTTATCATCTGAGGCTGCAATGGCTGGGCCTCTTTCTAATTAATTAAATAGGCTGGGCCTCTTTCTAATTAAATTTGCAGATGATACCAAATTGGGAGGGGTTGCTAATTCCCTACAGGATAGGGTGAAAATCCAAAATGACCTTGACAGATTAGCGTGCTGGGCCAAAGCTAACGAATGAGTTTCAATAGAGGGAAATGTAGGGTGGTGCATCTAGGTAAAAAGAATGAATTGCACAGATACAGGATGGGAGATATTTAGCTGGAAAATAGTATATGTGAAAGGGATCTGGCAATCTTGGTGGGCCACATATTGAACATGAGTCAGCAGTGTGATGCAGTGGCCAAGAAAGCCAATGTGATTCTTGGTTGCATCAACAGAACCATGGTGTCTAGATCAAGGGAAGTGATAGTACCACTCTATTCTGCTCTGGTCAGACCCCACCTGGAGTACTGTGTCCAGTTCTGTGCACCTCAAATTAAAAAGGATGTTGACAACCTCGAGCGGGTGCAGAGGAGATGCAGGATGGTTGAGGGTCTTGAGAAAATGTCTTACGAGGAACGGCTTAAGGGAACTGGGAATGTTTAGCCTTTCAAAAAGAAGACTGAGAGGGGATATGATAGCTATGTTTAAGTATTTGAAAGGATGTCATATTGAAGAGGGAACAGGTTTGTTTTCCATGGCTTCAGAGACTAGGACTCGGGGCAATGGTTTCAAACTACAGGAAAAGAGATTCCATTTGACCATTTGGAAGAACTTCACAATGGTTAGAGCTGTTCGGCAGTGGAATATCTTGCCACGGAGGGTGGTGGAGTCTCCTTCTTTGGAGGTTTTAAAGCAGAGGCTGAATGGCCACCTGTCGGAAATACTGTGATGGGGTTACTTCCTGCATGGCAGGGGGTTGGACTGGATGGTCCTTGAGGTCTCTCCCAACTCTATGATTCTATGAAGTCTATGAAATCTTCTTCACTCTTGAACGACGGCTCCTAAGAGGTGACCTGGTTGAAGTTTATAAAATCATAAACGGTGTGGACAAAGTAGATAAGGAAAAACTGTTGTCCCTATTGCATAACACTAGAACTAGGGGGCACTCTATGAATCTTTTGGGTGCTAGGGCTCAAACAAATAAGTGAAAGTACTTTTTCAACCAGAGGATCACTGTTCCATGGAACTCCCTGCCAGTTGAAGTAGTGACAGCTGTCAGCCTTGACAGCTTTAAGAAAGGATTAGACAAGATTAGACAAGTTCATGGAGAACAAGGGTATCAATGGCTATCTAAGGACAACCTCCAGGTTGGAGAGAGAGGCAGGATATCTCTCAAAGCTATTTGCAGGGAATCGTAAGCAGGTGAAGACATCTGCTTGGGAATACCCTGAAGCAAATGGTGAGGCACTGTATGAGAGAGAATGCTGGACTGGATGGGCTGTGGCCTGTTCCATTAAGGTTGTTCTTATGTTCTTATGTAAATGAGTGAGTTACTGTACATTATTACAGTAGTACCTTGGTTTACAAGTGTCCCAGTCTATGAGCGTTTTGCAAGATGAGCAAAAATTAGTTTGGTCTTTTACCGTAAATAAAGATAACTAACTACATTTTGGAAAACTTTTGTTCCAGTTAATGGACTTTGTCTTTCAAAAGGAGCATCAGGGCACCAAGGGGAGGCAAGGAGCTGTTGGCCCTGCCTTCCAGCCACTGTACCCACTGAAGCCACTGGCTCCCAGCTGCCATAAATCAAAGCAAATTTCCTTATAGGTAATACTGTAATGGAAACACACATGTTTTATATAATCATAGAGTTGGAAGGGGTCTATCTAAGAAAAAGACAGTGACTACAAGGAACAACATTAAACAATGGTTGTTTTCAGATTCCAAACAGTGATTCCCCATCAACATAGAAGATATGGCCTCAGCCAAAGAATTCCTGCCTCAAGAATTGTATAATAAACATAACTGTCACCTCCTATGCTTGCAAGAAACTCATAGAGAAGAAAACCAACAATGACCTTACATTCCTGGAATGCAATTAATTTCTGAACAATGTCACCAGCAGTACCAAAGTGTTTGCCAGAATGGATCTCCACATCCTGTCTACAGCAGTGACAGAAGGGAATAATGTTGAAATAATAACAACTGAGTTCAGCGACTGTACAGTGATATCTGTCTATAAACCACCACTTATAAAATTTTCCTTCACTGAGCCATCAAGCTTTTGCAATAAGCCAGTAAGGTTTATAATAGGTGACTTTAACAGCCACAATAACATGTGGAGCAATGAAGATAACAATAAAAGTAGAGAAGCTGTAGTAGAATAGGAAGAATCTTACCAACTAACACTCATTTATGACTGCAAATTACCAGCATCCATTAACAGTGGCAGGTGGAGAAGAGGCTATAACCCGAAGCTCATTTTCATAAGTGAGAATGTAGTCCATCAATGCTTAAAATCAGTAGGGATGCCAATACCAAATACCCAGCACCTTTCTATTCTATGTGAGGTCACAGGTACCATTTGACCACAAGTTGTGGAATACAACAGAAGGTGCAACTTCAAAAATGCTGGTTGACCCAAGTTTTCAGTGGCCCTGCCTAATTCTGCACTGAATGACTACAGTAGTAGAACCCTTGCTTATACAACAGCAAGCTGGCTCAGACATGGTAAAGACTGTGCAACCAGAATTCTGAATTCAACACAGCATATAGAGGATGGTTTTGAGTTGACAGAAATCACAGGTGTAGTCTTTATAGATCTCACTATGGTAACCTTGCAGTCCTGCTGAATAAATTCTAGCATATTTCTAAGGATGCTGCAGCTGACATGGAATGGTACCAGGCTAGAACATTGAACTCTCACTTGCAAGAATCTCTGCTTTAATACCAAACAAAAGTTTTTGACAGGAACAAGATTCTGAGATCAATGACAGGTACAAGATGTGGTGTCCAACTGCACACCAGCAAAAGCATATTCCCAAAGATGGGAAAGGTTTTTTTTTTGTTTATGGGGTTGCTGGATCAGGCCAAAGGCCCATCTAGTCCAGCTTCCTGTATCTCACAGTGGCCCCACCAGATGCCTCTGCCAGCTCACGAGAATCGATATCTGTCTCCTGATACCACTCCCCTGCATCTGGCCCTTGAAGTACCCCAGTTTTAAGCTTGGAGATGATACATCTCCCTCATGGTTTGTAACATGTGATGGACTTTTCCTCCAAGAATATGTGCAATCCCTTTTTGAAGGCATCCAGGCCAGATGCCATCACCGCATCCTGTGGCAGGGAGTTCCACAGACTAACAACGTGCTGGGTGGAAAAAATATTTTCTTTTGTCTGTTCTTACTCCCCCAGCCCTCAATTTGAGTATATATCCCCTAGTTCTGGTTTTGTGCTATCTGCAAACTTGGCCACCTCACTGTTTATCCCTGTCTCCAGGTCATTTATGAACAGATTAAAAAGCACCGGTCCCAGGACAGAGCCCTGGGGCACACCGCTTTTCACCTGTCTCCATTGTGAAAATTTCCCATTGACACCTACTCTTTGTTTCCTGGATCTCAACCAGTTCTCATTCCATAAGAGGACTTGCCCTCTTATCCCTGGACTGTGCAATTTTCTCAGCAGCCTTTGGTGAGGGACTGTGTCACGTAATAGGATTTTAATTTAATAGGATTTAAGTTAACATTTGATATCAGTAAAATTGTGGCCCATTTTAACACAACATACTTGTCTCGCCTCTTTCTTCTGGAACTGGGTGGAGCAAATAACAATGCTGTACTGTGGTACTGTGTCAGGTTAATGCTTGAAGTTATTAATTGGAAAGGAGTGCTGCTGCATTTCTTTAACCAGAAAAAATATACAACACCCCCCCCCAAATAGTAGGGCAATGGCATGTTCTTTTAAGGAAATTGTCTGAAATACAAAAAAATAAGATAAAAGTAGTTTTGCATCTTGTAGCTTTACATTTCTCCTCTCAGGGTATATGTTGAGTTGTGCTATTTCTAGATCTTATTAATAAATGTTGGCGTTTACAGAAGAGTTGGATATACTGAAATTCATCTCACTGTATGCATAAGGAATATACATTACAAGCAGTGCCTAAATTAAACCCAGACATCTAAAAACACGTGGAAACAATAACAAGAAGAAATAAGTTTTAAAACCCTGATCACCTCCTGTCACAAAATGACCTTCTATCTTCTGGTAGAATATTATAGCAAACACAATATGAGTCTTGTTAGGATTATTTCATATTTACCGACACAGTACAGCAGCCTAACATTGAGCTTGTGACTGCTGAAGAAACTGGTATTAAACAAAAGGGCAGTGGGAAGCTCTTTTGTGTAAAAAAAATGCACTCAGAGATAGCACAGGAAGAAAATATTTCTAAACGAAGCAACAGAAGCCAATTGAGATGATTTCCAGGTGTGCAGGCAGCCATCATGAAGTGCCCATGTGGAGGCTGCTCTCTTTAGCTAAGGGAGCAAGGAGGGAGTGATAATGTGAGAGGAAGGAGAATAAATGATATAAGTCTGAGGGGAGTGGTACAAACACAGATCTAGAACACCCAGATCTAGACACGGATCTAGAAGATCCACTGGAACAAAGAGTAGATGAGGTAGGATGGGAATTGCAACACAGAATAGGTAGAGAGGTAGTACAGAAACACCTGAAAATTTAAGTGAATTTAAGTCTTCTGGGCCAGATGAATTACACCCAAGGATATTAAAAGAACTGGCAGAAGTAATTTCAGAACCATTGGCAATAATCTTTGAGAAGTCCTGGAGAACAGGGGAAGTCCCCATTGATTGGAGGAAGGTTAATGTTGTCCCCATTTTCAAAAAGGGGAAAAAAGAGGACCCAAGTAATTACTACCCAGTCAGCTTGACTTCAATTCCTGGAAAGGTCCTAGAGCAGATTATTAAACAGGCAGTCTGTAATTATTTAACAAGCAATGGTGTCATTACAAGAAGTCAACACAGATTTCTTAAAAACAAGTCATGCCAAACTAATTTGATCTCTTTCTTTGATAGAATTACAGGCCTGGTGGATCAGGGGAATGCTGTGGATATTGCTTATCTGGACTTCAGTAAGGCCTTTGATAAGGTTCCCCATGGTATTCTTGCTAAGAAGTTAGTAGAAAGTGGGATAGATAGTGCTACTGTTAGGTGGATTAGTAATTGGTTGCCTGATCGCACCCAAAGGGTGATCATAAATGGCCTCTCTTCAGCTTGGAGAGACGTGACCAGTGGGGTGCCCCAGGGTTCTGTTCTGGGTCCAGTGCTGTTCAATATCTTTATTAATTACTTGGAGGAAGGAATAGGGAGTATGCTAAATAAATTTGCAGATGAAACCAAATTGGGAGGGGTTGCTAATTCCCTAGAGGATAGGGTGAAAATTCAAAAAGACCTTGACAGATTAGAGTGCTGGGCAAAACCAAAGGAATGGGTTTCAACAGAGGGAAATGTAGGATGCTACATCTAGGTAAAAAGAATGAATTGCACAGGTATAGGATGGGAGATACTTGGCTGGAGAATAGTACCTGTGAAAGGGATCTGGGAGTCTTGGTGGACCACAAAGTGAACATGAGTCAGCAGTGTGATGTGGCAGCCCGGAAAGCCAATGTGATTCTTGGTTGTGTCAACAGAACCATCGTGTCTAGATCAAGGGAAGTGATAGTACCACTCTATTTTGCTCTGGTCAGACCCCCACCTGGAGTACTGTGTCCAGTTCTGTGCACCTCAATTTAAAAAGAATGTTGACCACCTGTAAAGAGTCCAGAAGAGGGTGACCAGGATGATTGAGGGTCTGGAAGAAATGTCATACATGGAATGGCTTAGGGAGCTGGGAATGTTTAGCTTTACAAAAAGAAGGCTGAGAGGGGATATGATAGTCATGTTTAAATATTGGAAAGGATGTCATATTGAAGAGGAGGCTGGCTTGGTTTCCATGGCTTCAGAGACTAGGACTTGGGGAAATGGTTTCAAACTATAGGAAAAGAGATTTGATTTGAACATTAGGAAGAACTTCATGATGGTTAGAGCTGTCCGGCAGTGGAATATGCTGAGGGTGATCGCCCACATACCAGCTCTTCCCTCCTCCACCTCCTCCAGTGGCTTCCCACACAGATGTGAAGATGGGCAGGCACTGCCTCTGAGTGGAGAAATCACCCAAAGGAAGTGGGGGAGGGAAGCGTGCTACTCCCTGTGAATGGGTGATTGCCCATCTTTAGTCTGTAGAAGTAACCAAAGCTTTTTTCTCTCTACTTAGCAGCGAGCACAGAACCATTTTAAGAGCAGACAAAGATGGTCACATCTCATATTTGTTTATAGTAACATAATTAACACATACCATTCAATTGTGAAAAGGGGATTGACGCTCATATATCAGCAACTGCAGACAAAGAATACCCAAGAAAAAAGGATATCAAATTACGTATTCAAGAGCAAACATTCTGTCTGACTGAAATCTGCCAGTTTGTTACAACGAGAGTAGGCCCATTGAACCAGTGAGAATTTGTTGAGTTAACCCCTTGATGAGTTCCATTTATTCAATGACATACTCTAGTTGTGTCTTACTACTGAATTTCAGCCTCTGTGGTGGCACATAAATGCTGTTTGCAAGTTTTTAAAAATGTAACCATTTCAAAGAAGAAGCCACTTGTTCTTCTGAAAGCACTGAGGGATTTTAGGCCGAGAGCAAAGACAGCCAGGGTGCAATTAGGTTGGTTTCAATAAACCAAGTCACAGAAATAGCCAAAGAATTCTTCAGAAGAATAAGGAATAAAGTCTCGTGTATTTTTCCCCACTGCCCACAAGGAAAAATATACTATAACTCTTTGGCTTAACAAGGAAAATGAGGGCTGTTAATAAAACATCAAACATTGTTTAAAGACGTTTCTGATACGATGTAATCTTGTTTGATAGAGGAGATTTAACTTTCTGATTCTCCGACAGTGGTAAATTCAAAATTTTATTAAGAACCTGGCAACCACACTGATCAAAGAGGTTAACTTAAAAGAGCTTCACTTTTTCTTTCTTTCTTTTTTCTTTTCCTCTTTTTTCCTCTTTTTGGTCAGTTGAGAAAGAAAGTGACTGAGGTGATTCATTTTTACAATATTGACTATCACTAGGTCATATTTAAAATGTCATGTCTTCAATACATAGAAGAAGAATATTTCTTCTAAAATAATACATCACAACAAAAGTAAACTTTAATATTTATAAACAGATCTGGGATCAAAGGATTCTACCTAAAACAGGGGAATGACAGAATATGTGTAGCAGAAGATCAAGTAGATGACACGATGTTACCTCAGCTGGGGTCAAATTGTCCAGCTAGGCCAGCTGCCAACTTCTGGCTGGCATTAATGGTCCAGAATCTTCAGCAAAGTTCTTTGCTCCCTCATCCCTTGGACATAATTATCGTATATGTGCTGCCAGTTAATTATGACTTATGGCAAATCTCTCTGCTTTTCTAAGTATAAATTCTCAGAAATGCTTTACCAGCTCCTCCATGTGATGGCATTCTAGTACTGTGTCATTTGCCTAAGGGCATCAAGATGGTGGACCATGTCATCCCAATGGCTATAAACACTTCTTTTAGGCCATTTTGACTGACCCCTTTCCCCAGGGGCTAACGTTAGGATTCAAATCCCTGGCCCCTGCCTCTGCAGCCATGTAGTCAACCCCCCTGAGCTATATAGTCCCTTTAAGAAGATATACCAGTGACCTCTTCCATATACATAATGTGCTTTATGATTGAGCAATACTTTTTTCCCATCTGTCTGTCATGATGAATGAATAGCAAAGCTTAGAAGCTTAAAATTAACAATGATTTTTTTCTGAAAATTTGTACAGTAAGAACAAAAGAACATAAGAAGAGCCATGCTGGATCAGGCTAAAGGTCCATCTAGTCCAGCCTTCTGTATCACACAGTGGCCCCACCAAATGTGTCTGGGAGTGCACGAGTCTAGATATCTGTCTCCTGATACCACTCCCCTGCATCTGGCCCTTGAAGTACCCCAGTTTTAAACCTGGAGATGACACATCTCCATCATGGTTTGTAACCTGTGATGGACTTTTCCTCCGGGAGGAAATTTGTTGCCTGCTGATTTTCACAACTTGGTACACCACGGATAACGTCTATACAGATTTTGTACCCTAAAGCCAGTGCAGTTCCAAAAGTTATGCTACCTAAGCTATTTCAGCAACAGAATGTTGGCCAGTGATTTTAAAAGACACAAAATAACAATGGCAATAATGGGCACAATAGCAATAAATAAGACATATTTTAATCTGTTCCTTTGGGGAGCATTGAGTGAGCATTTGGGGGTGCTATTTTAGCCATTTTAATTAATTTTTAAATTGAAACAAAAACATGTTACTTACTATTACATTGTTAAAAGTCAATACCAAATTAACAATATAATTTCATTGAAAGGTTAATGCTCATGAATGAATCTTGCTGCCAACAGTTCCATGCTCTGGAGAGATTTATCAAAAGCCTACTAAATGGAGTATAGAACCATGAGTTATACCATTCACAAGCACTGTGAACTCATAGCAAAGAGTCCTTGTTGGTGTAGAGCATGGTCCAAGGAGGATTTTGGTGCAAGTCTTGTGTGATGGTATCCATAAACAGGGGAGGAGACAATACATAGCCTTGGCACACTCCAACCATCACTGGAAAACTATTAGAGAGGCCAAATGAACCTAAGACACAGCTGCCAGTGTTCTTGTATAGACTGTGGTTACAGAGGGCACACTAGATCAATTGATATGAGACATGGTCAGCTGCCTTCTCCAGGTCTAGGAATGTCATGTGCAATGGTTGCATTTTCTCTCAGTGTTTCTCTCTGAGCTGATGAGCTGCAAAGATGACATCAGTTGTTCCACACCTTTGGATGAAGCCACATTAGCTGGTGATGAGTTGGACAACATTTCGAATGTGCTAATCCAGATTTTTTTCATAGATGTTTAGAGTGGCCAACTGGTCAATAGCTGGTGTGGGTGGCTCGGTCACCCTTGTTTTTGAATATGGGGATTCATACGTTCATTGACCAATCAGTTGGTACACAGCTGCTATTCATTATGGCACTGAAGAACTCTGTCGGCCAAGGTATCCCTGTGTCTTGGCATTCTTGCATTTTACATAAATCTACAGGCAGATTGTTGGGTCCGGGGGGGGGGCTTCATATTCTTCATTCTGTCCACTGCACTGGTGACTTATGTGGTGGATCTGCTAGTGTTCCACCTTGGCTTTAGTAACTCCTTGGTTGCTTCTTTGGCAGCCACATAGTTCTATCAATTTTCATACGTCTAATCTGCTTGCCATTTCTTAAAGTCTCTCTTCTTCTCTTGCACTTTCTCCTGCACTTGTTGGGTTCAGTGCCATGTCTGCTTGTCAATGTAATGACAGCCTAATTTCATGATGCCAAGTGTTTCCCTGGTGGTGGTCATAACAGAGCCACAAAATGCTGTCCTGTTGATGTCACATGAGGTGGTATTGATGACTGGGAATATGATTTTTCTTATGATCACTTTGTGGTTCTGTATCTTCCATTATTTGATCTTCTCTGGACCCTAAATCACAAGTGGCCTATGTTGTGTGTCAAAGCAGTCAGAGATGATAAACTTTGTGTTGGATACAATGGGAAAATTGTCCATTCTCAGCATTAGAGATGGGCACGAAACAAAAAAATGGTGTTTCGGTTTTTCATTTGTCGTTGAGAGGTCTGATTCGTTTCGTTTCCGTTTGTCGTGAATTTTTGGAAAAAGTTCGTTACCGTTTTTCGTTTTTTTGTTTGTCATTTCTACCCGCTTTTTGTGTGATTTTTAAAGCATTTCCGTGTGCAGGCATCCCCCGACGCCCCAGACCAGAGGGAAAACACTATAAAAATGGATGCTGGCAGAGACCCAGTATAGACTAGGTATGCAGGGAGGCTGCAAAGGCAGCGGCGGGCGTTGCCCAGGGTGCAAGGCAGCCGCAGAGTGACTGCACTGCGGGGGCAAGGGAGGGTATTCCCCGAGAGGTACGCAACATGCACGCACACAGGGAGGCTGCAGGACTGAAGCTAGAGTCGCAGAGACAGAAATCCCACCCTAACTCCCACCAGAGACTGCAAGGAGGACGGGGGCTGCCAGACCTTTTTATGCCCTCTGTGACTGCCAGACCTGCCCGCCCAGTCTGCAACTTAGGCATGCTATTGGTTGAACATGATCCCATCACATGGCTTGCCTCCATTTTGTGGCTGGTGCGACATCCATTTTAAAGGGAAAAGAAAAATACATCACGATGGAAGAAGACAAAAACAAACATTTTAAGGACCCCAACCCCCCTGGTAGGTATTATCAGACAATATAAATAATTATTGCTGCATTTTTACGGATGTCCAGGGCGTTTTTTAACATTTAAAACAGCTCATTTCATTGTGCGTCGCCATTAACGGAAATGAAACGTAACGACCACAATGTTCGTGGTTCTGTTCGTTTCGTTGCATTTTCATCACAATTTTCGTTTGTTATTTCGTTACGTAACGGAAACGACAAACGGTAAAGGAAACAAAAAATTGTTCTGTGCCCATCTCTACTCAGCATAATAAAAACTTATTTTGCTACTGGTTCTGCTTTTGGTGTTGTTGTTGTTCAGTCATTCAGTCGTGTCCGACTCTTCGTGACCCCATGGGCCAGAGCTTGCCAGGCCTTCCTATCTTCCACTGCGTCCCGGAGTTTTGTCAAATCCATATTGTTTGCATCGATGACACCATCCAACCATCTCATTCTCTGCCATCCTCTTTTCATTTTGCCTTCAATCTTTCCCAACATCAGGGACTTTTCAAAGGACTCCTCTCTCCTCATGAGGTGGCCAAAGTACTGGAGCCTCAGCTTCAAAAACCTGTTCTTCCAGTGAACATTCGTGGTTGATTTCTTTCAGGATGGATAGGTTTGATCTCCTTGCAGTCCAGGGGACTCTCAAGACTCTCCTCCAGCACCACAGCTCAAAAGCATCAATTCTGTGGCAATCAGCCTTCTTTATAGTCCGGCTCTCACTTCCATACATCACTATTAGAAAAACCATAGCTTTGACTATCCGGACCTTAGTTGGCAAAGTGATGTCTCTGCTCTTTAGGATGCTATCTAGGTTTGCCATTGCTTTCCTCCCAAGAAGCAGGTGTCTTTTAATTTCATTGCTGCAGTCACCATCTGCAGTGATCAAGGAACTGGTTCTGCTACTGGTGTAATTTATGCAGTTCTTCAAAAACAATGTTGTTGGTTGTGATTTGTTGTTGTTGTTGTTGTTGTTGTTGTTGTTGTTGTTGTTGCTTTCTACTCCCAAACTAGTAGCCCACTTCTCATGTTGGAAAGGCAGGGTTGCTGCATGTTACCTACAGGGAACACCCTAGTAGTTGTTTTGATCTGGTTGTTGTGACAAAAATAGCAAACAACCTGTCACTTTAGCCTGATGTCAGGGTCCATATTTAGCTCAGCATCACTTTGGATGGGGATAGTTTCCAGGGGTACCACATGGAGGAATGGACTTTGCTGGCTTGTCACATGTAAGAGCCTCGTGGCGCAGTGGTTAAATGCCTGTACTTCAGGTAAAACTGTGCTCACGACCTGGGGTTCAATCCCCGGTAACCAGCTCATGGTTGACCCAGCCTTTCATCCTTCCGAGGTTGGTAAAATGAGTACCCAGCTTGCTAGGGAGGGGGGGCAATGTATAGCCTGCATAATTAAAAAACTGTAAACCTTCCAGAGACTACTTGAAGTGGTATGGCGCAGTATATAAGCACAACACTTTGCTTTGTTTTACTTACAAATTAATCTTTATTGGTAAAAAAAAAATTAAAAAAACTAATTCAGCTCTGACTTGCTCTCAATGTAACATATTTTAGTTTTTGGCCACTGGTATAAAAAAGTCATTCCAATGAGAATCAGAGGCAAACATCTCCATTTTAGCTCCAATCCTGTGGGCAAGGCTAGGGAGAAATTCTTTTTTTGCTGGTTTTCCGACAGAATGGAAAGTGTCTTTCTCCGGATTCTCATCACAAATTTGGAGGAGCACAAGACAGGAATTATATCCTTTTTCTGCAGAAATGTTATCTCTCATTGGGATTTTCCACATCGGCAATTCAGGTTGTTTCATTTAAGAATAAAATCTGTCCGTGTGGTTTTCACACAGTTGCTGAAATCCAGTAGTAAGTCACAACTAGAGTAAGCCCACCGAATCAATGGAACCAACATAGAAGTTGTCAAATCACATCCCCAGTAATTCAATGGGCCTGGTTGTGACTTACAACTGGATTTCAGGTGATGCTTCCTACATTCCAAAAGGAGTACATTTTTATTGCTGTGACTGTCATTGAATCAGCACGTTATCCATCCCTAAAAATCACATTTGTAGTTTTATGAAGGTGCATGCATCGTTAGGCGCCACTAATGATTTGAAAGTGCACTTTCTTTGTGTGCAATACACACATTTGCACACACTCTGTTCCAGTTAGGTATCTTTGTTGGGCACAGGGTTGTCTGTTGGCTCACATGGGACCTCTTCCTCCTCTAGCCATCTGTTACCCATTGTTAATGTCTGCTATGAAGTCAAATCTGACTCTTGGTAACCCCCTCTCAGGCTTTTCTAGGCAGAGAGTACTCAGAAGTGGCTTACAGTTCTCTTCTTCTAGGGTCTCAGCAGCTTGCCCAAGGCCATATAAGATGACTTTTTCAGGATGTACAATCGGGAATCCAAGTCCCAACCTTTGGCTCCACCACCAAATGCCTAGCTCACTGACCTATCCAGCCAGCTCTTAGAACACAGAAAAAAAAAGTCAGGATCCAAAATAGGGGGAATCTTCTACCTTCTATTTCAACATAATCCCATATGAACTTGTGTAAAACTTGCCTTTAAATCTTAAAGTGCATTTCCTTAGATAGAAGCCACAATGAACTGGTTACTTCCAGTTTATTAACAAAGAAAGATTAAAATTTAAAAAAGAGAAGTCTTTTGAAACTTACACCGACTTCTCTTTTTAAAATTTTAGTCTTTATTTGTTAATAAACTGGAAGTAACCAGTTCATCATGCCTTCTATCTAAGGAAATGCACTTTAAAATTTAAAGAGAAGCCTAGGGCATAGTTGATTATGTTTAAATGGCAAATGGTTCCTTTGGAGGGGATGATGTGCCACATGCCCCCCACACACCTAAACACACACACACAAAACCCTGAAAATATTGGGAAGATCAAGAGCAATGCAGCATGCCAAGATGGAGGGGAAGACAAAGTGGTCCAAGGACCATCTACCATTGTCCAATGTCAATTATCCATAGTGATGTCAATCTAATTTTGCACCCAACGCTAGATGTCAGTACAGTATCTACTTCCTCCCTATTCTGTCCTGTGCTTTGATATGTTTTTCCCTGAAAACAAGGCACCCTTTACCCCTGACCTGTATCCTATGGTCAGCATATGGCATTTGCTTTCTCCAGAGCATTTTAGTTGGGTTTTTTTTTTAAAAGCAAGCTCCTGAGCTAATATTCATACATCCTCTGAAAGGCAACTGAAAGTTGAAAGCAATACAAAGGATGCCTTAGTAGTAAAATGAGGTGTTCAATCATTCTCACAATCAATTCCATTAAACATGTTAACTGTTGGGATTTGGACAGGAGCTTAGCTATTCCTCAAAAAAAATGAGAAAAGTAACAGGGACAAGAGCCTATACATTTTAGAGATATAAATGCCTGAGCTTTGGAAATCTTCTGAACTGAATCAAATGTTATGGTCTGTGAATACACTTCGCAAAAGAGCTACATAAGTTAATATGCCACAAAATAAAAAGAGAGAGGGAGGGAGGGAGGAAATGTCTTCAAGTAGGAAAAATTACATATGTTGGCAGTTTTCACCAATAACTTGCAGGTTGAAGCACTTGAGGATAGGTACCCATTATTACCCATTAAAAATATTATATGACACTGATAAAAAAACATTGCACACCCCAGACTGGCAAAGAGGTAGCTTCTGGAGTGAGGGATTTTTTTTCCTTTGAGGAAGGAGTTGCTCTTAATACCCCCCTCTACTTGAGCTTCCTCTTCCTTGCCACAGTTAATAAAATCCATTTATTTTCCACAATCCTTGCACATGGGAGGGAGAGGTATGTGGTTATTATACGGTGCTTCTCTACAATCCTCTCACTTTAATCTTCATTCAGATGAGGAAGGTGCTCATTGGCAGGGGTAAGAGGCTGTGAATCAGGAGGCTTTAGGGATTAGCAGTGACCTTACAGCTGAGCTGAAGCATGGGCCATAGCTTCCTGCACTGTGTCTTTTGCTCTAGTGCAGGTCAGAAAAATCTCCTAGCAGATGCTTGTTATAGAATCATAGAACATAGAGCCATAGAACTGCAGAGCTGGAAGGGGCCATTGAGGCCACCTCCCTGCTCAATGCGGAATCCAAATCAAAGTATATCTGACAGATGGTTGTCTAATTTTCTTAACCATGTCTCTGGTTTTGGAGTGCTCACCACCTCCTAAGGGAGTTGGTTCTCTTCCCACATTGCTCAGTCTAACAGTTAAGAATTTTCCCCCGATATTCATCTTAAATCAGGATTTCCTTATCTTAAACCCATTATTATATGTCCTCATTCTGGAATGGCTGAGAACAGATCCTTCCCCTCCTCGGTATGTCTGCCTTTCAAATATTTGGATACCTCAAATACAAAATTTAGGGTACCTCAAAGTGAGGCATATTGTTTTCTGACATGTATAAGAAAAATTGAGCATGATCATTACATTTCTACTTGCCAGTCAAATAAATTTCATTAAATTGAATTAGCTTGGTGGCCTAATCATTTCTCATCCCAACATGAAGGTATTTATACTGTATAGACTTTTTGATAGCTTCAGAGAATTTGATTTTAATGCAGAGATGTAATAGTACAGGGGCATGAATATTGTGTCCTCCACCAATTTTTTTCTTTCAAGCCTTGATTCACACATTTGCATCAACTCAACTTCCATTAGTCTATGTCTTGAAAAAGCCCTAATAATCATGTTCAGAATCTTGCATGTACTAATTGTACCGCTAAAGTCTGACACCTGAATTTTTCTCTGTGTCAGAGAAGAGTATAACTAATCAGACGATTTCTGATAATTGAAGCTGGGACAAGACTTTATCTTGGCTTCCCATCCATCATTTCCCAGGTGCTCCTCCTTGCAAATCTACTCTTGTCTCTCGGCAGTAATTTCTCAAGGCTTGTCTCGATTAGAACAAAATATGTGTGTCTTAATTTTAAATTAGCTAACAAGGCAGAGCCTGAATTTTGATGGCAATTTGCCCAGTTGGCTCTAGGGGAACTACCAAAATAAAATTAACAACAAGCAAGGGAATATACCTTTGTGTGGGAGCAGCTGATAATGAAAAGAGAGGTGATCCTAAACAGGTCCCATAGCAAAACCTGAAGTGAAGATGGAGAGTCAAAATACTTGTAATGCTTCTGGAGGGAATTATTTGGGGGGGGGGGAAATGACCTACAGTTTTCCAAGGGTGGGTTCATATCCTTCTCCAATGCCATTAAATTCAGCCCTGTTTGAGCTGAATTTAGGTTTTCCTCAAATGAAATGTCTATAAGATTTATGAAATACATGCTATGAACTCTAGTTAATTACTTGAGAAAAATGTCTCAGTGAAGAAGCTTCCAGTATTTCCACAGCCCTTCATTCAAGCAAAAGGGAAAAGTCATGGAGAGAGAAGTTACAGTACCAGAACTTATGCATCTACTCACTAACTCAAGTTAAAATAATTGTGAGGAAGCAGCCATGAGAGTTTTAAAGAGAAAATGTCATCTGATTATGTGTCCCTGGCTTGGCCAGCCAGAAGGCCATGGTACAAAGTGTCTCTAGTCATCAATCCCATTGGCCCCAGATTGTTAGTTTGAACAAACATAGGGTTTCATGCTTTCTTGTTTGGGAGATACAGAGGTTAGATTGCCCTCCTCCAGGGCAAGAAGTCCACTAAGGGACTCAGTTCCCAACTCTACCCCCTCTGGCACAGTTATCACCCCCTCATTAGGTGCAATGGAGAAAGGGGAAATTTCTGGTTCACAAGTCTAAGGAGCTGGGTTAGTGGCTTTAGCATTCTACCTGGCTCTTCTCGGAGATTGTCACTAAAGTTGGCTGAGGAGTGTCCACCAGCATCCTCTATCTCTGAAGTATCCTGAAAACTCATACTATGAAGACATTTCTTTTTCAGGTGCTTACAACACCAGTACTGGTACTGGGTTGGGGTTGGGGCAGGGGGACCCATTATCTTCCTGCATTGCCAGGTTGGATGCTGTTTGAGGTTGGGACTTGGGAGGGGCAAATATGGGAGCACCATGGCTCAGCCTCACCCTTTAGCTACTGCTACCTCAACCAAGATGTTTTCCAAGGATCATCCTCCTGCTGGCGCTCAAAGCCTCCCTTGACAAAGAATATCAGTTCCTTCACAGCACCTCCACAGGTAACTTGAGAGCTCCCATAAGAAACCAGTTCATTTTCAGAGTGATTCATGGTGGTTGATGGTTTGTGGTTAGGCACAAACCACATCATGAGCCACTGGTTTTGTGGTTTATGCCCATCTCTATTTCAAATTCATCAACAATCCAGACAGGTGAGAAGATTCTTTAGTGGAGCTTTCAAATCTCTGCAAAAGGAATGGATCCAATAATATTTCTTTGCCTGCTGAATCCAGTGAAATTACAAATTAAAGATAATTTATTCCAAAAAGTATCTTTTATATACTGTAGAGACTGTTTAGTCATGACCACAGCTGCCTACAAATGGATATTTTTGTGGCCATGGCTTTGCAAAAAAGTTCCAGATTAGAAACCAGCATGAGATAGTATTTCTGGAACATCAATAATTTTTCTGAATACTCTAATGCATCATGGCTACTTAGAGTGTTCTCAGTCCATGAATGCCTTGAATATGTGTTGTGAGCTATATTTGGTGAATACGGGGTCTTGTATTATAATAGCAGAGCTCAAACACTCACCATGGCAACAATAACAACAAAAATCACCCAAAGGGTATCTTAGCCATCACCTCTGCTATTTGACTGTTTTATTCAAGGAGAGAATAGTCTCAGCTGAAACTTTCCAACTTCACCTCTGGCAACCTTTGAACTACTTTCATAATTGGACTGATAAGAAGTGAGACTGGGAATTGAAGCTGCTAGCTCATGAGTCTCGTCTTCAAACAATTATAGTCTGTTCTAAATTATGTGAAGGCAAAGCATGTGTTCTTCCACTATTCTCTCTCACACCTGTTCTATTCCACACGGTGAAACATGTATCGCTTGTAATTAATTGTCCAATGCCTCAAGTCCTCATTCTTGCCTCAGTGTGCTATTAGATTTCAGGGCCTCCAAAAGCCTAATCTAGCATACATCATTCCAAATGATTTTGGCTGTAGATTATTATGGCTTTCAGGCAGTCGTTTGTTACCTTTCCTTTGAAGTTTGTTTACTTCCATGCCAAAGGCGCCTGCATTTTTAAGTCTCTGAGGGCAAAATCCTGTTACACTCCAATGAAGGATAACACTGCACCTGTACAGTTTTATGCAACCTCTGGCTTGCCAGTGTGCCAAGACAGAATGCTCCATTTCTAAAAGCAGGATCTCCATTTGTACATGGTGGCCCTGGATATCTCCTTGCCCGAGCTTTGAAGATGATGAATTATCACACAGTGCATATTTGCATGAATCATTTTTCCTGAAGAGAATTCTGACCTAAAGATATGTGCCGGTTTCTGTAAAATGGTTGATCACATTGTTCATATATGTCTAAACCAATGAAGAATCTATGGCAGTGATGGTGAACCTTTTAGAGACCGAGTGCCCAAACGGTGATTCAAAGCCCACTTATTTTTTTGCAAAGTGCCAATACAGCAATTAAACCTGAATACAGTGGTACCCCAGATTACAAATGCTTCTTTGGGAAAGTGAGGATCAAAAAGCAGGCTTTTGAATTTCCTGCAGCCACAGTGAGGGTACTGTGGCTGTAGTAAATTCCAAAGCATGCTCTTCGATTCTCGCTTTTCCAAAGAGCAGCAGGGATTGCTAAACTTCAGGGAAGAGAGGATCAAAGAAAGGGGTGCTACCCGCTTTTGAGTTTTCCGAGGCTGTAGCACTCTCACTGTGGCCACAGGAAATTGAAAAACATGATCTTCGATCCACACTTTTGTGAAGAGAAGCAATCCATCTGCCTCTCTGCTCTGGGCAGAGAGGCAGATGGGGTGCTACACTGTCGGGAAAGCCTGGGAGAAGTGGTGGCGGATTGCAGGCTCCTTCGTAGCCCCAGTTTACTCTCCAGCCATGCCACTTTTGAGATGCCCAGAGCGGTGTGGCTGGAGAGTAAACTGGGGCTATGAACGAGCCCACAAGCCACTGCCTCTCCTTCGCCCTGACTCTCTGCATGGAGCACAGTGGCATCCTCTGAGCGGAAGGAGAAGTTCTATCATTGTGAGGAGGCGATGTCGTGTGAACACAGAAAGGACTCCGAGTGCTGCCTTTGGCATCCATGCCATAGGTTCGCCAGCACTGATCTATGCTATTGCTTCAAACCTCTAAAGCCTTAAATTATTCAAATGTCCAAAAAGGCTGAATTAGAGCTCATGTCCCCTGAGAATCATAGAATCATGAAATCACAGAGTCATTGTAGGGTTGTAAGGGATCTTCAAAGTCTTTGAGTCCAACCCTCTGCCCAAGGCAAGAGATCTCATACCATCCCTGACAAATCTTTTCTTGAAAATCTCCAGCTATGGGACGTCCACAACATTGGGAGGCAACAGCTGTTCCATTGTTTAATGGCTCTGTCAGGAAATTTCTCATTTCCAGGTTGGTTCTTCCTCTGATGAATTTCCACCCATGGGGTCTTGTCATACTGTCAGGTGCAACTGAGAATAAATCAATGCCCTGTTCGCTGTGGCAATCCTTCAGATATTGGAAGATTGCTATCATGTTTCCCCTCAGTCTTCTCTTCATCAGGCTAAGCTTGCCTAATTGTTTTAGTTGTTCTTCAAACAATTTAGCCCCCAGTTCCCTTATCATCTTTGTTGCTCTTCTCTGCCCTTTTTCTAGGGTCTCTGTGTCTTGTTTGTATTGTGGTGATCAGAAATGGACACTGTATTCCAAATGTGGCCTCACTAGGGCAGTATAGAGTGGTACTATCACTTCCCATGATCTTGATGCTATCCCCCTCTTAGTGCAGCCTAGGATCATGTTTGCTTTTTTGGCAACTTCAGCACACTGCTGCCTCATCCTTAGGTGGTGGTCCACCAGGACACCTAAGTCCCTCTCGCAGGTACTACTGTTGAGGCAAATCCCACCTGTTCTGTACCTATGCATCTTGTTTCTCCTGCCTTACTTTTCTCGCCATTAAACTGCATTTTGTTGGACAGGACCCAATGTTCAAGTCTGTCAAAATCCTTCTGAATGTTGAGTCTGTCTTCCAAACTATTGGCAATTCCCTGCAGCTTTGTGTCATCTGAAAACTTGATGAGTTCTCCTTCAATCTCCTCATCAAGGTCATTTATGAAGATGTTGAAGAGCATTGGACCCAAGGCAGAACCATAAGGGATTCCACTGCACACTTCCCTCCATGTATATGTGATTCCATTGAGGACCACACATTGGGTGTGATTAGTGAGCCACCTGCTGAGGCTAGAGAAACCATGCCAGTGTTGGTTCCTCACTTTATTTTATTTTTAAATCAGATTCATTCCACTGTAAACATGAATCAGTTTATTATTTTGGGATAAGTTCCTGAAAGGTGATTCTTTTCTTTCTCTTTCTGATGCATATACTTGGAAAACATAATGCTATAGTTGACTTTTCCATTACCTTCCACAGACGAATGTTAAGGGCCATTGTAATGGCTAACAACCATCATGACTACAGTTTTCTGTACTAAGGCTCAGCAAGATGTATGTATCTTTTGTCTCAAGTTGGTACTGACATTGCTCCTGCTAAAGATCAAGTGGAGTTTAGAATTGATTTCGTCTCTGAAGGTTGTACAGGCCTGCTAGGAGAGGTCTTCCAACCAAAGTGCTTGGCTTTTCCAATGGTCAAGTTAATTAACTGCAAGCAAGTACTTGGCAGAGCTGGTGTAGTGGTGTACATTATGATGCATTTCACCAGCTGAGGTCCACAGGCCATACCCTCTGTGATATGTTACAAATCAATCAAGTAGATTTAGTCTAGTTCTTTCTTACTGCATTTTGTTACATCTCCTGATTGTATGCTAACAATCAGTGCAGGATGTATTTTTTTAAAAAAAATAAATAAATTAAAAAGAAATAATATTACATAGTGAAATGTTCTCATTGGACTTGTTGGCTTCTTTCAGAGCTTTATGCTGGAAACATGAAAAAGAAATTCAATCAGCCAACCAATTTGTATAAAGGGCAAATGAGTTCTTCACATAACTTTCTTTATTGTCAAAGTCAACAGGGTCTTTTGATGGCCTATATTTCCAATCTAAGCCACAGGGAAGCCTGCCTCAAATAAACACTACAGAAGACCTCATCATATGAGCAAACATTTAATAGATGGGGTGAACAAGAGGTTCTTCTAATGACAGATTCCTTTAAACATAACATTCACATTTTGAGGTGGGTTGATTTTTATTATTATGGCAAGTGTTTTAAAATATCCTTACCTGCCTTGAGCCTTCAGAATATCATGTTAAAGATTCGTACATGCCTTGAGCCTTCTGAGTGATATCACGTAAAGGATTCTCTGACTCCATAAATAATGAAATTATGTGCTGGAGCTTAGTGAATATTCCAAGCAGATATTAATTTCCTATCACGAAAAGGAAGGGATTTGCTGTACTGCAAATACCTCTGGTCCCTCTTGTACCCCTTCTAAATCCTCAAGAGGGAAATGATTGCTCGCCTGCATGTCTATACTAATACTGTGTAAGGGTCTCATAGTCCCAGCAATAATGCACTCAATTAAATTTAGATTACTTATTTCTTCCACAAAGCAACTCAAGCAAGATGCCAAATAGAAAGAGTGGCTGGCTTGTCTGCAGCTCTGTGGTAAGAAACCAAAAATGACACAATGTCAATTAGCTTTCAAGCTGTACAGCACGTCAAATAATTAGATAAGGAATTAGATGAGGCCAAATTAAATCTCTTTCAATCACTGATGAAGGACTCTTGGGTTTCTTTGGAGGGGGACTTTAAAAGATAGATTACAATAATATAGGTATTCATGTGAACAATCACAAAGTTTTTGAATCTGAGTTGTTTCAGAGTTTTATAATTCTCTCAGTTGACTCTGTTGTTTCCTATGACATAATTCCAGGCAGGGTGGGGAGTTTGATTCCCTTGAGGACCTCAGTTGGAGCCATGAGTATTGAAGGTGTCTGGAGCATTGGGGGTGGGGGATTAAGCAAACTCAACCCCGTCTCTTAAAATAAAATACAACTTTTTTAAAAAAAGAGGGAGAATAAATAGGATTTAACAGGGCTCTGTGAGCCCCTGACTTGTATTACAGAAAAAGGGAGAGAGGGTGCAAGAAGGAGGAGTAGGAGGAGGGGTACAGAGTAGTCAGGTTAATCACCTGTGGCAGAAGGAAAAGACACATGGATAGAGGTATTTTTTAGGGGGGAGGGGTGGCTCTTGGAAACAT
Source organism: Phrynocephalus guinanensis (assembly GCA_037367245.1). NCBI lineage: Eukaryota > Metazoa > Chordata > Lepidosauria > Squamata > Agamidae > Phrynocephalus > Phrynocephalus guinanensis. The sequence continues at coordinate 10,972,352 of CM074748.1, forward strand.
GGGCAGTGGCATGGGTTGTAGTTCTGGCAGGGAGTCAAAGGTGCCCAAGTTAGCAAAACTCTGGCATCTGGGTGAGCTTATGTTATCTTGCATTGCTGACCTAGAAAGTGAGCATGATGGTTTGGCTGGAGTGGCAGTAGCTGGGAGTTCTGGGTTCTCCAGTGAGCCTGAGGCACAATAACAGCCTGCGGCAGTTGTTCAGGTCTAGAGATTTAGGATCAGGACACAATGGTCTGTAGTGGCAGCTGGGATACAAAAGGAAGAAGGTGCAGCACTTGAGTTAGTGGGGAGTGTGAGGAAATTAGAGGTACATGGGATATGTAGTAGCTCCCCCTCACCACACCCCAACTATCAAATAAACCCACCTGGAAGGCAGGGGTGACAACAGGAGAATGGAGAAGGTAGGGGGGAGTTCAAAACCCTGCTCTGCTCTCCCATTCTGGCCACTGCCACCCAGCTGGTTTTAACAGCTCAAGCTGTCAAAACCAGCTGGGTGGCACTGCCAGAAAATAGCATTTCATTTTGGTTTGTAACAAAACACTGTCTGCGATTCCGTTCCATTACAAAATGTTTCACAACCTTACAACACAGCAAAACAGAGTGTCATTTTTTTATTCTGTGCCCATCTCTAGTGGTGACACGTGTTTTTGTGGGCTTTTAGAATCAGTAGATTTGGGTCTTGGCCAAAGCCAGTCATTATTCTAGCCTGGCTGGGTAGAGCTCATTTCACAGCTATGGTGGGAGTTGTTTGCCTGCCTGCCAAGTGAGTCAGGTGCAAGAGGCCAGGTACAGAAGGCCTCAGAAGGGTGGTTGGAGAGTGTGCCTTTAAAAAGGCTGCCTGCTCTCCATTTGGCCTCTTTCCTTATGTTCGTTGTCTGCCTGCCCGCCCTTTTGAAGAATGAGATTGGCTGATCACTATGGAGCTGGATGGGAATTTTTGACCCGTTCCTTTGATCGGCTTTTAAGGGGCAGGTGAGTTTTCACCAATCCCGTTCTTATTGTTGGCACCTTTGCCTGTTGGTCATGCTAGTGGACAGTGTGGAAGGCATGAGTTTTTGAGGCGGGTTGCACGGGGCACCCAGGAGACGTGTCAGCATCAAAGATCAAGAGGTTTCCAGGACTGTCCAATACTGTCTCCGACAACTGGCAGCACGTTTTAAAAGCTAAATCATATATCCCCCCCCCCAGGCCAGTTGTTATCTTTTCCAACTAAAAGTGCAGGAGATAGATCTTGGGAATTTATACATGTAAAGTAGATGCCGTTCTACCAATCTATCTATGCTCTTGGCCTTTCCCCTTCAAGGAGTGATGGCAGTTTAAATTAGTGATGTGCAAGGAATTTATTTTGAGTCAAAAACTTGAGTGGCTTGTTCTAGTCTAAAACTGCTGGTTGGATTGATGGTATGGGATTTGCATTCTGGAATTTTCATGCCAACTGGCAGCTCTTGGCACATCAGAAATGGAAAATACATTCATTTGCAAATGCAAACCCTGCCCTCTTCAAATGCATGCAGAACACTGTCTGCACTTACTGTTCAAATGAAGGTCCTGGGATGAAGAAATGTATGCAGTTTAAAACACACATGAAAGCCTGCATAGATCGAAAGGAAACCAAAAGAAGAAAAAGCAAAGAAGGGAAGGGACTGATATTAGAAAGGGACTTCAACTACTGAACAAATGTTGGAACTGAGAATGAACGTGTTATGGAGGGCAGAAAGAGAGGACAACCACAAATTCGGATATCATAAATCTACACAACCTTACTTTTAAATGCTCCAAAACGTTTCATCCCAAGAATTTTTCAATCTATTCTGGTTAATGGGGCAGCCCTTGAGAGCACTGTAGCCCTGATGCATGCAGCAAATTACTGAGTGCTGACAAATACGTTCTTCCAGGTAAGAGTACACTGGCTGTATCTGCAGAAGGCTAACCTCCTGCCCTTTGCATGACTACGTTAACTTCTAAACAGTTCTTGCAGGCATTCCTCCCAATGAAAATGGCAACAAGGATTTTAAACTGAGAAACTGTGTGCAAGCTGGGCTTTCTTTTATTTCCGCATTCATGTCGTTGCATCTATTAAACGTCAGAAGCTGAACTGAATCATGCTTCTACAATTCCCTGGCACAGACAGGACATGGTTTCCCAGTGGTGTGCAACAATAAGGAGTCAATAATTGACAAGCCAATTCTACTTTAATATAGCTCTCATGGACGGTGTGGCTCAACTATATACCATTGGAGTACATCGCAGGTCCTGGGAGTTGCTCGCCTGTTTTGCCTGTAGTGAATTTCCAAGATAACAACCACAACATGTCTTCAAATAATAGTTGAATCTAGACATGGGCACAACTCGGGGAAATTTTCGTTTCTGTTTCCGTTTTTCGTTTCCGTTACGTAACGGAAACGGTAACGATAATTAAGCCGTCAGAACTCGAACTCAAACCGAAAAAAGAAAAATTTGGTCGGGTTTTTCGTTTTCATTTGTGGCATTGTGGTGATCGCGCAATGCAAAGCACAGAAAAAGTTTTTAAAAGTTTTTTTTAAAAAACCCTAACTCCCAGCCAAAAAAGCAGGCGAAAATATGCCTGCCTTAGGCTTTGCCATCTACCAGAGGGGTGGTTTCTGGGGGGTCCCGGGCCTTTCCCCCCCTCTTCTCCTGTCCTGGGCTGCTTGCACCTGGCTGGGGGGGGTCATCCTCATCGTCTTGCCATGCCATGCGGTGGGTGGGGATCCAAAATGGCGACCACAAATTTTCTTTTGAAATCATGGTCAAAAAACACACCAAATCACCACAGAAACATGTGAAATTTATTTATTTTAAATGACTGAATTTTAATAGTAGTAGAAGTGGGTTTTTTATAGTAATAAAACGTCATATTGATTTTATTTTATTTTATTTTATTTTTTATTTTTTTAGACCTGCCCATTTGGGCTGGGCATGGGATGGGACCATGTAATTTTTTTGAACCATTCCACCAATGGCATCGCCAGGTTTTTGACTGACACTTCTGGATGTCTTGGAGGGCATAAAAAGCCAAGGCACCTTCCAGAAATCGCAGTCGGGTGTATGGTGTGGTTGAGGGAGGAGGGCTGGCTGCTGGTGCTGGTGTGATCCGATCGAGATTGAGGAGGGGGGCTGGAGGCTTTAGGATTTAAGTTAGGGAGGCAGGGAGGGAATTGAATTTAGAAAATAATTTCTTTGATTCCTTGCAGCTTTGTCTGCTGAAGGGAATAGCAGTTTATTCTTTATTTCTTCTCTGGCAGTTTGTGAGGATTTTTTTCTGATATTGGATAAAGGGGGAGGTTCGACTGGGAGTGGGAGGTGTGGATTTATTTTAAAAATATATTATATACTACCATTTATTTTCTATTTTCCCAACTTCAATTTGCTTGCACACACACACATTTGGGGTGCAAGCCAAGAGCAGAACCTCTATCCTAAGTGATATCCTAACTGCCCACTCGCCCATCCGCCCGCACCACCACCCGCATGCGGCCCGCACTGCTGCCCGCCCACTCGCCCGCCCGCGGCCGCCGCCCACCCGCGCCTCCCCCCTGCTGCTGTCACCACCCTCCCATGGCCCCCTACCACCGCTGCCTGCCTGCACCTCCCCCCGCTGCCCGCCCCCCCACCTCGCCCACCACCTAGGGCGCAAAAACACCTAGCGCTGGTCCTGATTGTGGACGCCCCTATCCTCTGGGGGAAGTCAAATCGCGCTAAATCGCGGTGGAAACGACAAACGACAAATGAAACAACAAAATGACAAATTTTTGAAAAATTTCGCGACAAACGGAAATGACCCGAAATGGACCCGTTCCAACAAACGAAAACTTGAAACGTCATTTTTTCTTGTCATGCCCATGTCTAGTTGAATCCATTGGAAAGACATCAGAGAAAAAAATATGGCAATCATTTATTTCCCTTTTAAAAGAAGAGAGAAATCTCAAATCCCAGCTGCCCAGCTAAACCTGTCTCTGAGGCAATAAACTAGACTAGTTTAGAAAGAAAAAGGAATAACAGACACATATACGCCACATGAGGTGCAATTGGATTTCTTTAATGCATTGTTGGCAACTGAACTACATGTAAAGGAGGGAATAATGCTTCAGCCAAGCATCATCCCCATACGTAATTAATGCCAAGGGGTAGTGTACTTTAATACAACATGGAAACTGCAGAGCATTACCCTCCATTTTAAATTAAACTCAGTAATTATACTATGGTGTCTTTTTAAAATATAAGGTCCAAAAGAGCAATCCATTCCTGACTCCAAAGCTCATAGCTCCATTGGAACAAATGCTGAAGAGCTATAACTTTAGGTCACGTACAGTATGAGTCTCACTTCTGAACACGAGAAGAATTTTGACTGTAAACCCACAGTGTAACCATTGTGCCATGAGTCAACCTATCTCATGGTAGAGCTTTTTATCTACTGCTCCACTCCACTTTCCCCAGCAACACAGTCTATTCTGGTGACTTCTTTATTTCCATTGCATGGGAGGAGAGGCTCAGTTTACTCATTTTTGCTCCAGTGAGAGTTCAGGCTTGACTTGACTGAGCATCCACTGTTCTGTTTTTTTCTCGTTGTTTTTAATATCTATACCAATACCACATTTCAAATGAGGGTGTTTTTCCCCCCCTTTCTTTCTTTTTCTTTCTTTCTTTCTTTCTTTCTTTCTTTCTTTCTTTCTTTCTTTCTTTCTTTCTTTCTTTTCTTTCTTTCTTTCTTTCTTTCAACTCCTTTCACATAGTGTGGATGATTTTGACCTTGATTTCCAGTAACATCCTTTGCTAACTCAACCTCTTCCTTTCTTATATTTCAAAAACCAAAAGGATATATTTAACACCCTGTTTTTAAAAAGCAAGAAATTCAAAGTGAATGCAAGGTGAGAGAAGGTGAGAATGCAACGTGAGACAAGGGGAAATCCAAAAAGCTCACTCTCCACCCCCAACTCCATCGATTAACCACTTTTTTTAAAAAAATATTTATTTATTTCATATCATTGGGGTCCCTACATAGGATGGGGGATGGGTGAGGTGGAAATTCTAAGGATAAAAGCAGGAAAGTTCAAGTGGTATATTCATAATATTTTTCTATATATTATTACACAGAGTATATTTTAATTTCCCAGTAGTGTTTGAGTCTCTTTTTTTTAGCTATTTAGTTCTTTTTCATAAAAGGTATATAGTGGTTTCCAGCAGTCTCTTGCCTTCTGTAACTCTATGCTCTTTATCAGTTCTGATGTTATGTCAATTTCAGGTGTTTCGAAGAATTTTTCCAAAAGTTCTTGTCTGGTTGGTGTTTCTACAACTTTCCAATATTTGGCGTACAAAATTCTTGCTATTGTGACAGTATACAGTAACAAATGCTTTATCTTAACATCCTTAATTTCTGTCATGATATTCAATAAAAATATTTCCGGTTTAAATGGACCTGTATAGCACAGCATTTTTTGTAAGATCTCATATACCATTTTCTAATATCTCCTTGCTACATCACAAGTCCACCACATATGATTAAAAAACCCTTCTTTGTTGTTACATTTCCAGCATTTATCTGAAGTATTTCCATATATTTTTGCTAATTTTTGTGGTGTCATATACCATCTATAAAACATCTTATATATTTTTTCTTTTAAATTTATTGCCTAAGTAAATTTTACATTACACTCCCATAACTGGCTCCATTGTGCTAATTCAATATTAACCACTTCTCACACAAATACAAAACACTTGTCAGGGCTGTGTTGCTGCCAGAGATGGCTTTCTGAGCTCCTGGCTGGGCCAAGGGACAACAAGGTGTGACAACAGTTGCAGGACCAGAAAACTCCCTTGATTGATTGATTGATTGATTGATTGATTGATTGATTGATTGATTGATTGATTGATTGTGCAAGCTTGGTCCCTTTCATCAGGAAGAGGAACAATCAACATTGTCTGCATAATTTTCATAGAATCATAGAGTTGGAAGAGACCTCATGGGCCATCCAGTCCAACCCCCAGCCATGCAGGAACCCCTATCACAGTACTCCTGACAGATGGCCATCCAGCCTCTGCTTAAAAACCTCCGAAAGAAAGAGATACCACCACCTTCCTTTGCGGCAGTATATTTCACTGCCAAACAGCTCTAACCATCATGAAGTTCTTTTATCACTTTTTGCAGCTTCTGAAAATACTACTGTATTTTAAAAATAGTGCCTTTGTTCTGGATTTCTTTTGCTCAACACCTGATCTATACCAGTTCTGTGGTTAGGAAGCTGGTTCTGTGGTTACGCATTGTCTAGTTTCAAGGACTCAGTTCAGCAAGCAGGTGGGAGCAGTGAGAGAGAAAGCTTACACCACTAAGGTCCCAAAAAATACCAACATGGATGCACTTCATCTACAGCTGTTTTCCAACAAACATAAATAGCCCTTAGCAGAACAGGACATTCTGGAGACCATCCAGACAGCCACCGCTGGTGCTGACAACATTCAGGCTGCCCTTTACTTGTAAAGCCTGGCATTATTTTTTCTGCTGACAACATGGGCACACTATTATTCAGCAGTACTGGGCCATTTCCTGGCTTTTTGAATTGTGGATGTAGAAGCACACTATCCCACATTCATAAGCCAGGGTTTTTTTTTTTTTTTTGAAGAATTGACTCTTTTTCGGCTCCATACGCCATTCTTTTTTCTTTTTTGCCTCTGTTTCAGTGTTCTAATCTGATGCTCTTTTATGTCTTTCCTGCAGCTCATTCCTCCCTCTTACAAGTCAGTGCAGCCATTTCTCTCTGTGTGCTTTGAGCAGCTGTCATTTTCCTGCAAAATCCGGCACACGCGGTGTAGACCACAGGCCCTCTGGAAAATGAATATGTTGAGCCTGACTAAAGCTTTGTTTCTGCTTCTGAGGAAGGTCTGCCATCTTTGATCAATTGGTTGGCTATTTGATTAAATATCCTGCCTGTCTCCCAATACAGGGATCCATGATGACTCTCAATATGATTAAAATGCCAGATAAAACACAGTTTAACATAACAAATTTTAGTATAGTATAATTTTAAAATATCCAAATTTAAAAAAATAATTTTATAAATCTTTAACTCACCACTGGATTTCAGTGCTTCCAGAATTAGGACATCCATGTTTGTTTGTTTGTTTGTTTTTTGAGCAAAGGTGCAAGGGCTAAATTAAGATGTCACAGTGGTTTCCTCACCTCTTGCTATGTGAATTCTGCCAGTCTCCTTGCTCTATATCTTTACAGATATGTGTCCAGATGTTTTAATCAACAATGTCAACACTGCTATATTACAGCATTCAGTCCAAACCAGAATGTTCCCTCTTTACCTTTACCTTTTCTTTCTTTCTTTCTTTCTTTCTTTCTTTCTTTCTTTCTTTCTTTCTTTCTTTCTTTCTTTCTTTCTTTCTTTCTTTCTTTCTTTCTTTCTTTCTCTCTCTCTCTCTCTCTCTCTCTCTCTCTCTCTCTCTCTCTCTCTCTCTGCAGTAAAATGGCAGCTGCCACATGAAGAAAAACAAGAGATCGTAGGCCATCAAAACATTTACTTATGCCAAACAGAATATGCTCTTAATCCAGTATTGTTTTCTTAAAGCTATATAAAGCGGCATTTCATAATTCATTTCCTTTATTGAGGTCTAATATTGGGCAGCTATTGACTCTGGCTCACTGTACACTTAATGAATGTCCCACACTCTCTTTTAATGAGATTCTCTCTCTTTCAGGAAGCAACAGCATGGCTTCCTAATAATTTGTCCCCCAATGCCTCCAGCCTCCATAGCACTGGTGCTACTATGAATCAGGAACCCCAAGTCAAACATCCCAAGTGATCTGTTCACTCTTTGGCTCCTCTTATGCATCCTCCAGATCTCACCAAATGGCAAACCAGCTGGTGCCCAAGTACAGAGTTGATAGCAATGTTGTAGGTCTCCCGCTGAATAGATGACCCATCTGTCTATAAGGTGTAGCGATCCAGCCAAGGCTAATGGCAAATGTTCTGTCTTGGAACATTAGTTCTTCAAGGAGGAGGCATAAAACAAATGAATTATGGAACAATTTGGCTAGAAAGAAATGGCTTTATTCTGGTTAGTCTTAAACCTCTGGCATTGTTCTCTTCAGTTTCTGCAAAGTAAATAGCTACAAATAATGGGCTGCTTGCAACTAACTACAATTTAGATTAATGAGATAGTAACTGCATTACTTTTCAAAAGTGAGGCAATATCTGGTTACATAGTCACTTTTGTATCAAGTGTATTTTTCTAGTTGTTTATAAAGGAAATAAAGACACTTCTAGAGACATTTTAGCAGGACTTTTTCCATATTTTGTACAAAGTGGGTTCTTTATTGTTTTGTTGCTTCATTTGCCCAGAGTTTGCCTGGGAAAATCGGTGCGGTATATAAAGTTAAAAATAAAACAATAAATAAATAAATGAAGATCTTCAGTAGGAAAGGAAATGCTGTTTTGTTGTCCTTCTGTATTTTTGCAATTGAATTGTTTTCAAAGTGCAATGTCATCATTGGTCAGAAGATATTAAAGAGTATTTCTCTGTATTTTTTCAGCACAGGAGGCAAGGGCAATTGCATTGCAATAGAATATATTTGTCAATGGAGAGATCATGAGATCCTCACACTGGATGCTGAAAGTAATGAGTAATTCAGCAAGTTCCTTCTGAAAATAGCATTCAAAGCTCTGGACTTTTGAGGGATACATGCCTGGTACAAAACTAGCTTAGGTAAGCTGTTGTTATATCCTGTCAAATCAGAACTGATGCATAGTGATCCTAATAGGGCTTCCAAGGAAAGTGAAATATTTAAGGAGTGGAAACTCCCAGTAAGTTTTCAAGGCTGAGTGTGGGATTTGAACCCAATCCTCCTGAGGCCTCATTTGCCACTCTAACCACTACATCATACTAGGCATTTTAAGCAAGTTATCTTTTTTGATTCTCAAGAAAATAGTTCTGATGTTATTTCCCCATTAGTTTTAATTCAGAAAACACTATAAAATCACCGATGACAACACAAATCATGACTTTCCCCAGTCATGGGAGCAGGATTTCACAGTCACCATGTTTATTTTTTATTTATTTATTTATTTTAGAGTATTTTTACCCCGCCTTTCTCCTTGGAAAAGGACCAAAGGCGACTTACAGCAATGAGCGATAATCCACAGTCCAGTACAATCAAGACATGTTCAAGCATTTGTGAACAAGGTATTGAAGGACATCTTACAGCATTAATAGACATTAATGTTCCCATTTGCTGAGATTATGGGCCAGCTCCTAATATCAGGATATGATATCATGGGGTAGCCATGATTAATTGACAAACTACAATATAGGGGAAAATACTTCTGAGTAGACATGCATCAGATTCTCCTGTTTGACTCTTTTTTAAACCATGGAAAGCAGGCTTATATAAACCTCTCCATTAACCCAATGCTGACTGCGGTATGTCAGGAGGTTCTTCATTCATCAAATTGTCATATCCATGTAGATTCCCTAGGTCAGCGTTGGCGAATCTATGGCACGGATGCCAAATGTAGCACTTGGAGCCCTTTCTGTGGGCACGACATCACTCCTCACAGCCACAGCATGTCCCCTTCTGCTCAGAGCATGCCACTGTGCTCCATGCAGAGAGCCAGGCGAAGGGGAGGCAGTGGCTTGTGGGCTCCTTCGTAGCCCCAGTTTACTCTCCAGCCACGCTGCTTTTGGGATGCTCAGTGTGGTGTAGCTGGAGAGTAAACTGGGGCTACAAATGAGCTCAAAAGCCACAGCCACTCCCCCTAGGTTTCCTGATGGTGTAGTATCCCATCTGCCTCTCTGCCCAGGGCAGAAAGGTGGATGGGGTGCTAACTCTTCAGGAAAGCAAGGATCAAAGAGCATGTTTTTTTAATTTCGTGAGGCCACAGTGAGTGTGCTAAGGCGGAAGGAAATTCGAAAGCCCGCTCTTTGATCCTCGCTTTCCCAAAGTGTAGCACCCGAAGCATTTGTAACATGGGGTACCACTTTATTCAGGTTAAGTTGCCATATTTATTTATTTATTGCTATATTTATTGATGTATTGCTGCTTTGAGGGGGGGGAAAGTGGGGTTTGAATCACAGTTTGGGCACTCGGTCTCTAAAAGGTTCGCCATCACTGCCCTAGGTTTTCCCTGGCAGGACCAGGCACCTTCTCATTCTCCTGTGCTTCTGTGAATTGGTTGTCAGCTGGATGCCAGGATCTCTCCTGGCCCTGGTTTCATGCTGCTGAGGCAAGTCATCCTTGTCTTCATTTTCTGAAGGTGACTCAGCTGAGCAGGGCTTAACAAACAGTGTTGCATAGGAAGAAATGGTTGGTTCCTAATGTGTGTTCAAAGCAGGATTCTATAGAGTTCAAACATAATTTTTAGGGATCGCATCTCCCTAACTCTGGGTGGCATTTATGAACAAAGCCCTGCTCCAGTAGCAAACTCACTTGTCTTAGAGAAATATTTCCTGTGGTTGCTAAAGACAAGCCGTAGGCTAGACCATATGTAACTTCTTTCTCCTCTTTCTCCTACCCCATCCAAGAAGTTAAAGGGAGTATTCTTGGAGTATACTGAACAGAAGGGTGAGGTGGGTGAGGTTCAAACTGCAAGAAATAGAAAACAGCAAGGGAAATTTGCAACTATCTATGCTGCTTCTCTGGTCTTATTTAGTGTGGGAAGTTAACATAAGTGGGGGACAAATTTAATTTTCCAACTTAAATTTAAGGTATATTGTTAAGTTCCATCTTGTTTCTAAAATGAATGCTTAGTGTATGTTTAAACAAATTTGAAATTGAGTTCTTCATCTGTTTCTGAAGAAACTAATGTGGTTGGGTTAACTCAGTTTATTTCCAATACTTTGGATCTACGCACACAGTTCTTAGAAAACACAATTAGAAACCAAATGAATCTTTGCCTAAAGGAACAGCCTAATAATGGAACATAGTGACTAAAGTTGTAAATGCCAGGAGCACTGGAATGGCATGGCAAGATGTCAAACTAAAATGCAGGATAGATTGTAAATGCTATAGGAATATAACACTTTCAAAGAGTGATGAACAATAACCATCATCTGAGGGGCATACTCTACCCACCCCTGGCTGGCCCTGTGCTTCCTTGAGATCCTGGTTGACAAGACAGGAGGAAGGGGGAGAGAATGAGAGCGAGATCCCAAGGAAGGAGGTAGACTGCACCTATGTGAGGGGGATGGAGGTCATGCTAAAGTGATGAGATCCTGGAGGAGGAGAAAGAGCAGGAAGGTGGCACAAATTCATCACACTTGACAGACTCTGATGGAGACATAAACAGAGGAGGCAGAGGAAGTGAACTCTTCTCTTTTCTGCCCTCATCAAAGATATTTTGCTGGTAATTAAGACCCCCCCCAGGCCAGGGAATAGGTCCAAGTCCAACCTGTTAAAGGGGAGGATGTTGTTATTCACTTCACCACTGATGCTGACTGTCTCGAGGCCAATATCACCACCAGCTGAGCAACCTAGATGATGCAATGGTGGAGGAAGTGGCAAAAGGAGCCCCTTTGCCAAAGCCGCTGGAGGCAGAACAGGCTTGAAGGACATTAAATCTTGTAAGTGATCAACAAGTTGGCCCTTCTTGAAGAGTGTCATTTGGATGGATCAGCCTGTAAGACTAGACCCCAACATGAATTGCATACCGTACAGGCCCATTAACTTGAGCTCAGGCCCAGTTGAGATCTGGGTGGGAATAGCAGTGGTTAGTGGAAAACTCAACAGCCCAACAGACTGCTGGAATGAGGTGCACCAGGTCCCAACCAATCCTTGTACTTCATTTTCCCACCTTAAAAAAGGAAACAGTTTCAATAAGAATAAAATCAATACTTAATGGAAGCCATGATCAAAGATGCAGCTCCAGAGACACTGTCAATAACTAAAAACTAATTACTGCAAAATCTATTATATACAGCATTTTTCTGCACTAAAACTTATGACCACTAAGGGACTGATCTGACTGCTTTCCATTGTCGTACTAGAGCTCTCAGTGTCTTGTGAGGAGCTATGTAGCAGTTTACATAAAAATCAACTCCCCTTAGGAATATCTGCATTCAATAGATTACACATGACTTTTCATTCTTGTTATGGACACAGTCACTTGTTACCTGCATAATCCTGTGCCCAGGATGCTCCTTTACACTGACAATGTCATTATCACATCAGAGAGTAAGGTAGATCTTGAGTGGCAAATCCAAGCATGCAGTGACTGGCAATGTTTGGCTTGCACCTGAATGTAAGATGGAATATCTGGTGACCTAAATGAATGTAGTAGGGTCCCAATAGATGGAGGAGTTCAAATGCCTTCGTTCCACAATCACAGTCGATAAGAGTATGAATCACAAAGTCGCATCAAGGATCAAGGGTGCCTGGTGAAATGGCATATGACATCAAGCATCACATGCAACAAGAAGGTCCGGGACCGTTTCAAGTCTGTTGCACCATCATACAACCTGTTGTGCTCTATGGCACAGAATGCTGGTTAGCAAATAAAAAAAATATTGAATGACACCTTGGTGTCATTGAGACAAAGATGCTGCAATGGACCTCTGGCCTCACAAGACATGATCATGTGTGCAATTATGACATCCTCTCTAAATATGGCATTGGACCAATTGCTGACAAGATGCATGAAACCTGACTGCGAAGGTATTGTCGTGTTTTGTGTGCCAAAAAAGAAACTCTGGCCAAAAGGGGTCTCACCCAGGAGGTTGGCAGAGACCCACCAAAGGAATGATCAAAACAGTGCTGGATGAACACTCTTGCCAATTAAGTTGTCCTGGTTTCACTCAGACCTAGCCTGTAATTGTGCAACCTCTGTAACCTCCCTTATGAGGAAAGGTTAAACATTTGGGGTTCTTTAGTCTGGAAAAAAAGGTGCCTGAGGGGGCAATATGATTGAGATGTACAAAATAATGCAGGGCATGAGTAAAGTGGATAGAGGGACACTCTTCTCCCTCTCACAAAATACCAGAATTAGGGGACATCCACTCAAATCGAGGGTTGGGAGAGTGAGAACAGACAAAAGAAAATATTTTTTTACCCAGTGTGTTGCTAGTCTGTGGAACCCCCTGCTGCGGGATGTGGTGATTGCATCCGGTCTGGATGCCTTCAAAGGGGGATTGGACAGATTCCTGGAGGAAACAACCATCACAGGTTACAAACCATGAGGGAGATGTGTAATCTCCAGGCTTAAAACTGGGTTACCTCAAGGACCAGATGCAGGGGAGTGGTAGCAGGAGACAGATATCTAGTCTCGTGCACTCCCAGACACATTTGGTGGGACCACTGTGAGATACAGGAAGGTGGACTAGATGGGCCTTTGGCCTGATCCAGCATGGCTCTTCTTATGTTCAAAGTGGAAGAAAATAACCAGAATAGCCAACTCCTCCACCAAGTGGGACAGAAATTGAGAAGAAGAGGATTGCAGGTGTGCTTTAAAAATAATTTGTAATAATCTCCAGCTTTAATTCACTATTGCTAATCTTACTGGTGATGGTACTTAATTTGTTGCATTAATTATTACATTGACTGTTATGTTCATCTTTGCTTTTTTAAAAGAAATCTGTAAATTGGATGACATTTGGAGATGACTGAGGGCAACTCAGTTTATTTTAAAGATGCAAGCCTTTATATGGAAAAGAAATGCCTTTTCCTAAACTGTCCTTTGTCTGCTATGGCCCATGTTAACCTTCTTTGAACATAGTCTGATATTTGGGGGTGGGGTGTTTTGAGGTGTTAGGTATAACTAGGATTAGCCCTCTCATCTCAACTAATTCCTTTAGGAAATACTGGCTTTCTTATTCTCCTAGAATAAGGGATTTGGATGTGACCTGTTGCTCCATCTCAATGATATGTATAGGCATTTATGAACCATAGAACCATAGAATCACAGAGTTGGAAGAGACCTCAAGGGCCATGTAGTCCAACCCCCTGCCATGTAGGAACTCCATCACAATATTTTCGACAGGTGGCCATCCAGCCTCTGTTTAAAAACCTCCAAAGAAGGAGACTCCACCACCCTTTGTGGCAGCATCTTCCACTGCCGAACAGCTCTACCTGTCATGAAGTTCTTCCTAATGTTCAAATGGAATCTCTTTTCCTGTAGTTTGAAACCATTGCCCTGAGTCCTAGTCTCTGAAGCCATTGAAAACTAACCTGTTCCCTCTTCAATATGACATCCTTTCAAATATTTAAATATAGCTATCATATCCCCCCTCAGCCTTATTTTAGAGAGGCTAAATATTGCCAGTTCCCTAAGCCATTCCTCATAAGACATTTCCTCCAGACCCTCAACCATCCTGGTCGCCCTGCTCTGCACCCTCTCGAGGTTGTGAATATAACTGAGGTTCACAGAACTGGACACAGTACTCCAGGTGGGGTCTGACCAGAGCAGAATAGAGTGGTACTATCACTTCCCTTGATCTAGACACTATGGTTCTGTTGATGCAACCAAGAATTCCATTGGCTTTCCTGGCTGCCACATCACACTGCTGACTCATGTTCAATTTGTGGTCCACCAAGACTCCCAGGTCCCTTTCACAGGTACTATTCTCCAGCCAAAGTGTCCCCCATCCTATATCTGTGCAATTCATTCTTTTTTTTCCCCTAGATGTAGCACCCTACATTTCCTTCTGTTGAAATCCATTCCGTTATCTTTGGCCCAACATTCTAATCTGTCAAAGTCCTTTTGGGTTTTCATCCTATCCTCTAGGGAATTAGCAACCCCTCCCAATTTGGTATCATCTGCAAATTTAATTAGCATACTCTCTATTCCTTCCTCCAAGTCATTAATAAAGATATTGAACAGCACTGGAGCCAGAACAGAACCCTGGGGGACCCCACTGGTCACGTCTCTCCAAGCTAAAGAGAGGACATTTATGATCACCCTTTGGGTGCAATCAGTCAACCAATTACAAATCCACCTAACAGTTGCACTATCTATCCCACTTTCTATTAACTTCTTAGCAAGAATACCATGGGGAACCTTATCAAACGCCTTACTAAAGTCCAGATAATATCCACAGCATTCCCCTGATTCATCAGGCCAGCAATTCTATCAAAGAAAGAGATCAAATTAGTCTGGCATGATTTGTTTTTAAGAAATCCATGTTGACTTCTTGTAATGGCAGCATTGTTTGTTAAATAATTGCAGACTGACTGTTTAATAATCTGCTCTAAGATCTTTCCAGGAATTGAAGTCAAGCTGACTGGGCGGTAATTATTTGGGTCCTCTTTTTCCCCCCTTTTGAAGATGGGGACAACATTAGCCCTCCTCCAATCGAAGGGGACTTCCCCTGTTCTCCAGGACTTCTCAAAGATTATTGCCAATGGTTCTGAAATTACTTCTGCCAGTTCTTTTAATATCATTGGGGAAAGTACAAGAGGTCCTAGAGAGGGCCCCCAAGACTGATCCAACCCTGCATCCGCATATCATGTATTTTCAATTATCGGAGGTCAGGTCGGGGGGGTTACGATAACAGTTTTGGGAAAGAGGACAGTGCATTAAAGAAGGTACAGAGTAGGAAGAAAAAAGAAAAAAGTTCCTTTAGATATGGAATGACTCTGACTACTGCTTGGAAAAAGAACTCCATGAAGCAGTGCTCCATTCATATAAAATCATAGAATAATTGAGTGGGAACAGGTCTATGAGGCCATCAAGTCCAATACCCCCCTGCTCAAGGCAGGAATCCAAATCAAAGCAGATCTGGCAGATTCTTGTCCAGTTGGCTCTTGAATACTGCACCTCCAGCATTCGACTGCTCACCACCCCAAGTGAATTGCTTCCATTGTTGTACTATGTTAACATTTAAGAAGTTTTTCCTGATATTCAACCCAAAATCTGGATTCTCTTAACATGAACCCATTGTTGTGCGTCCTGCACTTTGGGATGACTGAGAACAGATCCTGCCCCTCCTCTGTAAGGCAGCCCTTCAAATATTTGAAAGTACTATCATATATCCCCTCATTCTTCTTTTCTCAAGGTTAAATATGCCCATTTCTTTTAGTCTTTCCTCATAGGGCTTGGTTTCCCATCCCCTGAGAGCCTAGTAATTATGGAGGAGTCCAGATGTCAAGAAAGGACAGTGTTCAGTCTCCCTGGAAAGGGTGAGTTTGCTGGGAATGATCTCCCTTACAACAACCATTCCAACCATGGAGGCTTGTTCCAAAGAGGCCCTCAAACAAATTAGCCCCACTACAGGAACAAACAAGTCCATCTTATGCACAGACCACGGTCAGCATGATTCAAGATCTCCCATACAGTTACATCTTGTGATGTCAGAGAAATACAGTAGCTCACGCTGTAAGTGGTCCAAAATACAAACTATTTCCCAGTTTGATTCCACCCTAAGACAGCTCTGTTAGTGATCTATTTATTCCCCATTTGCCTGCAGTTTACCCCCAGTTCAGCACTCTCTTTGTCTCAGACTAACAATTCTGCTATTTAATGTGTGTGTTCTGTGTGAGTGTGTGTGTGCACATGTTTTTACAGTCCCCTAATTATACAGATGTCGTCTAGCTAATTGCTGCTAGAACTAGTCATGAGGGTAGAGATGTGATCATTACAGCATCAAACAGAATGCGGTGCCTTTAGCCTTGTTGACCTGAAAGATTAAACTATTCCAAATTACACTCCCATCATTATAGTAGATTTGAGTAAATGCTGTGCAGTTATTATTTGATATGATAATGTTTTGTACTATCAGCCATTGTTAGTGTATGTCATCTGCTTCTGAAAAATTCAATTTAAAATTCAATTTCATATACTTATGGAGAACTATCTAATAAGAGCCAATAGTATTTTGAATAAATAAACACAAAGATTTCTTATATTCCATTCAGTAGATACCAGTACTGCAGCATCTGTGCCCAGATATATACAACTGCACTAGTTCATTAATCATCATTCATCATCATCTGGCAATATCAATGCAATACGATTACCATCCTAGGCATAAAAACTCAGAAACAATCTCCTTTGGGTTCCATAGAATCTAAGATACAGTGTTCCACACTCACATGGGAGCAAGTCCCAACTTTCTCATTTGGGAGAAAGTTCTCAGGAGGTCTTACTTCTGAATACAGAGATATTTATAACTGTAACTGTACACCTGCTTCTTTTCTTACAGGTAATACATTCAGCCTGACCTGGGAATGCAAAATGGAATCCCAGGGCAGGGTCAGATTTTTAATTGTCATCTGTATGCATGTAGATAGATAGATAGATAGATAGATAGATAGATAGATAGATAGATAGATAGATAGATAGATAGATAGATAGATAGATAGATAGATAGATAGATAGATAGATAGATATGGCTCTGGATGGTGGTTTATTTGCATGAATAAACAAGGGCAGGAGGCTCATCTCCCCAGAAGTGAACAAGATTATTTGGAGTTGTGAAACCAAGGAAGTGAAAGGGAAAGTTAGTGTAATTGAATAAGCATGTCAAAGCACATTTCCCTCTCTTAAGATATTGTGCAGTCAGGAACTGAAAAGATATGGTGATCCTGGTGGTGTTCACTGTTGCTATAAATAGAGAGTTGCATCCGAAAGAAGAACAATAAAGCAGAGAGCTTGTTGAAATGTGCTGGCTTGTGCATATATATCTATTGTTGCTATTTATCTTGGAATTGAGGATAATATACTTCTAAATGATATTGTACTACAGTCCTTTGAGATTTCCAAACATGTATGAAAATATTTTATCTTTACTAAGATTACATCTTCAGGCCTCTTATTCTTTATATATATATATATATATATATAAAAGGAGGATATGCTATTTTTGTGAAAGTCAGTGTTTTGCTGTTCTTCCCATTTAATGAGATATTTAAGATGTCTTCTATATATGAGATATACAGAAGAATAAGAAAAGCCATGTGAAGTGAGATCACATGTCTGTCTAGTCCAGTATTCCGGACATACAGCAGCTAAAGTGATGCTGACAAGAAGCAGGTCAAATTGATGCCCACAGGAACCAAGCAGGTCGAGAGTGAAACATCTCCTCCACTGCCATGTTTTCCAGGAACCCATATTAAAAAGCATTCGATCTCTGATACTAGAGGTAATGCCCAAAACGGGCTTGCCTAATTGTATGGTGAACAGTGTACTTTTGGGAAGCAAATCATTTCAAAAAAATTTAAAATTTATAGGCAATATCTCTTGCACACTAAGTAGTTTCTGTGAAGATTCTCAGTCATCCAGGTGAGGTTGTCTGGAATTTGAGTCATGGACTTCTTTTATTGAGAAATCAAAATGTTTCGCTATTCATTTAAGCAGCTTCGTCAGTCTGAAGAAAGTTAGTGATGAGGCCTCCAATTTATAGTTCACCTTGATTTCACATCACCCTGGTCTGAATAGGCTCATTAGGTGGACAGTGGCCTGAATAGGCTTGTTAGGTGAACAGTTGTACTGCTACAATGAGTAGTGCAGCTCTGTGTGCCACAGATAATGTCTATGGAGAGTACTTAATTTGAGATAATGTCTTTAGTACAGCAGCACAAGATGATTTTAGCCAATATAAAGTAGATGTTATGATAATTCATAAAATAATATTATGATATTATTATGTTGCCCTTATGGCCTTGAAATTGCCAGTTGTTGTTTTCCCACTTAGCACTGAGTACAGTAATTCTGAATCATTTCCAGAGCTTGGAAAAGTTGCATTTTTAACTACATATCACAGAATCCATCAGATAGCATCAGATAGCTGGAGGGTTCACTGATCCCTCAAAATAATTTTTTCAAGCTTTTCTTTTTATGTTTTTTTACTGGTCTGCCTTTTTGAGAAACACAGGACTAACTAGTTGCAAAGCTTCATCCTGTGGAGTAAAGAGGTTTCTTAAGCCCAAAAGTTTCCTTCTTTAACTCTGTTTCCTCCAAGGAGATCAAGATATCTGTTCTCTATCATTATATCAACTCATCAGCACTTTAAGGGTCATGACTCTATCCTAAGGAAACCTGAAATTTGTAGTTGGACAGACAATTAGAATTCTTTGCCAATATCGCCAATGTTGTAAGTACCTCACCAAATTTTAGATTCTATAGGACGGTTCCATGACAACTAAAAGCATTATGAAATTGTAACTATTTATTTTATTTATTTTATTTTAGAGTATTTTTACCCCGCCTTTCTCCTTGGAAAAGGACCCAAGGCGGTTTACAGTAATGAGGGATAATATGCAGTCCACTATGGAGTCACGAAGAGTCAGTAACAATTGTAACGACACAACACACACACACAATTAAGACATGTTCAAGTATTTGAGAACAAGGAATTGAGGGATATCCTACAGCATTAATAGACAGACAATCATTACATTAAAGCAACATGGTTATAAGTACAGTGGTACCTTGTATAAAGGAATTAATTCGTTCCAAATGAAACTATGTTAAGCAAATTTTCCTTTATACAAATTCCCATAGGAATGCATTGAAAACGGAGTAATCCCATTTTTATGTTGTACCGATTCTCCCCATAGGCGATTATGTTAAGTAAATTTCCCCTATCTCCAGAATTTTTTTATGTTGTACAGATTTTATGTTATACAAACTGTTTGTTATATGAGGGTCCACTGTAGTCATAAACACAAAGTCTACGTGAACACATAGATTCATAAAAAATATACATGGCAGTCCATCATTCAGGGAAAGCTGACCTGAAGAGAAATATTTTTGCCTGTTTCCAGAAGGAAAACAAAGTACCTAGTAACTAGTACCTGTGTCAGACTTCTCGAGAAATTGACACTGCTGACACACTCGTTTTAGCAGTGTGAAGGTACTCCTGGCCATCACTGATACCTGAGCATTCAGGCTTAGAGGTAAATGCAGGAACACCCACAAGCTGCACACCTCTGTTTTCAGAGGAGTACATCTGCATCCAGCACAGGCTGCAACACCTATTTTTTTGAGAAAGAGATAGAGTTGGGTGTCACCAGAGTTCTGGTGACACTAAATCCCCAAAATCTGGAAACTGTTCTCAGTTGTTTCATATAGATGTTAAATAGCATAGGGGGCAACACAGAACTCTGAGGGACACCATAGGCTAATGGCCAGGGTGTTGAACAAGAGTCCCCCCCAGCACCACCCTCTGAGTTTTCCCTTCCAGAAAAGTCCAAAGGCACCATAAAACAGTGCCTCCAAATTCCAACCCAGAGAGGTGGCCCAGAAGGATACCATGGATGATGGTATTGAAAGCCCCTGAAAGCTCCAGCAGAATGGTTGCAGACACACATAACCCTGCCCAGTTCCTGGTGCAGGTCATCCACCAAGGTGGCCAAGCAGTCTCTGTGCCATAACCTGGCCTGACGCCAGAATGAAATGGATCTAGATAATCTGTCTCCCCCTGGTACCCCTGGAGCTGGGAAGCCATAGCCCACTCCAACACCTTGTTCAAGAATGGGTTATTAGAGACTAGCAGATAATTACTATATTTTTCCATCTATTAGACACCCGGACTTTTACAAACCCAAATTAATAAAATTAATAAATCCCTCTTGAGTTCTCCCTCACCCCACCCCCTGCTGTTTCCTTTCCTTTCCTTGTTCTGAAGACTCCTCTCCGCTTTGCTATTTGCAAGGACTGGGACCTTCTTTTCAGCAGGGAAATGCTTGAACAATAGAGATGGGCACAAAATGAACTTTTAATTTGTTTCCTTATTCGTTATTCATTTTGTTAGCTAACAAAACGAATAACGAACCAACCTATCGAAGGAAAATGAAATGAAATGAAATGGAAATTTCTGTTTTGTTTCATTTTGCTTTCCATGTCCCCCTCCCCAGTCTCCTACCTTGTCACAGCCTCCTCGCCTGGCACTCTGGCAGTGGCAGCGGGCCAGGAGGGGAAAAGAGCCCCACATTGGGGACTTTAAAAATAAATAAATAAAGAATAAACAAATTAAAAAACATCCCTCTGGCCTGTGGGCCAGCTGGTACGGCCCACGACCCAGTGGCCCAGGAGGAAAAAAATTAAAAAATAAAACAAGGCTGCGTGGCAGCTAGTGCCTCTCAGCTGTGTTTGGAGGGAAGCCTCCAGAGTTGGGGACTTTTAAAAATAAAATGAAATTTAAAAATTTAAAAACTGCTGACTCGGGCCCTGTGGCCGCGTGGTCAGCATTGTAAAAAAATTTGATAAAATTAAAAAAAAATTAAAAAGCGTGGTTCACGTTGGCAGTCCCCCGGTGTTGGTGATGTCAGTGGTCCCTGGCAGTGTTAGCGGTCCCCTAGTGGTGTTGGCATTGGCGGCAATGGTCCAGGTAAGCCAAACCAGTTTGGTTTGTTTCGGTTTGTAGGAAGTTTTGTTTTAAAAAATCATGGGGGGAGAAACAGAACCAACCGAATCATTGGTTTTCTGTTTCGTGCCCAACTCTATTGAGCAGTCTATAAACAAGTACTTTCCATGCTGAAAAGAAGGCTCTGTTCCTTGCAAAAGCTAAGCAGAGAGGAAAGCAATCAAGTGCTGCCAAAGAGGAATTGAAACAGTGAGGTCAGTTTGGATTCTCCTCCACCTCACCTCCTGCTTTTTTCCACCCCCTGCTGTTTTCTTTTCTTTCCTGGAGCACTTGCTTACTTGCTCCTCTGCTTTGCTCTTGCAGAGATCAGAGCCTTCTTTTCAGTGTGGAAAGGCGCTTCTTAATGGGATACTCAACTCCCCTCCAGCCTCCCCACCACCAAAAAAGAAGGCTCTGATCCTTGCAAGAGCAAAGCACAGAGGACACAGAAAGTAAACAAAGGCTGCCAGAAAGGAAGGGAAACAGCAAGGTCAGTTTGGGTTTTCCTCTACCCCACCCCAACCCTCAGCGAATGCCCCTTAATTTTTAGTGCCATGATTTTAGGAAAAAACATAGTGTTGTACACATGGAAAAATATGGTACCCCGTACTGTGGAGTTTACAGAGGGTATTTTCAATAATAGTCTTATTAACTGCCTCCTTTAAGCAAGAGTCTTTCACTGCCCCTTGGACAAACTCGGTGAGTCACTCTCTGGCAGCTTTTATAAACCAGGAAGGGCAATCATCCCACAGATAAATTGTAGCCTTCACCTCTCCAAGACTCCTGTCCACATCTTCAGGAAGCAACAACTAACAAGCAGGAGCTGTAGTTGCATCTAGAGGACCGGTATTGATTACAGCATCTAAATTAGAGCAGGTCAGAGTAAATTTGCCTGTAAAGTGTGCAATTTTTTTCAGTGAATTCCTGAGGTCAACACTATCTTCCTTGAGTCATTATGTAAAAGGCAGTTGACCACTCAGAAGAGCTCCACTGGGTGACTCTGTGCAGATGCAATACTGCCAGTGAAAAATGACTTCTTCACTGCCACTGATGCCATGGAAAAGACCTTCCAATGGGCTCTATCCTGTGTTCAATTTGGCTCTATTTTGTGGTAGCGGATGCTTAGGAGCAATTGTGTCAATGGCCCTTGACAATTTGCTCATTTCAGAGGTCAACAGAATTGCCTGCTGAAGCAATAGGAAACTTCCCAAGAGCCATCAGGAAACCACTTGGAACTATCAGGCTCCTGAGGTTGACCATCTACATCAGTCCCCCACCCTTACATAGGTTCTGGATTCCAGTGAGCCTAAACCCCACCAGATGATGATCTATCAGTAACAACAGAACTATAGAGAGTTCCACCAACATCTATCCCAGTACAGAGGTTTAAAGTGTGCAAGTGGTAAGCAGATACCACTGGAGACAGACCCATGGTCATCATGGAGGACATCAAATCCTGAGACATTCCTGACAACGTTGCCTTGGCATGAGTGTTGAAGACTTTCAAGACCAGCTCAGTGAGCTCCGGGAGACGGTTGAGCAGCAGGATGGATGCTACACAAACAGAATCCCTGTTCTGTCCCAGGTGCTCACTTTCAAATACACACACTCAAACACACCAAACTGGGGGATGTGACAACAGCTGAGGGAGACAGAAGTGTGATAGACCACTGCAGGTCCACCTCACCACCCCTGGGTCTTGCCTGCTATTGCACAGAAAACCCTGGTGGACAAAGCTGGGTAAGAGTGACACCCCAGCCTCATCCAGCAGGTCTGTAATTGCAGGTCAGATTGGCCGGCTCATCCAGGTTCAAGTCCTGGTTTGCTATTGTTTTCCCATTGACTGATCTGGCATTTTGCAGCAGCAGTTTCAACCTAGGATGCCTGACACCACAGCTATCCACAGAGTCATATTCTGTGGCTCCTTCATCCAATGTATCAATTGTTTTGCCATCTCTCTACAGAGCCAGAGGCTGGGAAATTTTCCTCTGTACCTCTTTGACAGGCTGGACTCAATGATCCACAGAGTCCTTTTCAGCACTGCAATCTTAAGCTCCTCAGCTCATCCCCTTGGATGAGATAGATGTGCATGGATTCACATGAAGCACAAATCTAGTACTCAAATGGGTTAATTTGAAAAGATTTGGCTTTGGGGTATATCCAGACTGAAGCGACATTCCTTCAGAATAGACACAGGTAAATCCTGAACTCTCCTGAAATATTGCTAGTGATTCAGAGAAAGACAGACAGCAAACCTGCACACTTTCTCCTCAAGCTACCCATTTAATGAAAACACAAGTCTAGGAAAAAGTGGAAGAAAAGGAGAGATGTAGTTGTGATGACACCTCCCTTTTACACATGTAATAGTGTTGGAAATGGTAATGCTGCCACCTTTTATTCACTTGGTAATGCTGCCACCTTTTTAAAATCGTCGCCTTAGGGATTGGGACAGACTCAGATGTAAAAGATAAAAACAATAATGAAGTTTATTGAGAAAATAAATAAATATAATAATGACTGAAGATGATATATGTTGCCTTTAACATAGAATAGATTTAATCAACTCTTCAATCCCCCCTGTCTTTAATAACTAGTAAACAGTAAAGCCCTCACTGCCTGACAGAACTCCAACAGAGCAGTGCTCTCTCCCAGCACTCACTCAACTGAACTCAACTGAACTCAACTTAACTGACTCTCTCAGACCAGGCTCTACCCTTTTATATCATACCACCCCCCGCCTTCCTGCTGGGATTGGCTGATGATCTGCATATGCATTACTCCTGTTTCCAGAATGTTGTCACAGTAGTTTTGTGACCAACAGCTCTACTTTATGAACTGCTTAAACAAAGATCTCCATCCAGTCACATGATTCAGGGTGGAAACACTGATGTGTCTGATTCTGTTTACTAGTTCAAAGGAAACATTGGTGCTGTCTGCAAGATCTTAATTGGAGAGAGCCAGTTATCTGAGTTTTCTGCCTCTGACACTTAACAACCCAATAAATGCATCATCCCTTTGGTCCTACAGCCATTTTTATTATTTTGCAGCCATTTGAACAGAATTGATTCTCCTCCTTTACCTCCTGCTGTCATTAATTGTAATTCCATATCTTCTGACATTTTGTGGACTTCTTTCATGTACCTCTTTAATTATCCACTGTGTGGAATGATACTTTCTATTGTATGATTCTACATTAAAATAATCTGGACATATACTAAAAGAGAGAAGAATGTGACCATCAACCTTTTTATTGTAATAAGAGTGCCTAAAGCTATGTACCAACCATCAAACACAATATTTACTGAGGCAAACATAATGCAGGAAGAGAAAATCTATATAGATTTATTTTTTTATATGTGTTCACCAGCAGCTTAGAAAAGAAAATGTGGTTTATGTAGACTTTTAATAGCATTGATAAGGACAATTATTTAAGGTTTCCTCCTTTTTTTTTAAAAAAAAAAGAGAAATTGGTAAAAAGTCAAATGTTAATTAAAATGCTGAATCAATAAATGGAGAATTTAAAAGTAAGTTAGGTTCACTTGGTACAGCTGTCCTCACAATGAATTGCTTGGCAATACATACACTCAGCTGTTTCACATTGGAATCACCAAGGACAGTTTAAAACAGATTTGCACAGTAGGCGGCATTAACATTTAAGTGAAACCTTAATGGGAGACTTTCACACCCTGGGAAAATAGAAAAGGGAAACTTTTAAACAAAATGCAGATTAATTAAATGGCAACTTTCACCATTCGTTTGGCTATTAGTGGGTATAGCTATACTACATAACCTTTAGCACATCCTTAGAAGGTACTTGACCAGTTCCCTGCCCATCAAGATATGGGACACAAAGCTGAAAAGAAAAGCCAACTGTGCTTTTGCTACAGTGCACATATGGTATGTAATCTAGAGATACCAGCATCCTCCCCCACAAGAGTTACCCTACTGGCTGCTGTTCTTGCCTGGAAATGGCCTCTTTTTTCTTTCCTTTGTTTGCTTTTGCTTTCCTTTTAATTTGCCTGGGAATCTATTCCCTTCACTGATGGTATATACAGTCTCATTGTCACCGTTACAGGGACTGCTGGAGCAGCAACAGGCCTCGCAGTGATGAAGCTGATGTGTCTGGATGGGAGGGGGAACATTGCCTCCAGGAAGAGTTGAGGCCAGTGCGGTGGCAAAACTGGGGGTGTGGCAGGGATTTTCATTCTCTCCTCTCCCTCAACACCAGCCCCTTTTGTGTCTGTTTTGCTTCTTTGTTTCCTGGCTGAGATGGCAAGCAGAAGTAAATATATACTCAGTAAAGATGGGGAGGACCCCCCCCCCCAAAAAAAGAATTTGCAATATTCAATGAATATCTCTGATATGTTAGCTATTTGTTCCTTCATATTCATGAAGTCCAAATAATATGAAAGGATGAATATTTACTTGTTTTATTTGTCTTTTTTTGCCATAGGCTAGCCTTCCCTCAGTCTCTACCTCTGGGCCATGTCAAGCGCTACTGGATGGACCCACAGCCTGCCCTCCTGCCCCTATTGCCTCCCTCCCTTCTTCATCTCCATTGTCACCTCACATTGAGCCACTGCTGCAGGGCCCAGGCTCTGCTGCTTTGCCCTAAGGCAATGGTTCTCAACCTGTGGGTCCGCAGATGTTCCTGGACTGCAACACCCAGAAACCCCTTCCAGCACAGCAAGTGGTGAAGGTTTCTAGGAGCTGCAGTCCAGGAACATCTGGGGACCCACAGGTTGACAACCACTGCCATAAGGGAAGCCACCACCAGCTTTGCAAAGGGTGTCCCAGTTTCCCTTAGGCCTTAAGCCCTCTTCAGAGCTTCAAGGTCAAATTTGATTTCTTTATAGTTCCTTTTGGTTGTGTCATTTGTTCCCATGTGGAGGAGAAGAATATGCACCCACAGTTTTTTTTTGGGAGTAGTGCCAATCCTTCTATCACATCCCTAATTCATTCTTTAAGAGACAATATACTTGGTGAGTCCATGGATCTTCCCAGCATATTTCACTTTCAGTACCATATAGTAGGGACGTCTTCTACCAAAACTACACTTGTCTTCTTTTTTGTAGGGTGTGGGTTTAGTGAGCTTCAGCCTTTCTCATATCTTCCTGTGGGGGCTTCTGTATCTCTTCCTTGGCATGCTGTGTGATTAACCCCTCTTCAAGAATCTGAAAGTGGTTTTGCAGTTCCGCCATCTTCACGTTCTTTTGTTCCCTGTAACTCTTCCCCATGATGCTTCCTTCGCGATGTTTATTCTCTCCGCAGTGTTCTACTCTCTTTTTCTTGCTGTTTTTTCACATTCAGTGAGTCCCTTTGACCACTGCTAAGTAGAGATGGGCACAAATAAAAAAATGGTGTTCCGTTTGTCATTTGTCGTTGAGAGGTCCGTTTCGTTTCGTTTCTGTTTTTTGTGAATTTTTTGGAAAATTTTTGTTTTCGTTTTTCATTTTTCGTTTGTCATTTCTACCCGCTTTTGCACAATTTTTAAAGCATTTCCGTGACTGCACTGTGGGGCAGGGGATGGTACTCACCAAGAGGTACGCACACACATACACACAGGGAGGCTGCAGGACTGAAGCTAGAGTCGCAGAGACAGCAATCCCACC
This sequence comes from Phrynocephalus guinanensis, assembly GCA_037367245.1. Lineage (NCBI taxonomy): Eukaryota > Metazoa > Chordata > Lepidosauria > Squamata > Agamidae > Phrynocephalus > Phrynocephalus guinanensis. The sequence goes on from CM074748.1 coordinate 10,999,255, forward strand.
CTAACTCCCACCGGAGACTGCAAGAAGTAGTATTGTTTATTTGTTTATTTACGGTCATAGACCAAAAATGACTGCAAGAAGGACGGGGGCTGCCAGAGCTTTTTATGCCCTCAGTGGCTGCCAGACCTGCCCAGTCTGCCATCTGGGTGTGCTATTGGTTGAAGTTGTCCAATAATTTACATGATCCCATCACATGGCTTGCCTCCATGTTGTGGCTGGAGTGGTGACATCCATTTTGTCATCCTTAAAGGGAAAAGAAAAATACATTGCGATGGGAGAAGACAAAAACAAATGTTTTAAGGACCCTTACCCCCTGGTAGGTAATAATTTCAAATAATTATCACATTATTGCTGCATTTTTATGGATGTCCAGGGCGTTTTTTAACATTTAAAACAGCTCATTTCATTGCATGCCACCAGTAATGGAAACAAAGCGTAACAAACACAATTTTTGTGGTTCTGTTCGTTTTGTTTCATTTTCATCACAATTTTTGTTTGTCGTTTCGTTACGTAACGGACCAACAAATGAATAACGGAAATGAAAAAATGTTTGTTTCGTACCCATATCTACTGCTAAGTAAGAATTCTGTCTGTGTACTCATCCTCTCTTGTAGCCTTAAGTGTGGCCACACACTGCCCTCATTCTCTCACTTTTTATCCAAGCAGTTTGCACTTTCTGCATATGTATATTGTTTTTTTTCTCTGGCACAAAGACAAACATTGCACACACTTTGCAGACCATCACTACTTCACTGTATCTTTCCTCCATACTCCATTATTTTTTTTCACTTTATTCTGTATTGCCTATGAGTGCCCTTTGCTCTGCGTTGTCCATCTTCAGGTATGTTGGGAAAGTCCACAAATATACAATTCCCCCGCCCCCAGGCTTCCCTCGTAGACAACCTCTGTTAAACTCTTGTTTACACTCCTTGGTTGCTACTCCCCAGGAACTGTCTCAGTTTTATTCCTCTGCTGTGCTCGGTTAGGAGCTAGCCAACAGAATGGTCCTCCAAGCTCTCACAGATGTTACTTGTTACTGTCAGCAGTCATTTGGACATAACTGTTCTTCTGAATCTGGGCATGTGGTGCATCTCAATAGATTACGTCCTGGGGTTTCTCCAGTTCACTGCCTGGTGTTCATTTGCACGCCCCTCTGTCTCCTATTTTGTCTCTTCCTACATTAGATCCTTTCCCTACTACACCTCCCCATCAAACTCCTGTTTGCTCATTCTAGTTCCTCACTCCTTTGGTTTGCCTCAATGTTATTCCTCTACTGTGGTTCATTAGGGGTCAGCAAACATCTGGACACATGTCTGATTTTTTCATTCTGGTATGTTCAAAAGAAGACTGAACATGTGAAGGATAATATGGGAAACAAGTAATAGGGGTTGCACAATTTGTCTTACACAACTGCATGAGGGAATAGGATTCTGGCTATACAGGTTACCAATGCATTTATATACCAGGCAATGGTGGATCCAGAATTTGTTTGGAGGGTGGATAGGCACAATGCCCAGCCAATTAGTAGAGGAAGGACAAACAAACAAACAATTATTTTTGTGATATCTGCTCATCTCAGATGAATAATCACTATATAATGGGAGACACTAATTAGCTAGTTTGAGGGACTTGGCAATCCCCTAAGTTTGTCAACTTTAGTTTTGAACAAGGAGTACCTGGAATTTGCCCAGGCAATTCCAACTGTAAAACTACGTTAGACTTAGAAATTTTCTTTTTAGGAATAAGTTTCTTTACTAACTTAGACTGCTTGATAAGAGAATTCAACAAATTCAATGTCGGATAAGCCTTATCAGTGGTTATTCAGTATAATTACTTAATATTTACTGACTTATTTCTTTTATATACCGCCTTTCTTCCCAAACTAATAAGGCAGCTTACAAGGCAACTTAAAACCATAAGAGAGTAAAATACAACAAAACAGCAAATGTTAAAATAGAATAAAACTGAGATATACAATTAAGATATAATTAAAATTAAAACCCTTAGAAGCAATTAGTGCTAAGTCAATTTAAAACAAGAAGAATGAGCCCATCCAGAGGAAAACTGGAGGATCTTAATTGTCAAAGGCCTATAAAAATAAAATAGCTATGTGGAGTCCCTCATTTCAGAGGTAGCATGTCATTCCGTATAGAAATAAGAAAGAGTGTAATTATGCTTCCGAAGATTCCAAATTTTAGAAAGCAAAGCAGGCCAGTCAATCCATTTCTTATCTTTATTTGCATCAAAGTCTGCATGATATTCAAATTAAGCAACAAACCATTATTATCAGTGGCATTTGATGTGGACAAGGAGCTTCACATGTAGAATTAAAAGTGTTAGGCTTTTTTCCCCAGTTTTGTTGAGTATGATGTCATTCACAGATATGTCAGTCAGTTTCTACAGTACATCTAAGCCTTAAATGTGTTCTACAAGATTAGCCTAGTGTTACCTTCCAAAGACTTCATTTGTTCTCTGCTGGAGTCTTCATCTAAAGCTCCATTTGACTGATAACTGGATGCCTTTCAAATCCCTTCTTGCATCTTCACAAGCCTGTGATGCTAGGCACTGTGCTTTTGCAGTTAACCATAATGACCATACTGTCACTTCCCATGTTGTCTGAAGTTTTGGTTTTTATTTTGTTGTTTTGTTTTTAATGGTAGAGGGGGGAGGGTGATAAAAAACTTTTTCTGAATCTGAATTTAACTGCTATGCGAAGCCTTTTTGAGGGGGGACTCATTGTATTGCAGACACTTGGCTGGGCCTCTCTATTTGCTTCCATTTGCATTTAATAATTTTTACATTATTTTAATTTTTCGCTATCTTCAAAAAAGCAGAAGAGATAGCACTGAGGCACTGGAGCATCTATTTCTTGCAGCGATGTTTGCCTTAATTTAACTCTTATGGTGTGAGTGAACTGAACCTATAAACAATTGAGCAAACATTGCTGTTGTCCTTGAGATATCTATACACATAAATTTAAAATTAAAAAATAATATTTATAGATGGCAGTAAAGGTCTTGGCAATGAAAAAAAATATGCAAATCTGATTAGGTCCCAGAAAATGAGAGAGAAAGCTAACGTATCAACACACAAAGATCTTGCCTATAGCTACTCATCTGCATTGTTAATTACAAACCCTACTGTGGAATCCAAGAGACTGTATCAAGGATGTCAATGGGTTTAGCAGGCTGCTAAATATTCAGGAAAGAGCAGCTACCTTAAGCCTAAATTAGCAGAAAGACATCAGTAACATTTTGCCTTCAAGAAATCACAGATCCTATTGTGCAGAAATGCATGTAGCCTGCACTCATGATGGTGGTGGTGGTGGTGGTGGTGAAGAAAAGAATAGTTAAATGGTTGAGCCAATAGCCCCAGCCACACATGTAGTCAATAAGAATTTTTCACAATAACACAAAGCCAATGAAAGCTGGCAGTGTTCATAGGCCATTCACCAAGAAGACCAAAGCTTGCTCTGTCGCAAAACTGGATACGAAGCCATAATTAAAGGGATCTAGATAAAATGTCTTATCTAGGTAACCCCTTCGATTTTAAAGATTACAGCGAGCTCTTAACAAAGACAGGTGTCTGACTGTGTCAGTTTCTGTATTTCCTTAGTATTCTCAGTCGTATACGAATGGGTTTTTCCCCTTCATATTTTGCTTCTCAACAAGGCTGCTGTTTACAGCTTCCTTTCTTTAGTTACTCAGACATATTCAATTCTCTTTCCCACTCAAAGGAAAAAGCAGAGCATTGTAATCAATTGAATTGTAATAAAGTACTAAGGGCGCTTTTACACGACCTCTAAAATCTGCCTGCAACTTAAATTTCGGACCAAAGATCATGAGGGTTTGTCCCTCTTCCTGTGTTCCCACCCTTCCGACCCCCATTGCTCCTGTCTGCAGCGAGGGGAGGGAGAAAAAAAGGGAGAAAAGCTCACTTCCGCTCACCTCCGTCTGCCCTCCGAACAGCCCCGAACAGCCCTGTAGGAATTCCTGTCTCTTAAAGGGGTGGCGGGGACAAAAACAAACAAAAAGAAGGCTCCCAGCCCGGCATCCACAGCTTTACAATCCGCATCATAAGATTTTTTACCTCCGGAGACCAGGTACTTGAAAAGTGCGCTGGGGTGCACTTAGGTGGGCGTGGTCATACTTTATTTTGTTTAAAGTCCACAGCTGGTGGGAAAACAATTTTAAGCTCCAGATCTGGGAGCCCTTTGCCTCGGATTTTAGGGGTCGTGTAAAAGCACCCTAAGATATGAAGGTATATGCAATGTTTATAGAATTCCAGTGGACTACATGGCATCTGTTCAAGGTTGCTTCTCTATTGGACAAAATCCAATAACTGCAACTGCATCTGTTTCTCAACTGTTTAGGATTCAAAGTGTATAATAGAGAGCAATCATCCAAGATTGGTGTGTGCTTCTGTGTCAGGTTATTTATTTATTTATTTGCTTATATTTCCCTTCTGGACATAAAGTCACATTAGGCACGATGAAAATACAGTTTGCCCCCAGCAGTAATTGCCTTCTGTCTAAATTATTTGCATTTTTTCATATTAAGTCAAAGGGTTGGAAGCAATTGAAACAGGATACAGTGTGCATAATTTGCAGTGAGATATACTGGCTTTGTTCCCCTGCCAAACAATCAGAAGTGAATGAAAAGAGGTCTTCATACAGTCAAATTCAGTTTTAATGTGGGTACCTCCAGCCAAAAGCTTTTTCCCTCTGAGAAACAAATGCCAGTGTTTACTTTAGATAGATATTGTTTGGCTGTTCCCTCTCTCCTTGCCCTTACTCTTTGTCACTTCCACTCTTGCGAACCACACATACAGACGTGTGTATGCCTGAGGCAGCAAATAGCAGTATGCCACTAAATCTTGCCAGCATTGGGGAGAGAAGGGGAATGCCCTATTTTGTAGAGTAAGTAGAGCCCACTTGCTTGATTGTATTGACATAAAAGGCTTTTGTACTGTAATTTAAAAAGACCTACAATGATATGAGAGGGAACAAAGATGTTGTTCTATAATAAGTGTGCCAAGGAAAAGCTGTGGTTCATTTTATTGTATCAATGCACAAATTGCACATTTATTTATTTATTTATTTATTTATTTTTATTTATTTATTTATTTATTTATTTATTTATTTGGATTTTTATACTGCCCATCTGGCAGTGAGGCCACTCTGGGCAGTTAACACCAATTAGTCAATACAATACAATACAAGATAAACACATGTATTTATTTCATCTAATAAAATAAGAAACAAAAATACAGCAAATACAATTAAAACAGAATTAAAATAACATAAAATAGCATGGCATAATACAAGCAAATGTGGTGGATCACACAATTTCACATCTTGCCGCCTTTTGCCAAAGAGTCTACCTTTTGCAAGCTTTCTGACAGCACACACCTGCCATCTGGAAATATCTACCCCACACATTGGTGTCTCCAGTGTACTCCCCCTCCCTCTCCCCCTTCCTTTCTTTACTTTTTTCATCTCCACAGAAATATTTAGCTAAAAAGTAGAAGATTTATACAATCTGAAGAGAAACCAGAGTATATGGTTATACTATGTGGTATACTGCACGTAGATTGCCCAGGTACTGTGGAGCTCTGAGGAGCAGCCTGAATCTTAGATCATTCTTAGCTATGTAAATTTGCTCCTTTTGAATCTGTATTTCCTCACATTAGTTATATACTTTATTGGGAATCTATGCAAAAATGTAATTCTTTTGTTTTCAATAGAATTCCCCTTATAAACATGATATAACCTCAGGAAGGAAGGAAGGAAGGAAGGAAGGAAGGAAGGAAGGAAGGAAGGAAGGTGTTCAATCTGTGTCAAGTACTATTACCATAGTTTAAAAAATCCCTCATGGGTGTGTCTCTGAAGATATGTGAGTTCACAAATGTGCTCGGAGAGAATGCCTTGGAACAATAGGCAGAGATAAGAAGCATTTATTGGGGGGGGGGGGTTGCTGTATTTACTATAAGATTCTGAAAATTGTACTCTGACCAAAAAATCCAAGTCACGATACCGTATATCAAATACCTAAGTGCATCAAATATGTGAAGGAGATGTGGAGAAGCTGATTCTTCCTCTTAGCACTATCACACACATTATGTGATCCTGCTGGTTTGAGGTTAATACTAGTCTGAAGAGAGTAGTTTTGTGTATCCAGGACTTCCAACTTGGAGATGGGAACTGAACTAAACATATTTTGTTTTCAGTGGAGGAAATTACACTCTAGAACTCATTGTGCATAAATTAGGGCATTGGTAGCCCCTGTCTCATCTGTAAGGAGACAGTATTAAAGTTGCTCATTCTCTCTGGCTCTTTCATGAAGGTGATACCTTAATTTGGTGATAGCAAATGACTGAACAGGACTATAAACTTGTCTATAGGAAACAAAGAATGAAACTGTGACTTGTACAAGGACATCTCCAAGGTCTTTCATTGGCTGATATTTCTGGAAATGTGCCAGACTGAATCTGCAATCTTCTTCGTGCAGTAATGGACTCTGCCTCCTTTAGCTGGACATCCTTTATACAGTGGACCCTCGTATAACAAATGGTTTGTAAAACATAAAATCTGTACAACATAAAAAAATTGGGAGATAGGGGAAATTTGCTTAACAGAATCATCTATGGGGCAAATCTGTACAACATAAAAATGGTCGTGATTAGGGATTACTCTGTTTTCAATGCATCCCTATGGAAAATTTGTATAAAGGAAAATTTGTTTAACATAATTTCATTTGGAATGAATTAATTCCTTTATACAAGGTACCACTAAATTCCAAATTCCTAAACTGTATCACACTGGGGGTTATGATTGAGTGGGAGTCATCTTAGATGATCAGAAGACTAATATCAATTATATTGTTCTGCTTCTCTGGAATTAGCCCCTTGATAAACATTCAACAAAGCTGGGCAAATTCAAGGATTTGTTGATATATCCCTTCTATTCAGTCAAAACGTTTTCAAAAATTTTAACCGACATGGGTCCCTAGATGTACAAATCCCTAAATTCTAAGTTCAAATGGACTATGTAAATCAAAGACATACACAGTTAAAGCTCAGAGGCTTTATCTGGTGGATACAACATCAGACGTTTGATCAATATATGATTAGGCTGGTCTTAGAATAACTGATCACTGCTTGAGCTTTGCTGTGAATATGAACTGGAGTTCCACTTTGTCCAGAGAACTAAAAAATAGGTTGAAATATTATAAATGTTGGTAGCCACTTTCAGAAGGTCACAAATGACTATCAAACAGGTTATTTCTTTCATTTTTAAAGCTTGAAATTTTATAAATACTTAACATGACAGCAATTGCTAATAATGTCATATGGCCTGGATGCCTTCAAAAGGGGATTGGACAGATTCCTGGAGGAAAGGTTCACCACAGGTTACAAACCATGAGGGAGATGCGTAATCTCCAGGCTTAAAAGCAGGGTACTTCAAGGACCAGATGCAGGGGAGTGGTATCAGGAGACAGATATCTAGTCTCGTGTGCTCCCAGACACATTTGGTGGGGCCATTGTGAGATACAGGAAGCTGGACTAGATGAGCTTTTGGCCTGATCCAGCATGACTCTTCTTATGTTCTTATGTTCTTATGGCCACAAGTGATCAAGGATATGAAAAAACTTCACTGAAGAAAAAACACTCTTGACTGGACACTATGAATTAACAATGTCAGACATATGGCTGGTGTATACAGTTGTGATATGGTGTTTCTTCATCCTAATGATAAACACCTTCTTGTAACAATATCCATGAAACTGGTGGTTTTCTACACAGTAAAATAACATCAATGAGATACATCATTAGAAAATAATGAGGATTGGTTCTCTACATTTCATAAACATTTAGAGACCATCCATAGATAGTTCTAGGGCAATGGTGCATGTATTTTATTTGGTGATCAATCAGGGAGCAATTGACATGCAAATTCATATCTGTGTTTGTACTTGGTCCCAGATGTAGGAAAGATAAGACTATACATTAGTCCGGGTGGACAGAATGCCATCAGCTCGTGCCGCCTCTCTCGTTAGCCCAGCTGAGACTCTTTATTATGGCATCACACCCATGGAAGGGGTGGATAATCATTGACCATACGATAGAGCAGGGGTGATGAACACGAGGCTCTCGAGCCGCATGCGGCTCCCGGCCAAAATGAATGCGGCTCTTTGCCTCTTATTATTTTGTATACTGTGGCTCTTTGCCAAGTTTGGATTCTGTTATGCTGCTTCTGAGGAGGGACCTCTGAGGAGAGATCTCCGAGCGCGTAGTCCCGCCCCCAGGCTGCGTCATCACGTCTCCCATCCCCCGGAAACAACTGCATGGGCCAGAGAGCAAGGGGACCTGTGTGTCACATGTTGTGTCACATCTTTCCGTTAGTTCTTAGTGTGGAGGATGCAGCACACCCTCACCATCACTGCAGGATTTTTACCCTCACTCAAAATGGCAAAATGCAAAGCTAAACGAAAATATGAAGATGAACACAGGACATTTTTGGAAGAATGGGAAGATGGTTTCTTCTTTATTGAACGGAATGGGAAAGCGCTGTGTTTAATATGCAATACTATGATATCACATTTCAAGGCTTCAAATCTTCAGCGTCATTTTAGAACTCTCCATGCTAATATTGACAAGGAATTACCCAAAGGTACTGAACTACGCAAGCAAAAACTGAGCACCTTGAAAAGCCAGGTAAAAAGACAGTCTCAAATGTTTCAGCAATTAACCAAGCATGGAGAAACTGTGACCCTTGCATCCTATAAAGTGGCGTGGAACATTGCCCGTGCTAAAAAAAACCATACAATGAGGGGGAGTTTCTAAAACAGTGTTTTGCGGATGTAATTGAAACCTTGGCTCCAGACAATAAAAAACTCAAAGATTCCATCAATGATCTCCAGCTGTCACGGCACACAGTTGAAACCAGAATAGCAGACATAAATAATGTGATTGAGTCAGATCTACATGCAGACTTGAACGCATGTGCTTATTTTAGTGTTGCATTAGATGAGTCATGCGACATACAAGACAAGCCACAGTTGGCAATATTTGTGCGAATGGTTTCTGAGGACTGCGTGATTAAAGAAGAGCTTCTCGACATTGTCTCATTAAAGGACAGAACTCGCGGTACTGACATAAAAGAGGCAATGACTGCCGTTTTTAAAAAAGCGAATATGTCTTTTGAAAAACTCACCGCAATAGTCACGGATGGAGCACCGTCGATGATTGGCTCAGTAAATGGACTTGTGGGTCTTTGTAAAGGTGATTATACCTTTCCTGAATTTTGGAACTTCCACTGCATCATCCATCGTGAGCAACTTGTGTCCAAAACTAGACCACGTTATGAAGCCTGTGATGGAGATTGTGAACTACATCCATACGCACGCCCTTAATCACCGGCAATTCAAGAACCTCATTGCAGAACTTGACGCAGACTTGCCCGGTGACCTGCCACTGCACAGCGCAGTGAGATGGCTCTCAAGAGGCAAAGTAGTTTCGTGCTTTTTTGAGCTTTTGGAAACAGTAAAATTGTTTATGGCAGAGAAGAACAAAACGTATCCTCTGCTTTCAGACCCCGAGTGGCTTATGGATTTGGCATTTTTAGTGGACATGCTTTCACACTTGGATAAACTAAACGTGGACCTGCAGGGGAAATTAAAAACTCTTCCTGAGCTGACACAAAGTGTATTCTCCTTTGTAAACAAGTTGAAGCTTTTTAAAGCACACATTCAAAACAGCAATCTATCCCATTTTCCTTCTTTGTGCAGCACCTTGTAGAAGACCGGTGTTAAAACAGATATAGCTGGATACGTGAAACAACTTACACAACTGCAAGAGAAGTTTACTTTCCAGTTTGAGGACTTGGACCAAAAAAGACCACAGATCACTTTTCTCATCGACCCGTTTAATGCTGACACCGACTGCCTGAAAACCCCACTTGTTACTGATGAGGCAGCGAGTGAACTAGAAATTATTGAGCTACGCGAGGACGATAGACTGAAATCTCTTTTGAAGGAAGGCCATGTTACGTTTTGGAGAGCTGTGCCAACTGAAAAATACCCGTGTGTAAAAAGAGCCGCTCTCAAGCTGCTGTCTATGTTCTCGTCAACATACGTCTGTGAGAAGCTGTTTTCTACTTTGAAACACGTGAAATCAAAGCACCGGTCCATTCTGACTGACACTCATGTAAAGGAACTGCTCTGAGTGGCTACAACTGAATACAAACCTGATTTGCAGAAGATTACTGAAAACAAAAGATGCCAGAAATCCCACTGAGATTATCATCCCATCACTCCAACAAGGTAACAAAAAACACCTGACTGAGCATGTTATATTATGTGTTTAATATATTATTGTTAAAATTATATGCTTTTGTGTGAGTGTTTGTCTGTTTTGGCAGGTCACTGCGTGGTGTGGCTCTCTGACTCTCACAGTTTAAAATTTTTGCTCTTTTTGTTGAACTTGTTCGCCACCCCTGCGATAGAGGAAGATAAAGGATGGTCTTCAGTCACATATGAATTTCATTGGTGGGGGGGTATGCACCCTTATCTAGGAGGAAATGCTGGCTAGTGAGGATTCATTGATAAGGGAGAGAGGAAGGAGCTTTGGGCTGGTCACAGACCAGATGTGCCTGATACCCTGATATCTGGGATTGCCATCTGTTTCCTTGACCTCTTGAGCTATGCCAGGTCCAGGTCATCTTAATCACACTGGGTTTCCTGCTTGCTCTCTGGACATGTTTGTCCAGGGCCTAGGCTGCGTCAGTGCAGGGTTCAGAGCCTATCGGTGCATGGAATCTCCACATCTCCCCCTTTCTTATTCATTATGAGAGCACTGGTGAACAGCTGTGGCCTTTTGACACACCAGTCAGGAGGCGCAGATGGGCAGAGGTCTGACAACCCAGAGATCAGGCACTCATCCGGTGAAGCAACCCATACAGGGCCTGGAAAGCCAGTGACTATTGCTTTGCAAGCCTTAATGTTTGGCCCAAGAGGGAATTCAATTCCTATCTAGGGGGAGAGTGGCATTGTTGCTTGTCTCTGGCAAGAGAACTCTAACATGGAGGGTCTCTGTATAGGCCTCTCCTTCCCAGCAAGGACATTGCAGTCTGTGAGACTTGTGAGGGTGCTTGACTATCTGCCCCTGGGTGTGGGGTGTCCTGGGGTTGGCCTGATGGTCCCTGGGGAACCCCTGGTGGCAACCCTAATCCCCACCCCATGCTCTTATGGTGGAAGCCTTTGCAGCAGCTTGGGGAGACTAGGGTGTACATTCTAGGCTGTGGGTCACACCTGGAGTGTTTGGCTGAAGGTAAGGGTTACATAGGTGATGTGCACCTCCCCAAAACCAAAGTCAACAGTACAATATTCATACAACATTCAGGGGGTGAAACATGAACTCTGGGGTACATCATAAATTGAAATAATACCTGAAATGGCACAATACAGCAGAATTGCCTCTCAAGGAATTACATGGAGGGTACATCATACATGGGGAATACCTAGCATCTAGATACAGATACATTAACAATAATACACTGATAGCATGATAGAACACAATTATCTCTCAAGAAATAACAAAGAGGGGTTGCATAACTTTGCAAGAAGCATAGAAGATATGATCTGGATACATTAAGAATATCATAATGTATGAAATGCATGAACTTATGAATACTTTAAAATACATAGATAAATAAGCACATCCGATCTCGCCTGATTTTGGAAGCTAAGCAGGGTTGGCCCTGGTTAGTACTTGGATGGGAGACCACCAGGAAATACCAGGTGCTGTAGGTGCCTGGAGTAGGAACTGGCAAGCCACTCCAGTATTCCTGCCAAGAAAACTCCATAGACATGGAGTCACGAAGAGTCGGTCATGACTGTAACGACACAACACACACACACACACACACACACACACACACACACACACACACACACACACACACACACACACACACACACACACACACACACACCTAGGGGTTACACTCATGAAGGGAGAGGGATAACTAGCAATACTCTTTCTGTTCTCAATGTCCAAGGATCTGGGTGCAGATGTTTGTTTGCTGAGAATCCTTTGTCAAAGTTCATGTGAATCCAGGACTCTGAATCCAGGACTTTTTATTGTGCTTCTTCTGCTGCTGGAGCAAATCTGGTTTGCATGAATGGTTAACAGTTCAGCACTTCTCCAGGGCAGGCTCAAGGGAATTCCATACCAATAAAGACTCTGTCCCTGTGGAAAAGAGTACCCTAAATTCCTTCAGCATATGCTTTTACACCGCCCATTTTATGAACAAATTAGGGATAACATATATTTGCCCATTGCTGAACAAGTTTCAAGGCCACCTAGCTGCCATGCGCAATAGGGCAGAGGTCATCTCGACTACCCACTCTCCCATTGTCCCTATTTACCTGTAGTCCCTTCTATTGTTTCTTCTATTGTTTCTTATTGCATACTCTTTTATGTACAGGTAATATGACTGCAATAAACTTTGATTGAAACTCAAACTGTCTCTTAACTAAAGCACACTTGTGGTTATTTTTTCAACTTTACCCATGTTAAATCTTGAAGCAGGTTTGGTATACATGGATTTTTTTTCCAACATCACCTCAAAATCTCACTGGTACATTAATTCTCAAGATAAGGCAATTGATTTCATACAATAATTTCATGTAGTGCGGAGGAGGTGTGAAAATGCTGCTTTGGAGGCTGTTAAATCCAACAAAAATATTTTCAATCTCCGTAAGTAACACATAAGATTATGCTGCAAAAACCAGTCTATGGTCTGCTGAGCAGAGATAGCAAGAGAATGCAGAAATACATTTAGGTTTCCAGTGCCAATAGACTGGAAATCTTATAGCTTTGCTGCAAAATTATTCTTATTATTGTACCAATTCATTGTCAAGAAAGTTCTTATTAGAGATGGGCACGACCAGGAAAAATGACGTTTCGAGTTGTCGTTTGTCGGGACGGGTCCGTTTCGGGTCGTTTCTGTTTGTCGAGGAAATTTTCAAAAATTTGTCATTTCCGTTTGTCGTTTGTCGTTTGTGTTGGGGTTGGGGTTGGGGTTGGGGTAAGTGGGCTCTTGGAGGCACCTCTCTGGGTGCCTCTGGCGTCTGACCCACTAAGAAGGGAAGGGAAGGGAAGGGAAGCATTTCGCGTTGCCACCACGTACCATACATTACGTTAGGGTTGGGGGGGTAAGTGGCAGAGGCACCTCTCTGGGTGCCTCTGACTCACTAAGAAGGAAAGCATACTGGCGTACTGGTGTGCCGGTTAGGGGTAGGGGTAGTGGGCTCTGGCTGGGAGGCACCTCTCTGGGTGCCTCTACTGTGACCCACTAAGAAGGGAAGTGTACTTGTGTACGGATCTGGGTTAGGGTTGGGGTTAGGGTAAGGGCTAGGCTTAGGGTTACGGTTAAGGTTAGGGTGGGTTAGTGGGCTGCACCTCTGGGTGCCTCTGACCCACTAAGAAGGACAGTGTACTGGCGTATGGGTTAGGGTTAGGGTTAGGGTTAGGGTTCGGGTTCGGGTTCGGGTTCGGGTTAGGATTAGTGGGCTTTTTATGCCCTCTGGCACATCCAGAAGTCTCAGTCAAAACCTGGCCATGCGATTGGTGGAATGGGTCCAAAAATTTGCATGGTCCCATCCCATGGCCAGCCCATCATTGCGCAGGTGTAAAAAAATAAAAATAAAAATAAAATAAAATAAAATCAATGGAGACGTTTTATTGAAAGAAAAACCCACTGCTGCTACTATAAAAGGCATTTAAAATACCAAATTTTCAAATGTTTCTGTGGTGCTTTGGTGGGTTTTTGGACAATGATTTAAAAATAAATATTGCGGTTACCATTTTGGATCCCCCCCCACCGCATGGCAAATGGAGACAATCAGGATGGCCCCCCCAGCCTGGTACCAGCAGCCCAGGACAGGAGAGGGGGGGAGGCCAGGGACCCCCCCAGAAACCACCCCTCTCTGGTAGGTGCCCTCACTGAGGCAGGCATATTTTCACCTGCTTTTTTGGCAGGGAATCGGGTTTTTTTTTAAAAAAAAAACTTTTTTTGGTGCTGCTTGGCATCGTGCGATCGCCGCGATGCCATGAACGACAACGAAAAATCAGACCCAATTTTTCTTTTTCGGTTCGGGTTCGAGCTGGAGCAGAGTAATTCTCATTACCGTTACCCGTTACGTAACGATAACAAGAACTGAAAACGGAAACGAGAATTTCGCCGCTCCGTGCCTATGTCTAGTTCTTATGTGGTACATATAAAGGGAACAATGAGCAAGTGGATGAGAAATGTGCAGGTGCTTCTAGCTATTTTGTCCAACTCAAAAACATAGAAGCACCCCCTTCCCATGTTTTGGGATGAGACACCTGTTCTAAGTCACAAGCTGGCACTGCTGAAAAAGATGCAATGGAACCAATTGCCTCAAAATCTTGTGAGTGCTCCAACACTGGAGGCATTGAAGAGAAATTTAGACAACCATCTGGCAGGTATCTCTTGATTTGTATTCCTGCATCGAGCAGGGTGGTGGTAGACATGATGGCCTTGTAGACTCCTTCCAACTTCACTAGTCTATGATTCTATGGTTTTGTAAAGTGAGCAGAGCCATGGAAAAGGCTAACCCAAATGATCAATGATCCCAAGCAACTCTATTTATAGATATCAGGGGAAATGAAGGAGAGATGTGTGTTTGAATATATGTATGATATTGAGAAAGTAGATGGAGAAATGCTCTCCTCTTTTGTTCCTAATACTTTATCCCAGCAAGTTGATTTCTGGAAGGGCCTGAATAGATAAAAAGAAGCTTTTCATATGGAACCCACTGCTGCTGTGGAACCTGCAGTCACAAGGTGAGATGCCAGTCACAAATTTGACAGCAATGTAAATTTGACAATTTCATGGAGGAAATCAATCACTGTTGTTTACCCCCAAAGATAGTAGTAGCAATGTTCTTTATTTTCATTAGCTATATGCTTTTGCAGGTAGTGCATAAAAGTTGCTGGGATATAAAACTAAAATACTAAAATCGAGAGAATAAAAACATAATTGTCAATATACTGTATGTGTATACAGACTCCAAAAAATTAAACAGGGAAATATTCAAAGGACTGCAGTTTTGAAACCAAATGTAACCTAATTCAAAATGCTACTTCTGAAGCAAAATTAGCAGGTCTGTGAATATTAGTCAATGGAAATATTCATGTTTTGCTTATGATTTCCAATAGTCACCCTGGTTGCCTTTTCTGGGAACAGAATGGTGGACTAGTTCACAGCTTGAAATATAATTTTTTGCCCTTGCTGCTTTATTTATTGCTTTGGGGAAACCAGGTGGCAATTGCTGCTAGTGTTGAACTGTTCAAAAAGAGACCATTGCATTGTGTATTGATAAAATTGAAGGAAACACTCTCTGCTTTTCTCTACTGGGTAATTTTAACATTGTACCTTAAAAGTATGTATGTGATATTATTTATAATTACCCTTTCATGGTAAGTGAGACAGTTGAGGAGTGGCTTTGCCAGTTCTACTCTCCAAGTGAGCTTCCGTGGCTGAGTGAGGTCTTGAACCAGGCCTCCTAAGTCCTAGTCCGCAATTCTCTCCCGGATAAGTACAAAAGAAGAAAATGCACTCCTTGTTATTTATGCTTGATGAGGAAATTTCATAAAGGTAAGAAAATTCCTTTTAAAAATACCCATTTAAGATCAATTCTTCAAATAAGTGATGTGACTGGCTACATCCAGAAGGAACTTTGTAAGTTACTTGTTACCCCGAAAGCAACTGATTGCAGGTAACTATGTTTCTTGTGAAATGTTACCTTCAAGCTCTGGACTAGATAGACCTTCAGTCTGAGGCAGCACGAATCATCATCATCATCATCATCATCATCATCATCATCATCATCATCACCACCACCACCACCACCATCATCATCCTCATCGAGTCCAGCCCATGTCAAGAAGGCACAGTTCACTGGCTCTGCACGCAGATGCCTAAGCAACTGAGCTAACCAGCAATTCCCTTTTAGAATCATTTCCAGTTAATTGCTGGCTATCAGGTGTTGGTTCTCATATCTAAACTAAGGTTTGCTGAATTGCAATTCCAATAGTTTCCTGAAAATATCACCCAGCCACCAAGAAAATAGGGATCAGTTTTCTAGTATTTCTTGGAGGAGGAAATTTCCTTGAAATGTTCAGGTTATGGATGTTACTACTAGATGTTACTACTAAATATGTCACACAATCTAAGGGCCATTGCCATCCTAATGTTGGTATATTGTGGCACCAGTTAGGAAGTCCATATGCTTTACGCTGAATTGTTCCAGCTCATTAGCTGCAGATGCTGAAGCTGGGGAAGGAAGTGGTTTGTAATTCTTCCTTGTTCAAATATTTATCATGTTACTCTGCACAATCTATTTCATTCTTCCTCATTGTTTTATGCACTCTCCATTGTTGTTTGTATCTCTTTTATGATTTCTGTTCCAGATATCTCCATTTACAATTTCACATTTAAGTCCATCTAAGGGTCTCTACCAATCACTCTCTGCTTTTAGTAATGAGATTTTAATGAAGAATTAATGCCATAAAGGTTGCGTGCCTACACTTACGTGGACATGACCATGCTCTCTCATACAGAGAAATCCATAAAACTCTTATTTCCTTTCCAAGTAGGCAATCACAATTCCTAATCAGCCTGTCTCGGAGACTTGAAAAGAATATTTGCCTAGTTTACCTTGTATCAACTCTATGCTCTAAATGAAAAACAAACTAATGAAGGAGGGCTATGCCCAGTCCCCTGGTTCAGTTTGAGGACCAAATTGGAGCTTCTGAAAGGATCTTGATTTTGTCTGGAGGGGATTTGGGTTCCATCTGTGTCCCAGATCCAAATAAAATTATACTTTTATAGACCCAATGCACTGGAAAGCAAAAATGGCTTTTGGCCTGATGCATCTGCAATCTTGAGACATAAAGAAGGTAGCAAGTTTTGTTTGATGGTAGAATGGACAGTGTCTTCTTCCTATGAGTTTTTAACAGAGGTTAGATGAATGCCTACCAAAATTGGCTGTAGTTTTGCCACTCTAGCAAAGTTTGGAATCAGTGACCTCTGGGGTCCCTTCTAGCTTGACAATCCTACAATTTTTGCTCTGGAGACACATCTATTTTACTTCACTCTTGCACCAAATCTGACCATATCACACTTAGATTCAGATACCACACAAATCATTCCAAATCAGACTGATTCAGTTGAGAATCTGTGATTTGTCTCAAAACAATGCACAGCCCTATAATGAAGGCAATAGAGATGGGCACGAATCAAAAAAATAGTGTTTCATTTGTCATTTGTCGTTTAGGGGGTCCGTTTCAGTTCGTTTCTGTTTTTCATGAATTTTTGCAAAAAAATCGTTTTTGTTTTCGTTCGTTTGTTACCATTTCATTACCATTTATTTCAATTTTTGCGTTTTTTTAGCATTCAAAGCAGTTCAATGTATTGCCGTAACGAAAACGAAACGGACGACAAAATTTCTGGTGTTTCTGTTCGTTTCGTTTCATTTTAGAGACAAAATTCATTTGTCGTTTTGTTACGTAACGAAATGAAAAAACAAAATGAAAATGAAAAATTGTTCATTTCGTGCCCATCTCTAGAAGGCAACAAACTGGTAAAATGCAAGCAACACTTTTACACTAATTGGAGTTTGTGTCAACTCATATTTAAGAAGGCATACCATAGCTGAGCTTCCAGTGATTTACAGTTTATTGCTGCTGCTTTGCTAGCATTTTCTATCTGCTAGGCATTAGCTTGTGAATTGTCTTGGAAGCACCATGGTTTCTGGAAGATTGGGGGACTGGTATAGCAAAAAGTGCCTTTTTCCTGCTTTAGTTGGAACATTGGCTGCACCATTTCCTAAGGAAGATTTGACCACAAGTGTCCTTTCCTTACCTAAATCCCAATTAGGCTACTCTCAGGCACTCTACATGTGGCTTCCCTTAAAAACATTTGGAAGCTGCAGACTGGACTGATTTGCTTTTTCAAAACAACATGAAATTGCAGATTGACAGCCACTGCCTTGGTTTGCCATCTGTTTCTGAAAATTCAAAAAATGTAGGATATGACTTCTACATCTTTAAATGATTTGGGCTAGTTTCTGTTTGTAAGACTAATTTCTCCCATATGAGCCTGCCCAGAAAGTCAGATCTTTATTTCTGCCCCTGTTGTCAGCACTTCAGTTGTGCAGTTCCTTTCAGATGCAGATTGTGGACGTCCTCTCTGCCCTTATAGTGGTGGCAAAACTGCATTGCTTTCTATCACCTTGGAATTTAAAACTGATCTTTAAAATTGGATTATATCATAATTGTTGCTCTGCTTTAGAATGCTGATAACTATTTTGTTTTACATTACTTTTAGAAAAGTGATTGACATAAATTTCTCATCAATAAATAATAACATTCATTACTCATAAACAACCTCAATTGTATTGGGAAGTTGAGTCATGGCAACTGGACTTCTTCTCTTAAGAGATTGAAACATGTCGCTACTCAGCCAAACAGCTTCGTCAGTCGAAGCTGCTTGGTTGAGTAACGAAACATTTTGATCTCTCAAGAAAAGAAGCCCAGTTCCCATGACTCAACTTCTAGATAAACTCATCTGGATGACTGAGAATCTTCACAGACAAACCTTGATTGTAGTTTGTAAATAGTTTGTGAATTCCTAGGTAATGACAAAGCACGGAGTGAACTGCAGTTTGTAAAACAGTTTCAAATGATGGTTTCATATTCTGGTTTGGACTCCCAAGGCCTAAAGCACAATTACTGTATATACTCGAGTATAAGCCTAGTTTTTCAGCCCTAATTTTTGGCTGAAAAAAGGGGTCCTCGGCTTATATTCGGGTCAATACTTTTAGCCACTGAGGCAAGTTTGGGTCAGTGGCTAAAAGTCATTTTAAACATTGTGTGCCACTTCTCCTGACCCCCTATGTCTAAAATGACTTTTTAAAAAGTCATTTTAAAACAATGTTTAAAATGACTTTTAGCCACCAACTCAAGCACTTGTCTCGGTGGCTAAAAGTCATTTTAAACATCACACACATACCCATCTCACAAAGGAGGAGTTGCCAGCCCCTGCTGCATTTCCCACCCTAGGCTTATACTTGAGTCAATAAATGTTCCCAGTTTTGGGGGTTTAAATTAGGGCCCCCGGCTTATACTCGGGTCGACGTATACTCGAGTATATATGGTATGTGGGATAGAGCCAAGACAGTTTAACTGGTTTCAGACTGCTATAATGATAATTATTTGGGGGGCGATGGCTGACAATTTCAACAAATAATATGCATTGTTTTAAAATGGTAGATCCCTGTGAAAACTGGACAGGAGGGACACCCAAATGCATGTTGCACTTGGTCTGTAGAGAATACAGATGCCACTGGTATCCAGGCACACCATGCAGACTTCTGCTTCCTCTAAGCTTGCATAAAATTAGCAAACCAGAATCTGTTTGTGTTCTTGTTGTTTCACAGAAGCCTATTCTAGTTCATGCCCCTCACCCTGTTCCTGCTTTAATACCACCTACTCCTCTTACTTAAGATGGCATTTCTCCAGCCAAGGAAATAGACCACCTGGCAAATCTGGTAATGCTTGAAAAATGTGTGAAATGATCTTATAGTCTAGTCAATTTCTACAGATGAACTTAGCTACTTCTGTTTTTCTCAGCACATATTTGTTTACAGTGTATTAATAGATTAACTGTGGCCTAATTACTATTGATGATCAGTTCACTTCAGTCATTTTAATTTTTGCTGCCTACAATAACAGTAGCTTTATTTATCATTTATCACTTGATATAGACACATAGACAAAAGAAAAAGTGGAAATACGCAGCCAGCATATGCAGTGAGTTATGCATATGTGGACTTTCAATTCAGCTTCTCCATCAGCTTTTTTAAAAAGGCAAGTAAAGGAAGATAAAACAGAGGCATATGAACTTATCAGTGATGTGGGAAAAGAGGAGGTGCGATGCTAATCAATCCAGGACATGGGAAAGAAAGTACCAAAACATCTTCACACTGTGCTCAATTAATGTGGGATTCACTGCTACGAGGCTGCCAACTCGAAATGGAAGATAGACAAATCCACTGCAGTGATGCTCACCAACGTGGCTACTATCTTCAGGACAGATGTATTATCACCCGCTGTGTTGTATTTCACTTGCTGAGAAATGTTGAGACAGAGAATGAAGGAGCATTCCTTTTCTGTCTGGGAGTTTCCTATAAGCTCTTTATGTGCATATGTTGACTTTTGGAATGACATCTTCTTTGATATAAAGGACATGTTGAACTTTGGGCTTGAGTGCACTGCAACAATGTCATGCTTTATTAAAATGGTTAAAATCAAATATTTTTCACTTGTTGGTGATGTAAATCTAAGTCCTCAGAACCTCAGTCTTTTCCCATGGGCATAGGATATATTTTGGACAGTCAACAGCAGCAACTTCTATTTTGTGATGGGTCTAGCTACACTGCTTTGATTTCATTTCTGTGGTTGCCTACACAGGTATATTTTATTTTAATGAAATGGTTCTCCATTCAAATATAGCATTGTATCAGGTCAGCACTGCTTTCCATCCTTCCTCTATGGCCCAATGACTGTGGGTTAAAAAAAAACATCACTCTTCCTTCCTTTTTTACTCACCAGGGTGGATAAAAATCATTGATATTTAAAAAAAATAAAATTAAAAAATCAGATTTTTTTCATTTAAATCAAATGTTTAAAATTTAAATCGGATATTTCTAATTTAAATGCTTTTTGAGGAAGAAATATTTCTAAATATCCTGTTCTAGTTAAGATACATTATAGTCCAAAGGTTATTCATCATGAAATTACTTTTTATTTATGTAGCCTAAGGCTGTATTAATCCATTCACAACGTCATACTCTCCCAAAGGTTTATGTTTATTTGGGACATTTTTTCTATCTAGAAAATATTATCAAAGGGGCTTGATTTTGCTACAGTAACCCCCCCCTATCGCGGGGGTTAGTGACCCACCCAACCCACGGTGGCTGAAAATCCGCGCTATGTGGATGCGGGTCGGGTGGGGCCTGGGGTGGCGAGGGGCCACCATCACACTGTGCGCAGAGCCACATAGGAGCAGTGCATGGCATCGGCATTGGGGGTTCGGACCCCCCACCGCCGCCGCCCTGTGCTGCCCAGAGCCGCCTCGGAGCAGCGCGCGGTGGTGGCGTGGGGGGTTCGGATCCCGCGCCACCACTGCCCCGCGCTGCCCAGAGCCACCTCAGAAAAGCGTGCAGCATCCCATCCCCCACCGCCACCGGGTGCTTCCCAGAGCTGACATCGCTCCCCGCATGCCTGCAACCCCCAGGGGAGGGCGGGCGGGAGGGCAGTGATCTTTGGAGAGGGCTCTGGCTGTGGAGGCAAGCATTTGCCTCCTTGCCGAGAGCCCTTTAAACATCGCTCCCTGTGACAAAACCCTGGAAACAGGAGTAATGAATATACAAATCATTAGCCAATCCCAGCAGGAGGTCGGGGAATGGTATGTGATAAAAAGGGTGGAGCCTAGTCAGTTGAGGGAGTTCAGTGAAGTTCAGTTAAGTTGAAGGTTTTGAGAGTGAGTGCTGGGAGAGAGCACTGCTCTGTGAGAGTTCTGTCAGGCAGTCAGGGCTATACTGTTTACTAGTTATTAAAGACAGGAGGGGCTGGAAGAGTTGATGAAATATATTATATGTTAAAGGCAATGCATACCATCCTCAGATATTGTTATATTTATTATTTTCTCAATAAACTTCGTTATTATTTTTATATTATACATCTGAGTCTGTCCCAATTCATGAGGCGATGATTTTAAAAGCGGGCAGCATTACCAAGTGAATAAAAGGTGGCAGCATTACCATTTCCATCACAATTACACGTGTAAAAGGGAGGTGTCATCACAATTTGGTGGCACAGCAGTGGGATGTCGAAATAAACCCAGTTGTGCCTTTGAGAAAGGGGTGACGTCACACTCCCCGTGCGCCCGCCCTCCCCTGGGGAGGGAGGGAGGGCAGTGAATGATCTTTGGAAAAGGCTCTGGCTGCAGAGACAAGAGCTTGTCTCCGCGGCCCAGCGCCCTTTAAACATCACCCGCTGCTGCCCGCACCCCCGAGGGGAGGGCAGGCGAGCTGCGCGCGATGGCTCCCCTTTCCCTTAAGCCCTTTCGGGGTACTGCGGTCCCGCTATATAGCGGGACTGCAGTATATGAACCGCGAAAGGGTAGGGGACCACTGTATTTTCAAAACTGTGCATTTGGGTCTGCAACAATAACATGCCTCCTTCATAGCAAAAAAAAATATAAAATAAACATCAGCATTGAGAAAAATACCTTAATCTCATTGTTCCTCTGCAAATCTGTGTATACAGAATCAACCCCCTTACCTGTTCAGATTATGAAAAAACAAGAAAATGAGGATGAAGATTAGTGAGCTACAGAAGATTGTATATTTTAAGTTTTTCATGTAGTCCTGGCTGATGTAGTCAATGATTGTCAGTCTACGTTTTTTTAAAGTTATTTTAACTACATCAGTTAACAAACATGGATGTTTAAGCAAATACAGTGCAAGCATACATAATGCTATATAACGTTATTGTTTTGGTTAAATAAAACTATTTAAATTGTTGTTATTAAGGCAATGTTACTTTTCTCCTTCCAATAAAGTAACACAACGAACAGTTGTCCGAATATGAATGATCAACCTATTAAACTGGAGATAGTTCACCTTGCAATAATTTCATAATTATCTATGTATGTATTTCTAATGGTATATAACCACCAAATCAGCAATTTTCTGATATAACTGTAAAACTAACCTGAAAAGTTAATATTCTAAAAATGAAACCTTCATCTGGTTCTAAAAACCATGATTTAAATCAAGCCTTATTAACTTCTGATTCAAATCAAAGTTATTTAAATCAAATCCACCCTGCTCCTCACCCACACTTTCCTTCATGCCTGCTTGTCAATGTACCAAAATCCAACATGGCATTCTTGATGTGTGGGAATGTGTCGGTGAAGGAGGAGGAGGGAGGTGCAGGCCAGCCATCCACGGGCCACTCAGAATGGCCTGAAGGGCTGGATTTGGCCCCCGGGCCGGACTTTGGGCAGGCCTGGCCTTGAGTGAGCATTCAAGAAACATTGGTTTTAAAAGAGACTGTACCCATAATTTAGATGAAAACTTACAGAACTGCTTAGAGGATAGGGATCAAAACATTTTTGAACCTTCTTAATAGGTGTGGCTGTGGGGTACTGCCAAAACCATAGATTTAATTTCAGTAGTTACTACTACAATACTGCCTGTCAGTATTTGTATGTAAGGAAATGGAAATGGTTTCAACTGGTTTATTAGCAGAACATGTGAAAGGAATCTAAGGGTCTTAGTGGACCATAAGCAAAACATGAATCAACAATGTGATGTGGCAGCAAAAAAAAAAGTGAATGTAGTACTTGACTGCATTAATGGCACAGCCTCATTGTGCAGTGGTTAGATGCCTGTACTGCAGCTAAAACTGTGCTCATGACCTGGGGTTCAATCCCAGGTAGCAGGCTCATGGTTGACTCAGACTTCCATCCTTCCAAGGTCGGTAAAATGATTACCCAGCTTGCTGGTGGGGCAATGGGTAGCCTGCATGCTGTAATTAAAACTGTAAACTGCCCAGAGACTACTTGTAGTGGTATGGGGCAGTATATAAGCAGACCATTTTGCTTTGACTGCATCAATGAAAATATGGTATCAAGGGAAGGAATAGCACCACTTAATTCTGTTTAGTCAGAACATCCCTAGAATAAGTAAGTTCTGGACACCACCATTTTAAAAGGATAACTTGTTTTGTCTTCCTCCAAAAGTAATGAATTATAAAGAAAGGAGAATTTATTTCAACACAAGGAATAACTTACTAGCCTTAAGTGCAAATCTACAATGGGATGGACTCATCAGAGGGTGATGGACTCCTTTTCTTTTGAGATCTTTAAACAGAAGTAAGATGGCTGCTTGTCAGAAATGAATTAGCTGTTTTTCTGTTTTGGCAGTGTGACCCTCAAGATATATTCCAGCTATATGATTCTACAGTATCACCCTTACCTCCAGCTTAAACATATTTGTTTAAACACTAAAGGAGGTTGTCTTAGACTGAGGAGACCATTGCTGTGTCTATTCCAACACTGTCATCATAACCTGACATAATATCTCTCGAGTTTCTGTGGAAGACATAGTTTTTGACATTAGGTGGAGATTCTGGGGAATGGGCCTGTCACTTTCTGAAGGCCAAACATGTGTTCCACCACTGATGTGTATCTCCCTTGAAAATTCCTTCAATCGATTTCCAGTAGACATGTTCTGAGTACCAGCAGATTTCCCCAAAGGACCAATGTATAGGAGTCTGTGCTGGCACAAGGTAAGGAAGCTTCAGTTTCCTGAAATGCTAGGAACTCTCTCTTTAGGTAAGGTTAAACAAGAGAAGGACAAAAATAGAAAGGGGTTGGGGGGTTGGGAGGGAATGTGCTGCCAATAAGCTGACACGTTCAATACAAACACTACTTTTTAGGTAAAAAGCATGCAGTGAAGAATTAAAGTGTCTGCCTAACATGAAAACATGAATATGTCCATAATTCTTGCACAAAATGGATTTTTAAAAATTTTATATTGAAACTATATATTTCATCACATTGAGTTGCTTTTGTCGAAAATTGTGAAATGTGCGAAGACTGTAATGAAAACACAACATGGATATCCACATATTCCTATAATTTTTGCAAAATATAAAATTCCCACACTGAGCCACCAGCAGTTGGCCAACACTTTAAATAGAAACATATATTTTTTTCTACTGTGTGCTGGGGAAAACATTACCGAAATTTGATTTTCCTGACACTTCACACTCCCTTGGTTTTGTTTCCTCCTCCAAATGCCAATTTCATATTTTACTGCTGAACGTGAGACAAACAGTGCTGCATGTGTTGATAATGCAGTACTTTTTGTCGCCATTGCCTACAATTCTGTGTTCCAGGCTTCTGGTTCAGAGGTACAAATATTAAGTATCTAGCCATGAAGAAATGTGGTGCAAACATAGGGCATCTCTTTAACACTAACTGCAAAAGAGGGGGCATCTTTCAGGAAACAAGATTATTCAAAAATTTCAGAGGACCAATTTTCCTGTTTTGTGTTACCATCATGGTTCAAGGGACATGTGCACAATTGCTGTCTAAATTTCTCTTGAATGCCTGACTGCTTGGCCCAGCATCCTTGGGCAGCTGTCAGGGCTCCATAGCAATAGGCAGATCTTAGACGGTGCCTAAGAGGTGACCTGATTGAAGTTTATAAAATCATACATGGTATGGACAAAGTAGATAAGGAAAAACTGTTTTCCCTATTGCACAGCACTAGAACTAGGGGGCACCCCATGAAACCTCTCGGTGCTAGGTCTCAAACAAATAAGAGAAAGTACTTTTTCACCCAGAGGATCACTGGTCTGTGGAACTCCCTGCCAGAAGAAGTGGTGACAGCTGCCAGCCTTGATGGCTTTAAGAAAGGATTGGACAAGTTCATGGAGAACAAGGGTATCCATGGCTATCATTCTGGATGTCTAAGGACAACCTTCGGATTGCAGAGATAGGCAGGAGAGCTCTCAATGCCATTTGCAGGGAATCGTAAGCAGGTGAAGACATCTGCTTGGGAATACCCCGAAGCAAATGGTGAGCCACTGTATGAGACAGAATGCTGGAATGGACGGGCTGTGGCCTGTTCCAGCAAGGCTGTTCTTTTGTTCTTATGTAGAGATGGGCAGATAATGAATTTTATTCATTTTGTTATTTGTTTCATTATGTAACAAAATGAATAACAAACTGCCCCCTCAAAGGAAAATGAAATAAAACAAAACAAAAATTTTCATTTCATTTATTTCATGTTTTTATTCCCCCCCCCCCAGCCACCGATCAGCCCCCACAGAGGGGGCTTCCAAAGCGGCAGTGCCGTTTAGCTGTAGTGTGGCCGGCTCTTGTTTTTTAAAAAAAGCAACTTCAGCCATCCCACGCTACAGCTAATCAGTGCTTGGGGCTCAACTAAAAAATAAAAAAATAAAAATCCTGTCTTTTACCCAGGCTGGGCTGGTTGGTGCTGGGGGGTGGGGGAATGACAATAATTATTTTTAAAAAGGTACCAATCAGCCCGCAGGCCAGGTGTTTGGCACTAGGGGAAAAAAATAAAAAAGAAGCAAAACAAAGAATGAAATGATTTTTTTAAAAAAAGTCATTTTTTTCCAAACAAAATGAAAGAAAAAACAAAATGAAAAATGAAACAAAATGCCATTTTGGCGTTTCGTGCCCATCTCTATTCTTATGTTCTTATGCTCTAAGACTAGGTGTCAGGATAGCTTTTTCCCTCATCTCTTATGATGCCATTTTAATTTCTCTCAGACCATCCTCCTTTGTACCAGCTACAAAAGAGCTCCATGTGTTTGAACAAAATTGTGGTGGTGGTGGTGGTGTGTGTGTAGGGAATGGGAGGGGAGGGGAGGAGAAGGGAGGGGAAAAGGAGAAAGAATCCCTGCATAGATCTAGGGAATCAATAGTGATGAAATCCTCTAAGGAGAATTTTGTCTTGTGTTTTTCCAAGTGTCACGATCCCTCTGGTTTGATTGACTGACTAATATGAGCTAAGCATCTCATCTGTTTACCAAGCTGATTTTGTTCTGTAAATGCTCAAATTACTTGCTTATCATTTTTTGCACTATTTCAGTCAACAGATGCTCAGATGGGGAGTCACCAGGTTATCAGCAGAGAAGTGTGTGTGTGTGTGTGTGTGTGTGTGTGTGTGTGTGTGTGTGTGTGTGTGTGTGTGTGTGTGTGTGTGTGTGTGTGTGTGTGTGTGTGTGTGCGTCTGTGTGCATGCGTGCGCATGTATGAGTGTGTGTGTGACAACTGTTTCTTCTCCTTGACAAGTTCTCATCACAAGCCGAATGAATGAATGATAATAGCAATACTGCCTTACACTGAAATTTAAAGTCATATTTCCTGAGTCAATTGCACAAGGGATGTTCTCATCAATTGATTTGCAGTCTGTTTCAGGCTGGAAAAATCTATCACTTTTTTTTCTGGTACACAAAGAGAGATGCATTTCAATTGCTTCTGTTTTATTTTCAAATATACAGGAAGCTATCCTGCACTTAGATCTTTCGTCTGCTGAGCCCAGTAGTGTCACCTTGGACTGCTGAGAGCTCTCCTGCCTTTCAGGGCAAAATCTTTCCTACCCACAACTGAAGGCATTGGGCACTGGCTGTGAGACAATCGGCATGCAAATTATGTTTTGTACCATCAAGTTATGGTCCATCCCAAGTACAGCACAGATTGTCTTGACAGGTATTCCATCTAAGCACTCCCACGCCCATTCCTGCATAACTTCTGGAACAGGACATGAAATTGGGTACAGTCACGGTTGTATACATTTTTCTTGTTGTTGTGTCATTACAGTTGGTTTTTATATATATTTGTAAAGGCTCCATTTGGACAGGAGATTAAACAAAGCATCTGAAATATTCTTAACAGAGAAAAACCAAGAACAAAGGAAGTTAGAGAGAGGGGAGTGGAGAGAGTCATCCTCTAGGATCTGAATGATGTGATTCTTGGGATGGGGTCCATACACAACATCTCTGTCATTAGGCCATCTGGCTTAGTCATGGTGGGCAGAAGGAAACTTAGGTTAGGGATGTAGATGCATTTGCCCTCCCATGGCGAAACAAAAGGACCCAACACATGTGTTGGGTTCAACTAGGGCCACAATTTCTTAACATGAACATAAACACAACAAACAACTGAGCAGGGCCTGACATAGTGCAGATCCAGGTTGGAAACCCAAGGTCTCCCGGGACCCCTCCAACCAGCAAGCTTTCAGATGTGTCATTACCCCCTGGGGATGCCATACCGAGACAGCACCCCAAGGCTGGTAAATTTAGTACCACCCTGGGTTCCTCCAGCCCCTTCCATTGGTGGCTCTTGTCATGGGGGGGTGCTTCCCAAGGGCATCTTTCTCCTGAGACTGTAATCTCCGCATCGGCAGCACCGGAGGTCAGGTGGCCTAGGATTGGATCTTCCCTTCATGACTCACCAATTGCTTATCGCCATCTGCACTACCAGCCTTGTGTGACCAACATGTGACCTTCTAAACTTTAGGACCTAGTGTGGGATAGGCAAAAAATCCCTGTTCACCAGGTCCAATCTGGGAACAGGTCAAAAATTTCTATCCGGCCCCTGTGGGCGACCAGTCAGACTCACACTAGTCCTTCATACTGTGGGAACGCTGCGCACTGGAGGCCTATTATATATATACCCCTCCCCCCACTAACGCAAGAGCCAGGAGTCTCATACTTGTTCACCAGGGAGGGCAAATGGCCCCCAATCATTGCAACTGCTCTGGTGAGTGCGCTTGTAGATTGTCTATACTCAGCCTAGCCTTACCCAGGAGATGAGAAGCAGTTTGTATGATTTTATTGCTTAAAGTCAATGTTTTGCCTGAATTATTTTAAATAAAGTTCAAAATGTCTTAATACTCTTTGTCCATTACTGGTTGTGGAGCATGTGCAGAGTATTTCCTAACATTAAGAATAGAGGGAATGGTGGCAGCATCTACCAGGAGAATTAAACGAGGAAAGGGAATTTCAGAGACAACCTTAAGAGGGACTGTTGGGTTTTTCGCTGTCCCCTATGGTTACTGTCCTTGGCTAGCCATTGAATCATGACATCAATTGCACAAGTTGACGAAATATGCAATTGGAAGAATAAAATATTCATCTAGTGTGAATATTAGTCTGGGAAGTTTAAAGGGTACCATTTCTGATATTTGCCCAGGGCAATTCAAACATTTAACATTCAGAGTCTGCTGGCTTTTTCTTAGACAGCTTGTGCCATTTCAGACATGATGCTACCTTCTTGAACTTAATTTTATATGGAACCACATAACACAGCAGCAAGTTTTGAGAAGTCTTCTGCTTCAAGAGGGTGTCAGATGAAAGTAATTTCACATCTGCCACACAAAAAGCCAAGCTCTCCAGCGTTTAGATGTAACATTGCTTTCAGTTATATTATATCATTTATAAAAGCGGGCCTTCAACAAAGCAGTGCCCTGATTAGAGATGTAAAATTTCTGGAAATTTTGAAGCTCGGAAAAAAACTGTTTTTTTTTTTCCTGGGTTTTGGGGGTAGGAAAGTTTTGGGGAAAATAGGAAAAAATGCTACATTAGCAGTCCCCCGCTTTACAGCTTGAAAGTCATTCTGTTACTTTAGGGAACATAAAATATGATTGCGGACAACTTGACTTGGCACAAAGTTATCACAACTACCATATTAAAATATAGTGTATCCCTACATTTATTACAAACAGAATTTACCTTTCAAATAATATTTATTTTTAATTGTAAGCAACCAATGGAGTAACAATCTCCTGAACTGTTTACTAGTTTATGTAGAACAACAACAACAAAAATCCCTCTACAAAAGAATGTTTTAAAATACAGAATTAACATTTCCTCTTCACAGTATTAAATAAAAATAAAACAAAAACCTCATTCTCATAAAAAGAATTGAAAAGGGAGGAAATGCATAGAAGGGAATAGGACTACGTTTCAATGAATGGGCAGGGAATTTAATCAGAATCATTTTTGTTGCTCTGTACTGTATATTCTTCTAATCCTTTGAGGCCTAGTAAAGACAACAGAACAGAACCAAACATACACACCCACAAGCAAAAACAAAAGCGAAACCATTTTATTTTTCTTGTAACAATAGTGGCACCTCCTAAAGGAAGAAATACATCTTAGAATCATAGAATCATAGAATCATAGAGTTGGAAGAGACCTCAAGGGCTATCTAGTCCAACCCCCCTGCCAATCAGGAACCCCATCACAATATTTCCAACATGGCCATCCAGCCTCTGCATAAAAACCAACAAAGAAGGATACTCCACCACCCTCCGTGGCAGCATATTCCACTGCTGAACAGCTCTAACTGTCATAAAGTTCTTCCTAATGTTCAAATGGAATTTCTTTTCCTGTAATTTGAAACCATTGCCCCGAGTCCTAATCTCTGAAGCCATGGAAAACAAACCTGTTCCCTCTTCAATATGACATGCTTTCAAATATTTAAACATAGCTATCATATCCCCCCTCAGCCTTCTTTTTAAAAGGCTAGACATTCCCATTTCCCTAAGCCGTTCCTCATAAGACATTTCCTCCAAACCTTCAACCATCCTGGTTGCCCTCCTCTGCACCTGCTCGAGGCTGTAAACATCCTTTTTAAATTGAGGTGCACAGAACTGGACACAGTACTCCAACATCTTATTCTTGCATTGGAGAGTTCAATTTGTAACCTAGGACTTGCATGTCCTCAGTGCACAGAAATTAGAATAATCTGATGCTATGCATATTTTTTAGACATGATTTGGAAAATATTTGAACACCCTGTCTTGAAATATTTTATTCATCATGTTAAAATAAAACTTTTTTTAATCATTTTTCTCTTCTTTTTTTTTTCATTTTTTGCAGTTTTTCAGAAAAAAATCCATAAAGGATTCAGGAAAAAGAAGGGGGGAACACGCCCCCCCCCCCAAATTCTGTTTTTGTTCCAGGCCTTCACATCTCTAGCCCTGAACCAGAAGAACAATGGATCAGCCTGAGACCCAGAGCTGACAGAAGAACCTAGTCATTCCTTACATGGCAGTAGTGTCCGAAAATCTTAAAAGGATTTTTGGCAATCACAACATCCCCATTTACTTAAAACTACAAATACACTAAGGTAGAGACTTGTCCACCCAAAGGACCTGACACCAAAACTTAAGAGACGTAATATAGTATATATGGTCCAATGCAGTGAGGAGTATGCAGAACGCAACATTGGAGAAACTAAACAGCCATTAAACAGAAGGATGGCTCAACACAGGAAGGGGAACAGCTCAGGACCAGATTCAGCAGTATACCTCCTCCTAAAGAACAAAGAACTCTCATTCATAGATGAGGATGGGCCCATATTAGACAGAGAAGATAGGTGGTTTAAGAGAGGGGCTAGGGAAGCCATTCATGTGTGTATTGAAAACCCCTTTCTCAACAGAGGTGGGGAACTCAGGCACAATCTGTCTGCCACTTATCATGCTGCCCTTTCAACAATCCCCAGTAGAGATGGGCACGAAACAAGCGATTTTTTGTTTTCGTTTTCTTTTTTTCGTTTCGTTACGCAACAAAAATGAAACGAAATTTTTAAAAAAACAAAACGAAAACAAAAATGAAATGACCAATTTTGCCGTGTTTTTCATTTTCGTTGCAGCAGATGCATTGAACTAAAAAGAATGCTAACGAAACAGCAATTTTTCATTTTTGTTTTCATTTTTTCATTTCGTTACCTAACGAAACGAAAACGAATTTTTTTTCAAAAAAGTCACGAAAACGAAAACGAACCGAAACGGGCCCCTAAACGATCAAATGACAAACGAAACACCATTTTTTTGAGTCGTGCCCATCTCTAATCCCCAGAAAAGTCAGAAGTACTTCACACCTCTACTAGGAAGGCCACAGCTAATGACCTATATTTAATGGATGTTGGGAAGGATTGCACACATCTCAGGTCATTGTACATCTAAGAAACCTATACCGGCCACTGTCCATCTAAAGAGCCTAATCAGGCCACTGTCCACCGAATGAGCCTATTCAGACCAGAGTGATGTGAAATCAAGGTGAACTATAAATTGGAGGCCTCATCACTAACTTTCTTCAGACTGATGAAGCTGCTTGGATGAGTAGTAAAACATCTTGATCTCATAAGAAAAGAAGTCCGGTTGCCATGACTCAATTTCCATATACAGTGGTACCTTGTATAAAGGAATTAATTCGTTCCTAATGAAATTCTGTTAAGCAAATTTTTCTTTATACAAATTTCCCATAGTAATTCATTGAAAACAGAGTAACCCCTAATTGCAACCATTTTTATGTTGTATGGATTTGCCCCATAGGTGATTGATTCTCTTAAGCAATTTTTCCCTATCTTCAGAATGTTTTATGTTGTACAGATTTTATGTTATACAAACCATTTGTTATACGAGGATCCACTGTAATTAATCAATGGTTGTTGATTATGAAGTATGGATAGCATCTTTCTTTCTTTCTTTCTTTCTTTCTTTCTTTCTTTCTTTCTTTCTTTCTTTCTTTCTTTCTTTCTTTCTTTCTTTCTTTCTTTCTGTCAAACATATTCTTTTCAGTATTTTATTAACAGATTGGCATACAAAGAGGAGAGGCATTATTTTAACATTAGATTTGGTCCAGCCAGTGTGGTACACCTGCCATCTGTCCCAAATGAATATTAACAAATGTTGTATTATAGGCAACTGTCTTGTTTCACACCACCATGAATGCAGATGAATTTATAAGAATTTTTCTAGTACTCATATTAGACAATTTTGTCTATGGAACACATTCCAAAATAATCACATATGATTTTAGGGCTGGGATGACAGCTGCATTGTAAGTCAACTAGAATTTTATTACAAAAGCAAGACTTTCAGAATAGAGTAATATTGATTTAAGAGTAAAAATGCATGAGACCTGTCAAGTCATAGCAGAGCAGTTGGACCTATGGATTAGTCTAGCTACAGTTCTAGAATAAAATATTGGCCCAGATCTAATTCTCAGTTAGGTTAGTTTTAGTGTTTGTAGGTGTTGAATTCTATCAACTCAATTCAGAAGTGAATCAGTCTGTTCTATTACCAAAGACATCTGCCATCTTCACTAAATTCTAAGTGACCATTGTCTTAATCTCTTTGTGCAAAGTTGACTTCAGTGTGGTAGGATAGAGTATACTGTAGCAAATGACAAGTAGAATGTCAATTGTGATGTCCCCTCATATACAGTAAATGGATCATGAAAGTTTACTTTTTTGGACCTAGTGGGAAATTACTTATTTGGCCCTATTATTGTTTGTTTTTGTTACCTGCCATTCAAGTTGCCATTCATGTTGCCTCCAACTTTTGGCTGCCATATGAATGATCTCCAAAATTACCTACTCTCAACAGCCCTTATCAGCTCTCGAAACCTCAAACATGTAGATTCCTTTATGGGGTCAATCTATGTCATATTTCCTCTTCTCTTATCCTGATGCCTCAACTTTTCCTATCATAATTATCTTTCTCAATAAAATTTGAGTAGTCTACTAAAGGTAGAACAAAACACAGTAACCTGCTTCCTATTTCTCCACATAGTGAGAAGAAAATTATGCCTCGGCAGTATTCATTTCTGTGACAGTTCTCTGTTTTGGGGCCCTGGCCTCTTGTGCCCTGAGTGGGTGGGTGTGCCTTATTCTATAATGGTGGATTGAGGTGGACCACTCTGTTTGGAACAGAAGTTAAAGATGCACATGGCCATTAATAGGAAGATATTCCTAAAATTGTAGGGCTGATATATTTGTATAAACACACAATGCGAGAATAAGTACAAAAGTATGAGCAATTAAATCAGACATTCAATACTTAGTGTCGAAAATCCTATTGGAGAAAACTACATGGAGAACCACAATTGCACAACAATTTTTTCTTTCTGGCATGCTATCCATCCTACTACCAAACATGCGACTGGATGTGCAACTGCTTCCCTATACACAGGAAGCCAAGGAGTACAAGCAGAAGCTAGTAGCCTAGACAGGCTCATGTGCAGTTGCCTATACCTGTATATGCTGCACAAATGGAGTTGGATTCTTGCCCCCCCCCCATGCTTTGGGTCACTTTGGTAGATTACCTACTCTAGGATAGGGGATCTGAGTTCCAGTTGGTTTTGCTGGACATCTCAGTGGCTTTTACTACTATTGACCATCGTATCCTTGAGACTCATCTCTCTGGAAATGGACTTGGAGGCACTGTTTAAAGGTGGTTCCAGTCTTTCCTGGAGCAGAGAAATTGCAAGGTGGTGCTGAGGGCTTCCTGTTTGACACCCTAGCTGCTTGCCTGTAATGCCCCTCAGGGTTCGGTTTTGTCTCCTATGTTATTTAACATCTACATGATACTGCTGGGAGAGATTGTCTGAAGTTTTGGGGGCTTGGTGTACCAGTATGTCAATGTTGAAGTTTTCGAAGAGTTAGCCATATTAGTCTGTGTCTTTTGTTTTGTTTCTTTGATTTTTGCCAGTATGCCAGTGACAACCAACTCTACCTTTGCCACCTAAATCTGAGGAAGCTGTTTCAGCTCTTGCTGTGTTGCTTTTACATGTGTATATGTCCAACTGCCTATATAGTAGGTACTGTGTATGAAATGCACTCACCCTGAATTGAAAAGGTCTTCATGCTTTTAATAAAACCCCCTTACTGTTTATAAGGGCCATTATTGCTATGAGGCAGGCTGCGTCAACAAACTGAGGAGGCCACCACTGGCAGCCGAGCATGCTTCTTTCTGCTCTTTCCTTGACAACCCAAATTTCTCCTGTCTTGGAGGCTAAAGATGAATGTGCTGCATGAATGGTCCTTGCCCTCACCTTTGGATGTGGTCAATTCCTTTGAATCAATGGATACATACTAAGTCATGTATCCTACTCTGGGTGAGATTCAAATGGAGGCTCTTGCTCAGGTTTTGCACACAAAACAGGGAGTATGATCTTGGACTTTACTTCAGGCAGCATAATTGTGGGTCAGCTTTGCTGTGTAATTTGGCTGTTATTGCAGAAGCTTACTGGGAAGCAAAATGGCAGATGGTCATCTCTGAAGTGTAGGTTGGGAGAAGTCACGAGAGACGAAGTCCATGTTTTGCAAGCAATGGAGCAAAGCAAACATAAAACAATAGCAATGGAGAATATTAATTAATGGTTCAATGTTTCTCTTAGCTTCCCTTTGTTTCCTGCTTTGCATGGCTTTATGCCTCACTCAGACCTCAACAAAGTGCAAAACGGGGAATATTTGAATCAAAGGCAATAGGGAATTGGACTTCAACCCAGGATTATGCTGAGAAAAGCAAACACAGGAAGACGAGATGATGTAAACACTGTCTTTGTATTGATTATAGTAGCACTGGATTACTTTTCAGATAACAGAATCTTGAAGCTCATCTCTTGGACTATGCTTCGTTCAGCATATATGCAAACAAATTACCATTTCTTGATTGTGTTTGAGTGTGGGAGATGTTCAGAGTTAATGCTATGATAGGGATGATAAACAGGGATTAAGAACTCGATCATGTGCCATAGTAGTCAAAGACAAATTCACAGATTAGGTTGTTGGCAATTTTTCACCCAGTCTTTGTAACTGCTCCTCTTTCAGAGGTTTCCACACAAATGTTAGTAGGTGGCAGCATTTATTTATTTATTTTGCTGTGACTAGTTTCTCATGCTTACTATAGAATAACGACAGATGCAATAAAAGGCACAGAAGCACTCCAGCTACTTGGAATCATAGGATCATGGAATAATTGAGTTGGAAGGAGTCTGTAAGGCCATAGTATTCTATTCTTGGGCACAGCAGGTTGAAACTTCGCAGCTCCAGGGGTTCTTGGATGTGACGGATTATCTATATCCATTTCAGTCTGGCTTCAGGCCCAGTGACAGAGACAGCTTTGGTCATCTTGCTGGATGACCTATACTGGGAACTGGACAGGAGTGGTGTGTGCTTGTTGGTTCTGCTGGACCTTTCAGTAGCTCTCAATATCATCAACCACATGTCTGTGAAGATTCTCAGTCATCCAGGTGAGTTTATCTGGAAGTTGAGTCATGGCTACTGGACTTCTTTTTTGAGAGATAGAAACATTTCGCTGTTCATCCAAAAAGCTTCATCAGACCACTGTACTGTTGGAGGTACTGTTTTACAGTGGCTCCAGTCATTCCTGGAGGGTAGAATCCAGAGGTGACTTTTGTTCGACATACTGGCCAGTGGCCTGTGGTGACCCTTAGGGTTATGTTTTGTCCCCTATGCTATGTAACATCTATGTGAAACCACTGAGAGAGGTTGTTTGAAGTTTTGGTGTTCACTGTTACCAATACGCAGAAGACATCAAACTATCTCTTCTTTCCATCTAAATCAAAGAATGCTGCCTTGGTTATAAATCAGTGTGTGTGTAAGTAATGGACTGGATGAGGGAAAATGAACTGAAACATGATCCAAACATGACAGAGGTGCTCCTGTCAGTCAAAAACCAGATCAAGGAACAGGGTTGCAGCCTATGCTGGATGGAGTTACAGTGACCCCCACCTATCATGGAGGTTAGGGACCTGACCCGACCCACGATAACTGAAATCCATGATATGTGGATGCAGGTCGGGTCAGGCCTGGGGACTCTTGTACTTACCCCCAGCCTAGTGCTGCCCCAAAGAGGCCTGTGAGGGCCTTCCTGGGCCTGTACGAGGCCCCCAAATGGCTTCCACATGAACTGTAAGTGACTTCTGGCAAGCCGGAAGTGTCCTCCAGATCACAGAGAAACATTTCCTAGAAAGGCCCTCAGAGGTCTCAGAAATGCTTTTTGGTGATCTAGAGGTCACTTACGGTTTACCAGAAGTCACTTACGGTTCATGTGGAAGCCCTTTGGGGGCCTCCGACAGGCCCAGGAAGGCCCTCGGAGGCCCATTCTGGGCAGCACCAGTGCTGAGGTAAGTACAGGAGGACTGAAACAGGCCTTTCCCCCTTACCCAAGGGGGTCTTTTTTCATATACTGCAGTCCTGCAATATATAGCGGGACCAAAGTGTATGACCACGAAAGGGTGTGTGGGTTACTGAACGCTCCTTCTGAAACCATAGGCAAACAGCTTGAGGGTATGCCTGGATTTATCCCTGAGCCTTGATGCCTGGCTAAGGTGAAACGTGTCCTAGTTAGATCTTGGCTGTATTACTGTAACATGCTCTGTGTGGGTCTGGCTTCGAAAAATGTTTGAAAACCTCAAAGGCTTCAAAATGCTGCCACCAGATTGTTACCTGGGCTTGTTACAGGGAGCATATAGATCCCCTGTTACAGCAGCTCCACGGGCTGCCAATCTTCCAGGCACAATTCAAAGGGCTAGGCTTAACCTATAAACCCCTTAACAGCCTGGGTCCAATATATCTAAATGGGTACATATTCCTCTATGAGCTTCCCTGGGCATTAAGATCATCAGAGTAGCCTTTTATTTATTTAATGACTAGCTGTCTTAACAGGGCTTTTTAACTGATTGTTGTGCTCTGTTGTTTTAAATATGCTTTAATGTCAATTTTATTTACCATTTTAATATAATATTTAATTACAATATTTATATACTGTATTTTTCTGTGTATATGACACTATTTTTTCTAAAATCAAGATGCTAAAAATTAAGGGGGAGTTGTATATGTGGAAGTAAGCCTTTCCTGAGGGTTGGGGGTGGGGAGGGGAGCCAAACTGACCTTGCTGTTTCCCTTCCTTTCCAGCAGGCTTTGTTTACTCTCCATGTTCTGAAGACTCCTCCATGCTTTGCTTTTTGCAGATCTGGCATCTTCTTTTCAGCAGGGAAAGGCTTGGGGGTTGAGCAGCTCATTAAGAAGTGCCTTTCCATGCTGAAAATCATGTTGCAAATGCAAGCGCTGCCAGAGAGAAAATGAAACAGCGAGGTCAGTTTGAGTTCTTCTCACCCACACCCCTGCCGTTTTCTTATCTTTCTGGCTTGATTACCACCCTCTCTGCTTTGCTTTTGCAAAGATCGATTGGAGGAGTCTTCAGAATGTGTAAAGGAAAGGAAACAGAGGGGTGTGGGGTGGAGGAGACCTCAAGGAGGATTTATTAATTTCATTAATTTTGAGTCTTAAAAGTGGCGAATGGAGTCTAATATATGCCAGGGTCTTATAGATGAAAAAATACAGCATTTACTATTTCAGAGGAATTCGGAGGAATTTCAGAGAAGGGCAATAAAGATTATCAGGGACAGGAAAACGAATTCTATGAAAGATTGAAAGAAGTGGGCATGTTGAGCCTTGAGAAAAGAAGACGGAGGGGAGATATGATAGCACTTTTCAAATACTTAAAAGGTGGTCATACAGAGGAGGGATAGGATCTGCTCTTGATCAGCTCAGAATGCAGGACACACAACAATGAGATCAAGTAATAGGAAGACAGATTTTGGTTGAATATAAGGGAAAATGCCCTAACTGTTAGATCATTATGGCAATGGACCCAACTACCTCAAGATATGCTGAGTGCTCCATTGCTGGATTTCAACAGAAATCTAGACAACCACCTGGCAGATGTTTTATATTTCTATTCCTGCCTTGAGCAGGTGGTTGATTCTGTGTCTTTTAGGATCCTTCCAACTACATGATTCTGTGACGGATGGTTGTCCAATGTTCTCTTGAAATACTCCATCATTGGATCTCTCACTACCTCTTGAGGCAGCTGGTTCCATTATCATAACGCACCAAAAGTTAAGGCCCCAGTCCCACGTCCCTTTAAAAGAAG
Organism: Phrynocephalus guinanensis; assembly: GCA_037367245.1. Taxonomy (NCBI): domain Eukaryota; kingdom Metazoa; phylum Chordata; class Lepidosauria; order Squamata; family Agamidae; genus Phrynocephalus; species Phrynocephalus guinanensis. The sequence goes on from CM074748.1 coordinate 11,037,708, forward strand.
TTTAAATTACCAGATAAACTGTGTCTAAAAATGCCGTCCCCACGGCCACAGGGCTTTTTGAAAAAAAAGAAAAAAGAAAACCCGGTAATGATCCCTTAAGTGAGGTTTCTATGACTTTGAAAATCCAGCTTTTAAGGAGACAGAACGCTGTGGGACCATGCAGATGATCCGGGTTTCTTTTTATTTCTTTTTTCATAGCCCGACTGGCTGTTCCTGGGGCTGATCGGCTATGTTTTTTTTAATTTCCCTGCACATCAGAGCAACAGGAAGTTCAATCAGGTCTGCTAAGCATTAATTTCCCCCAGCCAAGTGGTCCATTTTTTAAATGCTAGCGCCACCTGCTGGCCAAGGGGGCTGAACTGCATTTTTTAAAAAAACAGCTTTGGATGTGGGAACTCTTGTCCCACATATTAAATCATGTGATGGGGATGAAGAGGAAAAGCCGGACCTTCAGAAGATCAGGATCAAAACCCAGGTGTGACCACGGCCTAAGAGGTTTTTCCTGATGCTCAGCTTAAATCCAGCTTTGTATAGCTTGAGTCTATTATTATCCTGTACTTAGGTGTGATTAAGGATACTGCCCCTCCTCTGTATTTAAAAAGTGCTATACTATCTCTCTTCAGTGTTCTTTTTCTCAAGGCTCAACATGTCTAGCTTTTTCAGTCTTTCCTCATAGGCTTTGGTTTGCAGTCCCTAGATAATCTTTATTGAAGAAGGATTCCCATTTGACATCCTTCTTAAAATATGGTGTCCAGAACTAGGCTTCAGATGAGGCCTAAAAAGTGCTTAATACCTCAGGATGTGTAAAGACCACAAAGGACCAGATTTGCTTGAAATTTTAAGGAGCTGTGACATTCTTTCATATCCCTACATTCCTGTTCAGTTGACAATCTTCAGAGAGATGGAACTCAGCTGGCTCGTCTGAGCCTGCTCAGATTTTAATGAGAGGGAGAAAAAGCACTGGAGATTAGTAAAAGTATTTTAATGAGCCCCCAAAGCAACAACGTTGACTGAAAATACAACTTTGCTATATCTCTATTTGGCCACAGCAGAAAAATGGTGGCATCTGGACAAGGGAGCAATGAGCAGAACCAAATGAAATCAATAGCACAATCCTAAAATTAATATGTGAATTCTTATAGTTAAATGAGAGTTTAGGAGACATGACGTGTCCAGCAGAGCAAATCCACTGAAGAAGGCAGGGAGAAAGGAGAAACTCTGTGGTGTATCCTAAATTACCCGACACTTCCCCTTCTTTTTAGAAAGAGCATTAACATAGTTTAGTGGGAGATCATAAGCTTTGGATATGGTTTGCAAAGTTACTTCCAAAAAAAATAGGATATACTAACAAGGTACAGCATCCGTAACTAAGAATGCCAGGACATGTTGTTTTCTTGTCAGTAACATTTGTCCCTGCCATCTGTGGGTAGACTTGGGAATAAGCCTTATAGAAAATGCTGGAATGTTTCTATCAATATTACAGCTGGCACCTGAGCCAAAAAGCAACAAACTTTGTAATTCATGACATGAAAAACAATACAAAAAGGAATCTTTCTTTCTTTCTTTCTTTCTTTCTTTCTTTCTTTCTTTCTTTCTTTCTTTTTTCTTTCTTTCTTTCTTTCTTTCTTTCTGAACATTTCCTTTTTGAACATTTTCTTTCTGAGCATAATTGAAAACTATAGACTTGTAAAATTGAAAGAAACTAAAAATTTAAGATTATTAGACTATTTTTGTCCAGACATGGCCTACCTCAATAGTATTATCTTTTCTATTGGCTAAACTTTCTTTTGCACATGTAGTGGAGAATAATGTGTGTGTATGTAAGTCTTACATTGATTGAATTCCTCCAGAATCAAGAAAAAATTGTTCTATATATAAGCAGCATCACCTTACTTGATTATTCTTTAATCTTCCTACTTCATTTCATAGTCTATTAAGAGACTTCCAGATGATCTAGCTAGAATCCTTTCTTAGTGGAACAAGTAGTAATTATACTACTGAACACCTTACCAGCACCTTCCGTGCTTCAGATGGAATCAGCAATATAGTCATATATAGAGGTGGGCACGAAACAGAAAACTGATGGTTCAGTTTGTTCTGTTTTGGGCCCACCCTCGTTTTGGTTCAGTTCAAATGAATTTTTAAAACAAAAATTCGTACAAACCTGAACCGAGGCACACTGGTTTGGCTTGCCTAGATGGTGGTGTCGGTGTCGGTGATTGCGTCAGCGTCTGCGATCCCATCGGTGTTGGTGATCCCGTCGGTGTCGGCAATCCCATCAGTGTCGGTGGCAATCCTGTCATCGGCGATTGCTGCAGCGGCGGTGATGGTGGCGATCCCGGTAGCAATGGTGATTGTGGTGAGGGCGGCTGCCACCATGCCGGGCAGAAAGAGGCCTCACCGCCACCACCAGAGCCCTGGCTGCGGCTCCACCGGGTGGTGGTGGACCACCCTGCCGCCGCCTCCAGAGGCCCAGCAGAGGCCGTGCTGGGCAGTAGGAAGCCTCACCACCACCTCCAGATCCCTGGCCGCAGTTGCTCCTCTGCCGTCTCTGGAGGCCCAGCGCTTTATAATTTTTTAATTTTTTAATTGTTTATGTTTAACAGTCCCTGACACCAGGGGATTTTTGAGGCAGCGGCTTGGGGCTAGCGCTTCTAGAGGCATTGGTTCCTTGCACCTGGGTTTTATTTTTTAATTTTTTTTCCCTTATTTTCCAGCACTGACCACATGGCCCCAGGGGCTGGGTTAGTGCTTTTTTATTATATTTTTCCTTATTTTCAGTGCCGACCACATGGCCCCAGGGGCCGGGTCAGCGCTTATTTGTTTATTTATTTATTTATTTTAAATTCCCCGATGCCCGGGGCTTTTTGAGGCACTGGATTGGGGGCAACACCTCTAGAGGCACTAGCTTCCCCACACCTGGGTTTTATTTTTTAATTTTTTTCCTCTTCACCTGCTGGCTTGCAGGCTGGTCTGGCTGGCCATGGGCTGGACCGGATAGCCTGCAGGCTGGAGGGACTTTATTATTATTATTATTATTTTTAAAATTTTGAAAGTCCCTGATGTGGGGCTTTTTTCCCCTTTCCTGGCCTGCAGCGGCTGCCGGAGTTCCAGGCGAGGATGTGGTGACAAGGTAGGAGATGGGGGTGATGAAAAACAAAATGAGAAGAAACAAATTTCAGTTTCAGTTCCGTTTCGTTTTCCTTTGATGATTTGGGTCGTTATTCATTTTGTTAGCTAATGAAACAAATAACGAATAACAAAATGAATTAAAAAATTGTTTCGTGCCCATCTCTAGTCATATATAGTTCAGTGCATCATGCTAGTTGTGTTAATATGTTCCTAAGCTGACATCCTGTGCTGTCCAACTCAGACGTTAGTCTACTAAAAGTGCAGATCTGGTTTCTGATAGGGAAGACCTGGTCCTGCTAGACTAGTCATTCCTTTGGACAACAATACCTCATGTTGTTATAGAGGCAGGTGAAGAGGCCTGGTCTACGGAGCCTTGGATAGATTTGTCTTCAGCTTCCTCAGCAAGGCATTATACTGGATATGCTCTCCCAAGTGGTTTATTTTGAATCTGGTGTTGCAACATAGGCCACCAGGACAACCAAGTCTACTTGGAGATGTTTTTGCCATAAGTGGCTGAAGAAGCGAAACACTCTCTAAATTTGGTGTTCTGGGACAAAGTTCCCATTGCCCAACCTTAGGTATGGACCCAAGATAGGGGATATAAGGTTCTCCAAATATTGTGTGAATCGATTGTAAAATCCATTGGGCTGTTAGGTGATTCTATGAAAACCTAGAGGGCCACATTTGCAGATCTGTTCCCAACCCCACTATAAATAATACAGAGGTAGTTTATACAGTAATACCTTGGTTTCCGAGCGTAATCCATTCAGGAAACATGCTTGTAAACCAAAACACTCGTATATCAAAGAAAATTTCACCATAGGAAGTAATGGCAACTTGGATGATCTTTTTCTGGGGTTCCAAAGACCAAATACTGTACACACAAAATGCCAAAACCCACAAAATTTGTCTAGAATTTGTCTAGAAATCCCCATCTACATCATGGCTTAGCTATCTGGCTGTGGAATCTGCTCTGCTTGAGACTAACAACTGGATTTTAATCTGTTTTTAATGTAACAATAATTAAATGCAATTTGTAGCCCTAGACACACTTGAGTAGCTGCCCCATGACTTAGAAATGGTTTGAAAAAAATAAGATGATGAAAACAAATTAAATCAAAAATATAAATATCTCTATAAAGAAAAAGAAAACTCTAACCTGCTCTCTCCTTTGAAAATGTTCCTAGCCGGTGCAAGGGAAACCTCCCTTCCCCTCTTCTCCCCCTGCATTGGAGGCAATCACCCAAGGTCCACCAGGAAGAAAGAGAACCACTTGTGATCATGTGACCTGCTCCGGTGCTCCTCTTGCAATTCATTGTAGTTGATCAAGGCAAAATTGATCAGAAATGGTTCCTCATCTTGCAAACCACTCTTAAACCAAGGCATTCATAAACCAGCAGTCTGGTTTAATGGAGGGTGGCAAGATGGGCTCTACCCATTGAGAGGAAGTATACCAAGCTTGCATCAGGTCTTGAGGTCTCCCCCCCCCCCAAGTGCCACCATCTTGGTCGATCATTTTTCTCAGTTTTATTAATTTTTGTTTTGTTTTGTTGTCTATTATTATTGGATGATGTGTCTGATATATGTTCCTTTTGATATAAATGTGATGTAAATTGCCCGGAGGTCCTCGGAAAGATGGGTGGTATAGAAATAAATAAATAAATAAATAAATAAATAAATAAATAAATAAATAAATAAATAAATTCTGCAAGCTACTTTTTCATACCACAACTACACAAGGTGTGCAACAGCTAGTCTCCTGTTGAATCAGCGGTGTCTTCTCTGCTAAGCGCTATAACCATTACCTCAGCTGTCCATGGGTTGGTAGGTTTACCAAATCAACAGCATCCCATACCTTGATATTTCAGCTTCAACCTTAAGACCAAGTTGTGGGTTTTTGTGATACCATACAAGCTGGACAGGCAGTGGATTGGAAGGAAGGAAGGTCAATATGCACAGACACTCTTCTGGATTGTGCTAGTATGCCTACCAGTTAGCAGTGACTGAAGATAAGATACATCATGAGCAATAATCAAACTTCTTAATCCTTCACTTACCCTAGGATTTGTCTCCCTACCACCTGAACACCCAGAGAGGCACTTCAATCTCCAAGTATCACAGCTGGCATCCTGAGATTGTTGTCTGAACATTATAACAGTCAGAGGATGTCGCTACAATATGCTGTGGAAGATGTGTATCCCTGAATTCTTTCTTGCAAAACACTCTTAAACCAAGAGATTTGTTGTCTTGGATCTGGAATGACATTTAAAGACTTTTAGCTTTGAACTTATTGCTAAATATGTTTACATTCTCTGTATAATAAAAAGACTTTCATTGCTGTTGCTATGGACAGAAGAAAATAAGGCTTTAAATCTTAAATTCTGAACCTTCTGTTTTTGCATTTAAAAGCAGTGAAACTTTGAGGGGGCAGAGGAAATCAAGGAGAAGATGTGTCTTGTATGAAGGTACTTTATGCTGATGCTTCTTTTTTGCAGTGGTGGCTCATATAATTTAAATAAGTGTAAACTTTTATATATAAGTGAAATGATTATGTAACTGAAAGTACTGTTTTTGTAAAGTCAAGAGAGGATTTTATGGCTTGAAAGATGGAAATGCATTAAACTAGGAACCAGCTGATATGAATTGCGAAATGGGCCAGCTGATTTCCAGCTATGTTGTAGTAATATACAAAGCAGTGCCACATTATTCCAGAATCAAACAACAGGCACAGTGCGGTTTTTCATATTTTTTTACCCATCAAGGGAAGGGAGCTCAGGCAAGATGCCGGTGGTAGCGGTCCCATCACATGGTGGTTCTGATATTCCCCCACCACTGTCAAGACTTGCTCCTCTTCCAAGAGTGTATGACACATTTTATAGCTATAACTATTTGATGCTACTTTAACTATTATGGTTCTACCCTTCCAAAATCCAAGGATTTACACCTTGTGGAGGTATCTAGGGTATATTGAGTAATCCAGGAAAGCACCCTGGGCATATCTGTTAAAAATGCTAAGGATGCCACAAAACTATAAATCCCAGAATGCCATAGGAAGGAGCCATGGCAGACAACATGATTGTGGGTCTATATGTCTCTATTAATGTGTCTGTGTTACTCAGACTTATTTTCTCTCACGCTGCTGGGTGCATTGGACAACAAGTGCTTTTCAGTGGACCCGAGGTCTTCTGCAATCTTTCTTCTTGTTATTTTTTCTTCCTTTGGGAGATGTCCAGTGCATTACAGTCTTGGGGAGCCAGTGTACAGGGAGTCAAAGAATGTACCCTGAAAGGTGCATCTGGTGCTCAGTCACTATTTTGTCCAATTTTTGGATGTCTATGTGCAACACAGAAAGAAGAAGAAGAAGAAGAAGAAGAAGAAGAAGAAGAAGAAGAAGAAGAAGAAGAAGAAGAAGAAAGTGAATAAGACTTGGAGACACTGGGGTTTCTTTTTCTATCACTCACTCACAAATTTTGATGCCCTCTCATTTTTGCTATCCTGAGGGTATGATCCCTTTGCTCCACCCTGGTTTCAGCCCTGGTGGGATAAATTCCCCTTTCCCTTTCTACACAGTGAAACTGTTTTGTAACAATTTCAAAATCTGTACCCACTTGACCTCTCATACCCAAAGTGTGATCATGTCTCCACTGATTACCAGGATTCTACCACCTACTTTCCCAACTCATTCCACAACCAGTGCACTTTCTTTCCTACATTATTAGGAAGAAAATCATAATAAGGACTTGGGGAGAGGGAAGGCAGGTGGGGAAGGGAATGGGTTTTGTTTTCAGGTTGAGTACTAAATAAAAGGAAGGATCTGATGAGGGTAAATGACTCTTTGGTGTGGGATACATGAAAATATTACCTGCATGATGAAAATTCCTATGAAGAATGAGAGGGAGAAAGAGAGAGAGGGAGGGAGATTCCACATGATTTCTTTCTTTCTTTCTTTCTTTCTTTCTTTCTTTCTTTCTTTCTTTCTTTCATCATCATCATCATCATCATCATCATCATCATCTTCTTCTTCTTCTTCTTCTTCTTCTTCTTCTTCTTCTTCTTCTTCTTCTTCTTGCATGGCTAAATATTGGCTTAAATGCTAAAAAGTCTTTCTTTCTTTCTTTCTTTCTTTCTTTCTTTCTTTCATCATCATCATCATCATCATCATCATCATCATCATCATCATCATCTTCTTCTTCTTCTTCTTCTTCTTCTTCTTCTTCTTCTTCTTCTTCTTCTTCTTCTTCTTCTTCTTGCATGGCTAAATATTGGTTTAAATGCTAAAAAGGGGGCTATGGTGTTATCCAAGCCACCCATTCCGATTAACTGCAGATGGATTAGTCCATAATTCAATTGTTCAAGGCACTGCATGATTCCCAAAGAGTAGCCCTGTGAGATCATGCAAATAAATAAAACTCTGCATGATCCTCTCATTATGATTATTATGGTCAAATTACCATTGTTGAATTATTCCTCACTGCAATACCTAGAGACAAGCTTGCAGATGGCTCAGTACAACCAAGGATTATTGAGGGTTTCCATACACACCTCATATACTTCAGTGAATATAGTGAACAATTCACTGTGGCACCAAGTGGCAAGATGTGAATGTTTGCCTAGAAAAGCCAGGGAATTTTGAGTAATGCTCAGAGAAACGTTCAAATTATTGATGGAAAATGTCACTAGGACTCCACAATGTTTGATGTTCCAATTAAATTCAAAGTCTGTGTGTGTGGGGGGGGTTGCTTGTGTGCATGTGTGTGTCTGTGTGTGTGTCCATGTGTGTATATACAAATATTTAGGAGGAAGTCCTGTTGCTTAACATAGTAGCTTACCACTAGAATAAATCTTGCTCACGAGGGGGGGCATATGGGAAGATATGTCTGAACATATTTATACAAAGGGCCATCAAATAGGTATTGCACTTTCATGTTACACTATTCTGGCATTCAGGATAGGACTAACATGGAGGGAAAATGAAAAGGAGCATGGAATGTTTAGCCTTACAAAGAGAAGACTGAAGGGGGATATGATAGCTATGTTTAAATACAGTGAAACCTTGTATAACAAACAGTTTGTATAACAAAATCTGTACAACGTAAAAAATTCCAGAAATAGGGGAAATTTGCTTAACATCATCGCCTATGGGGGTAATTTGTACAACATAAAAATGGGATTACTCCGTTTTCAATGCATTCCTATGGGAATTTGTATAAAGGAAAATTTGTTTAACATAATTTCATTTGGAACTAATTAATTCCTTTATACAAGGTACCACTGTATTTGAAAGGATGTCACATTGAAGAAGGGACTGGTTTATTTTCCATGGCTTCAGAGACTAGGACATGGGGCAATGGTTTCAAACTACAGGAAAAGAGATTCAATTTAAACATTAGGAAGAATTCCATGACAGTTAGAGCTGTTTGGGAATGGGATATGCTGCCACGGAGGGTGGTGGAGTCTCCTTCTTTGGAAGTTTTTTAGGCAAAGGATGCATGGCCATCTGTCGGGAGCCCTGTGATGGGGGTTCCTGCATGGCAGGGGGTTGGACTAGATGTCCCTTGAGGTCTCTTCCAACTCTATGACTCAATGACTCTATGATTCTGGTCCATAGTTTGGCACAAAGGGACTGTAGCCACATCCCAAGCATTCTTAGTTCTCCCTTTCCCCAGCAATCATAGATGATGTTTATGTGGTGTATGTATACTTAAACCATCATTTTAAAAGTTTGATCTTCCGGGAAATTCAGTTCTCCAAACAATAACTAGTTTATAAATGTGAAATGTGCTTATGTATCCACAATTCAAAAAGTAAGGGCCCAATACTGCTGCCCTCATTGCCTGCAGGGAAAAGGATGCAAAGGATTACATAGTACAAGACAGCCTGAATGTTGGCAGCAACAATGTCAGCAATCAAGATGGCCACAATATACCTCCTTGTCCTCTGTAATATACACAAACACATCCCAGAACCTGACTACCCCCCCCCATTTACCATTTATATCCCAAAACACAAATCAGTTGTCTGGACTATTTTTCAATAAATTCTCTAGGCATCAATTGCTTGGAGGAACAATGTACTTAAAATCAAAATGGCCAAGAGTGATAGTACTGAGCACAAGAGACTGTCCTGTAGACCATCTCGATTGGGTGTTGTCAGCATTCATGTTGCTTTTTGCTGTGCAAGTTTGGCATCTTTTTTCCTTCTAGCAATATGGTCACGGAATTGTGCAGTAATAACAAGCGATGTCCTGGTGTTTTGAATAGTAGATACAGAAACACAGTATCCCACATTTATATATCAGACTTTTTGTTTTTTGAAGAACTGAATTGCATTTTGCCTGTGCTGATAAAATTCTTCCTGACATTAACACATGACAACATGTTCAAATGATCTTTCAGTCTTTTAAGGCATTATAAATAGCTTTATCTCTCCATTCCACATGTGGAAAATGCAAAGTGTTATTTATTGTACCTTTCCACCAGAACAACATGGGATTTTTCAACCATTTATTTAAAGTTGGGACAAAGTCTCTTGATATTAAAAGGACTAGAAAGAGAAACTGATGTTGTTTTTGCTGATATTTCGGTCTCCTGTTGTATATACACCAAGACTCTGTTCTATGAAGGAGCTTCCTTTAATCTTTACAAAGGAAGGCTTTGCATTTTATTATAATGTGGATCAAAGTTTAAGGGTGAAGTAATCATCATTATTTTCTTAAATCCTGTTGAATTACTTGGAAATATTATGGGGGACCTGCAGCGTGCAATATTTGCTCTACAAATTGACTGATAACACAGCATTTTTAATATTTAGTCTATATCATGTTATTTATTCTTTTTAAAATGACATATTTGTTTTTGTTTTTCTTAGTGCAACATAAGGCAAATTATATTAATTAGGCTATTTACATGATTTCCTAAGTTAGAGTGGAGAAACTTGCCTTCAGCTAGAAAATAATTGGAATTACAATTGCTAGAGATATCACAAGTTTCTTAATTATATCAGGCTCCATCAAGCTCAGAGGCTAAACTAAACGATTTGCTTCCCTGTCCTCCATGTTCTTTTATTACCATCCAGCTGTTCATTGGCAAATTCACTCCAACAAGTCTATGCTTTGGGGAAACAGAATGGGTGGAGTCAATTGCTGAGGCAGCATAGGCCTTAAATGTTGACTAATTGTTCCAGTTTTTAACTGGGAGAAGCAAACATATGGAAAAATAACCCACAGCTAAATGATGATTAATAGACATTGGTTCAGCAGTTGCGAGATTTATATAGAAGCCAAGAAATGTATAGTTTCAGACAGGGAATCAAGGCCCCTCAAGACCCTTTTTTGTCCTTCCCAGATGTCTCTCAGAGTTGACATATATGGATATATTTGCAAGGCAAAGGTAGACTAGCAGCACATCTGGAGAACCTTGGGTTTTTCAGGGGAAGTTCTTGATACATTTATCAACACATGATATCATTTGCAGAGGCTTCAAACACTTGTCAACCCCAGAATGAGCAAGTTGAGCTCCGTTGACTTAAAAACAAACTGTTCTGAAAGCTTTGGTCTAGTTTTTATCCTTTATGAGTTGTGCTTCCCTTCCCTCATCTGTTTGCCTCACATTACCAGTGAAAATGTCTAGAAGGCTCGGGATTCTTACCTTTGCTCTGAAGAGTTGGCAGGTTAGCAATGTCTTATTCTCTGAGATTTCAGCGCCCAGTAGTGAGAGCACGAGGCTGCTCCTTCTGATGTCACAGGGCGTTGATGGGAGAAAACACAGGCACGATTCACAAAGCCCAAACACATTTAGGCTGAGCTATTTTCTCCTTGCACTATGAAGAGATGGATGAATTTGGATGTTCATGTTTTAAAATCACCCTACAGGCCAAAATCAAAGTTTCTCCTCCTCCAATGCCATTTGCCCTGGCATGCATCTTCTTGACTAGAGACCTGGGGTGCCATAGCAATTTCCAGACTCTCTGGCCAGTGTCCTGACCTGGTAGCCTAATGTGTCTAATAATAATAATATGTGATCTACAAGATCTATTGCTGTTGTTAGACAGTTGGACCAGGACTTGGGAGGCCCAAGTTCAAAGCCTTATTAGTTATTAAGCTCACTGGGTGGTTTTTGACCAGTCTCTATCTCTTACCATCACCTAACCATTCAGGCTGCTACAAAGATAAAACTGCTTTCACTTCTTTAGAAGAAGAGTGAAATGCCAGTTGGAACCTCTCCTTTTTAAATTCAGTGCTGAAAGGTTAATGAAAGCAATGATGGAATTGTGGGAACCTCCCCTCAAATTGCATTCCAGTTCCACCCACCCCCACCCCCACCCCACTCTCTGAATGAAATCAGACCAAAGATTGCATTCAGCTTTGGACTGTGGATTACCCATTCCTTATGGGTATGTCCAGACAGGGGAATTTGGAGTGCTCTTGTTAGCACTCAAAATCAAGGGTGTATCTGGGGGTAGTGGTGGAAGGGTGCAGTAGCCTGGGGGAGCCTGTAGGGGGAGCGGGAGGAGGAAGCCATGCATCCTCCCGCCAGCAGTTCTCCTCTCCCCCAAGGCTTGGCGATGGGACCCCCCTCCACTGCTGCCACTACCTCCTCCTCCTCTGCTTGGTGCACCCAGCTGGTGCCTCTGGTTGTTCAGGGCCTCCAGGGCCTTGACAAAGCTGGCAGTAAACTCCTGCTCATTGGGGCCCCCTTCACCACTCTGGGGGGGCTTGGCAAAGGGGAAGCAGGTACCCCTGCCCCTGCTCCTCCTCCAGTGAGGCCACCCTTCACCCATCTGGAGCTATGGCTTTTCCCCTCTGCAGGGGAAGCAACCTTAGGAAGGGCAGCAGACACGCAGATGGCACGGCAGGGACCAAATGGTGGGAGGGGCAGTCCCCAACTTCCCAATGGTGGACAAGTGGCTGAAGAATTCAGTGCGCCCCTTGACATCCAAACACAGGGCACTGGGATGGGGCCTGCCTCCCCTGCACCATGGCCAGCCACAGCACCATCCACTCCGTGGCACCCATGCCCACCTGTCTTCCATTAACACCGGCTGCTCCGTCGATCCAGCCTGCACCCCCGCTGCCTCCTGCCATCAGCCCCAGACAGCCCCTGGCCTCTACAGCAGGCAAGGGTCCCCTTGGAGGGTGCCCCACCCAGTTGCGGATGGTGATAGAAGAGGAAGAAGAGGAGGAGGAAGGCAAGACGAGTGGGAAGCATGTCAGTCAGGGTGAGCCACTGGGCTGCTTCCCCCAGGTGGCAAGGAGCAGAGTCCCCACTCCCCCCATTCTCACAGGTTTGGGGCCCCCTTTCTGGGTGGGTGTGATGTGGTGGTGGGGACAGGAGGGGCACAAAAACTGACTTTTTGTCCCTCGGCTCTTCAAAGCTTTGCTACGCCTCTGCTCAAAATAAAGTCTCAGTGTGATTTACATCATCTCTCATTTGCGCAATCCTTCTATTAATACTGGAGATGTTTGTTCTCCTCTGAGAAGAGTCTACACAGGTCTTTGGATTGCCAGTTCACTCATGAGCAAGGCTTACCCAGCTTACACACAAGCAAAGTTTATCTGATTTGCATGACAAGCAAGTTTATTTGTATCAGTTTACATGGTTTAGTTGCATGTAAGGATGCAGTGGAAACAGCCACTGAAAATGGTGGCAGTGCAAGGGAAAAATATTGAGGTGATGTTTGGGGAGATCGAAGACAGGTACCTCGCTGCCGCCACTGCTGCCCACACACACACACACACACACACACACACACACACACACACACACACACACTTTTCTCCTCAGAAAGGGAACTCCTCAGGTTGCACTGCCTTGTGGAGCCAGGAGCCAGGGAGGCAAGTAGCCCTCTTCACCACCCTGTTCCATAGCGGTTGTTCCACAGGCCACGGTGACTTTCTTTCCTTTATAATTTTTGTTAAATAAAGTAAGTGACATATGAAAAATAGCAGTAATTCAACTTAGCATGTGTTCTGTCAGTTAGGAAAATGATTTTAAAAATAATATGAAAGTAGAGGAGAGGGTGTCTCCTTTTAATGTCACAACCTACCTAATCCATGACAGAATTGTCACCTCTGAGAATGCTGTCCACAGCTCAATGGGTGCCAAATAACCATCCATGTGGGCTCCACAATTAAAGCAGCTCTACTGGCTACCAATCAGCCATTGGGCACAATTCAAGGTGCTGACATTGACCTACAAAGCACTGTATGGTCTGGGTCCTAGCTACCTCAAAGATCGACTCTCACAGGCCCTTCTCTCCATCCTGCCACACTCACAGGTACAGTCTCATGGGAACACATGAAATGGCCTTCTCAGCTGCAGCACTCAGACTCTGGAACTCCCTCCCACTAGAGGCCAGGACAGCCTCACCTCTGATATCTTTCTGGAAACAGGCAAAGACCTTTCTCTTCAGACAAGCTTTACCTGAATGATGGACTACCTATTATGTGTCTTTTATATGAATCTATAGGATCACATAGACTTTGTGCTTATAACCACTTATAACCTTGTGTGATTGCATTGACACTATGTTTTCAATGTTAGTTTCCATCACTCATAATTTTTGCATGGAATTGTACTCTATTTTTAACTGCTTGCATTCTCTTGTAGCTTTAATGTAATGTTGTCTATTAATGCTGTATAGAGATGGGCATGAAATGAATTAAAATTTGTTTCATTATTCATTATTCGATTCATTAGGTAACAAAACGAATAATGAGCAGCCCCTCTAAGAAAAACAAAACGAGACAAAACAGAGATTTCCATCTTGTTTCATTTCATTTTTCGTTCGGCGTCTTCTCCTACATTGCTGCCCCAACTGCCACCAAACAGCTCCTGCAAAAAGAAAAAAGAAAAGAAAGAAAAGAAAAGAAAAGAAAAGAAAAGAAAAGAAAAAGAAAAAGAAAAAAAGGTGCCATCAGCCCACACTACAGCTGATCGGTGCTTGAGGGGGGGGGGAAAACACCAGGCCTGCAGGCCAGCTGGCCAGCACTAGATTTGTTTTTTTAAAAAATAGCCCAACCCGGCCTGTGGGCCAGCTGGTTGGTGTATGCATTTTTTTAAAAAGGCAGACCCCACCAGGCAGGAGCACAAGCAAAATATAAAAAAATTAAATAAAAAAATAAAACTTAGAAAGAAAAAAAACATGCCAACCTGGCCCGGGAGCAAGATGGTTGGCAAGGGTAAAACAAAATAAAAAAGAAGAGAGAGAAAAACCACTCCAGGGCCAGGGGCGCGAGAAAAAATAAAATAATAAAAAATAAAAATAAAAATAAAAAATAAAAAAGTGCCGACCCAGCCCAGAGGGCAGCTGGTGGGCGCATGCATAAATTTAAGGGGAAGCAAACAGCAGACCCCACTGGTGCATGAGGAAAAAATAAAAATTTAAACATAAACATAAAAATTAGGGGGAAAAACATGCTGACCCGGCCTAGGAGCCACATGGTAAGCAAGAGTAAAAGAAAAGGGGGGAAAAAAAAAGAAAGGAAAAAATCATTCAAATACTGCTTTTCCAAAAGCAGACACTTCCTCTCCACATGCTTTAATAATGCACCCAACCATGCTGTCCCTCCATCCCATTTAGCTGACGGGCATACTCGCCAGTTTGGCCTATGAAGATGTTAGAAAAACAAACAAAAGAAATGAACAAACAAACACAGCGGCAGCAGAAACTTATCTAATCCTGCTTCAGTCGCTTAAGTCAGAAGCTTGGAAAAAGACCAGCTGGTGTCTGTGGCTCCGCAGTGAAATAAGTTTGAGAAAGTGCAGTAGCTAATTGAATCCAAATCAGCCATTGCTACTTTTAGAACTGCAATGTTCAGTTTTAATATGCATCCCAATCTCCCGCTGGGCTCCTTGTAAATACTTTATATGCCTTGCAGCTACTGAGGTGTGTGATTCTCATTTTTGTGACCCCCTTTTTAGGGTTTTAGGTCATGGCCTGTGGGTTGAGCAACTCAGATTTAGAGAAGCGATACTCAGTTTTAATTGCACGTATCAGGAGGCAGGTGGGAGATAAGGACAGAGGCAGGAGGGTTTTTAATCCAACTGTGCTGAAATTTATTTCAGCTTTTACCTAGAAGCAGCTTGACGCTAGCTCTAATAGGCTGTATGTAGAAGATGATACCATTGGTATTCTAGTCTGCATATTCTGCCTTATAACAGCCAAACTTTTGTCTTATATAGCAGCTCTGGTAACAATGTAGGTGTGGTGATAAGGGGCTTCCATGTTATCTCTCTCTCAGAAAATAACGATGACAACCGTGTTTTCCTTTCCTCGCTTTTCTACTTTGGCAACCTGTTTATTACAGCTTTTATTCACTGGTGCTGCAGTTCTACCTCTCAATTCTGCCACCTTCTGAAAGCTTGAAGTCTCTTCTTCTGCTTTTTACCCTAGCAATTAGGGTGGGGAAACTGTTGTTCTCTACATCTTCCCTCATATTGGGAAAGACTAGCTTTTGATGGAACATTTCTGATCCTCAATTTGTTTCCTGGCAGAAGCCCAACTATAAAGCAAAAAAGCAAAGTGTTCTGCTTATATACCGCCCCATACTACTACAAGTAGTCTCTGAGCGGTTTACAATTTTAATTACAGTGTGCAGGCTACACATTGCCCCCCCCCCCAGCAAGCTGGGTACCCATTTTACCGACCTTGGAAGGATGGAAGGTTGAGTGAACCTTGAGCCTGCTATCTGGGATTGAATCCAGGTCGTTAGCACAGTTTTACCGGCAGTACAGGCATTTAACCACTGTGCCACATGGACCTGTCTGTCTCTTTAAGAGGGAGACTTATCTGGCAACTTACACACTCTGTTTTGCAAGTGGGTGTGATTTATGTTGTCTGGAAGATGAGTCCAAGATAATGTAGTGCCCCCCCCACCCAGATGCCTTTAAAAAATCAATTACCTTTGTTCAGTAAAGAAATAATTTCTGTCCCTAGTTGATGTGTCTGTTCCTATATAGTTATAAAACAGGAAAAATCGGGCAATTCCCCCCCAAAAAAAGGAGTTAAAGCTGTATCAGGACCAGCAAAGAAATCTGGACCGTTGACCAACCTCCTCTCTGAATGCATAAGCATTAGAGATAGGCACGAAACAGAAAAATGGCATTTCGGTTTTTCATTTGTCGTTGAGAGGTCTGTTTTGGTTCGTTTCCGTTTGTCGGGATTTTTTTGAAAAATTTCATTACCGTTTTTCGTTTTTTCGTTTGTCGTTTCTACCCGCTTTTTGCGCGATTTTTAAAGCATTTCCATGCGTAGGCATCCTCCAATGCCCCAGACCAGAGGGAAAACACTAAAAAAAATGGATGCTGGCAGAGACACAGTATAGACTAGGTATGCGGCGGGCGTTGCCCAGGGTGCAAGGCAGCCGCAGAGTGACTGCACTGTGGGGCAGGGGAGGGTACTCACCGAGAGGTACGCAGCACACACGCACACAGGGAGGCTGCAGGACTGAAGCTAGAGTCGTAGAGACAGCAATCCCACCCTAACTCCCACCAGAGACTGCAAGGAGGATGGGGGCTGCCAGAGCTTTTTATGCCCTCTGTGGCTGCCAGATCTGCCCGCCCAGTCTGCAACCTGGGCATGCTATTGGTTGAACATGATCCCATCACATGGCTTGCCTCCATTTTGTGGCTGGTGGCGACATCCATTTTAAAGGGAAAAGAAAAATACATCACGATGGGAGAAGACAAAAACAAACGTTTTAAGGACCCCAACCCCCCTGGTAGGTATTATCAGACAATATAAATAATTATCGCTGTGTTTTTACGGATGTGCAGGGCGTTTTTTAACATTTAAAACAGCTCATTTCATTGCACGTCGCCTTTAATGGAAACAAAACCTAATGACCACAATTTTCGCAGTTCTGTTCGTTTCGTTGCATTTTCATCACAATTTTCGTTTGTCATTTCGTTACGTAACGGAAACGACAAACGGTAACGGAAACGAAAAAATGTCCGTTCTGTGCCCATCTCTAATAAGCATATAAACACATTCTTCTTGCACTTTAACTTCCACTCTAAATATGCACTTTAGCATAATTCTGCTAGCTGTCTGACTTCCTAAAAGGCATATCTTTACTTCTGTGGGATAAGTGAAATTAAGCATAGGCTTTTTGTGGTGTCAAAATCTGGAAGCAGCAGACCCATAGCATAGCCCTAGGCATGGTTTTTATACCATCAAGTTGTATTTACTAATAGCAACCCCCAAATAAGGTTGCTTATATTTAAGGAGTCTCATTTTCCCCATTTATTTATTCATATTTTCATCTGTTTCTGTATAAGAAATTGGCATTCTGGACATTTTAATGCCATTTCTGGAGAGTCCTGCAAATCTCACCATGAGGAGAAAACTCAGTTATTTATTTCTCGCTATTTCTCTTAGATCATGAATACATGATGAAAAAACTCTATTATAAACATGTTTGAAATTGATTTTTAAAAGGTGACTACACAACACACATGGAGGCACAGGGTTTTCCCCCTGGGAAGTGTGCAAGGTATTTGATTTGACTGCATGAAGGTTGTCTATTATAAATCGCTTCTGAAAACAAATTATTTTCAACTGTTTTAGCGTATCTCAATGTCTCTGTTGATGGAAATTGGGTCTGTGAAGTTTGCCATTCATTAGTATGCCTTTCATGCTCCCTCTCCTTATATTGTGCACATCTCCCTCCTTTACAAGCCTAGAAGTGCCAGTCCAGTCAAAATAGCCTTGCTCAGGTTCAGCCCAGGCTGATGTCTCACTTCTTCACAAGCTTAGGCTATGTCCACGCATCCAAAATATCTCTCCAGTTTTCTTGCATTTTCTGTTTCATGGTAGGTGGCACAATTGTGTCATATGACCATGATAGCATGGCAAGAATTCAGACCCCTGCCTCCATTCATGCACTGCAGATTGCCAAAATGATCCACCATGTTCCATCACATACATATCATGCAACAGAGTAACATACTAGTTTCACAAATGTCATTTCCCTGCAACCTTGAAAAAAATTAGTAACATGCAGACATCAGTTTGTCAATGGCATGTTAGTGCTGTCCAGACACAGATTTTGGGTGCTGGTGACTTCACTCCTGATATGCCACATTCAGTGGTCAGGAGCTTGTCAGCCACTGCATTGCCTGTCATGATGCAGGACGAGTGGGCCTGGGGGATGTACAGTATGTGTTTCAAGATGCACCATTCTCTCTTCTCTTCTCTCTTTCTAATTCATCTGGTGTAGTCTATAGACATCAATGGTGTCAATAATGTGTGGATGGTTTTGTAAGAATACCCCATAAAAATCCTATGAAATCATGAGGATCCTTTCTTGATTTCATAGACCTGCCTTTCATCTTCTTCCCACTCCTTTCACTACATCTTTGCTAGAAAACTGAACACAAGTCATCCATTGGCATAAGTAGATATTAACATACTGCTTAGCAGCAGCAGCAGCAGCAGCAGCAGCAGCAGCAGCAGCAGCAGCAGAAGAAGAAGAAGAAGAAGAAGAAGAAGAAGAAGAAGAAGAAGAAGAAGAAGAAGAAGAAGAAGAAGAAGAAGAAGAAGAAGAAGAAGAAGAAGAAGAAATTAGTGAATGAGTGAAAAAATTAGCAGCAGCCAAAAGCAGGGTTTATAATGGCAACATACAAAGACATATTCCAGGGCCATGGGTTCACAAAACCAAAAGCAATGCTGGGAAAAAGGCAGAATATAAAGAGGAGTAGGTCTCCACCTGGCAGGATTTGCCATGAATTCAACACACTGGGGAGGGGGGGTATGTGAGGTAGAACGTGCATACTCTGACCACCACCAGCACCACCACCACCACCCAAAACAATCCCAAGATCAATGAGGGAAACTGGAGGGACATTCTGGATGTGTGACACAGCCTTTGTCAATCCAGGATACATAACTGGGAAGCCAAGGTTGAGAGGATTTGGGTGGGAATCAAGGGGGAGAATAATGAGAGGGATGTCACTGTGGGGGTTTATTATAGATCCCCAAGCCAGCTGGAGGAGTTGGATGATATAGTTGGATGGATAGATGCAGTTGTAATGGGAGATTTTAACTATCCTGATATATGTTGGCAATCTAACTCAGATAAAAATACAAGGTCCAATAAATTGATTACTGGCCTTGCAGATAATTTCATGGTCTAGAACAGTGGTGGCGAACCTTCAGCACTCCAGATGTTTTGCACTACAACTCCCACAGTCCTTTGTAATTGGCAATCTAAGCTTGGAATTCTGGGAACTGTGGTCCAAAACATCTGGAGTGCCGAAGGTTCGCCACCACTGGTCTAGAAGGTAGAAGAGGCAACAAGAGGTACAGCCATTTTAGATCTGATCTTAACCAATAGGAAGGACCTTGTAAATGGAATCAAAGTTGTCAGATCTTTACATAGAAGTGACTACGCTCTCTTGGAATTTGTTATACAGTGGGAAGGGGAAGCTAAGCATCGACAGAGACACTAAAAGAGAAGGGAGTACAAGTAAAACAGTTCGAACAAGTAGTAAAAAATGGGAGATACCAAAGGAAACTGCAATGGTTGCCTAAAGAACCTTCAAATCAGCCAAGTATGTTTAAGAAAAGCACTATAGAGGAAATGGAAAAATAGGGGAATGCACCAAAGAGGAATATAAGCAAATAGCCAATATATGCAGGGGGATGGTAAAAATAACTAAAACACAATATGAACAGACAAAAGAAAATATTTTTTCACCCAGCACGTTGTTAGTCTGTGGAACTCCCTGCCACAGGAGGTGGTGATGGCATCTGGCCTGGATACCTTCAAAAGGGAGTTCTACAGATTCCTAGAGGAAAAGTCCATCACAGGTTACAAACCATGAGGGAGATGTATCAACTCCAAGCTTAAAACCGGGGTATCTCAAGGACCAGATGCAGGGGAGTAGTATCAGGAGACAGATACCTAGTCTTATGCGCTACCAGATGCATCTGGTGGGGCCACTGTGAGATACAGGAAGCTGGACTAGATGGGCCTTTGGCCTGATCCAGCATGGCTCTTGTTATGTTCTTATGTTCTTATGTTCTAACTTAAACTTGCCAGAGGGATTAGATATAGTAAAATGAGTTCCCCATGATATACATGCAAAGAAGTTAGTAGAATGTGGGATAGATAAGGCTACTCTTAGGTGGATTTGTAATTGGTTGACTGATCATACACCAAGGGTGATCATAAATGGCTTCTCCTCAGCATGGAGAGGGCTAACCTATGGGGTGCCACAGGGTTAAAATACCTAAAAATTATACCATAGCAGCAGAAGGTATTGGCTATTGGTGGTGTGAGGCCAGTTATGCACAGACAGGAAATAGTCTCAAATGCAATTAGTATAAAAGCCATGTATACCCCCTCAACTGCTAGGCAATGCAAATTAAAAAGGAATAGAAAGTTTTCCTAAGAGGATGCAGACACCAACCCCAAAACTATGTGACTACCGCAGGACTTTAAATCGAATTAAGAAACCTTGATCCATCACCTAATTTCTCTTAATAATGTAACCACGCATTAAGCTGTAAGATTCGATTTCCAATGTTTCTCCTCTTTCTTTAGCTACTTCAAGAGTGGGGCTTCTCTCTTGAATTTATTTTAAGTGGATGTTGAGTATCCCCATATTTAAAGATGGAGGCTGATTTTTTGTCTCAATTTCCTTACCATACTCTTTTGTTTTAAATCAAATGTTAAGCACAAACTTCTGCAAAGCCCTAAAATCAATGTTTCTCTCTTTGGACAGCCAGATGTTTTCTTTAATGTCAATGAAGTCAATATATCCTGGACCTTTCCCACTGATTAAAAGGCGTGTCTGATACATCCACGGTCTCAAATTCCTGCTGAGTCACTATCCATTGAGCAACAGTCTTAAGAGTGAATTTGTAAATAAAATTCTACTCAAATTTGCATACATAGTTCATGGCCCAGAGAACCTTAGAGTGCAGTCCTATCTATGCTTACGTAGAAGCAATACCTTCTGTATTAAACATTTCTTCATGTGAATGAATGCGTTCTTAAAAGTCTTTGTTCAAATTAAGTGGTAAATAAAGAAAATTGAGAGAAACCACCCATTGCTTCCTTGGTCTTATAGAGTATGACAGGATTACAGTTAGAGATGGGCAAAAAAGGAATTTTTTATTTGTTCCATTACCCGTTATTCAGTTCGTTACCTAACGAAACGAATAATGCACTGACCCATCAAAGAACCACAAAAGGAAACAAAACAGAAATTTCTGCTTCGTTCCTTTCGTTTTTCGTTTTCCCATAGGAATGCATTGAAGCAATGCATTCCTATGGGAAAAGTTGCCCTTCCAATTAGTGTGGGGAAATGGCGGGCTTTTTTTCTGCCAGAAGCCAGCGACGCTGATCAGCTGTAGCGCTGGCTATGGCTGGAAAAGGATTTTTAAAAGCCCGCCCTTTCCTCCACCATTTTCTGAGGACTCCTGCCGAGCTGTCAGTTCCTGGACCCCTTTAAACCCAGCCCAGTCGGTATCAGAGAGACCCAAATGGTACAGACTAGGCTAGGTTTAAAGCAGTCCAGCAATTGACAGCCTGGCAGGAGCCTTCAGAAAAAAGGTAGGGGGGAGGAAAGTTGAAGAGCGATTGCGCTGTCCTCCTGACCTGTGTTCTGAGGGCTCCTGCCAAGCTGTCTATCGCTGGACCCCTTTAAACCTGACTTAGTCCATACCAGGGGGACTCCCTGGTACTGACTGGACTGGGTTTAAAGGCGTCCAGCAATTGACAGCCCAGCAGGACCCACATCAAAATGCTAGGGAGGGCAGCTTGATCCCTGGAACAGCCCTCCCTAGCATTTTCACAGGGCTCCTGCTGGGCTGTTAGTTGCTGCACTGCTTTAAACCTGACCCAGTTGGTACCAGGGGGATCCCCTGGTACAGACTGGGCCAGGTTTAAAGTGGTCCACCAATTGACAGCCCCGCAGGAGACTTCAGAAAACGGCTCAGGAGGAGGAAAGTTGCAGCAATTGCACACTGTCCTCCTGACCCGTGTTCTGAGGGCTCCTGCTGAGCAGTCAATCGCTGGACCCCTTTAAACCTGGCACAGTCAGTACCAGGGGGTCCCCCTGGTGCCAACCGGGCCATTTTTAAAGGGGACCAGCCGATGACAGCTCGGCAGGATCCCACTGAAAATGGTCTCGTTGCCAGCGCGGAGCTCCTGCATTGGCAACGGGGCCATTTTCAGAGAGGTCCTGCTGCCCTGTCATGGGCTGGACCCCTTTAAAAATGGCCCAGTCACCCCCTGGTGCCAACTGGGGCATTTTAAAATGGGTCCAACACATCGCTGGGTGGCAGCATTCATCCCTTCAGAGGGGACCATGGGCTCGGCTGTGCAAGCAAAGCAGAGCCCTCGTTCTGCTCTCAAGGGATCACCGCTGCGGGCTGTCATTCACCAAGCGGAGGGCAGCAAGAGGGGGCTGGGATCCGGCTTCCACGTGCGGAGGCCTGAACGCAGCCCCCTCCTAACCTCCCTCTGCCTTCCCCCTGCCGGATGACAGCACCGCGTGCTGTCATGACCTGTGGGAATATGCCAGGTAAGGCTAGGTCAAAGATGGCGCTGGATATGCCAACAGGCTTGAATCAGGAGGCTCACAGCAGCACAGCCTCTAGGACCGGCACCTGACCTCTGCCACGCTGGCAAAATTCCTGAGTCCCCAACATTCCTACCTGTAAGCATTCCTGAGTTTCTAAGAAGTCAGCAAGTTAAACATTCCCTTGTTGTACCCATTCCCTTGTTTTCCTGGTTTCTTTAAACTGTAACCAAGAGGTAAATAAAAGCCAGCAAGCAGAGAAATGGGCACTCCTCTTCTTTTCCCCGCTGTTCCGGACAGCTGTGTGTGCATGTGTTTCTTTTCCAGGTGCCCCCTCCCCCCTATTGCTTCCAGGCGCCTCCCTTATTTCTTCCAGGTGCCTCCCTCAAGCTTATTCCTACAATGACCCACGCAGGGGAAGGCGAGACTCCCATTGTGCCCCTCTGCATGCAGAAGGGCAGAACAGGGGTCCCAAAGCGATCTTCCCCACACGGGTCATGTCAGCGCCCGGTGCTGTCATGACCTGCGCGGGGAAGAAGAGACCCCCGTTCCTCCTCCACATGCAGAGGCAGAATGGGGTCTCTTTAAAGGGATCTTCCCTACGGGGATGACAGCGGGCCTAGCACTCTCATCCACTGCGGGGAAGAATAACTCGAAAAACGGTAAACAGAAACGAAGTTTTTTAAAACTTTCATTTCCGAAAAATGGTAAATGAAGGGAGATGGGCACGAAACAGAATGGAAACAAAACCCCATTTTTCCGTTTCGTGCCCATCTCTAATTACAGTATATGGCTCAAATCTATGTAGGGCATTTCAATATGTTCTAAACTATGGTATGTCATAACATGATGTTTTCTTTCCCCAACTGGAAATCAGAGCTGTGAATTATATGCTCACTCAGCCACCCACATATTTTATACTCATTAAAGGAAGAAAGTTGTATTCTAAACACGAACCTTTCTGGAATGAAACTTTTTGGGGAGCAATGACCTTTCATTCCCTTATTGCAGGGAAGAAAATCAAATATTCCCCCCTTAATTTCTGCATGCTAGGGAGGAAAAACAACCCCCGGTTTCTTCTGATGTAATCATTTCATCGTAAACCACAAGAGCATAAACAGAAGGTTGTTGCTAATTTTGATCATTAAAATATGAAAAGAAATGGCTTTTACCATTACAGGACCCCAGTGATCTCAATTCCTATGCAATTTCAGGAAATTTAATTTTGCAGCCCTCCTAGCAGCTTTTGCTTACAAGCTGCGGTGCACATTTAGTAGTGACAGCCAAGAGCAAGGAAGTAAATGAAAAGGTCTAACAAAACAGAAGCATCCTAGGAAAATGCTGGCATTCCCATGTAATGTATAAGGATAAACCTTCTCTTTCTATATTCTCTTGGTGATAACTGTATCTCCCATTATTTTATGATTGGAAATAACTGAAGTGCCAGAGAGTTCTGTTTGAAGAGAACTCCTAGGGTTGCCAGGGCTTGGTGGTGCAGTGGATAGCAGCCCTTGGATAGCTTGTACGCCAAGCTCGCGGAATTATCTCATCAAATAATTAAAGTCTAGAATAAAGGGCAATGACAGGATGCCCTCTGAGACTAAGAAGGTGGTGCACAAGAAAGACTAGTTGTGAACAAGCAAGGTACAAGAAATATTAGATGTTCCTCTACAGGAGAAGTCTCCTCTTGAGAAAATATTTCTAATAGAGATGGGCATGAAACAGAAAACTGGCATTTCGGTTTTTCATTTGTCACTGAGAGTTCTGTTTCGGTTTGTTTCCGTTTGTCGGGAAATTTTTGAAAAATTTCGTTACCGTTTTTCATTTTTTCGTTTGTCGTTTCTACCTGCTTTTTGTGAGATTTTTAAAGCATTTCCATGTGCAGGCATCCTTCAACGCCCCAGACCAGAGGAAAAACACTAAAAAAATGGATGCTGGCAGAGACACAGTATAGACTAGGTATGCAGAGAGGCTGCAAAGTCAGCGGCGGGCGTTGCCCAGGATGCAAGGCAGCCGCAGAGTGACTGCACTGTGGGGCAGGGGAGAGTACTCACCGAGAGGTACACAGCACGCACACACACAGGGAGGCTGCAGGACTGAAGCTAGAGTCGCAGAGACAGCAATCCCACCCTAACACCCACCAGAGACTGCAAGGAGGACGGGGGCTGCCAGAGCTTTTTATGCCCTCTGTGGCTGCCAGACCTGCCCCCCCCCAGTCTGCAACCTGGGCATGCTATTGGTTGAACATGATCCTACATCACATGGCTTGCCTCCATTTTGTGGCTGGTGGTGACATCATTTTAAAGGGAAAAGAAAAATACATCGCGATGGGAGAAGACAAAAACAAATGTTTTAAGGACCCCAAACCCCCTGGTAGGTATTATCAGACAATATAAATAATTATCGCTGCATTTTTACGGATGTCCAGGGCGTTTTTTAACATTTAAAACAGCTCATTTCATTGCGCATCGCCATTAACGGAAATGAAACGTAACGACCACAATTTTCGCAGTTCTGTTCGTTTTGTTGCATTTTCATCACAATTTTTTGTTTGTCATTTCGTTACGTAACGAAAACGACAAATGGTAACGGAAACGAAAAAACGTTCTGTGCCCATCTCTAATTTCCAAGTGAATAGATGTCTCTATGAGAGGTATCCCTTTGGGGAGACTTTATGCTAAAGGACTTACTGTTGAGATCCTGGCAGGAACCAGTCCCGCTTAACTGCAAAAGAACTGTTAGTAATTTCACCTGTCTCTGCTTGGACCTTGCTAATCATACTTTGCATATCTCTGTAGTGTATAATCTTGGAAATGTCATTGTGCTGGCATTCTCCCCAGCAGTGTACTTCTTTTTGGGTGGCTTATTGATTCCAAAGTATATTGATTTTGTTTCTGTGTCCTCTGTGTTGACCTCAAGATTAGTAAGACTTGGCTTTTCCCTATATGCCACCTTAACCTGTGCTTTTCAGAGGAGGACAAAGCTTCTTGTCTCATTCATCTGGTGGATGTGCTCTGTTCTGTTCTGCCTCTTAACAACTCAAATGGGGCAGTGCTGGACAACACTGGACAGCAGAGTGTCTCCTTCCACCTTGGGCAATGTCAGAGAGTATTATCTGGTGGCTTCTCCCACTTGCATTGCCCATGTCGCCTTTCACATCCGCATTCTCATCAGAATGTAGATACAAAAGATCACATTCAGAGTATGGACAAATTTTGATATCCCCTTTCCTCCCTGACTTTATATAATGCAAGATTAGAGTAAAACTCCCAAACCATGAGGTTCTTGTAAATTATTTGGAGCTAATAGGTAAGGGATGCCCACTGAAAGCTCTGGGTCAAAGAGCTCCCATCTGTGAGAAAATGAATTAAACTAATATAATGTTTAAAAAATTAATCAGACCCCAGGCTAGTGAAGCAGTAATCCTTTGATAACATAGGAATTCAGTTTTTTAAGTGACTGATCTTCCATGGTCCAGTGGAGAACAGGCAGGGAGTATTAGTAATCTTCAAAGCTTGATTGCTTTTTCTGATAGCATTACAAAATTAGTGGATGAAAGAATGTGTAATTTATCTAAGACTCAGCAAAGCAATGGATGCAAAATCTTTACTTGCAAAATTAAATTCAATTTGGCTCAGACATGGAGCACTGCCACTTGGATGTGGAAATGGCCGGTTGAGTCCAAACACAACGTAATGAGAAATGGCACCACACCAAAGTATAGGGAGGTTTTCTAAGTGAGATGTTAATGGGGATCTCATCTTATTTAACATCTTCATTAAAATTCTGGACAAAGGTGTGACAATGCATATTGATTAAACATATGCATGATGGTAGGTCTGGAAAGGATATCATGAGTCTTGGTCTAAAGACAAAAGGGATAAACACAGATTTTCTCATCCTTGGAAATGTCTGCAAACTGCTGTAAATTTTTTCACTCTTGCATGAGTGCAAAACAACCAAACATGTTGCTTCAACAGAAGCATTAGAAAGAAAGAAAGAAAGAAAGAAAGAAAGAAAGAAAGAAAGAAAGAAAGAAAGAAAGAAAGAAAGAAAGAAAGAAAGACTTTCCTGTGCTCACCCTTATTTTAGGTTTTAAGACTTCTTTTATTCAAAACAATGGTTTCTGTGCAAAATGCATATTTTTGCACAAAAAGATTTTTGGGGTATTTTTCACAGATTGGGAGAGGCACAAAAATTTATAATCTTTCCCAGTTTGGAAGGATTTTTTTTTAAAAAAAAAACCACCCCACTCTCCTCTGCAAGAAGGAAATAAAGATTTACCTTCCTTACCTTGATGTAATGATTCAGCTATAGCTCAAACTATTTAGCATAAATCCAAATCAGTTTTATGGAGAAGCAGTCAGAGTAAGTCTGGAATTCAACTGTTGTTCAGGAAGGCAAGGAGCCAGAAAAACATACGGTAAGCAAAATGGCAGAGCCAAGCAAAAGCTCAAGTTCCAAGTTAGAAATAGTGGACTGAAAGGGGCGGAAGCAGCTGCAAAATCAGGGAGTCCCAGAAGTTGATTTATGGCAACTGGGAGAGATAGACAAGAAAAGGAAGCAAAGAATTCAAGGAAGCAAAGTTTTCATACTTAAAAAGCATTTAGACTGACCAACTTCCTTGGCTACAAGGACTTTATAGGAGGTGGCACTTTCTGACAGATTAGATGAGTCAGCTGGCAAAATTCAAGTGGTGGGGTCAGCTGCAATGGAAGGATGAGAAATTAACAACATTCTTCTCACTAGTGAGGCTAGCAAGAAATTTCAGAGACCTTGATAGGTGGGGGGTAGAATTCCATGCCTTACAGTTGTCTGGACACAACACATTTCAAACAGCTTTGAAATTCCTTATGGAGGTGCTTTACTGAAGTGAGGTAACACCAAGAAATTGAATGAGAATTCTCCATGCCTCAAGACTGCAGCCCAGGAGACGCACAGTACTTAGTTTTTAATGCTCTCCTGATGATTTAATGGCACTATAGGAATGACACTAGAGATTGACTGTTGGAAGTAGAGATGGGCACGGAACGAACATTTTCCCGTTTCCGCTAACGTTTGTTGTTTCCGTTATGTAACGAAATGCCAAACAAAAATTGTGATGCAAATGCAACGAAACGAACAGAACCACGGAAATTGTGGCCGTTACGTTTCGTTTCTGTTAATGGCGACGCGCAATGAAATGAGCTGTTTTAAATGTTAAAAAACGCCCTGGACATCTGTAAAAACACAGCGGTAATTATTTATATTGTCTGATAATACCTACCGGGGGGGGGTCCTTAAAACATTTGTTTTTGTCTTCTCCCATCGCAATGTATTTTTCTTTTCCCTTTAAAATAGATGTCACCACCAGCCACAAAATGGAGGCAAGCCATGTGATGTGGGATCATGTTCAACCAATGGCATGCCCAGGTTGCAGACTGGGTGGGCAGGTCTGGCAGCCACAGAGGGCATAAAAAGCTCTGGCAGCCCCCATCCTCCTTGCAGTCTCTGGTGGGAGTTAGGGTGGGATTGCTGTCTCTGCAACTCTAGCTTCAGTCCTGCAGCCTCCCTGTGTGTGTGTGTGCTGCGTACCTCTCGGTGAGTACCCTCCCTTGCCCTGCAGTGCAGTCACTGTGCGGCTGCCTTGCACCCTGGGCAACGCCCGCCGCTGCCTTTGCAGCCTCCCTGCATACCTAGTCTATACTGTGTCTCTGCCAGCATCCTTTTTTTTAGTGTTTTCCCTCTGGTCTGGGGCGTTGGGGGATGCCTGCACATGGAAATGCTTTAAAAATTGCGCAAAAAGCAGGTAGAAACGACAAATGAAAAAATGAAAAACGGTAACGAAATTTTTCAAAAAATTCCTGACAAATGGAAATGAACCGAAACAGACCTCTCAATGACAAACAAAAAAATGAAATGCCATTTTTCTGTTTTGTGCCCATCTCTAGTTGGAAGTGCTGGCTCCTCATTTCATTGCCTTGAGATGATCCAAAGAACATTAGCTTTGGTTTTTTGGGTTTCAGCATTTGCTACTTAAATTCTCACACAGAGACACTCTCTCACATACACATATTTAAGAATGTGAACCACAGAACACCAAACCTTGAGCGGGTCCAGAGGAGGATGACCAAGATGATTGAAGGTCTGGAAAAATGTCATACAAGTAGCGGCTTAGAGAGCTGGGAATGTTTAGCCTTACAAAAAGAAAGGATATCATATTGAAGAGGGGACTGGTTTGTTTTCCATGGCTTTAGAGACTAGAATGCAGGGAAGTGGTTTCATACTACAGGAAAAGAGATTCAATTTAAACATTAGGAAGAACTTCATGACAGAGCTGTTTGGCAGTGGAATATGCTGCCATGGAGGGTGGTGGAGCCTCCTTCTTTGGAGGTTTTTAAGCAGAGTTTGGATGGACATATGTTGGGAGTACTGTGATGGGGGTTCCTGCATGGCAGGGGGTTGGGCTGGATGGCCCTTGAGATCTCTTCCAACTCTATGATTCTATGATTCTATGTACTCTCCCTGCTATGTAGTTATGCAGAACGTTTCTGATCTCTTTATAACAGAGAGGCAGGGCATTGGGTGTCATACAGATGCATCACAGAACCAAAAGCATTGGGAGTTGAGTGGAAACCTTAAAGACTTGCCCACCACAATACTGGTTCATTTTGTTGCTGTCGCCAGATATCGACCTACCTGCTCCCCTACACCAGGGTAAGACTTCTGGTTGCTTAAAGGGCCCAAAGAAATTTTTTGGTTATGTTCCTGGATTGTCATATTGAACAAAAGGGATCCAATGTTTTTTTGTGTGTGCCTAAATTGCACTAGAGAATAGTTAGTTGATTGGGGCAGTAGTATTTAAGTAATATAGTGGGTAGTGGTGGGAAACAGGTGATAAAGGTGAGCCACATAGGGTTATTGGGTCCCCTGATTGGGTACCAAGAATCTTGGGATTCATGAATGCAAGCAAGGATGGCCTTTTGAGTCACCTTTGGGTTACAGCCAAGCTTGGGCTCAAAATAAACCCAAGAATATTGTCCCAGTTGTTTTGGATGGGACAAGACTGGCAATATACAGTAGTGCCTCAAGGTCAGAGACAGGCCCAGGCTGGAGAGCAGAGAGCTAGAGGGTGGCCTACAGAATGGACCCACCTGTTCCCAGGTTCCATGCACTATGTTAGGCCTCACTTCACGCTAGGGGATTTAAAGAGTTAATATAGTTATGGCCCAGATTGAAACTCGGTCTCTTGTGTCTCATCTCTTTATTTACTGGTTGAGGGGGCAATGTTGTCTCAGCTGACCCTGCATTGCCTTGACATCAGATGCAGGGTAATGCTGTTGAGAAATAAACAAACAGAGCAGAGTAGAATAGAAGCAAAGTAAAACATTAAGGTAGAACTACAGGTGCTTACATGTGAGGAATGAATAAAAGCAATTAGGTGATCACTGCACCATGAAATCAGCAAGATTACAAAGGTTGTAAACTAATTTCTCAGAGGAAGTATTTAAAAAATAGTCATTCAAGCGATTTATTGGATGTGTATAAACAAACACAATGTATGCTTTTTGTTTATAGAAAATAAGTGCAGCAAAAAGCAACACAATCATCTCTATCAACACTTCTGAGGGATGGGCTCTATTGTGGTCCAGAAGAGAGGACATCCACTCAATGTACCAAGCCCACTTGAGCCATAGGTAGGCTAAGCTGCACAAGGAAAGGTAGCTATGTGTCCTCTGAAGATGAATTAAAAGCAAGACCCTTGGAACTCATTAAGCAAAAGCATGGAGGAGAATTCCAGCCTAGAATCATAATGAGGCTAAAACAGTTGCAATCATTATCCTGTTTTTTTTTTTAAGAAAGGGTCTATTCAATCAGTGTTACTTAAATGGCTTCAGGCTTTTGTACGTTTTAGACTGCAGATCCTAGTATTCCCCAGGAATTCCCCAAGGAGCTTCAGCTCAAAGACAAAAATGCTAAAAAGTAGACACTATCACCTCCATGTGGGCCTCCAGTAACATTATAAAAAGGTAAAGGTTCCCCCCCCCTGCACATGTGTGCTAGTTGTGTCCGACTCTAGGGGCAGTGCTCATCTCCGCATTCAAGCCGAAGAGCCACTGTTGTGGAAGTCCATGGCCACGTGGCCGGCAGGGCTGCAAGGAAACACAGTTTTACCTTCCCACTTTTTACGGTGGTACCTATTTATCTCCTTGTATTTACATGCTTTCAAACTGCTAGGTTTGTAGGAGCTATCAGCGGGCACTCGCTCTGCTGCACAGCACACAGGATTCGAACTGCTGAGCTGCTGACTTTGCAGTCAACAGTTTCAGAGCCTTAGTCTGCTGAGCCACCATGCCCCCTAGTAATGTTATGCTGCCTTTCAAAGAAAGGTATCTGCTGTTGTGTCTGGAAATCAGGGCCATGCATGTACCTTTAGGCTCTACCTGCCAGGATTTTAACTTTAGGGAATTCCTAGTTTATTCTTGAAGATATGGTCAGAAACAAAAAAAGAGGAAATTACATGCCCAGTGGGGAATATATAGCCCATTCTGTCTCTCTATGGAGAGAGAACTATACATGGCAGAAGAAAAACAGGGTAAACCATGGCGTACAGAAAATCTCCCTCTCATTTCTTAGGAGAGAAAAATAGGAAGAAAGTGTAGAATAGGGATGATCTTAAGAAAGAAACAGATTGAATGAGTATTTTTAGAAGAAGGTTTTATTATGGCATTGTACAGCCTCTTACACTTATGGGGGTTCCAGTTGATGCCCTTTTCAACTGGCATATTTCCTATTTCTTGCCTCACTGTGTTTCTTGCCATAGGTATTTCCTTAAATTACCTGCTTAGAGTGGAGGCTGGTGACTCCAGTTTGCAAGAATGGTGCATCTGTTCCATCCATACGTTAGTTAGATTTTTACAGGAGTTATCCAATCTGGCCAACATGAGCTCCTAAATACGTTCAGTGCCCTGGGTAACTTCTGTAAAGTTCATACCAAAAACCAAAGTGGAACTATCCCATTCCCATGGAATTAGTGTTATCAACCTCCACTGACTTCACAGTGCCTTTTTAATAGCATGAGGAGGGTTCTCTCTGGAAGCCCAACATGTGTATTGGTCCTAGTTTGTCCCAGTCCTGACTGCAGGCCCACCTATTGCCAGCATGAGGTGCTTGATAGGTTAACTCTAAGGGAAAGCATCTCTCCAAACTAGAAAAAAAGTTGCCCATTCTTTAAGCACAATGACTATTTAATTTCTATTTCCCATTTCTGTGGACAAAAAAAATAGTTAAATATGCATTTATTGGATTTGAGTACAGAGAGAATGCCAGGGCAACCCATTCTATCAACTACAGAGATCCAGGATGAAGGTACTAATTCATCCTCAAATAGTGAATGTAACATAGAATCAAAGAAACAGAGAATAATTGAGTTGAAAGGGGCCTGCAGGCCATTGTATCCAACCCCCTTCTCAATGCAGAAATCCAAGTCAAAGCATATCTGACAGATGGTTCTCTATCTCTTGAATGTCTCCAGTATTGGAGCACTCACCATCTTCCATTGTGGTGGTTCAGTGATCATATTGCTCTAACAGGAAGCTGATAATCAACCTAAATTTGGCTTCCTATAAAAAGTAAAGCAAAAAGCAAAGTGTTCGGCTTATATACCACCCCATAGTGCTTCAAGCACTCTGTAGGCGGTTTACAATTTAATTCTGCTGGTTACACATTGTCAACCACCACCACCACCCCACCCAGCAAGCTGTGGACTCATTTTAATGGCCTCGGGAGGATGGAAGGCTGAGTGAACCTTGAGTCTGCTACCTGGAATTGAACCCCTGGTCATGAGCACAGTTTTAGCTGCAATACATCAATTTAGCCACTACACCAGGAGGCTCAGTGAGCCCATTATTATGTATCCAATTCTCTGGAATGGTTGGGTATGATCCTGCTCCTCCTCTGTATGATTACCTTTCATGTACAGTGGAACCTTGACTTACATACTGCTTGACTTGCGTCATATTTGACTTGCAGCAAGAAGGGGCCTATTTGACTTGAGTCGCAGGTTTTGACTTACATCTCGGAGCCCCGGCGCAAGGCACCGGAATTGGGAGGCAGCCACAACCCAGCATTGCGGCTGCCACCTCCAAACTGCTCCTGCCTTCTCCTCCTCCTCCGGCAGCGGCGGCTTCGGCGAGGCCAGCTCAGAGCACCTGGAGCTGGTCCTCGGCCTCACCGAAGCCGCCGCTGTTGCCGGAGGAAAAGAAGGGTCAGGAGTTCGGGGCTGGCCTCGCTGGTTAGACAGTGGGCTCAGTGTTGTAAAAAATCTGGCTGCAGAAGTCTGGTCCACAATGGAAGCATTTTAGTTGGGGAGCTGTAAAGTTGTGGGACTCTAATGGTAAGCATAGAGTTGTTCAGAACTTGGAACGTCAGGTTAAAAATCAGTAAAACTTAAATGTTAGACATTGTTGCTATGAACATTAAAAAGTGGAAGCATATAACTTGTGGACTATAATTCCACTGCCTTCTCCTCTCTTTGAAGAGACATTTCATTTACATCCCCAGAAGGAATCTCCTATCCCACTCAAATTTGTGTTAAATTGCTGTTGTTGGGGGTCTTTTCATCATCTGGAACGGATTAATCCTCTTTCCCATTACTTTCTATGGAAAACATTCGTTCAACTTAAGTCATGTTTGACTTAAGTCTAGACCACTGGAACGGATTAATGACGTAAGTCAAGGTTCCACTGTATTTGAAAAGTGTAATCATATCTTCCCTTAGTCTTCTTTTTTCAAGAGTAAATACACCCCAATATTTGAGTCTTTCTTCTGAGGTTTTGGTTTCTACTTTCCTGATCATCCTTATTATCTTCCTCTGAACTTGGATCAATTGGTCTGTATCTTTCTTAAAGTGAAGTGTCCAAACTGACTGCTCTGTAGTTCCCAGGTCCAACCTTTTTGCCTTTTTTGAAGAAAAGGACATTTGCCTTAATCTTTTTCTATTTGTTATGTTTTCTGATTTCTAGAAAACAGCAGACAATGGTTCCTAGAATCTTTCAACTGGTTCCTTCAATATGCTTGGATGTTGTCTACTGAAATATCTGAACCAGTTCAAAGTAATATTTGATGATTATCAGTCCCCTCCATTTGTATTTGGTCAAGCTTGGCTTTGTTTGGGGAAAGGTCTAAGCTAAAGTAGGAATTGAGCACTTCAATTTCATTTTTGCTTGTCTCGTCATTTGTTTTCTTTTTTCTTTTTTCATCTCCATTGAGTAGTTGAGCCTCTATTTTCTCTTCCTTTTACTACTGGTCTGAATCTGGTCTCTGGGTGTCTGAATTTCGTTGTATGTGTATACTGTGTATATACACACAATGACAATAAATTATTATTATTATCATATAGCTGAAAACTGCTTTTTCTGACACTTTTAGAATCTATGCTAACCTCAGCTCATTCTCATTGTTTACCTTCCTAACATCATCTGAGCAATTCTTTCCTACCAGTCTTGTATTCTTCCTTTGGAGTCGTACTTTCCTTCAAAGTCCTATGTGTGTCCTCCTCTACCCGAGGTCCTTCTAACTATACTGGGTGGTGAAGTTTTGTTGTTTTTGCTTTTATTTGTTTGTTTGCTACTGTTCACCTTTTTTCTTGTTGGAATTGTTTGTACTTATGCCTTTAGAATTTCCTTTTTAAGAAACTTCCAGTCATTGTGGACTACGTTCCTTGTTAGCTTCTGCTGTCATGGACTCTTACATATCATTGTTCTCATCTTATTAAAGTTGGCTACAGTATCTGGAATCCAGAGTACATGTGTAGCTACAGTCTGCTTTTGCTGATTTTGAAAGAAAAAAAAAGAGCATGGTCACTTTCCCCTAACCCTAACCCCTTGCTGCCACTTCATCCAGCAAGTTCTCCTGTTGGTTAGAAAGAATCATTTCAAGCATAGCTATTGCTAACCCTTAGTTTCTTCATTCAATTTTTGTTGGAGAAAACCATCAACAACAGAAGCTGCTGATAATATACAACATATCAAAAAAAGAACAGAAAGAGCATAAAACAAGGGAGAAATTATCTTGGCAGGTTTTTGATGAGACTCCTACCTGAGTCTTGAAAGGGCACAGTAGAAGCACGCAAAGACACAAATGCATGCACACAGACACGAAAAGAAAACAAGGTTGTTTCAGCTTCAGCTATTGTACTACATTTTCCCTACCAATTTATTCTCCATGGTGTTGAACCAAGTGGTATCATCTCACAATGGCACCTGTTTTGTTTTAGTTTTGTTTTCTAATCTTCTCAATCTGAGAATTTCTTCATACACAAGTAATTCCTGAAACAGCTGTGCTGGTCATGAACGACATATAATGCATTATACCTACAATTATGTTCACACTGTATGAATCAGTTTGTGGGAGCTGTAATCCTTCTGTTATAGAAACAATTAAGCTATTTCATTTGCAAGATAAAAAAATCTTGGGGGGAAATATGGAGGGAAACTTAGCCAGGCGACAGTATGAATGTGAGTGTCTGTGAGTGACAGAGTGGAAAGAGAAGAGTACCCTAATCGTATGCCTGTGTATTAAGTAGCCTACGGAGTGATGCAACAAGAAATCCCTCATTGCCCCGCCAAGCCAGGAAATAAAGAGGCGAGACAACTTCAGCTTTTGGGTACGAACGGGCCACAACTTTATTTATAACTTATAAACTTGTTAACTGGGATAGTCAGGACCTGTGAAGGGGACCTGAACCGTAGTGCAAACAGGTAACATCATGGGATGTAATCCCTTAGCCAACAAGCTCTGTAATCAGGGAGATTCACCCAGGCAAGATGCTGCCCAGCTGTTCAGCATCGCACCCAGATGGGCAAATCTGCTAGCCCGGCACAGCCCTCGGGAGGCCTAAAGTCACTTGCTAACTTTCTTTGTCTGTTGAGACATAGCCAATGGCGATAGACTGAGTTTGAGGGCTGTCTCATGCCATAAGGGTGACTTATTAGAGCTTTACCTGGATACGGTTACCAGTTGCACTATCCGCCAAGTTAGTGACCAACGGGAGGGGAGCCCATCCCCGGAGGTGAAGAGAATGGGATGGGCAAAAACACGTGGCTACTCCCGGCCAATCTGAGTAGCCACCAAAAATTCCCATCTGGCCCAA
Organism: Phrynocephalus guinanensis; assembly: GCA_037367245.1. Classification (NCBI taxonomy): domain Eukaryota; kingdom Metazoa; phylum Chordata; class Lepidosauria; order Squamata; family Agamidae; genus Phrynocephalus; species Phrynocephalus guinanensis. The sequence continues at coordinate 11,073,504 of CM074748.1, forward strand.
TATGGCAACCAGCTAATCTCATTCTCTTACCATAGGGGGGAGGGCGGGGCCGAAGGTCTCACTGAAGGAGGGGTTGGAGAGGGGCGGGAGCCCTCTTATAGGCTCCCGTCCCCAGGCAGAAAGTCCCGGATAGGCACGAAGTCTTTGTGCCAAATGCCCGGGAGTGGGGCGGCAAACGCGCCCTTCCCCCAACAGCGTGGGAATCAGACTTGCCCTTCTGTCAACTTTTGCAAAAATCTCCAGTTTGGTTTAGGGGCAGGAAACAAGAGCTTCCTTTTATAATGAAAGCTTTTGTGCCACACTTTTTCATTGCCGACATTATATTGTCGCCTATGGCTAAGCCTTTTGTTTTTGAATGTGTACAGTAATAATCGGACATGACCATTATGTTTTGGGGAATCTCTAGGCCACAACGTTATTGATTACACCAAGAAGTAATCTGGCTGAGTCATTGGGTTGGATCCAGCACATCAAGGAGCCCGCCTGCCCCTTGATGTTCCCACATTCCTCCTGGTCCTTTTCTTGCCACTTGCAGGGTCCCCTGGGGTGTTGGCCCCATCACTATCCCATGTCCATTATGCAGTTGCTGGGCCCAGAGGGGTGTAGACCCCATCGTTGGCTCACACCATAAATCATGGCCATGGGGCCGTCAGCTGCTTCTTTGTGGTTCAGCCCATGGCCCCTTCCACCTGACATGACCAGCTGTTCTTCCGTAGTGCAGGTTCTCAGCTGCTACTTTTTTGCTTGCCGTTTCCCCTCTTTATACAGAGCTGGCCTGGCCCCTTGTGAGCATATCACACTCTCCAAGGGGCCTGGATTGAACCACGTCATGTGCTCTGCCAGGGACTTCTCTTTGGCCAGGCCATGCATGTGACATTCCTGTTTTGGCTTAATCCTCCTCGTGGCCGTTGCCATTCCCTTTTGTTTCTGCTGGCGCCGCTCTGTCAACAATCAATAGACCTGGTAAGTCAGGTCCTTTTCCTTTTCCCAGCAAGTGGGAAACCATAGTCTAAATATTACAACACTAAATATTACAACACTGTTACTACTGGTCATCCTGGTTCCACCACTGATTTTTCACCCCTGATTTTTCACTTGCTTTACTAACCACTCATTCCAATGATTGCTCCCTAACAAAATGCTATGATTTATTTTTGTAATGCTGTAGCTTCATCAGTTTCGGAAGGGAGGTACTTGGTTTGGAATTATATTATATCACTCCTAGAAATTGATATTGCTAGTGCTCATGTGTTGTTTCTTTTCAGAATATCTGTTAAAGTGATGAAGTGGGTCAGAGTCAAACACAATGTGTTAGCGTTTAAGATGCTGCTAGACATTTGTTGGTTTTACTGTATCACTCTTTTCTATGATCTACAAATCCACACAAAGGCTGGGAACAATGTAGTCACTACAAGAGCTGAAAGGCAGTCATGCTTACTAGACAGATAGCATGACGGCATGAACCCATTTCTAGTTAATGTGTCCTTTACCTGTATTCCCTTGTAAATTACTGTATATACTTGAGTATAAGCCTAGTTTTTCAGCCCTGATTTTGGGCTGAAAAAAGGGGTCCTTGGCTTATATTCGGGTCAATACTTTTAGCCACTGAGGCAAGTTTGAGTCGGTGGCTAAAAGTCATTTTAAACATTGTGCGCCACTTCTCCTGACCCCCCATGTTTAAAATGACTTTTTAAAATGTCATTTTAAAACAATGTTTAAAATGAGCCTCGGTGGCTAAAAGTCATTTTAAACATCACACACACACACCCAGCTCACAAAGGAGGAGTTGACAGACCCTGCTGCATTTCCCACCCTAGGCCTATACTTGAGTCAATAAATTTTCCCAGTTTTTTGGGGTTTAAATTAGGGGCCCTGACTTATACTCGGGTCAACTTATACTCGAGTATATATGGTAAGTTTTTGTCATCCATTTGAATTGTTTTTAAGTCACATTTGTGTATTTCCTTTCAAAATGAATATTTCTAAACGTTTACCTCTGAAAATGTACTTATCTAACTATATTTCTAACTACAAATTTTACAAAATGCATTTGGTACTTGAAGAAAAAGCAAAATGCCTCATAACATTTGAAAAAGTGGAAATCTAAAGATAAATTTATTATGTATTGCTTTATACACATTCCCCAGTCATCATCCCAACTACAGTGTTGCTGCAGTTGAGCCAGAAAGACTGTTTCAACAACATCTTTGTGGGAATGTCAAGTCCAGACTTGAACCTTGAATTAAAACTCCCTCCTCTCACCTGGCAGACTGAACAACCCACACTCACCTATATCAGTCCACATGGATATTTTCTTTGCCATTCGTTTTTGTGAGAGGAATTGTATTTTTAATACCATCAGGAAACAAACAAAACCATACATAAGCCGAACCTACTGTCCTCATAAGAATGAACTGCCTAGCTTTGGAGGATAATGGTAAGACAAACTACAACTAACTTATTCAAAAACAAACATGATTAGGAACTAATGACATACTTTACAATCTTGCACCAAACAAATCAGGATCCTTGCTCCACCCCACCCTGTCCCCTTTTGCCATAGGCCTATACGCTAGAGTATTTCCCAGTTTAAGTCTGGTTTTAGGATGTGAAAAAGTGGTCTGCAGGAGCCATGGGTTTGCCTGGAACCCATGGAACATCTATGCGGGAACTGCACCAAACTGGGCAGAACTGCCAAACTGTAATTCATGCCCAGCTATAGTCCTGACTTTTGTGGAGAAGGAGGAGAACAAATATATATTTTAACTGACTCCCCGACCTTTGGTACAAAAAGATGCAACATTCAAACAGGTTACTCTTGTTCTGCTATTGCGGGTCACATATTTTTAAAAAGTATGGTTGGATGAAAAATAGCATTTTTGTCTCCTTGCATGTGAGAGAGTAAGGAATTTCTTTATGCAAGCAACCAGGGTCATATCATACTGGGAAAGCTCTCCATTGGCACAGAAAGGGGGAACATTTCAAGGATCGGAAATATTGGTTGTTTAAATTCGACTTATCATTCAGCCTCCTTTTCTGTTTCTTATCTGTGTGCTTTGCTTCTCAAGCAGGCAAGAGTCTTCTGTGTACTACAAAGAAGGAAAGATGCTGAGGAAGAAAAGTGTTTCATGACTCACTCTTGCACTGGAGATGAGAGATCTCCAGAGCTTTGGGGAATCTTCAATAGGTCCCTTATCATTATTAGAGAGGCCATATAACCCGCAACAGGAATAATTAAAACTATTATTTAAATTCCTAGTGGATGACAAATTTAGGACATCACTAGAAGGTGACTTTATTTAAAAGGACAGAGATTATCCTAACATAAATTTCCTTTTCAGTTGAATACGATCATGTGAATGGGGCAATAAAATTAGACTTCAATGTTGGGTCATGTAGCTTTGAAAGAAATACATCACTGTAAGAAAGAAAAAAATATCATTACATAGTTGGCATCCTATTTAGCATGATCGTTTCTAGAGATGGGCACGAAATGAACAATTTTTTGTTACATTACGTAATGAAACGACAAACGAATTTTGTCTCTAAAATGAAACGAAACTTACAGAAACACCAGAAATTTTGTCGTCTGTTTCGTTTTCGTTACGGCAATACATTGAACTGCTTTAAATGCTAAAAAAAATCACAAAATTTGAAATAAATGGTAATGAATTGGTAACAAAATGAACGAAAACGAAAACAATTTTTTTGCAAAAATTCATGAAAAACGGAAACGAACCGAAACGGACCCCCTAAACGACAAACGACAAACGAAACACCATATTTTTTTTATTCGTGCCCATCTCTAATCATTTCTCTTCCCACACCTGCAACTGGTCTGAAAAGCAGCAGCAAAAGGTGTACACACACATGAACACATGCAAATGAGTACACATACACACACACACACACACACACACACACACACACACACAGAGAGAGAGAGAGAGAGAGAGAGAGAGAGAGAGAGAGAGAGAGAGAGAGAGAGAGAGAGAGAGAGAGAGAGAGAGAGAGAGAATTTAGTTTTTTGAGCTTTACAAGAGAAATAGACATGCTTTGGTGAGTGTTTTCCCCTTCAGTAGAAAAATATATTTAAAAAAAATCCTGAACCTGAAACCCTTGTTTGGAAGCTGTCACCAGATGGAGTTCCACATTGGAATAAATAACTGGAAACATTCTGAACTGATTACAATGTACTGGGTACATCCACCTGTGTAGCCTCTGATGGATGGAAGCTGCACAACTGCACATGTTTGTTTCCATTTGTTTTGGTGGCTCTTCTGCAGATGTTTCCTTGCTATTACTACCTGGCACAGAGAGCTCTTCCCTGAGACTGTTGTTTTTAGAGATGCAATTCCTCTCAGTCCTCTCATACTTTAAATCTCTTTAATATGCAGTGAAATCCCTGCAGGCAGAGATATCAAGGAAAGAAACAAAAGTGGAAAAGAAAGCAAAAAAAGTGTTTTAAAAATCCATCCTTTGACTTCTAATAAAATCAGACTGCAGGTTCAGTTCTTCACATTCTTATGAAGTGTTATTGCCTACTACTCAGAATATTTATATACTTTTGCTGTAAACTAAGGTAATTTACCCTGCTAAACTGTTGCTTTGCTGGCTTGCTTCCAGCTGCAAAATTTTTGGTACCTTCTATCCCCCAAAGCAAGATTTTTGTGAATGGCAAATTTCCCAGATAGCAAAATAACAGTGTCATTAAGGCAATTAAAATGTGTTCAAATAAACAAACATCTCTGAGTGAAGAACCCTGCACAGTAATTTGAAACATGTTTCAATTAATGTGGCATAGATCTTCATGAAATAGCTTCACCTCTCTGAATGTGCAGAGGAATAGAATTTGTTTTAGAGATAGTGTGAGAAATTAAAAAAATAATATTCAAGTAATGCAAGTACCTCTACTCAGTTTATATGTGTGGGAAGAATCAGGCCCCATGCCACCTCAATTCTTCTCAACAACCACATGTTATCTAAGGACTGATCTTCTGTCCTGCTCGTTGAGAGGGATGGGTCTCAGGGGTCAGTCTGTGTAGTTTTTACTCTTAAATTGATTAAGGGGATGGTTGTTGTTTTTCATTATAATATCCATTACTGCAATTTAATATTATCACTTTTTAGAGACTGTAGCATTTTAGTTTTTTTGTCTAGTAACTAGATATGGGCACGAAACAAAAAAAAATCATTATGTTATTCCCTGGGAATACCAGGTGCTGTAGGCACCTGGAGTAGGAACTGGCAAACCACTCCAGTATTCCTGCCAAGAAAACTCCATGGACATGGAGTCATGAAGAGTCGGTCAAGACTGTAACGACACAACACACACACACACACTCTCTCTCTCTCTCTCTCTCTCTCTCTCTCTCTCTCTCTCTCTCTCTATCTATCTATCTATCTATCTATCTATCTATCTATCATATATCTATCTATCTATCTCTATTGAGGGTCTGGAAGAAATGTCTTACATAGAGAGGCTTAGGGAGCTGGGAATGTTTAGCCTTAGAAAAAGAAGGCTGAGAGGGGATATGATAGCTATGTTTAAATATTTGAAAGGATGTCACATCGAAGAGGGGGCTGGTTTGTTTTCCATGGCTTCCAGGAATAAGACGTGGGGAAATGGTCTCAAACTATAGGAAAAGAGATTCAATTTAAACATTAGGAAGAACTTCATGACAATTAGAGCTATTAGGCAGAGGAATATGGTACCACAGAGGGTGGTGGAGTCACCTTCTTTGGAGGTATTTAAGCAGAGTTTGGATGGCTATATATCAGGGGCACTGTGATGGGGGTTTCTGCATGGCTGGGAGTTGGACTGGATGGCCTTTGAGGTCTCTTCCAACTCTATGATTCTATGATTCTATCTGTTGCCAGAGGAACAAATAACCTGTTCAAATATTTTTTTTCCTAAATTCCTTTTATAACAGTTGTACTGGGTCTTGGCAGATCCATTCTCAAATCCTCTGTGGGTCATGAAATTCAGTGAATAACCTTAGGGGTTATTTTTTCCTCACAAATTCGGGATATAAATTATTCCTCCTGATCTTAATTTTCTTCACAAGGTTGTTGTAAAGATAACATGAAGATGATGCCAGTAGTCACAGATGCTCACTGGAAAAAAAGACATGTTGGAAATTAACAAATACCTAAATAGCAAGTGACAGCTTTGAGAGAAACTTTGACTATTCCTGCATGGGAAAGAAATTTTTGAGCCTTCTATGGTGATATCAGTAGTCATTTCTGGAAGTATACAAAAACAAAACAAAATAAAGTGATGCTTTTAGGATGACAAATTAATCTTGTGAACTTCCATTGATTCTTATCAGTGGAAGCGCATATTAAGATAAATCTGTTGAACTTGTAGATGGCACAAGAATTGATTTTTGTTTTTGTTATTTATCACTTGTTGAAAACAGGTTATCATGACGACCTCTTTCAATATTTACAGCAGTGTTTGGAATATTGGTTTGATTTTGTAAGCTATCTAGATAGCTCCTTGGTTTAGGTTTTGGAGCCAGAAGCTGAGAGTTCAGTTTCCTACTTGATGTCCTGTGAGTAAAGCCAGCCTATGTGGCCTTGGGAGAGCTGTACAATTCCAGAACTGTCCTTAGAAAAAAAGAAATTTGCTAAATCTTTGAATGTTTTGCTACCTGGAAACTCCTGAAAGGGGGTCACCATAAATCAGAATGAATTTGACAGCACATCATCATCATCATCATCATCATCACCACCACCACCACCACCACCACGATCAAGATTACTTAAAAAGATGGATTTTGTGACAAATTCTGGATTTTGGGGTATATAAAAAAAGCTTTATTTTCTACAAAATTATGTCCATAGTCTCAAATTCATGTCAAAAAAACCATGTACACTAAAAAATTAGGCCAAATTCCAAAATTTAGCTGATTTATGAAAGGGATTTAACAGGGGCTGCATGCACCTATAAAACATGAACACCCCCCCCCCCTTATAGCACTGGCATTCTTTGCTGTGAGCCCCTTAGGTTTTCTGTTATCCTAAAACAACTTATTGCATTGATGCAAATATAAATTAACAGATTTGTGAGTCATTCTAAACACTGAAAGGCAAAATAATTTTTAAAGAAAAAATTGACCGTAAACACCATATTTTCCATTTATTGGCTTTAATGCCATAGGGAAGCAAACCATGCTTCACAGCTGTGTGTATCTGTCATCTCTTTGACATACTAAAAGCTGCCATTCACCCCCCTCCAAATGAATTTTCATCGTATGATAATTTAGGCAGATTGAAGCAAGCAAAGTGAGACTCTGTGCCCTTTGGTGTCAGATAAGTGTGTCTTCTCTGTTTGTTTATCCTCCTCTATGATTCATGTGGGAAGAGATGAAGAGAGAGGATGTGGATCACTTTGGCATTATTTTGGCAGAGCAAAGAGAAAGAAACTTCTGGAGACATTTGGGGCCAGCTGAACGATAATTCTACTTGTATATTTGCCTGCCCCACAAGTTCCGTATGAACTGCTGTGAAATTAGGAAAATCAAGTTGAGAGACTCAGACTCTGAAGGAGACATGGCAGGACAAAAACAAATACCACACTGCCATTAAGAATTAAACATTATCTGTCTTAGGGTGTATTAAAGGTAAAGGTAAAGGTTTCCCCCACACATGTGTGCTAGTCATGACCGACTCATTTTACTTATTCAAGCTGAAAGAGCCAGTGTTGTATAAGTCCATGGCCACATGGCCGGCCTGGCTACAAGGAAACACTGTTTTACCTTCCCACTTTTTATGGCAGTACCTATTTATCTACTTGTATTAACATGCTTACAAACTGCTAGCTTGGCAGGAGCTGGGGTTATCAGCAGGAGCTCGCTCCACTGCATGGCACCCAGGATTTGAACTGCCGAGCTGCTGACTTTGCAGCCAACAGTTTTTGGAGCCTTAGTCCGCTGAGCCACCACATATATTAAGCCAACCCAAAATACTTGTTCATACTTTTGTGACAGGATCATATTGGATAATATGCTGAACATGTATTCAGAAATGCTCTTTCACATAGTGAAAAATGTCTCTGTGTCATAGTATCTGCTTTTGCTCACTTCTACCACTCAGATTTAGAATATTTTGTTTTGTGGCTGGTCACCAGAGGTTAAACCTACACTTAATTTTCAAGTCAGAGACACATGTCCTGGAGAATTTACGTTGTGGGATGAAACATGGAATAAACAGAGGTAATATGCATTCAACCTTAATGTGTTGTTTAATGCTCAAGTGACTAGTATTCCCATGATTACTACATCCACAGCATATGCTAGTTGGGAAGTTTACAATATGTTCTCCTTCATAGGAAATGTGGTTCACAGAAACATTTTATGTCAAAGCATCTGTGGTAACACCACAGGGACACACCGTACACATATCCAAAAGTTCATACCATTGAACTAAAGAAAAGGGTATGCAAACCAGAAGAAAAATAGAGGGAGGAAGGTATGAAGAGACAAAAATGTTTATTTTTATTTTACTTTTAATTGCTGGCTCCAAATAGAGCGTATCTACCTGGTGGTTGTCTAAATTTCTCTTGAATGCCTTCAGTGCTGGAGCACTCACCACAACCTTCGGAGGTAATTGGTTCCATTGCTTTACTGCCCTAACAGCTAGAAAGTTGTTTCCTAATATTCAGCTGAAAGTTGCTGATTATTGCTCTACAGAGAAGGCCCACATCTTTGTTACCACAATGGTTCCTCTCTTTTCAGCCCTTGGGACCTCATCTTGGCACTGTGCCACCACTCCAGAACCATCCCAGATGTTCTCTTTCTATGCTTGTTCCTTCACCTAATTCCTCCTTCCTACCGCTATTCGGCTTGGTCTGCACAAATAATTTTGTCATTAACTATGTCAGATCAGAAGGACTGATACCTGAACATCTTCCCTAAGAGCACTAGACTGCTTGGAAAAACCAGAAGCCTGTGTTCACCACAACAAACATCTTTGAGAAGATGCTCAAGCTTCAGGTCTTTTGGCTTAACAGCCACACATGGCCTGCTGCTGCTTTTGGAGCAGGAAGGGGGAGAGGAGAAGGTGTTTCAAGGCACACACATTTGTGCATGTAGGGTTTGATGTGAGGGGGCTGTGTTCAAAGATCATTGGGACTGTGTGTTTCCTCCAGTCACATGTGGCTAAAGATTTTGGGCCACAGCTTCATTTGGCTGAAAGCCATCACGTACCCAGCACTCGGAATAGAAGCCACATTGGAATGAGTGAGATTTGTAGTCCATCTAGCCCCGAATTGTTAACTCTTACTGGCAACTATGGCTGTCCAAGGTTTTCAGCATAGCACTTGGCTAGCATTCATTAGAAATGCTGGGGATTGAATCAAGGGCTTTCAAGATACAAAGTGTGAGCTCTGTCACTGAATTTCAGCCTTTCTCCAAGGTATACATGTGTAAACCATTCCTAAGTAATTGAGTGTAATAAAACCTTTCAAAAGTCTGTTTGAAGGCCAATAACCCTATCAAACTCTCCAGTGTATTTAAGACCTCTGCTCTTGAACACATTCAGTTTTGAGCCTGAAGAGTCTTTGATCCTGAAACTTTGCCACACATTTGGGATTAGGTGTACAACACCTTTCTGCATCTTATTTATTACACACACAGACACACACAGACACACACCTCTGTCCCACACTGTCTTTTAAGTCCTGACCAAAAGGCACTGGCACTCTATTCCAAGTGATCATTAAAACCGAAGATTTTGATGTACAGGACTGGCCATAAACCCAAAACAAACTTTTTCAGGAAAGAGAAATGACTGTATTTTTCTTCTCTGCTGTGCAGAGTTTAAAGCTGCAGAAAGTTAAACCACTTTTTTTCCTGGAGTTCTTTTCGGCTTGTTGTTAAACCTTTAGATACAAACAGCTGAATGAAGCAACCTGAACAGAATAACAAACTAAAGCATGCCTAGGGCTGCAAATATGTTTTAATTTTTTCCCCTACTTCTGTCTCTCTAGTGTCTTTTTGTAATGGATTATGTATCAAAAGCCTCTTCATATTCTAAATTCAGAATACTAAATAAATGAGGAGAATCAAAAAGTTCTGTGCAGCTGCTTTCCCAGCCCTGCTGTTACCCTTTAGCACTTGCCCCTGATGCTCAGGACTTACAGACTTTTATCTGGTTAGCAGCTGGCATCAAAAAGTCAAGATCAACCCACTAATTCCAGGGGGTGTCCAGCATCACAAGTACTGGGAAGGATCGCCTTAACAACATATTGCTTTGTTGCATCAGCATTTCAGGGAGATTTTTCCTTCCTATGGAAGAAAACATTTTTGAGGGCAAAGTTTGAATTTTTATTACTATTTTTTGAGTGCCATTTGGAAGAATGTCTTTCTTTTAATGATCTAAAATGGAGACATCCACTGGGAATTAGTTTACAATGGCCAGGCAGCTAGGAGATGGAACAATTAACTTTCTACAACATACCTTTTAATGATTTGTTTGCTTCTGTAATTTCCTCCATTTAAATTCCTAAGAAGAAGCACAGTTTTGAAATGTTGTTGGATTTCATGGATGCTTATGTTCCACTCAGCATTAATATGGGGTCTGTTGTGGGCATTTTCTCCTCCACTTCAAAATCTACCAGCACCCTCAGTAACCACCACCACCCCAGCACACAGAAAAAAATAAAGAAAACAGTCAGCAAGTCTTTAATCTCTCTCTGTGTGGATGCATGTGCTAATGCTGTTTCCTGCATTCATTTGCATGCCTGTTTGTTCCACATTGTGATAAATTGCAACTCCTGAAAGTAAAGTGTTACAATGTAAATTGTATAGCAAGCTTTGAAACACATTAGCCATATTATTGCATCTATGGATGTTGTTCTGTTCTGGCGTTACATGTGAACAGTGGGGATTCATAAGCACAGATCCTTGTAGCCACACCATTGCATTGAAAAAGGATGGCACACTAGCCTTTGCCTTTGGCCAGGGGATAATGGAGTACTGGGAGACTCCATCCCCTGCCTTCCAGGAAAAAAGAGATTATGGCAAAAGGGAAATGAGACTGGCCCCATCCATTGGGCAGAGGAGGATAAGCTACAGAATGTCTGTCTGTCTCCTCCTGTTTTCTGAAATGAATGAGCAACTGCATTGACAAATAACATGCATATTGCACCAGAGCTGACATGGTTAGAGTCAATGTTTTGCCACACAACCGCATCACAGATCAGACAGGCCTTTCTCCATGATCACTGGTGTTGTTTTGCTTTACTGGCAGGGGCTGTTATTCTGGTTTGGCTTTGGTATGTGTGATACAGAGCAATGTTTCCCAAAGATGAGTAACCCAGGTGTTCTTGGGATTTCAATGCACAGGCTGGCAACGTGAGTGTGGAGCCTCGTGGCACAGTGGTTAAATGCCTCTACAGCAGCTAAAACTGTGCTCATGACCTGTGGTTCAATTCCAGGTAGCTGGCTGCTGGATGACTCAGCCTTCCATCCTTCTGAGGTCGGTAAAAGCTGGTTACTCACCCAGCTTGCTGGGGGGGGGCAATGTATAGACTGCATAATTAAATTGTAAACAACCCAGAGAGTGCTTAAGCACTATGACCGTTATATAAGCAGAACACTTTTGTTTGGTTTGGTTTCTGTGAGTTGCAGTCCAAGAAAACCTGGGTCACCCAAGACTGAAAACTGATGGTGTCGGTGGCAACAGCAATTTAAAGGCTGCGAGCCAATGCTATTACAAAATGAATCAAATCAGTTTCATCCCCTAGTGTCGTCATACCCTTCATTCCACCTTCCAGTTGCCTTGAAGTGTCTAGGATATGTATAAGAAATGTTCATTTATTGATGCAAGTTAGAATATTGGCAGACACATCTTTCTAGACATTTTCAAATAAGCTCTCAACAGTTGCCAACATGGAATCACCATTCTGACTTTCAATTCATTTTTTAAACATCGGCGCCAAGTGACACTTCTTCCAAAGGAAGGAAAATTCATAAGTTGACAAACATGCAGAACATTGTAGGGGCGAGTCTGGAAATAATTTTTGTTTAAGATTCTGCCTCATTGCTTTAGAAACCCAGTCACTTCATCTCCTTCTACTGTGGGCATCATCCATTTTCCCTTGTGTCTGATGTAGATTCTCACTTCATATGTCTCATCACAGGGAAAAAACAGATGGGAAAATGAGCAGATGGCTTTACAGTGGCTTATTTCATTTTTTTCCTAAAGAGAATTGGGTGAAATGTGCAAGGGTGCCTATGACTTATTTTTCATTATTTCCTGGCAGAACTGGAAACTTGTAGACATATGGATTTTTAAAATTGGCACAGATTGGGTCTTCTTTCTTTCTTTCTTTCTTTCTTTCTTTCTTTCTTTCTTTCTTTCTTTCTTTCTTTCTTTCTTTCTTTCTTTCTTTCTTTCTTTCTTTCTTTCTTTCTTTCTTTCTTTCTTTTTAGGGAAGCTTATAACTTCAAATAAGCCTTGGAAAACTCAATTAAATTTTCAGGCATACTTCCATCTTGGGAGGAAAATTCCATACTGATACCTGTAGGTGCTGAGAAGACATTTAGAAAATGCACCCATTACAATTTGTTTGAGAAGAGATACATGCTGCCTGTCTCCCTGTGGATTGGCCAGTTTGTGTGAAAATAGGACACACCACACCAGTTGAAAACAACTGCAGGAAAAATAGGCTGGGGGGAGCATTACATGGCCACGGCCCGTTCTTGCTATCTCTGATGCATTCAGAGGTTCCCTTACTGTATATTGAAAATGATTAAGTAAAAACAGAAGAATCACATTCTTGGAAGCCTCCACAAAGCACAGCTCTTTTATAAAAATAAGGTGATGCCATGGCATATTGTTTGGCTCGAAAATAGGTCATTTCATAAATGCTTGAAGTTGACCTTGGCCACTTTCAATTTTATTTGGGGAAGATGAAGCCCACATCATGTCCTCAGAAGGAATTGCTCAGTCTCTGACTTGTGAAATTTGCTCAGTCCTTGCTTCAGCTTTTTGTTGTTGTTGTTGGGGGGGGGGGAGGGCACAGGGAGGTTGGTTCCAGTTGACATGATAGCATAATAATTAATAAGAAAAAGAAATATATTCCTCTCCCTATTGTTTATCCATTTACTTATTTATTTCCAGACAGCTTGTATTAAAATGTAGAAATGCTCTTACATAAATAGCTTGCCAAATTCTAGTGAGTTTGGTGAGTGATGTATTGTGTTTTTAAGAATTAGAGTTATCATATCTTTTGCATGACATGATGAATTTATTACATTATATTACTCTTCCAAAGGCCACTGTTGGCTAGCCCATTATGTCAAGTAAGTACTACTCCATCTCACACTCATAATTAAATAGACTAAAAACCCATTTAAGATACAACAGTTTTAATTGCTTTAGACAAAGTGCCTTATAAGGGTGGAACCAGACAGATTTCTCTTGGTGAGTCCTTTTGCACATATTATGAAAGCTTGAAGTATTCCTTGTTTCGACTACAACTCCTATAATTCCCAGCAACCATGCAGGGGTGTATGGGGGTGAGAATTATAATCTGAACAAGGACTTCCCCTGCTTCCAGCACAACATATTGTCCATAGGTATTTGAGGTGTTGGTGGGTAAATTTAGCAGCTTTGGGGACAGAAGATGGAACTCAAGTATCCTGCAAGACTAAAAATATTAGCAGCACTTCAGCATCAGGAGATGCTCCTGTTACCATGACTCTAGAATTGTTCTATGCTTTTTGTCATAGCCAAAAAAATAAATATAAAAAATTGAAAATATTGTCAGCAGGAACATTTAAGAATTCATAATAGATAAAAATGCAAATGCAGACTTATCTGATTTATGTACTAGATGCATGAGAAATAACCAAAATTTATTCTAAATAAAATAGACTTTTTTTCTATCTCTCATACATTAAAAGAGGATGGGAATCAGAAAAATGAAATGCATTCCCCAGTCACCTAAAGCCACTTGATTTACAAAGCCACTGAACAATCAGTCTTCCCACCTCCACAACATTTTAATAAGTCCTTTCTTCATAAAGCTGTCAGTCTCACTAGCATTTAACACCATGGAGAAGAGCGTATCACTTCAATGGACCTTTTAATTTGGGAAACTTCATTGCTCTCACTACAGACTTCCTAAATTAATTGCATGTGGGAAAACATACCATTTAGAGGATGAACAAAATGTACCTCTATGTCCGGGGTAGTTTTCCATGACATTTTGTGGCCCAATGGCTGAACAAGAAGGAAACTCCAGGAAAGTCTCATCACTTGGGTGTAGATGGTTTCATTTCCAACAAATGTACCCCCTTGTTAACTCAAAGGAGAGTTAATAATTGCTCCAAAATAGGAGTACAGAACAGATCGAAGATGTTTCTGTGGAATAATGTAATTTATTGTGCATGGGCCCATGGGTGTCACTTAAGGAGTGAGACCTGAGAAAAAGAAACTAGCTAAGCCTTTTATAGTGCAAGGCAGGAACTTACAGGAATCGAAAGTCAAAACTTCATGAGCTCACATTTCATTGGTTGCTCACAGAAAGGAAGAAACAAAACTTAATGCAGATAATGATGACTTCACTGACAAGCTATTCCTTAGAGGCCATTGTAATAAAAAGGGGGTGAAGCATTGAGCATAGCTGCATTTGAAACAGCACATTTCCATTCACACCCTGAAAGTTAATCAGTAGTGTAGCTATGTCAGCCGCATTCCATTTCTTGAGACTGCAAATTATAAAGCCTGACACCAGGAAGTGATGTCAGCATTAATGTCACAGAGACAATGGCAAGCCTCGTTATAACCCTGCTTGGGTGTAAAGATTATCAGGAGAGGCATTTCTCTTCACCCCACCACCTTCACAGGCACATTTGGTGGGGGGACACAGGACAGGGCCTCCTCTGTTACTGCTTCTAAATTTTGGAATCCTTCCCACTGGAGGCTAGGCTGGCCCCGTCTTTGTTGTTCTTCCACAACCAGGCAAATACCTTTCTATTCAAATAAGCTTTCCCTCATTAACTGGCTGCCTTTCTCTCTCTCTCTCTCTCTCTCTCTCTCTCTCTCTCTCTCTCTCTCTCTCTCTCTCTCTCTCTCTCTCTCTCTCTCTCTCTCTCTCTGTGTGTGTGTGTGTGTGTGTGTGTGTGTGTGTTAAATAAATTATTATGCATCACTGCTTTTATTGAGTTTTTAGTATTGCTTTTGTTTACCATTTCTCAGACTGGTATTTGTTCCTCAATATTTGTATCCTTGTTTTTAGCTTCAATATTGTCTTTTAATGATGCAAGCTACCTGTGTATGCACATTGTTTTTTAGCTTCAAATGTTGTCTTTCAGTGACGTAAGCCACCTTGGGTCTTTTCTGAAGAGAAAGGCAGGACCCATATGCCTTGGAGAGGTCCTGTTGAAGTCTGGTTTGATCTCTAGAATGAGGAAATGGCTAGGGCTGTTGACACAATTGCTCCCAATTATCCCCTCCCACAGTGGAAGGGGTTTACTCTTTAGCTGGTGGCTATGAAATGTATTGGACAGAGAATAGAGTGATAATGGCACAAAATCCAGAGTGAATCTGATTGAACATGGGCTAGAGCACATTGGAAGGCTTATTCTATGGTAGTGGTAGCAACAAAAAAGACGTTCTTTGCTGCCACCATTGCTTCTGCACAATCACCCTGCTGAGCTCTTCTGAGTGATCTATGACCTTCTAATATCATGGCCCACAGAAAGATAGTGCTCAGCAGATGGAACCTTGCTTTCAAAAACTACACCACACTTTGCAGGCAAAGTGCCTCAGATCCGCTCTGACTTGGATGTTGTAGTTAATACAGGCCCTATAGATGTATTCCTGCTTGTCTAATGTTGATGGATATGTTTCAGTTTTTACACTCTGAAGTTGTGGACTGGCCATTGGCCTCTTGTGTCCATCACGGTTCTATTTTGTCTCCTTAGCTATTTAACATTTATATGAAACCAGTGGGAGAGGTTGTCTGGAGTCTTGGGGTTTGGTGTCATTAGTACACTGATGGAAAACTCTATCTCTCTTTTTCATCTAACTCTAAGGAAGGTGTCTTGGTTCTAAATCAATATCTGACATCAGTATAGATGAGGACGAATAAACTGAAACGTAATCAAAATAAGACAGACTACTCCGGATCAAGGAATCAAGTGGCAACCTATGCTGGATAGGATTACACTCTGAAAACACAGTAGCAAAGCTTCTTAATGCTCTTGGAATCATTTTTGACCATGGATGCCCAAGTTTTAGCAGTATCTTTCAACATCTAGAACTAGTGTAGCTAGTTTTGTGAGAGGTCTGAATTGGCATGGTGATACATGCCCTAGTTACATCCCAGCTGGATTACTGTAACACACTCTATGTGGGGCTGCCTTTGGAAACTGTTTGGAAACTTCCAAGGGTCCACAATGCCATAGCTATAGGGAATAGGCTATCAGTTGCTGATCTGTTTCTGGGCACAGTTCAAAGTGCTGGTTTAAATCCCTAAATGGCTTGGGTCAAAGCTATCTAAATGACTGCACACACCCCAATATGAGCCTGCAGAGGCATTAAGATAACCAGGGAGGCCTTTCTCTTGTTCCCACCTCCCTCACAAGTGTGATTGGTGAGTATATGGGAGAGGGCCTATTCTGTTGCTGCTCCCCAATTCTAAAACTCGCTCCCTCAAAAAGCTAGGGGGACCCCATCTCTGCTCTTCTTCCACAGGCAGGCAAAAACATTTATATTCAGTCAGGCTTTTCCTTAATAACTGGTGGATTGAGAGGGGGTTTAAATACTGTATTTTTTGCTCTATAAGAGACACCCCCCACCACACAACAGTAAGGAGAAATGTTTGTGCATCTTGTCCCTTTTCCCTATTCAGGATGAGCAAAATATGAATCCAGGGGATGGAGTTTTCCCATTCAGCCCATCTTCAAGAGCAGCTCTATGGTCATCATGGTGGGTAGTTACTCTCTACCCTGTTTCTCATCTCTGTGGTCTCCGGTAGGTCCATTTACTCTCCATCTTCTATTCAATGAAAAAAATCAATTGTGCAAGGGGATTTTTTTTTTAAAAGCTGGGTCAGGAAGCTTCCACTGGGGCTGCAGCTGGTGCTGGGACATCCACCAGATCCGGAGGCCACTGCAAGGGCCAGAGACTTCCCAGCCTGGCTTCCCAAGAGCAGCACAGCATGGAGACTCCAGCTGGGGGAGGGGGTTGTCTTCATATTTTACTCTCCAGCCAGTCCACTCCGGCCCTCCCAAGAGCAGCATGGCTGGAGAGTAAACTGGGGCTGGAGATGTACCAGGGCTGCAGTATATATGTGTGAATTTTTTCCCATACATACATATCTCTAAAAACTAGGAGTGTCTTATGATCTGGATCTCTGGATCATCTTACGGAGCAAAAAATATGGTAGATTATTGTGTTCCATTTTAAGTTTGTTTTTAGCTTTTACATACTGTTTCATTATGTAAGTTGCCTTGGGATCTTTCTGGAAGAAAGGTGGGATAGAAATATTTTGGATGGATGGATGGATGGATGGATGGATGGATGGATGGATGGATGGATGGAAAGAATGAGGGAGCTGATGATGGATGGATGGATGGATGGATGGATGGATGGATGGATGGATGGATGGATGGACGGACGGACAGATGTTCAAGTGTTAAGTGAAAAGCAACCAGAATGCACAAATGTCTCCATACTGAGTCAGTGAGACCTGTCACTGTCTGTTAGCAACTGAATTTAGTAATGGAATGTTGTCACCAGGTAGAGAACATTATTCATGTTTATTTAATCTTTCTCCTCATTTCAGGGGAGAATTGTTCTTGAGTACCCTTAGATAGAAGTAAAGCAAAAGAGGCTGTTGGCTATCTTTTTCTCTCTCTGCTTCCACATTGCTTTGCTATTCATCCTCCTGTTGATTGTCTTCTCATTTCAATTGCAGCCTCTCGGGCTAATCTTATGAGTAACGGCTCCAAATGAGAGCCACAGATATCCCTGTAGATAGTATAGTGGAACAACATATGTGACAGGGACTCTAAGGCCCCACCACTCAGCTGACCCTTTCACTGCAGGGGCAGGATCAAGAGTCTCCCTGCTCATCAGGAGACCAGTAAGTGACTAGTCCAGTCAGGGTACTGCATTACTTATTGCTAGGCAAGAACAAAGTTTATACCAGACAAATTGATTTATGCATTAATTTATTGACACAGAGGTGCAGGTCACAGTTCCCCACTTGGTTCTTTGTCGTACACCCTAAGGATGAGGGTGTAACCCTTAGGTGGGTTAGGTTCTGTGGAGAATGATTAAAAACTATGTAAAGCATCTTATTTTGCCATTTTGTGATTTGTTATATCACCTTTCATTCTTCAGTTTTAGCTTTGTATTATCTAACTGGCCACAAATATATCTTTTAATTATATGTATTCACTATTTATTTATTTATTATTTATATAGTAAGGTTTGTCTCTCTGATGCCAATAAAAAGGTTTGATATGATATGATACAAAATTCCTTATATGATCAACGTTTTGCTAGCTAGCTTTAATTATCTACCACAACTTGTGCGGCTGGAGTAGGAACTGGCAAGCCACTCCAGTACTCCTGCCAAGAAAACTCCATGGACATGGAGTCACGTAGAGTCGGTCACGACTGTAATGACACAACACACACATGATACGATACAAAATTCCTTATGTGATCAACATTTTGCTAGTTAGCTTTAATTATCTACGACAACTTGTGCAATCTGGATTATAGCCATTTAAAAAAAACAATAATATTTGGGCCACAATTTGATTCTAAAATATAAGTCAAATGTAACCAATTGAAAAGTGATTTGGTCAAACTATATCTGAAGAAAAAAACCCACAAGACACTTTGGGAGCTTTATCATCTCAGACAGAGGTGATAGAACTGCATTCCTCTATTTTGTTATGCTAGTAGCTCTGATTTCATAGGATCAGTGCTAAAACCTCAGGTTTTAGTCAATACTTTAAAGGAACTGGGTCCGACCAGGTTGTCGCGGGCGCACATGCTGCGCGTGGCCACGCCCAGGGAGGCTCGGAGAACTTCCACCCGTACCCAAGCCTTCTCTGTGGCTGGCCCGACCCTGTGGAATCATCTCCCAGCAGAAGTGCGCCTAGCAGAGTCCCTGCCTGCCTTCCGGAAGGCACTGAAAACTCTCCTCTTCCGGGAGGCGTTTGGGTGACTCTAATAAAGTTTTTTTTTCCCCCGCCATCTGCATCCTTGGTCCTTTTGTTCTGTTTTGTTCTGCTTCGTGTTGTTTTATTATTTAGCTAGTTAATTAACTCGCTGTTATTTTTAATCTGTCGTTTTGCTGCCCCCTTGTTGTAAACCGCCCGGAGTTCCTCCCAGGAAGACGGGCGGTATATAAGCCTAATAAATAAATAAATAAATAAATAAATAAATAAATAAAACTGTCCAAAGTTCTGAACCTCTTTTGGTATAAGATCCACCACCTTGAATGACCAATGAATATTGGACTAATATCTGGATTCACTGACCCCATGAAACTGGACTCATCAGCATCCACTGTGCTGAATCATTACCTCTGTCAAGATAGCAACACTTACCTGCCTGATAAAAAGCTGGTTTTCTTAGTGAGGCCTACCCAACCTCATGTCAGCTAGGTGATATGCACCACACTTCCTACCAGTTCCAGTTAGCATGTCCAATATCTATGGAAGTGATTTTATAGGGAATTGCAATGCCAACGTCCCTGTACTAAGCTTTTGGGAAATAAGGCAGTAGTGTTTCCAGTCCACTCCTGACACAAGTCATCTGCGAGGCAGGCATTGCAGCAGACAAGCTTGTCAGGGATGCTTGGATTTATCCACCAAATTTGCACTGTATTTCACAAACATCCCCCATCAGTTAATCAGCATCCTGTTGTGAATTATAGCACAACTGAGTAGCACATGACCTCTCATTTTATCCTTCAGACCTAATGTGCCAGCTGACAGTACTGAAAATGTGACATATGCCTGAAATTCATGGTTGCTGTCCAAGAAATGACAGCAGTTTCAAGGGGCGAGAATTCTCCGAATATTGAGCCGACGTGTCAGCAATGTCTTTCTCTCTTCCACGCCTCTGAAGTTTACTGTACATCCAGCTCTTGTCCCCCAGTAAATTTCTCTTCCACCCTCACAATCTTTTTCTGACATTTTGATTCCCCCCCCCCCCCGTTAAGAAATGTAGTGGCTCACTTCAATGAGCTCCTGAAAAATGAGTTTGGTTGTTGGGAAAATATTCCGAAGAAGAGCAAGGTGCCTGGTGGTGCTGTGTATCATCGGATCTCACATAGAAATGTTCAGTTTGAAATTCAGGGTGGATGGAACTTGAGGGTAAAATGACGGGACAATTTAGGAGAGGGGCAAGACTGGAAAACTGGAGGGGTTATCCTTGTTTGTTTGAGAAGTCTTTTTTCAACAAAAAAAATTATCCCTGCCTTCTGTTTGCATGGCAGGAATCCAGAACTCACATTGGCAGAAGGGGGTAGCAACAAAAATTAAACATCACCCAAGAAATTATGAGAATATAACATTAGAAAAGTACTAGTAGCTGCTCAGTCTGTGTCAGGTTTGTAATCTCCAAAAGCATGCATCAGATGAACAACATAATATGGATGTGAAGGATACTTATAAAATTCTATTTGAGACACACATTGAAGCTGCCTGTTGAGAAATTTTTCAGCCCTGTAAGAAATCTCATTTCCAGCATGAGAAATCAGAAAAGAAGTTCCTCCCCACATAATTTATACAAAAAGTCTCTGTGGACAATTACTGTCTTTTGTGCCTGTTGAAGCAAAGCACACACACACTTAGGACACAGAAAAGACTAGCTAACCAATCATAAAAGACACAGACTATTAATAAAAAACGCCTGATTTTTAAAACTCCATGCCACAAGTCAGCAGCTATTGTAATTTTCTGCAATGTACATAATTGGTACAAAAAAGGAATTGTCTCAACTGCAAGAATTCTGGGTTACCCGTGACAGAAAATGTCTGACCATCTTGTAGCCAAGGAGAAATATTGCAATTCTTATGCTGCTGAAGGACATCCAGGCAAACATAAATTTGCATCCCTGTTCTGACCTGGGGTCATTTACTTCTGGACAGATTAATTGAGTTGAGTAGTCATTGAAGGGTGATGAGCCTTCAAGCTTCAACAGTATGATTTTGATATGCACATTTTTATCCTGTCCAGTTGCACTTAAGACAGTTGTTCCACCAATCCAACCTAGCTGTGCTCCTGGTACTTTACAAGATACAAGAGAATTACAGTTCCCATTGAGTAACACAACAGAAGTGAACGGAGACTAAATTAGTTCATTTCCTTTATTGCATTTCACTAAATGCAATAAAGGAAATTAGCTCTTTTTCGGGAAAGCTAGTTCCTGGAGGTAAACATTTACACATTTGGAAGGAGGGGGGAGAATCATAAAGCTACTGACTTGGGAATATATCCAATTTATGACCTCTTTGCTCTCTAGCACCGATTTAGCAATCTTAAAAACACAGAAATGCTTTAAGTAAATAATGCTAGCATCTGCATACCAGAACATATCAAATCAATCCAGAAGCACTCCACTATGTGGTACTTTGGGATGTTATAAAATTGTTGCTATTGCTGAGCATTTGATCTAGTGCCAGTGTAAAACAAGAAGGTAAGTATGATCTTGTTGTATGCACACAATAAACAATCTGGGTGATGTCTCCACAGGCAGATTGGGAAGGCAGAATATTAAGGGAGAAAAGCAGATCTAGAATACAGAGCACAGAAGGGAAAAGGAATCAGACATGAGATTCTAAAGGAAAATTGGCCTTTTGTTTTATTATTTGAGTCAGATACAGGTGTGTAAACACAGAGAAGTGAACCCAATATTTGTTCCTTTCACTCAAACCCAGTTGCTTTGCTACATAGCAATTTCTAGGACATAGATCTAATGAGAATGCACCTTTCACCTGGATAACTAATCCTAAAGTGCATTGCAGGCTTTAGTACACCAACCAAAACAGTGTCAAGAGTGAAATATAAAGAGGTAAAATTCAGAACCAATCATCTTGCCATCCCTCATCTAAGTCTTGCAGTTGGCACAGCTGCTGGTGATGTGTTGATATTTGTCATTTTTAATCCCTCTCTACAGAATTTCCTAAAATAAAACAGAACGGCATCATCTCACAGGGAGAGGTAGAAGAATTTGTGCAGCTGAGCTGATCAAAACGCCAGTTCACTCATGTGAGTTGTTGTTTTCATGAAGGTGCACATTCAATTCAGAAATAAAGAACAATTAATGCAAAAAGGGCCCATTTCATCGAAGTATCATTCTTTACACAAGAGCTGGCTGGAATGAGATGCACATGGGCATAAACAATGTTTATTTGTATTGTGTCATTACAGTCGTAACTGACCCATAGTGACTCCATGTCCATGGAGTTTTCTTGGCAGGGATACTGGAGTGGTTTGCCAGTTCTTGCTCCAGGCGCCTACAGCAGCTGGTATTCCCTGGTGGTCTCCCATCCAAGTGCTAACCAGGGCCGACCCTGCTTAGCTTCAAAATTAGGTGAGATCTCTAAGTAATTATTTCAGGGGGCTATTTTGCAGGTTCCAGCACAAATCCTCTGGGCAGCTGCTTATGTCATCACTGTTTTTTCTTTTTTCTTTTGAGGAAAATTGTAAAAGCAAAGGTTCACAAACATTTAAACAGCACAAAGTATGATATACAAAAGGTTTCAAGCAATGATATAAAGCTATCAAAGGCAGCTACTTCATGTCTGTTTTGTTTCTGTTAGTGTTGCACTTAGGAGCGGTACAAAAATGTTACTTCACAGCCATTGCACAACTACTGAAATTTGTCTCAACCATGCTGGTGCTGGGGTAGGGTTTTCCCTTGTCACTCTTTGTTCCCGGTTTCAGTCCCAAGACAAGACAACATGTAGTAACGACTCTCATGCAACAAAACATTCATTTCTCTCCGAAAACTGTGTCCATTTTTTAATTTCATTTTGAATATCAAAAAAGAATTTTTAAGACCCCCCCCCAAAAAAAAAAGAAAAAGAAAAAGAAAAAGGAAGCTAGGCAAATTCAGTGTTTGTCACGGTACAAGACCATGAGGCAACACTTGTCACGAGACAAGTTATCACAACCATGGGAACACTGAAACAGGGACAAAACCATATGCTCGCAACCAACACTGTCATGGTACAAAACTAGTTGTGGAACACAGGGCATTTATACACGACCCCTAAACTCTGGGGCAAATGGCTCCCAGCTCCGGAGTTAACAGGAAATTAAGTACGACCCCACCCACTTTAGCACGTCCCAGCGCAGCTTTCAGGTACCTGCTTTTTGGATGTGACAAATATTTGATCCGGTGTAAGGATAGTGAGTGCAGGGCTCTCCTGGCTTCTGTTTGTTCTTTTTTTGCGCCCCGCCCCTTTAAGAGATCTGAATGCTGCCGGGAACAAAACGGAGGTAAAACGGCATTCTTTTCTTTCTTTTTTTCTCCCTCTCTAACGCAGCCAGCAACCAGGAAGTGCGGAGGGGGGTGGGGACAGAGAAAGAGCGACGAACCCCTAAGATCTCTGGTCTGAATTTAAGTGGCCAGCGGATCTTAGGGGTCGTGTAAAAAGGCCCAAAGAAGGACATGAAGTAACCGCCAAAGTGGAACACATTTTATCTGCAGTGTGGGTGAAGCAACAGACGGTGGTAGGTTTAGGTCTGCCTCTTGTCTTCTAGGAAAGTATTCCCTGCAGGAGGTGTAACATTCATTTGGAGTAACTGAACTTTGTTGATTGCAACATGTTCCTGGCAGGCTTCACCCCCACTGGATGGTATGAAACTAAGTGCAAGAAGTTGATATTGAACCAACTGCAATTAAGGGTTCAGATATTCAAAGTTACTATCTAAGGCTGTAACACCAATCTTCAAAAAGGGTCTTGAATAAACTTGCCAGTCATGGAATAAAGACACACGTCTTCTCCAGGATCAGCATCTGGCTGAGGGACAGGAAACAGAGGGAGGTACTAAATGGATATTTCTCCCAGTGGATGGGGTAAAGAGTGGGATCCCCCAAAGTTCAGTACTGGGACCCCTGCTTTTCAATCTCTTCATAAATGATCTAGAAGTAGGAGTAAATAGCAAGGTAGCCAAATTTGCCGATGACACTAAATTATACAGGGTAGTATAAACTGAGAGAGATTGTGAGGAACTCCAGAGGGATCTATTGACACTGGGGGAGTGGGTAAACCACTGGCAAATGAGCTTCAACATTAGCAACTGCAGAGTGATGCACTTGGGGCAAAAAAACCCCCAATTACATTTATAAACGGTTGGGATTTGAACTCTCTGCAACAAACCAGAAAAAGGACCTGAGTGTCCTGGTGGTAGAGATGGGCACGACTTGAAAAAAAAATTTTTCGAGTTGTCGTTAGCCGGGCCGGTTCCGTTTCGGCTCGTTTCCGTTTTTCGCGAAAATTTGCAAAAATTAGTCGGTTTGTTTTTTCGTTTTTTCGTTGTCGTTAGTACTGGTTTGGGGAGGGGGTAGCGGGCTCCTGGAGGGAGCTGCAGGAGTCAGCCAGAGCCACAAGTGACGGACTGGCAGACTCTTTGCACCCGCTGTGTCTCACGTACTTGCATGTAGTGCAATGCAAGTAGATCTGGCTTAGGGTTAAGACGGCTTAGCGCAACGGCTAGGGTTAGGCTAGTTACGGGTGAGGTTACGGTGAGTATTGGGGTGCATCTGGGTGCCTCTCTGACCCACTTAGAAGGACAGTGTACTGGCGTATGGGTTAGGCTTAGGGTTCGGGTTTGGGCTACGATTAGTGGGCTGTTTATGCCCGATTGGCACATCCCAGAAGTCTCTGTGGTCAACCTGGCCAAGTGGCCATGCGATTGGTGGAAAATTTGCATGGTCTACTCCCATGGGAGAGCCCATCATTGCGAATGCGCAGGTGTAAAAAAATAAAATAAAATAAAATAAAATAAAATCAACGGAGACTTTTTTTGCAAGAAAAACCCACTGCTGCTCCTGTAAAAATTCAAGCATTTAAAATAGCTAATTTCCGCATGTTTCTGTGGTGCTTTGGTGGGGTTTTGGGCAACAATTTCAAAAAAAATATTGCGGTCGCCATTTTGGATCCCCCCCCCACCGCATGGCAAATGGATGCGCCCTCCCAGCCTGGTACAGTCAGCAAAACCTGGCCATGTGATTGGTGGAATGGCTGCAAAACTTTGCATGGTCCACTCCCATGGGCGAGCCCATCATTGCAAATGTGCAGGTGTAAAAAAATAAAATAAAATAAAATAAAATAAAATCAACGGAGACTTTTTTTTGCAAGAAAAGCCCACTGCTGCTCCTGTAAAAATTCAAGCATTTAAAATAGCTAATTTTCACATGTTTCTGTGGTGCTTTGGTGGGGTTTTGGGCAACGATTTCAAAAAAAATATTGCGGTCGCCATTTTGGATCCCCCGCACTGCATGGCAAATGGATGCGCCCTCCCAGCCTGGTACCAGCAGTGCAGCAGTAGCAATAGCCAAGGAGAGGGGGGCGGGGAACCCCCCCCAAATAAAACACCCTTCTGGCCTGGTAGGTGCCCTCAGACAGTTTTCGCCTACTTTTAGGGCCGGGAATCGGGTTTTTTTTTAACTTTTAAAAACTTTTTTTCTGTGCCGCTTGGCATTGCGCGATGCAAGTAACGAGCACGACAAATCAGACCAAATTGTTCGTTCATCGGTTCGAGCTCGAAGTCTGGGGCAGTGATTCCCGTTACCGTTTCCGTAGAGTAACGGAAACGAGTAACGGAAACGGAAACGGGAATACCGCTAAGTCGTGCCCATCTCTACCTGGTGGACAGCTCAATGAGGGTTTCAACCCAGTGTGCCATAGCAGTGAAAAAAGCAAACTCAATGCTAGGGATCATTAGGAAGATTATAGAAGATAAGTCATCAAGTGTTATTTTGCCTCTTTATAAATCTATGGTGAGGCCCCATCTGGAGTATTGTGTATGGTTCTGGTCACCATACCTCCAGAAGGATATTATGGAAATGGAAAAAGTGCAGAGGAGGGCAACCAGAATGATTAGGGGACTGGAACACCTTCCTTACCATCTGAGGCTGCAACGGCTGGGCCTCTCCACACTTGAATGATGGTGTGTAAGAAGTGACCTGATTAAAGTTTATAAAATCATAGACGGTATGGACAAAGTAGATAAGGAAAAACTGTTTTCCCTATCATACAACACTAGAACTAGGGGACATTCCATGAAACTGTTGGGTGCTAGGTCTCAAACAAATAAGAGAAAGTACTTTTTCACCCAGAGGATCACTGGTCTGTGGAATTCCCTGCCAGAAGAAGTGGTGACAGCTGTCAGCCTTGACAGCTTTAAGAAAGGATTGGTCAAGTTCATGAAGAGCAGGGGTATCAATGGCTATCATTATGGTTACCAAAGGACAACCTCCGGGTTGGAGAGAGAGGCAGGATATCTCTGACTGCCATTTGCAGGGAATCCTAAACAGGTGAAGACATCCGCTTAGGAATACCCTGAAGCAAATGGGGAGCCACTGTGTGAGACAGAATGCTGGACTGGATGGGCTGTGGCCTGTTCCAGCAAGGCTGTTCTTAGGTTCTAAAATATGGACAGTTCTTTCCATATTTCCTCATAAGGATTGGTTTCCAGTCCCCTGATCATCTTCACTACCTTACTCTGAATCTGTTCCATTTTTTTGCACTATATTTGAAGTCCAAAGTCCAGAACTGAACCCAGAACTCAAGATGAGGCCTAACCAGTGATGCGAGCTACTGATGCTGGATATCTAGGGAGGACTTTAAGAAGCTACCTTCAGGGGGCTTAAATTAAATCCATTATCTCAAGGATTCTCAAGTACATTTCCCACTTCATTCATTTGCGCTCACACTAATCATATGGGCTAATTCAAATGATCCCCTCTCTTCAGTATTTAAAGATACTCTGTCTTAGCTATTTAGCATTTTTAGAATACTGCTTAGTTTATGAGGTCATAGATGTCACCTGTCATTCATAATGCTAGTTTTCCCTCACACAATTATATTTTCAAGTGCAATCCTAATCCCCACAATGATCCTTAATATCAATCATTTCCTATTTGTTTATAATTTATTTAGGTTCCTGATTGACCTACTTTCCTACAGATACAGATGTTTTAAAATGTGAACTGCCCAGAGAGTGTTCACAATATGAGATGATGCACAAGTATAAATGAATAATTAAATAAATAAATAGCTTGATGAAGATCATTACAATTTAATATTTTTCTTTAGGACTAACATTTGGAACGGACCAGTACAGAATTTCTCCTAATTTAAGTGAGCCAGCAGAAATTATGAGTTACGTTATCTGCAGAGCAATGATCATTTATATTAACTGATTATGTTCTGTCCTACTTAACATCTTACAAGTAGCCTTGGGCTAGTCAGTATTTCTCAGCCTAACCTACTTGAAGAGTTAATGTAATGATGAAATGAAAATGTGAAAGTGCTTGGTATGCTAAATAAGGGACATTTCTTAAATTTTGATTGTTGGTTCTTCTCTGAAGGCTAGATGATGATTCTTTATTGGTACTTATCAATGATTTGGAAGAAAAAATGTATGTCTGATAAAATCAGTTGGTACTAGAGATCAGAGACAAAGGAACTCTGTATTTCAATCAAGATAGGAGACATCATCCTTGCCAGATTTAGGCTCTCATTCTTTTAAGTCAGAGGAAGCAATAGCTTCCACATTCTTTTGTTTGTGAGATAAAATAAAATCTGAAAGAAGAAGAGGGGAGAGGAGAGGGAGAAAAAGAGAGAATCTTGAAGGGAAACAGCTAACCTGAAAGGAATGCCATACTTCTGTCACATTTATTCAGTTGTTTCCTGAATAATTAGAATTCTTTTTCTGTTGTGTCTTTTGGCTGATTTCTTTTGAGAATTTTTTTTCTTTCTCTTTTGTTTCCTCCGTGATGTTCGACTTACAACAAATGAATCCTAGGAAATGATTCTTAAAAGAATATCATTATTTATATTATGGTAGTTTGAAGGTGGTGAGCATGTGGAACTTCTGTTGTTTATTGTGACCCACAAATATTTAGAACATTTGCGGCAGGTTCTACCTCGCACAACATCTTTAGGCCACAGATGTATGAGCACAGGTGGCTTTCCATTCTCACAATAATGGTTGGCTGGGGTTAGAGATGGGCACGACTTGAAAAAAATTTTTTTCGAGTTGTCGTTAGTCGGGCCAGTCCCATTTCGGGTCGTTTCCGGTTTTCGCGAAAATTTGCAAAAATTAGTCGGTTTGTTTTTTCGTTTTTTCGTTGTCGTTAGTACTGGTTTTTTTTGGGGGGGGGGGGCTCCTGGAGGCACCTCTGTGGGGTGGGTGCCTCCTCTGGCCCGCTATAAAGGGAAAGTGGGCTCCTGGAGGCACCCATGGGTGCCTCCTGCCACTAGGAAGGGGAAGCAGGCTCCAAGAGACACCCCTCTACATGGGGGTCTCCCTTCCTCACCTGCTGCTGCTGCAAAATGCTATGCAATAGCCATATGGATATTGCATAACATAATGTGCAGACGTGAGACCAGTGTGAGAGTGATAGGGTCATACCCGCCCTTCACAAGGCTCTGGCACCACCATGTCTCACACAGAAGGGAATTGTACTTGCTGCGTGTAGTGCAATGCAAGCAAGTAGATCTGGCTTTAAGGTGGCTTAGTGCAAGAGCTAGGGTTAGGCTAGTGACGGGTAAGGTTACGGTGGGCTAGTGGGTTGCACCTCTGGGTGCCTCTCTGACCCACTAAGAAGACAGTCTGTGACGTATGGGTACGGAGTCAAGGGTTAGGGTTAGGGCTAGGGCAGGTTTTAGGGGGCTTTTTGGCACATCCCAGAAGTCTCCATGGCCAAGTGGCCATGCGACTGGTGGGATGGCTCCAAAAATGTGCATGGTTGTCCACTCCCACATGGCTGGCCACTTGGCCAGCCCATCATTGCGCACTGCGCAGGTGTAAATAAAATAAAATAAAATAAAAAGAATGGAGGACAGAGGAGGAGAGGAGAGACATTTTGTTGCAAGAAAAAACCCACTGCTACTGTGAAAAATCTGGCAGTTTATAAATTTTCGCGTGTTTCTGTTGTGCTTGTGTGTTTTTGGACCACGATTTCAAAAACAATATTGCGTTCGCCGCCCCATTTTGGATCCCCCGCCCGCACCGCATGGCATGGCGATCGCGACTCGCGAGTCCAGCTGCCCAGGACGGGGGGGAGGCGGGACCCCCCCTCCAGAAACCACCCCTCCGGTAGGTGCCCTGCGCCCTTAATCAAGCAGGCATTTTTCCGCCTGCTTTTTTGGCCCGGGAATGGGTGGGGGGAGAGTTTAAAAGTTTTTTCCTGTGCCGTCCGTGCCGCTTGCTTGCGCTTTAATTGCGGCGGCCGGCGGCGAGACTGGGCTTTTTGCTGGCTGCGAGCCTGCGGCGAGTCCCACCAGAGCAGCCGAGGACGGGGGATGAGGGGGGAGGCCGGGGACCTCCAGAAACAACCCCTCTGGTAGGTGCCATGAGGCACGGCAGGCATTTTCCCGCCTGCTTTTTGGCCGGGAACCGGGTTTTTTTAACTTTTAAAAACTTTTTTTCTGTGCCGCGTGTGGCATCGCGCGATCTCGCGATGCAAGTAACGAGCACGACAAATCAGACCAAAATTGTTCGTTTGTCGGTTCGAGCTCGAAGTCTGGGGGAGTAATTCCCGTTACCGTTTCCGTAGAGTAACGGAACCGAGTAACGGAAACGGAAACGGGAATACCGCTAAGTCGTGCCCATCTCTAGCTGGGGTATATCTAAAAATGTCCATATTTTAAGTTTTCATAGAAAAATATCCATTTTACAAAATGCTACTTACTGTATATACTTGAATATAAGCCTAGTTTTTCAGCCCTAATTTTGGGCTGAAAAAAAGGGGTCCTCAGCTTATATGCGGGTCAATACTTTTAGCCACTGAGGCAAGTTTTGGTCGGTGGCTAAAAGTAATTTAAAACATTGTGCGCCACTTCTCCTGACCCCCCCATGTTTAAAATGATTTTTAGCCACCAACTCAAGCACTTGCCTTGGTGGCTAAAAGTCATTTTAAACATCACACACACACCCAGCTCACAAAGGAGGAGTTGCCAGGCCCTGCTGCATTTCCCACCCTAGGCTTATACTTGAGTCAATAAATTTTCCCAGTTTGGGGGTTTAAATTAGGGGCCCCGACTTATACTCAGGTCGACTTATACTCGAGTATATATGGTAAATTCATTCTACTTAGTAGGGAGAATGTGCTAAAGTATGCACACAAATATGCACATGTTTGGGAGAAAGGGGAACCTGCCTTGTTTTATGTTTCTTGTGGAAATGTTTACAGAGAATCATAGAATCATGAAGTTGGAAGAGGCCTACAAGGGCACCAAGTCTATTCTGCAAAGAAGGGCTCCCTCATAGCCATAGGTGCAGCTGCAGAAGTCCTTTGCCAGACTCTCAGGTGAAGCAGACACAGGGAGCCAGCTTTGGTGGTCTCAGAGGGGCAGGCAGAGAGTACCTTTAGATAGGCTGCTCAGCCCACACTAAGCCTCTTTTCTTGTGAATGTTGAGTAGAAGGAGAGGGGCCTACAGCATGGCATGTGAGACCTGAGCAGCACATGACAAACTTTTGCAGGTAATGTGGCCATGCATCCCCATTGGTTTGGAGCATCAGGCTGGGGAAATGAGAGTGGTGAATTCCATATCTGATATTCTGAAAGAGAGAGGGAGAGAGGGAGAGAGAGAGAGAGAGAGAGAGAGAGAGAGAGAGAGAGAGAGAGAGAGAGAGAGAGAGAGAGAGAGAGAGAGAGAGAGAGAGAGAACATATTTGTAAACATTTCTCCTTCATGTAGTGATTCCTGCTGGTATTTTAGTTAATATTCAAATATCTGGGCATATTTTGGTGAGTGCACCCATAGTCTAGTTCCGATACGTGGGCAACACATTTGTATCTTGGAGCCGTAGTGAAGACAAACTGGAAGAATTTGTAAACTACCTCAACAATATCTACCCAAATATACAATTCACCATGGAAAAAGAAATAGAGGGGAAACTCCCATTCTTAGATGTCATGGCCATACGCAAACTGGACTTCCAATTAGGACACATGGTCTACAGGAAACCCTCCCAATCAGATCAGTACCTATATAAAAATTCCAACCACCACCCACAACAAAAAGAGGCATCATAGCCAGTATATGCTGGGGGGTGTTAAGAAAAGCGAAATTACAGAATGAACTTAGACTTGCCAGAGAGATTAAAGAGAGCAAAGGGTTTTTTTTAGTTATGTCCACAGCAAAAGGGAAAAATAAGGAAATGATAAGGTCTCTCCATGGTGATAATAGAATCATAGAATCATAGAGTTGGAAGATACCTCGAGGGCCATCTAGTCCAACCCCCTGCCATGCAGAAACCCCATCACAATATTTCACATGCAGGAACCCCATCACAATATTTCTTGTCTCCGTATCCTGCTAATAGCCAGTTACTAGCAGGATAGAGAGACAAAAAAGAACTACTCAATATCTTATTTGCCTCCATTTTATCTAAAAAAAAGGGGGGGAAGAGTTAGTTCATTTGGGTGAAAGAGTAAATGAGGTAGGGTGGAACTTGCAGCATAGAATTGCTAGGAAGGTAGTACAGGAATACCTGGAAACCCTAATTCATCTGGGGCCAGATGAATTACACCCAAAGATATTAAAAGAACTGGCAGAAGTACTCTCAGAACCATTGGTAATAAGCTTTGAGAAGTCCTGTAGAACAGGGGAAGTCTCCATAGATTGAAGGTGGGCAAATGTTGTCCACATCTTCAAAATGGGGAAAAAGAGGATGCAAATAATTATCACCCAGTCAGCTTGACATGTATTAAGCATACAGTCTGTAATTTTTTAACAAGCAATGCTATCATTATGAGAAGTCAATGCGGATTTCTCAAAAACAAGTCATGCCAGACTAATTTGATCTCTTTCTTTGATAGAGTTACAGGACTGGTGGATGAGGGGAATGCTGTGGATGTTGATAATGTTGATTTCAGTAAGGCCTTCTATATGGTTCCCCATGATATACTTGCAAAGAAGTTAGTAGAATGTGAGATAGACAATGTGACAGGTGGATTTGTAATTGGTTGACTGATCATACACAAAGGATGGTTGTAAATGGTTTTTCCTCAGCATGGAGAGGGGTGACCATTGCGGTCCTCAGGTTTCTGCTCTGGGTCTGGTGCTATTCAACATCTTTATTAATGACTTGGATGAAGGAATAGAGAGTAGACTGATTAAATCTGCACATGACACCAAATTGGGTGGGGCGGCTAATTCCCTAGAGCAGGGGTCCTCAAACTACGGCCCAAGGGCCGGATCAGACCCACCGGGGGCCTGAACCCGCCCCCCTGGCAAGAGCAGACCCCCCACCCGCTCAGTGGTGGAAGCTGGGTGCGGGCCCACTTCAAACACCTTTGTGCTGCCCAGGCTGCCTCTTCCTACTTGTGGTGCTTGTGGGCGGGTACTCCGGAGCAGTGCGGCCTCCTCTGCTGCTGCTGCCACTGCCAATCATGCATGCAAGCAGACGCTCAGGGGCTGAGCGACCTCCTGTACTGCTGCCACTGCTACCACTGTTGCAGGCAGGTGGGTGATCAGGAGCTCCGGGACCACACTGCTTCCTCCGCCGGTGCCACCAGGAAACTTTGACAGCCCAAGATCACATATGCTCAATGGAGGAGTACTTCTGGAAGAGGAGGAGGAGGAGGAAGAGAGTGCAGACTGGAAAGAGCTGCATGGAGGGCTCAGTCCTGCTGCTGCCTGGCAGCAATGGCAAAAGTAAGATGGGGGTGTGGGACAGGCTGGAGTGGATGGGGTGGGCGGAGGAGAGACAGACAACAAGGAGGAGGAGGAAGAGGAAGCCATGCAAAAAGCCCATGGGGCTCTGCTGCCCGCCTCTGACAGACACTTCTGCCAGCCTGCCTACTGTTGCCTTCCTCTCCCTTCCTCTCCACCCCATCTTCTCCTTCTCAGGCAAGCGCGTGGGTGCACCAGGGCCACACAGCCTCCGCTGTAGCTGCTGATGTTGGAGGCAGGCGGGTGGGTGGGCATTCCCCAACCGTGCAGCCTCCTCCTGCTTTGTACCCAATTTTGCAGGCCTGCCACTGGAGCTCTTTAAAAATGGCTC
This sequence comes from Phrynocephalus guinanensis, assembly GCA_037367245.1. NCBI lineage: Eukaryota > Metazoa > Chordata > Lepidosauria > Squamata > Agamidae > Phrynocephalus > Phrynocephalus guinanensis. The sequence goes on from CM074748.1 coordinate 11,106,743, forward strand.
TTGGGCACCAAATCTGGTGCCTCTAGGACCCAGTGGAGCCATTTCATTTCATTTCATTTTGATCCATACAATTTTTAATTTTTTTTGTAAGAAACAAAATGAAACAAAGTGGGGGTGAGCACAAAACCAAACAAAATGATGGCTCTGTGGGTGGTTTATCTACCCTATGGAGCCGATTTGCCCTCTCGCGAGAAGGCGCGAGAGGAGCAGGAAACGCGAGAGCATCCAGAAGGGAGGGGGAGGAGTGCCCTATAAAAAGGCAGCTCCAACCCCCCCCCAACAGGCAGTCCGTCTTGGCGTTCAGCAGGGAAGCACCTGCCGGACGCTCTCTGGTGGCCGCCATCTTGTGCTGCCTGCCATTTTGCAGGCGGCACGAGGCGGGCACCATTTTGCGGGCTCCATTGCAGCCCGATTTCTTGCCGCCGCCGTGGCTTTTTGGAGGCGGTGGACCAACAAGACGCATGGAGGGGAGGCAGGGCAGCCCGAGAAGGCTGTGTGGCTGCACTGCCGCCCATGCCTGGACCTCGCACACCTCGGAAGAGCAGCGGAGTGGGGGGAGCAGCATCGGCCCTCCCCCCATGTGAGGAGCAGCGCAAAGGGTCTGGGCCCAGCAGGGACCCTGCTCATTGCCCGGGCACGTCAAGTCGCTCGTCCTCGACATTTTGTGCGACTTTGAAGCTTGGAAGGCCCTGTATCCGGCCTCGTCGAATATGATACCCCGCCAGAGTTGGTGGGCCGATTGTGACCCCCAGAAATTGAACCGCTCATGGCGGGGGGGGTGAATCAGGAAGTCTGCCGGGCTGTGTGCCGGGACTTCGGGGCGGTGATGGGCCACTTTGAGTTTAATGTGTGCAGGACAGAGCTCTACAGGCCAGACAGAGTGCAACTCTCGGATGTGGGTACGGAGCTGTTCTTGCAGGGTGTGCAGAGGTGCCTGGCTGCTGAGCTGGCCATGTTGGATGGGTGACCGGGGCCATAGCAAGGCTAGGCCTGTGGTAGTGGTGGCAGAAGCGGATGGAGGGCAGCGGTGAGTATGCAATGAACATCTGTCCCCAAGTACCCTATAACCACGGCACTGCGGATCAGGAGGTCACAATGTTGGGGTGGATACGAGGGGACGCCTCCCTGTGCTGGGGATTACCCAGTTTTTGCCATTGAATGCAGGGAGGGGTAATGATATTGACTGGCCTGGTGGGTGCCATCGGCTGACTGCACCACCTGGGGGTTGTGTCTCGCCCTATGCTGCCCGGTTGGAGGGGTCCCGGGTGACCCCGGGGTTCCAACCATGTATGCTGATACCTGCCCCCTCCTGTTGTTGCTGTTGAGTTGAGTTATGTTAATAAAGTGTGGCCCAGTTAAAGCCCATTTCCTGACTCATCCCGTCATTTTGAGTGGGAGGGCAATGAAATGTTATTTTTCCATTTCATGCCCATCTGTAGCCAGGATCTGTTCTCTATCATCCCAGAATGAAGGACATGCAAAAATGGTTTCAAGTTACAGGAAGTCAAATGTATGCTGAGTATGAGGGAAAGCATCTTGATAGTTAGAGGAGTACAGCAATGGAACCAATTACCTTGGTAGGTGGGGAGTGCTCCAACACTAAAGATATTCAAAGAAATTTAGGCAACCATCTGTCACATGTATTTCAATTTGTGTTTCTGCCTTGAGCAGGAGATTGGACTTTATGGCCTTATTATCCTCTTCCAACTCCATTATCCTGAGATTCTATGATTGCAAGTTATCTAGCTAATGCATTTGAAGAGTGGAGTATAAATGTAAATAGCTAAGAGTCTTGGCCAATCTCGTTGGGTTGCTGTTGAATGAATTAGTGAGTAGAACTATTTGTTACACTAGTCCTTTAAGTTTTACTCAATTCCATCAATTAAAAATAATTCTCTTTTTTGGCTCTTTGGATCCAAAATTTTAAAAAATCAACAGAACTTGGCAAGAAATGTAAGGAAACATGAAGAATGCAAGAGCCTATATCATGCAAAATTACCTTTTTGGGACTATTTCCCAACGTCCTTGTCTTGATTTATGAGAATGCATATTTAAAATATAGCTATGTCAAAATGCTGCTTACATAACAATTAAGTAATAAATGGTGATCTGACATATGGTAATTGGACTGGATGGGTACATAAATTATTGAATTCTCCTTATAAGTGTTTAGAAAGAATTTTTCTGGTGAGTTCTCAAAAATGAATTAGAGATGTTACATTTAGCATGAAGCTCATTTAAAAAAACTTTATTTTTTAGTTCATCCATCAAATTATTAAAAATAGGTTAATGTTTCACTGGTTTTGACAAGCAGGATTTAGCCATTTCACTGAAACCAAATGGACACAAAAGTCTGTATAGATGGAGCATGCTCAATATGTTTCAGATCTGATCTGAATACACAGAAAAGACTTGTGTATTAGGACTAAACATTTATGCTGTGCTTGCAGAAGTACAGAATTCTACGGACGTCTGCTCAGCACTAAGTTCCATTAATCATAGTGGGGCTTACATCCATATAGCTTGGTACAGAATAGCCTTTCTGTTTCAATTATTTGTCCACATAAGATTTCTCTAAACTGCTTGCTCTGTTCTTTAAAAGGATTTTGCCCAAGCCCTTTTTATTAATTTAACCTAATTTAGTAAACAACTTGGAAAATTGGTCAAGTCTCTGCCCTGGTTAGGCCCCATCAGAAAGTGAAGAAGAATAGAAGTCTTCTCCTCTTCCTCTTCACCCAAGTCTTGGCACAGAGATTCCGGTGAAGAAGAGGTGGCTGCCCCCTCAATCATTGGCTGCAGAAGGCTCCTCCATGTAGCCAAGATGGATTAATTGGTTTTCAATGCATTCCTAAGGGAAACCATGCCTCTTAAGATATTTTTTTTGTAAGATGAATTGACCCATGGACCAAATTAAATTCGTTTTAGGAGGCATCACTGTGTTTGGTATACTCATGTTATTTTTAGGAAGCTACCCAGAGTCATGACTTGTCCGTTAAATAGACAAAGTATAAGTTTAATCAAATAAAATATATTTTATTTGATTTCCAGCCTCCACACCAGGTCAGTAAGGGATGTAAGTCTTTTCCTCAAAAGATAAAGGAAATGTCATTTCAAACACATAGAAGAAGCTTTTAAAAGCATAACTATCATGAACCTTGAGAAAATAACACAGTGGGAGATTTGCCGATTTTTGTCAGAATAGGATTTTCACCGCCTGTTAAATCAGAATAGCAAAAGCAACAACCTCATTCCTTACATTTCCTGTCAGCTCCGTCTGGGGATTCATGTCTAAATGAATAGTTCCAAATAGCTATGACCCATGCTGAAATTCAGTAACCAAGTTTCTGGGAGTCCTTTTATTCATTTAAAGTAACTAACACGTGTATTTAAATCAACTAACACATTAAATCTTAATTGACAAACTGATAGAAGAGTAACTGTCTAATTGAAATATTGGTAAGAAGGTTCCCATTAATTCCCATTGACTGACAAAATGATAAAACTTGTTGCAGCATTCCCATGCTTTGCGCCCGGGCCCTTTCACAGGCTATTGAAAAGTACCACTTCTATTTTTTCTCTTTTGCTGCCACCAACTAGCTTCACTAGTAAATGAATGTGTTCAAACTGATTTTAAATTGAATAAGGATAAAATAAGTTTATTTTTTACAAACTAGAATCAAACTAATAAAGGTAATGTGTTTAGATACTCAAGCACACTAAAGTTATGTAACAGACTACACTGATCACTTGAACCCCCAGTTCTTATGTTTTCAGACACTCTTCACTTAGTTTCCCTCACAGAAGTTCTAAATCCTATCTCTTCTCTCTCTAGTAAGTATAAGTCTCACAGTCAGACCCTATTTGTCCCTATCAGATCCTTAGTGTGTTCATGGGTTTGAAATAAACAGGGATGTGGTGTTTGTCCACCCAAAGGATCCGATACCAAACCATAAAAGGAGCAATATAGTATATGCAGTCCAATGCAGTGAAGAGTGTTCAGACCTCTACATTGGAGAAACTAAACAGCCATTAAACAGAAGAATGGCCCAACATAGGAGAGGTAACAGCTCAGGACCAGAATCAGCAGTACACCTCCATTTGAAGGAAAAAGACCACTCTTTCAAAGATGAGGATGTACACATATTAGACAAAGAAGAGAGGTGGTTTGAGAGAGGAGTAAGGGAAGCCATTCATGTTAGCATTGAAAATCCCTCCCTCAACAGAGGTGGTGGGCTCCGGCATAGTCTATCTGCTACTTATCAGGCTGTACCCAGGCAAATCAAGTACCCAGGCATCAAGGAGCCTTCACCACCAGGTCACAGCTAACGACCCATTCTTGATGGGTTTCAGCACCTTAGGCCATTGTTTACCTTAAGGCCATGGACACTAATGTCTCCCTAACGAGCCTATTCAGGCTTTGTTCATCTTATGAGCCAATCAGACCAGGGGACAAGAGGTCAAGCTGACTATAAGAAGGTCTCTTGCACTAGCTGTATTCAGACCGATGAAGCTGTTTGGATGAACAGCAAAACGTTTCTATCTCTCAAAAAAGAAGTCCAGTAGCCATGACCCAACTCCCAGTATGACTACAGCTTCTTTGCATACAAAAGTCCTCTAGATGTGACACTACATGGGGTTATACATCTCCCATGATTGAACAGATAAGCAGAACACTAGAATCTCTTCAGCAACTTTCAGAAACTTTTTCAATCAATCAATACCTTTATTGGCATATATAAAATAAATAGTAAACAATGCACAATAAATAGACAGTTGCAGAATGTGTATCTAGACTAGTGTCACTCACACATTAATCACAAGAAGAGAAAAGCAATGTATGTACATCCATCGTTGGCAGCAAACCATCTGGAATGGGCAACTAAATCTGAAAGTGTAGAACAGAAGGCCCTTTAAGGGACTGTAACCTGCGTCACTAAGTTAGTGAATTGATAAACATGGCAATCTGCCTGGTGTGGGCTTTATCTAGGCCTAGCAGAAGATTATGCAAAACTACCTCCTCTGGGCGGCCAGGAAATTTAACAAGAAATGGCTCTAAATGGGAAGCACGGATGTCCCTGTATAAAGGGCAATATAAAATCATATGAGCCATAGTCTCAATGATCCCTGAGTTGCAGGGACATAGCCATGTTTCCAGTGGTTGTGAGCCAAATCTACCATATAGAACGTTGGATGAGCACATTACATCTTGCTAGAGTGAAAGCACACCATTCTTGTGGATTCTCTAGTAGATGTAAGTATCTGGCCGGCTTGCCAATTTGTAACAGAAGTTGGAGACTTAGAGGAGAGCACACTTTACAGGCTGCTGCAAAAAGATCTTGTCTTTCAATATCTAACAGTCAAAGTTTTAGCATCCTCTATGCCTGCGCAAAGGGTAGCGCCCCCAGTTGTTCAGATGAGATGCCCATGGTTGAAATCTTTTCAAGAAACAGTTTGAGGCCAGGAGAATAAAAATGATCAGAGAAAATACCCTCTATTAGTGGGTCTTTGTTTAAAATAAAACATATTCTCAGCCAGTATTTAAATTGTCTAAATTGTGCTTGAGTATTCAGTCTAATTATTCCAGCCTCCATGTAAAGATCTGCATAGGGTACACAGTGAGGTACTGCAAATATTTTGTAGAGAAAAAAGGATTGGAGCATTTCAACCAATGTTTTCATGGCATCCAACCAGATTGGTATCCCATACAACAATTGGAAGATAGCCTTAGCTTTACAGATCTGTAGAGTGCTAGGGATATGTTGGTTGCCCCATACATAGAAAAACTGAAGGATGGCTTAGATAGTCACCCTCACCGAGTTGGTAGTAATGTGGTGGTGTCTAGCCCAGGTATTACGGTAAAAGAAGTTTAGACCTAGATACTTGAATTCTTTAACTTGTTGAATTGCTCTCCCATGGAATATCCAAGACAAGGGGTTTTCAGGTCTTGCTAAATACAACTATCTTGGACTTGCTATAGTTGAGGATCAACTTATTACAAGGAAGATAGTTAATGCATTTTGCAACTAACCGTCTTAACCCTATCTTAGTTCTAGAAAGTAAGACCATATCGTCTGCATAAAGAACAATACGAACTGGCAAATGGCCCAGTCTTGGACAATGGCTATTTATTCCTAAAAGGAGAGGAGCAAGGTCATTAATATACAAGTTGAATAGGGTGGGCGCAAGGAACGCAGCCCTGTTTAGCTCCTCTATTAATGGGTACATTACTAGACAGTTCACCATAGCTGGATAATCGAATGAGGCAGTTATTATCCGTGTGTAGCCTTTGAATTAAAAATAGCAGTCCTCTGTCTAAGCCAGCAGCCCGTAGCTTGGCCCACAGAACATCCCGATCTACGGAGACAAGCGACTCTTCGTATGTGCAGTTTGCTTGGCTATAGCATGTGATAGTATTAGGCAGTGATCCACTGTAGATTTATTCTCCCGAAAGCCTGCTTGCTCAGAGACTTTATCATTACCTTCAAGATCTTTGTAACTGGATTCAGATGAATGCAGAGTCTTCAGAGCCCTGTGAGCAAGGCAGAAAAGTGTTTGATGCTGTGGGATGGAGCATCATGCAGGATCCAGGCTGCACTTTAAATCATATTAAAATACCTCCATAGGAATGTTGTGATGATTTCAAAATCCATCAGAAAACACAAATGCAAAGTTTGTCAAATCATCTGATAATCATCCACTACATTAAATGAGGCCACACTCATGTAAGCATGAACTAGGAACCATTACAACATTACAGTCACATTACAAAGGATCAAGGGTATAACCCAGTGATGGCAAAGCTTTTAGAGACCAAGTGCCCAAACTGTGATTCAAAACCCACTAATTTTTCACAAAGTGCCAATACAGCAATTTAACCTGAATACAGGTGACTGTGAAGGGGCGATGTCAGGTGCCCACTGCCCACAGAAAGGGCTCCGAGGGGCACCTTTGGCACCCATGCCATGTATTTGCCAACACTAGTATAATCTGTCAAATTACAGCCATTATATAACCAGGGCTTCCAAGTGCTAGAAAAGGAAGACTTAACTACCAAGGCCTTGTTCATGACACTTGTCTAGAGACAGAAGAAATAGGTGACTCCAATTTAATAGGGACAGTGAAATGGCTTCCACTTTTAATCTAAATTTTATGGGAGGTATCCAAGGACCTAAATAGGGTTTGGGAATGGGGATCAGCACATTTTAGATAATTCATATAAATTTTGGACAAAAACTTACAATAGATTTACTACTACTACTACTACTACTACTACTACTACTACTACTACTACTACTACTACTACTACTACTACTACTACTACTACTACTACTACTACTACCACCACCACCACCACCATCACCACCACCACCCACCACCACCACCACCACCACCACCACCACACACAAACACATACACTAGAAATAGTATATTAATTTATTTAATTTTCAGATTCAGGCCATATTTAGTGATAAAATTTATTACTTAGACATCTTCCTTCCTTCCTTCCTTCCTTCCTTCCTTCCTTCCTTCCTTCCTTCCTTCCTTCCTTCCTTCTTTCTTTTGGGCTTAAATAATGATGCCCACATTTAAGCATTTCAGAATGAGGAATAATGAAAGATAATTATCCTAATAACATTTCATGAAGCTGGGAAAAGATGGCTTATTTATATAACACATTAGCATTTGTAGTGTATGCAAAACAAGTAAATAAATGTTAAAGTAATATATTACTGAAAAAGTCAATATTGATTACTTTGAAGTTGAAGTGTCAAATAAGGAGCAGTAAAACATGTGTTCCAGTCCAGCCAAGAAGAAAAATGCTATATTTGGAGTAAAATAAATTGCTGGGTTATAATTTAATCACTTAACCCATTGCAATAATATTTTGCTGCAATTTATTACATTACTACAGAAGCAATTTAAAAAAAACCCACACACATTACTGAATCAGCAATGATGGTTATTGTGGGGGTGACATTACACAAACATCATTGGAGTCATTTATCTTTTTAACTAATAGTTCATTATTCTAATACATGAATCATTTTTGTAAGCCTCTTCTGCACCTTTTGCTATTCTATGGTTGGTGGTGAACAGAAAGATGCATGAGAGAGGAGAGACAGAAGCACCATGTCAGATGCATTCTCTCATAAAGAAAGCAAAGGGAATGTCCTTGAGTCCTCTACTGTTATCTAGAGCTTTCCCTTAATTACAATTGCTTTAGAAGCAGTTTCACCATTCTGGCAACCTCTGCAGCTATTGATGCAGCCCATTGTGGGTGAACTGAACTGGGATTTATCCCCAAACAATTAAAGTGTAGGAAGCTGCCTGATACTAAGTCAGACTTTTTGTACATCTAACCCAGTATTACTACGTCTGATAAACAAGACTTTTCTAGGGTTATATACATAATTCTTTCTCAGCCCTATGTACGGTAGAGATTCCTGGAGGTTTCCTATCCAAGTATTAGCCAGGAGTGGAATTACTTAATTTCTGAAATGAGATGCGATCAGTGAGCTCAAAAAATATATGGTATACTTTAACGGTGATTCAAGGGAAGGAGTGCTTGCATTAAAGTAGTGGTTCCCAACCTCTGATGTTTGTGGACTAAAACTTCCAGAAATCCTGGCCAGTTTGTGGTGGAAAACCTCTAGGGGTTTTACTTCAAGAACAACTGGGGATGGAAGGTTGGGAACCACTGCATTAAAGAAGCCTGAAACATGACTCAAAAGTAAAGTGTTCTCAGCAGAGTTGGTAGGAGCATTCAAGAGATAATTGGGCCACCATCTTTCACATCTATTTTGATATGGATTCCTGGATGAATTAGACTTGATGGCCTTTAGGTCCCTTCCTACTCAAGTATTCTATACTTTTATGATTTTATCCCATCTCTACTATTGAAGTCATCTTCAACTTCAAGCCCCTTCAGATTCCATAGGCTGAAAATGATCTGAGGTGGAATCTTGACAAGGTTCTCTTAAACTTTGATATTTCAGCCATTCTACTGTATAGACAACTAACGGGGCACAATGTAAAACAATGTAAAACTTCAACATATATTTTCTTGTGCTTTCGTGTCACAGCGTGTGAATTCAGCAATAATGAAGCAGGTAATTATGTACTTCAACAGAGCCAAACGCCTGTTGCTTTGTGTACTAAATTACATTACAGTATGCTCATTGAATCAATGACGTTTTAGTAAACCAGTTCATTTATTAGTTTCATTGATTAACTACAAGGTACTATGCTAAAATAAAACATTCTAGTGTGATGTACTACCCAAACAACAGGATTTTGGCTGCTGAATAAATTGGATGATCTATTATCTCTATTCAGTTGTTAGAGTGTTTTATTGACCATGAAAGGAATTGAGTGCATCAGCTTGGCCCTGCTTTAAAGCCACTTTGCTCTGTGAAAAGAAAAAAAAGTGAGGCAGATCACATGGGGAACATTCACAATTTAACACATCTGCCCTCTCCAAACATATTACTTTCTATGAGCAAAGAGAGAACAGAGGGAGAGGGCTTGTGCATGTACCCTTCCTCTCATAATGAGAAACAAATTGCCTTAATATCTGACTAGGGTTTTACTTTGTTACATCATGGACCCGTTCATGTTGATCCCTAAACTTGTATCTCTTCCCAGGATCTAATAATATGTTTAAGGACTATATACCACCCCAGAATGCTTTAAGGACATGGTCCAGTTTACAATTTAATTATGCAATTTACACATTCTGGCCCTCTTCCCTAAGACATGGGTATTCAATCTACGGACCTCAGAATGGAAGGCTGAGTCAACCTTAAGTTAGTATCTACCTAAATCCATTGGGATCAAGTTCAGGTCATGAGCAGAGGCTCTGACTGCAATACTGTAGTGTAGCACCTCAAAGATCCCTCGGGTGGCAAGAAAAGTAAATATGAAAAGGAGACACTGTTGCATCATGGGGGTTATCTCTGAAATGTAAAGAATTGGTTCTTTGGCATTCTCTTGTAATTTCAGAGTCAAAATTGACAAATCAGTTCACATTGCTGGGGAAATAACCCTGTAAAAACATACGAGACATCTTTATTTCTCTGTATTATTTGGTCCTAAGTCTCAGTATTGGTTGCTTACATGAGGCTCTGTAAGCGTTCATTGAGCGGTATTAACGGTTTTTCAGGAGGGTCATTGCAGGAGATGGTTGGTTTGTCAAAACATAAGAAACTGTTATTGACATCTGCCAAAGCATTCTTGTCTATTCTTTTATAAGGCACATTTTCAACTTCTGGTAATAACAAACTACAGAACTAAATGGCAACAATAAATCTCTTGACATCTGAAAGTCACAAACGAATGGGTTGGTGTTTCTCATTTGCGGGTTAATGCGCAATGAGCTATCAAGGGACCCCTTTCCCTCATCATCTGTACTTCTTATCTTTTCCTGTCTTTCCATTTCATCTTCCTTTATGTTCATGTTCTCCAACTAGAGATGGGCATGACCAGAATTTTTTTTCGAGTTGTTGTTTTTCGGAACGGGTCCGTTTCGGGTCATTTCCGTTTTTTGCAAAAAAATTTAAAAAATTGTCGTTTCGTCGTGTCGTTTGTTGTTTGTCGTTACCGCCGCCGCGATTTCGCGCGATTTGACGTCCCAGCGAGTGGCGTCCCGCCGGCGCTAGGTGTTTTTGCGCCCTAGGCGGCAGGCGGGTTGGCGGGGGGGCATGGGTGGGCGGTGGCAGCGGCAGGGGGGAGGGGCGGGCGCACGGGCGGTGGGCGCGGGTCTTGCAATGACCCAGAGCAGGCGGAAAACACTTTAAACTGACTTGCTGCACAAGACTGCATCGAATAAAGCAATTGCAATTTTTGCAAACAAAGTGGGCAGTGCACCCACAGCAGAGCTGTAGGCAGGGTATGAAAGGACCTTGGCTTGCCACCAAGCAAATGAAATTTTTTAAATAAATCCACACCTCCCCTCCCACTCAAACCTCCCCCCCTTTGAAGCACTATCAGAAAAGAAATCCTAACAAACTGCAGGGGAATAAAAAAGAATAAACTGTGTTGCTATTCCCCACAGCAGACAGAGAATGAAAGGAATTATTATTATTTCCTAAAAATTCAATTGAATCAATTCCCTCCCTGCCTGCCTAACTGAAATCTAAAGGCTCCGCGAAATCGAAACTAGTCTAGCACAGCAGCCAGCTACACACAGCCCTCTCCCACCTACATCCAAGCCCGGACTGCGACTCTTCTGGGAGTGCCTCGGCTTTTTATGCCCTCTTGCACATCCAGAAGTGTCAGTCAAAACCTGGACATGCGATTGGTAGAATGGGTCCAAAAATTTGCATGGGCCCATCCCATGGCCAGCCCATCATTGCGCAGGTGTAAAAAAATAAAAATAAAAATAAAAATAAAATAAAATCAGTGCGACCTTTTACTGCTATAAAAACCCACTGCTGCTACTGTAAAAATTCAAGCATTTAAAATAGCTAATTTTCGCATGTTTCTGTGGTGCTTTGGTGGTTTTTTGGACCACGATTTCAAAAAAAATATTGCGGACGCCATTTTGGATCCCCACGCACTGCATGGCAAATGGAGACGCCGAGGATGCCCCCTCCCAGCCTGGTACCAGCAGCCCAGGACAGGAGGGGGGGGAGGCTTGGGACACCCCCCCCCAGAAACCACCCCTCTGGTAGGTGCCCTCAGGCAGGCATATTTTTGCCTGCTTTTTTGGCTGGGAATCGGTTTTTTTTAAAAAAAAAAAAACTTTTTTTCTGTGCCGCTTGGCATCGCGTGATCGCCGCACGATGCCAGGAATGACAACAACAAATCAGACCCAATTTTTCTTTTTTCGGTTTGAGTTTGAGTTCTGACAGCTTAATTGTCGTTACCGTTTCCGTTACGTAACGGAAACGATATCCGAAAGCGGAAACGACAATTTCGTCAAGTCGTGCCCATGTCTATCTCCATCTTGTCTTCTATGTCTTTGGGTTTCTCTTTCTCCTCACTTATTCTGCTTGCTGCAGATGGCTCACTCTCCTTCCATTCACAGGCTCTCAAGGCTTTGAATATCCATTTTAAAATAATCCTCAGTAGAGGTGGGCACGAACCAAAAACCCATGGTTTGGGTTTGTCTGGATTGGGCCCACCCTTGGTTTGGTTCGGGTTCAGGTTCTGACCCCTGGGGCCAAATGGGTGCTTCTTTTATTATTATTATTTTATTTTTTTTCCCTTGATTTTAGAGCACCAACCCAGCCACCCCTGGAGCCAGGTCGGAACTCCTTTATTTTATTTTATTTCATTTTATTTTATTTTACTTCCAGATTCCAGCCGCTCTACAGCTGTAGTGTGGACCAGCTTTTTTTTCTTGATTTTTCAAGCACTGACCATGTGGCCCCTGAGGGGTGCCGACCAGGCCACACCTGGGTGCTGACCAGGCCACACCTGGGACTGGGTCAATGCCCTTTTTATAATATTTTTTTATTTTAATATTATTTTTATTTTTTACTCTGACCACGTGGCCAGCGCTACAGCTGTAGATGGTGGTTCTGTGGTCTCAAAGTTTTCACCTTTTTTTTGAGTTTTTCTAAGTCTTTCTCCAAATTTTTTCCAGCCACAAAGGCACTGGTTCTGTGGCCCATGGACCAGTTCCAAGGCCACCAGACCACCCCTAGCCAGGTCTTCCGCATTTTCGATGCTCGTGGGCGCTAGGCGGGCCTACCCTACAGGGCCCTGTGTGCCGGATCAGGTGTTTTTTTCTAAAAAAAAAATTGCTTACAATTCCTTTCAGCAGCAACAGATTGTGCAGCCAGCCTGGGGCTCCGGGTCGGGCCCGTGCTTCTGGTTTTTTTTTTTTTCAAGCACTGATTGTGCAGCCCCTGGGGCTGGGACGGTGCTGGTTTTATTTTTTTTATTTTTTTCTTGATTTAAGAGTGGCCGCCCAGCCACCCCTGGGGCCGGGTCAGCACTCTTTTTTATTATTTTCATTTTATTTTCATTTCATTTCATTTTTATTTTTGTTTTTTAATTCTGGGTTCCTGGCCCCGTGCTACAGTTGTAGTGCGGGGCTTTTTTGTTTTGTTTTGTTTTTCTTTAAGTACTGACCACATGGACCCTGGGGCCTGGTCGGCACTCATTTTAGTTTTAATATTTTTTCCTTGATCTTAGGGCACCACCCCAGCCACCCCTTGGGCCAGGTCGGCAGTCCTTTTAAAAAAAACAAAAATATTTAATTTTAATTTTAAGTTTAATTTTTAATTGCTGACTACGTGGCCACGCTACAGCTGTAGCGTGGCCGTTGGCTTTGTTTTCCTTCTGGTCGCCATCCCTGATGCCAGGAAGACTGGACCTCTGGAGCAGCACCAGGTAGGAGACATCTCCGCCCCCATTAACGAATCAAACCGAACCACATTTTTTGGTTCATTTCGTTTCGTTTTAAATTTACCCCTAGGTTTGTTATTCATTTCATTACTTAATGAAATGAATAACGAATAACGAAACAAACTAAAAGTTATTTTCATGCCCATCTCTAATCATCAATAATCATGCTGTACCAGTAAATATATACTGTATTTTCTTTAAGTTGTTGAATTTATCTGTGTACCTTTTTTTTTGGGGGGGGGGATATTCCTTTGAACCCCTCCTATTTACCAATGGCATAGATCTGGACTGGTTTTCCAGGTGAGGGCTAGTATGATCCATCCTCAATGCATAATAACCCATTGGTGGGGGGAAAAGAATTAAAACTATTCTTCAGTGCTTCTGAAACAAAGTACTGTAGTTTCATTTCTCTCCACATTAATAATGAACATGCATTTAGGGCACAAAACAACAGTGCATTGACTCATCCACATCAAGCATTTCTGCAATTAGAAAACTTATCTAATCTGCATAGACAGTGACAGTTTGGGGACTAATTCATGCATTTTAACTGTCTTTTCATTTACCGCACGGCATGAAGTGACAATGCTGCTTGCTTGTCATACAGCTTGGATATGATTTTATATCATCCCTGCATAACACTGCATATGGTGTTATCATCACTCTGCAGTCCCTGCGGGAACCATGTACTCATATTAGAAGTCTCTCAATGGGAGCAATAGCACAGACAGTCCATTTTGGCTAACAGAATGAATGGGAGTGCTTTCCTGCATTCCCGGTCAAAAATGGAAATGGTTGTTGTCCGCGGTTCTGTCACACCAGAGAACAAAATGAATGAATGCAGCCTGGTGTTTTTTTGTCTAGAGTGATTTCTTGCAGAATGATGGATGTAGTGATACATTTTACTGATACATTTTGAAGGCAAGGGTGCTTTCACCATAATAGCCATGCCCCAAGGAGGGCCCAAAATGCAAGCACCTCTGTTTATTTATTAATTTATTTCTATTTTTCTTATTTAGAGGCTACCTCCCATTAGGCTTACTATGTTGCTCCATAGAAACAGCCTAGCTCTAGCAGCATTCATTTCCATGAAATGCAGGTCTTTTTCCAAATGTATAAACTTAATGGCTGATTTTAAACCAAACTACCTGCACACAGTAGGCTTTGCAACAGGAACCCTTCACAGCTATACAGTGTTGCTGGGAAACCCATCCTACTTGCACTCCCAGCTAATGTTAGTATTGCACCTAAACCCAGATAGACAGAAAGCTTGTGGAGGGAGTGATGGGTGATACCTTGTCCATCTTTCTGGTGCTTTGATCCTGTAATCCTTGGCTTCACGGCACTGCAGGACAGATCTTTAATACAGGTTTCTGACTATTTCAGGTTTGCCTTAAGTCTGTGGCTTTAACCTGCCCAACTGGTATATGTCTCTGTGTGTGCAAATGTATGTCTCCTGTACACATTAGAGCATCAGATAGGAATACTGATAACCCTTGTGCTGTTGAGCAGATCGGCTAAGGAATGTTAGCAACTCCCTCAGCAAGACTGGCAACATTCATGTGGCTAAAAAATATGGAAACGTGTATCTGTTTATATATTTGAAATTGCCAACACTTCCACATAACTGTTGGCAATCAGAAAAATGAAAAGTGCTGTTCATTTAGCACACTCACGCACAATGCAAAACTTGGTAATGGTTCATCTAATTCCACTGTGGGGCTGAGGGAATCTGTTTACAAATGCTTTGGTAAAAAGAAAGTAAGCAATTCAATTGTTTCATTTCTAGTCATAATACCCAGTGTAAAATGGTGCACTCTTACATGCTTGCACAGAGAGAAATCCCACTGAGTTAATCCAGGTCAGTGGGTAGGATATGGTATGTCAACCTAATTTGTTAGCACATTTCCAGCCAAAATAGTCTTTCCCCTCCAGGACACAATGCAAAAATAAAGGCGACTCTCTTCTTTTTATAAATGCCAAATGTTTCCTCGTCTGTTGCTGCCATATCCCACTGTAGCACCTTGCATAGGTACATGACTACAGCTCCCATAATCTACAGCCAAGGTAAAATGGGCTGCAAGTGACCACACATACAGAGAGCCTGGATGCAGGAAAGGCTGATCTGTTCCCTTCTCTTTTTTTTTTACATTAGAATCACTTTGCAACAGCTTAGCTCTAAATATGGGTTATTTGTTTCCTGAAAATTTACTCCACACAAAAGTTCTGTCTCTGTGCACAATGAGCCTTCCAGATTAAGAGATGGGCACAAAATGAACTTTTAGTTCATTAGCACGGGCCACGTGGTCAGCAGTTTAAAAAAAACAAAAATAAAATAAAAATAAAATAAAAAAATTTTTAAAAAAAGGAGCACCAACCCAGCCCCAGGGGTGGCCGGGGTGGCACCCTAAAATCAAGAAAAATATTAAAAATAAAACCAGTGCTGACCAGGCCTCAGGGGCCACGTGGTCGGTGCTTGGAAAAAACCCTCAAAAATAATAATTAAAAAAAACAAATTTGCCGTGCAGGTCTGGTACCGACCTGTGAGCACCGGACCCGGCCCACGGGTGTGGAACCAGTGCAGGCGGCAAAAAATAATAAGAAAACCCAATCCGGCGCGAGGGCCGGCAAAAAAAAATGCTGACCAGCCTGTGCTACAGCTGTAAACTGTAGGAGTAAACAAAAAAAAATTAAATTATTTTTATAATAAATAAATAAATTTAATTTAAAAAGGAGTGTCGACCCGGGCCCAGGGGTGGCTGGGTCGATGCTCTAAAATCAAGAAAAAATATTAAAAATAAAAACAGTGCTGACTGGGCCCCAGCACTTGGAAAAAAAAGGTGCTGGCCCCAAGCCAGCACCTCAAAAAGCCCCTGCCACAGGGGCCAGGATCCGCCACTGCCACTGCCACCACCACCACCGAGCTGCCACTGCCGATGGTAAGAACCCGAACCATTTTGGGTTTGTATGAATTTTTTTAAAAGAATTTGTACGAACCAAACCGAACCAAGGGTGGGCCCGAACCAGAAGAAACTGAACCATGGGTTTTCTGTTTCATGCCCACCTCTAATATGTATATTGGTATATATGTCAAAATACCTATCTCAAGCCCGAAGTTTGAGACTTCATAACCAAAAACAATTGGGAGCAAAAAAAAATTAAGCAAAAATAATAACAAGCTGAAGCCTTCATGTATGAGAACATCAGATTCTACTCACAAATACAGCTGAATTTACTGACCTGGAATTTGGGAAGTATTGTATTGGTCATGAAAGCCAAATCCACTTTGTCAGGAGGTTAACAGGGTGCAGAATGTAAAACTGCAAGGGCTATGAAAAATAGATGGACTGGAAAAATTTAATTTTATGAATGCATAGAGTTCCTTCTGTAAAAGTCAGACTCAGAACCTTGAAAAAAATAGCAGCAGAGCTGTATCAAAGTGATTAACAGAACAGTTGGGAATTGGATTTTTTTTTCCTCCCCCTCCTTCTAACTATAAGTCCCAAGATTCTCCCTTATGGGAGTTCTGTCTGCAGAACAGATACTGAAATGAGGTTCATCTGGGAAAAGGGACTCATCTGGCTTTGAGGCTAAGCTAAGCCTAGGTCGACCCAAGTTTCCTATTCTTGTCCAAATACTAGCTGGGAGCTTTCTTCTAAACAGGAAGTTTGGCAGAGTTAGGTCAAGTTCAACTTCAAAGCCTATTCCCCCCCCCAGATATTTATATATCTTGTGGAATTCCCAGAATGAAGAATTATGGGACCTATAGTTTTTAAAAATCCAAAACCCCCATCCATAGTGCATACTGTACATACAGTGGACCCTCGTATAATAAGCGGTTTGTATAATGGAAAATCTGTGCAACATAAAAAATTTCCACCACCGCTCTGCCTCCTCCCTCCCTCTCCAATGCAGGTGCGTCCGGCTCCTCACCAAAGATGCAAGCCAGTGATGGAGGAGGCCCAGGCCAGCCCACTCAGCAGCCACATCAGCAGCAACTTTGGCAGTGGAGGAGGAGGGGGAGGGCCAGGCCAGCCTTCCTGGCCTGGCTGCGTGTCTGCTGCGGCGCCCAGAGCAGCAACGGCTTCAGTGGTGGTGGTGGAGGAGGAGAAGGGCCAGACTGGTTCCCTTCATCCCGGTGAACCAAGCCCTGGCACTCCCTCCTCCAGCCAACACCTCAGGGCCTGGCCTCCTGCCTCCTGCCTTCAGGTAATAAGGGGAGAGAAAGAAACTGCTTTCGGGGGGGGGTGTACCTGTTTGCATTTCTGCTCCCTGAAATTACTGTATACTGTAGTTTGTGTCAATTTTTAAATGAATTTTTCTGTGCATTGGAACGGATTAACCCATTTTCAATGCATTGCTATGGGAAATCACAATTTGTACACAGGAAAGTTTATTCAACATAATTTCATTTGGAATGAATTAGTTCCTTTACACAAGGTACCACTGTATTTAAAAGACATGACTGAATAGGATTGTGTGTTTAAATGTTCTGAAACCTCTTCCTATGTTTGCCCCCTTGTTTGGCAATGTGAAATTAACACAAAGGAGTCTGGTGACTTCACCTTCAGTAAATCTGCTGGAAGTCTTAAAGGAGTTAGCTAATGAACCCCATCCCCCTACTAGTACATGGAGAACTACTTAGTTCAGACTACAAATGTGAACCTGCCTCAGATGTATTTGCATTTGTACACCATTTTAATTTGTATTCCCAAACTGGTTTACAGGCATCAAATACAGGATAAGACACAAACGAACAAAGATGCAGTAATCAAACAAAACAAAATAGAAATAGAAATATATTAACCATAACATTAATATATATAAAGTCCAATAAACATTTATTAAATTTAGCAATTGACAAGACTAAGTCATCACCCTTTGGCAAACCATCTCACACTTATCAGATGCAGCATGTCCGTGGAAGGGTCCGGGTGGAGAGTTTCAAAATATCAACTGGGGTGGTCCCAGTTTCTCACACTGCCACTTCATGTTTTAAAGCTTTATATAAAATTGATAGACTCTGACACAATGTCTTAGTTTTCCAAGCATAAAAAACAGGGTTATTATGGATACATGAAATTAAACAAATGTTTCATGAATAAGTTGCAGTTCCTGTTTCAGTATTTAATAAAACTCTGCTCACAATCTTTTCAATTGGCTATTCAGAACACCACCTTAAATATTCATGAGGTAAACCCACATTCCATCACACCAACCATCAATTGACCTAAATCTATATTATAGAGCAGTGGTAGCGATCCTTCAGCACGTCAGATGTTTTGGACCACAACTCCTAGAATTCCATGCCTGCATTGCCAATGACAAAGGACTGTGGGAGTTGTGGTCCAAAACATCTGGAGTGCTGAAGGTTCACCACCACTGTTATAGAGTATCTCCAAACAATATAAAAGATGTAATGGGTATAAAGGGGAACCACTCTCACAAGGTCAGGAAGGCCTGCTGAAATAAATGAGTTTTCAAGGCCTTCCAAAATCCAACAAGGGTAGCCGCCTGGCAGACATCTGGGGGGAGATGGTTCTAAACCTCTGGGGCCACCATTAAGAATGCCCTCTTATGAGTAGATGTTTTCTTAGCTTCTCTTGGAGTGGCCACCTTTAGCTCAAATAATGAAGATCCTCCTGTGGTCCTGTCTGAGATGTGTTGAGGGATGTGCTCCCTCAAGCACTGAGGTCCTGAACCAGGATGATGGCACTTGTCTATTTTGCAGTCACTCCTTCTCTTCAATATCTTTGGTCACCCTCAACGTCCAGGGTGCTGTAACCTTTTTCATAAAGTTAGCAATACTGGTCTTCATTATGAACATTCCAGTCACTCCACCTGGGACTGTAAATACAACTTGCCTGTTAACAGGGATGAGCACTGCCTATACAGATGACTTCTACCAATATTAGACTTGAAAGAAAGCCGGCCCCTGCTACCAAAGCTTTATTTTTATGACAGATGAAACTGCTCTATATTGAGTTGTATCAGTGCATTTAACCCTGCATTACTTTGAGTGGCAGCAGCTTTTCCAGGTCTTCACCACAGGACTTAATTATTACCTTCAACTTCATTTTTTAATTTCAGTGCAATCTAGGAAGCTCCTCTATTCATTTGGATATTTGGCATTGGGCCTGAATTGCACTCATTTCACATGCTAGCAAGGTTATGCTCAAAATTCTACAAGGCAGGCTTCAGCAGTATGTGGAAAGAGAACTTCCAGAACTACAAGCTGGATTTCGAAGGGGCAGAGGAACTAGAGACCAAATCGCCAACATGCGCTGGATTATGGAGAAAGCCAGAGAGTTCCAGAAAAACATCTACTTCTGCTTCATTGACTATGCCAAAGCCTTCGACTGTGTAGACCACAACAAACTATGGCAAGTCCTTAAAGGAATGGGAGTGCCTGAACACCTTATCTGTCTCCTAAGAAATCTATATGTGGGACAAGCAGCAACCGTCAGAACTGGATATGGAACAACTGACTGGTTTAGAATCGGGAAAGGAGTACGACAAGGCTGTATACTGTCACCTTGCCTATTTAACTTATATGCAGAGTACATCATGAGAAAGGCCGGTGTGGATGAATCTCAAGCCGGAATTAAGATTGCCGGAAGAAATATCAACAACCTCAGATACGCAGATGATACTACTCTAATAGCAGAGAGTGAGGAAGAATTAAAGAACCTCTTAATGAGGGTGAAAGAGGAGAGTGAAAAAAATGGGCTGAAGCTCAACATCAAAAAAAACTAAGATCATGGCCACTGGTCCCATCACCTCCTGGCAAATAGAAGGGGAAGAAATGGAGGCAATGACAGAGTTTATTTTCTTGGGCTCCTTGATCACTGCAGATGGCGACTGCAGCAACGAAATAAAAAGACGCCTGCTTCTTGGGAGGAAAGCAATGGCAAACCTAGATAGCATCCTAAAGAGCAGAGACATCACTTTGCCAACTAAGGTCAGGATGGTTAAAGCTATGGTTTTTCCAGTAGTGATGTATGGAAGTGAGAGCTGGACTATAAAGAAGGCTGATCGCCGCAGAATCGATGCTTTTGAGCTGTGGTGCTGGAGGAGAGTCTTGAGAGTCCCCTGGACTGCAAGGAGATCAAACCTATCCATTCTGAAAGAAATCAACCCCGAATGCTCACTGGAAGGACAGATTTTGAAGCTGAGGCTCCAGTACTTTGGCCACCTCATGAGAAGAGAGGACTCCCTGGAAAAGGCCCTGATGCAGGGAAAAATCGAAGGCAAAAGGAAAAGAGGACGACAGAGAATGAGATGGTTGGACGGTGTCATCGATGCAACCAAAATGAATTTGACAAAACTCCGGGAGGCAGTGGAGGATAGGAAGGCCTGGCGAGCTCTGGTCCATGGGGTCACGAAGAGTCGGACACGACTGAACGACTGAACAACAACAACTGAATTGCTTACAGATTCTGTAAGGAAATTAGGAATGATGGAATATAGTACACTTTCTTTTGGTAAAAAGGTAAAGGTTCCCCCACCCCCGCACATGCATGCTAGTCATGTCCAACTCTAGGGGTGGTGCTCATCTTCATATTCAAGCCGAAGAGCCAGTTTTGTGCAAGTCCATGGCCATGTGGCTGGCATGGCTGAACACACTTCTGCACACATAACACTGTTTACCTTCCCACTTTTTACAGCGGTACCTATTTATCTACTTGCATTTACATGCTTTCAAACTGCTAGGTTGGCAGGAGGTGGAGCTTAAGTGGGAATTCACTCTGCTGCATGGCACCCAGGATTTGAACCACTAAGCTGCCAACTTTGTAGCTGGTAATTTTCAGTGCTCTATCCCGCTGAGCCACCATGCCCCTAGGGCACTTTTTTAAAGCTCAATATTAAATTGTACTTTTGCCTTGCAGTAGGAATTCTTATCTATGGAATGCAGAAAGTAGTCAAAACATGGCTTTCCAGAGGATAGCAAGAGAGCTACCATTGGTCAGTCTACATCAAATGCTATCTTTTACCTCAAAGATGCTGGGAAGAAGAAGAGACTCAGAAGACATTAATATATGCTTGAGACTGCTTTTAGTGATGATGCCTGATTCGGTTAGTTAGAGTTAGGTCTAATTAGCTTAGAGAGAATGGACTAGAGATGGGCACGAATAAAAAAAAAGGTGTTTCGGTTTTTCATTTTTCATTGAGAGGTCCGTTTCGGTTCGTTTCCGTTTTTCGTGAATTTTTGAAAAATTTCATTTTCGTTTTTCATTTTTAACCGCTTTTTGCGCGATTTTTAAAGCATGTCCATGCATGGGCGTCCCCCAACGCCCCAGACCAGAGGGAAAACACTAAAAAAAGGATGCTGGCAGAGACACAGTATAGACTAGGTACGCAGGGAGGCTGCAAAGGCAGCGGTGGGCGTTGCCCAGGGTGCAAGGCAGCCACAGAGTGACTGCACTGCGGGGCAGGGGAGGGTACTCACCGAGAGGTACAAATGCACGCACACAGGGAGGCTGCAGGACTGAAGCTAGAGTCGCGGAGACAGCAATTCCACCCTAACTCCCACCGGAGACTGCAAGGAGGACGGGGGCTGCCAGAGCTTTTTATGCCCTCTGTGGCTGCCAGACCTGCCCAGTCTGCAACTTGGGCATGCTATTGGTTGAACATGATCCCATCACATTGGCTTGCCTACATTTTGTGGTGGTGACATCCATTTTATCATCCTTAAAGGGAAAAGAAAAATACATTGCGATGGGAGAAGAAAAAAACAAAGATTTTAAGGACCCCAACCCCCTGGTAGGTAATAATTTCAAATAATTATCACATAATCGCTGCATTTTTATGGATGTCCAGGTCGTTTTAATACCAAAGAAATCAATATTATGTATCTGGGAGCCATTTTGGGTCGATGTTCCCTAACTCCCCTTAAAGGAAAAAAAGACAGCAATCTGAGAAAAGACATAAATGCACGTTTTAAGGACCCCCAACCCCCCTGGTAGGTATTATCAGACAGTATAAATAATTATTGCTGGGTTTTTATGAATGTCCAGGGTGTTTTTAACATTTAAAACAGCTCATTTCATTGCACGTCGCCATTAACGAAAATGAAACATAACAAACCCAATTTTCGTGGTTCTGTTTGTTTCGTTCCATTTTCATCACAATTTTCGTTATTCGTTTCGTTACATGACGCAATGAATAACGAATAAC
Source organism: Phrynocephalus guinanensis (assembly GCA_037367245.1). Taxonomy (NCBI): domain Eukaryota; kingdom Metazoa; phylum Chordata; class Lepidosauria; order Squamata; family Agamidae; genus Phrynocephalus; species Phrynocephalus guinanensis. Next base: position 11,129,276 of record CM074748.1, read on the forward strand.
AGAAACGAAAAAAATGTTTGTTTCGTATCCATCTCTAGAATGGACCAATGTAACCAGATAGAGAGGATAACCTAGTCTTTTGTTATTTTGTTAGGTAAATAAGTTCCTATCTTGAGTCTGATAGGGTTTTTTTTTAAATCTTTTTTCTAGTATTACTTTGGTTTGTAATAGAAATGTAGAAATAAAGCTCCATTTTAATATAACCACTGGCCTTGCCATATCATTTTTTAAAGAACCCATCTATGGGTTCTAAATCTATGTTGCTTTTGTTTTGCTATCGAAATGCATTGCCTAAGAATGGGGGCATTCTCCCTCTCCATGCAGATTCAAAGACTGATTGAAGAAGAAAGAAGCTACTTGTGTGCTCTGATGTTTCGTAGATGCAGCAAATAATTCTTCAAGCAGAAGAACACTCAGTGAACCCCCTTCCAAGATGCCAGGAAGATTCTTACATTAGGATGAAGGAGAATAGCTGGCTTTCCTGCATCACCAGAAGGGTGCCTAGGGACAAAACCATCCTCCTCCTCCCTCTGAGTATTTAAGTCCACTACATCTTCAAAATGGATAGTGCTATGCAGCTGTACCTTCACCCCCAAGTTTTAGGCTCATGTGTTTTTCTATTTGCATGAATGGAGATGAGGAAACACACAAATACTATCATGGGCTGAGACACAGGCCGCTTCCGAGGAAACAAATATGGATCAGATACCAATAGGTGTGTCCTTGTTTGGGCATTAATTAGGTCAGGGGGCTAACTGCACATCCCTATTTCTAAGTATCTCTAATGAAAGGTGAAAGAACAGCCATTCTTAGAGTAGCTCACTAGAGATGGGCACAAAACGAGCGATTTTTCATTTTTGTTTTCATTTTTTCATTTCGTTACGCAACAAAAACGAAACAATTTTTTTAAAAAACAAAATGAAAACGAAAACAAAACAACCAAATTTGCCGTGTTTCGTTTTTGTTTGAAGCAGATGCATTGAACTAAAAAGAATGCTAACAAAACAGCAATTTTTTGTTTTTGTTTTCGTTTTTTCATTTCGTTACCTAACGAAATGAAAATGAAATTTTTTGCAAAAAACATCATGAAAATGAAAACGAACCGAAACAGACCCCTAAACGACAAAACGACAAACGAAACACCATTTTTTTTTAGTCGTGCCCATCTCTATAGCTCACATTTAGCTATGAATAAATGAGACTGTAAATTCATAAATACACACACCAGTCCATTTCTCCCACTAGAGTGGAGTAATAGGCAGCCAAGAATTCATTCTATTTATTTATTTAAGTGACTTTCAATTCCTACTTAAGGCTAGTTCTTTCAAAAGATCTTGCAGGGCAAAATATTAGAAATGCGATGCATGACCTTATCAGAGTACTAACATTTCAGCTGACATTTCCCTACATGATTTATGCTCTTCGCACTAATCAGTGAGTGTATCCATCAATGTGAGTGCACCTGATTCATGAGTTGGTGACAAGGTTATGGTTTTCTATGCCAACCCTCCATGCTTGATGCTGGAAAAGGGAGAACCAAATTTTCCCTTGCAGCCAAACTTTACGTACTGTATTTATGTCCTGACTTTCCTCCAGTAAGCCTAACATTGCATACACAGCTCATCTCCTCCTAAAGATCTGTGAAGTAGATTAGGCTAAGAAAGAGTTAATGGCTTAAGGTTTCCAATAGCTGAAATACTGTTGTTCAACTTGATGCTGTGCAAAGCTGATTATGTCATCAGTTGCAGTGGGTTTTTTAAAAATTATTTTTATTTGTTGCTGTTGTTTGATTAGAGATATTTCTGTATGTTTCTTTTGTGTGTGCTCAAAATGCTCATATATAATAAAAGGCTTTAATTTCTGGTCCAAAAACAAAAACATTTAGACTAGTAAGTAGTAGACAGAAAGCTTTCTGGCTGATGGTTCCGAAACTTTGGAATTTTATACCTTGGGAAGTACACATGGCCTCCCCATTCCTGGCTTAAAAAAGAAAAAAACAATAACCAAATATACCAAAGATACATTTATTAGTCTTTTAGAATCTAGCCGATGGCCATGTTTTTGTTGAGTCCAGTTTGGGCATTCACCTGAAGATATGAGGACAGAGGACCCTTCTGTCATGACTTTTTCTTTGCACTTGCAGCAGTAGTCTGAACAGATTTACCCTCTTCCATATCTGTATCCTTTCCACAGAACTGAAAATCCTGAGGAACTGGAACAAGTTGAGATTAACATGTAGGAGATTCTATCCTTTTCAGGCAATCTTGATGTGAATATAGTAATGATACCAGGAGGAGGGCTACCAACTTGCCTTTAGTCATGCCTCTAGGTTAACAACATACTACATCCTTGGGTAGGGGTTTATCATTTATGTATTTACATGAGGGAAATACATGAGAATGCTCACCACCACAATCTCATCCTCTCATGCTCCAGACTGACACTTTTATGTGTGAAAAGTAGCAACAGAAGAATGTTACTAGCATGTTCTGCTTAAAATTTGTGAGCTTCTTCTTCTTCCTCTTCCTCTTCGTCTTCTTCGTCTTCTTCGTCTTCTTCTTGGTGGTAGGGTCTGGCATACGTGTTTTGGCCTTCCACGTGGTGTGGTCATGGGCTAGGTCTCTGTGAACCTGGGACAACTTTATATCATTCTCAAGGGTGTTCATTCAGTGCTGTTCTGCACGTCCTCTTGGTCAGGATCCACTGACCTTCAGGGTGAGACTTTTTTTTTGGCCTGTTTTCTCATCGGCATACAGGACATGTCCAAACCAATGCAGTTGGACTTGGTGCATTTTGTAAGCAATTAGTGCAATGCCACATTTTTGCTCTGATGTCATCATTGCGCACATGATCCTTTCACGTGAGTTTGGCAGTCCATTGCAGCATCTTTGTCTCCATGACACCAAGGCAATGTTCAGTTTCTTTAATCGTCGGCCAGCACTCTGCACCATAGAGTATAACAGGTCATACAATGGTGCCATAGATCTTTGATTTTAAATGGTTACTGATATTTTTTCACACATGTCATGTCATGCTGTATGCCATTTGAGCCAGGCACTGTTGATCCTCAATGTCACCTCATAACTCATTGTGATCATGGAACCAAGGTATGTGAATTTCTCAGTTCATCATAGGTCAATGCAATCGATTTGAATTGTGCCATATTCGTTTGTGTCAGTGGTCAGATATTCCATCTTTTTCACATTCAGGTGCAGGCTAAGCCTTGTCAGATGGCCACTCCATACTTGGGCTTGATGCTCAAGATTTGTCTTACTCTCTGTTGCAATCATTACATCATCACTGTAAGGGAGTGTCCAGGGCACTGGATTCTGCAAATCTCAAGTGATTACGTCCATAACCAGAATTAAAAGAACTGGGGAAAGTGCCGATTCTTGGTGGACCCCAACTGTGATAAGGAAATCTTTTGATGTGCCAACAGTGGCCAGTACATGACTCTTCAGCAACTCATAGAGGAGTCTGACCCAACTGACAAGTTCCTCTGAGACTCCATTATGTTGCAGTACATACCAGATGACTTCATGTGGGACTCTGTCAAATGCTTTCTCAAGGTCAAAGAAATCTTCATGCACTGTTTTTTATTTCTCCCCATGTTTTCCCAATAACAGTCAGGCAGCATGGATGGCATCTTTTGTTCCACAATTCTTAATGAAGCCAGCTTGATTGACACTTAGTTGAACTATGGTGCAGATTTGTGTGTCAATGACTCACTCAAAGATTTTAAGAATATGTGGAAGTAATCCAATTGGTCTGTAGTTGGTGCATTCAGCAGGGTTCCCCTTCTTCTTCCAGACTGACCCTGTTTGCTAAATTGCCAATCATTGGGTATCTTCATCTCCAGCACAATCTGGTTGAAGAGTTCCATCAGCCAATTGCAGGGATTCCAGTGTTGTGACTTCCACAGTTCTGTTGCCACATCATCTGGTCCTGTGGCTTTGCCTGTTTTCATCTGCTTCATCGCCATGGCAACTTCATCAGATGTGATAGGTTGCACAGGCCCTTGGACTGGGGGAACATATGGGATCAGGGTATGCGGGAACTCTTCTGTGGAAATTTTCTTGAAGTAATCCCGCTAGCACTTTGTTGCCTTGACACGATCATTGATCAGCTTTCTATTCTCATCATTGACACCATGGAAGTTCTCAATATCCTCAGTCCTTTTGTGGTGGGCTTTCACTAGCTGGTAGATGCCACATTCATCTTCATGTGTATCAAGGTTTCCGTACAATTCCTCGAAGTGTGTGGACTTTGTTTTAGCTACTGCTTTCTTTGCTCCGCAATCAGCATCACAGTACAGTGGGACCTTGTATAAAGGAATTAATTCATTCCAAGTGAAATTCTGTTAAGCAAATTTTCCTTTATGCAAATTTCCCATAGGAATTACAGAGTAATCCCTAATCACAACCATTTTATGTTGTACGGATTCGCCCCATAGGTGATTATGTTAAGTAAATTTTTTATGTTGTACTTGTTATACAAACCCTTTGTTATACGAAGGTCCACTGTACTTCTGCGAGCTGCCAGCTGTCTTTTCAGCTAGGAGAACATGATAGAGCCAATTTTTCCCATGGACCAACACGTTGACTTTGTCTGTCCAAAGCCATGGTTGTTCTTTTAATTGCCTGTTTTGCTTTCGCCCAAGTATTGTCTACTGTTTTGATATGAGCAACTGTATTTTTTGAGATGATTCTTGCCTTTTTTTTGCCCTAGTTTCCATCACTTGATTCTCACTGGACCATTATATTCTGTGCTTTCCCTGGATGGGTCAATGCAGAGGTCACAGATAACCAGATGGTGTTGGGGAGCAACTGTCACATGCAGGATGACTGTATTGGATGGTTTTCATATCAATCTGTATAACTTTATTATTTCATTTTATTACCATTATTAAAGTAAGAGTCCACAACTAGTCTGATTGTCTTTTATTCATGTAATGTAAGGTGTTGCCATTAAAACCTCTGCTCCAGGCAGCAAAGCACTTTCGGCTATCTGGGTATGTTATATTTATTGTGGCAGTTTGTTCTAATGGGCATTGCTCATTTCCATTTGGAACTTGTAGAAAAATAAGACTTTTCTGCAAGGTGATCACTGCTCAGAGCTCTTTTTTTTCTGGAATGCCATGTTAATTAGAATTTTTTTTGCCTAATTAATCAAAAGACTGGCTGTGCTGGAGGGAGAATAGTTTTGGACTGAGCATGCAAATGCAAATTCAGCCCGCTTCTTCCTCTCTTAGGGGGCTCTGAAATTTAAAACAACCCTGAAAATGTTTTAAGATGTCTTTTAAATTATTTTGGTCACATTATTAATAGAGTGTCTCTAATTACAGGATGACTTTCATATAATTATGGAAATGTTGCTGATGCAGAACATTAACTTCTACATGTCCCTCTCTCCTTTGTACACTGTTGTATTTATTATTTATTTATTTTAGAGTATTTTTATCCCGCCTTTCTCCTTGGAAAAAGGACCCAAGGCAGCTTACAGATTGAGGGATAAAATACAGTAAAAGAGCTCCTAAGACAACTGAGATCCATATAGTAGGACCCCAGTATCCACTGGGGATTGGTTTCAGACATTCCCATGGATAATGAAAACTGTGGATAAGAGAGAACGCCTGCCCACCTACCCCCAAACTGCTGTTTCCTGACAGTAGCTTGCTTTATGGCTGCTGTTTTGAGGTAGTAGCTTGCTTTACAGATGCTATTTGTGACAATAGCTTGCTTTACAGCTGCTGTTTGTGACAACAGCTTGCTTTACAGCTTGCTTTGTGGCTGCAGAATTATTTAATTTTTTCCTCTGCCAACCATGGATAACTGAATCAGTGGATATGGGGGTCTTCCTGTATAGAAGATGGACTTGAAAGGACTAATATATGTGATATGGAGAGAAAATTAAGGTCAGAATTGTTGTTTATCATAATGATACATGGCACTGTCTTATTTTGGGTTAACATATTGGACTGTTAGCCCCATGTTCTGCCTATAGTGCATTCATCACAATGATGTCTTCCTAGACTAGAGGTCTACAGACTGTTTCCTTTGTGTGTTGTTGTTGGAGTGTAGCTGCCATCAGTTCTAGCCAATACAGCCTCTGCAGAAAAAAAAACTAGGAGAAGAGATGGCAACATCCTGTTGTGGTTGATGACTCAGAACGTGCAGCAAGCATGGCTAACAGAGGGCCTTTTTACACGACCCCTAAGATCTGCTGGCCACTTAAATTTGGACCAGAGATCCTAGGGGTTCGTCGCTCTTCCTCTGTCCCCACCCCCCTCCACACTTCCTGGTTGCTGGCTGCCTGAGGGAGGGAGAAAAAAGAAAGAAAAGACTGCCGGTTTACCGGCAGCATTCAGATCTCTTAAAGGGGCGGGGCGCAAAAAAAGAACAAACGGAAGCCAGGAGAGCCCCACACTCACTATCCTTACACTGGATCAAATATTTGTCACCATCAAAGACCAGGTACAAGAAAACTGCTGTTTGGTCACGCTAAAGTGGGCGGGGTCGCACTTAATTGTCTGCAAAGTCCGGAGCTGGTGGGTAAACATTTTTAAGGTCCGGACCTTGCAGCCATTTGCGGCGGAGCTTAGGGGTCGTGTATAAATGCCCAGAGTCAGAGCTGTGTAGCAAAAATGGAGGAACTTACAGAGCAGAATTTGCTTCAAATCTCTCCTTGAGTAGGCCACCTCTTTTACTCTCATCAGCTGGCACTTACCACCTCAATTACTAACTCAGAAACATTGGTAAGAGAAAGAAAAAAGGGTTTCATTTGCTCACAGATCTAAACAGATCAAAACAGCAAACTCTCAACAACCCCCTGAATGCAGGGATGGAGTCTCGTACCATGGTGCCACGTGCTTCATCAGGTGCCTGAAGCCTGATGACTCCACAAAGGAGAGGGGCAACCCATTCATGGCCACCATTTCACCCACCACTCGAGTGGTGGTCTCCTCTGCTTTGGCCCTATTTCGCGGGCTGACAAAAGTCCCACCCAACAGCCCCACTTCCTGCAGAGTGGCCTGCCTCTTCCCACTCTCACTAGCGGAGCTGTGTTTTTCTTTCTCTAACCCTTCTTCCCCTCTCTTCCTCCCTGAAGAGCAAGGGCCTGACAGGGTTCCAGGCAGAGTCCCAGGGTGCTTCCTCATCAGATGGCTGCACAACCCACTTGAGGAGAGGTGTTTGGGGTCATTCCCCCAGCGCAAGACCACCCCGCATATCTTGCACACCGCCATCCTTGCGTCTTGGGGGCTGTTCTCAAAATGCTCCCAGAGACACCCTCGTGGCTTACAGAAAGTAACGCCCCCTCTGTTATTGCCTGCCGCTGCCGCTGCTGTAGTGCTGGTGTGGCCTCTGCCCTGCCGGGAAAGTAGACTAGTACTACTGCTCTCACTGGTGGTACTCTGGTGGAAAGAGGGCTGCTCCTTCCATCACTGCCTGGAGCCTGCTTTAAGTCTGTCCCTGCCAACAGGTCCTCAAAATCTGGCATGTTTAGATACAAGGAGCCCGATTCTGATTCTGATGCCATTTCAGAATCAGAGCCCTTGTCTTCTTGCTGATTAAGGGTGGGGCTGTCAGGTAACGGAGATGGGATTTGGTACCCCTCATCCATGCTTCCCTCGGTGACAGATGATGGCACAGTGCTGCTTGTGCCACTGGCACTGCTACTCGGGAAGGGAGTTGCACCAGTATCACTTTCTGCACTACTTCCTGTCCCTTCCCTCAGAAACGTGCCCCTATTTATCTTAGTAGGGGTCCCCCTCCCCTGCCCTCTAGCTATGCGACCCCTCCTCATTTTTCTCACTTCTTGTGGCTCAGGCCACGGAATGTATAATGTGATAGTAAAGAAAAGCACCAAGGAACTCTGCAAGTAAATGAGTGAGATGGACTCACACAACAGCAACACAACAAACAAGGTAATAGGAGCTAGGGGTTTGCCAATCCTGGCAAACAAGTCTCTCAATGCCCAACACACGGCAAGTGTAACAAAGAGAACTGTAACTTCTTCACAGTTGTAATTGGATTGTGTATGTAGACTGTAAGTAAATGAGTGAGATGGACTCACAACAGCAACACAACAAACAAGGTAATAGGAGCAAGGGGTTTGCCAATCCTGGCACCCAAGTCTCTCAATGCCCTGCACAGGGCAACTGTAATTAGGAGAACTGTAACTTCTTCACAGTTGTAATTAGATTGTGTATGTAGACTGTGGGGGCAAGTAAATGAGTGAGATGGACTCACACAACAGCAACACAACAAAAAAGGTAATAGGAGCAAGGGGTTTGCCAATCCTGGCACCCAAGTCTCTCAATGCCCTGCACAGGGCAACTGTAATTAGGAGAACTGTAACTTCTTCACAGTTGTAATTGGATTGTGTATGTAGACTGTGGGGGCAAGTAAATGAGTGAGATGGACTCACACAACAGCAACACAACAAACAAGGTAATAGGAGCTAGGGGTTTGCCAATCCTGGCAAACAAGTCTCTCAATGCCCTGCACAGGGCAAGTGTAACAAAGAGAACTGTAACTTCTTCACAGTTGTAATTGGATTGTGTATGTAGACTGTGGTGGCAAGTAAATGAGTGAGATGGACTCACAAGTTACAGCAGCACAACAAACAAGGAAATAGGAGCAAGGGGTTTCCCAATCCTGGCAAACAAGTTTCTCAATGCACAGCACAGGGCAAGTGTAACAAAGAGAAATGTAACTTCTTCAAAAATGTAATTGTGTATGTAGACTGGTGGCAAACTGGCGAGTAAATGAGTGAGGTTGACTCACAAAAGCAGCACAAAAAACCAAGCTAGTAGAAGCAAGGGGTTTGCCAATCCTGGCAATCAAGTTTCACAATGCACAGGGCAAGTGTAATTAGGAGAACTGTAACTTAACTTCTTCACAGATGTAAGTTACAACTGCACAAAAACCAAGCTAATAGAAGCAAGGGGTTTGCAAAATCTGGCAGCACCCAACTTTCACAAATAATGCACAGTAACTAAGATGAATGTAACTTCTTCAAAGATGTAATTGAAGAAAAAGTTCTATAGAGGTGGCTGGGTGCCTGCCCTCCAACAAATGTTTGTTTGAGTGCCTGACTGCAAAAAAATGAATGAGGTGTTGGACAAGTGAAAGAATATCTATAAGTGTTAAGTAAAATGAAATTGTAAAATGTTCTATAGAGGAAGGTGCCCTAGCCTTGTTGCCAACAAATGTGTTTGAGAAATTTGAGTGCACTGGTTGGCGAGGGAGACTCTGCCTACTCAGTCTGTACTCTGTATAATATTTTTAAAATAATTTAATCCACAGCCTCCAACCTCCCCTTCTAAGCACTAGTACTGGACCTTGGCTGTTGCTTGCCACTTGCTAATAAATTGTAGAATAGAAAATAAATGGAATAAAACTATAAGCTGCTACTAGGGTAGGATAGGGTTGCTGGATTCCCTTCCAAAACCCCAATCGCAACAGCAGCAAAAAAGCTGTAGGCGCAGGGTAAAAGGACCTTGGCCAAGTAAATGAACTTGGTGGGAAATTGGGATACAAAAGTAATGGTATGGTAGTGTAAAATAATATATTTTTCAAAATAAATCCGCAGCACCTCCCCTCCCCTACCGCTCCCACTCAAATCTTCCCTCCCCCTTGAAGCAAATATAAGCAAATAAAAAACGGAACTCTTCCTCAAAAATGCAGAAAACAAAAAAGAATAAACACTGTGTTGCTATTCCCCACAGGGAATAAAAGAAATTATTATGTTTTGCGAATTAAATTAAATTCAATTCCCTCCCTGCCTAGCGAGACCGAGACCGCGACCGCGAAATCGAAACTAGACTGAGTGCAGCAATCCAGCCCTGACCACCCTCCACAAGATCCAAGCCCAGACTGTGACGGACTGGAACTGCCTCGGCTTTTTATGCCCTCTGGCACATCCAGAAGTGTCAGTCAAAACCTGTCCATGCGATTGGTGGAATGGCTCCAAAAATTTGCATGGTCCCGTCCCATGGCCAGCCCATCGTTGCGCAGGTGTAAAAAAATAAATTAAGAAAAAAATAAAAAAAAATCAACGGAGACGTATTTTGGCAAGACAAACCCACTGCTGCTACTGTAAAAAATCAAGCATTTAAAATAGGTTACTTTCGCATGTTTCTGTGGTGCTTTGGTGGGGTTTTGGGCAAGGATTTCAAAAAAAATATTGCGGTCACCATTTTGGACCCCCCCCGCCCGCACACCGCATGGCAAAGGCAGACGAGACGATGCCCCCCCCCGGCCTGGTACCAGCGCAGCGCAGCAGTAGCACTAGCCAAGGAAACGGGGGGGCGGGGAACCCCCCCCCCAAAAAAAAAACCCTCTGGCCGGGTAGGTGCCCTCAGACAGTTTTCGCCTGCTTTTAGGGCCGGGAATCGGTTTTTTTTTTTTTTAACTTTTAAAAACTTTTTTTCTCTGCCGCTTGGCATTGCGCGATTGCCGCGTGCAAGTAATGAGCACGACAAATCAGACCAAATTGTTCGTTCATCGGTTCGAGCTCGAATTCTGGCGGAGTAATTCCCGTTACCGTTTCCGTAGAGTAATGGATACGAGTAACGGAAACGGAAACGGGAATACCGCTAAGTCGTGCCTATCTCTACTTCCATCTCATAAGAACAGAAGAAGAGCCATGCTGGATCAGGCCAAAGGCCCATCTAGTCCAGCTTCCTGTATCTCACAGAGGCCCCACCAAATACCTCTGGGAGCACACAAGACTAGATCTCTGTCTCCTGATACCACTCCCCTGCATCTGGCCCTTGAAGTACCCTGGTTTTAAGCCTGGAGATGACACACATCTCCGTCATGGTTTGTAACCTGTGAGGGACTTTTCCTCCAGGAATCTGTCCAATCCCCTTTTGAAGGCATCCAGGCCAGATGCCATCAACACATCCTGTGGCAGGGAGTTCCACAGACGAACAACACGCTGTTGAACCCCTGTTGAGCTGCATCCCTCACTTCATATGTGAAACTTACAGAGCGCTTAGGTGATATAAAGTTTGAATAAAAGTGTGTACATATTTTAAAAAGTGAGTAGATAAAATGTACACAATTGGGAATATTCGGGAACATGCTTTTATCAATGGAAGGAAATGAGCAAACATGAAAAAGGTGAGAATAAATGTGTGCATTAGGTAAAATGCACATACATCTGCACATATTTTAGCTTTTAGGAGAAAGCATCACATGAGTCAGGTATCTGGCTGCAAATTTGGGAGTTCAATTCCCCACTGGAGGACAACAAACCTATATAGCTCTGGGCATGCAGTGCAGTCCCACAGCATGGAAATGCAAAATCACCTCTGAATACTCTGTACCCAGAAAGCTCCGCAAAGGGAGATTTGATTGCTGGCATTTTTTTAAAAAAAAATCTAATAATGGGATATATGACAGGTGAGTCACTTTTTCCACTCTGCAGTGAACAATGATAAAAGGGTTACTTTCTAACTAAGGTTTTGGGAATGAATGCATGCTTTGCATGCAGAAATTTCAAGATTTAGCTCCAGACATGTCCAGGGAGGGCTATTTGGAATAAAATCCTGAAGTGTCTAGAGAGTTTCCGCTGGGGTATCTTTACCTGCTAGAGTGTCTTGTCTTTTATGAGATTGCTTTGTTAGGGTGTCAGTGAAGTCCAGCTAGCAGGCCACAAGGAGCTTGTTCTTGCATATTTTCAAGTGCAATAGAAAAATTAAACATTATTCAGAAATTGACTTTTGTACATTTATTGAAGAAAAACAGAAACAGAACACCTCCAAGATTAATTTCCTGCTCATAGATTAGCAAGTGGATGACAAGGCAGCCCAGTCTTATTTTTTTCTCTCTTCTAGCAAAGAAAAATTGCTTTCCCTCTTGGTATATCTGGCTTCTTGCTGGTCTGAATTTTTAAGAATGGCGAGCTGCAGAGATTTGCCTAAAGGAACCATATTTCTAAAGAATGGCAGGCAAGGAATCCTTAAGTGTTCTGATAAGAAAGTGATGATTAAAACATTAAAGATTCTAAAAGCAGAGGCATCAATCCTCAAATGGCCTGCTGAGGAGCATGCAGAAGAAAAAGGCACTGTTAAAATGTGTTGTTTCTAAGGGTAGGGCAAATTCTCTCAGAAAATCATGTTCTGGTACATTTTCTTTTCCAAACTGCCTTCCTTCTGTTGGCATATTTTAACACCCCACCCGAAAATATTTAGCAAAATGTCCACCCACTTGGATGGAAAGGAACAACATTATTGAATTCCACCATCTTTTATGTAAATAATGTTTTCATAATGCCCAACACCCTTGAGAAGAAGCACACTTTATATATTAAGGATTCTGACTTTGCTAGGCGTGTGGAGAAATAAAGAGAAATAAAGTCTACCTGAATCTATACATACATTTGGAATTTATGAATGTGTATAATTGAAAAGAAAATGCACAAAGAGACTTGCTACAGTAGGAAAATGCACATATGAGGTAAAATGTAGGAATAACTGCATTAAAAGTAAATGAATGTTAATGTGGAAATAATCTGGAAAGGGGGAGAAATATAATCAGGAGAGCATTATGGATAGCCTTGACTGCCAGAAAGATGAACGAGAACTAGAGCAAAGAGGGTCTGGAGGAAATGTCTTATGAGGAATGGCTTAGGGAACTGGGAATGTTTAGCCTTTCAAAAATAAGACTTAGAGGGGATATGATAGCTATGTTTAAATATTTGAAAGGATGTCATATTGAAGAGGGAACAGGTTTGTTTTCCATGGCTTCAGAGACTAGGACTCACGGCAATGGTTTCAAACTACAGGAAAAGAGATTCCATTTGAACATTAGGAAGAACTTCATGACAGAGCTGTTCGGCAGTGGAATATGCTGCCACGGAGGGTGGTGGAGTCTCCTTCCTTGGAGGTTTTTAAGCAGAGGCTGGATGGCTATCTGTCGGAAATATTGTGATAGGGTTCCTGCATGGCAGGGGGTTGGACTAGATGGCCCTTGAGGTCTCTTCCAACTCTATGAGTCTATGATTCTATGATTCTACGATTCTATGACTTAAAGACCTTGGGCGGCAAAAAATGACAAAACTGAGGCTGTTATATTTTGGACATATCATAAGAAGGCAGGATTCTCCGGGAAAGACAATAATGCTGGGAAAGTTTGAAAGCAACAGGAAAGGTGGATGAACAAATATGGGATGGATTGATTTCCCTCAAGGAAGCCACTTGTGGCGCAGTGCTTAAATGCCTGTACTGCAGGTAAAACTGTGCTCATGACCTGGGATTCAATCCCCGGTAGCAGGCTCATGGTTGACTCAGCCTTCCATCCTTCCGAGGTCGGTAAAACAAGTACCCAGCTTGATTGGGGGGGGGGGCAATGTGTAGCCTGCATTACTGTAAGTAAACTGTTAACAACCCAGAGACTACTTGAAGTGGTATAGGATGGTATATAAGTAGAACACTTTGCTTTGCTTTGCTTTGCTTTGCTTTGCTTTACCAGAGTTGAGCATGGCTTTTGAAGACAGGTGACCTCAGAGATCCTTCATTCCTAGGGTTGCTGTAGGTCAGAGGTGGGGTAGTATATAAGCAGCATGCCTCAATGGCACATAACATGGCACAAAATGGGAAGAAAACATGGGGGAGTTATGGGGAAAAGCAACAAACCTAAGGCTGAGAAATATCATCACACATACTGTCACACAATCAGACCTCATTTTTGCACATTAGGTAATGGAGAGGATTTCAAACACAAGTGTGCATTTATATATTTATTTATTTATTTATTTATTTATTTATTTATTTATTTATTTAGGTTTTAAGTTTCCCTTTTACTGTATATACTTGAATATAACCCTAGTTTTTCAGCCCTAATTTTGGGCTGAAAAAAGGGGCCCTCGGCTTATATCTGGGTCAATACTTTTAGCCACTGAGGCAAGTCAACTGTGGCTAAAAGTCATTCCAAATATTGCAATGCTGCTTCTCATGACCCCCCCCCCTCTGCATCACAGGGGAGTGGCCCACAATGTTTAAAATGACTTTTAGCCACTGACCCAAGCCTTTGCATCAGTGACTAAATTTAAACATCACACACCACTCCCCCCAGCTCACAAAGGAAGAGATGCCAGGCCCTGCTGCATTTCCCACCCTAGGCTTATACTCGAGTCAATACGTTTCCCCAGTTTGGGGTGGGGTTTAAATTAGGGGCCTCGACTTGTACTCAGGTCGACTTATACTCAAGTATATATGGTACCTCTGGTTCTATACACTGAGTCCATGCCATCTTTCGCACAGCAGTATGAAGTAAGGATATATAATGAAACCCTACTAACCACTGAGGGAGTAAACAGCCTACCAGAAGGGTGATCTTCTTCCTTGTCACCACGCAGAAGGCAGTCATCAGGAACAATACACAACTTATACAGGTGCAAACAGAACACGCAATTTCTACTTAAGAAAAATATCAGACCATCATTGTTTTTGAGTGCAAAGAATTTTAGAAAGCCATTTTCATGCAGAAGCGTGTTTGTTGTCTATCCTCACATAAGTTCAGTTCAGTTCAGTTCCAGTTTATTGTTTATTGTATTAACTAACTGCCATCGCAATGGGTAAAGTTTACAAATATAATCAGACAAAGTCAAATTAAATCACAATCATAAAATAAGGGACCTATCCATGAGAAGATCCAGCATATGGCTGCCTTGATGGGGGGTGGAGAGAAGAACACATATAGGTGCACCTTCATATCAAGGCGTTCCCTGCACATTCCCTACACAGTTTAGACCAATGGCTCTCAGGAAATTAGCACAGAAGAAAACATTACAAATTTTACCTGTATTCCGATGTGAACTCAAATTTCTGCTGAGAGTTTAATTACGGGAGACATTAAACAAAATAACAGAATTCATTGTAATTGTGGAAGTTCTCTCTCTCTCTCTCTCTCTCTCTCTCTCTCTCTCTCTCTCTCTCTCTCTCTCTGTGTGTGTGTGTGTGTGTGTGTGTGTGAGAGAGAGAGAGAGAGAGAGAGAGAGAGCGAATAGTATAACTGATAAAAATCACTGAGTGTGAATGGCTCCTAATAACAAGGTAGTAACAGTTCCATCTGGTGGCTATTTTTGTGTGTGCTTGATATATATGTTTGTGTGTGTTGTGTCATTACAGTCGTGACCGACTCTTCATGACTCCATGTCCATGGAGTTTTCTTGGCAGGAGTACTGGAGTGGCTTGCCAGTTCCTACTCCAGGCGCCTACAGCACCTGGTATTTCCTGGTGGTCGCCCATCCAAGTACTAACCAGGGCCGACCCTGCTTAGCTTCCAAAATCAGGCGAGATAGGATGTGCTTACGGCATCTAGGCAGCTGCTAGATATATATAATCCGAGTTAATAAAAATCATTTATTTATCTGCTAAATGCCTTTATTTATCTGCTAAATATGTTTATTTAGCAGCTAATAAATGACCTTTATGATCAAGAACAGTTGGGTCTGTATCTCTCTTCTCTCTCCATCCACCGGTAACTCCTTCCCAAAATGCCAGTGTCATTATTGCAATTAGAATACCACTTTTTTAAAAATCCTTTGGCACAATGTCCTATTACTATTCCCTACTATAACTCAATGATAAACATTTGAGGTATAGTGGCCAGAGTAACTGTCTAGCACTCAGGACACCTGGGTTTGAAACCCCACTCAGCCATTCAAAATTATTGAGGGTATATAACTGATAAAACTCACCTATAAAGCCCTGCTAAGGATGCTATACGTCAGTTCTGACTTGAGGCCACATTTGTTTAAAAATGAAACTGCATTTTACCCTTGTCATTAATATTGCAGAAATAAGGGCCACAGAGTCAGCCCATAATGAATTTTTGATCATCCAAGGCAATGGCATCATCTGTCTACCACCACCCACTTTGAGTGCCAGTGCTCACTACAAACTTGGCTGTAACCTTGACCCAAGTTCTTGTCCTCATGAAAATGAATATCACTGGAACTGACTTGTCAGTATAAATCAACAGAGATACAGTGGTACCCCAGTTTACGAGAAACTTGGATTGCAAGTAATTCACAAACCAAGCAAAACTTTTAGTAAAATTTTGCCTCAGTTTGTGAGCATTGCTCCGGTTTGCAAGCGCGCCTGACCTCATTGTACACCCTGTGCTGCCTGGAAGTGGCCTGTGGGCCTCAGCAGTGTGCCCGCGTAGGGTCGCCAGAGCTCACTCCAGGCCTGGTGCTGCCAAGAATGGGCCTCCCAGGCCTCAGAATGGACTGGAACTGATATCTGGCAGACTGGAAATGGCCTCCAGGGCTCTACCCGGGCCTCTTGACGGCTAGAGTGGGCCTCCGGGGCATCTGTTGGGCCCGGGCAGTGACCAGAAGGGACTTCCGGGCCATGCAGTGTGCCTGTGTGGGGTCTTCAGAGCTTGCCCTGGGCCCGGTGCTGCCTGTCCGCGGCCTCCACATTGCTCCCCAGGCAGCGCTGTGTCCAGGGCAAGCACCAAAGTCCAGTGCAGCTCCTGGCCAAAGCAAATTTCCCCATTAGAAATAATGGAAACAGGGAGCCCAGAACAGATCAGGCAAGTTTGCATTGTTTCCTATGGGGAAATTTGCTTTGATATAAAAGTATTTTGGTATATATGCTTCTGGAATGGGAGCACCACATTTGAATGTTTGGTTTTTCTTTGCAGAAAGTTTATGGAGATGCAATGAAAATCTCTTACATGTCAAGTCTTCAACCTTTACATTAATGGTCTCATATCTTTTCAAATTCTTGCTACAGAGACCTCACATTTTGCCATCTGAAAAGTGGGAGACAGATCTATGGAATGGTGGGATCAGGACTCACTAGAGCAAAGCATCAAGACTTTTTGCTTAGCAGGAATGGTGGTGGCATTCTCACACACTTTTCTTTTCCTTCTGAGCTTAACTGAAATCATAGTAACTGGGGAGAGGAATCAATTTTCTAAGGAAAAATACAGTGTTGTAATGCTATTGTTATTCTATGCCTTTCTTGATGACTTGGGGCTCAGTCCCATGTCCCTTTAAAAGCAGTTTAAATTATTAAATAAACTGAGTCCAAAAATGCCGTCCCCATGGCCACCGGGCTTTTTGAAGGGAAGAAAAACCCCGGTAATGATCCCTTAAGCGAGGTTTCTGTGACTCACCTACGAGGTAGAGAATTTTTTGCCTCGCTTTGAAAATCCAGCTTTTAAGGAGGCAGACGCCATGGGACCACGCTGATGATCCGGGTTGCTTTTTCATTCTTTTTTTGGCTATGCCTTGGGCCGAAGGGCTGTGGGGTTTTTTTTTAAATTTATTTTCACCTTTGGAGAAACAGGAAGTTCTATCCGGTCCTACAAGCATTAATTTCCCCCAGCAAAGTGGTCTGTTTTTTTTTAAAATACTAGCACCACCTGCTGGTCAAGGGGGCTGAATTGCACTTTAAAATTTTTAAAAAAACCGCTTATTACGTGAGAGCTCTTGTCCCACATTTAAATCATGTGATGGAACGAAGAGGAAAAGCCGGACCTTCAGAAGATCAGGATCGAAACCCAGGTGTGACCACAGCCTTGGACTGCTGTAAAGTTTTGCTGGCTTTACAAAATCCCATTCTAGGTCAAAGAAGAAGCTGCTAGACCTATTTTTATAGATTTTTTACAGACACTCTTGGACTTTCATTGGGTGGTGTGGCTGCTGTGATGAACATGTGTAGTTCAAACCTGACTTGTAATTCCATCTCATCCTGATGCACACTGAGGGTGAAGTATAATAATCAAAGTAATTAACAAGTTATAGGGCTAAAAATGTCAGGGCCAATTCTCTTCCATGCTATTAGAATAATTTGGATTTAATGGAAATTTTCTAACCTGTGCTACAAAACTGCAAACCTTTTTCTGTATATCTCATTTTCCTTCTCAACAAATTCTCAAGATGGCATTCACTTATTGCTGCTTTGGCCAGTGCTATTCAATGGAGAAGTCAGAAGATAAGCTGAAAGTTCCTAAAGCCACATAAACATCTGTTCACCTATGCCTTACAGTCTGTGACATTTTTATGCTGATATACTGCTGATGCAATCCATAAATGCAGCCCTAAATTTCAGGTGTTTAATGTTTGTCAATTCAGTTCAGCTCACTCTCAGTTTTAATGTTCAGCTTATTGTATTTATGCAAAGAGATAGCCCTAAAGACATTTTCATGTTGCTGGAAATATTATCCTTTCTCTGCTGTACTGTAAATAGAGCATGGAGGGTGAACTCAGCAGTAAACTGGAGACTTGCAGTGCTATCTCTAGCTAAACCAAGCAAAAAAATCCCTTTCTCCATAAATGGTATTGGCTTGGCTAGGCTGGAACAAAATATCTGTTAAAAGATTGACATAACTGCATTTCCCTCCATAACGGCTGCACATGTTGTGCATGCTGGGTCTGCAGGTAAATTTTACTTCATGGGGGAAAATGTGAATGAAGAAATAAAAATCCACAGGTTTTTATATATATAGAGGTAGCTGTGAACACTCTTGAACTTGGACAAGATTGACTGAATCGTAGCTTGTCTGCAATATAATGATTTGCCACATGTAAAATTCCATAGGAACAGACAAGCTACTTTAACCATTCCTGCAGAATATTACTTTGTCCAATTAAATGGATTACCCACCTTTATCTGAATCAAAGGCACACTGGTCACAGAAGATTAATTAACAGAGTTCTACCAGGCAGTGAGGTAAGTCCGGTTCAGATGTTGTCAAAGTCAGAGAACAATCCAAAATCAAGCCAGCCACCACAGCTAAACAGAGACAGTCCAAAGTGTGTAGCCAAAGCAGTTCCAAAACTCATTCATATCCAGTTAGCAACCAAGGTCAGGATACACTGGAAAGCTTAGCCAGCAGCCTAAAGAGACATTGGCTTAAATCCAGTTGTGTAGTTTCACAACAGGCATAAATGCTATGAATTAAAAAAATATCTCCATAGACACTGGCTGTTGCATGCCAGGCCATATGACTCAGTATGCAAAAGATAAGGCGTACATATATTCCTTAACTTTCAGTAATTTGCCATGAAAAGTTGTGGGCCCTTGTAATGATCAAACTCCCAATCCAAAGCTGAGGTTTATGTACTGTAGCCGACCTGCTGGAATCCCACAGAGGTTATTTTCCCGTGAATTATTCCCCCCGTTTTCCATTATTACTGTTCTAATAAATTTTAAAGGTCCCCCCCCCCCCTTTTTTTTATTTCCTATCTGCAAGCAATTGGCCAGCTGGAAGAATTGCTTAGCTGAAATATTTGACATCGTAGCCTTCCGGGGTGGAAAAATATTTTCCCCAAGGAGATTTCAAAGGAAACTTGATCTTGTGAGGAATTGTTCCCTGTAGAGGTGCCCTTCACCTTGTCTGCTTCTTGCTGGGTTCATTCCCTTAACCTGCTTTGAAGAGGATGGTTTTTAAGGAGGCCCACCTTTCTCTAACTAAGGCACTCAAGCTACTTTCATCTGGGGATGCAGTCTCTGAGGGTTTGACTTTCTGGATGTCCAGGATCTGTGGAACCTATCAGTTTCTTAACAATGTTGAATCCATGGTTCTTTAGCCACGTTTCACAAGTAAGCCCATCCAGTGGAGCCATGACAACCCCTTGGCTGTGTCCTCAAATACCCACAGGGCTACCTCTATTTCTGTGCTCTCTTGAAAAGAGAGAAGTCTAGGGACCTGGATCAACCCAGAAATCTAGAGCAGACATTCCCAATCTTTATGTTTTTGCTTTTGCCATAGTCATAAAAACAATATGGAAGAAATATAAGTAGAATTCAGATTAGAGGTCAGAATGAATCGCCAAAGTAGTGGTTCATTATGGTTTGTGGTTTGTCAAGGTTGATGAACCATGAACCACAAATCCTTACCTCTGAACCAACGAACCAATTAAATTGTGTATAGGAATGTTCCCCTGAGAGATATTAAATATTAATAAGCACACACAGCAAGCCTCCTGCACAAGGGTCCCATGGGAAATATTGACCCCCCCCTGCATGGGGATGCCCCGTGAGAGGACAATGGAGCCCATGGGATCTGACATTCAGGAAGCAGGCTACTGTTATCCCTTCCTCCCACCAGGCCATGACATGGCCATAGGAACAAACAAGATCATTCATTATCCCCCTTCCTGCACTGCTCATGTCATGGAATGGGATGCAAGGAAATAACAAGCTGCTGGGGTTATCCATCATCCAGTCCCTTGCTAGGTGACACGTCCACATCACGTAAAGCCCTTCCCAGGAGTTCATCAGCCTATGGCAGGCTGACACGTAGGATATCATGCCATATCTGAAACCCTGCCTTTTATAGCTAATAAAAGTGTCAGGCCTCCTGTTTGCAGTGTGATTGCAGGAACCTGGAGGCCTGGCTTCGTGAAACCCAATAACGTGTATGTAGACTCATTTTCCTACAATTGTGTTTTTTTTTCCTCTTTTAGGCACTCCCTGGCTGTCTGAAAATATCCCTGGAGAGGATGGCAGAATCAGCCGCCCAGACACTGGGAGCTTAAGGGTGGGGCTCTTCTTCTTCTTCTTCTTCTTCTTCTTCTTCTTCTTCTTCTTCTTCTTCTTCTTCTTCTTCTTCTTCTTCTTCTTCTTCTTCTTCTTCTTCTTCTTCTTCTTCTTCTGACATCCTAAAAAAAGGAAGTGCTGTGGAGAAATCCCCAGCCAAGCCACTATCTACCTGATGACCAAACCCATTGGATAGATAGCTCCTTGCCTTTGATCAGGGAAGAGATTCCCCCTCCCTCTCTGCCTATACCTCCAAGCAAGAGCTGATCCAGGAGGGAATAGGCAGAGAGGGAATCCCAATGGAGGCATAAATTACATGGCAAAACGCCATTCCTTTTTATTCATAGGGATCTCTGGAACTGACAAATACAAAGGGACGGAGATCCTACAAATCAGTAATTCAGCTATAATCATTGGTATCGCTGATTCATTTTTTAAAAATTCATCCCCATTTTTAATTGAGATTGCATAAGTCACACAATAAACCATATAAGGTGGTATGTGAATAATTGTTTCCAAACTGTGGCCCTCTTCAAATGAGCAAAGGCTGCCCATAAGGGCTACCTTGAGAATGGCTGATAGAGCACAGAGATCTGTTGGAGAGGCCCTCTTCTGTATCTCCCCAACTACCACCCTCAACTCGGACATTTTACCTTGAAGTTTGGGAGTGGCCACTCTATGAGTCTATAATTGTGGAATGTCCATCTTTTGGAATTCTGTTTGGTTCACATGTTGGCCTCCTTTCAGCCCCAAATTAAAATAATGATTCTTTGCCAAAGTTTTTTGGGAGCTGGACATGTGTTGCATGGGTTGCAGAGTTCTCATACAGTAATGTGGTGCAAAGGCTATATGTCCTCGTGACTGTGTAAGGGACCCAGAGTTCAACTCAGAGTAGGATTTACACCGGTTTTACAGAAATCCCAAGTTCCAAAACAAATCATTTTGATCTGGACTGATTTCTCTGAGGTCTGTTCTGAAGTTGATGAACTATAGTTGGTTCTTAAACAAAACAAATTTACAAAACAATATGTAATCCAGGACCCAAATTAAATCAAGGCACAAGTCATCTGAGACATCTATTTTATTTTTATTTCCGGCAAATTTAAAATGTGCTAAGCATGCAAATCCCTCAAGCTAGCCATCTGAGGTTTGGGACATTTATTTCCTTTCTTTGTGGTTTATCATATCACTAAATTCTTTTTTCATACGTGCTCCAACAATAACAACAAAAAGTTGTTTAGGTTTCCAAATGAAACTGGAACTCACACAACTGCTCTAGACCAAATCAGAACCCATTCCAAATCCTTTAACTAGCCCCCCAGTCAGATCAGAGGTTCTTGCACAGTTCAAAGTCTGGTTTCTATGAAGATTCTCAGTCATCCAGTGAGTTTATCTGGAAGTTGAGTCATGTCAACTGGACTTCTTTTCATGAGAGATTGAAATGTTTCACTACTCATCCAAGCAGCTTCATCAGTCTGAGGAAAGTTAGTGGCAAGTCCTCCATTTTATAGTTTACCTTGATTTCAGGTCACCCTGGTCTGAATAGGATCATAAGTGGGACAATGGATTCAAACACAATCTGTCTGCTACTTATCAAGCAGCCCTTTTATCAGTACCCAGACAAATAAGAAACACTTCACACCTCCACCATCAAGACCATAGCTAATGACCCATACTTAATGGGTATTGGTAAGGTTGCATAGGTGGGATTTCATACACCTTAAGCCATTGTCCACCTAACGAGGCTATTCAGGCCACTGTCCAACTTCCAGTTTAAAGCCTGATATTCAAATGCAGCACCAGATTTGTTTAGTATCCAAAATATTGATAATTTAGTGGCACATAATTCGGACCATCTCAGAGACATTTCTGTGCTCTGTTTGCAAAATTTCCCTTTACCAAGTTTTTTTTAAAGGGAACCGAGTTGTCATTGATTCAGATTCATACTACCTCTTAGGTTTGTACAGTACTCTACCATTCCTTTTGGTAAAACAAACTGGCACTATTGGTTTAAACAGATACTTTAAAGAAGGCATGTCCAAAGTTAGGCCCGGGCCCCAAATGTGGCCTGTTTTCAAATTTTGAGTGGCCCACAGCCTCTTCTACCTGCTGGCTCAGCCTGCCATGCATCCCCGCCAGCTGGCCCCTCCCCATATTGGATGGAGATGTCGGCTTGCAGTTCTATGGTTTGCCTGCCCTCCCTGCCTCCATCCATCCCTCCCCCAGCCACTTGTCCAACCTACCCACCCCCAGCTCCGTTGCTGCAGCATCCTCCCCAACTCCTTGCATGTCCTAGAGGCTTGTCCAAAGTCCAGCCCAGGGGCCAAATGCGGCTGAATGGTCAGCCCTCAAACATTTTCACCTCACCAAATCTGGCCCTCCTTGTAAAAAGTTTGGACACCCCTGCATTAAAGCAGTAACAACAACCCTATTTCTTTACTTAGCAGTCATTTACAGTGGTTCTCATTTCCTTCATCTTCACATCTTGATACTTTATTTTCCCTGAATTATCTCATTTTTGAAAACATAATACAATACAACTCATGAAGAAGACCATGTATATCCATAGTAACATGACAGAACAAAGTAGTCAAAAGACTGGTTAGGTGATTGACTATACAGATGACAAAATGAGCAAGCTGAAAAAATCTCAAAATGATGCTGAAAGGTACAAAAACATCCTTTGAAGATAACATTGGATGTCTAGGATATGCTGGCAGCCTTGGTAGCAAATTACGAGAAACAGAAAGAGAAATGGAACCTTCTCGAATAGGTGAATTAAGGGCCATTTGGTTGCCTATAAGATATCTGACTACTGAATTGCAACTATGAGAATTTTGCTTAAGCTAATTATTACTAATAATGTACAGAGAAACTGAAGATATTTTTAGTATTTGGGATAAAAAATGATAAAAGGAATCATAGTTTCCAAATCCCATTAGCTGTAAAAATAAAATAAGGAAAATGAACTTATTTGTTATTTTGTCAAGGACCTGTCTAAGGAAGAGAAAAAGTGACACAGACAATAACTGATGCTAAATATAGTGGTGGTGGAGGAGGTTATTGAGGAGAAAGGTAAGGGAACAAAAAGAAAAAAGTATGAAAAAAGTTAAATCTTACACGGCTGATGGTGAAACCTAGCACAAGATAAGGCATCACTGAGTTTGCACATACAAATGGACATATATTTATAAGGTGGCAAGACGCTATGATTCTGTGATTCTAATAACAGAGGGCCTTTGTTTTTCTCCAAAGCTTTAACTCCAATTTCTCTTTGCCCCTTTGTGATTACATGCATATTCACAAGTTTTGTTATACTGCAAGTTGTTACATGGCCCTCATGTGACACCTGAAGTATACCCTTGGGCCAGAACTTGGCAGCTCTCTGACTGAGATGTCATTCAACAAAGGGTAATAGAAAACACCATTTTCCATTTTGCTGAAGAAACTGTTTGAGGTTTCTTATCTTCTAGTGTATTATTGTTTTATCAAGACAGTGGAGATTTTCAGGCCAAGTTAGCCCCACTTCCTGCCTATCAAAGCTTTCTTACCTTCAGATTTAGCCTTCATGGTTGCAGCTGCAGATTTCTACATTGTAAGAAAAGGTGCTTGCTGCTGTGTTTCTACTGAGAAAGTTGATTGGAAGATGGCTGCCCTCTGGCTAAGCTTTTTAGCATAGAATATGTGTGCAAAGAAATAGAGAGAGCACATTGATACTTTGAGGATATCAAAAAATAATACTTATTACATGCAAGGTACTAGTTCCACTATATTCAGCACTGGTTAGGCTTCATCTAGAGTCCTGTGCCCAGTTCTGGACCCCACACTTTAAAAAGTATGTCAAGAAATTGGAGCAAGTTCAGATAAGAGCATCAAGATGATCAGAGGTATTGGAAACCAAGCCCTATGAGGAAAGAATTGAAAGAACCTGGGCACAATTTTGCTTGAGAAAAGATGATAGCACTCTTCAAACACTTGAAAGGCAGTGATACAGAGGAGCCGTGGGATCTGTTCTCATGGGCTCAAGCTACAAGAAGATAGAAACTGAATATCAGTAAAAACATCCTAACTGTTAGAGTTGTACAACATTAGAACCAATTACCTCAGGAGGTGGTGAGCACTCCAGTGCTGGAGGCATTTGGGGGGATGGAAAACCATCTGATTTGGATTCCTGCCTTGAGCAGGGGGTTGGATGCGATGGAGTTATGTAGGCCCCCTACCAACTCATTTATTGTATATTCTATGTGGCAGAAACAGCTTGCCATTGAGCATTTAAATCATTCCTCCAGAGATGGGCAGGTACAACATGGCCTTATTGCTTGCAGTAGGATGTATTGACTAGTATCTTGGAGAAATTCCAGGAAAGGCATCTATTCTAAAGCACTGGGACCCTGACAGCTGCTCAGGAATATCATATGCTAATCCCATCCTTATGTTTGCTGTGGCTATGCATCCGGAACAACCAGGGCACTTGTGGTCATGGTCCTCTTTAGATAAACAGATTTCTGCTTGTTTTGTGTGAAAATGAGGAACTGCAGAAACCTGTCCTTGCCTGTGAGAAAGCAAGGTATTTTCTGCCAGTCTCCCCTGAAGGTTTGCATTCAAAAGATTATGTAAATCACACAACCAATGCAAAACACATTGCCTTTTTTATGGACATTTTCAAATCAGAAACACTAAATGGGCTGTTAGCATTCCCTCTGTGTGTGCACTTGATCAGTCATGTGCATGCATGCACATGCTTAACTTCACAAAAAGAAAGCAGCAGAGGCATTTTTCACAGAAACCTGAAGAAAAATGTCTCTGTTCCTTTGTATGAACTTCAGTAGTTGCATGTATGTATGTGCTCATGTGCACAGATGCAGAAAGAGGAAAAAGATCTTAACCCATGCAAGAAGGTACAACCCATCCTTGTTTATTGCAGTTCTTGCCCTTAAATCAATGAATATTGCAGGCCTTGAAAATTCTTTGTAAAGGTGCCTTGTCATGGTCAGGTAACCTAAACTGGCAACATGAGAAATTCTTAAATATTCTGCATAGCCCAAGTCTTCATATAGAGAAAAAATGTCCAATCATTGCATAAATAATTGTGCAGTTGAATACAGCATTGAACTGGCAATATGAAACCATGATTTGGATCAATTTATGCTGCCATTTGTCCTGCTGTGGGTGTGAATGCACCCCCCCCCCAGGTGAGCCAATGCGTAGCAGTGAAGTAAGGTTGTCTTGGGACTTCACGATAGGAAACAATCAAAAGCTTGCCCATAAGTTCTGGCAAGGTTCAAGCATCTCAAGGTGAGTGTGGCATCTGTTCCCAGACCATGCCCAGAGGTTAACTGCACCACTGGGCAGGGCATGCCTCTGTCTCCAAAAGAAAGAGACAACAGCAAAACCCCTGCCAAATCAGGTTCTCCCACAGTAATCCTCTCCCAGTTTTTATGCAGGCTTGGCTCCACTTGCAGGCATCTGCCGTCCGTCTCAGCAAGGCCATTACCCCACGTCCACTTTGTTGCCCTAGAAAGTGCTCTGAGATGTGGACCTTAAAATTGTTCCCCCATGTTCGTGCTAGTTTAAGCAAAATGAAGTGCAACCACACACCCCAAAGTGCAACTCAGCGCATCTTCCTTGTACATGGCCTCGGGGTGGTGGAATCCTTTTTGCTGTTCCATTGCGTTTTTTAAACAGGTACACACGCCCATGGGGTACTGTTTAATCTGCAGCACAACTGTTCCATCGTCATAGGGCCACCTAGTGGCACTACTTGGAGCAGCCACATGACAGTAAATTCACAGTACAAGATGCCACTATGCACGGAAAGAAGCCCAAAAAGAAGTATTCAAAGTTCGACAAATGTCAAATGAAAATCAATATACTGATATACCTACCTATCGAGTTTTAAATTTAAAAAAAATACTGCCGTGGGAAATGAAACAAAATGCACTTTTGATGCGGACTCTGTCTGTGGAGTCACAGAAGTTATGTAACAATAAAGTTGGAACAGCAACAAAACCACAACCGTAACAAGATCTATTACACATTTTAGTCTGTTGTGGTACAAAGTGAATAACGGCCTAAGAGAGCAATCCCATTGCTGACTGAGTGTTGTACTTCACTGTCATTTAGTTCACAACAAAAAAACTTTTTGCCTGGAACCAGCTGAAGGCCCTTCTACCTTCCTCCATGGCCAGGGAATTAGCTGGAGTAAGCTACTAGGGAAGGGAGGAACCTGGAGCCAAGACCTCTCCTCCCCAGTTCCTCTGCTTACCCTCTCAGGGTTGGGATGCCTTGTTTGCAACCTTTCCTGCTTTTCACTGGGCTTGGGCTCTTCACCATCTTCTTCCTCCAGCAGTGAGGCTTTTTCATTTCTTCTTCCCAGATTCCCTGGCCTCTTGCCAATTGTTGGTGTTTTCTTCCTCCCTTGAACTTTCCAGTCCCTCCCTTATATCTATCCGGGCCAAAGCATGTTCTTCCCTTGTGGGGTGTGTCCAGCCATCCCTCTTCTCTCTGGACTCAGAGATGGGAGAGCCTTCCTCTGGCCATGGGAGGCTGACCACTTTGCCACATCTGGCTCACAGTGGGGCATGGTGGGGAGAAAGTTTTTGACTCAGCAATTTTACATTAGAAAAGGATCTTTAAATTCTTGTAGATCACAAGCTCAATATGTTATGGCTGCAAAAAAGGCCAATGCTATTTTTATGCTCCAATGCTGGCGGCATTGAAGAAGAAAAAATTAGACGACCAGCTGTGATATACTTTGAATTGGATTCCTTCCTCCAGCAGAACAGGTAGCATGGTTTTATAGGCCTCTTTGGACTCCATTATTCTGTGCTCCTAATAAGGAATGTGTTGCACAGTGATACTGATTGTAAAGCAATGCACATTACTTCAGATCCATACTACTGTTTTTGGTTTCAGGTGAGGAACATGATGTACAAATGGCAGTCCTAGTACCTATCCAACATCTGGGGCTGGAAGAAGACACCCATTGGAATTATCATGCAACCAAGAGTTCAGTTTTTCCCTGGGTTGCTGGCAGAATGTGGAAAGCCCCCCACCCAGCTGTAAATGGTCTCACTTTTTTTAAAAAAAAATTTACAAGCAAATTTCATTCAATGAGTGCTTTAAATTAAATTAAGACTAAATCAAATTAAATGTATAATACTTTTTGGTTAGGCTTAATGATTACGGTAGTTAATCCTTTTTAATGGTTTTATTGTTTTTAATTTTTAATTGTTATATTGATTGATTTCATCTACGGTGCACTGCTTTGATGGTTTTTAGCAGTCTTTCTAGAAACAATAAATAGAAGCAATATGTACTTTAGTTTGCTTTGCAGAATTCTTACATATCTGCAAGCTGGGAAATGTCTTCCGCATGAAACCTCAATCTTCAGTCAGCTGCAAAAACAAAGGGACAGGTTTTACAACCTCTACAAAGAAGAGGCAAGGGATTATTTTCAAAGACTCTGCACAAGGGACGAGGAAATCCAACAAAGCAGGCTGCCCCCAAAATAGTTTTAATTACACAAACTAGCGTTTGTAGGTATTACAAGGCAAAGAGAAGATAGAGAGGATTTGGTTAAGAACATCTGTTATTTGGAGATGGTCCATGGACTTGCAGGCCAACTTGCACTAGATGAAACTTTCTTGGTGACTTTTTCCAGGTTATGGAACTCTTTCCAGCTGGCCCCATTCTGATTGTCCTTTCTCCAGCAAGCAATGATTATTTTCTTCAGGCAGATTTTGCCAAGTGGCATTGCTGTGATTTCTGTATTAATACATTACAAAATTTGAAATTGCATTTTAAGTCAGACGTGCTAATACAGTACTTCTTCAACTGTATTTTAACATACCAATGTGCAGTCTATATTTATTTCTACCCCCTTTTGTTTGTGTTCCTAATGCCACTGTTCTAAATTCTCCTAATGAATCAAAATATCTGAGTGCCTTCCAGGTTGGCAGAATTTTAGGCGTGTAACTTATGCGTACAACCTTGTCACCAGTATAGTTGAAATCCCATGTTGTTTCTGACTTGAATGCCTGAAAAAGTCTATAGAATCCTGAATGCAATTATTGGAAGGAGTCCCTTCAAGACTGCAAATACCTGTTGGTTACAGAATTCTCATGCCACCTCTAATAAATACTTTGTTTCTGTCTTCTTTATTGCTTTTAGGGTTTTGTTTTTTTCATCTGTATTTACTTACAGCATTTCTCCCTCATTTAGAAGCTTGGGACATGTAACTTGTTTCAATCGAAAATACAAGTGTGTGTGTGTGTGTGTGTGTGTGTGTGTGTGTGTGTGAGTTATGTGATGGGGGACAATTGTTCTATGACAGAGTACGTTTCAGGTGTTTAATATGTCATGGATGCCACACATATACCATGGCTGCATCATTGCTATTGTGTGATTTCTCAGTCCGAATCCAAATATCTACGAGCATAGTAAACATGGATGTCTGTAGATGAGGGATGGAAAATGTTGGTTGTTCAGGTGTTACTGACCTGTAACTGTGACTCCAGCATAGTCATCTATGTGGGCTAAGACTGATGGGAGATGTTTTCTTTCTCTGAGAGTTTGTCCCACTTGGTGGTGGAGTCATAAGAACATAAGAACATAAGAACATAAGAGGAGCCATGCTGGATCAGGCCAAAGGCCCATCTAGTCCAGCTTCCTGTATCTCACAGCGGCCCCACCAGATGTGTTTGGGAGCGCATGAGACTAGATATCTGTCTCCTGATACCACTCCCCTGCATCTGGCCCTTGAAGTATCCCGGTCCTCTATTCTTGTTTTGGCCTTCCACTTGGCACGGCCATGGGCTAGGTGTGGTTGAACCCAGGACAACTTCATGTCATTCTCAAGGGAGATTTAGTTCTACAAAACCTATAGTTCCATGTATACCTCCCTTTTGGCCTGTCAGAAGGCAGGATGTCTTGAATAAAGGATGTGTTGAAAGTCACATTTCCTTGCCCTTGATAAAAAGAGGAAATCAACACATGGAGACAGCCAACTATTTATATATATATATATATATATATATATATATATATATATATATATATATATATATATATATATATATATATAGGTAACCAGCTGACCAATTTTTCATTTGAGAATGGAGAGACCAAGCCATTTCCATTAGCAGCAACAGCGCCACTACTACTCCATTTATTTTATTTTATTTGGCATGTTATGAGATCCAGTTTCCACAGAAGTTTATTATATGTGCAAAGCCTAAGGTTTCTCTTCAAATACATTTAAAAAAATAAAAAACTTCTTATCCCAACCAGCATGGAAGACAAGCTTTAGATTTTTCATTCTCACCTACAGGAATGAAATAACAAAAAGTTTATATCCATGATGAGGACCTTCAACGGAGTTGAAATCCAATTGAAGCCTATTAAGCACTGTGGGAAGCCCATGCACATCTATGGCTACATTTGTACTCATAGACTATGCCAGATAATTGTAACAGTTTGATGCCACTTTAACTGCCATGTCTCCATCCAATAAAATACTGGGATTCATAGTATCTTAAGGTGCTTAGAATTCTCTGCTTTAAAGTACTCCACCTGGAGTCCTGTGTCCAGTTCTGTGCGCCTCAATTTAAAAAGGATGTTGACAACCTAGAGCGGGTCCAAAGGAGGGCGACCAGGGTGGTTGAAGCTCTTGAGGAAATGTCTTATGAGGAACAGCTTAGGGAACTGGGAATGTTTAGCTTTTCAAAAAGAATACTAAGGGGGGATATGATAGCTATGTCTAAACATATGAAAAGATGTCACATTGAAGAAGGGACTGGTTTGTTTTCCACGGCTTCAGAGACTAGGACTTGGGGCAATGGTTTCAAACTGCAGGAAAAGAGATTCTGTTTGAACATTAGGAAGAAGTTCATGACAGTTAGAGCTGTTCAGCAGTGGAATATGCTGCCACGGGGAGTGGGGGTGGAGTCTCCTTCTTTGGAAGTATTTAAGCAGAGGTTCCTGCATCACAGGGGGTTGGACTGGATGGCCCTTGAGGTCTCTTCCAACTCTATGATTCTTTGATTCTATGATTCTATGCAAGTTGGGGGGAGGGAGTTCATTAGAACTCTTCAGTAAGGCATTTCTAGATCCCTCTTCAAAATGCAGCTCTCGGCATTCTGCAGAATGGGACCATGGTGGTTAAAATGATAGCAAACTGCTGTAAGACTACTGTACATCCAGTCTTGGTGAAAGACTGGTAAATAAACCAACACTACAAGTGTAATATTATGAGAGCTTCTACCACTCTACATGGCAAAACACAGCTGATGTGTCAAAATACCACTTGCCACCAACAAGAAAAGTGGTTATTTGTAACAATGCACTGATTATTATAGTCTTGGGTAATGCCAGCAATATCAGTGTCAAATGAAAGTTATGAGGTTCTGTCTGAATAAAGAGTGTATAAATGGATAGTTCCCTTTCCTTCCATTTTTTCACTCCACAAGGCATTCCTATAGGCACACCCTGAAAAGACCATCCCAAAATGACACAAGAACATCTCTCACCTCATGGCCTGTTGAGTGGAAGTCCACATTTGCATAACATCTTCTGTCAGATCTAGTAGCAATGTGCTTGTTTTATCCAAATCAAGGATTCTACCATGTTAGTTTCTTTTGCCTTGTTTTTCTTTTTGCAAGACTTAGATTTTTGATTTTCTGTAAATAGAAGATGCTGCTATTGCTTGGTGAAAAAGCCCCAATTTCTTTTTAAATCTATTTTCTCTGCTGTGAAAGGTACACACAATTATGCTGCATTTCCTGGTCAGCCGTTAGGTGACAGCTTAAAGCAGCAGTCAGTTTTTCAAAAGAAAAGAGATGTTGCACAAAAATGCGAGATCCAGTTAAACAATAAGTTCCACTTTGCTCTTAGCTTTTTTCCCCCATTTTCTCCTCAGGAAAAAAACTTTCCAAATTCTCATTGTCTAGATCAAGGAGGTATGTATCAAATTATTCTCTCTAGCCTTGCCAACATTTAAAAAATGCAAAAAGCAAAAAGTGTTCTGCTTATATACCACCCCATACCACTTCAGGTAGGGTGGTTTACAGTTTTAATTGCAGTAATGCAGGCTACACATTGCCCCCCACCCACCAAGCTGGGCACTCATTTTACCAACCTCGGAAGGATGGAAGGCTGAGTGAACATTGAGCCTGATACCTGGGATTGAACCCCCAAGTCATGAGCACAGTTTTAGATGCAGTTCAAGGCATTTAACCACTGCACCTCGGGGCTCTTGTGTGGTTCTCTTGGGCTAATAAAATTTGTTAATCTTTCTGCTCCTCCAAACAACAAACTTGGACTTGACCAGAAATTTTCTAAAAGATGTGAACACTCTTCTGGTGATCATTTAGGATGAAACTATGGGGCCATGAAAAGCAAAGATGTTGAGGTGTCTTGAAGATGACAGAGAAATCATGTTTTATAGATGAAATATCTGGCGTTTTGACTACTCAGATGTGCAAAATCAATTATTTTCAGAAGTCTCTTTATCACTACCTTTTGCATCACTATGCTTTCAAATCTATTGAAATCAGAGGCAGATAGCAGGGACATTTTTAATAGCAGGCACTTAAGAGCAAAGTTAATAGAGAGAAAATGTATTGTTACCCATGGTAACAGCTTCATACCCTGATCCCTTTGTACTTCCTTCAGCAACAGAGGCTTAATTTGCTTAAGGAAACATATAGCTCTGTTTATGACTGCATAAGGTGAACTTTTATAGTTTGAGTAGATATATAGTAACAATAATTGTGTGCTGTCAAGCCTAACCTATGGCAACCCTTTTCAGAATTTTCTAGGTAGAGAGTATCAGAAGTGTTTGTCATTCATAGAATCAAAGAATCATAGAGTTGGAAGAGACCATGCAGGAACCCCCATCACAGTTCTCCCTATAGATGGCCATCCATCCTCTGCTTAAAAACCTCCAAAGAAGGAGATTCCACCACCCTCTGTGGCAGCATATTCCACTTCCTTCTTCTTTTAGAGGGATCCTTGGATCCAGGGCCGGCGCGTCCATTAAGGCAAACTAGGCAGTTGCCTAGGGTGCCAAAATGGAGAGGGGGCACTGGCCAGCCTGCTGCCCCCCCTGCCACCCACCACGACCACTGGCCACTGCCGTCTGCCCCCCCCGCCACCCGTCGCCCTCCGCCTGCCACCCCCCACGCCCATCGCCGCCCACCCCCGTGCCTGTCACAGTCCACCCTCCACACCCGTCGCCTGATCCCCAAACAGGATTTTCACCCTGGTGTTTTTCTTTCTTAGCAGCTTTTTTGTGCGGAAAGAAAACAACAGGAAGATGCTCAGTAAAAATAGGGGAAGGCTTCAAATAGAAAATCAGTCTGTCAGAGAAATAAATAAGTGAATAAAAATAATAATCTTCATTCATACCCAAGCAATGATTATGGAAATATGTACTGTATTCTTCTAAACCAGTGGTTCTCAACCTGTGGGTCCCCAGCTGTTTCTGGACTGCAACTCCCAGAAACCCCTTCCAGCACAATGAGTGGTGGAGGCTTCTGGGAGTTGCAGTCCAGGAACATCTGGGGACCCAAAGGTTGAGAACCACTGCTCTAAACCATAGGTGAGCCAAGCTTAGGCCCAGAATTAAGTGGGGCTAATACTTTTGGAACACTTGGGTGTGTTCTGTCACCACCACTAAATTGTTATGGAAAACGTTCCACTCTTGGAAAATTCTAGAAGTGGATATTGTTGTAATAATACAGGCTGCAATTTTCCCCACCTCCCCATCTCAGACCCACAAACTGAAATGGGAAGCAGACACTCAGCAACATTTTTTAATTGTTCATAAATTTTGTTTTCCATGGTGCCTGATGCTTTTCCTTGATGGGTTTTGTGGAAGAACTGGCCCCTCCACTTGTCTTACCACAATCTTAATATTCACTTTTTTCTTCCAATACTCCAGTGAACTGGAATCAAGCATCATTTGAACAGTTTTACTACTTCAGACCATTATCTTTTAGCCTTTTCACACGACCCCTAAGATCCTCTGGCCACTTAAATTCGGACCAGAGATCTTAGGGATTCGTTGCTCTTCCTTCCTCCCCACCACTCCGCACCTGTCTGCTGAGGGGAGGGAGGAAGAAAGTGGGGGGAAATGCGGACTCACCTCAGAGAAGCTGCCGGAGCTCCGTTGTGCTGATTCCTTCTCTTTGTTTGCTTTTTTTCCTCCCGCCCCTTCTCTTAAAGGGGCGGGAGACAAAAAAAAAAAACAGAAGCCAGGAGAGCCCCGTACTGACCAGACTAAATCCGGACCTGGCGATTTTCACCCTCCTCGAGCAGGTACAAGAAAAGTGTGCTGGGTCGCGCTTAGGTGGGCGGGGTTGCACTTAATTGTCTGCAAACTCCGGAGCTGGTGGGGAAACATTTTTAAGCTCCGGAGCTTGTAGCCATTTGCAGCGGAGCTTGGGGTCGTGTATAAACGCCCTTTGTTCCAAAACATCATACAAACTATAATGATCAACATACTTATACAGTTGCAAGAATAGGGTAATAGTGGCATTGAACCACTAAAAAAGTGAAAAAAATGGCAAGCTTTCATTGAGAAAATTCCATTTAATCACTCTAGGCCCGTCCCTTCATATATAATACTCCCTTCATGGGTCCTTTTTTAAGGGGAAAAATGAGATCAAACAAACAGAGTCCCAAACATTTATGGCAGATTCCAAGTCAAGTCTGCTCATATGAGGTGAGTTCAGACTTAGCATGCAAAACTACATGGGTGTGTAGTTTTGAGAATCATCCCTTGAAGCATTATTGAAAATTTCTACCCTAGACTTCAAACAAAAGGTATGCTAATTAATCTCTGACCGGCATATTGCATGCTTCCTAAACACACAGTTTCTTTTGGGCTGAGTATCTGTATTAAAAACAACAACACAAAGTCACAGCAACCTCTATTAGAAGGCTGGGATTACTACTCCATTTATTCACCAGGCAATTTATTTCCTGCAGCCCAGAAGAAACACTGTGTTTTTAAAACAGGCAATATGTTAGTGTGTGAGGAGGCAGTCAAAGAGTAATTACAATTCCAATCAATTAAGATTAAGTAATGAAAAATAATATCAAGAGAAATGTCTTGCAAAAATATGCACAAAATAAGTTGTGCAATTTAAAAGCTATGCAAAAATGCATGTCACACCGTGAAGTATGCCCAGATATTTGTATATTAGTGAAGATACAGCAGGAATGCACTATATGCAGGAAAAACGTTTACAAATATGTACTAGATAGATTTTTTAAAACAAACTAAACCTGTTGCAGAAACATCTCAAATAGTTCCCCAGTTCAGATATTTCCCTTTCTCCTCAAGGATGGGAATGTGTCTGAGCATTTGTTTCACTCTTATATCCAGGTAAATAACCCATAGGCTGTAATTCTATTCACACTTATATACTGGCAATGAACTCAGTGGCTGGAAATATATTGCTTAGTTGGCCCAATGAATCAGTAGCATTGGGGGGCAAATACCTCCATTAATTGCATTGACTTGAACGGGCCTCCTTTAGTTGTGATTTACTCGGTAAAGGAAATCAGAAGTAGAATGTGCCATTTCAATCAATGGAGTTTACAAAAGGTTTGACTCATTACGGTCCCACTGATCCTATGAGTGCACACCAGTGTGACAGACTAAGCTAAGTAACAGGTTTCCAGCCACTGTGTTTTACAATTCAAAACCATATAAAGCTGGCCAGTAATTAGATAATTTTTCATCATTTGAGCAAATATTGGTAATGGAGTCAGGTGTGGAGACATAAGGCAGCAAAATCAGTAAGTGGACAGTATTTTATTTTATTTTATACTACTACAACTGTGTGTAAAAAGTTTTGATAGAAGAAAATAATTTGGAAAAGTGGGAACAATTTCATCCCCACTCTTCAGAACACTTGGGTTGTGTTTGAAATGTGGTTTTACCACATTTTGTTTTCTGTGTGAGTGTGGCAGTTAGATGGGGGGGGGGGGGAGGAGAATATTCTTCCCACCATAGTACCTGCTTTGGTTGTGATAGCTTTGAACTAGGGTCTCCAGAGTGGAAGTAATTCAATCTCCTAGCTGCTTTTCATTCAAAAGGTAATATGCATTTAAAAATACATCTTTGCATATCATATATCTCTATAGCTACAAGACTTCAGATGGAGGTGGGAAGATTTGTGACATCTTTTGAAATCTTTTCATGCTATTTCCTCCCATTGCAGGTCAGGAAGACAGTCCTTTGAGTGGTGTTCATTCCCCACCCCACCCCACCCCCAAAAGTCCTTATATTCATAGGTTTCAAAGTTGATAACCATCCCAATGCACAAAATGCTTTTGAGTTCAACAAAAGGAAAGGGTTCTTGTAAAACATTTCATCAGCTAGTGACAATTCTCAGATGCCTGGTGTAGAGCGAAAGAAAAGCACATCGGACCCTTTTGAAGAGACTCCGTTCAGCTGTCTTTGCATATGATGGATGAACATAAGGCAACAAACAAATCCATTCTTTGAATTTATTGGAGAACAGATTAAACATACAATCAGCTCCTTATGAGTATATGCTTTTAAAAATCTCATTCTCTTGATGAAATGCAGCTATAACATTTTGGTCTTTCAAGTATTTTTCTTCAGTTTGTAGTTGTACAGGCATGAGGAAAAAAGCAAAATGTGTGTGTGTGTGTGTGTGTGTGTGTGTGTGTGTGTGTGTGTGTGTGTTCATATCTGAGAGGTACATGTAGATGTCTCAGATGTGTTCTCTTCATTATGAAGGACATAATGTTTGTTTGAGTTTTTGCTAATTCCCTCCTAATCATGTGGGGGAGGAAAGCGCAGAAGAGCCTGTGATATTTCATTAGAAATGCCTAGTCCAAACACAAAGCTACACTTCAAGCACTACTCTCCCACCTTCTCTTGTGTATGTTCCAATCTACTCCTTCATTTTCTGGTTTGCAGTACGTATGGCTCACCATAAGGTCTGAGAAGACCAGCATCTTATCACTCATCATCATTGGGGTTCTCAGGAAAAGGGAGAGCAAGGGGAGACATGGAATAGCTGTGAAAAAAGCAGATAGCATAAACACCTTGCCTTTGCTCACAATGCTGGGACAGGGGCCATTAACTGAAGTTGAACTATGGAAAGATTTTGGACAGATAAAATTAAAAGTAAAAAGTGTTCTGCTTATATACCGCCCCATACCACTACAAGTAGTCTCTGGGCGGTTTATGATTTTAATTACAGTGTGCAAGCTACACATTGCCCCCCCCCAGCAAGCTGGGTACTCATTTTACCGACCTCGAAAGGATGGAAGGCTGAGTGAACCTTGAGCGTGCTACCAGGGATTGAACCCAGGTTGTGAGCACAGTTTTACCTGCTGTACAGGCATTTAACCACTGCGCCACAAGGCTCATAAGTACTTCTTCATAAAGCATTTATTTAAACTTAATTTATTGCCAGAAGATGTTGTAAACCCTACTTACGCATCATTCAGTGGTGATATGTACATGCTTTGAAGGGAACACCTAGACCCACCACCTCAGTTGTCACATTATTTCAGCAGCCAATCCTCCTTAATAATAATAATAATAATAATAATAATAATAATAATAATAATAATAATAATAATAATAATAATAATAATAATAATAATAATAATAATAAAGTGGACCCTTGTATAACAAACAGTTTGTATAACATAAAAACTGTACAACATAAAACATTCCAGAGATAGGGGAAATTTGCTTAACAGAATCGCCTATGGGGCAAATGCATGCATCATAAAAATGGTCACAATTAGGGATTACTGTGTTTTCAATGCATTCCTATGGGAAATTTGTATAAAGGAAAATTTGCTTAACATAATTTCTTTTGGAACAAATTAATTTCTTTATACAAGGTATCACTGTCACTGTAGTCACATGAGGCACAATGGGGAAAATCTTATTCATGGCCTCAGCTTTAATAATGTGTGTGCTAATGGCTGACAACCTGGATTGATTTATTTATTTGATTTTTTTTTACCCAGCCTTTCTCCTTGTAAAGGAGGTGGCTACCAATACTGCAGGACAATATTCAACCCAGAACTAGAGATGGGCACGACTAGGGAAAATGACGTTTTCGAGTTGTCGTGTGTCGGAGGCAGTCCGTTTCGGCTCGTTTCCGTTTTTCGCGAAATTTCGCAAAAATTAGTCGGTTCGTTTTTTTGTTTTTTCGTTGTCGTTAGTACTGGTTTGGGGGGGGTAGCGGGCTCCTGGAGGGAGCTGCAGGAGTCAGCCAGAGCCACAAGTGACGGACTGGCAGACTCTTTGCACCTGCTGTGTCTCACATACTTGCATATAGTGCAACGCAAGTAGATCTGGCTTAGGGTTAAGATGGGTTAGTGCAACGGCTAGGGTTAGGCTAGTTACGGGTAAGGTTAGGGTGAGTATTGGGGTGCACCTCTGGGTGCCTCTCTGACCCACTTAGAAGGACAGTGTACTGGCGTATGGGTTAGGCTTAGGCTTAGGGTTCGGGTTTGGGCTACGATTAGTGGTGGGCTGTTTATGCCCGATTGGCACATCCCAGAAGTCTCTGTGGTCAACCTGGCCAAGTGGCCATGCGATTGGTGGAAAATTTGCATGGTCCACTCCCATTGCGAATGTGCAGGTGTAAAAAAATAAAATAAAATAAAATCAACGGAGACTTTTTTTTTTGCAAGAAAAACCCACTGCTGCTACTGTAAAAATTCAAGCATTTAAAATAGCTAATTTTCGCATGTTTCTGTGGTGCTTTGGTGGGGTTTTGGGCAACGATTTCAAAAAAAAAATATTGCGGTCGCCATTTTGGATCCCCCGCACTGCATGGCAAATGGATGCGCCCTCCCAGCCTGGTACCAGCAGCGCAGCAGTAACAATAGCCAAGGAGAGGGGGGCGGGGAACCCCCCCCCAAATAAAACACCCTTCTGGCCTGGTAGGTGCCCCCAGACAGTTTTCGCCTACTTTTAGGGCCGGGAATCGGGTTTTTTTTTAACTTTTAAAAACTTTTTTTCTGTGCCGCTTGGCATTGCGCGATCGCCGCGATGCAAGTAACGAGCACGACAAATCAGACCAAATTGTTCGTTCATCGGTTCGAGCTCGAATTCTGGCAGAGTAATTCCCGTTACCATTTCCGTAGAGTAACGGATACGAGTAACGGAAACGGAAACGGGAATACCGCTAAGTCGTGCCCATCTCTACCCAGAACACTTAAGACTTATTCAAGTTTAAGAACAATGAATTTGAAGAGGCACCTTACAATATTAAAAAGGGCTGGCTCTGCCAGAGGCTTCTCCAATGGGCAAAATAGCGCAAGATGCTGTTAGTGCTTTTAGCAGCCCAAGAAGGGATGGGGGAGGAGCCCTATATATAGCAGCGATGTCTGTGCTCTTGCTCATGACTGAGAGATTAGCTGAGGAGATGGGAAAAGCAGTCCAGCTGGGCCTACTGAGGGGCTGATTGGCTGAGGAGGCTTGGGATGGGAGCAGCAGCACCTATGCTGCTGTCTTAATGAACTGGGACAAACTGGGATGAACCAGTTCATGTCCATCCTTAACCTCCATTCCCTTAAGAGCTATATATCTGACCAGTAAAGTATCAGTAGTCCTTTTATAGAGAGATGGGCTTCCTCCCAAGAGTGAATGTTGAAGGAATGAGGAGCACTGGTTGGACATTATTCCATGATCTCTCCCTGTTTACACTTTGTCTGTATAGTGTGGTTTTTTTTTGTCTCTTCAGCAATCAATGTGAACTGTCTGGGGCTGTTCACATGCAAAATAT
This sequence comes from Phrynocephalus guinanensis, assembly GCA_037367245.1. Classification (NCBI taxonomy): domain Eukaryota; kingdom Metazoa; phylum Chordata; class Lepidosauria; order Squamata; family Agamidae; genus Phrynocephalus; species Phrynocephalus guinanensis. The sequence goes on from CM074748.1 coordinate 11,168,588, forward strand.
CTATCCCAAGATTTTCCCTGTCGTTAACCTGGGCCTAGGTATATAGTTAGGCCAGCACAACCTCCTTATCTGTGTTGCTTGCTTCAAAGGATTTAGTGTTGTCTTCATTTCTGCTCTAACCTGAGCTAAACAAGCCAAATTAGACATAAACAGCCCCTCTATGCTGCAAGAAGCAAGTTATGACAAGGATATCAAGACTGCGCTTTAGAGAAATAATACGAACAGAATGTATTTTTGCCTAATGAGATTTTCTGATTTCTTCTAACACTTGTGATTTTTTCTCTCCTCAAAAAAAAAAAAAAAGAAAGAAAGAAAGAAAAGAAAAAGAAAAAGAAAAAGAAAAAACCAAGTAGAACAAGCTGGAGTCTGAACAGCATTGCACAGTTATTCAGAATTATGAATTCTGACTGAGTACAGATGCTAAATCAGTAGAAACTGCCTGTACAATGATTGCCAATTGAGCAACAACCCTCTTCAAAATGGTTTTGGATTTCTTCTCGGCAAACTGTTCAATCTATTTAATGCCAGCACTGCATTACCCAAGATGTAGAGCAGTTTTCTATTTACTGAAATGCTTGCAGCATTATATTGCTTCCTTGTGAACTCTATCTAAATTAACACCCACCTCTGTTGTTACACTTCAGGGAAAGAAACATTTACTTCCCTTTCAGCTCTTTGCAAATACAAAAGTATGTTAGAGAGAATATGAGTAACAAACATCACAAGTGTGTTTGAAGAAAAAATGGGTCTCTTATTTTTAAGTGAAAGATCTACAACACGAAAGAGGCTTTCTTTTATGCACTACATGTTCTTTCATCAGTTGTTGAAAGAGATCCTCTTAAACATAAATTATTTCTGTTTGCAAAAGGGGTATATGAAAGTTTTGTGTTATTTTCATGTTATTTCCCTTTTTCATGCCAACTTTCATGCAACCTTTCACACATTCTGTGTCCTGGAACCCACTGAGAATGTTGTTTTTCCTTCATTTCTTCACTGTGGATGGCATTATTTTTCATAGAATCATAGAGTTGGAAGAGACCTCGAGAGCCATCCAGTCCAGCCCCCCTGCCATTCAGGAACCCCCATCACAGGACTCCTGACAGATGGCCATCCAGCTTCTGCTTAAAAACCTCCAAAGAAGGAGACTCCACCACCCTCCGTGGCAGCATATTCCACTGCCAAACAGCTCTAATCATCATGAAATTCTTCCTAATATTCCATGGTCAGGGACGTACGGAAATAAGCATGATGGGACATAGTGTGAATTGCTAAGCTGAATATTAAGTGCACATTTTGGTTGTATTAGACCTTATCTGAAAAATGTGGAGGAAAAGACATAAACTAGCAGCATGGAAAATGGTTCGCTACCATTGGTCAATTATGTCATGTGACATCTAAAAGCTGTGAGAAGAAGATGAGAAGACAGAGAAAAGCCATTATTATACTGATTATTATGCTGATTATGAGCTTAGGATCGCTTTGAGCAATGGAGCTCACTGCAGTTAGGTAGATTTTTTTTAATTGCATTTCTAGACCACCCAATTTCTCAAATAGGGACACTGGGTGGTTAAGCTTAGGCGGAAAAGTTAGCTTTGAAGAAAGCTTGAGTGTAATCCGTTAGTCAGGATGACTTAGATTTTATTATTTTTAGGGAAATAAAACTATGCTTTGAGATTTGTTAAGGTTTTGATATTTTTGATACTTTTTGAATTCTTATTTTTGTGTCATAAGAATAGAAAATATATTCCTATTTTTGAAAAGTAACGTGGCTTCTTGTTTTGAAAAGAACCCAGAGTAAATCAGAGAGATGTTGTGGAATATTTTGTCTCAGAGAAAAGGAATTCTCTTTACTTTTGAACTCAGCCAGTGCAACCCCCTTTTGATTTACTGTGCAAGGGATTACTCCATCAGCACCCCCAAACTGCATGCCTGTGTTTTCAGAGTGTAACTCTACCCAGCATAGGTTGCAACTGTATTCGTTGATCTGGAACAGACTGTGTCTTCTCTTGATCAACTTTCAGTTTAGTTGCCCTCATCCAGTTCATTACTGGTGCCAGACACTGATTAGAACCAAGACACATTCCTTGGAATTAGATGGAATGGAGCATATTGATGACATCAAACCTTAAAACTCCAGATAGCCTCTCCCAGTGGTTTCATGTAAATGTTAAATAGCATAGGAGACAAAACAAGAACCCTGAGGGACACAGCAGGCCAATGGCCAGTCCATATCTTCAGGCTACAAAAACTGAAACATATCCATCAACACCAGACAACAGGAGCCATAATTGCATCTCTAGGACCTCTAACAAACTGCAGCCCCCAAGTCAGAGTGGATCTGAGCTGCTTTGCAAAGTGCTGTGTAGTTTTTTTCACAGCAAGCTACCATATGTTCAGCACTGTCTTCCTGCGGGTCATGATGTAAAAAGCCATAGACCACTCAGAAGAGCTCTGCTGGGTTACTCTGTGCAGACGCAATGGTAGGAGCAAAGAATATCTGCTTTGCAACCACCACTGGATCAGAATAGCCTTCCAGGGCACTCGAGCCGATGTTTGGTCTGTTTCACTCTGAGCTTTCAGCCACCCTCAATCTAGGCCAGGGTTGGTGAACCTATGGCATGGGTGCCAAAGGTGGCACTCGGAGCCCTTTCTGTGGGCACCCGACATTGCCCCTTCACAGCCAACTGTACTCAGGTTAAATGGCTGTATTGGCACTTTGAAAAAAAATAGTGGGTTTTGAATCACAGCTTGGGCACTCAGTCTGTAAAAGGTTCACCATCCCTGATCTAGACTCTGTCCCATACTTTTCATAGCCACCAGCATCACAGTAAGCAGCCCCACATAGAGTACAGTCCAATTAATCCAATACCCTGGATTACCCTGGCCATTTCCCCATTCCAGAGGTCAACTCTAGGCTTGGACAGAATAACCTGCCAAGGCAACAGGAAACTCCCCAACAGCCATCAGGAAACCTTTTGGATCCATCAGCATCCTGGGGAGGACCATTTGAATCAGCCCCCCACCCCTACACAGGCTATGAGTTTCACAGAGTCTAAACCCCATCATGACAATGGAACTACAAAGAGTTCCTCCATACCCAGATCACCAGCATATACCCCAGCATATACCCCAGTGCAGAAAACCAGGTCTCAGGTGTGCCCTGTAGCATGAATGGAGGCAGATATCTTTTGGGACATTTATGAAGTCCTGAGCTACTCCTGCCAAAGCTGTCTTGACATGGATGTTGAATTTCCCCAGCACAATAAGCCTAGGAGACTAACAACACCTCTGAGACCAGCTCAGTGAGCTCAGGCAGGGAGACTGGTGCGCTGCAGGGTGGATGGAATGCCAACAGAATCCCTATTCTGTCCCAGGCTCCCACTTTCAAATACACATATTTAAACATGAAAAACTGAGGGATGACAGAATAATATCACAATAGACCACTGCAACTCCACCTCCTCTCCTACAGCTACACAGAGAACTCTGGTGGAGACAATCTGCATTGGTGGACAGCCCACTTATGTCTATGAAATCATGGATCTTCAAGTTATTCAAGATGAAATATGGCTTTTACCATCATTACCACCACTCGTATTAGCTAAACATACAGTATAACTAAATCAGCATTTGAACTTAAATCACTTGCCTTTCTTGAATCAGAAAAAGTTGTAACTGTGGTTGTAGACCCCATAATTATGGAGACAAAGATTGAATCTGGGAAGAAGTGAAGATTGTTTCTGAATATTAAGAATTCGGACAGCATGCTCTGTGCAAGGGAACCTCAGAGTGAATGGGTGAATATACTGTAGAAGTATTTCATATAAAGCAAATCCATGTAAGGGAATTCAGTTTGTATAGAGTGCCCACACCTTGGGACAGTTACGTCTGGAGACTACAGCTCCTAAAACATAGCCACTGACCATGTTTACTGGGGGACTGATGGAGTTTTCATCCAAAAAGCAAAACAGAATGAACAAGCTTTCATTTTCTGAGGATGTCAATCTAGCAAGATTCCCCCTTGCTTTTCAAGCTGTTCTAATACTTATAAATAATCCATAAAATAAAGGAAGCTTTTATTAAGACATTTTGGATGAAGTTGATGTGGGCATTTAATACTAATAGTATTGTCTTGAGCAGTGAAATAGAGATTTTTTTTTTAAAAAAAAAAATAGATAGGGGTACTTAAAGAAATGAATTTGCTAAAATGATTTTTGAACCTGGGACTCACCGAGGTTTCTCTAGAGATGGATAATGGAACCATATCACTATCTAAAGTAGCACATAATTTTCCTTATGTTTCCTTTATTATTTAAAGGATGTTCAAAACATCAGAAATAGAATTTCCAGAGACCTGCTTAAATCTGGTGACTTGAGCTGTGGTAAATGGAAGATAGAAAAATGGCTATTTCTGGGTGTACATATCTTTGTGGTTTAAAATAGATGAAAGATTCAGTACATACGGTTTTGCATTTTTATAAACTTCTAAGGAAACAATGTTTAAGCTAGACTTTAGAAGGATATATAGGGAGGAGTGTTCATGAGATTATTATCCTGACTACAAAAACTATACATCTTCTATTGACAAAACTGGGGTAAATTCTTACAGAATGCTGGATTTTATCTGAATCATAATTTTAAGTCTATGTTTGGAGTGACCCAGTTTTATAAATCTATACATCTTATTTGTTTTGGATCGAGATCCATAACTTTAATTGTATTTCACGTAACTTCTACATATTAAATCTAAGTGTTTTTGAAGATATTCTATCAGAAAAAAATAGATTGCAGTCCACAAAAGCTTATGCCAAATAAAATCTTTTAATCTGCACAATGCCACAAGACATTTATTGTTTAAACAAATAAGGAGTCTTACCTTGCCTCGTGGCGCAGTGGTTAAATGCCTGTACTGCAGGTAAAACTGTGCTCACGACCTGGGGTTCAATCCCAGGTAGCAGGCTCAAGGTTCACTCAGCCTTCCATCCTTCCGAGGTCGGTAAAATGAGTACCCAGCTTGCTGGGGGGGGCAATGTGTAGCCTGCACACTGTAATTAAAATTGTAAACCGCCCAGAGACTACTTAAAAAGTGGTATGGGGCGGTATATAAGCAGAACACTTTGCTTTGCTCTGCTTTACCTTGCATTAGGTGAAAATCCAACCAGGAAGCAGCATCCAATGCATCATCTTTCACTCTCCTTGGCACTGGCCAATCAGGAGCTGTGCAAGGACATGCATCATCCTGCCTCCTTGTCTGATTGGCCAGCACCAGAGTGAGGTAAAGATGACACATCAGAGGCTGCTTCCTGAATGGATTTTCACCCAGCACAAGGTAAAGCAAGGTAAGACAGTGGTTCATTTTTTTCCTGGAGGGTGGGACTGTGTTCCCAGTGTCAGCTATGCTGGCGTGTTTCATTTCAGAACCCGTCCCCTTCCTAAATGAAACACCTTTCAGAGTATTAATAGAGTCATTCAGAGTATTAATAGAAGGAAATGAATAGAGATGGGCATGAAATGAAAAACAAAATGCTGTTTCATTTTTTCATTAGGTAATGAATTGCTTCATTACCCAACGAAATGGTAAGACGTGTTTCCTTTTGTTTCCTGATGAAACACCATTTCCCCCCTTTTGTTGTTCAGTCATTCAGTCATGTCTGACTCTTCATGACCCCATGGACCAGAGCTCGCCAGGCCTTCCTATCTTCCACTGCCTCCCGGAGTTTGGTCAAATTCATATTGGTTGCATCGATGACACCGTCCAACCATCTCATTCTCTGTCGTCCTCTTTTCCTTTTGCCTTCAATCTTTCCCAACATCAGGGACTTTTCCAAGGACTCCTCTCTCCTCATGAGGTGGCCAAAGTACTGGAGCCTCAGCTCAAAATCTGTCCTTCCAGTGAACATTCAGGGTTGATTTCTTTCAGGATGGATAGGTTTGATCTCCTTGCAGTCCAGGGGACTCTCAAGACTCTCCTCCAGCACCACGGCTCAAAAGCATCAATTCTGTGGTGATCAGCCTTCTTTATAGTCCAGCTCTCACTTCCATACATCACTACTAGAAAAACCATAGCTTTGACTATCCGGACCTTAGTTGGCAAAGTGATGTCTCTGCTCTTTAGGATGCTACCTAGGCTTGCCATTGCTTTCCTCCCAAGAAGGAAACAATACATCCTAGAGGAAATGGCAGGCGAGCGATTCTAGGTAATCCCTCCAAATCTGGAAATGTTTGGGGGTCGGGGGATGAGTTATTAAGACCCAAAGAGGGTACCCCTAGGGGAAAAATCTAATTGGATTCAGAAGCCAAGCTGCAGGCAAATGATTAGTGAGTATTACTAAAAAATATGGATCACAGTCATGTTTCTGCATGGAAATGGCAGGCTTAGCTTCCTTGAGTGATTCTAGGTAAGGCCCCCAAATTTGGAGAGGTTTGGGTTTCAGGGGGCTGAGTTATGAAGCTCCAAGTGGGTGCCCCTAGGAAAAATTATTTCTAATTGGATTTGGAACGGAAGCCAAGCCACAGTAGTGCTAATTGCTCACCCGCGGATTGGCTTCCAAATTCAATTAGTACCCCCTTTGGACTTTAATAACTCAGCCCCCTGACCCCCCAAACCTTATCAGATTTCAGGGGCTTACAGGAAAGAGCTTCAGGAAGCTCCCTTGCCATTTTGGTGCCTCTAGGACCCAGGGGAGCATAGCATTTTGTTTCATTTTTTTGTTTTGTAACAAAACTACTTTTAAAATATGTTACCAATAAAATGAAATGAAACTACTAAATAAACAAAACAAAACAAAACATGATTTTTCCATTTCATGCCCATCTCTAGAGATGAACCTTTTTCACCTACAGAGGGAAGTTGCAAATGAACGCCATCACAACAGGTCATATCATTTATCCAGATAGCCCAGTATTGCCTGCTCTGGGTGGCAATGATTCTATTAGGACTCTAATGCAAATCTTTTTCATGTCAACTACTGCTTGACCCTTCCCACTGGAGATGCCTGATTTTAAACTTGGCACCATTCATATGCAAAATATTCATTCTGCCAGTGACCTATGGTCCCTGCAAGACTCAGCACATTGCACATGAGCAAGGGAAAAGACAAAAAAATAATAGTGTCATGTCAATGTCATTCCTTAACTGGAGATGTCAGGGTGTAAAATTTAGACCATTTCCATACAAAGCATGTGCTTTCCAGTGACCTATGGTCCAGGCCCAGGTTTCAGCAAGTGCAAGTGGGCGACGACTTGTATTGGTTATCCATAAAAGGAACAAAGTATTGACAAGAACTTCAATTTCTAAGTGGGAAATTTATTTTCATTTGTCAGTTTTGCTGTATGTAATCAACAACACTTATGGAATATGGATGAAGAAGAAATCGATATGGATTTTGAGAATTTTTGATAATATGAACCTGCTCTTATATTTCCCTTATTATGAATTCACCTTACTGGGCTATGAGAACACTTAACAAAGGCAAACAGTTACCTATGGACTGCTTGTAGCTGTACAGAATGTCTGAGTATTAACTTATATCTTTCTGTTAGAATCTGTTCCTAAGCAATATGCAACCAGTCCTTGAAAAAGTTGATTTTGTCCTCAAAACATAGCCTTCACAAAGAGAGGGGAGTGTCTACAGTGTTTATGCTTGTGAAGGCTCACTGATATGTCCAGGAAGATCAGGAGAATGAGATGTGTGGAAGAATGAGGGGAAACTCTGGGGAAAAATCAGTAAGAATCAAAAGTGCAGAATTCTCCTTTCTTCAACACACTAGAATTGCCATCTGTCTTGAACAAATGACTTCCAGTTATCTTTCTCAATGTGACAAAGCCAAAATCTTAAGCCTCTTTCTGAAAGAACAAAGCATATACCTTGACCTTTTCAGTTGCCCTTTACTATTTTTCTCAGTTATTTCAAATCCTTCTTGATAGAATAAGGACTGTACGCAAGGCATTTAGGTTATGGGTGCATACAGTTTTATACTATGACATACACACTCTCACACATTTGTTGTCATTTTCCAAGAGCATAGAGTGTGTTTAACATCTGGACCTTTGCCTTCCCCTGGGCTCAGCTTTTCAGTGAACCATGCAGAAGAATGTTGAGGTCTTTTGCAGAAGGGCAAAAAAGGGCTTCTCCACCTTCTCTAGTTACCAAATCATAACATTTATTTACCTTGTCATATTGCTCTTCTTTCTCCAGTTCTGAAGGAGGGATAGACTAGTTCATAACAATTGCATATTGCCTTTGTACTCACCATCCGCATTACATCCCCAGCGTCATAAGAAATTACAGACCGTTCTACCAGATCAGACCAAAAATACCGACATCCAACATTTTGTTCCTACAGTGGTCTGATGCTTTTGAGGAGTCTATAAGCAGGAGATCACATCATTACTTGTAGACCCTTTTCCTCATTTTCCTTTTCCCATAGCAACACAATAATACTGCCTCTATTATCAGAGGGAAACTAGAACCATCATGTCTAGTAGCCATCTACTGCAGGACTTGGCCTAATTCTCTTTAAAGCTAGTCACACTGGGGACAGTTCTTATTGCTTAGTTCCACTTGACTTTTGTAAGACTACCAAATTTTGCAAATTTCTTCATGGGAAACCAAATATGAGAGCTACCTCAGTTTGTGAATTCATATCTCTCTCTCTCTCTCTCTCTCTCTCTCTCACACACACACACACACACACACACACACACACACACACACACACACACACACACACACATCTTTAGAATCCTGATATAACCATATTTATGGCACTGAAACAACATAATATAAATTTCAGTTATTACCGAACAGCACAAGACAGGGAAATGCAACACAAACATCTCCATATCAAGAAAGCTACATATACTAGATTAGGAAATAGGGGGATAGAAATACATTTTAGCCTCTTTTTGAAGAATTAGCAAATCACATATTCTTTGCTGCCCGTTAATGAAAAAGCATTACAAAAATGCAAATATTGAAAATTCCAATAGCATTGCAAAAGACTGCAGCAATTCAAAATACATATGTGCATATGCATGTGTATGTGTGTATGTGTATGGAAGCAAGCAACATAGGAAAAAAAACTGTTTTCTTTTTCTTTTTCCCCTAACAACTCTTCCCTCAGGGGGAATGCAAGAGGAGAAGAAAACGGTCAGCTTCCATCTTAAACACTATTGGGAGTCAATTTGTCTTCCTGTCCCACATATTCATGAGTCCAGGAGCAGGTGGATTCAAAGGTGATAATGCAGGTACTTTGGCTGCTACCGAGGGCAGTTAAACAACAGAGCAGGGCACAGAGAATGTTAACAGTAGTGACCTTTCTAACCCTGTTGACAGTGAAATAGTCCCACTGCCTATAACTGTGCAGGGCAGCTCTACCACTAGATACAGCAGAGATAACAGCTATTGCTTCACCTACGGAAATCTAGGTCAGGCAAATGATCTCAGGTCGGAGGGGTGACTCCATTATGGTGTATCACTAGCAGAGGTGTGGAGTTTTATGGAGAGAGCACAACCTGAAGAACGAAATGTGGCATTGTAAAGGAGAGATGATGAACAAGGAGAGTGAGAAAATATCCCAGCAGACACCTGCAAGCCTAAGCTATCCAAGTTTGTCTATCTCAGTTCATGGAAAGGCAACTCATGACCAAAAGGAAAACCAAGGGAAAATTAGAAAATATGATCCTAGCTACCTCATGTTGTTTGGCTTTGTTCCGGGTAATGCGCTAACTGTCATAAAATTGCTAATGGCTTTGTTTGGTTCCATCCAAATTAAAAAGATATCTGGAACATAATCATTCTGATTTAGTACATAAAGGTATAGAAATCTTCAATCTTTATCTCTTCAGGCAGGGTCATCCATGATGGAGAGATTTTCTAAAAATGAAAATGAAAACGCAACTGAAGCTTCAGGTATTGTCAGTTTACACGTTGCAAACGCTGGAAAGCCCCATACTATTGCTGAGATTCTTAAACCTTGTGTGAAGTATGTTGTAAGTTGTGCGTTAGGTCCACACATGGCCAAGAAGATTGATACTGTGCAGCTGTCAAATAGCACTATAAGCAAGCAAATTTACATAATTTCAGAGTGCAGAACAAGCTTATAAGAAGATTGAAAACATGTAAATATTTTGGCTTAGCTTAATGAAAGTACTGATGTTGCGGGACTTGCTGTTCTTGTGTTTGCGAGCTATCAATTCGAAATACAAATAGAAGAAAAACTTTGATGAGTGAAGTGCTTGAAACTTATACCACTGGTGACAAAATTTCCAAAGCTTTCAACATATGTGTACAGAAAAATGATTTGTAATGAAGCAAATGTGTCGTATTTGCAGTGATGGAGTGGCTGCAAAGGGTGGGAAAGTGAAGGAAGCCGTGTCTAGGATGAAGTAAGTGGCAAGAAATCCCACCAGTGTCATCTGTCAGCATTCTTTGGCAACTAGTAGGAGCCCTACTGCACTTAGGTTTTGAATCTTCTTTTGCTTAAAGCCAAATTGCCTTAAAAATCACTTACCGCACTCGCAATTGCTTTTTCCGTGGAGCCCCCTTGGCCATGCGCCTTTTTGGCCGCTGTGTCAGTTTTTCTTGCGATGGCCATCGGGGGTGGTGTTTTTAAACTGATTTCTAGATGGCTTTTTGAAGCGATTTGGCTCAAACTGCAGAACCCATGCACCGTTTTTGCTGGGTTTCCCCCTCTGTATGCCTTATCCTGCTGTGGGAAAAGCCAAAAAAGAAATCATCCTGCAGTGTAATCATTTCCGCCGACACCTCCGGTCCTTCTACTTCCTCTTTTGGGTACAATTTTGCTTTTTCCGGTCACGGAAGAAGGCTAACAAAATCAATGCACCACGTTGTAAGTAATCTAAAGGGAGAACCGGGAAAATGTAACTACATTACTTTGAATGGAAGAACAACAACATGACGTTAATCCTACAAACATTTCAGAAATTGAACCAGATCATGGGAAAATGTCGGACAAAATCGGAACAAAAAGCAGTTTAGCAAAGTGCGAATGGGGAAACCGGTTCTTCAGAAAACACCTAAGTGTGGAATGCTGAATCGCTTCAGCGACCACATGACCAGGGGAGGGCAAAAGGCGTTTCAAAACAAAAAGTGATTGCTGTTTGAAGTGCGTTAGGGGCCTAGAAGGATGCAGCAAGAGTTAAAACTCGTATTGGATGGTGCTGTGAAGATGATTAATCATGTTAAGAGCTGCCCGCTTCAAGCACACATTTTAAAACTTACTGCCAAAGATCTGGGTATGAATTACTTCTACCTCTCGCTCCACACAGAAGTGCAGTGGCTATCAAGGGGAAAAATTTAACCAGACTGTTTGAACAAAAAGATGCACTGGTGGTCACATTTACAGAGAAGCCTTTTATCCAACAATTAACTGATGTCAATTGGCTGCTTAAATTGGGATAGCTTTCTGTCATCTTTGAAGAACTAAATGAAACTACCACGTCTCTTCCAGGGAAAGCAGGAGCACAATTAGAGAAAATAAAAGCCCTGAGGAAAATAATTACATTTTAAAAGCATTTGTTGCAAGAATTTGTCAAAACAAATGAGATCAACCTTCAAACAAACTTCCTCGAAATTGCTATTACAAGGTTTGGAAAGAAGCATGGGTGCTTATTTTCCCGGCATTGACTCTGATGACATCTACAGCTGGATGATGAACCCGTTTTCCTGTGACCCAAAACAAAAACCTACTGGAATGATCAATGAAAATGTTCAAAATCTGCTTAAGATCAACGAAGACAGCAGTTTAAAACAGAAATACCATGAAGAGTTCTGGATGCAGGTGTATTCAGAAAAGAATGCTGTTGGCAAGGCTGCAGTGAAAAGACTTGTGCGTTTTACTTCAACTTTAGAGATGGGCACGACCAGGAAAAATTACGTTTCGAGTTGTCTTGTGTCGGAGCCGGCCCATTTCGGCTTGTTTCCGTTTTTCGTGAAATTTTCCAAAAATTTGTCATCTTGTTTGTTGGTTTTTCGTTTGTCGTTAGTACTGGTTTTGTGGGGGGGCTCCTGGAGGCACCTCTCTGGGGTGGGTGCCTCCTCTGGCCCGCCATGAAGGGAAAGTGGGCTCCTGGAGGCACCTCGTGGGTGCCTCCTCTCCTCACCCGCTACAAAATGGCATGCATAGCCAATTGGATATGCATACCATTAAGTTGCAGTTGCAGCAGGCAGAGGCACCTCTCTTTTGGGTGCCTCTGTGACTCACTGCCTGCAGTGCACTTGGGCTGGAGAGCGAAGTGACAGAGGACCCCTACGGGCGCCCGCTGTGAATCACTAAGAAGGGAAGTGTACTTGCTGCAGTGCAATGCGAGTACACAGATCTGGCTTGGGGTTAGGGGTTAGCGCAAGGGCTAGGATTAGGGTTACTGGTAAGGTTAGGGTGAGTTACTGGGGTGCACCTCTGGGTGCCTCTCTGACCCACTAAGAAGGACAGTGTACTGGCATATGGGTTAGGGTTAGGGTTAGGGTTCGGATTCGGGCTAGGGTTAGTGGCTTTTTATGCCTGACTGGCACATCCCAGAAGTCTCGGTCAAAACCTGGCCAAGTGGCCATGCAATTGGTGGAATGGCTCCAAAAATTTGCATGGTCCACTCCCATGGCCAGCCCATTGCGCAGGTGTAAAAAAATAAAAATAAAAATAAAATAAAATAAAATAAATGGAGACGTTTTGTTGCAAGAAAAACCCACTGCTGCTACTGAAAAAATTCAGGCAGTTTTAAAATAGCTATTTTCGCATGTTTCTGTGGTGCTTTGGTGTGTTTTTGGACCACGATTTCAAAATAAATCTTGCGGTCGCCCCATTTTGGATCCCCCGCCCGCACCGCATGGCATGGCGAGTTGGTGAGACGACGAGGATGCGCAGCCCAGGAGAGGAGAGGGGAGGAGGCCGGGGACCCCCCGCCCCCCAGAAACCACCCTTCTGGTAGGTGCCCTCACTGAGGCAGGCCGCAGGCATATTTTCACCTGCTTTTTTGGCCGGGATCGGGGTTTTTTATTTATTTTTAAAACTTTTTTTCTGTGCCACACCGCTTGGCGAGTTGGCGACTCGATGAGGATGCGCACTTTGCGCAGCCCAGGAGAGGAGGGGGGAGGCCGGGGACCCCCCCCCCAGAAACCACCCCTCTGGTAGGTGCCCTCACTCAGGCAGGCATATTTTCGCCTGCTTTTTTCAATGGGAATCGGGTTTTTTATTTTTAAAACTTTTTTCCTGTGCCGCTTGGGATCGCGCGATCGCTGCGATGCCAGGAACGACAACGACAAATCAGACCCAATTTTTCTTTAGTCGGTTCGAGTTCGAGTTCTGGCGGAGTAATTGTCATTACCGTTTCCGTTACGTAACGGAAACGAGAATTTCGCCAAGTCGTGCCCATGTCTATTCAACTTATCTCTATGAGTCTGTATTCTCAATGTTCGCTTGCATAAAAAAACAGATAAAGGAGCAAATTTTCTGGGTCAAGTGATTAGAGGGTAAAATTAACTAAACTTCCCACATTCATAAAGGAAATAATGAAAAATTCATCCATGCAGTTAAATTCATCACATTAATAAGGACAACTGAGCATTAAATTTGCACTGTTTTTCTTCTTTTCCTAAGTATTCAAACCACTTTAAGGGTAGCTGTGCCACAAATTTGTTTTAGAACAAGGGTGCTGCGGTGTAAAAAGTTTGAGAGCCACTGGTGTAGGGCAGGCCCGAGCCAGAGCCAACATAGGCACTATGCTGAATATTTGACCACTCAAATAAGACTCTTACAATTTGTGAAAGAAGCAGGATTAGTTCATGGAGGGCAAAATAATAAGAAGAAAATCTGGATGCATCTCTCTGTCTCATTCACACACTCTGGCAGGATCCAGAATACTTAAAACAGAGATTCCCCAGCTTAAACCATCTTCTGCAGCATAGGTTTCTTAAGCAATGTTTTCACATTAGATGCCAAACTGATTTATTTGGGCTGACTAGTCAGAATAGAGGGATGTAAACTTAATTTAGGACTATTATTTTTCAGGCTGCTGCCTAAAAAAATTATCTGTACAGCTTTGTTAACGTAGGTAACGAACCTCATGTTGGAGTGAGATACTGTCAAGGATGTCTTTCAAAAAATGTTTTTGTAACATTACCTCTGAACAGCAGTGCTGATTTCATCACAGCATGTGTGTACATTCACCTGACTGTTTTCTCATATTTCATTCTCTCGCGCTCTCCCTCTCGCTGTCTCTGCCTTTTTATGAATTGATACCAGATGTCAATGAGGGGAAATGATATGACTAGGTAGATCGTTGGGTGATGATATCAGCTGGACTAAGTAGCAGTACCTGAAATTTGAGGTTGAATCACATATTTGTCTCCTGCTGGCTTCTGGGGGGAAAAACGGAGCTGCAATTAGTATATACACTACACAGCTACAGCTGTCTGGTTTCGCTTTTAACAGCTGCAGCTCTATCCTATGCATCCTACAATTTGTGCTTTGATGCTCAGGAAGTTGCACTGAGTACTCAAACAGGGAGTTGCAAGGGCTTAACCAGGCTACAGATCCCAGAGTTCTGTACGATGGGACCATAGAAGGCCATTGGTTAAAGTGTTGTATATAATGTCTAAAACATTCTCCATATCAAGGTAAGGATTTCAGCCTTACCTTGATATACCAAGTATTGAACATGGGACCTATTTCATGCAAATCTACTGAACTGCTTATCATCAAAATTCTTCTTTAGACGTTGTGAAGAATTTTGAATTCTTCTTTAGACTTAGTAAAATTCTGAAAAGATTAATGGATGTGCCAAGATCCTCCCCCCACCAACTTCTGTTATATTTTCTGATCCACTATTATGCTTCAGGAAGAGAATTCCATACCTAACTGCACAGGAAAACCATAAATACTCACCTATTGCTGCAGCAACAGTCTGCTCCCAGCATCTCTCTCTCTCTCTCTCTCTCTCTCTCTCTCTCTCTCTCTCTCTCTCTCTCTCTCTCTCTCTCTCTCTCTCTCTCTCTCTCTCTCTCTCTCTCTCTCTCTCTCTCTCTCTCTCTTGCTTCATCCAAATCCTACTTTTCTGATGATTTACTGGGGGAAAGGGACAAGGAATCAAAATAATTTGAACTAAACATGCTGAGATTTTTTGGGGCACATCTCAGTATTCCTTCCAAGGAGACCAGTACATTTTAAAAACCATATCGAAATAGCTTTCTTTAATTTTTTTTAAATGAAGACCTCAGCAGATACATACATAACATTTGCAATGTGTGATTCCTTGCCTGCACCCTATTTCCCATTCTCTACAATAAATTATACATTTGCTATGTTTTCTAGGCTTAAATCCTTTCCCGTGTGAAATATCTGTGCTCCACTGGAGGCTATACTTGTAAATTTCTAGTAAATCAAAAATAAAGTATGCCACCACTTTCTTCTCCTGCATGCTTATTACTAAGCTGAGAATTTCAGGGTCAAACTAGACTATACATTGTTAAGTAGGATTCCTTGTAACATGTTCTTTCAAAAACAATAGCTGCATGGGAATAGCTAGAAAGAATCCCCAGTACATAAAGTGGGTGAGCACAATATTTTCTCTCTGCATCATAAACATTCAATGCTATTTCTTTGCAAATTAAGCTCCTACTGAACTTGATGGTCCATTGATGATGGACATTGATGAGGGACATGATGAAGGTAAGGTTATCCTCATACAGCTGTGGTCTCCACCCTGATCCAGGTTTTTAAAAAGCAAACCAAATATACAAAATGCTTCTACACAATTAATGCTTAGTATACTTCTCAGATGTGATTTCATGAATTACAAGCAGGTCCTTCTCAGTGGCCCCAATAAGTACTGAACGTTTGTGGCTGCCAGAAACAGTGTGCCTCTTTTATAACTGGAAAATACTTGTTTTTCACTTTTAATTCTAAATTAAATTTTAAATGTTAAAATATTCATTTTTAACATTCCTTCAACAAGGAATATTAATGACCTTGAAAAAGTGTTCATTTCCATCTAGGACCAAGATGAGGGATGTGTCTTCCTACTCCAAGGACTCAGTGATTTCCAAACAGTGATTCTAGTAGCAGCATCGTCTCCTAGAGAAATTCCAGAACTACTGAATGATTTTTAAGAGAGATGCAAAAAGCATTGTTTAATTTTTAAAAATTTTTTTTTTGCAATAAGCAGCAACCATTCTAATATTGCCATTCTGAAAATAGGTAATTTTGCACCCGCATATGCACACACACACACACACACACACACACACACACACACACACACACACACACACACACACACACAAACACACACATACACAAGGTAAATTCAAAAATAAAAATCTATAGAAAACCCACAAAGAGAGAGTAGAAGGAAATTGTGAATGTGATTCCTCATGCTTACCTTTTGAAATAAAGAATCACACAAATGTAAGTCCAAACATGTTTTGTTCATGCACATTAAATACGAAAACACAGTAACTGCTATGCAGGATAGACCTTTGCATTTAACAGCAAATGGTTCATTATTTACCAGGGTACTCAGAGGTGTTTTACCATTCCCTTCTTCTTGATGTGTTGTTGGACAGTTTTGTTTCCTCACAGTGGGGAATCCAACTCCCAAACTCAGGTTCCACATCCAGATATTTACAACTAGAGATGGGCACAACCCCCCAAGATGGCATTTTGTTTCATTTTTTGTTTCTTTCCCCCGTTTTGTTTAGATTATGAAGAAATTATTTTTAAAAATGTTTCTTTTTCGTTTCGTTTCTTTTCTTTTTGTATTTTTATACTGTTGGGGACAGGCCGGCCGGCTGGCGGTTTTGTTTTCCTCCCACCAACCAACTGGCATGTGGGGAGGCCAGCTAGTTGGTTTTTTTTTACCCCCGCCACCCAGCTGATGCACAAGGAGGCCAATTTACTTTTTTTTTTACTCCAGCCGACCAGCTAGCCCAGGGGGAGGCTGGTCAGTGGTTTTTTGGTTTATTTACTCCCACCCACAATCTGGCCCTCAGGGAGGCTAAAAGACAGTTGCTGTTGTTGTTTTTTTTACTCTCGCTAACCAGCCAGCCCACAGAAAGGCTGGTCGGTGTATTTTTTTTTACTCCTGCTGACCAGCTGGCCCATGGGCAAGCTGGTTGGTGTTTTTTGGGTTTTCAAAAATCCTGCTAACCAGCTGTCCCGTGGGAAGGCCGGTCCAGTGGTTTTTTTTTTTTTTTTAAATCCTGCTAACCAGCTGGCCTGCGGGGAGGCCAGTCGGTGGTTTTATTTTTACTCCTGCCAACCAGCTGGCATGCAGGGAGGCCAGTTGGCATTTTTTTTACTCCCACTGACCAGCTGGCCTGTGGGGAGGCCAGTTGTTGTTGGGTTTTTTTACTACCACCAACTAGCTGGCCTGTGGGAAGGCTGGTTGGTGGTTTGTTTGGTTTTTTTACTCCTGCAACCAGCTTGCCTGCGGGAAGGCTTGTTGGTGGGTTATTTTTTTTTTTTACTCAGCTGACCAGCTAGCCCACGGGGAGGCTGGTCGGTGGCGACGAGCTTGCGTACAGAAAGGCTTGTCGGTTGTTTTTAGTTTTTTTCAATCCTGCCAACCAGCTGGCCTGCGGAGAGGCTGGTCAGTGGTTTTGGGGTGTTTTAAAACCCACCAACCAGCTGGCCAATGGGGAGGATGGTCAGTGGTTTTATTTTTACTCCTGCCAACCAGCTGGCGTGCAAGGAGGTTGGTTGGCATATTTATTTACTCCTGCCAACCAGCTGGACCGTGGGGAGGCTGGTCAGTTTATTTTTTTACTACTGCAGACTAGCTGGCCCATGGGGAGGCCAGTCAGCAGTTTGTTTGTTTTTTACTCCCACCAACCAACTGGCCCATGGGGAGGATGGTCAGTGTTTTTTTGTGTGTGTTTTTTTTACTACTGCCAACTAGCTAGCCCGCAGGAGGCCGGTCAGCAGTTTATTTCTTACTCCTGCCAACCAGTGGGTCCGTGGGGAGGCTGATTTTTTTTTAAATCCCACCAACCAGCTGGCCCGCAGAGAGGCTTTTTTTTTTTACTATTGCCAACTAGCTAGCCCGCAGGCAGGCCGGTCAGCAGTTTGTTTGTTTTTTGCTCCTACCAACCAGCTGGCCTGTAAGGAGGCTGGTCGGTGGTTTTTTATCATTTTTCCCACTGACCAGCTGGCACATAGCCCCACACAGCAGCTGATTGTCGCTTATTATCATTATTTATTTTGACAAGAACCAAGGTCAGCGCTTGTCAAAATAAATAATAAAAAAGGAAAAACAAAACAGAATGAAATGAGTCCCATGTCTGGTGAATAGGTGTGGTATATAAATGTGAAATAAATAAAATAAAATAAAATAAAATAAAATAAAATAAAATAAATAAATAAAATTTCATTTTTAAAGGGCACTTCATTTTTCATTTCATTAGGAAACAAAATGAAAAATGAAAAACAAAATAAAAAATCATTTTGTGCCCATCTCTATTTACAAATGTCTTTTTTCTCTTCTGAATGCAGATAAAATGCACCATTTCCTGCTGAGATAAATATGTTTTTGGTCACATTTGTACCTAGCAATGGACAATTTTGTCTGTTCCCAGTCTATGTGCCACTGTACATTTAAATATAAATGTGCAATTTATTTATTTTCTCACAGAAATTTAAACATATATACCTCAAAGCAGATTTAAATGGAAAATTTCAAAACAAATAATTTGGCATACAAATAAATCCATCTTGCTAGAAGAATATGGATTTAATTTTTGTATTTCTGAAAAGTCAAAAACATTGATTTATTTTTGGTATTTTCAAAACGTCCAAAAGTCAGTACTACAGCACTTCAGATACAACCTAACCATTGATTATCAGCCAACATCCTATTTACGTTAGTGAATTATTCTAGCAATTGCCAGGCTATTTATGTAATTAGCATTCTGGTAGTTTATTACTTCTAATAATGCTGCTGCTACTTTGAAAGTTCACTAGCGGTACCTGAGTGGAATGGTATATACCAGCTGTATATACCATTCCACTCAGTCCTAGTCATAACCATGTGCACTGAGTTCATAAATCTGTAGTCCAAATATTGTACTCCATGTCTCTAAAGGGGACTGTAAATCACAAAAACTGAACTCAGCCTTTTAGTCTTAAATATGCCACAATGCTTTTGTGTGTGTGGTGGGGGATTGAAGCCATAGAGAACTGTACTGGGATATTTGAAAGGCTGGTGCATATCTGCTATGTTGTAACATAAGCTTCCCCACCATCAATACCTTATAAAGTTGGGAACTGTGGGATTGTGGGATTTAGGCATTAGCATAAGTTCCACACAACTTTATTACACACTAGGTTATGCAAGAGGTTGCACAGGATTTGAACTACCCCTCACAAAATTTATTATGCAGCATTGTAATCTGGCAAAATTATCCTAGCTGGGCTTTTTCTTTGTGGTCTTGGTGGACCACAAATTGAACATGAGTCAGCAGTGTGATGCGGCGGTCAGGAAAGCCAATGTGATTCTTGGTTGCATCAACAGAACCATAGTGTCTAGATCAAGGGAAGTGATAGTACCAGGCTATTCTGCTCTGATCAGACCCCACCTTGAGTACTGTGTACAGTTCTGTGCACCTCAATTTAAAAAGGATGTTGACAACCTCGAGCGGGTGCAGAGGAGGGCGACCAGGATGGTTAAGGGTCTGGAGGAAATGTCTTATGAGGAACGGCTTAGGGAACCGGGAATGTTTAGCCTTTCAAAAAGAAGACTGAGAGGGGATATGATAGCTATGTTTAAATATTTGAAATGATGTCATATTGAAGAGGGAACAGGTTTGTTTTCCATGGCTTCAGAGACTAGGACTCACGGCAATGGTTTCAAACTACAGGAAAAGAAATTCCATTTGAACATTAGGAAGAACTTCATGACAGAGCTGTCTGGCAGTGGAATATGCTGCCACGGACGGTGGTTGAGTCTCCTTCTTTGGAGGTTTTTAAACAGAGGCTGGATGGCCATCTGTCAGAAATATTGTGATGGGGTTCCTGCATGGCAGGGGTTGGACTAGATGGCCCTTGAGGTCTCTTCCAACTCTATGATTCTATGATTTTACGATTCTATGATTTTATGATTCTATGATTAAGACTGTCTGCTCTGGAAGGGAGAGTGGTATGTCAGCATAATCCCAAAACCTTAGCTGTCTGTCATGTGAAGGCCCTCTAGACCTGGAGTTACCATGGCAGAGAATTTGACAACTGCCAAGGAGTTTTATAAATAATGACTACTCCCCACCCCCACCCCTTCCAGTCTTCACTAGTGTAAAATGGAATATTTGGGTGGGCAGATTAATGATAAGGCTATGCTGCCTTCTGTTCACACTCATGCTATCCACACCAGATCTGCATTTTCTTCCAGGATCATGTCCTGGATGAGTTGAGTGATCTGGCATTCAGTAACACCAGGAATTGAGTAGAAGATTGGCTGTGCAGATTACTGCAGATGGCTGCAGAACAAGGACAGGGTACAACCTTCAAACATCTGTCTCCTGTTCTTCTGGATCTGTACCTTACTGTGCCAAAGCTGTACTTTCCTATGCTCATAACCACAAAAATATTGTATACCCCCTTACTGGGATAGCAGGCTTCCATATCCCCAGAGGAATAAATAGGTAAAATAAAATATCTAGTAGATAAAGGTATTTATCCAGTCAATGACAAATCAACAGTGGGTGTCTGTGTATTCCATGCAGTCTCCATGTCCTGAATCATTGCTATTTTAGGACTAACACTCCATTTTTCTGAAACTCTCTCTGATCAGTTTTAGCATAAATAATCCATTTGACTACAATATTAATTTCCAGATAATTAGCACAGAGCTCTCAAACAAGCTATTATATTTCTATGTGGTTGAGTTTGTCTGCCTCTCAGCTCTGTGGCCATGCCGAAAACAAGTAACAAAGTAGCATCGTTCAAATAAGGTTGCTTTGATAGTTGCTCATGCTCATCCTTATGGTGTTGTTAGGGTGAAGTACAAAGATTAAGTCACCTGTGGCCAAATTGTGGACAAATTGAAAGCCTTTTTTCTCTAGTGGGAGAAGCAACTCTGCTCTCTGTTGGCTTCAAGGCTGTCCCAGATTGAGGCCTCCCCACCACTAGGGAGAGGTGGAAGAATGCATTTGCCCTGGGGGCATGCAGCAATCTGGGGACGCCTAGAAGGGATGCAGGAGGAAGAAGCTATATGTCATCCTGCTAGAAGTCCTCTTTTCACCCCACTAAGGCTTGGCAATCCTTAGTTGGGGGAAAGGAGGAGGGGGAAGCAGGTGAAGTTTTTCTTTCCAAGCAGAACCTCCGTTGATGTGCCCCCTCCTCCTTCCTCCACTTCCACTAAGGCTTGGTGATTGTTAGCCTGTGGAAAGGAGGAGAGGGAAGTGTGTGACAGAGGTGCTGCTTGGGGGGGGGAATCCCATCACCTGCTTCCCCCTCCTCCTTTCCCCAGGCTAACTATCACCAAGCCTTACCGGGGGAAAGGAGGAGGGGGAAGCATGCAACAGAGGTGATGCTTGGAAAAATATCTCCTGCTTGGCGCTATCCGCATGCTGGGTAGTTTGCACAGGACAGCCTTGTCCGGGAGAGCCCCAAGAGGGGGCGTGAGAAAAAGGGACCCTTATCCCGACTCCCCCACTGTTCACCCACGATCGGGCACCCTTTGCTCATTGGGTGAGATGCAGTTTGGGGGACCACAAAAACTGACTTTGTATCCGGGCACTCCAAAACCTAACTACGCCTCTGTTCCCCAACCCACCATTTCTTGATCCAGACTTATTGTGGCTACAACTGGAGATTGCCACCAGAATTTGCAACCAAAGCTCATCAGTGGGTGGCCTCCAAGAGGATGCCCAGCCCTGGGATTTCTCTCACCACTCTAACCTGACGGACCAAACTCAGAACTCAAGTAGCCATCTACCTGGGTTTATAAGTCCCCCAGACCATTTGATAACAACAGAACAATGGTAGGATGTCATATCCAAGAGCAAGAATAAGAAGAGAGAAGAACATAAGAACAGCCTTGCTGGAACAGGTTACAGCCCATCCAGTCCAGCATTCTGTCCCACACAGCAGCTCACTGTCTGCTTCTGGGTATTCCCAACCAGATGTCTTCACCTGCTTATGGCATTGAGAGATCGCTTCACCTGATTTCCTGCAAATGGCATTGAGAGATCTCCTGCCTATCTCTCCAATGGCATCCATAATGATAGCCACTGATACCCTTGTTCTCCACGAACTTGTCTAATCCTTTCTTAAGGCTGTCAAGGCTGACAGCTGTCACCACTTCTTCTGGAAGGGAGTTCCAGACACCAACAATATGTCAATTTCAATCCATTTCTATCACTATGTTCCTTAGGAATCTGAGGGGGGAGGGGCACCAAATTGCAATGTATCCAAATTCAACTAAAAAGTAAGGGACTAAATTACAAAGGCAAAAAGAAACACATAAAAAGCAAAACCAATTTAGATTAGCCGATCCAAATAGAGAATACAATGAGGATTAAAAGAGGGAAGGTAAGCAGTCAGAGCTAGTGTGTCACCTGTCCACCATCTTATAATCGTTCTAAAAAAATGCAATGCCAAAAAAGTAACTTTCCCTAGAGGTATAGGAACTCTTATGCCATATGTGATTTACAGTATTAACATATTGCATCCTTTTGTCCCATTCATGGTTTATTGGCATGACTAGAATGTATTTTGTTCATTAGCACCTGCTTATTTATTATGCAGATAAGTACCTGTTAAAACATTGTTGTGTGACAACCCAATTGCATCAGACCACCTAAGGCCTGGGATGTTTGCCTGTTGATGTATTTATAAACAAAAGGCATGAATGTTAATAAGTGAAATGTGTCATTACCACTGGCATAATCTGAAACAATTTAGTTCACAACTAGCTTAAATATATTAACATTCTGAATCAAAGTTCTCCCCAGAGAAGAATACATCTCCTGCTGTGGCCTCCCTGGAAACGTTCTGCTGTGATTTTACATTCATTTGCCTCCAGAGGTTTTTGCTGAAAAGGGTGAGATAGGCAGTTTTGACGCATCCTCTACAAGTCAGTCCCTGCCCTACCCCATTCTGAGAGATTTCCTTGGTTCTTCTTTCTCACATAAATGCTTTCCCTCTCTGGAGAGTTGCTGTTTAACTTTTGTTTGTGTCAGGTTTCAAATCAATCATTTCTGCCTACTGAAACGATGTTGACTCAAATTAACTAATATAACCAAGCAGCATGATGAACATGTATATTTTTTCCTTCTACACAATGATGAGTGAATTAGCAGGCAAAGACATATAGAGAGAGAGACTGGCCAAGGATCCATTATGGAATTTAAGTGAGTGGAAATTTAAATTGCTTTCCTTTAAAAAAAATGATTCCCACTTTGGGCCTGCAAAGTGATTTTGTACTAAAATCCTCTGTCTTGTTTTCAGCACCAGGGGATTTCTCTATCATTTGTCCATTTTTTTTTTTGGCAGGATGTGGTCCTTTGCTGTATAAAGCACCTTAGGAAAATCAAAGAAATATATATAGGAGCAGATGAGCCAACATTTAAAAGGAACACGCCAAAGGAAATAATAGATGCACTTGACTAAGGCAACTAATTAGTTTCATCTCCAGTCTATTAGGAACAAGAACAAATTTCAGAATGGAAATGCTAAAGCTAGAAAATAAAAAATAACAATGCATTTCAACATATGGAACAAAGTAATAGCAACCCAAATGACTGCATCAGAATTAGATATTTTATGTCATTGTAATAGGCTCATTCAATAGTCCTTCCATAGCTGAAGTTAGCAATATAATTCTTGTCATCATCTTAAAATAAACTTCCTTCAAATTCTTCCTTAAAACTATAGATGTGGGAGAAATCCATTTACTTCTGGAATAACTATATAAAACATTTAAAATGTAATTATTCTTCAATATTTGCAGTTTTCCAGATCTTGCCTTCCATGCACTTCTCTAGTTTTAAAATGGGGGATAGATGAGTATATTAGCATAAAATGCCCCCCCCCCAAAAAAACCCCTGCATATCCTGATAAATTAGCTAGGTTGGCTCATTTTTGCACAGAAGGATGTGAAAATGCAAATTTATTCTCTTTGTCCTGTGCGAGGGTGAAGCATTTCGTGGTACTCTCTGGTGAAGATTGTAAGAACGAGGAACGTTCATTAAATGAATAAAGCAAAATTGCTCGAACTAGCACAGTGTAAATGCCACTTTAATGCCAATAACACTATTTGCTCAAACTAATTATGGGAACACTGATGTTACATTGCCATTTTAGCAATCTAAAAAATCAGAGGAATTGTTTGTCTTCATACATAATCATCCAGTCAGGTGCTTGCTGGCAGTGTGGGTTTTGCTTCTTTGTTTTGCAGTGACTGTTTACAGAAATTATGGAGTCCTTGAAAAGGGAGGGGGGATAATCTTTTACTTGGTTCTGCCTGGAGGCTAAAAATCTTGTAAACTTGAAAATTCATTGTCAAAGTGTCTCAAGTAAAGACAACCAATGAGAATAAATAAACCATATTATGTTAGGGGAAAGTGCTTGCAAAAATGCATGCATTAGAAACTTCATAAAGACTTCTGGCTGAGGTTTATTGGTTTTAAACTCTATAACACAGATATATTTTATGGTGAGAGAGGCCAAAATAAGCTTAGAAAGAGAAAAGAAAAGAAAAACCCTGAACCTAATCATTTAACTCCTCCCTAGAAGCATGGGTTGCACATCAGCTTTAGATAAAGCCTGAATTCTGAGCAAGGTTAAACCATTTCTGAGCAGGTTAAACCGAGCCCTTTGAAATGTTGGCAAACCACACAATCCTAATTCTTAGCACAGTAAGACACAACCAGAGCAGGCCTGTTGAATTAATGGAACTTATGGAGAAATGGACTCACCAAATCCCCACTGATTTTGTGGACCTACTCTAGTTGCTACTTGCTATGCTAAGCAACAGAATTTCAGCCATTTAAAGAAGAATATGGAGAGAGAAACACCATTGTTACATGACTCTGCAGCACTTCACCCTTTTATTGCTGTATTTATGCCAACAAGAGTAAACTCACTAGCTTAAATACTGTCTCTCAGACAAATTGTAACTTTTAGTCCCTTACCTCCCTGATAAACAAACCATCCCTGCCATGATTCTCAAGGACACACATACATGCAATAGCTTGGATTTACAACCTGGTATACTGTTTGCAGTTTTAGTTACTGTCAATTTACCCACCACTAAGCAATTGTTCTTTCCTGCCTCAGAATTCAAAAAGAGCTCTGCCTCTCAATTGAGTGTTCTTTTGCCCTTTCTTTTGTCTGTTGGAAGTCAGTTGGTTATTAGTTCGCTGTTCATAATTGTAAATATAGAAGCATTTTTATTATTTCTCGTACAAAATATCTCAGAGTTACTTATTAGACTACTTGAAGTGGTATGTGGCAGTATATAAGCCGAACACTTTGCTTTGCATTGCTTTATTGAGACTGTAAGAGTCAGTCAATGAGAAAGGTGCTAGACTATGAGGAACTTGAAGCTATTCTATTCTGAGTGTTTCTGTACATGTGCTGTGTATCAAAAGAATTTTAACCCGAAATTCAAAACTGTGCAACATTTGTATGCATACATATGTGCTAAAAAATCACAGCTGGGGTACTTGGTTTACTAGGAAGGAACAGACCAAAACTTACCACTTTCCTTACATTCAGCAACAGGAGTCTCATAATCGATACTGACTTAATAATTTATTTATTTATTAGTATTCCCCCCCCCCGCCTTTCTCCTTGGAAGAGGATCCGAGATTGCTCACAGTAAGGAGGAAAATTATGCAGTTCAGTATTGGAGTAAGAACTGGCAAACCACTCCAGTATTCCTGCCAAGAAAACTCCATGGACATGGAGTCACAAAGAGTCGGTCACGGCTGTAACGACACAACACACACACACACACACACACACATAATTAACTTATACGGTTTGAGAACAGGAAATTGAGGGGTATCCTACAGCTGTGTGTGTGTGTGTGTGTGTGTGTGTGTGTGTGTGTGTGTGTGTGTGTGTGTGGTTACAGTCATGATCGACTCTTCGTGACCCCATGTCCATGGAGTTTTCTTGGCAGGAATACTGGAATGATTTGCCAGTTCCTACTCCAGGCGCCTACAGCACCTGGTATTTCCTGGTGGTCTCCCATAAAACCATGGAAACTGCAAAGAATTTTATAGCAAACTATTCCCAAATAAGTAGCTATATAAGGAATTTAAAAGAGAATATATCTACTAAGAAAACAAGTAGATATACTTTTATGCTAAGTAGAGATGGGCACGACTCAAAAAATGGTGTTTCGTTTGTCGTTTGGTCGTTTAGGGGTCTGTTTTGGTTCGTTTTCGTTTTTGTGACATTTTTTGCAAAAAAAATTGTTTTCATTTCATTAGGTAATGAAATGAAAAAACGAAAACGAAAATGAAAAATTGCTGTTTCGTTAGCATTCTTTTTAGTTCAATGCATCTGCTGCAACGAAAATGAAAAACACGGCAAATTTGGTCATTTCATTTTCGTTTTCGTTTTGTTTTTAAAAAAATCGTTTCATTTTTGTTGCGTAATTAAACAAAAAAAGGAAAACGAAAACGAAAAATCACTCGTTTCGTGCCCATCTCTAATGCTAAGTGCAGAGGCAAAATTGGCAACATGAAGATGAGGGAAAGAAACAAATTGATCTAAAAAGAAAGAATGGAAAGGATATATAAGGATACTATCAATCTTGGTATCACCAGTTCTCTGTAATGCAAGCACAAGTCAAACGGTAAATAAAACTGAATATAGAAAAAGTTGATTAGTTCCTTTCACATTTCCTTGCTACCAAATTTTAAAAAATGAAAAACCATTGTATCTATTACGTTGTGATTCTAGGGGAAATACAACAATTTGAGACCCTTTAGTCAAAGTACTATCTCTTGTTTGGTGTTTTGAAAATCTGGGAGGAAAAAAGAGCTAGGTCCACAGTTTTAGCCGATTGTGAATGAGGTAAAGTAATGTGATGGTTCACAAACAGTAAAAAATCAAAAATAAACAAGGAGGAGTCAGGGAGGGGGAAAAGGCAAGCTGCCATTGCTGCTAATACTGCTTCTTCTCCCTCTCCCAGAAAAGTCCTGTTGAAAAGTTGGCTCCAGGAATAATACTTGCCAAGGGGTCCTTCCCTCCTTCCCTCTCCAGGAAGAGAGTCAGAAATTGCTGGTTATTGTTTTGCTCAGCTTTAAAATAGTTAATATGCAATACGTTGTGGAAGACTAGTTGCTGAAGAGTAATAAAAGTTGTTGCTCAAACTCACCCCCCCCCCCCCGGACTTCTTGGAGGCATATCACTGTTCTTCATAGGGAACAGGAAGCTGGAATTATGCCACGTATGCTCTGATTCACCAGAACATTCTGTAGATACCCTGGACTGCCTGAAAGACAAACACGGGGGTCCTAGATTTAATCAAGCCTGAACTGCCTCTGTTGGCAATGATGTGAATACTGAGACTCTCACTATTTTGGACATACAATGAGAAGACAAAAGTAAAAGTAAAAAAATAAAAATAAAAAATATGGTGGCACCTTAAAAATCTATTTTATAGGTTTATAATGTGAGCTTTTGTCAGACATAAGAAAAGGAGAATTATACTGGGAAAAGTGACACGCAGCAGGACAACATGAATGCCAATATGAGGCGCATGGATTTCTTGAATGAAGCCTCAGACGTGGTTTTGGAAGAGCTGAGCATGGCTGTTGAGGACAGGACATTTGGGAGACTGCTCATTCTCAGCATCAAATATACCCTGTAAAGATAATGTGGCAGACAGCTGCTAATCTGCACTTTGTCAATAGGGCAGAAAATGGTGAATTCCAGAATTGGTGAGAATTTCACTCTAGTTTGCCTTCTACAATAATTCACCAAAATACACAAACTCCTATTTGGGATCTGAAAAAACTTTAGCTTTTGTTGTTTGTCATCAAATATCAGATGCTGGGGAAAACTAAACGATAATGTATCCAGGCTTAGGGAGTTGGCTGTCTAGTACTGAAAACTCCGGGTTTAAATCCTGATATCTTCAACCACATTAGTTCTGTATCAATGCTTTTTCCTGGAAAGCTTGTTTTAACGCCCACCTGTAATAAGCAGGAATAATATAGTCCTCTCCATGTTTATTTGATTTCAGAAATGTTTTCCTATACAGTGCAAAAAAGCTTGAGATCTTATGACAGAAATCAAAAATGGCCATTTTTTCGTCCCTTATACTAAGAGTCCAGCCATTTTTCTCCTTGATTTCCTTCTTTCGGGAAAATATCTATCATCTTCTCCTTCCCTCTCTCAGGCTTTCTTTATTACACATGTTTTATTTCACACGTTATAATTAGAGGTTTATCTTTCAATTCACATCAGAATTTTTGGAATCCACTTAATATAATAACTGGACATTGAAATAGCCTGAATGATGGCATTTCCTAGGCACAAAAGTAAAACCTCTTGGTTAAAATGGTTGAAACAGAGAGGAACAGCATACTGATCCCTTTAGCATCCTTTTTTTTGTTCCTACAGTGTATCATTCATGAATTTATACCCTGAAACATTGACTTTAGAAAGCTTTCTGTATTACTAAAAAGAAAGAAAAGAACACCTTTTTTCAAGCAAGTCTTTATCTTCCTCTCTTTTATCTTGATTTTCAACCATTTAAATTGGCAAGGTTGTTTGACCTGTGGATGGGAGGAGTCAAAGTGAATTGAAACTGCACTCCTCACGTTTTTCGTGCATGTTCTTTGAACAATTATATGGAGTTTTATTCATCTTTATGTCCCCCAAAGATCTGCTGGTGAGCCAGAACTCTACAGGACAAAAAAGAGAGGAAGAGTAGTTATTTTTCCTTATAGTCTTTTATATTTAAAATATTAACATGTAAGAGGAAAGATTCATAGGCAAAGAGTACACTCCATGCTTTATTCTAGAGACTAGTAATGTATTGTCCTTAAGGTGAAGAAATTTTGACAATCCCTACATTTTGGTTTATGACAGTTTATTGTGAAATACCTACTGAGGATTCTCCAGCCCCTCCAGAAAGTGCTTGCCTCCAGTCTAAGAATGTTTGCCACATTTTGTGAAAAACATGGGCATTCAAAATATATGTCTTTTCCCTAGTCACACATTCACCAATCATTAAAAGACAGGATAAGTGATCAGAAAGACATCATCTATCCGACACTACTACATTTGCCAGTTCATACAACAAAGTAACATTTATACCATTTCTGTTATTGCACGTTTTACAATCATGTACTAAACCCTATCTCACCAATGTGCAAAATCTCTCTGAGGCTAATAATTATTATCTTGAATGAGATGTGGATGAACCAGACCTCATTCCCACTTTTGTCAACCCTGTTATTAATAATGGGATCTATGGTCTGAGAGACTAATGCTTCCCATTCCTGATTTAGTGAGAAGGGTAAGGAAGAAACTGAATTTGAGTGGCATGGTGGTGAAACTGTACAAGGAGTCTAACATTTATGAGCACACAAATGTAATAAGTAAGTATATCAAAATTTCTCAGTATCAAGAGTTCCACTTCACACCTGCTTGAAAGTTATATTTTTTTGGACATGAAGGATGCCATAGATCTAGTGCTGTTTGATGATGAAGGGAACAGACATTTAAAAGCACACCTTCCCTGTTTCACTACCAGACACGGACCTCTTTGTAGCAGATCCAGGATTCAACAGTGGCACAACTTTGCTTCAAATAGGACTGTCGACTCCACACCACTACATCCACACCACCAGATCCATTCAAGATCCTCTATGTCCACGCCAAAGGAGGCCTAGAAAACACCAATGATAAGCTGGGACTTCTTGGTGGTGTCACTTGTTCACTGGAATCTATTCCCAGTTGAGATACAGCTGGCCACCTCCCTGCCCACTTTTAAGACACTGCTGAAAATGATGTTGTTTGGAGACCCATTTGATGGAAGCCTCCTCTTATTATCTTTCCTGCTGCCCTACTATTCTAATCTCCTCTGTTGTTGTTTTTGAAGCATTGAGCCATCTGTTTTTGTAATTGATATGACCTTCCTATTTTTGTTTTTACACTATTGTTTGGTTTATTCTTCTCTTTTGCTTGCTTGCTTCTAGCTTGTTCACCACCCAGAAGAGTGCATATGCACTAATGGGGTGTTATAGAAAGCAAAGCAACAAACAAATAACGTACTTCTCTGCCTTTCAGTTGTCCAGTGATAGAACTGCTAGAAACAAGGAAGATGAACCTTGAAAAACAGGAACAGCTCTCATATTAACTCACACTGACAGAATGTTACCAAGAGATCCACCAAATGACAGAGGAAAGAATAAAAATAGATACAAAAGAGGGGCAATGGTTTACTGGGAGCAGAAAACAAGGACTTTCCCCTGGTAAATAATGGTAGTTGGAGTGTATATTCATGGAGTTGCTAAGGACAGCACAGTAGCTATGCATGTTTGGATTTATAGGGAAAGCAATCTTGGATAAAACAGTACAAAATAACATTTTTAGAACTCTGAAGATGAGCTTCTCTGTAAAATGAGTGGCATAAACAAAATATGCCATGGTGCGGGAAGAGATAAAGCTTTTATTACCACTTACTTGAGATGAACTGAAAGACATGACAGGTGAGGGACCTCACTCTCAATTTCCTCCCAGCTGGTTGTCATCCTTTATGTTGCAGCAAAGAGAAGGGAAGCGAGGTTTTTAAAATCCTACTTTTGCAAGACTCTTTACTGCTATATAAGGGAGAGGCAACTTTGTGATGCCCTTGACATGTTTTTGGCTGCAATTCCATTACCTCTAGTCAACATAGCTAAGGACTGGGGGTTATGGGCATTGTAGTGCTAAGCACGTACCCATGCTACATAATTTTTTTATGGCCAGACACACCAGTATTTGGATTAAAGGAAAAATCGCACTTTCACACTCTGGAATACACACACTCTGACTCAGGTTTTAGCTGAATGGACTCCAACTCAAGTTATCTGTCAGACTGAGATGTCATTTCCATTTTTTTTTTCAACACAGCCAAAGGGACTGATGGTAGTATTGGCAACTTACTCTATGGTATTAACTCCTTTATTGTCTCCACATTCCCAGCAAACATAGCCAATTACTGCCCCCAGCAACTTTAGAGCTCGGCCGGTATACCGTATATACCCGAGTATAACTAAAAAAATGCCTCAACTGGTACTTGAGTCAGTAAGTTTTCCCAGTTTGGGTGGGTGGGGGGTAAAATTAGGCCCTCAGCTTATTCTCAGAATGCCTTATACTTGAGTATATATGGGTAATTACTTTTAACTTATAGACTGCTAATCACTGATAAATTCTAACACAGAGACCTTAAATTTTCAAAAAGGAAATTTCCCAAAGATGAGGAAACTAGTAAAAAAAGAAGCTGAAAGGGAAAATTGAGAGAGTTCAAACACTCCAAGAGGCATGGAGACAGCTCACAAAAACCGTAACAGAGGCCCAATTGAAATGCATACCCAAAAGGAAAACAGGCACTGCCAGATCCAAAAGGACTCCAATGTGGCTTACAGGAGCTGTTTGGTAAGTCATCAAAAGCATGAAAAGCTCATTTAGAAGATGGAAGGCTTGTCCAAATGAGGACAATGGGCAGAAACATAAATTTGGGCAGAACGAATCAGGAAAGCAAAGCAAGACCTTGGGCTCGGTCCCACGTCCCTTTAAAAGCAGTTTAAATTACTAAATAAACCGAGTCCAAAAATGCCGTCCCCATGGCCACCGGGCTTTTTGAAAGAAAAGAAAAAAGAAAACCCGGTAATGATCCCTTAAGTGAGGTTTCTGTGACTCACCCACGAGGTAGATAATTTTTTGCCTCGCTTTGAAAATCCAGCTTTTAAGGAGGCAGATGCCGTGGGACCACACTGATGATCCAGGTTTCTTTTTCTTTCTTTTTTTGGCTATTCCTGGGGCTGTGGTTTTTTAATTTATTTTCACCTTTGGAGAAACAGGAAGCTCTATCCGGCCCTACAAGCATTAATTTCCCCCAGCAAAGTGGTCCATTTTTTTTTCAAATACTAGCACCACCTGCTGGCCAAGGGGGCTGAACTGCACTTTAAAATATTAAAAAAACTCAGCTTTTTACGTGAGAACTCTTGTCCCACATTTAAATCATGTGATGGGATGAAGAGGAAAAGCCGGACCTTGAGAAGATCCGGATCGAAACCCAGGTGTGACCACAGCAAATTTGAGGAACTAAAAACACTCCAAGAAATAACAAGGTGTTCTTTAAGTACATTAGAAGTAAGAACCCAACTGGGAAGGCGATTAGACCATTAGACAACAATGGAAGGTAAGGGATTATTAAAGAGGAAACAGAGATTGCAAAGAGACTCAATGAATTCTTTGTTTCAGTATTCACTGAAAAAGACATAGACTACATGCCCCAAACAGCCTGTCTTAAGCCAGATAGAAAGAACCAGGGAGGAGCTCCTTGCATGTCTTGTTAAACTAAATGTTAACAAATCACCAGGACCAGGTGGCATCCATCCACGAGTTCTCAAGGAACTTAAAGATGAAATTCCTCAGGTCCTAGCCAAAATATATAATCTTTTCCTCAACTCAGATATTGAGCCTAATCTTTCCCTCAAATCTGGTGTTGTGCCTGATCACCGGAAGGTAGCGAATGTAACACCAATCTTCAAAAAAGGATCCAGAGGTGATCCAGGAAATTACCGACCGGTCAGTTTGAAATGTGTCCTAGGTAAAGTGATGGAAACCATCCTAAAAGGTAAAATTCATAGGTACATAGAAGAGAAGGTGCCATTGAAGGAGAGCCAACATGCCATTTGCAAGGGCAAATCATGCCTCACTAATCTATTGGAATTTTTTGATAAGGGAGATCATTGTTTATCTGGACTTTCGGAAGGTGGGACAAGGTCCCACATCAAAGGGTCTTGAATAAACTTGCCAGTCATGGAATAAAGGGACTGGTCATGTCCTGGATCAGCAACTGGCTAAGGGACAGGTAACAGAGGGTAGAACTAAATGGACACTTCTCCAAGTGGAGGGAGGTAAAGAGTGGGGTTCCCCAAGGTTCAGTACTGGGAC
The DNA here is from genome assembly GCA_037367245.1 of Phrynocephalus guinanensis. Taxonomy (NCBI): domain Eukaryota; kingdom Metazoa; phylum Chordata; class Lepidosauria; order Squamata; family Agamidae; genus Phrynocephalus; species Phrynocephalus guinanensis. The sequence continues at coordinate 11,201,732 of CM074748.1, forward strand.
CCCTGATTTTCAACCTCTTCATAAATGATCTAGAGGTAAGAGAAGATAGCAAGGTAGCCAAATTTGCCAATGACACTAAATTATACAGGGTAGTATAAACTGAGAGAGATTGTGAGGAACTCCAGAGGGATCTCTTGACACTGGAGGAGTGGGTAAACCACTGGCAAATGAGCTTCAACATTAGCAACTGCAGAGTGATGCACTTGGGGCAAAAACCCCAATTACATTTATAAACTCAAAGGGTTCTGAACTCTCTGCAACAAACTAGGAAAGAGACCTTGGTGTCCTGGTGGACAGTTCAATGAAGGTGTCAACTCAGTGTGCCACAGCAGTGAAAAAAAAGCAAACTCAATGCTAGGGATCATTAGGAAAACACAGAGGCCCTAGATCAGTGTTGGCGAATCTATGGCACGGTTGCCAAAAGTGGCATGTGACACATTTTCTGTGGTCATGTGATGTTGCCCCCTCACAGCCATGGCACTTCCCCCTTCGCTCAGACCATGCCACTGTGCTCCATGCAGAGACCCAGGTGAAGGGGAGGCAGCAAGATGGGGGGGGGGGCTCATTCGTAGCCCCAGTTTCCTCTCCAGCCATGCCATTCTGGGCATCCCAAAAGTGGTGTGGCTGGAGAGTAACCTGAGGCTACAAAGGAGCCCACAAACCACTTCCTGCCCTTCACTCAGCTCTCTGCACAGAGCCATTTTGGCAGTCTCAAAACGGTTCTGTGAAGAGTGCTGGGTGGAGGGAGGCAGAAGATTGTGAGCTCCTTTGTAGCCTCAGTTTACTCTCCAGCCACACCGCTTTTAGGATGGCCATAGCAGCATGGCTGGAGAGGAAACTGGGGCTACAAAGGAGCCCACAAGCCACCGCTGCTCCACCTGGCTTTCATGATGATGTAGCAACCCATCCGCCTCTCTGACCAGGGCAGGGAGGCTGATGCAATGCTACTCTTTGGGAAAGCGAGGATTGAAGAGCAGGTTTTTGAATTTCCGACAGCAACAGTGAAGGTGATTTGGCCTTAGGAAATTTAAAAGCCTGCTCTTCCATCCTCATTTCCCGAAGTGTAGTACCCAAAGCATTTGTAACACAGGATACCATTGTATCCAGGTTAAATTGCCATATTGGCACTTTGGAAAAAATAAGTGCGTTTTGAATCATAGTTTAGACGCTCAGTGACTAAAAGGTTCACCATCACTGTCTGAGACAAAGTGCAGAGAACAGCAACAAAGATAATAAGGGAACTGGAGGCTAATTCATATGAAGAATAACTAAAAGAACTAGGCATGTTTAGCCTGACAAAGAGAAGACTGAAGGGAGACATGAAAGCAGTCTTCCTATACCTGAAGGGTTGCCACGGGGAAGAGGGCATGGATTTATTCTCAGTTGCACCTGCTGCTATGCCAAGACCCAGTGGGTGGAAATTCATCAGAGGGAGAGCCAACCTGAAAATAAGGAGAAATTTCCTGATAGTGAGAGCCATTAAATAGTGGAACAGCTTGCCTCCTGATGTTGTGGGCACTCCATCACTGGAGGTTTTCAAGAAGAGATTGGACAGCTACCTGTCCGGGATGGTATGAGGTCTCCTGCCATGGGCAGGGAGTTGGACTAGAAGGCCTCCAAGGTAACTTCCAACCCTATGAGTCTATGATTTTGAATCTTGTTTCTGTCTTACAGAGTATTAACAGATTCATCCAATTTTCTGTCATCTGAAAATTTTATTGGCATTCCCTGCATTCTGTGGTCCAGGTCACTGATAAAAAAAAAGTTGAAGAGCACTGGGCCCAGGATCTTCCAGCCAGCATGGAATTTAGTGCTGCCATTGAAGGAAGTACATTTTCTAACCCCTGGCCAGTGCTGGTGGAGGAGAGTAGCATTAATCCTTTCTTTTGACTGGATTCTACAGATCCTCTACTGAGATATGACTGACTTGAGGAGCACTGCATGGTGGGAAAGCAGTCAAGTGACCTTTAGCTGAGATGCTGCCCATAGTCTGTGCATTAAGACCCTCTCAAGAGGCTATGTATAGCTTCTGTAGCGAACCAAATTTTTTTCTTCAGAAATGTTACAAATCACTGGAGAAGGCCATTATGCTCTCAGTTCTAAAGTGAGTAATAAATATGATCTCACAAATAGCCAACAGTATCAGACGTACCTAAGTTAAAGGCATATGCCATAATGAAGTGACACAGCAGAATCATAAGTGACTTGAGAACATTGTGTCTTATTTTGGTTCCCCACTGCAAAGGGAAAAAAATGATATAATGAAAGTACAGCTATGACATGGTCTGTATGACTTTCCATAAATACAGTTCCACACCATGGAGTCAGGCTGAAATAAGGCAGGAACAAATGTCAGAGCAAGATGCAGTGGCAAATTTAAAAATCAAGTTGAAGAGGGAATGGGGGAGGTAGCATAATTAAAATCTGTTTTAACCCAAGTTTTCACTAAAGTGCCTACTCATTCATTATTTTGTAGGGAACAAATGGATAAAAGTGATAGGGAGAACTTTATTGATGTCCATGAGTTACTGGGGACAGAACAAAGGAGAGGTTCATGAGCCAAGATTGGAATAGTTTCTTTCTTGGGCTATTACTTCACGAACGTCTCGCTGCGCGGCGAGCCGTCATTTCTGTGCGAATCGATCGTTTCTGTCCTCACGCTCCTCCTTTTTGGATGCGGCGCCACCCCGACCACGCCCCCTAAACCGTGCTCCAAGCGGGGCGAGTGATTCCCCTGCCGGAGGCCGGGAATCTTTTTCGCTTCGCATCCCGCATCGCATCCAAAGTCACGTGTGGCCAGTGATTATATATATTTATTTATTTTTTTTAGTTACTTTTTCTCCGAATGCCGATGCATCGATATTTTGGTTAACCCGTTCTTTTGATCTTGCTTTCTGTGCTTACAATATTCCTTGGAGGAGCGATGGTATACACAACAAATGTTGTGTGCTGGTCCACCTAGTGACCCTGACGGAGAACAGCATTTTTTTCACGTCGCCAATGGATGAAGCAATACAAATCGGGAGTAGAAAACAAAGGAACATACAGTTATTCAGCTCTGCCGCAAATGACAGCCGGGTATTGATGCATCGATACGCCGTGGTAGTTTTTTTTAAAATATTAAAGAAAGCAGAAACCGGACGTTGCAAGGAAGCTTCCCAATGCGAAGGAAGCATGTGAGGTAGTACTGGATTCGATCCTAAAACTTCGCCTCTTGAGGACAGAGAAAGAGGGGTGGGAGCGAATGGAGACCACGTGACCGCCTTCGCATTCAAAGCGAAGGCAATCCCGCTGCGAAGTGAAGTACTTCGTGAAGTAACGGCCTTGGAGTGCAGTTCCCAGAGTAACCAGTGGCTAACTGGCCTGGGAAATTCTGACAGTTGTAATCCAGAGAAGCACATACCTTTAAATATCACAGCATGAGTGATTAGCTTCCTTCCTTTCTTCCTTTCAACTGCATGCTTTTTACTCCTTCTAGAAACTCTTTTCAACTAGAATGTCTTGCTCCTGAAAGCCCTCAGTACTTTAAAAATTCAGAGGATGCATGTGATTGGGGCCAGAGAAAAGAAGGAAGGAAGGGGAAATGGTGGGGGGAGGTTTTCTGAAAAGAGTTCTCTTCCCTTTTCCCAACCCCTTTCCCTAGATCTCTGAGTGAATCCTGTGGAAAAAAGCATCTATTAATGCATGGTTAATCTTTGATTCCCACCCACCCACTTCCAAGGTGGGAGAGGGGGAAATTTGGGGTGGGATACATTTTAAATATGGGACCACTCTTTGAGTAAAGGACCATTTTGGGGGAGGTGAGGGGAGAACAGGACATTCTTGTAAGAAAGGAACAAATCAAAATGTAAAATGCATTTATCTGTAGCAGTTCAGATTTAAAAATAGGGTTAGAAGAAAAGACATACTGTGATTTTATATTTTTAACAAGCTGTTTCAATCCTTGCCCTTTCTTTGGAGAAGTATTTAGCACTCCATGTTTCAACTACAAGGATCTGCTGAAAGAACAATTTGCCCATTCTGTAAAAGTTTGTGTTTTTCTTCCATCCGGAGTAACCTTCTGCTACGCTTCAGGTAGATGTTGATGCAGACTGGGCAGTTCAGGACCAGGAGTCAATGCCAGCTGATGGCAGCCACCTGGACAATGCGGTGGTGGTAGTGGTGGTTCTGCACCCCACTGGTTGGGATGGAAGGGAGGAGGGCAGCAATTGGAGGGGCAGCAGAGGTAGCAGAAGGCAAGGAGTTGGAGCAAGACCACATAGATCAGAGGATCTGTGGTGTGTGGTGAGATGCCACGAGGGAGCAGGAAGGAGCTTTGTTCGGAGATGGGGTCTTTGATTATACTGTACCCTTGTTGGAAATCACTGAACTAGCATTCTTGTTGTGTGCCAATCTTGAACAGCCTTGATCATGGCAGAGACTTTGATTTGATCTCCTGCCAGCCATGACCCAGTTCTCAAGAGTCTCAGTCAACACCCAACTGCACCTCTGATCGAGAACTGATTGAGATGTAAGTGCCAGAAAGAGAGACAGGGCCATTTGGAGATATCATCTACAAAATTTTTGCCCACCAGTGCAAACCTAACTTTGAACAACTCCATGGCACAGTGGTTAAATGCCTTTATTACAAGTCAAACTGTGCTCACAACCTGGGGTTCATTCCCAGGTAGCAGGCTCAAGGTTCACTCAGCCTTCCATCCTTCCAAGGTTGGTAAAATGAGTACCCAGCTTGCTGGAGGCGGGGCAATGTGTAGCCTGTGTTACTGTAGTTAAAACTGTAGACTTGAAGTGGTATGGGGCGGTACATAAGCAGAACATTTTGCTTTAGCTTTTTTGCTTGTAGACTGAGGGAGTGTGGCCTTTGCCAACCCTAGGGACTGAGGACTTCCATGGAAAGGTGCTTTTCATGTACTTGAAAGGAAGCCATGCAGAGGAAGGACAGGGTCGGTTCTTGATCATCCCTGAGTTCTGGACACATATTAATGGGCTTAAGCTACATGAAGCCAGATTTAGGTTGAATATTAGGAAAAAACATCTTAACTGTTAGAGAAGTTTGACAATGGAACCAACGACCTTCAGAGCTAGTGAGGACTGGAGGCATTGAAGAGCAAAATGGACAACAATATGTCAGATCTGCTTGATTTTGATTCCTACACTGAATAGAGTGGTCAGACCCAATGGTATTTCAGGTCAACCCTAATTGGAGGGCCAGGCTTGTTAATAAAGCCTCCTTCAAATCTTACTTAGAATCCTGAGCCTATGAAAGTCACACCCTCTAGCCCCTAGCCTCATGGCTCCAACTCCAGCTAGGACTGGTGGGGCTCTCACAGTATTCAACAGTTGCTTCCTATAATGGCATCTGCTAGGTGTGCGTGACAAGGCTGGCAGTCATTTTGTGCCTTTTCACATGACCCCTAAAATCCGCGGCAAATGGCTCCCAGATCCAGAGCTTAAAATTGTTTCCCCTCCAGCTCCGGAGTTTACAAAAAATTAAGTGCGACCACACCCACCTAAGCGCGTCCCAGAACACTTTTCAAGTACCTGGTCTCTGGAGTTGAAAAAATTCTGATGCGGATGTAAAGTAGTGAGTGCCAGGTTCTCCTCGCCTTGTGTTTGTTTTTTTGTCCCCGCCGCCCCTTTAAGAGACAGGAATCATGACGACGACGGGGCTCGGGGCAGCTTCCACTGGCAGACGGAGGTGAGCTTGCGTTTTTTCTCCCTTTTTTTCTCCCTCCCCTCACGCAGACAGGAGCAAGGAAGTGCGGAGGGGGTGGGAACACAGGAAGAGCAACAAACCCCCCAAGATCTCTGGTCCGAATTTAAGTGGCCTGCGGATCTTAGGGGTCGTGTGAAAACGCTCTTTGTTAAAATAACTTGTTGCCATTTTGCATTTCTCAGCTTTCAAAAATCACATTGGAAAAAAGATATTCACATGGAAACAAAACACAACTCTGAGAAGCATTTCACCTTGAACTGTAACAATACTGTCCAAGTTGCAGCAGATAAAGTAACGGCAATATTCTTTTAAATTTTTCCAGTTCTCTCTGGAACATCTCTGCTTTTTATTCAACAAAAAGAATAAAATGACCACAATTCCTATTATTACACAGTCCTGAATACTGCTCTCAGCCTGTTGGGTATTCATTCATTCATTTCATGACGCTGTGAAACATTTTATTTTTATAACAATCAACAGGCATTTGCTTTACAAAAACAGCTGTTTTTATGGTGGGGATGAAAACAGCTAGAACTTATTTGTGTATCTGGGTCAACACAGTTGTTTGCATTTTTGAGCTGTTCTCAGAATATGGCAGTAAGGACTCTTGTGATGAGTGCCTGCAGTTCAAGTTTTTCCTTTAGTATTGCTGTGTGCTCTTTTTGTTAGTTGTACTACTAGAAGCTCGCAGTTGTCCTCCAAGATGCTACCAGGAGTTCAAAATATCCAGTAGCGCAACAGCAGCAGAGAATAACTATAATACTGTATCTCGCTCTTTGAATGTGTGGAAATGGATCACAATTACCGAGGCTATAAAATGCATTCTATACACACTTAGAAACTTGCTGTATTGATTGCTTCAAATTCTAGGGCTAGAAGGAGGCCTAAAAACCGAAATTGGGTGAACCCAGGTCAAATTAAGCCTTGAGGGGAAACCATCACTCAATATATATGGCACTGAACATCTACACAGTTAGCTACACAACTAACATGACTCCATTGTTCAGTTTTCCTTCCAAGTGATTGTTCCTTGTTCTCCACATCTATGTGTACTGGGAAATTTCCAGAAATACTTCTGGAAAAAAAACTGATAGAAAAATCACTGCAGGATTAGGAGCATTTGTTTTCCATATAGGGTGTCCCTACATCTTCAGCATCCTTGATGTAGAAATGAGAAGGAAAGTGGTCTCCATCTCTGAGATTTCTAGGACTCAATCTTAGAGATGGGCACAAAACAATTTTTAAATTTGTTTTGTTATTTATTTCACTACAGAATGAAATGAATAATGAACAGACCCATCCAAAAAAAAAATCCCAATGGAAATTTCTGTTTTGTTTGCTTCGTTTTTCATTTCCCCATAGGAATGCATTGAAGCAATGCATTCATGTGGGGAAAAGCTGGCAGTTGCCCCCCAATGCAGGGGAAACCGCAGGGTTTTTTCCCCGGCAAAGCCACTGATAAGCTGTAACGCGGGGCTTCGGCGGGGAAAAAAGTTTTAAAAAAGATTGCCCTTTCCCCAACCCGATTGGGTGCCATTGGGTGGGGGATTAAAAAAATAAAAACCATGCTGACCCGGCCCGCCGGCCAGCTGGTTGGCATGATAAGAAAATAATAAGAATAAAAATTGTGCCGACCTGGCCCACAGGCCAGCTGGTTGGTGCAATTTAAAGAAATAAAAATAAATTTTAAAAATGCACCGACCCAGCCTGTGGGCCAGCTGCTTGGCACGATAATAATATATATTTTTTAAAAATTAAGAAACTGCGCCGACCCGGCTCATGGGCTAGCTGGTCGGCGTGATAATAACAGTAAAAAATAATAATGAAAAAAAAACACACCGGCCCAGCCTGCGGGTCAGCTGGTCGGCGCAATAAGAGAAAAACAATATTTATATTTATTTATTTATTTTTATATTTATATACCGCCAGATTTTCCCAAAGGGATCCCAGGGCAGTTAACAAAGAATAGCATACAACAAATACAGAGATAAATAATAATCAGTTCCACAATATGATATAAAGAACAAAAACAAATCCAGCAACAATCAGTAGAACCAAAATTTAAAAAGCTAAAAATACAAAACATTATTCATGCAAGATGGCAAAAAACGGGTAGACAAACAAACTCATAAACCTACTTATAAAAATAAATCAACCTCCTTGATCGCCAAATGCAGCCATATAAAGCCAAGTTTTTAACAGCTTCTTCAATGCTGGGAGGGACTACGCTGTCCTAATTTCACTCGGAAGGTGGTTCCTCAGTGTTGGACCCACCACAGAGAAAGCGCAATTTTGGGTGGAGGTCTTACGAGCCTCCCAGGGGGTGGCGATCTGGAGCGCAAGGGACTGAGATGTTCTGGTGTCTGGGTCGACGTTGACCTCCAGATGATACGGGGGCACTTTTTTTTTTGTATTTTTAACCGAGGTAGGTTATTATCTCCTATTCTCTTTCTGTTTGAAGCAACATCTTAAAAGGAATAGCTACATGATGGAGAGGGGTATTCCTGAAATGGAAAATAGACTTCCCAAGGGTTCTGTTGGCCTTTACAGACTTAAAAATTGGTTTTGAAATTGGCAATAAAGAGGTTGGAAAGGATTCAAGGCAAGATGACATTCTGAGGTTTTATGAAGGTGAGGCTCTGGAAATCTGGGCAGTGCCCACTGTAGCCTATTTTTACATCTTGAGTATACAACCACAGTACATTTGAAAATTCTAGCGTATGAGAAAACACCCAGTCCTCACCTGCAGTAGTATCTAAACAAATGTGTGCTAGCAAGCAATTGAAGCAACATCTTGAAGGTTATGGCACTTTTTCCAATGGAAAAATGGTACACTCAGCCACTTAAGTCAATGGCCATATATCATTTGTGCTATATTTTATACATATTTTCCTCTTCATGCACATGGGTCCATATCAACCCAAATACATCTCATTCTGTATTCTGCAGATTATTCTTTAATATGTCTCTATGACAGACTGAACAAACCATTCTGCATTCTCCTTCCAGGGCCTTGAGCTAATTCTCTACTCTACCAGCAGACCAATATAGAACTCGGCTGAGTTCCCTCTTCAAATGTCCTTTGGATCAGAAGTATCATTCAACATTTATGAACGATGTTAACCTTCCTGTCCTCAACCTTTCTCAGAACTAAAATGCAATCTCATCAGGATCTTCTGCCATTTTAGTTCCACGAACAAATGCCTGTTCCCTGTATTTATGTGATGATATCTGGAAATCAATACATGTATTTGTTTTTAGGTTCAACAAGCAAGCTTTGCAGTTTGTAAGCAAAAGGATGAAAAAAGGAGGCAACCTCAGTAATGTTGGGAGGCGTAGACAAAATCCACCCAGCCTCCCTGGTGGTGTCCCTGATAGGAATGTGATTTTTGAGATGAAAGGATCCCCCAAAATGTGGAGCTGAAATCCTTCAAACCAGCAGGAGATAGAACAGCCACACCACTTATTTAAACTACTAGAAAAAAGTACCCCACTGTGCTGTGAGAGTTGTGAGGATTCCCTATGACTTGCAAAGTTTCATGAGGGAAAAAATTCTGATCAAGACCTCCTCTGCTTTATCTCGTGAAGAATTGAGAGCTCTCATATTGTAATTTGCCCTGGTGGATCCTGCCACATTATGGGAATGAGAGTCATTTAAAAAAAACATATATAGTTCCTGATACCTTGATTTGTCTATAAACCTACTTTTGCTGCTAAACCTCATATATAATTCCCCCTTGATCCCTGCTTGAGTGGCATAGCCACCCTCTCCACACAGTCCTCGCGAATAAACAGGGGCTGAATGTCTACATTTTTTCTTCTGTAATCCACCACCAGTTCCTTGTTCTCGGTGGTGTTAAGGACCAGATTATTGTCTCCACACCAGACACAGAGCCGCTCCACCTCATCCCGATAGGCGGACTCATCCCCTCCGGAAATGAGCCCCACTACAGTGATGTCATTAGCAAACTTGATGATTTTATTGCTGGGGTGGGTAGAGATGCAATCATGCGTATAGAGGGTATAGAGCAGGGGGCTCAACACACAACCCTGTGGGGAGCCGGTGTTGAGGCTAAGGGCTGTGGACATGTGGGACTGTACTCCAACCATCTGAAACAAATGGAATTAGAAAGTCCAAGCACCTCTAGTTTGGACATCAGTCTGTGTGGGAAGGATAGTATTTAAAGCAGAGCTGAAATCCACAAACAGCAGCCTCACATAGCTCCCTGGCTACTCCAGATGGGACAGAGCAGTGTGGAGAGTGGTAGTGATGACATCCTCTGTAGATCTATTTGCCCTGTATGCAAGCTGGTAGTTGTCAAATGTCAATGGAAGACAGGAGATGATAGGACTATGTACCAGTTTCTCAAAACACTTCATAATGATCGGAGTGAGTGCAACCGGTCTGTAGTTATTAAGGCTACTGACTGTTGATTTTGGGGGGCAGAGGGACAATAAGTAAAGGTAAAGGTTCCCCCCGCATATGCATGCTAGTCGTGTCTGACTCTAGGGGCGATGCTCATCTCCGTATTCAAGCCGGAAGAGCCAGTGCTGTGCAAGTCCATGGCCATGTGGCCAGCATGGCTGCAAGGAAACACTGTTTTACCTTCCTGCTTTTTACGGCGGTACCTATTTATCTACTTGCATTTCCATGCTTTCGAGCTGCTAGGTTGGCAGGAGCTGGAGTTATCAGCAGGAGCTGGGTCCCCTGCTTGGCACCTGGGATTCGAACCGCCGAGCTGCCGACTTTGCAGTCTACAGTTTCGGTGCCTTAGTCCACTGAGCCACCACGCCCCTATAGAGGGACAATAGTCGAGGACTTTAGGCAGGTTTGAACAAACGACTGGTGAAGATCCCACCAGCTGGTCTGCATAGTCCCTCAACACCCGTCCAGTGATGCCATCAGGTCCAGCAGCCTTCCTCGGATTCACTGCCTTCAGTACATGCCTCACCTCATGCTCCTCACAGTGAGTGGGGGGCCACTGTGGGCTGGTGGCTGCAATGTAGCTGTTGTTGGTGGCTCCACTTCAAAGCAGGCAAAGAAGAGGGTAAGCTCCTCTGCCAGCAAAGTCTCCCTATCTTGCATTACATTTTTCTTAGCCAAAATTATTTCTTCTCTCCCTTACACAATCCTTTATGTTCCCCCCGTTGCACAACATTAGTGATTGGACTGCCGTTGTTGCAGTTGGTTTGCTGTTAGGTATACATTTGAAGACCAGAAAGAACAACCAGCCTGATCACAAGTACAATAAGGTAGCTAATGACGTGAAAGCAACAACTAACCTGAGCTGAGAAGTCTTCAATTTAAACAAAGCTTGATAGCACTTCTTACACACCCTGGGGAGAAAGTTAGTTCATCCCTGGGTGAAGCGTTAACAGTTCTTGGTTATGATGTTAGAATCTCAAATTCTGACTTCCTCTTAGCCCAACAAGTAAGCAGCTGGTGTGACAACTACCTAGCCCTAATTACTAAGACTGCACTCTGTACCAGAACTTCTGAGCCTCTTTTTTATGTGTCCTCTTTCAACGTGTAACTTTGTCTCTCTAACTTTTACTTCTTGCTCTTTTTATGTTCTTTGCATACAAAGGCAAAAAGGCAGTCCTTTGTTCTGCAAACTCCAAAGGAACGGCTCACACAAAGAGATTAAATTACAGAGCAGGCAAACTCGTCTATGCTATTCCAGATCTGCCCCCAAAATACGCTGGGTTCAGAGAATTTCCACCTATCAAAATATCTCCTTGAAGTTCTCTATAATTGGTCCCCTAATTATCCTTGACCATCTTGTTGGACCCTGGATTAATAGACACTATTTTTAAGAGACAGACCATCTAAACCGAGCTAAATTAGATGTGATAGAAAATGAAACGGGGGGAAAGTTGTTAAAAATGGAAGAGGCCTGATATGCTAGATGAAAATTACTTGTGTCATGTTATTTATTTAAATGTATTTATTTAAAACAGTTAACTCCAAATTTAACAGTGAGATTAAAGGAGCTACATATATTTTAGCCTAAAGCAATGACATGTTTTAATAGCTAATGGACAATGTTTTAAATGAAGGAGGAGAGAATTGAGACAACTGGATGCTAGAAGAACTAGGTTGACTAAGGAAGAGAGAGTGTGGATCTCTAGTACAGTGTACATGTACTAGAAGGGCTACAAGTCTGTGTACAAAAGGCCAGACATTCAGTGATCTCTTTGCCAAACAAATAAAAATATTTATGAATGCCAATATATTTGTAAGAGGAAACTTTAAGAACATGGGAAACTGCCTTGACAAGAGACAGATCATTGGCTCATCTTGTCCTGTATTCTCAATTCTGACTGGCAGAACTTATCCAGATATTCAAGCAGAATTCTTTTTCCAGCAATGTCTGGAGAACCATGGTATTCCCTCGGAACCTTCCATCCAAGCAGTAACCAGGCCTGGCCCTGCCTTGCTTCAAAAATCAGATGAGATTGTAAAGGTTCAAGGTTGGTCATTTCACTTGATTCCACATCAAAGACTTGGCTTCTAAATTCCATATGCCATCTGTTAAACAATTACATTCAGAATTTGACCAAAGAACTTGTGATTTAGGTCTGCGATATTTTGCATTTCATCTTCCAGATGTTTCCAGGCAATGTGGTGAAATGCCTATTAATTTTAGAAGATTTAATCATCTGAATGACCAAATATTGTGAGCCACTAATCTAGGACACCTCAGGCCACTGACTGATTTTTGAACTTTCAGAAGCAGTTTGTCTCTTAAAAAAAAAAAAGCAAATTGTGCTGCTTATATACAATCCCATAATGCTTAAAGCACTCTCTGGGCACAGTATAAGTAATGACACAGGCTACACTTTCCCCACCCCACCCCTTCATGCTGGGTACTCATTTTACTGACCTTAGAAGGATGGAAGGCTGAGTGAAGCTTGAGCCTACTACCAGGTCTTGAGCACAGTTATAGCTGCAGTACAGTAGTTTAAACCACTGTGCTACGAGGCTGTTAAGAATAATGATGAGTCAAGAGTCAATGTGACTGTCTTTAAGTTTTTGTGGATTGAAGGCATCCTGTAATGTTTCTACAGTGTTTACACTAACAGACACACAGGAATTGCATCATAAAAGTATGATGAGCCATCCTTTATTAGACTAAAGAGATATGCAGTCCAGCATGTAACAAATAGGTCACATTTGCCCATTACTGCCTTTGGGGAGTCCTCTAGCAGAATAGAAATACCACTGCACTTCCATCTTGCCTTCCAGACAACTCATATACAAAGTCATACAGCCCTGGATATTGGATGCAATATTCTTTTTTTATATGTGTGGGTGCTGTAGGGCTCTTAGGGTATTGGATGATGATTTGGTGATGCTAGGGGTGCCACACATAGCCTACATGATGGATCTTTTATCTAATCCAGAAATTATATACCTTCATGGATAATGGTTGTGAAGAACAGTATTAAAACTGTTGAAGCTTAAAAGCAACATATAAAATCACAAACACACAAATTGGTCAGAAAGGCAGTGTTGGTTTCTGGTGCGATCTTGCAGAAGCCAACGCATGTTTTCAGGAATCCTCACTTTACATCAGGATGTTGTATTTTTCTTGTACTATTGCATGACCCTCAAGTATTGTTGCTTGTCTTGGCAACAAAATCTAACTTTTGTCTTAGAATTTACTATATTTCTTGGACTCCCCATGTATTCAATCAAAATTAAATATGGTTCTCTATTTGAGGCTGCTGCAAACGTTATTGAAAAGGGATTTGGTGCACAGAGGCTTAAGATTAAGCATGTTTCAAAACTAATTTAAAATATTGTAATGGGATGCTCTAACTTTTTTGTTCTTCAATTTTAATTTAAATGATTAAATTACTTTTGGTAATAATTGATTATTAATGGGTATGAATATAAATATAGTTATAAAGACAAGAAATTGGTGCTTCAAAAAGATCATGACAGCCTTTGAGACTTGGCTAAATTTAAGGCTTCTCCGCCAGATATTTTGCAGATATGTCTATGGAAAGTAAAGACACCGACTCTCATACATTACACCCTTAAGACACATTCGTCTGTCTGTTGAAGAACTCCTTAGCCTCTGTCTTAGACTCTGTCCATGCTGAAGAGAATTCTGGGTGATATGCCCAACCACAGAAATGTTTCCGCATGATGCAAAGACAAGCAGGCACCCTTCTCCATTATATCTATTAGAGATGGGCACGAAACGAACAATTTTTCATTTCCATTTTCATTTTTTTGTTTCATTACGTAATGAAACGACAAACGAATTTTGCCTCTAAAATGAAATGAAACGAACAGAAACACCGGAAATTTTGTCGTGCGTTTGTTTCCGTTACTGCAATATGAGTGAATTGCTTAAAATCCTTTAAAAAATCACAAAAATGAAATAAATGGTAACGAAATGGTAACAAAACTAATGAAAACTAAAACGATTTTTTTTCAAAAAATTGCAATAAACGGAAACGAACCGAAACGGACCCTCCAAACGACAAACGAAATGCAATTTTTTTTTATTCGTGCCCATCTCTAATATCTATAGAGACCAACTGGACAAACAGTTATACCTTACTTCAGCACTGGAAACTGGGTACGGTCCTCCAGCATAACTGAGGATGGCAAGGTGCTTGATATCAAGGAAACAGGAAAGGCAAAGAGGTTTAGAAATAAAAGCTAAGGTTTGGCTTCATCCTGGCAAAAGGTAAGGCTTTTCCTGGTGGAAGACCCTCTGCTTATGTAGAACACTGCCAGGACCTTCTAGACCTTACCATATTCTCATATGAAGACAGAGTAAGCACCGGCTGAGAAAAGATTGCCAAAAGAGAGGAGAAAGGGAACCAGTAGGAGATTCTCTTGATCTTCAACCATAAAAGCAAGAGAGAAAGGCTTTTATTCAACACCACAACAGGCTAGTGAAGGGTTTTTAAAATGGTTTCAAAATATTTCAGCACAATTTGGGGTGGCCCTACCATGAGCAGAATCAAACAACCACCTCCTGTGGCAAATGACAGAAGGGTGCTGACCTCTTTGCTAGCCCTTTACGTTGGGCTTTACTGTGAGGTCAGGTGACCCAGTGGTTGGTGGCTGGCCAATCCTCCCAGATGCTCTGGCAAACCCCCGTTGGCCAGCCTAGCTAGTGGGCAGTGTGTCTCTCTCAGGTGGGTTGACAAAGGTGCTCCTCCAAGCACTGGGCTGGTTGGAACCCCCATTCTTTCCAGATAAAGCTGTGTGCTTCACTTGGCCTTTCTGGCACCCTCTAAACTCACCTAATGTCCTTAAGTGTGATGAAAGATTCTTTCCCAATGACACTGTTCAAGTAAGATTTAATCTCCACTCAAGTCAACATCCATATATAGAATGGGCAGAGTGTTTCATGTCATTTGACTTAAGAGGAAAATGGTTTGGGCTGTCATGGCCTCCTTGCATTCAAAAGAGGAGGGAGTGAAGGCCAGCTCCCTCCTGCAGTATTGGATGAATAAGCTCCACCTGGCAGTTTGGTTCAGGATCTGCAATGTTGCAGAAAAATACAAGTAAGAGAGTACAGTGGTACCTCAGATAATGAACTTAATTCATTCTCCAAGGCAATTCATTATCTGGAAAAAAATCATTATCTGAAACATGGTTTCCCATTGAAATGCATGGGGAAACTGATTAATCCATTCTGGAGGTCTGAAAAAAGGCAAAAAAGCTGGGGAGTTTTCCAGACATCTTTATAAAGTGCACTTTAAAGGCATGCAGTGCTGGAACACCCCCCTCAGAACACCCCCTGCAGTGCAATGCAAACACCGAGAGAAGAAACCACCAAGCCTAGCTCAGCCTTTTCCCGCCCAAAGGGGAAAAGGGGAAAAAAATCCAAGCAGACAAACATAAGCATAAAACCAGAAAGCTTAGCCCAGCCTTTTCCCTCCCAAAGGGCAAAGAAAAGCAGTGCAAAGATTAATAAAAGCTAGCTCCCTACCTTTTCAAGTCCAAATCCCTCAGCAAAACATGTTCATAATGGCTCCAAAACAACATTAAAAAAAGTTCTAACTCCTCCCTTCCCTCCACAAACTACAGGGGTTGCAATGCATCCTCGGTACACTTTTTTTTGCAAGGCATTTTAAAAAATGTGTTATCTGAGGCAGCCCATAGGGAGCAATTGTTATCCAAGGCAACCCTATACCCCAGAAATTTGTTATCTGAAAAATTAGTTAACAGGGGCATTTGTTATCTGAGGTATTACTGTACTTTTTCACTCCACTGCTTGTGGAGTTCTCATAAAAATCTTGGTGGTCACTGTGGCTTGATCTAACAGGACTCTTATCACATTCTAAACAATTGGATAAGATTTTCAACATTTGGCAGCCTTTCTGTGCCTCCCAAACAAATGACCAATAAACTATTATGGATTTTGCTACCATTTTTCACAGCAAGAGGATGATCAACAGAAAAAGCATGTTTTTGAAGAGTAGAAATGCCCCACTCATAAGCGCACATCAATTAACAAAAGACACATGGATCTCATATGGCATTGGCTAATTTTGGCTCCAAACTTCCTTGAATGAATTTGTGCCAAGCCTTTTAACAGATAAATCAATGAGCACAAAGTATAAATCTTTCATTCCAGGAACCTATCTCACCTACCACCACTCTGTTTATTGCAGTCACAGCACAATGCAGTATCCACTTAGCATAGCAATTCTATATTTTAAATCAAATTGTAGGTAACATTAATTGCAAGTTAATTTTATTCAGAGCTGGACAAATCTGAAAATATATCACAGAATTTTCCATGGATTTCAAAATACTGCTACTCATTAATGAATACAACACCCATTTTTAAAAGAGTTTTGGTCTGCCTTTCAAGAACTCTGGGTATATATTATATCTGTGTGATTCCCCTTGTGCAGGAACATGACACCTGATATGTCCCCAGATTTAAAACAAATGAGTCTGGAAATTGTTTATTGTGAAGAAAAATGGGTCATCCCACTCCCCTTCCTAAAATTGAAAGGAATCCAGGCTGCAGGGGCTGAAACATCAATCCTTCAAAATGGCCTTTCAAAAAGAAAAAACAACCACTTTGTTAAAAGATTGAATATGTTTGCAGCAGGTTTACCAGCAAAAGCATTCCAAAGGAGAATCATTGTTGCAACTTCATGAGCTAGCAACATGTCTGTAAAGCAATGAAAAGTCATAGGAACAGTAAAAAAAGAAAGAAAGAAAAAAACAGGTTTTCTTTGACAAGGAAAAAAAAACCAAGGCTTGCTTTAAAGAAAAAATAGACTTGCCATTCTTCAGAAAAGGGGTTGTTGTTTTTTTGCCATATATCTCCAGGAAATTATCATACAATTTCATCAGGCATATTCAAATTCTTACGTAATACCAGAACTAGGGGACATCCACTCAAATTGAGGGCTGGAAGAGTGAGAACAGACAAAAGAAAATATTTTTTTACCCAGCGTGTTGTTAGTCTGTAGAACTCCCTGCCACAGGATGTGGTGATAGCATCTGGCCTGGATGCCTTCAAAAGGGGATTAGACAGATTCCTGGAGGAAAAGTCCACTATAGGTTACAAACCATGATGGAGATGTGTCATCTCCAGGCTTAAAACTGGGGTACTTCAAGGGCCAGATGCAAGGGAGGGGTATCAGGAAACAGATATCTAGTCTTGTGCACTCCCAGACAGATTTGGTGGGGTCACTGTGAGATACAGGAAGCTGGACTAGATGGGCCTTTGGCCTGATCCAGCATGGCTCTTCTTATGTTCTTATGTTCTTATGTTCATTTCTGCTTTACAGAAACATTGAGTGAATGTATTTCTCCCAGGCCTGACTGCTTTCAGTAAAGTTTCTCTCAGGATTTCTGAGAGAAGATTCCTGGCAAGTCTTCCCTTAGCAAGCATACCAAGAGATCAGATGCCACAATTTCCAAGCCCAAGATGCAGATTGAGTATTCCTTTATTGAAGTGGAGGTACAGAGAAGATGTCCCCTCTTTACATCAGTCATTAAAATAAGAGAAGATATAGCACTATGTTTTCTAAGGATGGAAATCTATTGCTTAGGATATTAATTCCATAATAGTTCTCACAAGTATCTCTCCTTGGAAAGGGAATCCTGGTTTGATTCATCCTTATATTATGAACATGAAGACTTCAGAATTTTCACCTCAGCACTGCTGAGAGATTTTCACAAGTAATTTTTTCATACTTCTATTAAATTTTATGGCCAAACTCCTCATTCTTATTTGTACGAACATAACAGAAAAGGCATAGCTTTTTGAGGCAAGTTGTCTCAGGTTAAGCAATTACAATAGACATTATCTTTTGCATACTGAGCTAATTTGGAATGGCTGGCTTCCAAATGTTGCACTATTTGCATAGCTATGCAAGTGGTGTTTGGGTAAATACTGTCCCCTTGTAATCTGAACTAGTAGATTGGTACCCTTAGATGGGTTATTTGTGTCTTTTTGATCAATCACGCTGTCCTATTGTCCTGTTGTGCACATGAGCTTAGCTACACAAAGAAAAAAGACTCTAGGTTTGAACAGAAATAATTTTACACAAATAGTGTTTTGCACAAATTAAGAAAACTATTATAGAAAGCAATAATACCTACAACATTGAGATATAAATAGGCAGAAATGAGAGCCATTTAGTCCACTCTTATTAAAATAAGTAAAGTAATCCAGGAAACTGGTGGTGGCAGCAGGAATATTACAAGTGTGGGTGTGTATGTCACACCATTGTTGACTGCTTGGCATGCTTTGCTGCCCAGTACACAAAGCTGTGACCGATGATCTGGATCAACTGCCTCAGGGCGCTCCCCATGGGGCCTAAAAGGGGGAAGAAAAGAGAGGGGTGGGTCAAGTCTAGAACTGATGTAAAGGGCACACATACATGCAGTAACATTGTGAGGTCCAGCAACCAATGCACTGAATAGCTTCTGGCCCATAGCCCAAGGCTGCAGCCATAGATGCCGTGCCTATTCAGAATGAGTGGGTACCAAATGGGAAAGTGTTAACCCTGACCCTATCCAGCACCTTGCTGGTAACTATCCAAAATTGGCACTTGGCCAAAGGTGTCCCGTCCTTATGCCTGAATAGGTATCCCTTGGCCTCCTCCCTATGTTGCAAATATAGGGAGGATCATGTTGCATGGAGGATCATGACCAGACAAATCTCCACTGAGCAGGGGGCCCAGGTCCATGTGTGCCCCCTTTCCTGCCTGATCCATCTTAAATCAAGACTGCCCCCCACTGCTGCAGGACGTCTGTAACCTGCAGAGCCATACATTTTCCTGATTCAGAAGTCACTGCTCGAATCGGGGAACCCCAGATATTTAGTATGGAAGGTGAGAGTGGCTAACTTGGCCTGGAGGGAGCTGCGAGCAAGATGCTTTTTGTATAATACTACAATACTTTCTCCCATGTATTTTTTCTTTTCCCTTTAAGGATGACACAAAATGGATTCCAGCCACAAGATGGATGCAAGCCATGTGATGGGATCATGTAAATTCTTGGACAGTTTCAACCACTAGCAAGCCCAGGTTGCAGACTGGGTAGGTGCGGCAGCCACAGAGGGCATAAAAAGCTTTGGCAGCCCCCGTCCTCCTTGCAGTCTGCGGTGGGAGTTAGGGTGAGATTGCTGTCTCTGCGACTCATTACTTTAGGCCAGCCAGGCAGGTGTGCTCCTGCTGGCTGCAGCCTGGCTCTTAGGGGAGAGAAAGCAGAGATTTCTCTTGCAGCCTCCCTGTGTGTGTGGGTACCTCTCGGTGAGTACCCTCCCCTGCCCTGCAGCGCAGTCACTCTGCCTTATGCCCGGGGCAATACCTGCTGCTGCCCTTGCAGCCTCCCAGCGTACCTAGTCTATACTGTATCTCTGCCAGCATCATTTTTTTAGTGTTTTCCCTCTGGTCCGGGGTGTTGGGGGATGTCCACGAGCAGGAATGCTTTAAGTCATGCGAAAAGCGGGTAAAAATGAAAAACGAAAAATGAAAAAATGAAACCATTTTTTTTCAAAAAATACACAAAAAAACCCAAAAATGAACTGAAATGGACCTGCAACGAAAAATGAAAAACTGAAACATAATTTTTTCAATCCGTGCCCAACTCTACACACAACTGCATTGTCATTTGGAAGTTGAGAGATCTAGGGCCAGGGTAAAAATAACTTTTCAGGATAACCAGTGTTACTTGCCGGGAGTTGTGGTGACCTGTGGGGAGGAGTAAATTCAGAAAAAGCTACCTAAATGTGGCATGTAGGGGGGAAAGTAATTAAATTATTACCTCTCACAGACATCGCATTATGCAACTTATAGCATTCTTGTTAGCAGTGGGAAAATTGATTCTCATTTAAGCGATAGGTGTGGAGTCCAAGAGGCAATTGATCATATTTGTGGGATTGTCTAAAGTACAGCGAGGAACCATTATTTGATCTTCTGGTGAGTCAAGGTATTATGGCTGGTAATTTGGGGAGTGCATTGCAGGAACACAATGTGTGGTATCCACTCTTAGATAAATTACTTTTCACTTTTCTATACTTTACTAAGCAAATTATAATTATGTTCTCTCCTTTCCTTTTTTCCTCCACATCTTTATTTTTTATTACAAGTCAACATAGGTGGCAGTAATAGGACTTTTAGTCTTGTTTCTCCATTAAACAGAAGAAGAGGAAGAGGAGACATCAGGGCTGGAAATGCCCAAGCAACCAGTGTCAGTGTGTGGGCAATTATATTACATAGAATCACTGGATCATGAAGTTGGAAGGGGCCTAAGAGGAGGCAACCAAAGCAAAAACAAAACAGTGCCAAATTTGTTGCAGATATAGCAGACAGTTTGCTCTTATTCTGTGCCACACACGGGGCACTTTTAGCCTTTCCTCATAAGGGAGGTTCCCCCAGCCCAGTAATCATTTTAGTCATATCACTACCATAACACTATCAACTCAGCCAGACGGACCATCCAAACCATTTACTGGTTCTTTTATGTATGGGGCAATCAACATATCCCCAGTGCCCTGCAGGTCTTTAAAGCTAAAGTCATCTCCCAATTGTTATAGGGGATACCAGTTTGGCTGGATGCCATCAATCTACTGGTTGAAGGCTTCAATCTGGTTTTCTTTACAAAATACTGGCAGTTCCTCATTGTGTACCTTACACAGCCCTCTGTTTGGAGGCTGGTCTCAGCAGATTGAGCACTCAGGCACAATTAAGATACTTCAAATACTGGCTAAGAATTTGTTTTATTTCATACAAAGACCCCCTGATAGAGGGTATTCTTTCCAACCATTTTTACTCTCCCAGTCTTAAATTGTTTCTCCAAATATTTATGGTTCTGGGTATTTCACCTGAACAATTGGGGGCACTAGCTTTCATGCAGGCTTATAGGCTGTTAAAGCTTAGACTGCTAGATATTGAAAGTAGAGATGGGCACGACTAGGGAAAATGACGTTTTCGAGTTGTCGTGTGTCGGAGGCAGCCCGTTTTGGCTCGTTTCCATTTTTCGTGAAATTTCGCAAAAATTTGTGGTTTCATTTTTTTTCCATTTGTCGTTAGTACTGGTTTTGGGGGGGTAGCGGGCTCCTGGAGGCACCTCTCTGTGGTGGGTGCCTCCTATCCTCACCTACCAGCGCTGCTACAAAAGGGCATGCATAGCCATATGCTATGGATATGCATATTGCAGACGCAGCAGACTGGCAGAGGCACCCCTCTTTTTGGGGTGCCTTCCCTGCAACAGTCGGTGAGACACAGTCAGGCAGCACTTGCAGGCATGGTTTGCATGGCACACAAATGCTGCTGCAGGAGTCAGCCAGTGCCACAAGTGACGGACTGGCAGACTCTTTGCACCCGCTCCAAGGGAAATGTACTTGCATGTAGTGCAATGCAAGTAGATCTGGCTTAGGGTTAAGACGGGTTAGCGCAAGGGCTAGGGTTAGGCTAGTTACGGGTGAGGTTAGGGTGAGTATTGGGGTGCACCTCTGGATGCCTCTCTGACCCACTTAGAAGGACAGTGTACTGGCGTATGGGTTAGGCTTAGGGTTAGGGTTCAGGTTCGGGCTACGGTTAGTGGGCTGTTTATGCCTGATTGGCACATCCCAGAAGTCTCTGTGGTCAACCTGGCCAAGTGGCCATGCGATTGGTGGAAAATTTGCATGGTCCACTCCCATGGGCGAGCCCATCATTGCGAATGTGCAGTTGTAAAAAATAAAAATAAAATAAAATAAAATAAAATCAAACGGAGACGTTTTTTGCAAGAAAAACCCACTGCTGCTACTATAAAAATTCAAGCATTTAAAATAGCTAATTTTCGCATGTTTCTGTGGTGCTTTGGTGGGGTTTTGGACCACGATATAAAAAAAATATTGCGGTCGCCATTTTAGATCCTCCCGCACTGCATGGCAAATGGATGTGCCCTCCCAGCCTGGTACAGTCTCCAAAACCTGGCCATGCGATTGGTGGAATGGCTCCAAAACTTTGCATGGTCCACTCCCATGGCCAGCCCATCATTGCGCAGGTGTAAAAAAATAAAATAAATAAAATAAAAATAAAATAAAATCAACGGAGACGTATTTTGGCAAGACAAACCCACTGCTGCTACTGTAAAAATTCAAGCATTTAAAATAGCTAATTTTCGCATGTTTCTGTGGTGCTTTGGTGGGTTTTGGACCACGATTTCAAAAAAAATATTGTGGTCGCCATTTTGGATCCCCCCGCCCGCACACCGCACACCGCATGGCAAAGGCAGACGAGATGATGCCCCCCCCCCCCGCCTGGTACCAGCAGCGCAGCAGTAGCACTAGCCAAGGAGAGGGGGGCGGGGAAAACCCCCCCCCCCCAAATAAAACACCCTTCTGGCCTGGTAGGTGCCATCAGACAGTTTTCGCCTGCTTTTAGGGCCAGGAATCGGGGTTTTTTTTTAAACTTAAAACCTTTTTTTCTGTGCCGCTTGGCATCGCGGGATCGCCGCGATGCCAGGAACGACCACGACAAATCAGACCCAATTATTCTTTAGTCGGTTCGAGTTCGAGTTCTGGCGGAGTAATTCCCGTTACCGTTTCCGTTGCATAACGGAAACGAGTAACAGAAACGGAAACGGGAATTCCGCTAAGTCGTGCCCATCTCTAATGGAAAGGCAAGACCTCCTTGCAGCAGCCTCTAAGGCATGTTCTCCCCTCAGTCTTCAACTCCTGCTACCTGTTGGCAAGCTGGCCAGCTACCTACATCTTTTGGAGGACTTTGTCTATAGCCGGGGCAGGAGTGGTCACAGGCCTCAGTAAAACAGCAGAAGGAACAGAAGATTGGTTCCTTTTGCCCAGACTGCGAGATTCAGGTAGTATAGCTATTGGTTTTTTCCCCTTATAGCCACAGGTGATCCAGGATTTCCTCAACATAGAGGACCAGCTGTGATGCCCAGTTACATTGTTTATCCAGTAGTGGTAAGTGCAATGCTTGAAATGCATGTAATTTGGTAAGTATGTGGTGAGAGCAGCTTAGAATAGTGGTAAGACTGGTTCTGATTAGCTGGAAGAGAAACCAAGAGAGTTGTAATTTGGGTAAGTGGAAGTGATCAGAGAGACTAGGCAGAGAGAGTAGTCCAAGATAGAAATTTAAAGGGAGAGAGTTGAGAATGAGAATGAAGAATTGTGTTGGAAGGATTCAAGGTGTGGGGGGGATATCTAGGTGCCTGAGAGAAGGGGCAATTACAAACATACATGGCAGCTAAATACTGGTGGCTGGAGATGGGTACGAAATGAACCATTTTTCATTTCTCTTTTCATTTTTTTATTTCGTTACACAACGAAACGACAAATGAATTTTGTCTCCAAAATGAAACGAAATGAACAGAAATGCCGGAAATTTTGTCGTGCATTTCGTTTCCGTTACTGCAATACAGTAAACTGCTTTAAATGCTAAAAATATCACAAAAATTGAAATAAATGGTAACGAAATGAACAAAAACAAAAATGATTTTTTTTTGCAAAAATTCACGAAAAACGGAAACGAACCGAAACGGACCCTTCAAACAACAAACGACAAACGAAATGTCATTTTTTTGATTCGTGCCCATCTCTACTGGTGGCAATAACTGAAAAGGCATGATGCCAACCTAATATGTTTTGCTGTCTAAGATGCAAATGGTAAGAGAAAGAGAGAGGGGGGGGGGGGAGAGAGAGAGAGAGATCTAGCCAAAATACGTTACTTGTATTTAAAGAAGTGAACAGTAGTCTATCAAAGCATGTTCTAGATAAACTATTAGACTGTAAGGTGCCATAACAGCTTTATATGTTGCTTTTCTGCAACAGGCAACAAACTAACAAGCCATCTATGCGGATATTAAAGGTCATCAAGTTTTTGAGAAGTGGAAAGCCCAGCAAGTGTCAGTATCTCACCTTCACATTAAAAACCTCACACACATCAACTAACAAAAATGTGCTGACTTTCATGGCAGCACAACTTTGCCACATGAGGCAGCTATGCCACTCTGCCTAATGAGAAAGTCTGGAGTTCCTCGTGTTTGCACAAATGTGCTATTTGGTGGAAAACCATGAATTCAAAGCATTGGCAGTCTTTAATGGCTGAAATCTATGGCTATAACTTTCCTATGTCACGGGGATTAATTCAGAATACCATTAAGCACAGATGTCTGAATTTCGTCCTACCTCTCTGATTAGAAACTGGCTACTTAAGAGAGTCCATCTGTCCATATCTTCAACCAGTCCATTTTAAGATCATTCTCTTGGTCTCACCACCCTTATATGTACCGCTTAGTGGCTGCTCTCAGACTGTGGAACTCCTACCCCCAGGAGACCAGACTGGCCCTCCTCCAACAGCCAAGATGTTTTCTTTCAGGCAGCCTTTTAATGTGTAAACAGCTGCTGTGAAATGAATTTTAAAGATAATTCCTACCGGGGGGGGGGGGGGGGTCCTTAAAACATTTATTTTTGTCTTCTCCCACTGCAATGTATTTTTCTTTTCCCTTTAAGGATGACAAATGGATGTCGCCAGCCACAAAATGGAGGCAATCCATGTGATGGGATCATGTAAATTCTTGGACAACTTCAACCAATAGCATGCCCAGGTTGCATAAAAAGCTCTGACAGCCCCCATCCTCCTTTCAGTCTCCAGTGGGAGTTAGCGAGGGATTGCTGTCTCTGCGACTCATTATTTTCACTTTAGGCCAGCCAGGCAGGTGTGTGTCTCTGTGTTCCTGCTGGCTGCAGCCTGGCTCTTAGGGGAGAGAAAGAAGAGATTTCTCTCTAGCTTCAGTCATGCAGCCTCCCTGTGTGCGTGTGTGCGTACCTCTCGGTGAGTACCCTCCCCTGCCCTGCAGTGCAGTCACTCTGCGGCTGCCTTGCACCCTGGGCAACACCCGCCGCTGCCTTTGCAGCCTCCCTGCATACCTAATCTATACTGTGTCTCTGCCAGCATCAATTTTTTTTAGCGTTTTCCCTCTGGTCTGGGGCATTGGGGGATGCCCATGCACGGAAATGTTTTAAAAATCGTGCAAAAAGCAGGTAAAAATGAAAAATGAAAAACGAATAAACAAAAATGACTTTTTTTTTCAAAAATTCACAAAAAAAAACAAACTGAAACGAAAAACGAAAAAACTGAAATGCCATTTTTTCTATCCATGCCCATCTCTAGTCAGCACAATCATCTAGTACAGTATGGTCCTGTGGATCAAGGTCCCAGTGCATCAACCTGAGGTTACTTCTGGGAAAGAATGCATAGAATAGAACTCAATTCTATGAGTATGAGAAGGTAGAGTGAATCTTTAAATACAATGTTGCCATTTGTGTTTATATAATGCAGGTTTGAATTGAAGGCTTAAAAGCAATATAGGAATGTTTGAAAATGAAGGAATAAGCAGTTCTTAACTAGCATTTTTAGTGAGCAATTTGAAGGATGCTTACTCAGAAGTGGGTTCCGTTATACTCAGTTGAGATTATTCAACACATAAATGAGCACTGGATTGTAATATTTGTTCCATTAATCAGGGATGCCATTTTGATTGGTGAAAAAGTTTTGTAAATCAGTTTGTCCAAGCAGTCAATTAAACACTGTAGCCGGGTAGGGCAACAACAATGGCAGATGGTTCATACTAATGGTGCTAAATGCCTGTGCTGCAGGTAAAACTCTGCTCATGACCTGGGGTTCAATCCCAGGTAGCAGGCTCATGGTTGATCAGTCTTTCATCCTTCCAAGGTTGGTAAAATGAGTACCCAGCTAGCTGTGGGGGGGGCAATGTGTAGCCTGCATACTGGAATTAAATTGTAAACCGCCCAGAGACTACTTGAAGTGGTATGGGGTGGTATATAAACAGAACACTTTTTGCCTTCTCCTAGGGCCATTTCAATGGCTTCATCTTTTATGTCATATAAAATGAATGAAATCCTATTGCTTTATTATAGATGCAGAAAACAAATGGCACAGCATTCAGTCACTGCTGTGCTGCAATTAATGAGTTCCCACCGTGATCCTAAAACACACAAGTCACTCACTCTCAAGAATCCCAGCAGCCTGAATCCAAGCAAGATATGGGCTGCTATATATTATCTGTCTTGAATTATTTGCACTAGTTTCTCATTTGCTCTTGAGCTCAACTCAAGATGCTTCCTTTGATGGATGACTGCCTCCTGCCCTATGTACCTGCCTAGACTTTGAGATGTTTTCCCCCTCCCACAGGTCAGTGGCCCTGCTGCAGATTTCATCACCTTCTGACGCTTGGCTGGTGAGCACATGGGACTGGTCTTTCCTCTGTAGCAGCATCTTGCTTGCAAAATTCCTTCCGAAGGAAAGTCAGGAAAACGTCAGCCCTTATAAGTTTCTGACAGGCAAGCAAGGTTGTCCTGTTTCATCTGACCTTTTGTGTCTAAATGTGGTTTTAAACCTCTTTTTGTTTGTATGCATGTTTGTTTGATTGATTATTTCCAACTGGTTTATTTGTTTAATTTTCACCCTGCCCATCTAGGGCCCAGACCATTATTGTTCCTTCAAGAATGCTAACTTAACACTGATTTTTAAAAAACACATTTTCAAGGAATGTTTTTGGGCTTTGTTGTGGCTATGTATTATGTAATGATAAATATATATTTTTAATATATGAAAGGTATACATCTGTGATACATACTATGTGGTATAAAATGACTTTTAATATAATTAATTAATTATAATTAATAAGTATAATTAATAAATTCATTTGAAAGACATCCCCTTTTAGTTGTTTAGTTTTTTACTTCATACGTGAATCGTATGAAGTACGATACCAGCACATTGGTAACTTCAAAGGATATAGAGCAAGAAAAATATATAGTATATAATATCAAAATAATTCCTATATATACAAAAGAACATAATTATTGCATAGAAACTGGCAAATGTTTGAAAGATAAGGAGCAATTATGTTTCACTTGCTTCTGACTCTGAAACCTGATGTCAATAACCTTCTGAAACCCAAGGGTAGTATAGGACTTTATTCTCTAATTGGAATTCTTACAATGAGACTTTAAGGTCTTGGCAACAATAAACTATTACTGACTGCCCATACAGCATAATCATGAAACCACTGACATTTGGGTGTATGAGAATTGTTCAGAAATAATGATTAATTTAGGAACTATTTTTAAATTACTCTCTGAGATACAATAAATGAACAATGGGTGACCATCAATACAAAATAGAGATGCTTTGAATTTTCTATATCATATCCAAACTAAAGAAAGAAAGAAAAAGATCTCAAAGACTCAGATGCAGTAAGTAAAAGAGAGAGAGAAACCAGCAGTAAATTAGAATAAAAAAGCACTGGAATGGGGTTACTTGAAATCCAAGGAAAAAAGAGTATAATAATGAAAACAAGATTTTTAAAAGGAATGTTTTTTTTCTTTCATTTATCAAACAGAATATGGAAAGATAACTAATACAAACCAGGAAACAAAATAAAAGAATACAAAGGCCAAGCACAACAAGAGGAAATCTAATCAGGTATAAAACCTAGTCCATAGAATTATGTTTGATTTCAAATAATATTTATGGTGTTTATTAGAGATGGGCATGAAATGAAAAAAATTTCGTTTCTGTTTTCGTTTTTTTGTTTTGTTATGTAACGAAATGACGAATGAATTTAGTCTGTGAAATGAAACGAAACGAACAGAAACACCGGAAATTTTGTCATGTGTTTCGTTTCCGTTACTGCAATATGAGTGAATTGCTTAAAATCCTTTAAAAAAATCACAAAAAAAATGAAATAAATGGTAATGAAATGGTAACAAAATGAACGAAAACGAAAACAAATATTTTCCAAAAATTCACAAAAAACGGAAACGAACCGAAACGGACCCTCCAAATGACAAACGACAAACGAAATGCATTTTTTTTATTCGTGCCCATCTCTAGTGTTTATATTATACATCATCAGTAGGAGTGGCTCACAGTTGGTGAGGAGCCCCACTCCACCTGAAATACTGGGATAAACCAGTTCAGACCATGGAACTCCTAAGGCGAGCAATAAGTGGTTATTTTTCTGTTATCACATAGCTGGATTTGGGGAGGGGAACAGCTCTGAAGTGTGTATGTGTGTGTGTCAAAGGATTGAGTTGTAATATCTCCAAAAGAACCAATCTGTATGCCCTTACTTGGGGATGGAGCTAGTCTAGAGAACAAAACTCACCTCTAGTCCCCATCAAGAAATCTCATATACATTTAATCTAGACGGGAACAAGGATGTTCATTGTTCCCCTGGTGTGGTGTATGTACAAAAGCGGGTACCTGTTGCATCCTGTGCTTTTTGGGAAGGAATAGAGAGTATGCTAATTAAATTTGCAGATGATACCAAATTGGGAGGGGTTGCTAATTCCCTAGAGGATAGAATGAAAATCCCAAAGGACCTTGACAGATTAGAATGCTGGGCCAAAGCTAACAAAATGGATTTCAACAGCAGGAAATGTAGGGTGCTACATCTAGCACATCATTGCACAGATACAGGATGGGGGATACTTGGCGGGAGATTAGTACCTGTGAAAAGGATCTGGGAGTCTTGGTGGACCACAAATTGAACATGACTCAGCAGTGTGATGTGGCGGCCAGGAAAGCCAATGCAATTCTTGGTTGCATCAACAGAACCATAGTGTCTAGATCAAGGGAAGTGATAGTACCAGGCTATTCTGCTCTGGTCAGACCCCACCTGGAGTACTGTGTCCAGTTCTGTGCACCTCAGTTTAAAAAGGATGTTGACAACCTTTCGCGGGTACAGAGCAGTGTGACCAGGATGGTTGAGGGTCTGGAAGAAATGTCTTATGAGGAATGGCTTAGGGAACTGGGAATGTTTAGCCTCTCTAAAAGAGGGCTGAGTGGGGATATGATAGCTATGTTTAAATATTTGAAAGGATGTCATATTGAAGAGGGAACAGTTTGTTTTCCATGGCTTCAGAGACTAGGATTCGGGGCAATGGTTTCAAACTACAGGGAAAGAGATTCCATTTGAACATTAGGAAGAACTTCATGACAATTTGAGCTGTTCGGCAGTGGAATATGCTGCCACAAAGGGTGGTGGAGTCTCCTTCTTTGGAGGTTTTTAAGCAGAGGCTGGATGGCCATCTGTCGGAAATATTGTGATGGGGTTCCTGCATGGCAGGGGGTTGGACTAGATGGCCCTTGAGCTCTTTTCCAACTCTATGATTCTATGATACCCTTGCTGCTGTGTGTGACATTTTTAGGTCCTGTATCATGCTGCCGGATTAAATGAAGGGAAAAAAGGGGGGGTTTATTTTTGTCATCTTTTCCCAACAATGCCCAACTGTACTCTGCATCGGACAAATGAGACAATATCCATGCAAAATAATTAATGGACATAAATCAGATATCATGAATGGCAATACACAGAAACCTGTTTCACATC
The DNA here is from genome assembly GCA_037367245.1 of Phrynocephalus guinanensis. Lineage (NCBI taxonomy): Eukaryota > Metazoa > Chordata > Lepidosauria > Squamata > Agamidae > Phrynocephalus > Phrynocephalus guinanensis. The sequence continues at coordinate 11,231,326 of CM074748.1, forward strand.
ATTTTTAATTTTCTGGTATCTGGATACTGCATAAGATCTGAAAGTTGATATTTTCAAAGAAATAAACTACAAGACAAGATTCAAGAAGAAGCGAGAGCTGAGATTACACACACGAACACACACACGCATGCACACACACACACACACACACACATATATGCTGGACAACCATCTCAATGAACTCAATATTAGTCAAAGCTCCTTAGGCTCCAACAAAATATAAATTACTACAATAATTGTACTGTACTTACATCATCTCCCAGATATATATTACCAGATGCACCTTTAAAGTTTCAAAGATAACCAGGGAGTAGAGATGGGCAAGAATAGAAAAAATGGAGTTTTGTTTGTCATTTGTCGTTTGGAGGGTCCATTTCGGTTCATTTCCGTTTTTCGCAATTTTTTACAAAAAATTCGTTTTCATTTTCCTTCATTTCGTTACCGTTTTGTTACCATTTATTTCAATTTTTTTTTAGCATTTAAAGCAGTTTACTGTATTGCAGTAACTGTAACAAAACGCACGACAAAATATCCGGTGTTTCTGTTCATTTCGTTTCACTTTGGGGACAAAATTCGTTTGTCGTTTCGTTACGTAACAAAATGAAAAAATGAAAACGGAAATGAAAAATTGTTCGTTTCGTGCCCATCTCTACCAGGGAGTCTTACAGGTAGCTCATTACCGTGTTGTTCTTACCATAAGCTATTGCCTAGGTAATTCAGCAATCATTGCTGCTTTAAAAAAAAACCCTAGAAAGGAATTAAATATCAAACAAGGGTCTTAAATGTCATTACCAACAGTAAAAAGCCTTACTATAATTAATAATCATGTTGATTCTGCAACTGTTATTCTATGCCAATGATTCTTGGCTTACACTCTTTTATAGTACAAAGCTCCAGTGGAACTGATCTGAATATCAATAAGTGGCCATCACCACCTTATGAAGTACCACACTGAGTCACACAATTTTCCAACTTTATAACCAACCAACCACTGTATCTGTATTTTGATGCCAAATTACCATAAATAAACTTATTACTGTCAATGGCCAGTACTAACATACATAACTTTAAAATATATACATATCCAGGAATACTAACACATAAATAGGCCTAGAAACTTGTTAAAATCTTACTAAAATCCTGCAATTGCTAAAATCTTACAGTTACTGAAATCTTGCAATCACTAAGCTAAGATTGATTAGAAGAACTAGTTAGAATTTGTTAAGACCATTTCCTTGTGAATTCTAACTGCAGCTGTGTAGAATTTAGCAACATAGAATGATATATTTAGCAACATACTGTAGATCAACATAGAACAACATAATTACCGGTAGGCCCTGCTAGATTACATGTGTCTTGCCCTGACAGCAGCAGGAAAGTATAGCATGACTAGAGATGGGCACGACTTGAAAAAAATTTTTTTCGAGTTGTCGTTAGTCGGGCCAGTCCCATTTCGGGTCGTTTCCGGTTTTCGCGAAAATTCGCAAAAATTAGTCGGTTCGTTTTTTTGTTTTTTCGTTGTCATTAGTACTGGTTTTTTTTGGGGGGTAGCGGGCTCCTGGAGGCACCTCTGTGGGGTGGGTGCCTCCTCTGGCCCGCTATAAAGGGAAAGTGGGCTCCTGGAGGCACCCGTGGGTGCCTCCTGCCACTAGGAAGGGGAAGCAGGCTCCAAGAGACACCCCTCTACATGGGGGTCTCCCTTCCTCACCTGCTGCTGCTGCAAAATGCTATGCAATAGCCATATGGATATTGCATAACATAATGTGCAGACAGTGAGACCAGTGTGAGAGTGATAGGGTCATACCCGCCCTTCACAAGGCTCTGGCACCACCATGTCTCACACAGAAGGGAATTGTACTTGCTGCGTGTAGTGCAATGCAAGCAAGTAGATCTGGCTTTAAGGTGGCTTAGTGCAAGAGCTAGGGTTAGGCTAGTGACGGGTAAGGTTACGGTGGGCTAGTGGGTTGCACCTCTGGGTGCCTCTCTGACCCACTAAGAAGTCTGTGACGTATGGGTACGGAGTCAAGGGTTAGGGTTAGGGCTAGGGCAGGTTTTAGGGGGCTTTTTGGCACATCCCAGAAGTCTCCATGGCCAAGTGGCCATGCGACTGGTGGGATGGCTCCAGAAATTTGCATGGTTGTCCACTCCCACATGGCTGGCCACTTGGCCAGCCCATCATTGCGCACTGCGCAGGTGTAAATAGAATAAAATAAAATAAAATCAATGGAGGACAGAGGAGGAGAGGAGAGACATTTTGTTGCAAGAAAAAACCCACTGCTACTGTGAAAAATCTGGCAGTTTATAAATTTTCGCGTGTTTCTGTTGTGCTTGTGTGTTTTTGGACCACGATTTCAAAAACAATATTGCGTTCGCCGCCCCATTTTGGATCCCCCGCCCGCACCGCATGGCATGGCGAAATGGCGACTCGAGTCCGGCTGCCCAGGACGGGGGGGAGGCGGGACCCCCCCTCCAGAAACCACCCCTCCGGTAGGTGCCCTGCGCCCTTAGTCAAGCAGGCATTTTTCCGCCTGCTTTTTTGGCCCGGGAATGGGTGGGGGGAGAGTTTAAAAGTTTTTTCCTGTGCCGTCCGTGCCGCTTGCTTGCGCTTTAATTGCGGCGGCCGGCGGCGAGACTGGGCTTTTTGCTGGCTGCGAGCCTGCGGCGAGTCCCACCAGAGCAGCCGAGGACGGGGGATGAGGGGGGAGGCCGGGGACCTCCAGAAACAACCCCTCTGGTAGGTGCCCTGAGGCACGGCAGGCATTTTCCCGCCTGCTTTTTGGCCGGGAACCGGGTTTTTTTAACTTTTAAAAACTTTTTTTCTGTGCCGCGTGTGGCATCGCGCGATCTCGCGATGCAAGTAACGAGCACGACAAATCAGACCAAAATTGTTCGTTCGTCGGTTCGAGCTCGAAGTCTGGGGGAGTAATTCCCGTTACCGTTTCCGTAGAGTAACGGAACCGAGTAACGGAAACGGAAACGGGAATACCGCTAAGTCGTGCCCATCTCTAAGCATGACTCCTGAACATCCTGGAATGATGTGTAGATATGTTTCAACATGCTTTTAATTGATTATTATGGATTCCAAGATAAGATGAGTAGTGCAGACATACATGTGACTCTTACAGTTCTTACTGAGCCACAGGGGAATCTGAGTAGGGGGTCAGGTATCTTTTAAAATTTCACCTCTTGTACTGCTGATGGCAGGACATCTAATTGGGTAAGGGTGAAATCTCTATGTGTATGTATTAAAAGAGTAAAAATAATTAGCAGGTTTAAAAGGAGATGATAAAGGACCAATTAAAATACCTTTGGAAACTGTGCCTAAATCACATTGCCTCTCTACCTCCATAATACACTTTTTGAAGGCTCAACTACCTGCAGCATAACACTCCTCCATGAATCCTTCAAACATTGCAGATCATATTCTGCTCTTCACTTGTATCTAAAAATGATTGTGGACCACACTACCCAAGAACCAGGATTCATGGTCTTCCAGGTACTTAAATCATGCAAAATATCAAGTAGCAATGACTTGCCCGACTGTTGAGTCAAATCATTGCCCCATTGGAGGATATCAGGAGGCTCCTGCAATGAAATGAAAAGAGAGCCAGAAGGAACTTAAATCTGTGGTAACTGACATACATAAACTCTTTAACACTGAGAAGACCACCTACCCAAGCTCTGGATTGCTTGTGCCCTATATCTCAGTGCAGGTGCCGCCCCAATATGAAAGGAAAGGATACCAGAGTACAATCTGGATAAACTGTCACGCTTAAGGGCAATGTCAGTCAATTTCCAAAACTGAAATCTAGTTAAAGGCAACCTGTCCTTTTGACAAAACAAATAACCTTTACTTTCCTCTGTAACCAATAATTAAAAAAATAACTATGTAAGGCCATGACAGGGTGGCTGATATTGAACAATGGCCCAGAACTATTTGAGCTCCCTTACACAATTGATCTGTTTTGGAACCATGGTTAGGAATCTTCACGCTATCCTGCTGCAGTAACACATTGGTGTTCTGCAAAGCATATTTAGAGTTTGCTCCTTGCTCCAACCATCACTCATCCTTCAGATATGGAAGTCCCAGGTTGTGCTATACAGCTCAGGACCAGGTTATCTGAGAGACTGTCTTCTTCCATATAATCCAGTCCGCCCCCTTTGGTCATCGGAGAAGGCCCTTCTACGAGTACCGCCACCCAAGGAACTGCAAGGGGCGGCAACAAGAAATAGGGCCTTCTCAGTAGTGGCACCGATACTATGGAATTCCCTCCCCTTTGAGTTGAGAACCGCCTCCTCCCTTGAAATATTCAAGCGAGGCCTTAAGATTTATTTATTTAGGCAGGCCTTCTGAGCCTCCAGCATTCACCAACTTTTATAATATCTTACTTTTTTAGTTTCATTGGCTGGGGAGCTTTTAACTCTGCTGCAGCTACTGTTTTTTTTTAATCTTGTTTTTATTGTATTATACTGTATAGTATTTTTATAGTATTTTATAGGTATTGTGTTGTTTTTACATTGTACTGCTTTTATTGTACTTTTATGAATTTGTTGTAAGCCGCCTTGGGTCCCTCCGGGGAGAAAGGCGGCATAAAAATAAAGTTGTTGTTGTTGTTGTTGTTATTATTATTATTATTATTATTATTATTATTATTATTATTATTATTATTATTATTATTATTATTATTATTATTCAACACCCCTGAAATTTTGTAAAGAATGCTAAAACTGCCCTTTTGCCCTGTATGGAACTAGGGATTAGCCCTCTTCTGTACATGTAAAATAGAAATTGCTCCAATTGCTCAACAGGAATTGACCATAACTGCTGCAACACCAAGTTTTCCCAAACTTTTATCTAACCCAGGAACCAAATGATCATTAATCACTCTTGGAGGTGGCCACGAAACAGAAAACCAATGGTTCAGTTTGTTCTAGCCCCCCTCAGTTCATTTTGTTTCATTTCATATGAATTTTAAAAACAGAAATTCGTACAAACTGAACCAAAATGAACTTTGACTTACCTGGACCACCACCGCTGCCGCCGTTGGACCACCACTACCACCGCTGGGTGGCTTCCACCACCGCCAGGACTGCCTAGGAGGAGGCTTCTCATCAGTGCCGGCCACTCTGGGATCCAGGCGGCCTACCCAAAGCCAGGGACTCCCCCGCCCCCATACACACACACACACAGTTGAGAGGCACTTGCTTCCCCACGCCCTGTTTTTTACAAAAAAGAAAGAAAGAAAGAAAGAATAATTTTAGCTTCTGGCTGGCCTGCAGGCCAGACCAAGGTTTTTTATTTTTTTTATTTAAAATAAATTTACGAGGCCGACCATGTGGCTCTCGGGCTGGGCTCGCCCTTTTAAATTTATTTTTATGGTTGTTTTTTAAGTCCCCGTTGCCATGGCTGTTTTTCCCCCCCACAACTGATAGGCACTGGCTGCCCCGCACTCCACTTTTAATATATTTTTTTGTTTTCTTGTGTGTGTTTTTTTTTAACTTCCAGCTGGCCTGCAGGCCAGACCAAGGTTTATTTATTTATTTTTATTTTTATTTTTATTTAAGTACCGGCCGGGGCCAGGGCCATTTTATTATTATTATTATTATTATTATTATTATTATTATTATTATTATTATTATTATTATTATTATTATTATTATTATTATTATTATTATTATTATTATTTTCCAGCACCAACCACATGGCTCCTGGGCTGGGTTGGTGCTTTTAACATTTTTGAATGGTTTTTAAGTCTCCACAGCTGAGAGGCGCTTGCTTCCCCATGCCGAAGAGAAGGTCGGGACATGGCGTGGGACTCAAGGTAGGTGTCCTCCAGAACGAAAAACAAATGAACGAAATGGAAATTTCTGTTTTGCTTTGTTTTGTCTCATTTTTCTTTGATGGGTTGGTTAGTTATTGATTTCGTTAGCTAACAAAATGAATAATGAATAATGAAACAAATTAAAAATTCATTTTGTGCCCAACTCTAATCACTATGTTGCACTGTAATGAGCACAAGAAAAAGGCCCTAACTAACTGCATAACTCTATCCGACTATGATGCAAGGCTGTTCATGATGTATACAACTGTAAGGTTGCCGCATTGGGTGGCAACCACTGAATTATTCCAGTTCAGTGACCACAGCCAGAGAGCACCTAGGAAGAGAAAACTCAAGGAAGGTCATATCTAGCATGATGCCACACGCATTATTCCACAGCCAAGTGAGCCAGCAGCATTAGTATGAACCGGAAACTCTGCAGCTGGTAACCAAATTGGGCCCATCGATCTTCGGCCAGCCCGGGGAAGCGGTGGTGGTGATCTGCTGCAGCCACTTGCCTTCTAAACCTCCCAGGATGGTTGAAGATCCATCAATCTCTGCAATCTTCGCCCAGCCCAGGCACCTTGCAAGGGAAGTGCTTAGTTCCGGGTTAGTGCTTACCTTCAGTTACCTCTGGGTTGGATGAAGATCTATTGGGCAATGACCCTCAATCATGTTGGACCTGTCAAAGTCAGCTGTCTGGCAGGGCTGCGAAGAGCAGCCCTTTGGATGCCATTGATTGAGGGGAGTTGGGACAGCCTTCCCATAGGAATGCATTGAAAACCTATTAATCTGTTCCCTCTGGATTAATTGATTTTCAGTGTGTTCCTATGGGGAACTGCTGTTCGACTTATGAATAATTTGACTTCTGAAGATGCATTGGAAATTGATTAATGTTGTAAGTTGAGGTACCACTCTGTGTGTGTGTGTGTGTGTGTGTGTGTGTGTGTGTGTGTGTGTGTGTGTGTGTGTGTGTGTGTGTGTGTGTGTGTGTGTGTGTTGTTGTTGTTCTTGTTGTTGTTGTTATTAAAACTAAGTAGGGCCTGAATTATATCTCTCCCAGTCAGCTGGGCTGTAGAGCAAGTGGGCACCCCTGGGGGGCACCAAAATATTTGCCACCCTCAGGGGCTTGATACAGCTAAGATACAGCCAAACTTACGAGCCCACATGCTCTCAGGAACTTTCCAAGCACTCTGAGTTCCTAAACAGTATTTCATGTGCCTCATCTTGGTATAGCCACTCTCCATCCATCCATTTCTGTTTATGGATTTTATACTGAGAGATCTCATGAAGCAGATCCAAGGAATAGTAATTTACCATTAAATAGACAAGCAGCATTCTAGGGAGTCCTGCGTATCTGCAAATCACCTTAATGGCCTTTCCAGTTGGTCAAAGTTTAAACTTTTAAAATAAATAACAAAAAATACTAATATGTTTTCTTAGACTCTAGTCATCATTTTCTCAGTGGGAAGATAACTAATGATACATAAACTTTCTGAAAAGCAATTTTCACACTGTTCATAATCCTCTTGTCCATTGTAGATTCATTGAAGTGTGTTTGGTACATTCAGGTCTGGTATCATGGCTCTAGGGCATGAGCTCCTTGAATGAAATAGCTCTGAAGAGGGAACTATATCTACTTCTCAATCTATCCCACAAAGAGCCACAAATGCAGGTAGCTACCAAATGGCCTTCTGCAACATTACTTTTTTGTAGTCCCCTTTCCAAGTCAACCATGCTGTCAATACTAGAATCAGAAAATAATGGGGTTGAAAGGGGTCTATAAGGTCTTTAAATCCAAACCGCTGCTAAATGCAGGAATTTAAATCAAAGTGTAGCTAGCATATTTTTGTATAATTTTCCCTTCAACACTTATTGAGGTAATTGCTGTAGTGTTCTAACAGATAGGAAGCTTTTTGCTAATGTTCAACTGAAATCTGGCTTCCTGTCATTTGAGCCCATTACTGGAATGATCAAGAAGAAATCCTGCTCCTCCTCTGTGTGACAGTCTTTCAAGTACAGTGGTACCTTGTGTAAAAGAATTAATTTGTTCAAAATGAAATTATGTTAAGCAAAATTTCCTTTATACAAATTTCCCATAAGAAGGCATTGAAAACAGAGTAACCCCTAATTGCGACCATTTTTATGTTGTACGGATTTGCCCCATAGAGAATATATTAAGCAAATTCCCCCTATCTCCGGAATTTTTTATGTTGTACAGATTTTATGCTATACAAGCCGTTTGTTATACGAGGGTCCACTATATTTGAAAAGTCCTGTCATATCACTTCTTGGTCTTCTTTCCTCAGTGCTAATCATGCTCATTCATTTCAGTCTTTCTGCATAGGGCTTGCCTTCCAGTCCCAGGGTCATCCTTGTTGCCCTCCTCTGAACTTGTTCCAGTTCATCAGCATCCTTCTTAAAATGCAGTGTACAGAACTGGACACAGAACTCATGATTAGAACTAACCAGTACTGAAGAGAGAACAACTAGTACTTCATGTGATTTGGAGACTCTCCAGCTGCTAAAGAAACTGAAATAGCATCTTTCTTCTGCTCACTAACATTTAAACTTGTTGAAAAACAGCACTGACAATTGATTTGGGTGAAAAGTGATTTGGTAAAAAGTGATTAATTGAGGAAAAAAGGAATCAGCTTCTGGGGTTTCCCTTGCTTGTCACTTTGAAAATTTTAGTAAATGCAGAAGTATATCCTGTAAACCATATTAGACTTAGTGTTCACGTCGTTTACATTCAGGCTGGCCTTTGTTAGCTAAAACTTAGCATCTTTTTTTTCTACTGGCAATTTAGTTATGACATTATACAGCAATATCGGCCAATTCCCTGGGTATCATGGATACTGAAAGCTAAATATCCCACTGGAGATTTCTGAAGAATCAAATCATTCAACAAGCATGTTGATACATTCAGAAAGCACTCATATTACAAATCACTTACTAAAGTTCCCGAAGTTGCATCAAGCCTGTCTTGAAGCAAAATCATCCTCTTTATTTCAACTATAAAATTACTGACCCATATCTTGATTCTCTGAAACTCTTGGCTTGCCATTCTGATGCAACGCCCTTATTCCTGCCCAGGGTTCTGAATTCACTGTACTATGAATGTCTCATATATTTGCATATTACCATCTTGTTTGGACACTGCTCCTTCTAAGCAATGAAGACTGGGGTGCACTAGAATGGCCTAACTAAGTGGTTCCCAACCTGGGGGTCGGGACCCCTTTGGGGGGGGGTCAAAAGACCATTTCACGGGGGTCATCATGAGCTAGTGAAGAAAAAGGCATAAACGGCTTGCATCTGGAGGAGGAGGGGGAGGAAGAGGGGAAAGAGTGAGTTACAGCTTGATAGGTTGGAGGGGATGTCAGTTAATGGCACCAGAGGCTGTGATTGGCTGTGGGTGCTTGTAGAGGGAAGTCCTCTATGGCACCTGCAGATGTGGCCTGCCAAAGGGGGCTTGTGGCCTCTTCCAAGCAGGGCAAGGGATTACCACAACGTGATGAACTGTATTAAAGGTTTGCGTCATTAGGAAGGTTGAGACCCAATGCCTTAACTGAAAGATGGGAAGATCACTGATAGAGTGAATATTTTGCATTCTGAAAATGTTTGTATGTATCTGTAGTACAGAGGGTGGTAGTCTGCTGCCAATACCAGTGTAGCCAGGTAAATGGTTTGACCCTGCATGTTTCTATGTATTAGAAGGGAAGAATTGCACTCTTCGATTTTCCCAACCCATGCTAGCCCTCATTTTTAAAAGTAGGTCATCACTATTTCTCACTCTACTCCAATACTCACAAATAAGGACTGTGAATAAGTTACATTAGACACATTAGGTGATCTAATTTAGATCCTCTCTGTTCTGCAATGACTCCTTTTAGCATTAACCTCATCACCATCAAAAAATATGACTGGCTATGGGCCTAGCTGAAAAGCTGCACCCTTCCCCAGCCTTTTCTGCTGCTAAGTCTGTAAGGATGATGGTGAGTGGTAAGAGGCTTAGCCAGTTCACCATATAAACTAAATAGTATTCTGGAATATTTTCACAAGTCCTTTGAAATACGCAACAGTTCTATGGGGGACACATCACCTCCCTAAGAGGATAAAAGAATGGCTGCATTCCAAGATAACAGTAAACCCAACATGCAGCACTTGAACATCTGCCAGACATTAAAAATATAAAGTCGCAAAACGAGGTAGTTTTTTTTAAATCTCAACTTTGTTGCAAACAAGATGAGGAGCAACTCTTCTGTGAAGTAAATTTCTCCTTGCTGCTCCTCCCAAGTCCTGCGGAGTATGATGGCAAAAACCACAGGAGAAGACTCTAAAGCTAGATGATTTTTAATATAACAGATTCATCTCTGGGGTAAAATAAAAAAGATTTGCAGAGAGATGTCACTTTGTGACAGCATTTCCCCAAAATCTACCACAACTCATTCAACTGATTAATTGATTATAATATATTCCCACCCCCCGTGAGTAAATATATTGGGCAATGTATTTGCTGTATTTGATCCGACAAGGCTCAAAGATATATATATGTGTGTGTATTATCAATAACCTGTATATTTATTTATGAAAATAACATTGTATACAGCTGAGCCTATTCTGATATATGGTTCTTGCTGATACCAAGAAAATGACAAATGTACTTTACAGTGTTTTGCCCAATAATCTCCTTTTTCAATAAGAACTTCATGCAGATAGAGGACACCACTGGAATTTTTAAAATGAAAGTGAATAAATAAGACAGGGGCATCTCTTTTTTGTCAATATGAGTACTACAAGTGCTATTTTATTTGCCTATATGACTGGCATCAGAGTATTTAGTTCTGCTGCTATTCCAACTCCCTCATAATAACCTCCCACATTCTCCCACTTAGCAAAAGGGTAAAATAGGATGACAGTGTCAGTTTTGTTAGTTGTCAATTCTTGCTCCAACCCCGAATCAAACTAGAGATCCAGGCATCAAACATTAGAGAATAACAGGATGTAAGAGAATCTGAATTTTCAGCCCTTAATTTCAGCCAAACCTCTGAGTTTGGGAATATTACCAAAACTGTGTGTATAGCTAATTTTTTTTAGTTCTTTGATGGGTGGGCAAGATGAAACATCCAAAGCAGTCAAGCCTGGAGTAAATTGTATAATCAAAGCTTTCATCTTTGGCTGGTCATTGTAATATCTTCTACCAAAGCACCCATCACTCCTCTAGATACTCCAAATTTAAAACCCAGGCCATTGACCCAGAAGGGCCATAGTCATTAAATGGAAAGCTGTGGGTGTGTGCACTTTTAAGCCTAACATATTTATTTTAGTTTGAATGTTATGGAGTACATCCCATTTCCTTACACCTATGGAGCAACAAATTACAACTAATTAATAAAGTGTTCTGCTTATATACCGCCCCATACCACTACAAGTCATCTCTGGGCGGTTTACAATTTTTTAATTACAGTGTGCAGGCTACACATTGCCCCCCCCCAGCAAGCTGGGTACTCATTTTACCAACCTCGGAAGGATGGAAGGCTGAGTGAACCTTGAGCCTGCTACCAGGGATTGAACCCAGGTCGTGAGCACAGTTTTACCTGCAGTACAGGCATTTAACCACCTGAGTATTTGTTTACATGCCAAGCCATCCAACTAGCATGCAGCTAGCAAAGTGGGTCATGATTAATTTTCGACTGCAAATTATGCCATGTTCCTTCTGCTAACATGAGACAAAAGGATGATGGCCATTGTGCTTTGCTATGGGTGAGAGATTACCATTAAATGGATCAAGAAAGGCACATCTGACTTGTTAACACTTTAAATTAAGATTTCAACGTTTTGATTATGTAAACATATTGGAAATAGTTATAAGTAACAATTAGCTAATATTAATATTAATTTCCCTGCAAAGGAAAAGTAAGGGAATCACTAATCAGGTGTTGACCACTTTCCATTCCATTGCATCGTGAATATAGTGAATCAATAATATTGTCCTACTAAGTGATGCCAAGAACTTTAACACACTTCCAAACCAGATTAGAAAATCTGGAGAAACACATGAACATCAGCAGAAGCTAAATTCATTGCTTAATAACATGATATGGAACTAGTTCTCTCTCTCTCTCTCTCTCTCTCTCTCTCTCTCTCTCTCTCTCTCTCTCTCTCTCTCTCTCTCTCTCTCTCTCTCTCTCTCTCTCTCTCTCTCTCTCTCTTTTTTTTAAAGTACAGTTGTTACAATGAAATTCTAATGTCTCTAATTAACAGTACATTGGCTGATTGTACATCCATACTTGTTCAGTGTATGCAGAACAGCACAGTGCTAAATAGTTAATGTTGGCATACAACCAAACAGTGGTGCTATATTTGTTCACTGCATCAAGATCAACACCAAATAAACAAATAAACAACTTTGCTTTACCAATTGTTGCTTTTCTAAACAGGAGTTGTGGCACTGCTTATAAAGGACAAGATAGTCTTGATTTACTCATGCAAGAAGTTGCACTATAATCAATGAGACTATCAGCTTGATTAAAGTCGAGTGAGCAGTCAGTGTGGAAGAGTATCTTAGTTTTATTGAATCTGAAGCCAATATTGAAGAGAAAGAATGAACAAACACAATCTGATGAATGTGGGTAACTACTGAGCTATATGCTCAATGACATCTGTGGAAAGAAAAGATATAAAAAACTCTATGTCTGGGACAAGAATACGACACATTAAGCAAATATTGACTTGTGTTGAAGCCAACTTCACCATGCTTTGAACTGTGAGGTAGGTATTGATTGAGGCTGAGACCAATACTTACATGAAGAGACAATGCATCTTTACATTGACCAAAAGTAAAAGTCAATCAATTTATTTGTACAAACATGTTATTTCAAAAATTAATTGTGACATGAGTTTCTAGAGATGCTACTGAACCTTACATTGGTTTCAAATTCCATTAAGAATTAGATAAAAACAAATTTGATTTAATTATGAGAATTTCTGCACAGCACAGTAAAATAAAACATATTTTCATTCCTGGATCATGGACAATAGTCTACGGTGAGACAGAAAGTGGAAAACAGAAGCTGTGGAGGAATCTAATGGGTACTACAAGAGTCATGCCCCAAAGGGGAATCTAGGAGGCCTTACTAAGGAGGAAGAAAGGAGGCATGCCAAAATGGAAGGCAAAAATAGAAGATAAGCCCATGGCAGGAACAAAGAGCAAATCAGATGCCAAGGGCAAAGAACAAGCCAATGCTAAAGGAACACAGTTTGGGGAAACGGCATTACTTCAACAAAGCTTCTTAAACAAGCACCTTTTCTTGTCTAGAGAATCCAGTGGTCAGCCAAAAGTATGGATGGGCACAAAATGAACAACAAAATGCTGTTTCATTGTGTCATTATGTAATGAAATGAAACAAAACAAAACAAAACAAAACAAAATGAGGAAGCAGCATTTTGTTACAGACTAAATGAAATGGTGGTGTTTGTTTCCCCCCCCCCATTGAAATAAACCATTTCATTCCATTTGTAAACTGGTCCCTTACCTGTTGGTGTCCCACCACTGCTGCCACTGCCACTGCCACCAAGACTGCCAGCCTGGGCCTCCATCTTTTCCTACCTCCATTGCCGCCACTGCCATGGGTGCCACCACGGGGCACAGCCAGGCTGAGCGGGCCATTCAGGGCTTCCTCCTCTATCACCACCACTGCTGAAGGCCCTGGCCGGCTGGGGACGCCAAGCGGCCTGGCAGTAGACTGCCCCGCCACAGCTCAAGGCCCTGGCCAGCTGGGGAGGCTGAGCAGCTTGGTGTTAGACCACTCCACCACTGCTGAAGGCCGTGGCCGGCCCGAGAGGGCAAGTGGCCTGGCAGTACACCACACCACCACTGCTGCCACCACCACCAAAGACCCCTGCCAGTGTGGCTTTCCAGGCCCCCTCATTTCGTTTCATAAAAATTCTTTTTGTATGATTTTTTTTTGGGGGGGGAGTATGAAACAAAATAAAAAGGGGTGAGAAATGGAATGAAATGAAATTCAATTATTCCATTTCATGCCCATTCCTAGCCAAAAGCAATAAATTTGCATTGACTCTTTAAGAAAGAATTAAAGGTGACAGTGACTGTGACCCTTTTAAGCACCATTCCTCATTCCTTTTCCAGTGGCCACTTTAGGAAGATTATTCAGACCTTCAGGTAACAAGCAGAAGCAAAAAAACAAATACTGTAGAATGCCATAGAATGGTTTTGCTGACTGTTGTTCTTGCCATTCAGTTCTGTTTGTATCACTTCATTTATGACTTCCCTTTACCATCTGCATTTTTTGCAGGAACTGTGTCCTCATTGAGTGCCAGAAATAAACATTTATGATTAGGGATCTAGAGAGTAATTAGATAAGGCTGCCACCTATAAGGTTCAGAATGGCTCAGCCCTGATCTATGTGTCCTTTATTTGGGCACATGATAAATTGTGTGTGTGTGTGTGTGTGTGAGAGAGAGAGAGAGAGAGAGCATATCTCTCCTGCAGACTAAGTAATTCTGGGGATGATTTTCAGTTTTTCATTTTCATTTTATCACTGAAGGTAGTTTCTGACACTGCAAAACAATCAGTCATAGATCTCCTGATAGTAAATAGGATAATATAATAGAAATATTATAATAGAAAACTGTCTCTGAAAATACTATCTTATCAAAGCTGCTTCAGCATTATAATTAAACCTCAAGAATAACAAATGATATGAAATCTGTGCTTGAATGCATGTGTACAGACTCTGTGTGTGTATGTGTGCATATGTGAATACAAGCAGACAATTTTTAACCATGAAATAGCAAATTAAGCCAGGCTGTTTTAGATGCCAGAAGAATGTAGATGATCTGTTAAAATATGTATTCATTACAATGACTAAGAAAACAAACAATTGAACAGCATACGATGTTGCAGCTTCTGCTTTTTTCAGTTATCCTGAATAAAATGTGTTACATTAAAGTTTTTGAATGATGCAATACTCCAAAGTGAAAAATTGACGTCAGGTGTTGTCCTCAAGATCCAAGACTTGAAGGGCTAGGTGCCTAGGCTGTGCATCCAAAATTTCTCGCTCACTTCCCAAAATCAACTGGGCAGTATGTTGATGGGAGTCCCCCAGAAGTATTTCAATGAGGCCCAAAGGTGTTCAGTGGCAACGGAATGTTGACAAGCTACTGGAGATGTTGGGAGAAGGGAAAGACTAAGAATGGAATGAAATTGAAAGGAATTCTGGTCAGTAGCCCTTCTTACCACAACATTTTAATGCAAGCCCCACTTATTTATATAAAAATAGATCTCAGTGCTCGAATTCCAAACTCTTTTGGAGACAAAATGGCACTACTCACACAAAGAGGAGGTAGCAGTGGATCGGGGAAAACATAAAGCTTGCAAAAGCCAAATAGATATTTGTTTGCTAGATCAATAATCTTTGATATTGCATAAATTCTGAATTCCAACTCCAAACATTCTGCTCAGGATGGCCAATAGTCAAGGAATATGGAATCTGTGGTCTAAAACATGATGGTTCTGTGATCCCAGAAGCCCTCCTTTAGATACATAGGTGGGCAGGTAGCTTTTTTTATTGACATTTATTTCATGAAAGCATTATATCTTAATAGCCATGACCACATCCTGTGGGGGTTAGTTACGACCAGTGTGAAGGAACAGCTAGCTTGTATGGGGGAAATGAACAGTGATTTATATAGCTTGCTTTCACTAGAAATGGAGAACAGGCAGACAAGACGCTTAGGTATTTTCCATTGCCCACAAAGCATCACAGCATTTCAGCCCTCTTCCCCACTGCCTCCTCCTTCCAGCCTGAAAGTTGGCAGTAATCCAAGCAATGCCAGAAGCATCCATAACCATCAACATGACTCTGATTAATCGATAGAGATATTTTAACAAATTAATGTAAAATTCCGTTCTTGTGAAAAGTTGACAGTTTGACAGCTGTAGACCACAGCACTTCCTGTTTATCCCTAGAATGGATAAATCAGGGTTTTGCATTTCCCTACAAATGTGTTTACTGCCTTAGTAAAAGAGGTCATGTCTGAAGAAGGGGAAATCTGAGGCTAAAATATGTCATTTCACATATACCTCCACATCAGTTATAGATGGTGATGGCTCTCCTTTCAGAAACTGCATTTAAAGTTCTTGCCTTTGTTTTTCTATGGACTGAACTGTTAGCACCATGTTATTCCAAATTTGACAGCAGACTGAAAAGTCCTACAATATCTCATTATTATCCAATTAATATTCAACCAGATCATCTGTACCTTCCATTGGCATTCCTCTAGAACAGTGATGGTGAACCTTTTAGAGGCCAAGTGCCCAAACTGCAATTCAAAACCCAATTATTTTTCGCTAAGTGCCAATACAGCAATTTAATGTTACTACACTGGTACCCCAGGTTACAAATGCTTCAGGTACAAATGCCTCACAAGAAATTCAAAAGCCTTCCTTTCAATCCTCGCATGGGATGCTACAGTTCAGGAAAGTGAGGATCGAAGAGAAGGCATTTCAATTTCCTGCAGCCGCAGCACCCTCACTGTGGCTGTGGAAAGTTAAAAAAAAACTGCTCTTTGATCCTTGCTTTCCCAAAAAATAGCACTCAGAGAGGTGGATGGGGTGCTACACCATCAGGAAAGCCAGGGGGAGTGATGATGGCTAATGGGCTCATTTGTAGCATTGGTTTATTCTCCAGACAAGGCACTCTGGGCATCCCAAAAACATTGTGGCTGGAGAGTAAAGTGGAGCTATGAAGGAGCCCATAAACTGCTTCCCCCTTTTGCCCGGCTCTCTGCGCCATTTTGAGACCACCAAAATGGCTCTGTGCAGAGAGCCAGGTGAAGGGAAAGCAGCAGCTTGTGGGCTTTTTCGTAGCTCCAGTTTACTGTTCCGCCACATCACTCTTGGCATCCCAAAAATGACATCACTGGAGAATATACTGGGGCTACAAAGGAGCCCAAAAAACACCTCCTCCCCTTCACCCAGCTCTCCACATGGCACACAACTTTTGGGATGCCCAGAGTGGCGTGGCTGGAGAGTAGAAATGGGCACAAAATGAACTTTTAGTTCTTTTCATTATTTGTTATTCATTTCGTTACCTAACAAAATGAATAATGAACCCCAGAGTGAATTTAGAATGAAATGAACCGAACCAAAAAAAATGGTTCAGTTTGGTTCGGTTTGTTAACGGCGGTGATGTCTCCTACCTGGTGCTGGATGGTCTTCGGTCTTCCTGGCTGCAGGGAAAAGCTGACCGGCCTGCGCTATAGCTGTAGTGCAGGCCACGTGGTCAGAAGAATAAAAATAAAAATAAAATAAAATAAAATAAAATAAAATAAAATAAAATAAAATAAATAACATAAAGGAGCACCGACTGGGCCCCAGGGGTGGCCTAGTTGGTACCCTAAAATAAAAAAGTAAAAAAAAATGTGCTGACCGGGCCCCAGGGGCTATGCAGTCGGCACTTGGGGGGGGAGAAGCCAGCCTGCACTACAGGTGTAGCGTGGCAGGAACCCGGAAGTTTAAAAAAATGAAATAAAAATAAAAATAAAAATAATCAATATCTCTTTTGTGCATAAGCTTTTGTATATCTTTACCTCTGAGCTTGCATCTCCTTCCCCCTTCCAACTCAGTTTCATTTCTTCCAGATGAAGTTCTTCACTCTATAGCCAAACATATTCTTCCAAGTTTTTTATGTTGGAACACATCACTTGTCAGGAGCTCATCTTGCAGGAAGTGTAGCACCACTTTGTAGCTCCTTTTTAGCCAGTTGTTCACTTGGAATACTTTCATTTTCCTTCCTGGCATATTTCAGTTTCAATCCTATGCATCAGGGAGTCTCCTCCTCCTCCTCCTCCTCCTCCTCCTCCTCCTCTCCCCCCCTCCTCCTCCTCTCCTTTTGGAAGCACTGGGACAATAAAAACACCATCCATTTCGGATGCAGCCTTGTGGGAGGATCCTGAAGGAATAAGACTCAAGTCCAGTTGTCCAACCAGCGAAGCCATCACACCCCTTTCCATTGGCATGTTTTATTACATATCATTTACATCCCAGAGTATGCACAATATCAGTGATTGGTTACAAGATTAAAGGTGGTATATGCTTGTTGGATGCTCTATAGGGAATTGCTTCATGAACAGAGCATGCTTTGCACAGTTATTGATTACAATA
Organism: Phrynocephalus guinanensis; assembly: GCA_037367245.1. Classification (NCBI taxonomy): domain Eukaryota; kingdom Metazoa; phylum Chordata; class Lepidosauria; order Squamata; family Agamidae; genus Phrynocephalus; species Phrynocephalus guinanensis. The sequence continues at coordinate 11,249,332 of CM074748.1, forward strand.
ACACATGTCCTTGCTGTTTACAGATGGTATGTGAGTTAATGAGAAGTAGACAAGAATAGATGAGGAGTAGACAAGAATAGGTAAAGGGAAATGAAAAGCAAACAGAATTAGAAACGGAATTATCCCAGTAACCAAGAGTAAATAACTGAAAGATGAACAGAGCAAAGTCAGAATCAGTAAACAAGCTGAGTAAATCAAAAGTAAATAATAAGTAACCCAAGCTAGTTTAGAGGGATTCCAAGGTCTGGAACATGTGGATTGAGACAGAGTTCATCATGAGAGTTTTCTCTTGTGAAATGCCCTCTAGGCCTCATCCCAACTGTCTGAATCAGACTCCATCACAGCCTAAGAACAACCAAGCTCTGAGCCTCAACTAAGAAACTGCCTGGCTTTTCCCCCATCTTGCCAAGGACCTTGCATCTAAGAAATAACTCCTGCCAAATCCATCTTTTGCCATGTTATAACCTATTGGTACTGTTCTCAGGAAGGGGGTTTCACCCTCAAACTATTAACAACATCCATCTTGTCAAGGACCTTACATGTAAGAAATAACTCCTGGCATACTAACTAATACTATATTAATACCATACTATACTAATACTAAAAACATCCATCTTGCCAAGGACCGTACATAAAAGAAATAACTCCTGGTAAATCCATCTTTTGCCATGTTATAATCTATTGGTACTGCTCTGAGGAAGGGGGTTTCGTCCTCAAAATATTAGCAACATTTTTGTCAATCTTCTAGTAGCCTAAAGATATCACCTGTTCCACTTTTGTATTTGGTTTTTGTGATGGCTACACGGCTCCTCAACTTGTTTTGCTTCTTTCTGTAGGGTATGGGTTCATTGACTGTACTTGACCTTGCTCCTCTCATATCCCCCATGAGTGCTCCTGTATGTCTTTCTCTGCATGCTATCTGCAACGCTCTGAAAGCAGTTTTATACTTTCACTTGTGAAGAATATCTCCTTCTTTTACTCATAACTATGACTCATTTCTATGGTGTTTCCTCACTTGGTGGCAGGTGCTCAGCATTTTGTCTTCTGTGGGCTCTTCATCTTTTCCAGCATTAGGAATGGCTACTTGCTGCTACAGTTCTCTCACTTTCTTTTTGAACAGTGCAACCAGTTTGTTCTTCTATGTAACCATCTTTTCAGGCGCAAAAACAAGCATTGCATATCCTTTGCAGGCCAAAGGATGGCACTCCCCCCTCACGGGGAGCAAGGACCCATTAAGATGGTCTGCCCCCGGAGGCTACTGGATCCCGTTGGCTTCCAGGAAATCCAGCTCTATCTCTTCTTTCCATCTTCTGCAGTGGATGCTGTTCCGTCCCTTGAGTGCTGCCTGCATGCCGTTCTGGGATGGATGAGAGCAAACAGATGGAGGTTGAACCCGGACAAGACGGAAGTCTTGCAGGTGGGGGATCTTACTGTCAGCAGGTTGGGAAACTCCCTCTCATTTGGGAGTGTGACTCTCCCCGCTCAGAATGAGGTGCACAGTTTGGGTGTTCTCCTGGATCCAGCATTATCTATGGAATCTCAGGTAGCGTCAGTGATCTGTTCTGCCCATTACCACCTGCGGCAGATTGCTCAACTGCATCTCTATCTGGACATGGGGGCTCTCACCACACTGGTCCATGCATTAGTAGTCTCAAGACTGGACTATTGCAAAGCTCTCTACGTGGGGCTGCCGTTGAGGCTGATGCGAAGACTCTAGGTGACCCAGAACATGGCGGTCAGATTGCTGACTGGGACCAGAAAATATGATCATATATCCCCAGCCCTGGCCACCCTGCACTGCCTTCCAGTTCAGTTCTGCATTGAAGGTTTTAACTATGGCATACAATGCTCTAAATGGTTTAGGACCTCACTACTTGTCAGAGCGCCTTCTCCCATTGAAAACTGGCATAATACCAGATCCTCCCAGGCTAGGTGTTTGAGGCATCTAACACCACAAAAGGCCCGAAAGGAAAAAACTAGAAATAGGGCCTTTTCCGCCATTGCCCCACACCTGTGGAGTAACCTTCCACCAGACATCTGCCTGGCCCCCTCCTTGGCTGACTTTAAAAAACTATTTAAAACTTGGCTATTTAAGCAGGCATTCTCTCAAATATAATGCAATTTCAGTATTCACCCATTAAATCATGATTTTTAACTGATTAGCCTGCCAATAATAATGCATTGTTTTATGTCACTTTAATGTTAATGTTAATTTTATTTTTATTTTATTGTGGTACTGTATTTTACGATTTTATTGCATGAATTGTTTGAATTTGTTAATTATTGTAAACCACCCAGAGTGACCTCGCTGCCAGATGGGCAGTATAAAAATCTAATAAATAAATAAATAAATAAATAAATAAATAAATAAATACCTAGAGAAATCAAATTTGGAGTCTCCTCCATGATTGGTGGAGACTGAATATTTTATGTCTGCGTTATGAACCCACAAATAGGCCCAACCAGAAAGGTTCTTCCTAGGCACCAAGAGATTCCAACTTGCAGAGATGCTTCCTCTGACTCTCCTCTACAATCAACACAAATTTAGAGAAGAATGGGTTTCCATAATCAAGCTGATAAATGACACTTTCCTAGGTTGCTTTACTTTGTGGATGTATAACCCAGGTATGTGAAATTCAATATTTACCAAATATAGAGGTATTGTGGGGTACAGTAGGAGGAAGCTTCTCTGTAAATTTGCAGTCACTAGGTCTCTGGGGAGCACTTTTCTGTGGGGGCCTCTTTGGAGTTCCTAGATCAGAAATCTGAACCCCAGTTTTAACCAATCTTGAAGGGTTTGTATAGGAGAGCAAGCCTGCAAATTTTGGGATCTTTAGATGCCAAAAGAGCCTTTTTATAGTATTTTAAAGTCGGGATGAATGAATTCATTTAATCACTGGAAATTCATAGATTTTTCAATTTGTCAGCCCTGACAAATCACAACAAATCACTATTTTTAAAAAATTGTTCCCCTTTCTAGTAGTGACCTTAAGGGCTGCTGGTCTTTGTATATATATTTATTACTTCAGTGCATTGCAAGCCATACTGAGGACCATAAGGTTGAAAAATGGGACACCAATTATCTAAATAAATAAATCATAAATATGTTTTTAAAAGATGCCCACTCACTCACCAAAAAGTAGACATTAAAACAAGGATATGCAAGGATTTTCAAGTTATGCAAGGTGCGAAGAGAACAATCACAAAGCAATTAAATTGCTGCAAGCTTTCATGTAGCTAAATAACTTATAGCAACACCAACAAGAATTCTGAATGTAAAAGATCAGCTTACAGATTACATACATGTCTTTTTAAAATATGTCCAAATATAAAAATGATGATAGACATTTTCTGCACAAGATTCAGATTTGATTGTCTCTGTTATGAGGCTCTGCGTCAAGTTGAGATACCATGGATCATGCAACAACATACCATGTGAACAACTAGAGCTGAAAGTCAGATTTGAACTGCACAATTTTTCTGATCCTCGTAAGAACAAAAGTACGTAAGAACATCCTTGCTGGAACAGGCCATAGCCCATGTAGTCCAGCATCCTGTCTCACAGAGTGGCTCACCATTTGCTTCAGGGTATTCCCAAGATGATGTCTTCACTTGCTTATGATTCCCTGCAAATGGCATTGAGAGATATCCTGCCTATCTCTCCAATCCTCAAAGTGCTTTCATCCATCCAGATTAGTTTTGTCTGATCAGAAAGTTTTCTTCTACAAGTTTCTTATAGAGCCTTCCTGTCCAAACTGGAATTATGACTGGTTTATTCTGAAATGTCCAGATGGCAACTGTAGGAACAACGCTTGATTTTTACAAACTAGAAAAAAGGTTTCTGGATAGTGCCCTGAGCTAGGTCAGTAATATGGTTCCTCTTAAGCTTGACATAGTACCTCACTGTATCAAAATCCACACTTGTATTAGAATTAGACTCTAAAAACAAATAAATCCTGGAGGACAGCTTGTTTTCTGTTGTCCAGTCAACACTCAGTGGCATCATGGCATACCACTTTTGTCAGAATCCTTCACTCCACAGTTTTGCCTTCCCTTTTGGTTTCCCCCCTTTAATTAGCTGGATATCCCCACTATGCAAATAATGTCAGGTTTTGAGTAATGATATCCTTTGTGTGAGAATAACAGCTCTGCAGAGATGAGAAGGCCAAGGTGCACAATAGCAAAGAAAAGCCCTTCAATTGTCTCAAGGCGCTGCCTGTCAATCCAATTTAATGATTGTAAAGCTCTTTCTTCTGACTCAGAGGTCCAAAGGTCCATTCCAAGATGAGAGACTACTAATGGGGAAACAGAGCACATATGATCCCAGGGGCCTTTTTATTACACAAATCTAATGCCTCTTATTTAGAAAATTTAATGTGGCTTCCAGGCCCTCAGTTCCCTTCAGAGAAAAAGAATTTTGACTCACAGTGAGCTAAGTTAAAATGATGTTACAACCCCATAGGCACTTCAGAGATATGTAATTTACAGGATGGATCTTATATGGAAAGAAGTGAGGACTGGGAGTTGTGGGGGTGAACTTGGTTTTATATGAATATTATTATTTTCTTCTAGAGTCCTACAAGTATAACTCATCCACTTTTAAAAGCAGGCATTATTTGATATATATTTTTATCTAACAGCTACTTTATACGTTCAGCTGAATTAAGTGATTTTACCCGGCAACCCCAGGACTCTTTATTATCTCACTCAGACTACTACAACAGGAGGATCGCATATTTACTACTATAAAAAAAACTTTAGTGTTCCTGACCAAAGGCATTTACAATATAGAGCATGCAATGCACAATAAATAAAAAGAAGAAAATATTTTTTCCAGTTTAAAACAAGTAATTATAATTGCTTGCTGGTCACCCAACTGATGATCCTTCAAAATGAACAGTTTTGCTGCACTTGTTTGCAGCAGCTATACAGCACCATGATCCTTGACAAAACACTGTGATCCTTGAAGAAGTGGACGTATCCACAAAACTTACATTAAAATATAATAGTTAGTCTTTAAGGTGCCACATGTTTTTGTCTTTTATTTTGTTTTGTTTTCGTTTTTGCCTGGAATTCTTGACAAAACAAGAACACAACTTCATGGTTGGCAGTGTGCAAATTGGGCTACAGAGTAAGTGAAAAATAACTGGAGATTGTCAGAGATCAGGCACAATACTGCTTCCTCAGAGGTACAGTTGGCAAATGATAGGTGACAAAAATATTTTTCTAGGATCCCTATAAAGAGAACAAAACAATAAATAGTGAGTTATGTCTTCAATCTGATTGCAGCCATAGACATATATTCATTCTGAAACTGGAGTTTCGCCTTTCAAAATATGCAGAAGTCATCTGTTTTGAAAAGTATTTGGGAAGTGTTATCATGGCTCCCCTCTGTCCTCTTTTCTCAAGGCTAAACTTGCCCAGTTGTTGCTGGGGGGGGGGTTTCACTCTTACCTCATAGGGCTTGGTTTCCAGTCCCCTATCATATTTGTTGCCCTCCTCAGACCTTGTTCCACTTTGTCAGCAACTTTCTTGAAGTGCAGTGTCCAGATCTGAAGGAAGGAAGGAAGGAAGGAAGGAAGGAAGGAAGGAAGGAAGGAAGGAAACCAAACTAGTGGGGTCATCTGTGTTGCCTTGCTCTGTTATTTCTGTACATCCATAAAAACCGGAAAGCAACAGTACAGATAATTCTATTCATAATCACAAAGAGAATGCAGATGTACAATCAGCTTTTCCAGCTCTAAAATGCATTCATACTTTCAGAGAAATAGATGGAGGTTGAGAGTACAAGTTGATGCAGTGCTACACCCCACTTTATACACAGTATCTTGAGGTTATATCTCCCTTCAAAGGTGGTGGTGGTGGGGAGCTCATCCAAGTTGGTCAATAGCCTCTCAGTTTCAGCTTTTATGCCATGAGGGTTGGGGACAGTGAGAGGCTACCTATCCTGACATCTGATAAGAGATTTTCAGTAAAGGCTTCCTTCTTTAGAAAAAAAAAAACAAATTATCCCAAATTATTTTAGCTGCCATGTAGTGCTGTGCTCCTCCAATCTTGCTGCCCTTTATAATTCTTGCATGGCAGGGCAGGAAGTAGGTCAAGCAGCAATATCAAAAAAATGCATAGTTATTGAAGCTAGAACACTGAGTAGTTTCTGTGAGCTTTTTATGAAAGGTGGGGTGAGCCAGCTGTATCTCTCTTAGGAGAATGTATCTTCATTCTCTTGAGAAGGAGAGAGACAGCTGCATGATTCCTTTGCTGAATTATCAAGAGAGTCCAAACTCCCCGGGGAAAGGTCTTAAGAAGGAGGTGATGGCACTGTGACTTTCCACATTCTGTTGCAAACTGAAGGTTCAAATAGGGGATTATAAACCTAGTAAGCCTCGTCTAAGCAAAGTAGTGAATTCGGTCATCTCGAAGGAAGAGTATCTATGACCTAAAGATGAAATTTCATCCATTCAGGATTATTGCCTTTCCATCTAGGTTAGGGATGGTGAACCTATGGCACGTGTGCCAAAGGTGGCACGGAAAGAGCTTTCGCCTGGCACGCGACATGCTCCTTCCCCCCCCCCACTTCCCCCTCTGCTGGACCAGCCATGAGGAATTTGTGGAGGGGGAAATGGGGGGGCAGGTAGCATGTCGGGTGCCAGGCCAACCCTGCCATCGCCATTGCCATCACCGCCTTTGGCGCCGCGCCCTGCTGCCCCTGACCCCGGCTCCGCCAACCCCGCCACCATCACCAACACCATCCCTGCCCCTCCCACCACCACCGCTGTGGCCGATAACCCTGACCCCATCGCCCTTGCTGCCCTCGACCTCACCCCAGCCCTGACCCCCGCTGCCACCGATCCCAACCCCCACACCGCTGCCGTCCCCATCACCATCACCCTTGCCGCCCCTACCGCCGCCGACCCAACCCCACCTCCACTGCCATTACCGCTGCCATCCCTGCCCCTCCCACCACCGATAACAATGACCCTGACCCTGACCCCTCCATCACCCTTGCAGCCTTCACGCCCTCCTCCCCGCTGCCATCGATGTTGACCGCCGCCGCCGCTAAGTTTGGGCACTCGGTGGCAAAAAGTTCGCCATCCCCGATCTAGGTAGTACCGCCCCATTTGTTTTCTATTTTTTTTATTTAAAAAAACCTAATATACCATTCAGAATTAATCTCTAACTTGTATTTTACATTATTTCACTGTCTAGTACAACATCTAATATGCTTACCTCTACTGTACTTTTGTTCTCGGCTTAACAAGGAGCCTGTTTTTTGCTTCCACTTGGTGACACATCAGTGATACCACTGGATATTATATTGTTGCCTATAGCTAAGCCTCCCTTTACTGAGTGATTGCATAAAAGATGAGGTAATACCATCATAGCTTGGGTATACCTGACCCACAACTGGGTCAGATCCAGTGCATCAAAGGAGCAGGCCTGCCCCTTGATGTTCCCTTGTACTTTTTGTTAATTTATGTTCTCTCTCTTTCTGTTCATTACAGGAAACCCTGGGGTGTCCATCCCATCGGTCTCTCATGTCCCCTTTCCAACTGTATGTTCCTGAGGGGTGCCAACTCTATTGGTGACCTTGCCATCTATCATCATAGAGAGAGGGGTTTCCCCCCTTTTCTCCCCACCCCCACTATTTTCCCATTACCATATGTCAGACTTTCTCCAGCAGGTGTTCCCTCCTGCCGCTTTAAAAGCCCGGATCCATCCCGATGCCTGTAAAATCACCACTAGAGGTGAGCGTAGCTTGGTTCCCACCATAGCACTGCAACTGCAACCAATTACTTATGGCCTTCCTAATTTCCAGCACCCACTGTTTGTTGCCTTTGTCTGACAAGTGGACACCATCTGCCCAATACATATCTCGATCTGTGAAGGAGATATTCAGGTGCTTTATCCACTGTCCACCCCATTCGGTCACCAAATGACCAATAGCTTTATCCAATTTCCACCTGACCATCTCAATCTTTCCCGGATGTCTGGCCTCCCACAAGCATCACCTCTGCAGGAGCTGTGACCAAAGCAAGGTCACTTCTGGGTAAGAGCTGTGAATCACTTGAAGTGATGCCTCTATGTCCTTCTTCAGGTCTATTCCACAGGATGACATAATGCCATTTCCCCCCCAGCTGTATCACCAGACCATGTGGTGGCCTGTGACGGTAAAACAGTGGCCATATTCCAGGCAGCAGGTCACCCCAATGCATGCCCCTGGCCCCAAACCATGTTACATGGACATGCTCCTCCAGTTGCAGGTGCTGTCCCCAGTGTGACCACTTCACACATGTGCTGGTCCAATGAATGACCAATTAGCCAGAGCTGTAGGACAGCACCTGAATGCAAAACTAAAAGAGAACTGGTGTTAATGGCCCATTTTCAGTCTTGCAAATGTAAACCCTGTATGCACTGGAAGTCCACCTCCCCACCTGTTTGATGCATCTTTGTGATAGGCCCTGGGCTGCCACTTGGGTGGCTGCCCCAATTCAGAGTGAATGAGTCCCGAAATTCCCAGGACTGTAACCTGCCTTTTGCAGGGCCTTTTGCATAACTCCCATGAATGGAGGGGAAAGATGGGGTCGCTTCCTCATTCCCCCCTTTTAAACCTTTGGGGAAGCCCCTCTGGTAATACATCATGTTTCCAGGGGGCTGCCCCAACCTGACCACTTCTTCCACGTCTGTGTCCTCCCCCCCCTTTTCCCCATGCCAGATCCCCAAGGACCCCTTGTTCCATGTGGGGGTTGCCATGTTTCTTTTGTTCCTAGGTCCTCTCCGGCAACAATCTTTGGATTGATGAGTCAGTTCCTCTCTTTTTTAAAATACAGAGAATTCTGCCATTCATTTGTTTATTTTAATAGTTGTGGATGTAGCTCAAAGTCTGTATGATATTTAGTAAATGATATGAACAATTCAAGAATAACTCAGCATATCAAATGCTGCACAAAGATATCCTGGCGGTATAGATTATGATAGCTATCTTTTATCGTCAGCAGCAAAGACTGTATGGCAGTTGTTAAGGAATAAGTGCGGTGGTAAGGTATTGTGCTCATGTACTATGTGTGGACGTATCAAAGTTGACTGATTGAAAACAAAATGATGTACAAGATAAACCTTTGCTTTGTTCCAGCACATTTCTGTTTATGTTGTTGAGGACAGAGGTTATCCTTTGCCAATTCCCATTCAAATCAAGAAGAAGCTTATCTAAGAGGATTGCTTTTTGAGCTCATATTCCACCCTCCAACCTAGTCCTATACAGTGGTACCTCTACTTACGAGTTTAATCCATTCCAAATGCATGCTCATAAGTCGAACAACTCATAAGTAAAGCAGCCATATCTAAAAAGTAAAAATAAAAAAATAAAAAATTGTAACTAGAGGAGACTAAAATTTGTAAGGCGGCAGTTAAAACATCAACGGTTCTTTTATTTTTATTTTTAAGAGTATTTTTACCCCACCTTTCTCCTTGGAAAACGATCCACTCTTAAGATGAATTGCTCGTAGGTAGAGCTGCTCATACGTAGAGGTATCACTGTACTTGAATTACAAGGCATTTAAATGTTTCTGTGGAAATATTCTTTACTTCTGAAACTGAATGCAAATTGAATCAAACTACAGAGAAAGTAATTAAGCCTGTTCACAAAAGATACAGAGACAAACACTTCTATTTTCTTTTTTGCAGCTACTGTTAATTTCAAACATAGCCGTTTTCTTGCTGCTATGACGTGCTGCATAACCTTTTGACAATGCTCTTTGGGCATCCAGGCTGAAAAAGTGCCAAGACTGAAGACAGTAGGAAGAATAGGAGGAATGAAGAAAAAAAGTATAAGTAGTGTGATCAAGGACATGCCATTCTTGGCAAAAGCAGTTTCTGGACTGTGAGTGTGCTTCATTCTTTTCTAAAGTGGTTTGAATCTTGGGAATGTATGAGATTGGAAAAAGAGAGAGATCTAATGTAAGCTTCCTGTTAAGCTGTAAAGCTTTGCGGGTGACTTCTGTCTCTGCATGTGGACATCTGAACTCCTCTGCCTCTGATATATGCCACCAGAAGAATAACTCAGCATATCAAAAGCTGCACAAAGAGAATGGGCAAACATAGAGAACACAGGGCAGGTGAGAATGCCTGAGTATCATGGCATCTGATAATACAGGATCTATTAGAATAGTAAACTAAGGCAAAGAACGTCTCCTACCAGAAAGATTTTCTTTCTTCCTTTCTTTCTTATACGAGACTGAGGAGCAACTTCACAAGCTGAGGAAACCTTGCTGCAGCATCTTTTTCCTCCAGAAAAATCCTTGATGGGTTTCTCTTCTGACAAAGTAGGTGGCTGCATGTTTTTGACTTCTGAAAAGAAATTCCTTGGAGAAGGAAGGAAGGAAGGAAGGAAGGAAGGAAGGAAGGAAGGAAGGAAGGAAGGAAGGAAGGAAGGAAGGAAGGACAAACCTGGGATTGTCTACAATCAATCCTGTACTAAAATCTCATAATCCATTTCTTGGCCCACTTTCCTGATGTTTAGCAGTCATCAGGATCCCTGTCAATGCCTTCCAGGAGGGCTTTAAAGCGGGAAGATCTTTAGACCAGGTTTTGATTCTGCAGCACCTGGTAGAAAAATACTTTGATAAACCGAAAGGACAGCTATTTGCAGCCTTCTTTGACCTCAAATCAGCCTTCAATTCAATATCTAGAGATAAACTGTGGAAGAAATTTAAGGATTCCACTATTGACCATCACTTATGTATAAACTACATAAAAATACATCTTTAAAAATAAGGTGCAATCTGGAAGGTCAGCTTTCAAAGATAGTACATTCAAGGGAGTTAAGCAGGGCTGCATACTTTCCCCATTGTTATTTAATTTTTATATTAACTCCATGGTCACAATGCTTACTCAACTAGACTTTCACCCCCCCCCAAGCCAGGAGGCAGACATATTTCAGTGTTACTGTATACCAACGATGCTGTTATACTCTCTCAGACCCGTGTTGGCTTAAAAAGGGCATTAAGGGCCCTAGCGTGTTACTGCCATGTAGAAAATTTCCTAATAAATTATGAAAAACAAAAGTTAGGGTTTTTGCTAAAAGACCAAAGACGTATAAATGGTTGATAGATAACCTTAAGAATGAACAGATAAGGACCTTTAAATATCTGGGAGTAGTCCTTCAATGCAATGGATCCCGTAAGGAGCATGCAGGACATGTCGCATAATCTGCTCAGTGAGCTTTCTCTGCGATAATAAAATTCTTCTATACCAGAGGGGGGCAAAACAACTCAGCAGCTTTGAAACGATTTCAAGTTAAACTGCTCAGTCAACTTCTTTACAGAGCACAATTAGGCCCTTATCCTTCTTTTACATAATTGGAAGTTGTTCAATCAAAATTTTTGAGAGCTATCTTACGAGTACCCCGTTGGGTGCCTAATGCAGCCCTGAGGTTGCATGAAAGTCGAAGTTAGACCTTGGCTGGCCATTTTTAATTTTTGACTTAAATTAATTTTTCTCCCAAGAACCCCAACCTCTTTACTATTTTCAGATAATTACCATTCAGCATGAAGGACAGCCCTATCCCTTAAACTTAAAACTTATGGTGTCTCAATGGAGTGCCTTATACAGGCAGGCTATGAGGTGGCTAAGCAAATCCTAAAATAACACATTTTGGAGGTAGAGAGATATGATTTGGGAGCTACCTCTGATAGCATATCAATCGATCCAGCACTGGTCCCCTTCAAGCCTGCTAACTATTTATTTGCCTGTTTAACAAAGAACCAATGCAGAGCTTTTGCACTTGTTCAGATGAATGCCCTGCTATCAGCATTACAAGAGGGAAAGATACAAAAGATTCCCTGATCTCATTGTAAGTGCCTCTGTAGGATGGATAGAATTGAAACATTGGCACATGTATTCCTGCACTGCCCCTTATATGATGGAATTAGGGATGGAATTACAGTAAACCCCCACCTATCGTGGGGGTTAGGGACCTGACCTGACCCACGATAATTGAAAATCCACAATATGCGGATGCTGGGTCAGGTTGAGACGGGAGGGGTGCTCTCTGGGGGCTCTTGTACTTACCCCTGGCCTGGCACTGCTCCAAACGGGCCTGCAAGGGGCTTTCCGGACCCTCAGAGCCCCCAAAGTGCTTTCTAGTGATCTGGAGGTCACTTCTGGTTTACCAAAAGTTACTTCCGGTTTGCGGGGAAGCACTTTGGGGGCCTCTGATGGGCCTGGAAAGGCCTTTCCTCCTTAACCCAGGAGGCCTTTTTTCATATACTGTGGACCTGTGATATACCGGGGCCACAGTGTATGAACCATGAAAGGGTGGGGGACAACTGTATATGATGGAAGTACATACAGCTAATACATGATACTGGCTGAAATCCTTTTGGGCAGCTCTGGATATACAATGATGATAGTATCAGCAGTAGCAACTTTCTGCTTATTTAAGGCCTTCCTTCAGTAGTTTGAGCCTGCACATGACTTCATTGTGTTTTGCACAAGTTGCATGTACAGTACACCGAAATGACCTTTAATCAGCAATGAGTTACCCCTCCTGTTAATAATAATGATGATGTCATTCTGGTTGTACACAAAGATCTGCGCAATAGCCACTGTTTGTAAGATGCATTCACATTGCCCTTTAGCCAGGTAGAACATCCTGTGACAATCTGCCAAACTGTACAAGATATGGCATTGGAGGATACCACTTTACAGCTATCTTTGTTCCCTAGTGGCCCTTTTATATGCTCTCCTTTTGATTTGATCATCTTTATGATGAAAGGAAAGCTATAAAATGGTAGAACACTGGAGTTTCATTTCTAATTCTGACTTTTGGCTGGTTTCCCAGTAACTATTTTTCTAGCTTTATATTTCAACCTGAAGATATTTAGCAGTTTTTCATGAAATAACAGTCGTCGTCGTCATTATTATCATCATCATCATCATCATCATCACCACCACCACCACCACCACCACCACCACCATCGAGAAACCATCAATGTAAAAAAAGAGCTTTGGTCTGATAACATAATGAACATTAAATTCAGAAACTATATGTTGCACTTAAACATTGCAGTTAAGAAATGGGGAGAGTTAAGACAGATATTAGGCTTTAAATATAAACCACCTATGCAGAGAAAAAGTGAAGTAGAAGGCTTAGCAATTGATTTTTCAGGGCAGGTTTCATGCATTTTATTTCATTTCATTTTTTCTTATTACTATTTTTGCATTTAATTTCATCATGAAAGGAGAAACACCTATAGATTGATAGAATATACTTTATTTATTTATTTATTTATTTATTTATTTATTTATTTATTTATTTATTTGACTTATATACCTCAGCATCTGGTATAAAAGCCACTCTGTGCGGTTTTAAACTATTCAGTAAACATAGTTTCCCGGACAGGTAAAGTTTCCCGCGCCATCTTTGTTTGGGTCATGCCCGATATCCTGTTTCCTTTTTGCTACTGTGTCTGTTTTGTTTTACTTAAACTTTTAAAGCATTGACAAGGTTGTTTGTATCTTTTTAAATGACCACCCTGTCATTTTGTTATTACTGTGCGCATGCTCTGATTTCCTAATGAGAAAGGATGCTAGCTTTTCATAAATATAGTTGGCAAAATTATTTAAATAAACCTTGAATTAGGGAAAAAACTGATCCAGACTAGAGATGGGCACAAATTAGGCATTATATTGCAAAACTCATTTAAAAATTACTAATTTGGTATATGTACAAATCAATAACCACTGAACAACTGCCCTCTCATCCCTGCTGCATGGGTCTCTTTTTTGTGAGTGCATGGGCATGGAAATCCACCCCCTAGTCATGGTTCCATTGTGACCATAACAAAATGATCATGAGAGGTGCATGGGGCTTTCCCACTCTGCATAGGATGGTGACGGCAAGTACATGCACATCTCAGAGGGGAACATTGCTCCCTAACAAATGCAAATAAATGCTTTGTGGTGGGGGATTTTGATTTTTGATTGGATTATAAAAAGATTCCCAAAACATCTACAGACACAAAAATTGCAGGGCAGCTTTCCCAGACTCTCCTATACAAACCCTCCATGTCTGGTGAAGATTGGGCTTTGGACATCCACGTTATAAACTAACAAAGATACCCCCCCATGAAACATTTCTCCAGACACCTAGAAACAGCAAAATAACAAAGAAATCTTTCCATGTTTAGTGAAGATTGGGTTTCCCCAAGCCAGCTTCTATGATTTTGTTTTGGTTTTGATTTTTAAAACCCTCCATGGCTTGGGACCTGAATACCTGGCAGAGCGAATCTCCCAGAGATCAAGTGAGGCCCGACCTACCAGAATGTCGCGGGCGCTCTCACTTTGGGTGGCCACGTCCAGGGAGGCTCGGAAAACTGTGACACGGAGCCAGGCCTTCTCTTTGGCTGCTCCTGTGCTCTGGAACCATCTCCCAAATGAGCTGCACCTTGCACAGTCCCTGCCAGCCTTTCAAAAAGCCTTAAAGACCTGGCTTTTCTGTGAGGCATTTGGTGACCAATAACTCCTTTTTGTGTGTGTGTTCCGCCTGCTGGTTAATGAACTTTGGGTTTTTTTAATGTAACTTTATTGTGATATGTATATCATGTTTTTTTGTTTTTGTTTTTCCTTTGCTTTTACTTAGTTTTGTTATTATTGTTATTGTTGTAAACTGCCTGGAGTTCCTCTGGAAGACGGGTGGTATATAAATATTAAAATAAATAAATACATAAATAAATAAATAAAACGAATCACAATTTTTTTCTGATTTGTGCCCATTTCTAATCTAAGCTCATTGTGTGAATTCCATACCAAAGTAGAATGGGCAAATTAAATTCTGAAATAAAGTAAAGCAAATTAACAGGTTGGTTTGTGTTCAGAATACAAATCAATTTGGACCAATCACAAATCCTTTCAGACTTTTTCTTTCCTTTTCTTATCTCAGAAGCCACAGTGGGTCAGTCCCTGCTTGGCTCCTTAGCCCAGTGATCCAGCTCACTTTAATTAATTCTTTTTTTAAATAACAAAGTTGTAACTTATTAAGGGATATAACTTTCCTATTATTGCAATATGAATGTTGCCTTATAATCCTTTCATAGTTACAGGGGGTGATCTCATAAAATGGAGGAAGGGCATATTGGCAGGATCTTGCCAGTATGGCAGGTCCCGTTTTGTGGGAGCTGAGAGGACAACCAAGTGAGTGTGAGGGCAGCATGTTTTCTAGATGTGAGGAGAACATGTTTTCTGACAAAATTTGGAAAAGTAAATGAAAACAACTATACATGCTAATTTTGAGAATCATGAGTTTAAGGTGTTAGTTTGGTTTTTAAATGGTAACTTGCTCCATTTTTTTCCTGGCATGTGTAAGGCAATCCAGTGGGAATTTCCACATATTTGGAGATGGGGAGTTGACTCTTGAAAATAATGTATCTTGCTCATAGCTTGGAAATAAATGTTAGGTTTAAAAATCATCACTTCTGTTCTTAAACAGAAATCAAAATCACATTTGCATTAAATAGTATCTAGTATCTTAAAATAATGTTTTAAACCTAAAATGCTAAAAACGCTTCTTTCAAAATATTATTTTTAGATCCCTCGGTTGGATCAAAATATGAATGCAATATTATTACCAGCTTAAATATAAATCTAGTATGTTATTTCCAGGCTCTGGGCTTTCCTAAAGCAACCTGTTAATTTTGTGCTAGAGTTCTGAACTCAAGACTTCTTGATTTATAGCTCAGGTCCTTCATTGCCATTATACAATATCAGTACACAGAAAGTCTTACTTCCCGAGCAATGCCAGTCTCGCCTCCAAGATCTGACAAATTCTCTGTGCAACAAATACTACTATGAGTATTTTGCCACCCCCTATCCACTAAGTGGAATGTGCTTCAGTCCTATACAATAGTTCTTACAGGCAAGCATGACTTCCAAAATATTTTTGGGAAGTTTTCTTGTCTCTCTCTATCACTTGTGGTTCTTCATTGCAGCATGCTTGCAATGTGGGGAGCCCTGGGAGACACAGCTTTCCTAGGGTTGCTGTGATTATTCATTGTTCGTGCCTCAGACTAGCTTAAGGAAACTTTGTCAGCAGCCTCCCTATTTCAGACTCCTGCCATCTGTCAATGGGATGGGGGCATGAGCTTGAACTGCTTGTTAGAGCTGCCACTGACATTTCACTCAGAGCAACACTTGGCATGAACTGTGGGGCCCTCCTCAGGTGAAATGTCTGAATTTCAAAACGAGTAAAAGGAATTCTGATCGGGTTAATGACATTTCTCAGGGATGGGTTCTGCACACCGTTGGGCTGTCACTTTATTTTGCCAAAAGGGTATTGTGCTTAAACTACGCAAGTGGAAATGTTGCCCGTTCCACTGCAAAGTGATGATACTGGGCCATATGTTCTGGAGGATCCAGTGTGCTATAAACTCCCAGACCCTAAACATCTGGCGAGGAAAGCAAAGTCTCAAGTGAGCTCCATGGCAGCTGCTTAAGTCAATGATTGCCTCAGGCCCAAACTTTACATGAATTAGTGAATGCATTTTTGTCAGAAATATCCAGAACATGGAAAGTAACTTCCTGAAACTGAACCATTCAGGTTACTCATTATAAAGTTAAAAAGACAATATGTTATCATAACTAGCTACAATATTAGAACAGTAATTTCATCCTCACACAAAAGACTGCTTGTTATGCCTATAAAGTAACCATGCTCATATTTTTATAATAGTCTGAGACTCTAATTCTTTTTTTCCTTTTTGTTTTAAATTTTTTTATTAAAAATTTAAACAACACATAAATCCCCCATACACATTGTGCTTAATTATCCACCACCCTCAGGATTATATAACAATGTACTCTATAACATTATATAACATTTCATTCATTACAATCACATGTTTTATCTTAAACAACCTGTCTCCTTCCAAAACTGAATTGATTCTTTAGACGGAAAATAACATTTTTGCTTTAGAAATACATGATCCAGAAATTTATACCAGACTCGATTAAAAACATTCTCTTTTACCATCCCTTTTTAAATTTTCAATTCACAGGTCAGTTTATCATTAATAGCCAAACTCCACATTTCTTCATACCATTCCTCTAGACTCAATTTCTTATTATCTTTCCAATTGTTTGCCATTATTAATCTTGCAGATGTTTCCATAATTATAATGAGATCCTTTTGGGACTCTAATTCTGCTATCTGTTTGGTATCAAATAAGAATAACATGCTACAATGGACAGAAAAAGTAACCGCATATGAGAGGAAGGAGAAAAATCAAGATCTGGAATCACAGAATCATAGAATCATGGAAGAGACCTCAAGGGCCATCTAGTCCAACCCCCTGCCATGCAGGAACCCCATTACAATATTTCCGAGTCCAACAGATGGCCATCCAGCCTCTGCTTAAAAACCTCCAAAGAAGGAGATTCCACCACCCTCTGTGGCATCGTATTCCACTGCCAAACAGTTCTAACTGTCATGAAGTTCTTCCTAATGCTCAAATGGAAACTCTTTTCCTGTAGTTTGAAATCATTGCCTGGAGTCCTAGTCTCTGAAGCCATGGAAAACAAACCTGTTCCCTCTTCAATATGACATCCTTTCAAATATTTAAACATAGATATCATATCCCCCTCAGCCTTCTTTTTGAAAGGCTAAACATTCCCAGCTCCCTAAGCCATTCCTCATAAGACATTTCCTCCAAACCTTCAACCATCCTGGTAGCCCTCCTCTGTATCCGCTCAAGGTTGTCAACATCCTTTTTAAATGGAGGTGCACAGAACTGGACACAGTACTCCAGGTGGGGTCTGACCAGAGCAGAATAGAGTGGTACTATCACTTCACTATGCTTCTGTTGATGCAACCAAGAATTGCATTGGCTTTCCTGGCCACCGCATCACACTGCTGACTCATGTTCAATTTGTGGTCCACCAAGACTCGCAAATCGCTTTCACAGGTACTTTTCTCCAGCCAGGTATCCCCCATCCTATAGCTGTGCATCCTATATCAATGTGGAGAGCCTCTATTGTATCCTTAAAATTGTACAAACAAGATGAGTTTTCAGAGTTCCCAAAATTCTTCCCCAGGATTAGTTCATATAAAATTCAGGGATAAAGAAAAGAAGGCAACAAGTTTTAAAAGTGGGTCAGATGTAATGGTCGTGGTTCTTGAAGGCAGACTCGAGAGTTCAATTCCCAACTGTGCCCCCTTGATAGGGGTTTGGACCCGATGATCCATAGCGTCCCTTCCAGTGCTGTGGGTCTAACATGATTATGATGAAAGACAAATGTTAGCAGGTTTTATGAGAAACAAAACATGCAAGGTTTCAGTTTATCATATTTCACCTCTCTAGACAGCAGACTTCGCTGTATCAGAGCCCTCAGCTTCTTGCAGGCAACTATATTACGTACAACTTTACTTCCAAGCTAGAGGAAGTATCCAAGGCTGCATTTAGAACCAGGTGAACTCAGCCAGTATGAGAATCAACAATCAGATGTTGCCATCACAAAAAGAAGACTTTGGGAAGGCTTTGATTGGCCCCATACAGCACAATAAAAACCAGAAGCTCCAATTTTGAACAAAGTGGTGACGTTAAGGTAAATAAACATTTCCCCTTTTATGTAAGCGCATTTTGACTAAATTCATTACTTTTTAACCATTTGCAGTCTAATGTACCTGGAGGGCACCAGGTTGAAGAAGACTATGTTGCACTGAGCCAGGGAAAACAACTGTTGGTGTGAGATCTTGCTAATCCAAATTCAGAGTTAGAACCACCCATGACCTCTTATGGAAGCTATGCACAATAAAACAAATTTCCTATGGGGCATCATTCCATTTCCCCTTTCCCCTTTGAAACCTCTCCCTATGAAAGGAAAGTGAGGCCCAACATATGCTCTGTGCACCATGTGCTTGCTCGCGTACCCAAGCATACTGTCACTCCTCGTTACTATAGAAGTCCCCTGAGCACAAAGGGAAGTAGAGTTGAAGCATATTGGAAGTGCATGCTCCACTGAATGCACGGGCAATTTAGTGTCCATCTGCAATTTACTCCAAAGAGGGCGGGAGAGCTGTCTTGTTTTGTTGCCTTTTTTGTTGCCTTTTGTCTTCGTATTCTATTTTGTTGGTTTTTTAAAAAATGTTTCTAAGCAAGTGAGCAAAGGGCACGTGTGAAACATCATTGACATTATTTCATAGGAGAGTTAATGTAACTCTAGATTTATTCTGTCAAGAATTTATTCGACATATTTTTAAACAGCATTTAAGCAGAGTTGATTTCCCTTGAAGCCAAAAGGTCCTCTTTTCAAGTATCTCCTCTACCATAAACAAACTTTTTTTAAAAAAATGAAAAGCTGTAAACTATAGGTATTTTTGCTGTGAACTGAGTCTGTTGGCTGTTTTAAAGCAGGATGTCTGTATATTTAGCTATATTGCCCTCAGATTTTTCTCTGCTGTACTCAGAATATCAGCAACTGCTTTTCGTGTAATGGACCTAGTCTAGCTGTGATGGCCTGGCACTTCCTCCCTTCCTTGTGGAAGAGAACAGATGGTAGTCTCTCCCTCCCTCCCTCCCTCCCTAAAACAAACAAACACACACACAAACACACACACACGCACACAATGATGGAGAATAGAGATGGGCACAAAACAAAAAAATGGTGTTTCGGTTTTTCATTTGTCGTTGAGAGGTCTGTTTCGGTTACTTTCCGTTTGTCGTGAATTTTTGGAAAAATTTCGTTACCGTTTTTCATTTTTTCATTTGTCATTTCTACCCACTTTTTGCGCGATTTTTAAAGCATTTCCATGCACAGGCATCCCCCAACACCCCAGACCAGAGGGAAAACACTAAAAAATGGATGCTAACAAAGACACAGTATAGACTAGGTATGCAGGGAGGCTGCAAAGGCAGTGGTGGGCATTGTCCAGGGTGCAAGGCAGCCGCAGAGTGACTGCACTGCAGGGCAAGGGAGGGTACTCACCGAGAGGTATGCAGCACGCACACACACAGGGAGGCTGCAGGACTGAATCTAGAGTCGCAGAGACAGCAATCCCACCCAAACTCCCACCAGAGACTGCAAGGAGGATGGGGGCTGCCAGTGCTTTTTATGCCCTCTGTGGCTGCCAGACCTGCCCGCCCAGTCTGCAACCTGGGCATGCTATTGGTTGAACATGATCCCATCACATGGCTTGCCTCCATTTTGTGGCTGGTGCGACACCCATTTTAAAGGGAAAAGAAAAATACATCGCGATGGGAGAAGACAAAAATAAATGTTTTAAGGACCCCAACCCCCCTGGTAGGTACTATCAGACAATATAAATAATTATCGCTGCATTTTTACGGATGTCCAGGGAATTATTTAACATTTAAAACAGCTCATTTCATTGCGCGTCGCCATTAATGGAAACGAAACAACCACAATTTTCGTGGTTCTGTTCGTTTCATTGCATTTTCATCACAATTTTTGTTTGTTGTTTTGTTACGTAACGGAAATGACAAACGGTAACGGAAACGAAAAATTGTTCGTTCCGTGCCCATCCCCAATGGAGAATATCTGTGTATTGGGCATCTTATTGCAGAAGAAATAGAAAAAATCTCAGAAATGTTTTCAGAACAAAAAATATGCAAAGACATTTCTTCTCAGTGCTAGTGGAAATTCTCAAAAGGAAGACAACCCTCCCATACAGTCAGGTTGTCTCACTCCACCCTTAGGATCAAAAAAAACCCCAAAGAGGGTGAACTTCAATGTTATAAGAGTCTGTATATCAAAGATAACTGTAGCCTGGCAAATCTTCCTTTTCACTGTGAAGCATTCCATTCCTTATTTAGTTGCAAAAATTGTGATATTTCAAACAGTAACTGGCCCTCTGTCAGAACAAAACATCATTTATCGCTTCTTCCTTGGCCCAGAAATGTAGCAAATGTAATAAGAAATGTTGAAAACCCAGGATCAGCATTTATTTTTTAACTGAATTCCAACTGAATAAAAGTAACAAGAATAAATATATGTAGGATATGATTTTCACCCAATTAATCCAATTTATTTTTAAGCAATAATTTCTAATTATTTTGATAAATATTCTTTGTGTGCTTGCTTCTTTAAGATGCTTGTATAATTTTGGCAATATTACAAAAGTATTTTTTTTCTTTTTAGTCATACAAATAGTTTTTCAATTATGTTTTATTTTGTTCACATTGTATTTCGATCGAGAAACAGTTTTTTTAAAAGCAGAGAGCTGTTGTGCCCATTCAGTTGGTGTATGATCACAAAGGGAAAGTGATTGGAACATGGATGTGAAGATTCTCAGTCATCCAGGTGAGTTTATTTGGAGGCTGAGTCATGGCTACTGGACTTCTTTTTCTTGAGAGACAGAAATGTTTCACTGCTCATGCAAACAGCTTCATCTGTCTGAATACAGCTAGTGAGAGTCCTCCATCTTTTAGTCAGCTTTGACCTCTTGTCACCCGGGTCTGAGATAGGCTCTTAAGATGAACAATGGCCTGAATATGCTTGTTAGGTAGACAATAGTATCCATAGCCTTAAAGTGAACAATGGCCTAAGGTGCTGAAACCTATAAAGTATGTGTCATTAGCTATGGTCTTGGTAGTAAAGGCTTTTTGATTTGTCTAGGTATTGTTGAAAGCACACCCTAATAAGTAGCAGATAGACTATGCCTGAGGCCACCACCTCTGTTGAGAGAGAGGGTTTCAATGCTCACATGAATGGCCTTCCTGACTCCACTCTCAAACCACCTATCTTCTCAGTCTAATATTTCTACATCCTCATCTTTGAATGAGTGCCCTTTGTCCTTCAAATGGAGGTGTACTGATGATTCTGGTCCTGAGCTGTTACCCCTCCTATGTTGGGCCATCCTCCTTTTTCAAACCCACAAACACACTAAGGCAGAGACTTGTCCACACAAAGGATCTGATACCAGAACAAAAAAGGAGCAATATAGTATATGTGGTCCAATGCACTGAGAAGTGTGCAGACCTCTACATTGGAGAAACTAAACAGCCATTAAACAGAAGGATGGCCCAACATATGAGGGGGTAACAACTGCTACTTTACAGTTATCCCTGTTAAATTTCATTATGCTGGTTTAAACCCAGTGCTCCAGCCTAAAGTGTGTTCTGCTTATATACCGCCCCATAACACTACAAGTAGTCTCTGGGCGGTTTACAATTTCAATTACAGTGTGCAGGCTACACATTGCCCCCCCCAGCAAGCTGGGTACTCATTTTACCGACCTCGGAAGGCTGGAAGGCTGAGTGAACCTTGAGCCTGCTACCAGGGATTGAAGCCAGGTCGTGAGCACAGTTTTACCTGCAGTACAGGCATTTAACCACTGCGCCAGGAGGCTATCAAGATCATTTTGAATTTTGTTTATGTTTTCCAGGGTGTTAGCTATTCCACCCAATTTTGTCATCTGTGAATTTGACAGCATTCCCTATGCTCACTTGTCCAAGCCAATAATAACAATGTTGAAGAGCATCAAATCCATGGGTTACTCCACTTGATACCTCCTCCCACATAGAGAGCCGTTAATAATCACTCTCTGAGTATGATTCTATGGAAAATTGTGCATCCACCTTACACTTGATTTATCCAGCCCACATCTAGTTAGCCTGCTAATCAGGACATCATGGAGAACTTTGTCAAAAGCTTTGCTGTCATATAGATATACTACATCTACAGCATTCCCTCTGTCCACCAAGGAGATTACTTCATCAAAATAGGATATCAAGTTAGTCTGGCAGGATTTATTTTCCTGACAAATCTGTGTTGGTTTCTAGTTATTGTTGCATTGTTTTCTATGTGCTTGTACAGTGACTGCTTAATAATCTATTCCAGGATTTTTCCTGGGATTGATATCAGGCTGACTGTCCTTTATTTCCCAGGTCAAGATCTTTGATCATGGACCCTCAAACTACTCTCCAAACATAGTCCACATTTGCCCATTAGGGATGGGCAGCTTACGAAAAATGACATGCTGTTTCATCATTTTGTAATGTTTTGAACTGTTACAAAATGAAAAGAAATGAGACAGTGTGTTGTCCCAAACCAAACTGAAATTATGTTTTTGGTTTGGGAGGAACCGAACCGGAGAGCCAAAATCAGATCTCACTTTTGTAGCGAAATCTGCAGACTGTTTCCCTGCTCACTTCTTGCCTGGCGCTGTCTCCTAGCTGGTTTTGACAGCTCAAGCTGTCAATAAATCCCAGCTGGGAGGCAGGGGGGCTAGGGAGAATGGAGCAGTCAGGCAGCAGTAAATTTGCAGCCTGACTGCTCCTTTCTCCCCTGCCATCCCCTCCTCCCAGGAGGGTGTTTGGGACAGGGAGTGATGTGGGCAGTGGAGTCAGCCCCCACAGTCCACAGTCCTCCCTATCTTAAAAAAAACTGCATGGGAGAAGGAAGGAGGCAGCAGTAAATTCATACAGAGCTTGAATTTACTGCTGCCTCCTTTCTTCTCCTATATTCCCCCTCCTCCCAGGGGGTTTTCTAGACAGGGAGTGCTATGGGAAGTGGGGTAATCCCCCATTTACCACAGCCCTCCCTGCCCAGAAGACCCCCTGGGAGGAGGGGGAGCACAGGAGAAGGAAGGAGGTAGCAGAAAATTCAAACAGAGCTTGAATTTCCCACTACCTACTTTCTTCTCCCTTGTGATCCCTGCCTCCCCACTGTATTTTTTTACAGGTAGGGCAGTGGGGATGGGGGCCACCACCTCCTCTCCCCACAACCTGTCAAAAAGCCCAAGCTGGGAGACGGGGGGGAGGCAGAAAGGAGAAGGGTTTTTTTATTGCTACCTGGTCCATTCTGCTTATCACCACTCCCCCTGCCTCCCAGCTGGGGCTTTTGGACAGGTCAGGGTTGTGGAGAGTGTAGGTGCTCCTCCCCTCACACCCCAACCTGTCAAAAAACCCAGCTGGGAGGCAAGGGGGTGGGTGAAAGGCAGAAAGAAACAGTTTTTTCAGCTGCCTGCTCCTTTCTGACTTTTTTCCTTCCTCCACCTCCCAGCTGGGGCTTTTTTAACAGGTGGGGGTGGACAGTGAGAGTGCCCCCCTCACCACTCCAACCCCCATCTTGTCAAAAAGCCCCAGCTGTAAAGCAGGGTAGCAAGGGATAATGGAGCAAGCAGTGGGAAATTCAAATTGAGTGCTGAACTGGATTTGACAGGTCAGAAGGATTGGAAAGCTGCCACCATCCAGGTGGGTTGACGGCCCAACCTGTCAAAAAACCTCACCTGGGTGGTGGTGTCAGACTGAAACACTCACTCACAGATAGAAGTCGAAGCTTTTACTGAAGCAGCAGCAATGCAGAGTTAACATAGGTTCAGCAGCCAGGCAAAGTCCCAGATACACAGTCCAAGGTCAGTATACAAATGTTGCTTACATCAAATCCAGGAGACAGGAGAATGCAGAGTCCAAAACATGATTCAAGGTCGAGCCAGGGTTCAGAGTGGAATCTCAGGAACAGCAGGAACGTAGTACCGGCGTGAGGGCAAGCCTTCCGACTTGTTGCTCCCACAAAGTAGCCTGACTCCAGAATACCTGCTTTATGGCTCCAAGAGAGCAACACCCATCTCTTTAACCCTAACTCTGTCAATACTCTGGGCTCTGAGAATGTAACTGTCTCCGAGTTTCTAGCAGTCTATCCCTTCTCTGCCTGGCTGTAAGTCTTTGCTTTCTAACAGCTTTCCGAGGAGGAGAGGCCTCTCTTGATACAGATGACTCACTATCAGTTGCAGGAGCCCTTAACCCTTCAGTATCCGGGTCTGATTCTGGCAGGGGCCTGACAGGTGGCAGCCTCTGAATCGTTTTGTTACTCATTTTGCTTCATTATTAAAATGCAATAAAAAGTTGTTTAGTAATGAAATAAAATGGAACACAATGAGTAATGAAATGAAATGAAACATTAATTTTCCATTTCATGCCCATCTCCAGTGCCCACAGGTTCTACCACAGATTTCATGGTTCCCCTACCACATCGCTTCACAGTATGGCAAGAACATAGATCCAACAAATGGCTCCTCATGGATCCATGTGATTTTTCTAAAGGGTCATCCTCAAATCACCTGGTTCATTCAATGGCCTCATCCAGGCAGCAGTCAAGGGTCTGCACCACCTCCACTGCAGAGGTAGAAAAGGAGAGAGAGCCGTGTGCCATCTCCATACTGATGACAACAAGCCCCAAATCCCCTAATGACCTCAGCCAACAGCTGTACAAATGGAGACTGTGCAACAAAACAGCTTGAGAACCAACCTGTCTGGGTGTTTTAGACATGTCTCCTTCCTCCCTGAACTTAGTTCATCATATGTTTACCCAATTACAGTTGGATTTTATTTTTTAAAAGTTTGACATGGCCGCTCTAGATTGTCATCACTTAATTAAAAGGCAGTGCACACAAGTCAAATTCTGAGTTTGTCTTTTTGTTGTTGTTGTTGTTGTTCTGAATTCTTTTTTTGTTGCAATCATTGCATCCACTGGACCCTGGGCCTTCTTCCAGTTTTTAATGCACTTTTGTCCAGTGGAGAGCATTGTTCTTTTATAAAGTGAATGACAAGGGGAGAACAGGAGAACAGACTAGTGCACAGTGGAGCTTTCTCTTTCCAGTTTCATCATGGGCGTAGATGTATGGGGTGTGAGTGACAGCAAATTAAAGCCTTGAGGAAAAGCACAATTTCTCAATAAATTATATCTGCGGCAGCAAAAAAATCCCAGAGAAGCCCAAGATAAATCTTGAGCCTCTGACGTTTATTACGCATGTAAATGGGGTATGCCAGATGCTAATGAAAGTGAAAGAAAAGAGGATATCAACTATTAAGCTCTCCTAAACATTTAAAAATAAATAAATTCTATCTATTTTATGACACACATGCACAGAATGAGGTAATAGAGAATCAAAATTGTGCCATAAACTATTCTAAAAGTTTGGGCTTTCAGTTGACCCAGTCATTATTACCCATTTTTAAGCTATAGTTGCATACAGCAGAGGAAACTAGTATTTTTGCCAGAATATGTGATGCTAATTAATAAAGTACTTATGCACCAGCTTTGGGTTGGAAAATAAAAGAGGATAGGTTCAATTCCCCCAGGTTTGTGTGCCCAGGATATTCAAAAATCCATGGCTGAAGCTGGCCACAGATCCAGGATCAATCCACGGTAGTGATGCTAAGGAAAGGAACAAACTTAAGTGGAGGATGTTATAATGCTCAATTCCAGCTTTGTCATTGCTTCCATGCTGACATTAACCAATCACAATACAAGCCCACTAAATGAGAACAGCACAGTTGGGGAAAATAATTACTGTACTCTGAAAATCAGATATCTGGAAAAGGACTAGGGGACACAAAACCAGTCCTAAGGGACTCATGGAACCCCACATATTTGTCTTCTAAAGAGCCAATGTGCCAAAGAAGGACAAAGATGGATGAGGACTCAGACTGATTGAGCAGGAGCAGTGGGTACAGGATGCAGGTGGGTGATGTTGAATGTTGCTGTGATGGAGGGCAGCCATAAAGCTCAGACCATTCAAGAGGCTCTGAGGGACACATTGCATCAGTGGAGTCTAGAAAGGCAAGGTCTGCTTGTCACAGAGAGCAGAAGTATAGTGGCTACACAGTAGGCTAGGATATACTGTGGGGTATAGTACATGGCCCACAATCTTAGCCTAGTAGTTCTGTGTGCTTTGCAGGGAAGACCCAGTCATACCTTATATAACTGAATGGGCTAGAAAGGCATAAGCTATTTTCAACACAGTGTCCTTGCCAGCACAATGTCCTTGCCACAGTGTCCTTGCCAACAGTTAGAGTTGTTTGGCAATGGAATATGCTGCCACTGAGGGTGGTGTAGTCTCCTTCTTTGGAGGTTTTTAAGCAAAAGCTGGATGGACATCAGTCGGGCACTCTGTGATGGGTATTCCTGTATGGCAGGGGGTTGGACTAGATGGCCCTTGCTTCTAAGAGTCTATGATTCTATGAACTTGCTGCATAGAATCATAGCTGCTGGACTTCATCCTATGATGCAGGCTCCTTTGTGACACTCCTGCAAGGTGTCATGACCCAAAGACTCTCACACACAGGTAAGTTCAGGCTTTTTACTGGAACCTCAGAGCCAAACCCCAATAGAGTAAATCAGAAACAAATCAGAGTCCAGGAGAACTATAGCAAGGTCACACCTATTCAGGGAGCAAAGCAGAGTCCAAGATAAACAATCCAAAGGTCAAAGCCAGAATGCCAAATGTAGCTTACGCCAGGTCCACTGAGAAAGTCCAGAGCCAAGGGAGACAAGGTCCAGGGTCACACCAAGCAGGAACAAGGATTGAGCAGGAAGGCAGTAGCAAGTTGTCCTATCAATGCATTGCTCCCACAGTTTGTCTCAGCCCTGAATGCTTAATTTATATCTCCAGGGAGCAACATAACTTCCCCAGAAACTAACCCTGTCAAAACTCAGCACTCCCTGAATGCAGACCTCAGTGGCTCCGATAAAGCTTGTCTCTGCTTCTCCTAGTTGTAAGTCTTCGTTGCCTTTGACAAGCAGCCCTCTGTGGAGGTGGAGACTCTGCTGAAGATGCTGAGTCACTCTCCTGTGCAGCTGCTGGAGGAACTGACAGCTCAGAAACCCCATCGGGGGCTTCTTCAGGCATTAACTCTTCAGTCTCTGGAATAGGTTCTGGCAGGGGCCTGACACAAGGTATGACAGCCGCTTTGCTGCAACTCCCTTATTTGGCCATCCCCATCAGGCCGCTACCCCTGGAGCCCCGCGCAGCGCTCCCCTAACCGGGGCCCTTCTCCCTGGGAGAAGTTCAGTATATTATCCAGTTTTTCATGAGCAACAAAGAAATGAAACAATGGAAATAAATAAATAATGATAATTAAGCAAAAAAGAGAGGGTAAGGTAAAATATACAAAACATATTAACATGCTTTGGTAAGTAGGTATTACATTTAATGGTTATCAATTAAAATAATTCTAGGAATGTGTACTATCAAGAGAGGGATCAATGAAAATCTTTGAAAATATTTTCAAAGGCTTCAAAATCTCTAAGCCTTTGACTCGTATCTATACTAGATTTTAAGATAGGGAACTCTCTCACACAGACAGACAGACTTTTTTTTCCAAAATGTATGTACTAATTGCACGTGATGTTGCAATGTTCATGTATACACAGACTATGTTTTGTACATTTTTCAAATCTACATGCTTTTCAATGCTTTTGTGAAAATATGTGCAGGTCATATCACAAATCTATTTTGAGTTCTAGGAGATGTACATCAGGTTACCTCTAATTAAAGCTGAACTGAAAAAAAGAGCATAAAATTTCCCACTTTGATCTGGAGATTAAATGAGCTTTTTGCCATCCGTATGAAAGTCCACTGCAAGGAGGAATGATGACTTTGTCTGAATTTAGGATGAAGACAAGGAGTTTATGAAAAATGACATTGGATATATATACTTAAGAGCAATTCGACTTAAGAGCGGAAAACTGTTGGCATTTTAATTGCCGCCTTACAAATTTTAGATATGGTCTGCTCGACTTAATTTTTTTTTTCATTTTTAATTGTTTTAACTTATTTTTTCAATATTTTAGATAGGTACCCCAACTTAAGAATAGTTCAACTTAAGGGCTCCCGGTGGCTGTGGGACAGCTCTCCCAGGAGGCTTGCCCCAGCCCTGGGAGGGCTCCCCGCGGCCACAGGAATGCTCTCCGGCCTGCATGCTGCCAGCTCCGGTGGCACCCGGCCATGGGAAGGCTCCCTGCGGCTGCAGCTTGCCGCACCCGAAAAATGAAGAAATGGAAACGAAGTGGGCCCTAGGGGCCTGAAAAACGGAAATGGAATGAAGCGGACCCCAGGGCTTGAATAACGACCACGAAATGCCATTTTGGTGTTTTGTGCCCATCTCTACTAGGGGGCACTCCATGAAACCTTTGGGTGCTAGATCTCAAACAAATAAGAGAAAGTAGTTTTTCACCCTGATGATCACTGGTCTATGGAACTCCCTGCCGGAACAAGTGGTGACAGCTCTCAGCCTTGACAGCTTTAAGAAAGGATTGGACAAGTTCACGGAGAACAAGGGTATCAATGGCTATCATTATGAATGCCTAAGGACAACCTCTGGGTTGGAGAGATAAGCAGGATATCTCTCAATACCATTTGCAGGGATTCGTAAGCAGGTGAAGACATCTGCTTGGGAATAACCTGAAGCAAATGGTGAATCACTGTGTGAGACAGAATGCTGGACTGGATGGACTGTTCTTATGTTCTTATGTTCTTATGACTTGCACAACACTGGCTCTTTGGATTAGAAATGGAGATGAGCACTGCTCCTAGAGTCGAACACGACTAGCACGCATGTGCAGGGGGAACCCTTACTTTTACCTCACTAATGGAACAAATTATCCTATATATGACTATTTGAACTTTCAGATCTGTATGGAAGGACTATTTCTTGCACCCACCATCCTTGAAAGCTTGTTTAGAGCAGACACAGGAGAAGAAGTCCTTGATGGACACTCCCAGTTTATGGAAATCTCATCCATGAGAGGCTAAGCAGGTTCTCTTCAGTGGCATAGCAAGGGTTTGGAGTGCCTGGGGACAAAGTTGTGTTTGTGCCCCTCTGGCCCTCCCCAACCCCATTGTATCCACCCAGCAAGGGTGGCAATCCTGCGGGTGTGGGGCAGGCAGACGGGCATTTGTGTGTGGGCATGCACCTCTCCTGCGGTGGTCCCAGAGCAAGGTGGGGAAGAGGAGAAGGAGGAGGAGGAGGAGGGTGCCATGGCCACCACACTGCCTGCCTGCCTGCCTGCCTGCTTGCTTCACCACTCACCTGGCACGTGCCCCCAGATTGCTGCACCCAGGGCAAATGGCCTGCCAGATATGCCCTTTGTTCTCCTCATTGACCTTCTTCTGTCAGCCGGTAAAGAATTGTTCATTCTTTTTGTTGTTGTTCAGGCATTCAGTCATGTCCGACTCTTCATGACGCCATGGACCAGAGCTCGCCAGGCCTTCCTATCTTCCACTGCCTCCCGCAGTTTGGTCAAATCCATGTTGGTTGCATCGATGACACCGTCCAACCATCTCATTCTCTGCCGTCCCCTTTTCCTTTTGCCTTCAATCTTTCCCAACATCAGGGACTTTTCCAAGGACTCCTCTCTCCTCATGAGGTGGCCAAAGTACTGGAGCCTCAGCTTCAAAATCTGTCATTCCAGTGAACATTCGGGGTTGATTTCTTTCATGATAGATAGATTTGATCTCCTTGCAGTCCAGGGGACTCTCAAAACTCTCCTCCAGCACCACAGCTCAAAAGCATCAATTCTGCGGTGATCAGCCTTCTTTATAGTCCATCTTTCACTTCCATACATCACTACTGAAAACACCATAGCTTTGACTATCCTGACCTTAGTTGACAAAGTGATGTCTCTGTTCTTTAGGATGCTATCTAGGTTTGCCATTGCTTTCCTCCCAAGAATCAGACATCTTTTTATTTCGTTGCTACAGTCGCCATCTGCAGTGATCAAGGAGCCCAAGAAAATAAACTCTGTCATTGCCTCCATTTCTTCCCCTTCTATTTGCCAGGAGGTGATGGGACCAGTGGCCATGATCTTAGTCTTTTTGATGTTGAGCTTCAGCCCATTTTTTCACTCTCCTATTTCACCCTCATTAAGAGGTTCTTTAATTCCTCCTGACTTTCTGCTATCAGAGTAGTATCATCTGCATATCTGAGGTTGTTGATATTTCTTCCGGCAATCTTAATTCAGGTTTGTGATTCATCCAGACCTACCTTTAGCATGATGCATATTCTTGCCATTTCTTCTTGATCTCTTCTGCTTCAGTTAGGTCCCTACCATTTTTGTCCTTTATCATATCCATCTTTGCATGAAATGCCCGTTTAATATCTCCAATTTTCTTGAATAGATCTCTGGTTTTTCCTTTTCTGTTGTTTTCCTCTATTTCTTTGCACTGTTCGTTCAAGAAGGCCACCCTGTCTCTCCTTGCTATTCTTTGGAATTCTGCATTCAATTTTCTGTATCTTTCCCTTTCTCCCTTGCATTTTGCCTCCCTTCTCTCCTCAACTATTTGTAGGGCCTCATTGGACAACCACTTTGCTTTCTTGCATTTTCTTTTTTTTGGGGGGGGGAATAGTTTTCATTGCAGCCTCCTGTACAATGGTACAAGCCTCCATCCATAGTTCTTCAGGTGTTCTGTTCATCAAATGTAGTTCCTTAAATCTATTCTTCACTTTCACTGTGTATTCATAAGGGATTTGACTTAGATTATATATGTTCATTCTTAAGAGCCTTCTAATGAGTGAGTGTTGCATTTTATCCTCATGAATGTCTTCTTCAAATGGCTTTTAACTTGATTATTATTTTTTATCCTTAAAATTTATTATAAGCCTTTGATGAGGTCACCCTTAACCAAGATGTAGAATTTCCTTAGACAAATCTTGTTTTAAAACTGCCATCATATACTGAAGGTATTGGAAAAATGTGAATATTGGATTGCAACTTCCAACATCTCTAGCGTAAGCCATGGTGAGGGCCTGTGGGAGGTCCCCTTGAGCAATGTATGGAAGGGATTCATCATGGGAACTGAATCCTTACCATGGCTATATATTCTTTCTCCTATATGCACAAAGTAGACAATAGACCAGTCCTCTTAACTTGATATGTATTCTGTGTAGAGAACCAGAACAAACATGAGGAACAAACAAGTCATCTAGATAGTACAGAGGTAGGAGTGAAACTTTATGCTTCACTGAAGTTCCCAGCAGAAATGATTAACTTCTGACAGTCTCTCAGTCTTTCACTAATTTGTTTTTCTTCTGCTTTATTGCTCAATTTAACACTGGTCTTTCCTTTGTCTTTAACATGCATTATGCTCCATGCTGGGGTGCTCTGTTAGGACAAAAAGGTAGAGTCTGGGTATTTAAATTCATAATTAAATTGTCATTATGAGTACGCTTAGGTCCAAATTCTAATTGGCGGTCCCAAGAAGAGTTGTTATTATATGCCATCAAGTCACTTATGACAACACTAACAGGATTTCCCAGGTGTGTGAGATGTTCAAGAAGTGGTTTAACATGTCTACACACACTTGAGTGAGTTTCCATATCTGGATTTGGGAAACTTTTCTGATTCTTAATTTTCTAGCCCTGACACTGTCTACAAGGAATAGACTGATTTAATCTATGCAATTAAGTGTTCATTCACCTCCTGTCATTGATTCAATGGGAATTCCATAGCTGGAACTAGCAATTTATGCTTTACTTTTCTGACCCATTACATGTTTTCTGTGAAGTAAGTTGCAATAGAATTTCCAGAATTCATACCCAAAAAAGCTTGTGGAAAGTTGCAATCTAGGTGAACTTTCTGATGAAATATGATACACACCAGACAAAGTTATGCTTATGATCCAGACAGTAATACACAGGCAGAACCTGCTAAACTTATAAATATTTCCTTAGCTTGATCAAGGTGCCTGCCTGCAAGTTAATTCAATTTTATTCCCAGCCACCACCATCCCATCTAATCCAGCTCCTCAGATAAATATTAAACCCTACTAGTAAAGCCATAAATCCTCAAGTAACTCTTCTGGCAATATAGCAGAGAGGAAATCTTGAATGAGCAGATCATGATTAATCTGGCAGCATTATAATCTTAAAAGTTTTTGTCACATAGATTTTCCATTGGGTTGTCGGGGGGACATGTCATTATTGAATTATACAGAAATCTGTGACTTTTTGGTGGAAGCAGTTCTTAATCCAGATAAATACTTAGAGCTAGAGATATGTGAAGAGCTACCAGCTGACGTCATATATGGTGCATGAATATGTTCATCCCATAATAAGGCAACAATAGGGTTCTGACCTCCTGGAAGTAGAAAATATATACCTATCTGCTGTAGAAAAAGAGCCCAGTATTATCAATGCAAATGTGCAAGGCATCTATTGAATACAAATACAGTATGTGCAATGGGGGTGGAGAACTGAGTGTTCTACAGCTATAAAGTATGCCTTATTATGAGGGTGGTGGGGTCTGGACGCTAGGCATTACAAAAGTGTCCCTAAATATAACTGTCTCTCACTTGAGTGGTGAGCCATGGTGTGAGGACTGTCAAGAGGTAAGAACGGCAAACCATCCTGAGCTTCTTGAAAAATGGGTAAAATAAACATGTATAAAATAAATACTAAGCTAGGAGCTGGAGGGGAAGAAATGACTGTTTCTGAAAGATGGATTTTCATAAGCAGAATCACATATCCAACAAACTTCCAGGATTAAAGGTTCCAAGACAATCAGGTGCCACATTTTTCATTGCTCCTTTGGGGGAATGTCTATAGGACTATCATCTGGGCACCTGCTGCTTCACAATTAATCACTGTAACAAGCTGCACTGTTAACCTGCCAGGCTTCTCAATGACTGAAGAGGACTTTATTTTTCAGTAAGGGAAGTTGAAACAAGACAGTGTGGTATAAAAGAGCATGAACTGAGTGAGCCGTGGTTCATTTTAGCCACAAAAGATACTGCCCAGACTCCTGTTGATTTTCATGTTTGGTTTGCATAACTTTCCTCAGCAAATTATGAGATGCTGGGCATGTCTCAGTCATGCATTTTGTCACACGGCTGATTTCACAATAGCGGAGACTAATTTTCAAGAAGTGGCAACCATGATAGCCTGCTACATCTGAAATACCAAAGGGTCTTGGGGCACCTTAAAGATTAGCAACTTTTATCTGTTATATTTTTGTGTGCTGCAGTCCATTTTATCAGATGCAATGTAATGACTGACCTTGGACTAATCCTCTCTCAGTATACATAGCTCACAGGGTTAATAGATGGCTGGAATAAGCATATATAAAAGAAGTAACATGATGAAAAACTAGGCATGACCAAGACATATATGTTTTCTGCATGAGGAATTACTTGTAGGTATACACATTACATACTGCTCATCTTTGTGTGTATGTGTGTTGCCCCCCACCACCACCACAATCATTTCCTGCAGTTCTCTGATCTTTCTTCTCTTCTTGGTGTAGAAGGATATAGTTTGTATCTATGGGCTGAAGTATGGGGTTGTACATGAATCTGTATAAATATTGCACTTTGTAACTAAGAACACTTGGTTTTGACTAAAGAAAGCTGATTTAAATAATACGAGTAACCACAAGATTGAGAATGTACTAAATAACCATTATGCTGCTAAAATAAAGAAGTATAGTTTATGTTTTAACTCAAACCATTTCTCAATTTCTATTATTTGGGCTTAATGAAAGTCCAGCTAATTATAGAGGGTTTTTATTTTTTTGATTAGGTGGGTCAGGAGTAGTTACTCCTATTATTTTTATTTTTATTTTTCAGTACCGCTTGTGCAGAGGTCAAACCAAATGATGAAGTCTAACATTAGCAGTAAACTCCTATAGATCTGTGCCAAATCAATGAGTTTTGAATTTTAGAAAGCCAAAATCAGCAACAATTGGCAATTTTTAAAATTCATAACAAATGATTTTTGAATGACTGTAGTTCCTGAAATTTGTATTTCAGAATGGTGACCTGATCTTGTTTAGTGGTGATAGTCCATTTCTTCACATGGTGCCACTGGAAACTGTCCCCCATCTCGGATGATGTTGAGCTAAGCAGTACATGGTGACAGGATGGTCTGTATTTATTATTTATTTATATCTTTCTATACCACCCGTCTTCCAGGAGGAACTCTGGGTGGTTTACAACAATTGTATTACAATAAGAGGAACAATATAAAAATATCAACCAATAAAACAAACAAAGACAAAAACCTAAAAATAATAAGTAAAAAATGGCAAGATGGCAGCATAAAAAAACTAATGATTACCAAATGCCTCTCTAAAAAGCAAAGTCTTAAGAGAATGGTTGAAGACCGGCAGGGTCTGTGCTAGATTAATCTCACTTAGCAGGTTATTCCAAAGCTTGCGGGCAGCCACAGAGAAAGCCTAGCTTCAGGTAATCAATTTCTAGGCTTCCCTATATGTGGCCACCCAATGTGAGAATGCCTGCAATGTTCTGGTGGATCGGGCCTCAGTTGACCTTTGGAAGAGCCACTCTGCCAGGTATTCAGGTCCCAAGTCGTTGAGGGTTTTGAAAATCAAAACCAGTGCCTTTAATCTTATTCAGGATGCAACGGGCAACCAGTGCAAGTGAGCCACAGCCACCAGTATGGCTGCTGTATTTTGTACCCACTGTAGTCTCCAAATAAGGATCAAGGGCAACCCCACATAGACAGCATAGCAATAATCTATCCTTGAGATCACGAGTGCCTGCCGAACTGTTCTCAAGGAAGCCTCATCCAGACACAGGCGAATCTGGGCTATTTGCTGAAGATGGAAAAACCTTAGTCTTTTTCGGGGTGAGCCTAAGCCTGTTAGTCCTGGTCCATTCCATGACCACATCCAGGCAAGAGTCAAGGGTCTGCACCGCCTCCAATGCAAAGGGGGTAAAGGAGATATAGAGCTGTGTGTCATGTGCATAATGATGACAGCAAGCACTAAATCCCCTAGTGACCTCAGCCAGTGGCCTCATATAGATGTTAAAACACATTGGGAAGATTGCCAACCCTGGGACACCCCACAAGGATCCAAGGAGCCAACAACTCTTCAGAACAGCCACCAAGGAAGGACCTGACCCACCTCGGAAAGCCAAGCCAGCAGGATCCCGTGGTCAATGGCATCAAAGGCCAGTGGCAAATCCAGGAGGACCAACAGGGTAGAGCAATCCCTGTTGGCCCCCTTGAGGAGGTCATCTTGCAGTGCGACCAGGGCAGTCTCAGTCCCCTGACACAGCCTGAACCTGGACTGGGATGGATCCAGAACATGATCCTCCTCCAGGTACAACTGGAGCCAGATGGCGGCAACCCTTTCGATCACCTTGCTCCAAAAAGGAACATTGGCAATCGGCCAATAGTTAGAAAGATCGTCAAATACCAAGCCAGGTTTCTTTAAAGTGGGCTTCAGCACGGTCTCCTTCAGGCAAGACAAAAATATCTACTAGATTGACCTGACAAAGTTATGTTTTAGGATCTGAAGAGCAGACTCCACACACAAGAGGAAAACACTAGGAAGAAGATTAACTGATCTTGTTTGCATATTATTTTATTTTATTGTGTTAATGTCTGGTGGTACTTAGCCATTTTTGTACCTTCTGTAGT
The DNA here is from genome assembly GCA_037367245.1 of Phrynocephalus guinanensis. Taxonomy (NCBI): domain Eukaryota; kingdom Metazoa; phylum Chordata; class Lepidosauria; order Squamata; family Agamidae; genus Phrynocephalus; species Phrynocephalus guinanensis. The sequence continues at coordinate 11,285,505 of CM074748.1, forward strand.
TTTGAAATCATTTGTTAATGGCTCTCCAACTTCTATAAAGTATGTTTTTTTAATTTTTATTTCTAGGGAAATATAATATATGGCTTATTAAAATCAAGTATTTTATTTGTGATCACTTGTTCATTCCAGTAAAATATTGCATATTTCATTTTCTAAGACTGGAGATGACTAGAATTTATCATTTGGAATAAAAGTACACAGCCAGAGGTTGGAGTTCATTTCCCCACTGTAACTCCTTGAGAGTGCCTGGATTTGATTATCAATAGGGTCTCTTCCAGCACTGCAGCTCAAAGGTTAGTATTATTATAAAAGATGTGATTAAATCCATAAGATTTAATCAGGTTCCAAAAATTCATATTGGTAACCTGACGATGCCTGCACATAGGGTAATACTGGGCAACCAGCTATGACGTGATGAATTGCTTCTTTGGATTCATGTCATCATGTTGTCATTGTCATTTTCATTATTGGCTTCTAAGCACATCCATAGGAACATGAGGCTGCCTTCCCCATTGTGATTTTGCAGTGGTGCTGCATTGCACTGCTAATCTGTTGGCATGCTGGCAAGACTGTTAAAACAAATTGGATGGGGTTCAACTATCAAAATATCCAACCACCTGCATATTCCTTGGTTTCTTACAAGATGCACTCCACCTACTCCACCACACATTAGAGACAAGTATATCTCTATGCTTTCCGTGGTTGCATCATATCAGGCATCACATCACTTCCTCTAGTGCTTACTCTTTGGCTGGCATTGCATTACCACAATATTTTTTTTATTTTGAATGTTTTGAATATTTTTATCCCATCTTTCTCCTTGAAAAAAGACCAAAGCAGCTTACAATAATGAGGGACAATAAATAGCCCAGAACTCTTTAAGACATACTCAAGTCAGGAACAGGGAATTAGAAGAGGTGTCCTACAGCATTCAAATGTAACATTAATGCTACAGAGAGCATGTAAAAAGAAAATAAAATTACATTATGAAGGATGGAAACTAACATGGAAAACACTGGTGTTCATGCATGGTAAACCATCTAAAAGTCACATAAAAGGTAGTCCATCATTCAGGGAAAGCTTGCCTGAAGAGGAAGGTCTTTGCCTGCTTCTGGAAAGACAGCAGAGATGGGTCCTGGCCTCTAGCAAGAGGGAGTTCCAAAGTCTAGGAGCAGCAACAGAGAGGGCCTTTTCATGTGTTCTTGTGAGACGCACCTGTGAAGGTGGTGGGATGGAGATAAAGGCCTCTCCTGATGTCCTTTGCACCTGAGCTAGTTTATACTGTGAGATTCTGTCTTTGAGGGAGATAGGAGCCAGGCCATTTAGTGCTTTGTAGGTTAAAACCAGCACTTTGAATTGTGCCCAAAAGCTGATTGGCACCATTCCCCCACAGTTTATTGTTCCCATGCTGAAATGGTTTTAAATCTGCACTGGAGCAATGGATCTGTTGCTTTTAGTGGGCAACCAGCTTAAGAGAATTATGGGAAACCTAAGGGAAGTATGTGGGTGTATGAATGTATGTAAAATGGCTCCCCACCTAAAGCACACAGACAGTATATGGCATGGTCATATTACTATTTTTTATCTTCACTCCCCACTCTTTGTCTCCCACAATTTATGGCACAGCACATTAAGGAAGCACCCATGAGGACAAACTAGGAGAAGTTGAAAAGGGAGGGGTCAACTAGGGAGTAACAAGGAGTGTGCTGAATGTGAAACAAGGAACCTGGAATGTAGAATGGATTGATGATGGTGGTAATTTGGGACCAGATGCAGAATGATTAGAGATATGGGTTTAGATGGTTTTATGAATGTGAACTAGATCAGTTCATATTATTCCAATTAATTCATTCTGGAAAGTAGTGTTACAAACCTCCTGCCTGGTTTCCCTGTCATCGCTATAGTAAAGCAAAATCTCCTTATATCATGCCAGCTAAACTGTTGCAGAGAAACCAGTTAGCTGGTTATAAACAAATGCATACTTTACTCTGAAGTCAGCAACAATGGAATGAAGGAAAGGAACAGCTTATATTAACAATATGAAGACACTATAATTAGAGAAGATTGCATTTGGACCTCAGAAACAATTACTGCTCCGCAAATGACAAAACCAATATTCTAATACCTCTTCAGATTCGTTACACACACAAAATACATAGGCCTCTTGGAGTTTTGCAGCAGCTTCCTCATTTTGTAAAATACTGCAGCTTGCAAAACCATCTAAACACAGAATATTAAAAAGGTCAAAGTGATATTAAAGGTGACAATTTGCACATCTAAAAGCCAAAGCCTGCAAGAGGTTGTGTGATCTCAATTCACACTGAAAACAAAAGGAAACTGAAGGCACAGAATACTTCAGAGTGCAAGGTAACATTCTCAAAAGATTAATTTCAGAAGTCCATATTAATAAGAAATCCCCATAATTCAAAACAAGGCATTCGAAAGGAATTTTGAAAAGAATTTCTGATCCCTTTTGATTATTTTTGGGATAGCAGATGACCACTTACTGCAGATTTTCCTTCACATGTTTACCACACATTTCACCTCATATTTAAACCAAATGGGTGGGAAAATTGTCATTTCTATTAATATTATATGACAAAGGAACTTGAGGTAAGAAAATGCAAACAAGGTATCTTATTATCGCTGAAGACTTCCAAGGATTCATTTCAAGCATTCTGCTTATCTACTCAATTTTGAGTGACTAATTGATCTGCTGTGCTATGCATTCAGCTTCCAAGAAAGCCAACATGTGCCCCCTTCTTGGAGCACCACTGCACCCTAAAAATATTTTTTGAGGAAAAGGTGGCTCAAACAGTCCCTTGTCACCTTTTATGAGGGATCAGGAATACTTTTGTTAAGCATTCCTCTGTATCCTGCATCAAAAAAGACTGTTTTGCTTAAGAGCCTTGTGGTGCAATGGTTAAAACTGCAGTACTGCAGCCAAAACTCTGCTCATGACCCAGCATTCAGTCACAGGTTGACTCAGCCTTCCATCCTTCTGAGGTTGGTAAAATGGGTACTCAGCTTGCTGAGGGGCTGGGAGTTCAATGTGTAATCTGCACTGTGAGATTTATTTATTTTTTGTAATGAAATCCCTTATTTTTCTAAGCAGGTTTTGTGAGTGAGGATTCCAGGAGCAGCTATGACTTTCTAAGATTCAGGGATGTGTATATGTAGTTTCTGGACTTCTGAAGGTTGATGTACCTCTGCTTTAGGGCCAAGGAATCTTTGAGCCACGGATCACCATTCAGTATATGCAACAGAGAGGAAACAGACATCAGTAATAGTCAAGGAAATAGTCTAAAATATGCAGACAGAAGTTGTGAGAGATCCAAAGTTGTGAATGTATTAGTAGCTACCTAATCCCTGACTGGAGAGCACTGGTAGATATGTCATTAATTTCCACTTTGCGGTTTTTCTTGGATTTTTTTTTGCTTTTGCACACCACACACTCTTTGCTGGACTGAATATTCATTTGATATAGTGGGCATAACAATGGCGTTATCTCCAGCCAAGATACACTCTCAATATAAAATTGCTTTGCCCCACTTTTAAAGTAAATAAAATAAATAAATAAGAGTTGAATTGGTATTTCTGGGTTGATTATTTAGGCACAAGTCGTAGAGTCCACACTTGACAGGGGCTTGCAACTGGAAAAGGTGAACATTGAAAAGAGCTTCTGAGCTCTCTTCCTCACCTTTTCGATGTTGCTAATTGAACCCACGGAACCAGTTGAAGCATGGAAAAAGGAATAAGAGTCATATCTCTTGCCTGCCCCCAGATGTGGACAAATTAGGTGAATAGCAGGACTGCCATTGGAAAAAATGGGGGTGCAGCCCTACACATATAAACCAAATAAATAATGCACAATACTTATGCATTTTATTGTTTCCATAGCTTTTCTCTCCCATTATAACTTAAGACACCACTCCTAGTTACTTTTATAATATCCTGTCTGAAATGAGATCTTGAAAACTTACACGTTTATAATCCCTCTTGTGATATTACCCCAATATCAATTTTACAGTTTGTTTTGGGCCAACCCTCCTACTCCTGCTTTTGATCCTGGCTTTTTGGATACCTGGTTTAGCCATTCAGCAGCGGGGCTTCTTATTTATAACAACAGCATCTGGACAGTCAGTGAGGAGCTTAAATTGTCTAAAATGGGTGGCCCAATGTTTCTTACCTTATAGCTTCCACTGGAAACCACTGGAAACCACTGGAAACCAAGCCCTGTGAGGAAAGACGGAAAGAACTGGGCATGTTTAGCCTGGAGCAAAGAAGAATCCAGGGTGATATATCAGTTTTCAAATATTTTTAAGGCTGTCCTACAGAGGGGCAGGATCATCCCATAGTGCAGGACACACAACAATGGGCTCAATTTAAGAGAAACCTGTTCCGGCTGAAAACCTTCCTGTCAGAGCCGCACAGCAATGGAGCCAATTACCTCAGGAGGTGGTGAGTGCTCCAACACTGGGGGCCTTCAAGAGAAATGTGGACAACCGCCAGGCATATATCATTTAATTTGTATTCCTTGTAGGCCCTTTCCAACTTCAGTATTTTTTTATCCCATGATTGTCCTCCCCAAGAGCCACTGTTTCCTAATCTTGTTCATAGCGGCTGTCCTCCATTTCTTCAAAAAGCCCCAGAATGATGCCATATTATAACTGGAAAATACCCACCTCATCCCCTATAATTTCATCTTGCAAGGGGAAAATGAACTCAAAGGAAAGTTTGAATGATGCAAATAAGCTTCTCTTGGGAGAACCTAAGGAAATTTGAAGCAACATCAAAGTTTCCTGAATCACAATCTGGAAGCTAGTTAATATGGTTGCATATGAAGTATCATTTGTTGTTTTCCAAATACTGCTCCAGGATAACATAGTGAATATCATCTAATACACGTTATTCATTCTTTTGTCACTGATGTTATTATTTCTATAGTTTTACTCATACAAAGTGAGGAAGGAAAGGAGAAAGGGAATAATTCAATCTTGGTGCCACTGAAAATGCCTACTGGTAAAAAACATGAACCGTTCAAAAAAAAAAAAAGATCCACAGATGAAATCTAATTTTCATAAGTACCAATCAACACCGCAGATACTCCAGGAGGTTTGAGACTAAATCATGAGCAATTCACAAACAGAATGGAAAGGTCTAAATCTGCCCAATAATTTATTTGAAATGAATAATTCAGCCAGCTCTATAAAACATCTATTTTAAATGCATTATACCACAGTAGACAATGTTCCTCCTCAGGGTTCTGTATATCATGATAACATTCAAATCATTCAGGGTTCTTCCGAGCAGACAACATCAGAATGTCACCTGCTGGATATAATACTGTCTTTACATTTGCTATGACTCAGTCTGGTTGCTTAGATAAATGGAAGCCTTGTCTGTCTCTGCCATAAAGAGAATGACTGGGCAAGTAAGAAAGGGAATCCCTGCCTATAGGGAGAAATTATTCATTTGGGAAGTGTGGTTGGTGGTAGAAAAGAAAGGACCCCAAGATATGGAAAGTAATAGAGACATTATCAAAATCCTTTGTCCACCCAGCCCAAAATAAAGAGACAAGACACGTTCTTGGCATTAGTAATGGGCCACACTTTTATTAATATTTTATTGGACTGTTTCTTCTACTGTTGTCCTAAACGGGGGACCTGAAAGGGCAAGTGGTGCTCAGGCATTTACCCATTATGTAATTAGGGTGTTAACACATGGGGTAGTGGCCCCCAGCCATGAAAAGTTGTGGGCAGCCCTTTTGATGGCATTTACGTCAAGGGTCATAAATCACTATATACTGTCCTATCTATTTCTATGCCTAAGTTGGGCTTTTAAGGGCTGCCCTTGTACAAAGCACTATTACTTGCTATTACCCTAAGGGACCTTTTGCCACTTGCCCTTACCGCCGCAGGAAGAGGGGCTACGTAGTACACTCAGTCAATCGAGCAGTACTCAGAAACCCACATTAAACCCGGATAATTAATCAAGGTGTGCTGAATGATTACATGGGAACGCAATGGAAACCCTGGGTAATTAATCAATGGGTGCTCCAAGTTTGGCACTATGCTAAGGTAATTTGGAATGTGGGGTCAGATTAGGAAAGGAGTAATTTGAAATGCGGGGTCAGATCAGGAGGCGTGTGAGCGGGGAGGCATTGGATCGTGCGGAGATCCAATCGGTGAAAGTGAAGGAAGATGAAGGTGTGCTGTGGGTGTTTTATTGAGCCCAAAGAGCAGCAGCTACCACGGCAACTGGCGGAAGATGAAGGCGCACCACAGCTGTTTGGTTAAACTGGGCATCAGGGGGAGCCTGTGAGCTCCATGGGACAGCCAGATGAGTGGCAGCTCTTTCAGCTGTGGTGGGCGCCCTCCATAGCCACACTCCAGGTGAGCTGTGAGAGGACAGCCAAGGATGCCGGGCAAGCTCTGTGTGGTAAGGTGAGGACGAGACAAGGGTGCCCTAAGTGGCAGGCAATCACCAAGATCTGCACCCCCTCATATGTTCGTTTCCCCGCAGCTTACCAAGGAAGAAAAAAAAAGATTTTTTTAAAGTTAGCTGAGAAAGGCCAGGTCAGGACAATACCACCTCGTGGCCAAAATGGAGGCACGAGGATGCTGGTGAGCAGCAGAGATGTTATCCTGAGAGTGGCCAGGGAACAAAGAACCTGATGGCCCACTGCTATCCCTTTACCTAGGGCTTTTCCGGGGGGGGGGGTCACCTGACCCAGTGGCCAGCCGCTGGCCAATCTGGCCAGGTGTGCTGGCAAAACCCGATTGGCTAGCCTGGCCACTAGCCAGCGTGTCTTAATCGGGCGTGCAGACAAAGTAGCCCCTCGTGGTACAGGCCTGGTCGGAGCCCCCATATATTGAACACTTTGTTATCTCAAGCTGCTTCTCAAAGCTTTCAGCTATTCTTTGCAGTGCTAACAAAATCCATAATTTCCTGATTCAGAGTACATATTTTGAGAAACTCTGATGCTTAGCTTCATGTCCTATATGATTGTTTCCATTTTATCGTTTGCCTGGGTTGACATCTGTGCATGAGTGCACACACAACTACCATGGGTGCAATGTATAGCTCTTACCTTTCTCTTTGGTGCCTGCTAGGAACCTACTACAGGGATCCTGGGAAAGATATTCATCCAAAGTCTCCTGGGGCCATGCTGTTTGGGAAATTCTAGGATATGTAGTCTGAAAAACACAAATATGCACACCTGATCTAAGTTTACTCAGAATGCAATTATATGAAGTTATAATCCTCTCAAAAAGCCCCAGAGTTCTGCTTTCCCTCTGCTCTGGTGGTAGTAGTCTTATGCATAATAATGCTATTTTGAGGGTGCAGACCCACTAGCAGTGAGTTCCTCCTAGGCATGCAATGCAGGGGTGAAAACAATTAATATGGGCTGCAAAGAGTGGGACTTTTTAAATTGTCAAGAAGGAGCCTTTAAAAATCATTTTTAAATCAATAGTGTGATTTTGTGGCTTTGAGAGCTGCTGTTGTCTTAATTTGTGCCTATGAGGATTTTGGATGGCAAGGGCACTATTGTGATTATTATTATTATTATTATTATTATTATTATTATTATTATTATTATTATTATTATTATTATTATTATTATTATTATTATTATTATTATTTCCTAAAATGCTCATCACTACATTTCTTCATCAATACATTTGGCATTACAACCACCTACCTATTTCACTCCATTCAACAGATGTAAGGATGCAATCTGTGAGCTGTTCTCCCCTGCCCAAAAGAAATGGGTCAATTTCAGCATAGTCCCCCACACCAATTTTAATTAACAGAAATTAATCATTTTAATTTCAGTCAGATTGGATGTGGTTACCTATCTATGAAGCAATTGAGTTGAGAACATGATATTAAGAAAGGTGGAATGGAAATCAGTTCAAATTGCCAATGGGACCACAAACTGGGAGGATTTATTTAGGTGCTTCCGGTTACCCATAACCAGTTCCACAACATCTAAAGGCCAAACCTTAGGGTCAGGATGGGTTATTGTTACCTTTAAGGACATAATGAGCAAAATGGGGAGGAATCCAGGTGAAGAGGTCCTAGATTCAAGTAAAAGTCCAGAGAAGGGCGACCAAGATGATTAAGGGTCTGGGAAGCAATGTCTTATGAGGAGCGGCTTAGGGAGCTGGGAATGTTTAGCCTTACAAAAAGAAGGCCGGGAGAGGATATGATAGATATGCTTAAATATTTGAAAGGATGTCACATTGAAGAAGGGACTGGCTTGTTTTTCATGGCTTCAGAGACTAGGACGTGGGGCAATGGTCCCAAACTACAGGAAAAGAGGTTCAATTTAAACATTAGGAAGAACTTCATGACAAGTAGAGCTGTTTGGCAGTGGAATATGCTGCCACGGATGATGGTGGACTCTCCTTCTTTGGAGGTTTTTAAGCAGAGGTTGGATGGCCATCTGTGATGGGGGTTCCTGCATGGCTGGGGGTTGGAATGGATGGCCCTTGAGGTCTCTTCCAACTCTATGATTCTATAACTTCCCTAATGAGATAATATGGCAACCAAGCATAAATGGTTTAAAAAATTGTGATAGCACAAGTGGCAAAGTGTTCCCTCGAGGTTTTTAATTTAAATTAATTCTTGTATCTCATGTAGATTTACTTCTACCATACATAAGACATGACGGGTTCTCTCAGAGTTGCTCTTGTTTCTTCTGCTGGAGTTGCTAGAAAGCTCACTGAAGCCCATAGGTATTGGCTTTTTACAATACTTGGTTAAAGGCTTTGTAAGTAGGAGTTTGGTTTTTCCTTTTGTTAGCAGAGCACAATGCAGAAAAACACAGATACATGGAAATATTAGTCTACATCTCACTCCCCCTCTTCTTAGCTGCAAGCAAAATCTAGCTTTTTCTGTATTAGAATTCACAGTAAATGCATCTTTAAATAGAAAAATGCATCTCTATACAGTTACCATCTTGCAGTTACAGTCAGAAGCAGGGGAGTGGTAAAATTGAGTCTTATGGCATGAGAAGAGGTTTGTTCTCAAAATGTCACAGATGGGAAACCCTTTACCCAGTGGTTAGAACCAAAGAATTTTGGGAGCTGCAGTCTATGAGGCTGCAAAGCCATCTCCCACTGACACTCAGTGTCCGTGCCTTCAAAACTGCTATGTTTCCAATATTTCCTCCCAGCTCCTGTTTTTTCTGCTTCCAATGCTTTATGCAGCAAGAAGTCTTATGTATCTCAATGCTGTTTGCCCCATCTACAGACTGGAGGAAGCATGGCAATTCCCTGAGATTGCTTGGAGACTGGCAATTGTAGTGGAGTTTCAGGCCTTTTGTACGAATAGCAATGTGCTAAAGACATGTAATTTTGGCTGGATTCTGGGGTGCCTGTGGAATTCTGGGAACTGCAGTCTAATACAAACATCTTTACACCCCTAAAACTTTGATATGTTCCATACCGGAGCCTTCACTTACCTTCAGTTTTGTGTGGGGTCTCATTTCTTTTAATAAGCAACAGACTGGCATTATCCAAAAATCTCCTGTCACTAAATGGAAAAAAGTCCATCAAAAACAATTTGGAACAGATTAAGCCTCGTAAAGGTTCTACTGCAGTGGTAAAGAATAACAGTGCATTGTCTGCCATTCAGTTGAAAACTGTCACCTTAAATAATGATGCTACAAATGCACCTCAGCACAGATTATCTGAAATAAACAGCCATCTTATTTGATACTCCTTGTTCTTTCAGAGCTTTGGCAGGGTTAGAAAACAATCTTGTGATGCTTTGAGACTAGCAAATTATAACAGTATGAATGTTTGGACAGGTATAGCCCACTTCCTGTGATGCATGGGGAATGGACACATGGACTTCTGAAAGTGATATTGCTGGGGGTCAAATATTCATTCTTGTTTATGTCAACCATTTCGTTCTCTTCTGAAGGTACCTCAACAAGTTCAATTGCCACAGGACAGAGCAGCCAGACTATTGACAGGTCTCTCCCACCATAATAATATCACCTATTCTGAGGTAAATACAGTGGCTGTGCATTTTTTTAACCAGGTTCAGTTAAGGGTGCTGGTTATTCTCTTTAAAAACTTACATAGCTTGGCATCCACACACCTCTACCTGTAGTCTTCATATCCCTACTCCAATTGATGTTGCCTGGGAGTGTCCTTCTAAAGTTCCCAAATGTTCAAGCGGCTCAATTTGAGTGTAAGGTGATCAGATATTGTCATGTTACTGCCCCATGCACCGTGACATGCTTCCTGAGTCCACTAACATTTGATGTCCTTGTAGAAATTCAGGAGGGGATGGAAATAACAGTTTTGGTGGGTCTTCAGTCTGTTAAACGCTTGCTTCAGTCATAAGCAGGGATGCTTAGACAATCTGAATTGATGATGAAAAATAATTTAGTGAGTGCTCCTTGTGTCCTTAATGTGGCATTCATTCCAACATCTATCCTCATTTTTTTATCCTGAAGTCTTTATTTATGAAATTGAAATTCAAAGCTAAGTGGACCCAGTCTAGCTCTGATGGTTTTGACCATCGATGGACAAGTGGTTTTCCTATCAGATTTTTTAAAAGCACTATTTTTTGTTCCACAGGTCCAATTGTGACCAGTTATCAATTGCAAGGAACAATACTGAATTAAGACAAGCTTGCTGCCTTCATCTTATGATTCCACTGAAAGAGATCATCTGAAGCAATGTGGATCCTGCCTGATATTGTTGCTGCCAACACATAAGTCATATTCTTTTTGCAAACCCTCTAGAAAAGATACATTTGCAGGGGGGGGGAGAAAAGAGGTAATACATGTATTTCACAAGGACCAGGAAAAGACCCTTTTATTTTAGCTTTAGGGCTCTATCCCACAGTCTTTAAAATCTGGATCTAATTTATTGATAAACCGGATCCAAAAATTGTGGCTCCACGGTCAACGGATTTTTTTAAAAAAAATAACCCAATAATGCCCACTTAACCAGGTTCCAGTGAGTTTTCCAAGACCCAAGGTGGAGGGTGGGCCTTTTTTGATCTAGTTCAAAATGCGCGTTTTTACAAGTGGCAAACTTTGGATGGTACCAATACTGAATACTATAGATGCTAATTATTCTAAGAAATACTGGACATGTGATAAAGAAATGGGAACTTACTGGCATTTTGTACCACTTCACTGGGTGAAGTGGTACAAAAGGTATATAATAAGGTTTTTGAGGAGATTAGAGAAGTACTGAATGTTGAAATATCACACAAAATAGCATTATTATTCATAATAGAAAATGATGGTGTTAATAATGCAAAAAAGAGATGATAAAGAATGCATTAACTGCTGCACAACTGTTCATAGCAAAAAACTGGAAACAAAATAGGGTTTTCCAATTGCATGAATGGTATAATGAAATTTGGATTGTCTTTGGAAATTAAGTTTTAAAAAGGAGAGTTGAAGATCAATAAATATAACGAGATATGGACTGAATTTATAAATTCTGTAGTGGGTAAAGGGAAATGGAGAATGCCAAACCAAGATTATATGTACTTTTGGAAGGGATATGGGGATATTTAAGGAATGGAAAGAATATCAGACATTATTTTATTTTTATTTATTTTGAATATTTGTGTGTGTGTGTGTGTGTGTGTGTGTGTGTGTGTGTGTGTGTGTGTGTGTGTGTGTGTGTGTGTGTGTGTGTGTGTGTGTGTGTGTGTGTTGTGTCATTAATAGTCATGACCGACCCTTTGTGACCCCATGTCCATGGAGTTTTCTTGGCAGGAATACTGGAGTGGCTTGCCAGTTCCTACTCCAGGCACCTACAGCACCTGGTATTCCCTGGTGGTCTCCCATCCAAGTACTAACCAGGGCCGACCCTGCTTAGCTTCCGAAGTCAGGCAAGATCGGATGTGCTTAGGGCACCTTTATCCTTGGAAAAGGAACCAAGGTGGCTTACAATAATGAGGGGCAATATACAGCCCAGACCTTTTAAGACATATTCAAGTTAAGAACAAGGAATTTTAAGAGACATCTTAGAACATTAAAAAGTAACAGTAAAGCTACAAAGAGCACACAAAAAGTGTCACAACGAGCACACATGAACCTTTACCTTTTTTTTAAAAAAAGGCAGGAAAGTCAAGTTTTAAAAAACCCTCTGGTTGATGAATGTGGTATATTGTGCTTCCGTACCCACAATTCAAAAAGCTGGGAAATAGTCCAATACTGCTACACATTGTGCCCTCATTGCCAGCAGGAAAAACGTGCCACACTTTACATAGTTGACAACACCATTGGAAGCAGTCAAGAGAGCTTATAGGATGCCCTTTTCTGCTCATTAGTAGGGATGGGCACAACACGATTTGTGCAAATGTATATGTGCAGCAACACAGGACCCCCAAGGTCCCTGCCAGGTCTCTAGTTCTATGGCTTTAGCAATGCAAGTTGTAAACAGAGGAGGCCCACTGAACCAGGGAGGATTTGTAAGTTTTGTTGATTCAATGGGTCTTGTCTGTTTGAGGCTTATACTAATCAACAAAATTTCAGTCTAAAATGCTATGAATGGCATTGTATCTCTAAACGTTTGTCTATATCTATATTACAATTTTATTCACAATATGTCAACCACATTTTCCTTCTATATCTCACAAGGAGCTAAATACAGTGGACCCTTGTATAACAAACAGCTCGTATAACATAAAATTTGTACAACATAAAATATTGTGGAGATAGGGGAAATTTGCTCAACAGAATCGCCTATGTGCCAAATCCACACAACATAAAAAGGGATTGCTCCATTTTCAATGCATTCCTATGGGAAATTTGCTTAACATAATTTCATTTGGAACGAATCAATTCCTTTATACAAGGTACCACTGTACAAGAAATACGTGTGCAGTAGAGATGGGCACGACTCAAAAAAATTGTGTTTCATTTTTCGTTTGGTCGTTTGGGGATCCGTTTCGGTTCCTTTTCGTTTTTTGTTTTGTTTTTGAAAATTTTTTGTTTTGTTTTCAGTTCGTAATGAAAAAAAATGAAAACGAAAACGAAAAATTGCTGTTTTGTTAGCATTCTTTTGAGTTCAATGGATTTGCCGCAACAAAAACGAAAAACACAGCAAAATTGGTCGTTTCGTTTCCGTTTTCGTTTTGGTTTTTGAAAAATTTTCATTTTAGAACACGAAAAGGAAAATTTCGCTGAGTCGTGCCCATCTCTAGTGTGCAGAATGTCAAATGTAAGCAGCAGCCATAGGCTATGCTGGGACACACATTTTGTAGGGATGAAACTCTCAGATTCCAATCCTCAGCCTCTCCAGGTAGGGCTCGTAATTGTTATTGGCTGAAACCAGTGAGTGGCATTGCTTGCCTGTGCTGGTGTTGCTGAGCCAGACTGACCCAATCTGATTCAGTGGAAGGCAGCTTCCTGTGTTACTAAGTATTTTTTCCTCTGACAAAGAAAAAGAACCACCCTGCAAGGCATTTTAATAATCTATAAATTATATGTGTAATGGGCCATATATTCAACACCACTCATGAGTTACAACCACTTTATCAGCACCTATTTACTCAAGAAGGATTGAAATAAAACAGGCTACAGGCTATTTGATACATGTGTGAAAATGAAAATTGCTTTTGTTTCATTTACAAACGTGCATATGAAGGTTTTTATTTGAGAATTATCCAACTCACATCCAGCCATCTTTTTCTGATGACTGAAATTATTATCCAGAGAGAGTCAAGCAAAGGAAGGATGGGTTTTGGACTTCAGATAAAGGTAACCAGCTGAATTCTAACCCTTTGGCAGCATAAGAACTAGTACTTGGAGAATGTAGATGCTTTTCCGGTTAGAAATTTTGTGGGGAGGGACAAGATAATTGGGGCTTAATTGTACCCATTTGCTTATAATACACATCTTTCCCTAGTGAAGGCATGCTTCTACCAATAAGGGCTGACCACAGAACAAAAGTTAGCTCTTTGGAGACCGCCAGGAACCAGTTCTCCTTCTCCTCTTCTGCTATTTTGTTGTCAAGTGGTGAAAACAATCTGTCTTGGACTTATTTCACTTTCCCTTTCTTGCGACTGGGATCTTGGCAGCCAAGAGTGAGACACACAGATTAATGGCCACAGAACATGAGGGTGCATAAGGAGAGGCAGGGAAAAGTGTGATGCAGCATAGTTAACTGTACGGAAATAAGCATCATGGGGCATGGTGTGAGTTGTTAAGTTGACTATTAAGTGCACATTTTGGCCTTGTATAAGACCTTATCTAAGGTATGTAGTAAATAGTCATAACAACCTAGGTTGTTATGGTTAGCTACCATTGGTCAGTTATGTCACGTGATATCTGGAAGTTTCGAGCAAGAAGACGAGAGGACAGAGAGAAGCCATGATTATGCTTAGGATCGCTTTGAGCAATGGAGCTCACCTCAGTTCGGTAGAGTAGGAAACGTTAGTTTAGGAGAAACTTTGTATGTAATCAGTTAGTCAGGATGACTTAGATTTGTTATTTTTAGGGGGAAAAACTATGATGGAGGTATATTAAGATCTGTTAAGGTGTTGCTACTTTTTGATACTTTTTTGGATTCTTACTTTTGCATCTTAGACTAGAAAATAAAATACAACTTTTGAAAAGTTAATCTGGCCTATTGTTTTGAAAAGAAACCAAAAGTAAATTGGAAGGAGAATACGTATTTGTGTCTCAGAAAAGGAATTCTCTTTACTTTTGAACTCATCCAGTGAAATCCCTTTTGATTTACTGTGCATTAACCATGAAGGATTTGAGCTATCAGTGACAACTGCTTGCTTTTTCGGGGGGTGGGGGTGGGAGTCTCTCCCTTATGAGAGAAATGACAAGGAATAAATGTTCAAACAAGTGCCTCTCTTGTGTTTCTTTCTGAAGTCGTCACGTGACTGAAAATGTGGTTCCTGCTTTCCCATGGACGTGGTTTAAGCAGCCGCATTTCATATGTTTCCACATCCTTAATCCATATCTAGAAGCTTCAAGGGGAAGTGGCAGCAGCATGACATGGGCTTAGAGCAGTGTTCCCCAACCCCCGGTCCGTGGACCGGTGCCGGTCCGTGGATCAATCGGCACCGGGCCACCTGAGGAAACCAGGGGAAGCCTCACCGCCGTGGGGAAAGTGACCCCGCCCCCGCCGGGGGAGGGAGGGAAGGAGGGGCGGGGCTTCCAAAGCCGGAAAGGGAACCTCTTTGCGCCGTTGTTTCCTCGGGGAAGAAGGAACGCCCGGAAGCCGGCCGGGTTTCCGTTTCCGGCCTCAAGCTTCCCCCAAAGGTCCCCCCGAAGGAGGGTCGTGGAGGATCTCCCGTGCGGGTGAGCGCCATTTCCACTGTGTGTGTGTTTTCTCCCCCTCACACACACACACACCCTGAGCGTGCGTTTGGTTTCTCTGAGGTGTTTTTGTCCCCCCCCCCCATGAAGGCCACCAATTCCCGCCCCCACCCCCCACTCTCCGGCCTCATGTCAAGGAAGGGCAAAGGGTCCCAAGACCTCACGGCGGCTCGGTAGCTTTAAAAAAAGGTCAGGCGACAGCGTGGATGGGGAGCTCCCCCCGCCAAGAGCGGCTCCTGTCTTCCAAAGTGGTTGCGAATAAACTCTGGAATTGGAATGATCTCCTTGCGTTTATATGCTTCCAAACCTAGCCGTTCGAAAGCATGTGAAATGCAAGTCAGATAAAGAGACGCCCCCGGGGGAAAAAAACGTGAGGAAGTAAAAACAGTGTTTCCTTGCAGCGATGCCAAGGACTCGCACAACACTGGCTCTTCGGCTTGAGTACGGAGATGAGCACCGCCCCCTAGAGTGGGAATCGACTAGCACGCATGTGCGTCAGCGGCCGGGGGGGATTTTAATTAAAATAAAATTATTAAATCAAAACAAGCGGGCCAGGGAAAAATTATCAAACATTTACTGGTCCGCGGCGATAAAAAGGTTGGGGAGCACTGGCTTAGAGGATCACCCAAGGAGGGGAAGGATGTGGCATGATGTGTTGGCAGCGGCGGCAGGTGCTAATTGTCATTGGGGAGAAAGGCAACAAAGCTTCATGCTTTCCCAGTGAGAGAATGGGGAAGGGGTGGGGTGGGGTGGGGGAGAGATACGAGGGGATGGAAGCAAGGCTGCTGCCATCGAGGAACAAGGCGGGTGGGCAGACAAGAATGTGTGTGTGTGTGAGAGAGAGAGAGCAGGTGGAACACCCTGGAGACGGACCAGAGAGTGTGTCATCTGGATTCCCCAAGAGAAATATTGAAGAAGACAGAGAACTAGAGAGACACATTAAAAGGCTTCATGTCATTGAATTAGGCGATGACAGGGAAGAAGATTGGGAAGCAGAAGTAGGGGGAGGAGCTAAAGATGCCTATTGGGTGGTGGAGGAAAATTCCAACCAATGGGGTGGACACGCGCGAGGGGAGAAAAAGTGTTGCGAGCTAAGGGAAGAAAAGGATGACAGTTGGGACCAACAGTTGAGGGAGACAGGGGCCCAAACTGAGACGGGTCGAGATTGTGGGTGTGCCGGATGGACGAAAGTCCATAAAGGTGATGAATGGGTGTGGGCAGTCCATGTGAGGCCCCTGCAGTGGCTGGGAAACTCTAGGAGGTTTCAAGAATGGAAAAGCATGAGGCCTGCCGTTCCTGTGGCGCAGTGGACAAAGCACCCATGTTGCGGGACACAATGTTGGGGACGAGGATCGGCTATTCCCCCTCACCCGTAAGAGACCTGAAAGTATGTTTAATGTCCATTGACGCTATTCTTGAAGACCCTCACGTTGAGGGAAATGTTACTCCTGTTATGCCTGAATTGACTCCTGAAGTTACTGAATATGCCCATAGAAACTTCGATCTAAAATACAATAAAAATCCTTTCAATATTATGTTAAAAACTGACTCGTCTCCGGTTTGTGACTCGGATCCACCGAGGGAGAGATTTGAACACTCACAGTGTGCATGCATCCTACCCAACTCTTCATATGCCTTTGTGATATCCTGAAAATTGCATTTTGAAGTATCATTAGTTGGACCAAAAGAAAGATGGGTACATTTTATCACTGTTGGTGGTTATGTGTCAGACCTAGGAGTTGTTGCGTTAAGATATATACTTGATTAAGACAGATAACAAAACCAAATCTAAAAGTTAAGCCCAAAATGTGCTTTGTTCTGTTTCGCCCCCCCCCCACGTTTTGTTTCATATCATAAATAATGATTTTTAAGTGTTACTCATGAAACAATACAAAGCTCAATGAATTCCCTGCATCACCAACGCTCTAGCAGGTGCATTGGGAGATTCAAAAGCTTCCCAGCTGCCACCTCCCAGCTGACTTTTGACAGATCGAGCTGTCAAAAAATCTTAGCTGAGTGGTGGGTGGCCAGGGAGAAGAGCAGACAGGCAGAAGTAATTCCTTGCCTGACTGCTCCTTTCTCCCTTGCCACCACTTTCTTCCAAGGGTGTGTTTTGGACAAGGAGAGCTGTGGGATTTTAAAAAGGCTGTAGCCCACCAGCTGGGTGGTGGGCTGGAGGCTTTTCCAAATGTGCCCCTGCAAGAGCAAGAGGCCCTTGGTGTTGCAGGTGAGAAATGTATTTTAAAGGCTCCAACTGGAGCCAAGGCACCGACTTGGGCCTTTTTTAAATGTCTCACCCACAACACGGCTACCTCCTTGGGATGTGTGTCTCTGTCTCTCTCTGTCTCTCTGTTAGAGATGGGCACGAAACAGAAAAATGGTATTTCGGTTTTTCATTTGTCATTAAGAGGTCTGTTTCAGTTCGTTTCCGTTTGTCGTGAAATTTTTGAAAAATTTCATTACCGTTTTTTGTTTTTTCATTTGTCATTTCTACCCGTTTTTTGCGCGATTTTTAAAGCATTTTCATGCGCAGGCATCCCCCAACACCCCAGACCAGAGGGAAAACACTAAAAAAATGGATGATGGCAGAGACACAGTATAGACTAGGTATGCAGGGAGGCTGCAAAGGCAGCGGCGGGCGTTGCCCAGGGTGCAAGGCAACCGCAGAGTGATTGCACTACGGGGCAAGGGAGGGTATTCACCAAGAGGTACGCAGCACGCACACACACAGGGAGGCTGCAGGACTGAAGCTAGAGTCGCAGCAGAGACAGCAATCCCACCCTAACTCCCACCAGAGACTGCAAGGAGGACGGGGGCTGCCAGAGCTTTTTATGCCCTCTGTGGCTACCAGACCTGCCCACCCAGTCTGCAACCTGGGCATGCTATTGGTTGAACATGATCCCATCACATGGCTTGTCTCCATGTGGCTTTTGGCGACATCCATTTTAAAGGGGGGGGAATACATCGCGATGGGAGAAGACTAAAACAAACGTTTTAAGGACCCCAACCCCCCTGGTAGGTATTATTAGACAATATAGATAATTATCGCTGCGTTTTTATGGATGTCCAGGGTGTTTTTTAACATTTAAAACAGCTCATTTCATTGCGTGTCACCATTAACGGAAACGAAATGTAACAACCACAATTTTTGTGGTTCTGTTCGTTTCATTTCATTTTCATCACAATTTTCGTTTGTCATTTTGTTGTGTAACGGAAACGACAAACGGTAACGGAAACGAAAAAAATGTTTGTTCCGTGCCCATCTCTACTCTCTGTCTCCGTCTCCGTCTCCGTCTCCGTCTCCGTCTCCGTCTCTGTCTCTGTCTCTGCCTCTCTCTGTCTCTCTCTCTCTCTCTCTCTCTCTCTCTCTCTGTGTGTGTGTGTGTGTGTGTGTGTGTGTGTGTGTGTGTGTGTGTGTGTGTGTGTGTGTGTGCCTGAATGTGTGTGTTGGGTGATTTCTTCCCCCCATTACACCTCCACACCACTGGAGATCTGACCCAATGAGACAAGAACAGCCCCTCCGGCCCCTTCCCCCTCTTCTCCTCAGGATCTGCCTCTCAACCCCTACCTGCGGACGGAGGTAGCCATGCTGTGGGTGGGACATTTTAAAAAGGGTCAAGCCTTGGCTCCAGCTGGAGTCTTTAAAAAAAAAATTCCCACCTCCAACACCGAGAGCGCTCTTGGTGTGGCGAGCAGGACATTTTAAAAAGCCTCTAGTCCACCCCCTTTGCAGCCTCTCTGTCTAGTAAGAGTATCCCCCAGCATGAAGCTGATGTCACCACTGCCCTCTCAGGCTCCTGCTGTGGGATTCCCCACCGCCTTCCCGCTGACTTTTTTTTTGGACAGCTGTCAAAATCAGCTGGGAGGCGGTGGCGAGAACCAGAAAATAACTGCCAGATTGAAACCCCTTGCCATAAGGGAAATCTGGTGTTGGCTTTCCAGCTCGGCTGTCTGCTGCTTCGTTTCATTTTGGTTCTTTTCATAACCTTATAAAACTATGAAACAGTGTGTTATTTTTTTCATGAGGTGCCTATCCCTACATCCAATGCATTTGTCCCAAGTTATCTACTGGTCACCATTCCATACTCCATTTTAAGAATAGGCACAATTCTCCAGTGAATTTTCATGAAGCATATCTTCCTTCAAATGACTGCTGCTCAGTATAACATGCAAATGCTTCCACTGTTTCATTGCAGCAGGTGGGGTCTGGGGAAGAGAAAATAGTCTGAAGTCTGAACAAGATTGCCATCATTGGCAATCCAGACTGTGACATTTCCAATCAGCAGCTCATTTGGGTAGGAAACAAATGACTTCTTTGCCCTCACAATGTTTGTCATTCTGATGATGTGAATTCAAATATCTGCAATCATTTGAATGCCTGCAAAGAGAAGATTATTAATGTGTTTTATGAAAATCTTCCCAGCCATGGTTTCAAAGCTGTGCCTCAATAGACAAATAAATAAGGGCCATACTCTCCACCTGCTTTTTTGCTTTCTCAACCTGGGGCCCAATATTTTTGTTCAATGAAATCATAGCTGGATGGATATCAATGCAGAACCACAGTATTTCCTCCTTATTTTAGTGGTGTGTTTTTAATGTATCGTATTTATTGCATCTACATGTTTTATTGTTCTAATTTTATTGTATTTTGATGTTTTAACTGTTTATTCTGATTGTGAGCCGCCCAGAGACCTTTGGGTAGTGGGCGGCATACAAGCTAAATAAATAAATAAATAAATAAATGTAATGCCATTTTGCCTCAGCATTTGGCTTGTCAAATTTTCTCAGATTAAAAAGACTTTGGATTGTCAGAAATGTTCAAGATGCCCTCCCCCAACCTCTGGTTCTCCTGCAGAGACAGAAATGTAAAAGCAACTTCTTTGTAAATCTGCAGTTTTGCTGGAATGAATCCCTCACTTTGCCCGAAAATTCTTCAGTAATAAAGTCACTGATATGAAAAGCCACAGAGGCCTGAAAAAGTCAGGGCCTGAGGGATGCTTCCTACATTATGTGCTTTCCAAGTACACGTAAAATATTTTGCATATACGGTTTTAAGATATAGGCCAGGATTCAAAAAGCTAAGCATTTTCAAGGGCTTCGGTATGCCCAAAGGAGTTGGTTAATATCATTTCATATTTTGCACTTCTCCGAGTGATGAGAAGTTCCAGGAATGGTGCTGCTTGGCTTAAGATTCTTTTGGGGAGGGAATATCACTGGAGACGTATAATGTTTGAGTAATTTGCAAATTTACAAGCAATGCAAAGGTGGAGGCAAACAGCAGAGTTCTCATAACAGCAGCAGACCCATTGTACCATATCAGATTCCCCAGAGAAAAAAATACAGCATCACACAATGATTTCAGCGTCAGCTAACTCTACTTCTGCTTGCATGTGTGTGTGTGTGTGTCTTTCTGTTTCTAATAAGGCTTAGTGATTCTGTCAGGTTCAATCTCATCTATGTATTCCATTTTCTACTTTGAAACTTGTTCCAACTCTGGTCTATTTCAGATTGTGCGTGGGAGGGATGCAGGGGTGGTTTTCACCATCGCGCATATATATTCATATTCATATAATACATCTTTCCCACCATGTTTTTCCAATGTAACTCTTTTGTATGCATTATCCAATAGAATAAATCATATCTGCCCATGTTTTACTAATCTGTGCTTTTCCACACAGGCTGATCAGTCTGTCCCTGGGGTTGAGTATTAGGGTGCTATTCTTGACTATGAAATGTCCTGAGTCCTTGATGTGGGATGAGGTCTGTCCAATGTGGGTCTGTAGGAGGGTGGCTAGGTGTTTTACTATTTCATATGTAGTAGAGCCAATGGGCCTGAGTGGGGTTGAGTCATTGTGGATTTTTGGGAGTCCGTATAATCTTGGTGAAAGAGTTTCTGTCTTGCAGATTTGTGGAATGACACTGGGGTGTAGGGAGGAACCCCTGGCCAGCATATTTGTTGCATTTTTTGTTTCACTGCATACATTCTTTATTTTTCTTCACACATTTCAAACTGTATAGGGTCCCAGCTGAAACATGAGTCAGGTTTGGTTCAAGTGAAGCTTATATTAAAGTCTCACTTTATTAAAGTTCATTTGTGCTTATATTCTATCCCTAGAGCTGATAGTGGGGTAGAATGTAGCTTTCTCACATACTGACGTCTTTCCTATTTAGAGAATTCCGAAGACATTGCTAGCTACTTCTCAGCCATTAAGAAAAGAATTGAGGAGTCATTTTGGTCAATTCCAGCCAGATCTTTTTCATTTTGTTCATTTTAATTTACTTTATTAGAGTATATACTCTATTACAGTATATTCAAATGGAAAAAGATCATTTTATTCATGTGTGCATCAAGGGACATACAAAATTTTCACCCATCATTCCTTACTTGATTATCTAACCTTTCTCAAATTGGTGAAAGAGCTCATTACAAACTCTCCTGCTATAATACACATTCTCAGACAACCATATGGACAAGAAAAAATTATCTACCACTCCCCGTTATTGTTTTTATATGGACACAGCAAAGTTACCATCATGCATTTAAGTCCTTCAAATTTACACACACACAAACACACACACACAGAGAGGGGGGGGGGAGTCTCATTGGCTGATCACACATGTCAAAGACCTCCAGATCTTTCATAGCTCTGTTGTGCTTAACCAGTCACATGGATGTTATATATACTGGCGTAAACATTCCTATTTGTTTTAATATTACTGATTCATTTCTTCCTATTTGAAACTTTATGGCCAGCTGTTTTCTCTAATGATGTTTCCTGGTGCAGTGCTTCCCCATTTAAAAAAAATCTGTGGTGCAATAAAGAGCTTTCTCTCCTCCTCTCCTTTCCATTTGCAAAGGCACTCTATAATTTGCAAGGGTAAAAATGGTTCCCAATCCATTATACCCATGCATGCTAGTCATGTCCAACTCTAGGGGCGGTGCTCATCTCTGTGTTCAAGCTGAACAGCCAGTGTTGTGCAAGTCCATGGCCATGTGGCCAGCATGCCTGCAAGGAAACACTGTTTTACCTTCCCACTTTTTATAGCGGTACCTATTTATCTACTTGCATTTACATGCTTTCAAGCTGCTAGGTATTCAGGAGCTGGGGTTAATACCAGGAGCTCACTCTACCGCATGGCACCCAGGATTTGAACTGCTGAGCTGCTGACTTTGTAGACAGAGGAGAAGCAACCCTTCCCACCCCACCTCTGGTCTGCTGGTCTTAAAACATCATCTGCCCAATCCCTTCCAGCAGACAAGCGAGAATGGCAATCAGGGAGAATCAGGATGGCACCCAACCTCTGTAGCAATATACTGCAATTCTCATACATTGTTTTTTTTAAATCTAATAGGGTTCCTCTTCCCCACACTGCCCAGGAATCTGAGCCCTTTGCCAAGGAAATAGATAGGAGTGTTCACACATGCAATACCAGTACAACATTGGCACAAAATACTGTAATATATCCCTTCCAGTGAAGGGGGAAACAAACCACAAATACACCTCTGGCTGGGAAAATGTTTTGATCATGGTCATTCATCATGTGACCTGAAAGTTATGCAATGATCTAACTGGGGAATAACTATGCATTTGGCTGGTGTGATAAGATTAACAACAACAGTAGCCACAGACAAAATCTAATTCTTTAGAGAAAAACAACAAATCAGTGTTTTCCATGATGTGTGAAGGGAAAAACAATTTATTATTCCAATTTCTACTGGATTTAAAGGGAACAAACTGATGAGATACCACCTTCAAAATTAGAAGTACAGGTGAGGATGTAAAAAATACTAGTAAAATTTTTTTTATGTTCACTGAACAAAAATGTTGTCTTGGTAGTACATCACGATGCCCAGCACATACATCCTCAAAAGTCAATTGCTTCACTCATGTAAGAAAGTTCCTCTTATTTGCCAAACCTCTTATTCAGGACTATGTTGTCCTATAATGCCGCAGTTCCCAACCCTTTTGGCACCAAAGACCGGTTTCATGGAAGACAGTTTTCACAGACTGGGGAAAGGTTTCTAGATGATTTTATTTTATTTTATTTTCTCTGCATGGGCCTTTTTCTTGTTTATGCACTCACGCATAACCCCCCTCCACTGGTTCCACCATGACCAAAACAAAAATGGTCACAACAGATGTGTAGGGAAGGAAATAAATGCATGCGGGGGGGAGGGGAGTACCATTCACGCCCATTCTAGCCCACACCTTACAGGGCACCTTGCTGGTGGGGCACATTGAGAGGGCTACACAAGGATTGGGGAGGGACCTTCATGCCTTCGCCTGCCTCTCCCTCCTCCTTCCTCGGCGAGAAGCCGGGACGTGGAGCTAATTGTGGGCGCACGGGGAGTGTGTGTGGGAATAATGTGGCACTGTATGGCCCGGTTCCTAATAGGCCACAAATAGGGACCTGTCCTCTGTTTGGATCAAGGGACCCCTGGCATAATGGCTGAAAACCTGTGGAGCAGTTATGCAAATAGTGTAAATTTTCGAAAGGGATTGCCATATGTGTAGAAACCTCTATAGACAATCTCTGCTGCACATTAACTCACTTGACTCAATATACAACAGACAATGACTACAGAGATTTTGTAAGGTAATTTGCTTTTAAAAGTTACACTGTTTGCATAACTATGCATTAAGATTTCAGCCAATTTGAGACAGAATGCAATGCTGTTTTTTATATTGTAACTACATTGTCAGGCTGAGAAGTAAATTATATTGAGACACCAATTCATTGTGGGTTGGAACTGCTCCAGGACATCTACTCCTGACACCCATGTCTTCCTGTGACCAAGATAGATAGATAGATAGATAGATAGATAGATAGATAGATAGATAGATAGATAGATAGATAGATAGATAGATAGATAGACAGATTTTGCCTTGATAACTGCCATCTTCAAAGGAAATTGGATAAATTTTCTTGTCCATCCCTAAGAAAGCTAAGTTCTACCAAACCTTTTGCAACCCAAGCTGTCAATGTAGACAGCCTCTTTCTTTTTATCTTATTTATAATAAAGCATGAATCAACTAATTAGGTATAATATTTGACATAAGAGAAAGTGCCTAGTTTTGGATTATTGTAAAGGATTATGTGATAATATATCTGAAATGTACTAAGCCTTTAGGAGGTTCTGTATATTATGCTGTGCGGGTTCTTTAGAAGTGGTTGAAGGTTCAGGCGCAATAAATGCATTCGGCTCGTTTGGTGTAAAAGGTTCTAATAATAAATCTTTATTTAACCATTCACAACTAGAATGCTCTTTTCCGTTTTTTGAAACATTCGTTACATGAGGGGTTAATACAGGAATTGGTGAACTTGGAGAAAAACTCATAACAACTTTTCCTTTACTCTTTTTAAACGGGTTATTATTTTCCCCTTGTTGAGTATTTAGAATTTCTTCATGAGACCACCACTCCGGTTCCCTCGGGCTGGAGGAGGAGCTCGTAGGGGATGAGCCCACCCCCAACCCGGGATCCATCCCGGAAGATTAGGATCAATGTTTCTATTGGGATTCTCTGTAGATAGATATATCCCCTGGCTTAAGACTTCATTTGTCTCTGTGTCGGGAAGAGGAGCTGAAGTCAAAATGCCCCCTCTTCCTTGTCTAATCTCCGTCTGGCTTCCCCTTTCCCTCAAAACCGTTAAACTCCTCTTAACTGCCCTTTCCCCTCGTGCCTGTCTCTCGCGCTCTCCTCTTATCACCCCTCCCCTCTCGAGTTCCTCAGTCTGTAATCCCACCTCCTTGTATACTCGGTTTTCTCTTTTCCCTTCTGTCTGCGTGGTCATATTTCTATACGATTTTCTAACCTCTATTTTAGTCTGAATTCCCACTTGTCTCCCTTGATTAACTATCTCTGTCTGAACTCCCATGTTTCTTAATATGTTTTCTCCTCCTCCCACTTGTATCGCTGAATCTACTATCTGCTTATTCATTTCAACTTCCTCTTCTGTTTGAGTCCCTGTATTCTTAAGATCTTGACAGATATCTATTAATCCCATTTTTATATCTTGCCACAATATCACCCTTTGGACTGTGGCTAAATAACACTCTTTCATCTTCTTGTCTATTTCCTCCATCTTTCCTCCTCTATTCATGTCAGCATCAGTTTGACCTCCTGTTTCCCAGAAAAGTCTCCCCGGTTTGTCTTCTCCCTTTTCCATATCTTCTTTCTTATCCGCAAACGACCCACTGACACCTTGGTTTTGTGGGCTTGCCTTATGTTCACATATGCCCAGAATCTTTATATCTGATCCTCAAGAAACATATGCATTAGAGATGGGCACGAAATGCCAAAATGGTGTTTCGTGTTCGTTATTCAGGCCCTGGGGCCCGCTTCATTCCGTTTCCATTTTTCAGGCCCCCAGGCCCCGCTTTGTTTCTTCGTTTTTCGGATGCGGCAAGCTGCAGCTGCAGGGAACCCTCACAGGACCGGGAGCCACCGGAGCCTGAGGCATGTGGGCCGGGAGAGCATTCCCGTGGCCACAGGGAGCCCTCCCGGGGCTGGGGCAAGACTCCTGGGAGAGCTGTCCGGCAGCCACGAGGAGCCCTCCCGAGGCCGGGCTCCACCAGAGCCGGTGGCAAGCCTGCCGGGAGAGCAATCCTGTGGCCACAGGGAGCCTTCCCGGAGCTGGGCACTGCTCTGGTCACCACCCACAATAGGCCGCCACCCTGGAGCCCCCTCCCCAAGGACCGATCCGCCGCTCCGTCCACCACCCTGATCGGGGTCGCTACCCCAGAGCCCCACACAGCACCGCCCTAACTGGGGCTCTTCTCCCCAGGAACCACTCCGCCCTGGGAGCAGCCACCCCAGCAGACCGCCGCCCCACACACCCCCAGGCCTAGACCCGGGAAACCTGTGGGGGTGCTGCTGCACTCCCCCCGTGCTCCAACAACACCCTCCGCTCCTGCTTCCGAGCCGGCTGCACCGTCGCCGCTTCACCATGTGGCCAAGATGATGCCGGGCACAGCCGAGCTCCAACGTCCTCCCCTCCAAAGCCTGCCAAGTACCGACGAAGAGGCTGAGATCCCAGAGCCCAGCCCTCATAAGGGCTCGGATCCCACCTCTTCTCATGAGACTGGCAAAGTCTCGCATTGGCTCCAGCGGGGAGGGGGCAAAGAGGCTCCACCAGGCCCAGGCCCCTCTCGCCGCCCTCCGCTGCTCCATTTTTCATCACACGAGCGGTGCGACGCCAGTAATGGAAATGAACAGAACCGAAGAAAATTTTCTTGGTTCTGTTCGGTTCAAACCTGCCCCATCACAACAGTCGTTATTCATACTGTTAAGTAATGGAACGAATAATGGAAAATGGTAATGAAAAATAGTCGTTTTGTGCCCATCTCTAATATGCATGTATGTTTTTTTAAATTCCCCTTTGAAAACTGCCACCTGGTTACTCTTGTATTATCCTATTTAAAAATGGTGTAATTTTTCTGTGTTGAGCTTTCATCTACGAAACACTGGAGAAGGGAAATGAAACACTTTTTGCCTATGGTATTGAGCTGTGCCCACAACACAGAGAAAACTATCCCATAGTATCATAAGAGTTCTTTTATGTTCAAGCATCTCTTAAGACACTTGAACCAATTTTTAAAATGCCCAAATCCTTCAAGAACTAAACAGGAAAGTGAAATAGTGAAGAATTAAAATAACCAACACAATGAGACTTAGGACAAAACTATTCACTTAGGGCTTTTTAAAAACCAGATCTAATTTTCTGATGAACCGGCTCCAAAAATGTTGTCCCCACAGTCATTGGGCTTTTTAAAAAAGTGGTAGTGCCCCCTTTAGTGAGTTCTCGTAGCAAGCTTTCCAAGACCTACCGGAGCTCTTGGGTATTTTGTTGCTCTGCTTAAAAATGCACATTTTCCCCATCGTGGGGGTGCATATAATCCGATTTTTTGACATTTTTTAAATTTTTTTAATTTTTCCTTAACACCCACCAGCCAGCCCTGGGGCTGGTTGGTGCTGTTTTTTTTAATTATTTTTATTTTCCCCCACCTAGTGTCAGTCAGCTGTCCTGCGGACCGGTCAGGATGTTCTTTACTTCTTTATTTTATTTATTTTATCTTTCCTTAACCCCCACCAGCCAGCCCTATGGATGTTCAGAGGGTGGTTTTTAAAAAAAAAATTATCCCCCCCTCCCCAGTTCCAGTCAGCTGGCCTCTGGGCTGGACAGGGCATATTTTTATGTTTTTATTTTTTTATTTTTTTCTTAGCTCCCAGCAGCTGTCCCTGGGGCTGGTCGGCCATTTTTTTAAAATTTTCTCTGTGCCTGCTTGAAGCAGGTTAGGACTGTAGGGTCATGGAAGCAGAGCAGAATCCAAGGGATGTGGGAACTCAGAACCCACATCTTCAATCACCTGATCAGGTAAGGACAAAAGCCGGAGTTTCCCATTCCCTGCATCTTCGCCCTCATGCGATAGCACCCTTAGTGTACTTGTATACTTCTGCAGATAAAGCTATGTTGTTTAGTTTCACACACACAGTGATGTGCATTTCTTTTAAAATAAATATACTACTTGCAATCTATGTCATCTCAATGTCATAGAACTCTATTGGTTTAGCTAACCCAGTATGACTGACAGCATTTCTCCAAGATTTTATAACAATAGTATTAAAACTGCCGAGCTGGAAGGACCTCTCGAGATCATCAAGTCCAGCCACTGTCAAAGAGTCAAAGTGAGGAATCAAGCTCCAACCTCTGGCAGATACCTAAAAAACTGAGATATCCAATGATTATATTAGGAAGGACTGTATTATAGACTAATCCAGAGGCTTCCACAGTTTCCTGAGAGTCTCTCATACAAATACTAATCAGTTAAAACCTTACTTCAAAAATATAGCAACAGCAGCTCTACTGGAACAATTTGTTATAAATTAGCAATTATTGCAAGTTCAGGCTAGTAAAATGTAGTACAAATTTAAGAAATTCAGAGAAGAACGAGAGGACAGGATTTAAATAATTTTGAAATCTGAAGGATGATTTCATGAATTATGTGAATAATCCCCTACCCAGAACGTTGGCTAAAGAACCAAATAAAAGGCTACACAGAGACAGAAACCATATAGGGAGTTTTCGTGTTACCTTTCCTAACTGTTTGTATTCTTGCTTGTGGTAGTCATGCTTATAAGATGGTCTTCATAAATCTGACAGATAGAAACACATTTAAAAGGTGTGCATTCGATCCATTCTACTGTGAAGTCTCGCAATGTTTTCCTTCAAACCATCCTCTTAAATTGAAATACTCTCAAAAGCCTTGCTGAGAACTGACATCTTGGCATGTGACATTCTTGTTAGACTGGCAGTTCCTCAAACAGCCAGCGGAATAGAAAAGAACCCAACTTAGCAGCCTATAAAACCAATGAGTCCAACTTCCCTCTCAATTCAGGAAGACAAATCAAAGAAGATCTGAAAATGGTAATCTAATTTTCTTTTAATTGTGTCCAGCACTGGAACACTCACCACTTTCCAAGATAATGGATTCTATCCTCATACTGCTCTAATAGTTATTATGAAGCCTTTCCTGATATTCAGCCTCAATCTGGGTTCCTTTCATTTGAGCACATTGTTACATGTTCTTCACTATGGGATGGTCAAGAGCAGATCCTGCCCCTCCTCTATAGAAGTATCTTTAATGTATTTGAAAAATGTTGTTATATTCTATTTAGTTTTCTTCCCTGAAGGTTAAATATGACCAGTTCTTTCAGTCTTTCTTCATAGGGATTGTTTTCCACTCCCCTGGTCATCCTTCTTGCCCTCCTCTGAACTTGTTCTGCTTTGTCAGTATCCTTCTTGAATCGCAGTGTCCAGAACTAGACACAGAACTCCAGTTGAGGCGTAACCAGTGCTGAATAGAGAGGGACTAGTACCTCACAGGATTTGGACACTAAAGTTCTGTTAATACAGCCAACAATAGCATTAGCTATTTTGCAGTCACATTAGAATCATAGAATCACAGAGTTGGAAGAGACCGCAAGGGACATCCAGTCCAACCCCCTGCCATGCAGGAACCCCCATCACAGTATTTCTGACAGATGGCCATCCAGCCTCTGCTTAAAAACTCCCAAAGAAGGAGACTCTACCACCCTCCGTGGCAGCATATTCCACTGCCGAACAGCTCTGTAATGAAGTTCTTACTAATGTTCAAATGGAATCTCTTTTCCTGTAGTTTGAAACCATTGCATCGAGTCCTAGTCTCTGAAGCCATGGAAAACAAACCTGTTCCCTCTTCAATATGACATCCTTTCAAATATTCAAACATAGCTATCATATCACCCCTCAGCCTTCTCTTTGAAAGGCTAAACATTCCCAGTTCCCTAAACCAGTCCTTGTAAGATGTTTCTTCCAGACCTTCAACCATCCTGGTCACCCTCTTCTGTACCCAATCAAGGTTATCAACATCCTTTTTAAATTGAGGCGCACAGAACTGGACACAGTACTCCAGGTGGGGTCAGACCAGAGCAGAATAGAGTGGTACTATCACTTCCCTTGATCTAGACACTATGGTTCTGTTGATGCAACCAAGAATCACATTGGCTCTCCTTTAGTAAACCATTGTGGTTTCTTTAGACCTCTCCCATTTTTTCTTCTTGTTGGAACAGTTTTAGATTGTGCCTTTAATATCTCGCTTTTTAGGAACTCCCATCCCACCCTTCTCTTTCAGTGTTTCGGTCCATGGAATCACAGCCAATAATTCCCTAAGTTTACAAAAATTGGCCTACTTAAAGTCCAGGATTCTTGTCTGACTATGCTTAGCTTTACCTTCCAACTGTATAACAAATTCCAAAAGGGAATGGCCACTTTTACCTAAAGATCCCGCCACTTTGACCTCATTTATAAGGTCCTCCTTATTGGTTAAGACCAGATCTAAAATGGTTGTGCCTCTTGTTGCCTCCTCTACCTTCTGGACCATGAAATTGTCTACAAGGGCAGTAAGGAATTTGGTAGACCTTGCATTCTTAGCTGAGTTGGACTGCCAGCATATATCAGGATAGTCTCCCATTAGTACTACATCTCTACCTTTTGACTATGTGGCCATCTGCTCACAAAAGGCATCATCCCACTCCTCCGGCTGGCTTGGGGGGGTCTATAATATACACCCGCAATGACAATCCTCCCAGTTTTTTCACCCCTGATTTTCACCCAAATACTCTCAACATGCTTCCCCTGCTGTTCCTTGTATTTCTGCAGCAGTATAAATTTTCTTTATATATAAAGCTAAACCTCCTCCTTTCTTATTAGGTCTGTTCCTTTGAAACAGGTTGTACCCTCCAATAACTACATTCCAATTATAAGTCTCAACCCACCATGTTTCAGTGATTCCAATTATGTCATATTTATTTTTCTGTATTAGGAGTTCCAGCTCCTCTTGTTTGTTCCCCATGCTCTGCGCATTGGTGTAGAGATATTTGAGGCTGTGTGTGCTTCTTACATGTCCTTTGCTTAACCTGTTATTCCTTGCACTGATTGTCTGCGCTACTTCTTGTCCTGCTCCTATTGCAACATTTGGGCTAATCTCCACAACCACTTCTGGATTTCTACCATTAAGAAAAATTTTCTCCCTCCTCCTGCGAACTCTGTTTAAAGCTCTCCTTATTAAATCTGCAAGTCTCTTGGCAAAAAGATTCCTACCAGCAGTGGTGAGGTGCACCCCATCCTTGCCCAATATCCCATCTGAATGAAATAGCAAACCATGGTCCAAGAATCCAAATTGTTCCTGCCAGCACCATCTCTGAAGCCAATTGTTCACCTCCACTATTGTTCTTTCCTTTTGTGGGCCACATCCTTCTACAGGGAGGAGAGATGAGATTACCACCTGTCCACCCAGGTCCTTCCGCTTCCTAACCACCTCTTTATATGCTTTTGTGATATTGAACTGTTGCCTATGATCTACTACAATTCCAAGATCCTTCTCACTTGTATTTTTGCTGAGCCAAGTATCCCCCTTTTTGTAATGGTAGATTTGTATTTTTCCCCACTAGGTCTAAAACCTGTCCCATTAAATTGCATTCCATTGTTTCAAGTGCCACAGTCTATCAAGATTGTTTCAAATTTTGTTCCTGTCTTCCTTTGTTAGTAACAGATGAAGATGTCTTGTACTGACTTATACTGAGTCAGATAATTGGTCTTTCTAGACTACCCACACTAGCTTTATGGAACTTTCTGATCTGCCTAGCCTGTCAGCATTAGTACTCTATGGCTTCCAGCAGGAGCTTTTTGAGTCCTAACTGAAATGCAGAAGGCTGAACTCAAGATTTTCCAAGTGTAGAGCACAAACTCTCTACCACTAACCTATTCCTCATTGCTGTTCATATAACTCAGGATAGGCAACCCATGTCCCTCAACTGTCCCCATCAGTTGTGGGGCAGAGAACAGACCCCTGTATATGGAAGCTAATGGATGCTCTCAGCTTCAAGACCACAATCTATGCTTGATATGATGTGCAGAAACATAGAGTGTGCCCTGAACAGGCCCTGCATCTATCTGGTATGAGGCACAATGACTCTACCCCTGCTACATCTCTAAATACTTTCAGGTCAGGCATCAGGGATGGATTTTTTTCCTTATTCAATATACAATTGTACCTTTCCTATTAGACTGAAAAACCTATAGGAAAACTGTTGAGTTAAAAACAAAATAAAGAAAAGAATAATATCAGTACAAGTATGACTATGAAAACTCCCAGTGAGTGGGGCAGCTACAGGAGAAAAAAACAGCAATCTGGGAAATAAAAAAGCAAATAAACCTGTAATACATTTTCATGGATTGTAATGCACTCAGTGGGTGACATTTGTGCCAAACAGACTTGCTCGTAATTAGTCAGCAAGTCAGTTTAAACATTTGTATATGTCCTATGTTATGACATGCAATATTCTGGACAGTCAATAATAAATGTAACCCACTCTATTCCCCCCTTCCCACAATCACTACTTAAAGCTGAGGCATGGCTGATCGCTGTTGACATCCGGAGCACCTTTGAAAGCTCTTACAGAGCACATTGTGGTAGTCTAGGCTGACTGTTCCCAAGGTTGAGTGAATATTATGGATGATAGGTTACGAATCGGCGAGTGCCCATGCTGGCTGCAGGTTCTGAGAGTTTCAGAACAAAAATATAGGTTCCCTAAGCAACTCCAGTCCCTTGACTTATGGATCTCAGTTGAGAGCTGGATCCCAAAGCACTTCCAAGCAATACACTTAGTTGTTTTAAAATTTCCAATAGACCTTTTTACTACCTCACCGTTTCAACAACAGTGTAGCTAACTAAGTCCATCTTATCATATCTGCATTATGGAAGAGCAGTTCTTACATGTTTGTCACAGTAAAATATAACTTGCAAAAAGGAAGAGAAGAAAACTAAACTGGGGGGGGGGGGTGGAAGTATTTCCAAGATACAGTACATTGTGGCAGGTGTTACCCAACTAGAGTTTTTTTTTTTTGGGGGGGGGGGTGCTTTACTTTGTTTGAATTGCTGAAGCAAATTTGAGCTTTTTGTTCAGCATTTCTAATTAATGGCTAAACTTTTCTGGGTTTCATGAATTCCCCAGGAGGAAACCTAGTGAAAAAGGCTGTAGAATAATATAATTTTCCTTAACAAAAAAATTCACATGTGAAGCATGGAGTCATTATAATGGCAACAATAACCCTACCATTACTTTTATTATTGCTAGTGTCAGTATTATGGCATTCAAAGTTAGATTAGTAGTTTGCTAATGCAGGTATTCCCAAAAGGATAAAACATCATTATTATGTCCATTATTTGTTTTAAAGGAGTACCAAGTACTTCTGAGTAATAGCTGGTTATATTTTATTCATCAGTGATTGCACAGTTCACAGATTTTTGTGTATGAAACCAAAACTAAGGCTGGAAGAATTGCTAAAAACATGCCTCCTGAGTCAGGTCAAATCTATCTAAATAAACATTCAACCCCATAATCAGGATTAGAGATGGGCACGACTTAGTGGTATTCCCGTTTCCGTTTCCGTTACTCGTATCCGTTACTCTACGGAAATGGAAACGGGAATTACTCCACCAGAATTCGAGCTCGAACCGACGAACGAACAATTTGGTCTGATTTGTCGTGCTCGTTACTTGCATCGCGCAATGCCAAGCGGCACAGAAAAAAAGTTTTTAAAAGTTAAAAAAAAACCTGATTCCCGGCCCTAAAAGTAGGCGAAAACTGTCTGAGGGCACCTACCAGGCCAGAAGGGTGTTTTATTTGGGGGGGGGGGTTCCCTGCCCCCCTCTCCTTGGCTATTGCTACTGCTGTGCTGCTGGTACCAGGCTGGGAGGGCGCATCCATTTGCCATGCAGTGCGGGGGATCCAAAATGGCGACCGCAATATTTTTTTTGAAATCGTTACCCAAAACCCCACCAAAGCACCACAGAAACATGCGAAAATTAGCTATTTTAAATGCTTGAATTTTTACAGTAGCAGCAGTGGGTTTTTCTTGCAAAAAAGTCTCCGTTGCTTTTATTTTATTTTATTTTATTTTATTTTTTTACACCTGCGCATTCGCAATGATGGGCTCGCCCATGGGAGTGGACCATGCAAAGTTTTGGAGCCATTCCACCAATCGCATGGCCAGGTTTTGCTGACTGTACCAGGCTGGGAGGGCGCATCCATTTGCCATGCGGTGGGGGGGGATCCAAAATGGCGACCGCAATATTTTTTTTGAAATCGTTGCCCAAAACCCCACCAAAGCACCACAGAAAGATGCGAAAATTGGCTATTTTAAATGCTTGAATTTTTACAGTAGCAGCAGTGGGTTTTTCTTGCAAAAAAAGTCTCCGTTGATTTTATTTTATTTTATTTTATTTTATTTTTTTACACCTGCGCATTCGCAATGATGGGCTCGCCCATGGGAGTGGACCATGCAAAGTTTTGGAGCCATTCCACCAATCGCATGGCCAGGTTTTGCTGACTGTACCAGGCTGGGAGGGTGCATCCATTTGCCATGCGGTGGGGGGGGGATCCAAAATGGCGACCGCAATATTTTTTTTGAAATTGTTGCCCAAAACCCCACCAAAGCACCACAGAAAGATGCGAAAATTGGCTATTTTAAATGCTTGAATTTTTACAGTAGCAGCAGTGGGTTTTTCTTGCAAAAAAAAGTCTCCGTTGATTTTATTTTATTTTATTTTTTTACACCTGCACATATGCAATGATGGGCTCGCCCATGGGAGTAGACCATGCAAATTTTCCACCAATCGCATGGCCACTTGGCCAGGTTGACCACAGAGACTTCTGGGATGTGCCAATCGGGCATAAACAGCCCACTAATCGTAGCCCAAACCCGAACCCTAAGCCTAACCCATACGCCAGTACACTGTCCTTCTAAGTGGGTCAGAGAGGCACCCAGAGGTGCACCCCAATACTCACCCTAACCTCACCCGTAACTAGCCTAACCCTAGCCGTTCCGCTAACCCGTCTTAACCCTAAGCCAGATCTACTTGCATTGCACTACATGCAAGTACGTGAGACACAGCGGGTGCAAAGAGTCTGCCAGTCCGTCACTTGTGGCTCTGGCTGACTCCTGCAGCTCCCTCCAGGAGCCCGCTACCCCCTCCCCAAACCAGTATTAATGACAATGAAAAAACGAAAAAACGAACCGACTAATTTTTGCAAATTTTCGTGAAAAACGGAAACGAGCCGAAACGGAACCGGCCCGACTAACGACAACTCGAAAAAAAATTTTTTCAAGTCGTGCCCATCTCTAATCAGGATTCTTACATACCTGTATACAAAATGCTCTACTGCAGGGCTGTTCAACTTTAAACAGGCCAAGGTCTACTTTTTCCGGCCCAAGGTGCCTGAGGGCTACTACACTGAAACCTCTACATATGAATTTTATTCATTTCAAGCACGTGCTCACAAGTAAAAACTTTTGTAAGTAGATCAGCAGTTTCCCATAGGAAAGCATTGAAAACAAATTAATCAGTTCTGGAAGGAATAGATTTCAATGCACCATGGCCCTTGAACTGCCCCACTCGGCTGAGACAGTGGGCTGGCAGACCTAGAACATTGCCGGGGCAGTGGTGGTCCTTGGGATGGGGAGGGAGGGGTGGAGAACTTATCCCCTCACTTTTTTTTTATTGATGGCCAGCGGCCTACTT
This sequence comes from Phrynocephalus guinanensis, assembly GCA_037367245.1. Classification (NCBI taxonomy): domain Eukaryota; kingdom Metazoa; phylum Chordata; class Lepidosauria; order Squamata; family Agamidae; genus Phrynocephalus; species Phrynocephalus guinanensis. The sequence continues at coordinate 11,320,955 of CM074748.1, forward strand.
TTGTACCCTTCGCAGGCTACCAGTAGCCCGTGGTCTACCTGTTGAGCAGGCCTGCTCTACTGCATCGTGAATGTGATGTGGGAGCCATTTTGCCCACCCGTCTGGGAGTGCAATGACAGAGAGTCTAGATGGTGGCCCGATTGGGCCAGAATGGGAGCTTACCTTAAAAAGGAGCTCCCATTGGTCATGCGGCATCTCCATCACTGATTGCTCTCTGGGAAGCTGCTCGCTGCAAGGACGTAGTCAGATTCACTTTTGCAGCCACTGTGTGGCTTGTGCAAATGGAAGGACAGCAGGGACAAAGAGGAGCTAGTGGGGAGTGCAGGCAGCCTCATCCCCCTGAAGTTCACTGGCAGGGCTAGGGGGGTCAAGGGGGGCACAGGGCAAGGCAGAGGGTGCAGTGTTGGGGATTTAACATAGGATTTATATATAAAAGAATAAAAAATAGAGTAAAATAAAATAATATTTGTTTTGAATTCACTTAAATTTAGGACCAATTATTATAGAGAGGGCTGATTGGTGGCTTAAGGAGGGAGGTTGGGGCTTGAGCTGGGTCAGGGCTCAGGGACCTGGGCTGTTTTTCTATCCCACCCCACCCCCATTGTTAGAAGGACCATTCAGGACCAGCAGGCACATTCATCACCCCCATTGGTTCAATCTATTGCTGGGTGCCTGAAAGCTTTGCCACCCCTGCCACACACACCTTTGTTTTTGCCTGGCCTGCTCTTACTGCAGAGTTGGTGGGGCCTTGGCTGGCTTGCCCTGCTTCTCTGGCTTGTTGCATAGCTTTTAACCCCTTGCTTCCCAGACCTGATAGTGGGTAGCTGGCATTGCCTGGCGATGTGTTGGGAGGCTGTTAGACTGGTTGAGCAGGCATGATGGGGCTAAAGAAAGGGCAGGGCAATAAGACAGGGGAGCATCCAATGAAGAGGACAGCTGTTGCCCCTCCTTGCATTTCACCTTCGTCTTCTGATGAGGAGGACTGGCCAGATTTTGGTCCCATTTCAGCTGAATTGAGACTCTTGGAACAGGAGAAAGCTATGGCCAGGATGGCCAAAGCAGCACCCCCTGCTGGGGTGCAACAATCTAGTAGGGAGTCAAAGATGGAAGTTCCAGTGGTCCCTTAGGCGGCAGCGGGTAGCAACCAAGTCACATCAGCTTCAGGCAGTGGTTCTGGGGCGTTGGTGCCTGAAATAGTTCCAGGTGAGTCACCCACAACACATGACATCACACAAGGAGTTGGAATTTGGCCTTAGGGGCCAACAATGCCTCCAAGTCTAAATTACTGAGACCCCCGGTAATGGTGTTGCCAGTTTTCGGGGGGGGGGTAGTCGGTTTCCTGTGCAGGTGTCAATTGGCATATAGCTATGTTCCTACCAGGGCTGAAAGTCGGCCATTGAGGGTGATCCCTGACACTGGGTTTAATTCACTCCACAGGGATGCATTGCCTGTAATGTATGGGCTTACCAGGAAAACGCCAGGCTTCAAACTGTATGACAGTAACTTTATTCCATAAAAGATGGCTGCAACTCCAGTGAAAGACGCTGGCTTACAACCCTCACACACTAAAATACACCTGCACACTCCAACCAATTAACCATCCAATAACACACTTAAAGGGGACTCAGCCAAGACATAACATTGCCCGAGGGAGATTTATCTCTGGCCCTAGGAGATCACTTATTACCAGCTATCATAGAGAAAATCTGGTGAGATGAGCATGTCAACATCTTCGATCTATTGAATAGGGAAGTGGAGCCCCAAGGGAAGGAGACAGAGGAGAAAAAGGAGTGGGTAAAGTTGGCTAAGAAAAAGTCAGACAGGTGTTGGGCAAACAGGCTACCCCACTTGTGTGGGGACAGTGGTTCATGCTCAACCCGAACAGGCATTCCCATTGCTTCGGTATCTCAATTTAATATATCGGGTTTATACTGATTTCGTGGGTCATGCATAGCTTTTGTATGATGAAGGATTTAGGATGAGGATGGCCCTACAGGGAAATCTGAATTGGGGGGTGCAGCATAACTTACTGTGGCTTCAGTACATGACTCCAGTCCACTGTTGCTCAGAGCTCATTTTGATAGTGGTTTTGCTCCCCATGCTGTAGTGGGCCAGGTGGTTCAACCCTGCCTGATCTGCTAGGATATCAACACAAAGATTTCAGAAGCCTTGTTGACACCGGCATCAGTGTAGTCTGTGCAATGAAACACACCCAGCTCTGCTGTGTGTCAGGGTGAGGGCCTGACCAGGAAGCAGGAAGGAGCAAGGAGGGGGCATAAGCAACCCCCTAGTGCAGCACCTTCATCGAAAGAGGCCCAGACCAATTACTGTCTCAGTTTTAGAGAGGTGGCTGCAGGCTTACCCGAATAGGGAGGCGGCTTTTAGCCAAATGCAACATTAAGTCAGCATTTAGGTCCCTTCCAGTACATCTGGAGGACTTTGGTTTGTTGGGATTTTCTTTTGAGGGCACATTCTACATGGATAGGGCTCTCCCTCTCATACACTACCTTCGAGTGTTTCAGTACCTTTATGGAGTGGCAGCTGAAGCAGAGGGCTCGGCTGTCTTTAGTGGTCCATTATTTAGATGATTTTTTGTTTTGTTGGTGTTTAGGGTGTCGGCAATGTGAAGTTTATTTTTTATTTTTTAGGAGAAGACGGAGGGTATCGAACTCGATACTCAGCACCAATGGGCTGGTTACTAGAGATGAAGTTGCTTGTTCTTAGGGAGTGGATTACGGGTTTGCTGGCTCAGTGTAAAGTTTCATTGAGGGAGTTACAGGAAATTGTTGGGCATTTGAATTATGCCTGCAAAGTTGTTGAACCTGGCAGGGCATTTCTACTTAGATTGTGTGATGCTATGCCTGGCCTCACTAGGCCACATCATAGGTGAAGATTGTCTAGGGGGATGCGGAATAATTTAACAGTTTGGTTGCAGTTTTTGGAAAGTTTCAGTGGGATATCATTTTGGAGGGAGGAGCGGTGCCTTGGCTCTAAGTTCCAGTTACATACTGATACTTCTGGTCTCATGGGTATGGACTGTATTTTAATGGTCAATGGAGTGTGGTCGTATGGTCTGAGGAGTGGCAAGACAGTAGGGTGACTTGAGATCTCATGTTTTTAGAATTTTTTTCCCATTGTGGCAGCTCTTTGGCTGTGGGCGGATTTTTGGGGGAAAATTCTGCAGTTACCTTCTGGTGTAACAATCAAGCAGTGGTATTAAGAGTAAATTCCCTCAAGTCAAAGTCAGAGCAGGTTAGGAGTTGGTTAGGACATTTACCCTGTGGTGCCTGCACTTTGTTATAGTTTTTTGAGTGAAGCATGTGCCTGGGGTAGACAATGAGATTGCTGATGCCCTGTTACACCAACAGATGGGACGGTTCAGGGCACTGGCTACCAAGGCACAGAAGTTGCCCGAAGTGGTACCAGAAGAAGTGTGGCACCTTGGTGGGTGAAAGTGGACAGGGCTATTGCTTTGGCAGTAGCACCCAGCACCCAACGCTCCTACGGGAAGGCGTGAGATGGATTCTCCTTTCAGGGTCAGGAAGCGTTGGAGCTCCTTTGGCCAGCACTGGTGGACCATTTACTTCAGTTTGGGCTGCATCAGGGTAGGATGTCTGCTTTAGCCTTTTATAGCAAGGCTAGGGGGTTGCCTTAATATACCTCTGATTTTTCAGGTGAGAAAAATGATTGAGGGTTGGAGTAGGTTGCGCATGAGGGTTCCCAATGGACGGACTGCTATATCCCTGGCCATGTTGCAGAAGTTGGTTCAGGATTGGAAGTCAGTTTGTAGGTATGGATGTGAGGTTCTGTTGTTTAGGGCTGCCATGCTGGTGGCATTTTTGAGCATTTAGAGTAGGTGGATTGATGGTTGCAGCCAAGTCAGACATGTCTGCAACAGTGTTGCAGTTTTGGTACTTGGAGATCTTCAAAGATAGTATAGGGGAAGGGATTTCTCATTTTTCTGAGGCCATGCTCTATGGGCAGTTTGTGTCCGATGGTTGCTATGAAAGAGTATGTGGCAGCACGAAGCAGAGTTGAGAGCAGCTTGTTTCAACATCGAGATGGTGCGCCTTGATGAAATATCAATTTAGGATGGTTTCATCACTAGCACTGAAGGCTGCAGGCATAGAGGGTTGGAAGTTCGAGACACACTCATTCAAAATTGGGGCGGCATCCACTGTGGCAGCTAAGGGGTATGATACGGAGGCCGTAAAGTGGTTGGGTTGTTGGAGGTCAGAAAGTTACTGTTCTTATGTGCGCATTCTGCCTCAGCAGTAGGTTCTGGCAATGTGATTTTTCTTTCTTTGTAGATGCAGTGGGGCTGGTGGCACGAATTGCAGGGCACAGCTTTATATTCTGGGCAGAAAAAAATGCAGAAAAATCCATTTGGGGATTGAACCTTGGCCTAGGAGTGCAGGTAGTGTTGGTGTGGTGTGGTTGATGTGGTTGTTCATAGGAAGGGTTTATGGACCTTGTGGGGTGGCACAGTTGTCAGTTAATCCTAAGAGTGTCATGTATCTATAGACAAATGTCTGCAGCACCATCTCAAGGGTATTGTGGGCATATTACACGGACCAGTGACATACAACTTTCTGATGTTATTTCAAATTTGTTTATTCTTTTAAGTGTATTTAAACGTAGAACTTACACAAGCAATAATAGAAGAAAAAAGGAAGTGAAGAATAATTTTAGACAGCTTTCTTTATATTTATATTGATCCACCAAAGTATATCTGTACTTTTGCAAATATATTTTATGCCAATAAAGGTGAATTGAATTGAATTAAAATTGAAAATTGAACTAAAAAAAAAAAAGAAAAAAAGAAAATCAAACTCAGTGCCAGGCATCATTAGGAAGAGTTTTGAAAATAAGTCACCATGTGTCATTTTGCCTCTTTATAAATCTATGGTGAAACCCCATCTGGAGTAACCTTTACAGTTCTGCTCACCATACCTCCAGAAGGATATTATGGAAATGGAAAAAGTGCAGAGGGCAACCAGAATGATGAGGGGACTGGAACACCTTCCTTGCCATCTGAACCTGCAACAGCTGGGCCTCTTCACTCTTGAATGACAGCTCCTAAGATGTCACCTGATTGAAGTTTATAAAATCATACACGGTGTGGGCAAAGTAGATAAGGAAAAGCTGTTTTGCCTATCGCACAACACTAGAACTAGGGGGCACTCCATGAAACCTTTAGGTGCTAGACCTCAAACAATAAGAGAAAGTACTTTTTCATCCAGAGGATCACTGGTCTGTTGAACCCCCTGCCAGAAGAAGTGGTGACACCTGTCAGCCTTGACAGCTTTAAGAAAGGATGGGCAAGTTCATGGAGAACAAGGGTATCAATGCCTATCATTATGGATACTTAAGGACAACCTCCAGGTTGGAGAGATAGGCAGGATATCTCTCAATAGCATTTGCAGGGAATCTTAAGCAGTTGAAGACATCTGCTTGGGAATACCCTGAAGCAAATGGCGTGGTACTGTGTGAGACAGAACGCTGGACTGGATGGGCTGTGGCCTGTTCCAGCAAGGCTGTTCTTATGTTCTTACTAAACAGGAAGTTGGCCCAACAGAGGAGGTGAGAACAGCTCAGGACCAGAATCAGCAGTAGAGATGGGCAGGAAATGAAAAATTCCATTTTGTTTTGTTTTAGTTTGGAGAGAGGGAGTTCATTTCATACAAAAAAGAAAATTAAAAATCTCCTCGCCCAGCGCCCATCAGCTGTCTTGCAGATTGGGGGAGGCAAACTTTTTTAAAAAAAAATTAGCGCCCCAGCGATTCCTCATTGGAACGCATCGAACCAATGCATTCCAATGGGGAAAAATTTCTCCGTTAAAATGCACTGAGCCAATGAATTTCAATGGAGAAAAAGAAGAAGAAAGTCCCACTTTTTCCTGTGCCCAATAGAGCAGGGAAAGGGCAGGAGGATTTTTATTTAATTTTTTTGCCTCCCCCAGCCCCCATCAGCGGTCTCGCAGGCTGGGGGGCAAAAAAATAGCGCCCCAGCAATTCCTCATTGGAATGCATTGAACCAATGCATTGCAATGGGGAAAAAATTCTCCTTTGAAATGCATTGAGCCAATGCATTTCAGTGGAGGGGGGGAAATCCCACCTTCCCCCCCCCCTGCATGGTGAAAAGGCAGGAGGTTTAAACTCTTTTTTGCCTCCCCCAGCCTGTGCACCAGCTGATCGGCACTGGGAAAGGACACGGTTTCGTATGGGGGAACTGCAGGGTTTTCCCCATAGGAATGCATTGCCAATGCATTCAAATGGGGAAACAAAATGGAATGGAATGAACCAGAAATTTCTGTTTTGTTTTGTTTCATTTCTCCTCCAGAGTGTGGTTCGTTATTTGTTTTGTAATGTTACAAAGCAAATAATGAATAATGCAATGAATTAAAATCAGCAGTGTACCTTCATTTGAAGAACAAAGGACACTCATTAAAATATGAGGATGTACACATATTAGAGAAGGTAGGTGGTTTGAGAGAGGGTTCAGGGAAGCCATTCATGTATGAATTGAAACAAAAAAGGGTGGGGGGGCTTAGGCACAACCTATCTACCACTTATCATGCTGCCCTTTCATCGATCCCTAGACAAATCAGAAGTACTTCACACCTCCACTAGGAAGGCTGTGGCTAATGACCCATACTTAATGGGTGTTGGGAAGGATTGCATAGGTGGGACTTTCACACACACCAGGACATTGTACATGTAATGAGCCCATTCAGGCCATGGTGCACCTAGTGAGCCTATTCCGACCAGGGTGGTGTGAAATTGTGGTGAACTATAAATTTAAGGCCTTGTACCAACTTTCCTTAGACTGAGAAAGCTAACTTGTATGAGTACTAAAATGTTTTGATCTCAGAAGAAAAGAAGTCCAGTTGCCATGACTCAACATCTGGATACCCTCATCTGGGTGACTGAGAATCTTCAGAAAACATATACCCTAGATGTGCAGATCTTCATTCTTGGATCTCAACTCCCAGAACCCGCCAGTAGCATAGCTGCCCAACATCATGTGTATTGCTAATTTGCACAAAATATTATATCTGTGGATAAACTGATCAAAAAGAAAATACACAATTCAGTGGTCCTGGTCCATTATAAAAAAGGATGAATAAATGTTTCCAACAGAATGAGATAACAACAAAGAAGCTCTTATTTAAAGAATTGTGCAGTTTTTAAATCTTTTCATGGATGCCTGGAGGTTGTTACCTGTACATCAAAGGTAAAAGCAGGCAATTTGCTCTGTGCTTGGAATACTTTCTTGACCATCATTCAAGTTCATTTTTATAATATATTTTAAGCTGGTTAACAAGCAGAGTTCATGAGAGCTTTATATCTTTGTTTGTAAATTACTGAAGTCCCTATGGTGAATAATAACCTCAAAGAACATCACTAATGTACTTATTCTTTAGAAATGTAGAGCTGTGATCTTAGCAACTAAGATTGCTTGGATAAAAATGGTCATTTTTAAAACACTTTGATATTTTAAAATCATGATTCAGAGTTTCTTTGGAACTTATTTAGATACATGTCTCTTATTTATGGGAAAGAGTAACAATGTGATAGTAACACTGCATAGTTTATTTTTCAGAAAGAAGGCGGTATCAGTATAGATACATATATATGCCTCAGATACAAGTTAAAGGCCTTCTCAGTGTTTGTAGCTGCACAATAAACTAGGTATCTGCTTCAATTGTTGAAATATGCTTTTCCTTCCTATTTCAGTTGACAAAAAGGAGTCAAGAATACCGGTAGATCAGTACTCCAGATACAGACAAATCACAGATTCAGTACTTAATTGGCTTGGTTAGTCTGATTTTTAGGAGCTCCAGATAGAAACAAAAAGGTCAGGTTTAATAGATTTGAGAAGAAATGAAGCAAATTTATAAATAACTTTGTCCCCACCCCCCACCCCACCCCCAGCCTAGAAATATAGAAATTAGACAAATTCATTTGGGGTAACGTTGGGCCACAATTTATTCAAAATTAATAACTGGTAAAACTTAATTCTCCCTCAAGGGGACCTGAACCATAGGGCAATCAGGTAATGGCTGGATAACTTATATCCTTCCTGCCTCAGTATGGATTCAGAGAGATTAACTTCTCAGAAGGATGCTGCCCACCTGTTCAGCATCCCTCTAACTTATGTGAATCTGCTAGTCCAGCATAGCCCTTGGTTTGGCCTAATATTACCTTGATAACTAAATTTAATCCTATGCCTGTCAATGAAGTTTAATTTTATCTGAAGGCTGTCTAGCACCTTAAGAGCGACCTACCAAGGGCATACCTGAATACCCTTACCTATTACACTGCCTGCCATGGAAAGGGGTTTAAAATCCTTTTTACCCCACATGGCCGAGCAGCTCGGCCCTCAGGCCCCCTTGAAGATCTCCCAAGAATGCCATCCCCTCTATCCAGTGCAGGGCAATGCCCCTCCCTCACAAACCTTGCTGTCTCCCTTTTAGCACCCCTACAAGCCTTGTCCATTTGTCAAGGGTCATGGGCTGATCTCCACTCTAAATATGGAACCAACGCGGACCAAACTAGTCTAGTCCTAGGGAATTTTGCACAGAATTTACTCAAGTCATCCATCATCTTGAGTCCCTTGTCAGGCATTCAGATCAGGTCATTTCCGCCCAGATGAATCAACAGGGCATCTGGAGGCCCATCTGGAGAATACTCATATCTGTAAATGCTGAAGTCATCCAAGAGCACACCTCTCTGTCCCCTCCATTCAGTAGGGCCACACTTGCCCAGGCCAAGGTCTTGGCCCCAACCAGTACTTGCAGCATACTTGGGTGCCCAAAACACAAAACTGTGGTTGCATATCACCACTGTGGTTTGAAAAGATGGACCTGACTTACCGGGTCCAGCCCAACCCGACCACCGAGGCGTCTAAAAATGGCGCCAGCCGGCGCGCACATGTGAAACTCTGAAACGCCACGCTGGGCATCGGAGCCAATCCAGGGCGCCCGGCGTGCTTTCCGGCTGCGGGCATCCGGGTATTGGCCGGCGCGTGCAGGTGCAAAGCCAGGGCCGGCGCCAGCCCCTTTAAAAGGGGCTGCCTCCTCTGGAAGCCCACCATTTGGTGCCAGCTTCCTTAACGTTCCCCACCCACCCACACCTCCAGGCACTAAGCAGTTTATTGTTAGGTGGGTTACATTAACTTAAATTGTTCTTGTTATGTTTTGTCACAGCTTTAGTGGTTTGGTGGCATTGGGACCAGATCCAGGCTGGGGTGGCTGCAGGACAGAGCCTGCATGGCACAGAAGCAAGAGGTGGCAATGGCGGACCCAGGAGGGAGCTGCGAGTGTCCCGGATCGGGTGCAACAACAGATGGCCTCTCCGCTCAGCTTGGCGAAGGAAATCTCGAAGGAGTCTGTGCCCACGGGGGTTTCTGGAAGCTGAGAATTAAGGGTGCTGCCACCTGGGGCGCCACCAGGCGCATTGGGGGACAGGCGGGTTCCCCGATGGCGTTGGATCCGACCCAATGCCTGGCCAGAGTACTGCAGATTGTCACCATATCAATAAAGCTGTGGCCTTCACATTTTGCCCATAAGTACAAGTGTGTCAGTGTGGTTAATGGGTGGCATCAAACACCAAGGCTTGGCGCTGGACCACAACACCTGGTGACATATCTTTAATGACATAAAAACAAGCCGACCAAGACCTACCAATCTGGAAATGGCTGCACATAAACCCAATATTTCTGTGATTTTCACCTGCCAATTCGCTGAATCCAAGAGGAGCCATATTCCATGGCAGCGACTGTAGACGCTGAAACATAAAAATCACAGATATTTTGCAAAAATATGGATCCAAGCATGGATCTTCTAGGACACTTATATTCTCTTAATGTTTTAATTTTTCAATAAGCTAAGATACTTTAAAAAAAACCTTTTAACTAATTTAATATTTCCTTAACAAAACATATTTACCTATTCTTCGAAGAGCTATATAATTTCAAAGGCCTTTTATAACTAGAGTTAGTGCTTTGTGGGCAATTATAAAGGGGTTACATCTTGGTCTATAAATTTTCCTTTAAGCATAAAAGCTAGCATATACTGTATTTATATTTCAGGCTGGCCTTCACATTTCCATTATCCTTTTCCCAAATCATGACAATCAATTAATGGCTTAAAACAATCAAAATATAGGAAACCAACTATAGTGCTCACCCCTTTTACTGTGTATGCTAATGTACAGGAGGTAGGGGAAAGGGTTAACACCTATGCCCATATATGGAATGTGGATGCAGAGCCTTAATGCTTAAATAGCTCCACGGGAGGGAGAAAGATTCAGATAGGGAAAAGTCAGTAAAGAGATAGGGGAGTGTGGTGCCTCAGCCACACCTCCCAAAAGTCCTGACCTCCACACCAACTTCTCTCTATGTGATCGTTTCATTAAGCCAATATACATTATCTCTTTCTGAGTTTCCTCTTTTACTGCTAAATTCATTGTCTTCATGTGTTATTTTTTCATCTTGAATGTTTATCACTTTACCGGTGAAAAGTTCCAAGGCCCCACCCTTCTCTGCAACTACATCAAACAAGACAAATGCACTTATCTTCTTGCTCTCTAGGCCTGGGGTTGGCCTATCCACAAATTCATCTTGCATGTCATCCTGCTCATTTTCCTGAGACCCGACGCTGCCTTGCACTTCCTGTTCAATCTCAGTGCCATCCAAAGGTTCCAAACCAACTCCAAACTAATTGCTAGGCACCTCCTCTTTCACTGTAACCAGAGGGGAGGCTTTGAAATAATGTGGAGTTTTCTCAAGGGAGTCCTTCTGTTGCAACATGAGGCTGGCAATGGATGGTCCTGCCATGGAAACCAAGGGTTCCTTGTCCAGCCTAGAAGCAGGAGGAGAAGGCAACTCAGGGTTACCCTCAGGTTCACAGCTGATAGAGTCAGGCACCTTGCTGTCAAGCCTTAAAGCTGGCATGGAAGGCAGTTCAATTTGGAATGTAATACCCTCCAAAATTGACTGTGCTACACAAAGAAGTTCTTTTACAAGTTGTTCTTGTGACCACATTTTTCAGCTCAGTTTCATACACTTATAGGTCCTACCACTCAGTTTCCAAGAGAGAGGGTATGAAAGCAAGGACATTTTAAAAAAGAGCAAAGAGAGGGAAAAGAGAGAGGGGGAAAATCACTTTCACTTTGCCACTGGGGTTATTTTGAAAACATGTTTTGTCCATTCCAATGTCAGATAAATCCTTAGAAAAACAACTTTCTAGATGTCTCGCCAGTAGACCGCCCTTAAACAAAACAAACAGTCCTTAAACAAGCAAAAAGAATTCTCTTTTTTATTATTATTAAATAATTCTTTTTTACCAGCACCAAAAACAAGGGTAAAATCCAAACACTTCTTCAAGTGGTCCATCTTTCTTTGCTTAAAAAGATCCAAACATCACCAAGATAAAACTTAACATGGAGGAATAAAAGGAAGAGAGCAGTTTTTACTCACAAAAGTAAAGAGCCAAAATATACAGCTATAAGTTGCTTGGTGCCAGCAACTCAGCCATTACTATCAACTTAATTAATGGTGACCAGTTTTCCCCGAGTGGGAGATAAGGCATTTCCTGGACCAAACAGAATCTGCCAACGCTTTCCCCATGGTCAGCAGGCACAGCCTCTCTTCGTCTCCCCTCCAAGGAGACTTGTCTCTTATCTAAGGGCCTTTTCACATGACCCCTAAGATCCGCTGGCCCCTTAAATTCGGACCAGAGATCTTGGGGGTTCGTTGCTGTTCCTCCGTCCCAACCCCTCCGCACTTCCTGGCTGCTGGCTGCGTGAGGGGAGGGAGGGGGAAAGGGGACAAAAGAATAAAGGCTTACCTCCCAGTGCTGGTGGAAGCTGCTCCGAGCCTCATCACTTCCTGATTCCTTCTCTTAAAGGGGCAGGAGGCAAAAAACAACAACAAAAAGAAGCGAGGAGAGCCCGGCACATCCGCATCAAGCAATTTTCACCTCCCAAGAGCAGGTACCTGAAAAGTGTGCTGGGTCATGCTTAGGTGGGCGGGGTCGCACTTAATTTCCTGTAAACTCCGGAACTGGTGGGAAAACATTTTTAAGCTCCGGAGCTGGGAGCCATTTGCCCCGGAGTTTAGGGGTCGTGTATAAACGCCCTAAGAGGCCCAATCTGGAGAAATTCGACCTGATAAACCACAGGGCTTATCAAGTTGTCTTGCCGCAGCGTGACCAGAACCCCAGTTCCAAAGATCAATGATTCCTGTGGGTATTCCATCTCATGTAAAATCATATGAAATTACGTAGATCCATTTTTAATTTCATAAATCCACCTTTTATCCAGACCCTTGACAGAGTTAACTCTGAAAAGCTGGGGAAGAGAGAAGGGTTGAAGGTATCCCCACTCCACTTTTTATTAATTTTGCTGCTTTCTCTCTTTACTTAGGAGCCTGCAGTGGAACCCAATGTTCACCAAACTTGCAAGGATTGTAGAGTGGCATTAGGGGGTCTCTAGGTTCCAGTGGGGAACTTTCCTGGGCAACCTTTTTTGTGGGTGTATAACATGGGCATCCAAAATCCAAACTTCACAAATGGAGGGCTAACAAAGGAAAAGCTGTGGTATCTCTGGGCACCTTGAAGGGCATTTTAGAGGGTTTTAAATTCAAACATGAATATACAAACCAGTTTATCAATTTGTCAGAAAAAACAATAAATTAATTATTTGTGGTTTGTTGACCTTGATGAATCATAAATCAAAATAAACCACCATTTTTCTGATTCATTCCCATCTCTATTCCAGAGTAACAGGCACCACAGATCAGATCTTCCTGAATGGGAATGTATTTCCACCATATAGTTGTATCAGTTAGGGCTTTACAAAATAGGTGTGGTAGCATTTCTCCAGGAAACATCAGAGAAAATAAATCAATTCCATGGTGTAGCCAGCAGTAACATTTCAAATAGGAAGCAATGAATTGATATATTGTCAACCAATTAGAATATTCTGGCCAATATATATACAACATGACCAGGACAACAAATGTATAAGTACAACAGAGGTACGAAAAGATTATAACTGTGGTTCTTTTCTCACATGTGATTGAACCCATTATCACCTTGCTTATGCTCACCCTCAACCACTCATTTCTTTATTTCTCCAAATGGTGAATCTGTTAGAGACAGTCTCCTTAGAAAATGACGAATGAACTGTACATATCAAATATGTCCTGTTTCAAACTCAAAAATAGATGTTTCTCTCTGTCTTCTTGAATATGTGAGCATTTTCAGTGGAGCCCTTTATTAGGCTATATACATTTGTCTCCACCTTCCTTTACCTTCAATTACCATGAAGATTGAAGTCATATCCTCTGTGCTGCAGGGCACTGAGGTGGAACCAACAATGAGTAGACGTTCCCTGTGGATTTAAATGCTACACATATGCTAGCAAAAGATGAGTTACACAGTTGATAAGTTATGCAGATAATTCTGTCTCTGGCTTATTAACTCATGAAAGTGACCACTCCATTTAAAAGCCAAGCTACCTTAAAACAAAGCTGTAAATAGAAAAATAAAAAGAATTGTTAAAAACGGTTCATGAGGGATAAAATGCAAGGTCTTTAAAAAAATCAGAATGCTGGAAGAATCCTTTTGTATACATAGAATCTCAACACAGAAGATGGGGAAGAAGTGCATACTGCAAACTTGTTGGTATTTCATTATCCATTTTGCTTTGTAGAGACTTCAGCAGTATTCACTGAAAACAGTCTGGGTTGCAGGTCAAATGCACCAAGCGTATTTGTTTTTTGTGTTTGTTTTCTAAGTCCAAACAGCACAGGCAAGTACAAATGTATTCAAATGCAATTCTCAAGGCCATGGACACAACAAAAGAGTATGCTGACAATTATTCTTTCTCTTTTGGCTTGTAGAAATTGATAAGGATTCTATGGTAAACGGTATATGTCTTTTTAAAATTCTGAAGTTATTCTTAAGTCTCCAAGGAAAATACTTGATAAGTAATCTGCTCCATCTAAGAGTTTGGAGTAGCAAAGTGAATTACTGACATCACACAATTGACCACTCCTTGTATGAACAGGGAGATTCTCCACCCCACCTCTGCAGCGAAGTGCTCAACTGTGAGAGGGGATGGGGAAGGACCAACTAAGGCTGCTTCTAAGCATTGTAGCAAAGAGGAAGATGGAGACACACAGCATGCAGAGCCTGGTAAGCAGCTGGGCAGGTTCGAGTAGGAGTTTATTGTGCTGCCAGTATGATAGATTCTAAGGATACAAATATGATGCCAATTTCCAGATACTAGTAAAGCCTTGGTTTAGCATCCTTTGGCTGAATTTCCGTACTGACTGGGAATCATGAATAGTTTATTACGGGGTCAGCTGTAGAAGGTTTAAAACAATTCAGTTTTGCAAGCAAATGTGAAATATCTCATTTCAGGGAAGAAAAAGGAGAAAAATATTAATAAAGAGAAAAGGAAATTGAGTGCAAAATTTGGAAATTGAGGACGGGAAAAAGTGAAAAATAAGAACAGTGGAATTGATTAGTCAAGACATCAAAGATGGAAGTTACCTATGGATACTGGGCAAGAGAGAAGAATAGTTTGGCTCAATTTGAGATAGTTTGTTAAGTTATCAGTGCAGTTTTGCTTTTAGTGCAAAGGGTAAATTAAAACGATCACAAGGTCCTGAAACCAACCATTGGCAGCAGACTATCTCATGGTGATGAGAGCCAATGGATCATTTAGACAACCTCTCTGTCTAACCTGAAACCATTCCTGCACTTCCACAATGTTCAGTCACTCTGCAAATACTGCTAACTTCCCTTATTTATATAGGTTTGCTGGGCTCAACCCTTTTGTTTTTGAATTAAGTCTTATGTGAACTGCCTCACTGGTTTTGTTTTGTTTTGTTTAATCCAGGTAGCTAAAGTGATTTGTGTCCCCATTCAATTAAATTTGTGCTCCAGAACTGAATCAGTTTATAGATTTGTTGTGCTTCATCTTGGAACTGAACCTGGCTATTCTGCTTTGATCCTGCCTTCGTAAAATTGATTTGAATCAGGCTGATTTACTTCAAAATGTATGTTTTTGCCCAGATCCAGTGCACAACATGGTCGGCCCATTGCTAAGCTTTCCTGTAAATGTTTAAAAACATTTCTTTTGTGTGTGTTTGTGTGTGCTAAATTTTGTCAATGCATAGAGACTCTTAAAGGAGTTTCAAGGTAAGTTAGATAAATGAGTGGTTTTATAGTGTCACCGTCCTCACAAGTTTCCAATGGCCAAGCAGGGATTTGAACACAGGTCTCTTGACTCCTTGTCCATCACTGTAACCTTATGGGTTTACAGGGACACTATGTTTTCAATGTTAGTTTCCATTACTATTAACTTTACATTGAACTTTACTCCCCTTTAACTGCTCGTGTTCTCTTGAAGCTTTAATGTAATGTTGTCTATTAATGCTGCAAGATGTCCCTCAATAGTATTAAAACCAGATGAGAAGTCTAAGAAAATCAAAAGGGACACAGATTCATTATCAATTTCCCTACATAAGTCATCTACCAATGCAACCAGTGCCATTTCAGTCCCACAGCCAGGCCTGAAGCCAGATTGAAATGGATCCAGATAGTTTATCTCATCCAGAAACGTCTGGAGCTGCGAGTCCACAACCCACTCTAGAACTTTCCCTAAGAATGGGATATTCAATAACGGTTGGTAATTGTTCAGTATCATTGGGTCTAGGGAGGGCTTTTTTAACAGTGGTTTTACTATTGCCTCCTTTAAGCATGCCAGAATACTGCCCTGTTGTAAGGAGTCATGCACAACTCTTCCTAACTAGTCTGCTATACCTTCTCTGGCAGCTTTTATGATCTACGAGGGGCAAGGGTCCAGCAGACACGTGGTGGCCCTCATCTCCCCAAGAGTCCTGACCACATCATCCGGCTGCAGGCGCTGAAAATCATCCATTAATACAGGACAAGGAGGATGTGGTGTTTTATTTACATGCTCTGGATCAATAGCCGCATCCAAGGTAGCCCAGATCTGTTCAATTTTGCTTGCGAAGTGTTGTGCAAATTCTTCAAGTGAGATACAGAGTGGTCTGTGTTACCTGCCCATGGGTCAGCATGTAGCAGACTTTTGACTATTCTGAAAAGCAGCCCTAGGGTCAATGATAGTAGAGAAAAATGATTTCTTTGCTGTCTCCACTGCCTTGGAGTAAGCCTTCCAAAGGCCTTTCACTAGAGATAGGCACGAAATGAATTTTTAATTCGTTTTGTTACCTAACAAAATGAATAACAAACTGACCAATCAATGAAAAATGAAATGAAACAAAATGGAAATTTCCACTTCGTTCATTTCATTTTTCGTTTTCCCATAGGAATGCATTGAAGCAATGCATTCCTATGGGAAAAGGTTTCCCTTGCAATTGGTGTGGGGAAACTGTGAGCTTTTTCCCATCAGAAGCCAGCACCGCCAATCAGCTGTAGCACTGGCTTTGGCAGGGAAAGGATTTAAAAAGGCCGCTCTTTCCTCCACCATTTTCTGAGGGCTCCTGCCAAGCTGTCAATCACTGGACCCCTTTAAACCTGGCCCAGTTGGTACCAGGGCGTCCCCCTGGTACCAACTGGGTCAGGTTTAAAGCAGTCCAGCGACTGACAGCTCGGCAGGAGTCCTGTGAAAATGCTAGGGAGGGCTAGTCCAGGGATCGAGCTGCCCTCTCTAGCATTTTCAGAGAGCTCCTGCCGAGCTGTCATCGACTGGGCCCCTTTAAAATGGCCCAGTCACCACCAGGGGTTCTCCCCAGTGCCGACTGGGCCATTTTTAAAGGGGTACAGCTGATAACAGGGAAGAAGGGTCTCTTTAAAGGGATCTTCTCTGCAGTGGATGACAGCGCCGAGCGCCCGCTCAGCGCTGCCATCCGCTGCAGGGGAAAATGTCAAAAGAGACCCCGCTTCTCACCTCCACATGCAGAGGTGGGAAGCAGGGTCTCTTTAAAGGGATCCTCCCTGCAGTGGATGACAGCACCTGCTCAGCACTGCCACCCGCTGTGGGGGGAAATGTCAAAACAGACTCCACTCCTTGCCTCCTCGTGCGGAGGTGGAAAGAAGGGTCTCTTTGAGGTGCTGGCCCCAAGCCAGTGGCTGGGGGGAAGATTAAGTCCCTCTTCTCCCCAGCCAAAGTTGCATAAGCACCATACATACACACACTACACACAAAATGAATAACGAATCAATGAATCAATGAAACAATTTTTTTAAAAAAAATTGTTTAAAATGAAACAAAATGAACTGAACCCTAAAATGAAATGAACCAAAACAAATTGTCATTTTTTTCGGTTCGTGCCCACCTCTACCTTTCACTGTTTCTTTGTCTGTTTCAATCTGGGTTTTCCACCAACACTTTTCAGCTCTAGGGCCACGTGTTTCAATTTTATCAACTCCCTAGTAAACCAAGCAGCCAATTTGGGTCTATTTTGAGGAAGGAGACATTTAGGAGCTATCCGTTCAATGGCTTTGCTCATTTCCCCATTCCGGAGTTCAACCAAAGATTCAATAGAATCGCCCATCGGAGAGATAGGAAACTCCCCAAGGGTGATTAAAAAATCATCTGGATTGATCATCCTTCTGGGATGTGTTGCTTTTGTCTGACTCCCCCTCCCCCCGGCCAGCAAGCCTAAAGCACACCATATAGTGGTCTGTCCAGGACAATGGGACTACAGAAAGTTCCTTTACCTCAGTGCTCCCTCTGTCCATATCAGGCAGAAGACCAGGTCTAAGGTGTGGCCTGCAGGATGGGTTGAGTTAAATACCATTTGGGCCAGACTCATTGTTGACATGGAGGCCATGAAGTCTTCAGGCACTCTGACAGAGCTGCCTCAGCATAGATATTAATGTCCCCCAAAACGATGTGCTGAGGGGACTCCAACATCAGCCCTGTTCTCAATCCAGTAAGCTAAGGTAGAGAAGTTGTTGTGTCATGGGGAGGGCGATACACCAAGAGAATTCCTATTTTGTTCCTGGCTCCTACTTTTAAGTACATACTGTATATTCGAAACCAGGAAATTGGGGAACATGACATTGTTTTCCACAGAGAAACCTGGAGGATAAAGTTGAGTGAGGTTAACACCCCCAGTCTCATCCAGCCAAGTGTGATGCAAGTGAGATCTTCACATTCTTGCAGGATCAGGTACTGAATTTCCCATTCACTGACCTTGCATTTACTAGCCAAGTTTTCAGTCCAGGGATCCTGTCACTACATTTTTCAGAGCAATTCACATTTGTATGTATCTTGGGAGTTATGAATACCCTGTAGTCCTTCCTTCTTCTGTAATGACCATGTCTTCCATTACCCAAAAAAGTAACAATAGGTTTTCCTAAATTGTCTTACATGTTGTTTTACTCTGATATTTGAGCAATATCTGTGGTGCCAATTGTGATGCTAAATATGGTGTGTGCGTGAAAAGCACGCCAGAGGCACAACCTCAGGCTGTCCTCCCAACTTTATGGCCCCAGTAATTACCTGTGGAAAAGGGGGGAGGGAATGAGAGGCCTGGTTGCCTTCTGTCTCTGATGGATCTTGTGGTTGAGAGTTTTTGTCTTAGGGCGTTTATACACGACCCCTAAGCTGCGCTGCAAATGGCTCCCAGCTCCGGAGCTTAGAAATGTTTCCCCACTAGCTCCGGAGTTTAGAGAAAATTAAGTCCGACCACGCCCCCATAAGCGCGACCCAGCGCACCTTTCATGTACTTGCTCTCAGCAGATGAAAATTCCTTGATGCGGATGAGAGTGCCAGGCTCTCCTCGCTTGTCTGTTGTTGTTTTTGCCTCCCGCCCCTTTAAGAGCCCCTTGAGAAGGAACCAGGAAGTAACGGGGCTCGTGGCAACTTCGACCAGCACCGGCAGGTTAGTAAAGGCTTCTTTTGTCCTTTTTTTTCCCCTCTCTCCCCTCACGCTGACAGGAGCAGGAAGTGCTGAGGGGTGGGGACGCAGGAACAGAAACGAACCCCCAAGATCTCTGGTCCGAATTTAAGGGACCAGCGGATCTTAGGGGTCATGTGAAAAGGCCCTTAGTTTCTTAATGAGAATTCCCTCTGCCTCATCATGCTGCAGCTTCTTAGTTGATTCTTCTCCAGAAATAAACCAGAATTTATGAAATAAATTCCATATATCCTTAACATCATCATTACATTTCAATATTCTTTTTCAAACCTTTTTTACAAGATAATTTATCTTTTATAGCCATATTCTTCATTTCTTTGTATCATTCTTCCATATTAAATTGTTTATTAATTTTCCAATTTTTGCTAATATCAGCTTTGCCATAATAACTATATTAATGGTGTGTTTTTGCACTCTTTCTTTAATTGACTATTATTAACCATATTCAACAAAGCAAGTGTTGGAGATGCTTATATATCAATACCCATTATTTCTACAATCTTCTTAAACAATTTTAACCGTTCCTTCTTATTTCACAAGTCCACCACATAGGTAAATAAGTGCCCTTTTCATTTCCACTTGTGCAGCACAAGGATGTTATTTAACATACTCAGTTTCATCCTTATGGATATATTTTGCATTATTCTTTCATACCAAATTTTATTCCAATCTTCCCCTTTGATTTCCATAGTCAAATCTTCTTGTTAGTAGCGGCAGAGTATAAAACAATAGGTTTAAAAGAAATTCAATTAATTCTTCTTCCTTTTTTTTACTCTGACAAAAAGAATAACCCAGAGGCTAAACGTATTCCATCAGAAATATTTGTGCAGTATACTGGACATCTCCTACAGGGAGAATATGGTTAATCAGGATGTGTTGCAGCAGAGCAGCATCTGGAAATTGGATGAAATAGTGTCGAAACATCAGACATGCACATTCTTCCAGCTCCCTAAGATTGCAATGCATTGGACACCTCCTAAAGGAAAAATAATACAAGGAAGACGGCTAAAGATCTGGTGAACAACTTTCTATGAAGATCTAAAGACAGTGAACATCACATGTAAAAAGGCAGAAATGGAAGCTGCAGACTGGACCTGATGGAAGATGCTTGTCCAATGTACCCAGCAGCATGGGAGGAAATAAGATATAAGATAAGATTTTACTTTGCCATTCTCCTTTGAATGACTAAAGGCAGCTTACAACATACATATATACCTATACTTACAAATGCTACCATTCTTTTGACTATTGTCTCCTTTATTTGTTTTAATCCATTGCATGATTTAGTCTCCAGAAAGTGTGAAATCTGAAGGTTGAGAACTTTAGTGTAAAAGCTGAACACATAATTTTAGCAGTGGCAGCTGGTTGAAAGGTTCATTTTACAGTCTTGCTCCTGAAATGTTCCATGTGTTTCCCTCTCTTAAACTGCTGTTCCCTACATTTTATCTGTGTTGCTTTCCATCAACTACGTCCAGCAATATGCTACTATTGCCCACACACACGTGTGTGTGTGCATGCAACACACACACACACAGAAATGTACATGAAGAACAACAGGCGGGGCAATCTGTCAGAATAACTAAAAGTATAACAAACAGATCCCTCGACAGATGTGATATTTTAAACTAATAAGAATGTTTTCTGCTCTTTCAGGTGTTTTTTGGTGTTTGGTATTATTTCTGGAATGAAAATGCTTCATAGTTTCGAAAGACAAAAGAACAACCAGCACATTTTTTTCCGAAGATTTGTTCAGTAAGGATTTATATATAATCAAATGAATAAAGTAATATTTTCAAAACTGGAAAAGAAGAGCTAGAAATCCAGCAGCTAAATATACTTTACCACTTCTCAAATCTTTTTTTCTGTCCATCCCAAAAATCCAGCAATTATTTTGCACATTTAAATGAAAGTTAAGACTTTCATTTAAATGAGCTCTAACATTCTTTGCATTCAAAGCAAAAGCAAAAGGTGCTGTTTCTTTATTGCCCCACAGTGCTTAAAGTACTCTCTGGGTGGTTTACAAGTAATTATGCAGGCTACACATCCACCCCCCACACAGCAAGCTGTTCTTGCTCATTTTAATTACCCATCTGATCTTTATAGGGGATAGTTTCAATGTTGTACTGGAAAACCCACCTTCTGATCTTCCCTCCACCTATAAAACTTGCTAGGTTACCCATGGTCAGTAATCTCAGGCGATCCACATCCACAGGGTGGTTGGAGTGATAAAAAGAAATGGGAGAGCTACCAGGATGGAAATACCAGATTTATTCATTCTTCCATTTAAAAATTTTATATCTTATGTTCTTTCTGTCCCAAATCCATGGACACATAAGGAGGAGAAACAACAAAATTGTATCACAGGAGGGTGAAGTATTTGGTGTAGCTATTGACAAGAGAAGAGTATAAGAATCATTTTTGAAAAATGAAAACAAATCACAAATAATGCAAATAATATTTTAATGTAAATAACACAAATTGAGTTTGCACCCATTTTTACGCACATAGATACCACAGGCCATATACCTAAATCCTGGAAAACAGCTATTGTAGTTCCTTTTCACAAGAAGGGCAATACGCAGGATCCATCTAATTAGAGGCCAATTAGGTTGCTAAACATCATTAGCAAACTCTATGCAAAGCATCTCCTGAACAATTTCTGGATTGGCTTGAGCAAAAGAATGTCATAGTGGCAGAACAAGCAGGCTTCAGGCCAGGGAGATCTACAATAGATCAATGCCTAATTATTCAACATCTCATTGAGAAATACTTTTGTAAGGTTATAACTAGAGATGGGCACGAAACGCCAAAATGGTGTTTCATGCTCGTTATTCAGGCCCTGGGGCCCGCTTCGGGTCATTTCCATTTTTTGGGCCCCGTGGGCCCACTCTGTTTTTTGGGCATCGTTTTTTGGCACCCGATGGGAAAGCGTTCCAGCAGCCGCAGGGAGCCCTCCCGGTGCCGGCCACCGGCAAGCCGGCCAGGAGAAAAGTCCCGCAGCCATGGGAGTGCTCTCCTGGCCAGCTTGACGGTGCCGGTGGTGCCCGGGAGGGTTGGGGGGAGATTTAAAAAGCCCGCTCTTCACCCCATCAGGTGGGAGGAGAGAGCGGGCTTTTTAAATCTTCTCCCCTCTCGAAGCTAGCAGCGAGCGGCTACTGGGTGCTGGTTCCGGGAGGGGGGAAGTGGAGGAGAGAGCACGGGCCATGCAGAGGGGAGAAGGAGGGATTCGGCTTTCTCGTGAGGCTCAGCCGATCTCCTCTGCCCCAGGTGACAGCTGCCCGGCTGCCACCCAGGGTGGAGGAGATCGA
The DNA here is from genome assembly GCA_037367245.1 of Phrynocephalus guinanensis. NCBI lineage: Eukaryota > Metazoa > Chordata > Lepidosauria > Squamata > Agamidae > Phrynocephalus > Phrynocephalus guinanensis. Next base: position 11,343,193 of record CM074748.1, read on the forward strand.
GCCGCGGTCTCGCCTCCGCACACAGACACGGAGGCGAGACCGCAGCCAAGGCTCAGCCAATCTTCTCCGCCCTGGATGACAGCTGTCACCCGGGGCGGAGGAGATTGGATGCATGAACCAAACATAACCAAACTAATTTGTTCCAGTTCTGTTCAGTTCGTGCCCAAATTACTCTGGGCTCTGTTATTCGTTCTGTTACGTAATGGAACAGATAACGGATAACAGAAGGAAAAAAAATTCATTTCGTGCCAATCTCTAGGTATAACCTCTCTTTATGCAGCATTTGTTGATTATAAATCAGTATTTGATTCCATACCCAGAACGCAACTCTGGGATAAATTGATAAAATCCTCTATAGATAGAAGACTTTTGTGCCTTATAAGTGTCTTATATAAAGAAACTTAAGAGTCAGGTGTAGTAGACAAGGACACCTCACAGAATACATCCAAACTCAGAGGAGTCAGGCAAGGCTGTCTACTAGCTTTGGGCCACTTTTGATCAAGTGAAAGTTCAAACATATCTTGATTGAGCATTTACTTATTTGCCTTTCTCTTATCTGTGACATCTGTAAGGCTTAGTTCAAACTTGGCATTTCAAATGGATTGATTTTTCCAATCTTTATTGTCCATTTTTCACATAGGAAAGATAATTTTTACCTTGGCTTAAAGTGATAATCTTCACTAACGCCAAACCCCATATTTTTTTCAAAAGATAAGGGAACATGGGGGGGGGATGCAGGCAACATGTTTATAAAGCAAGGGTTTGAACATTGAAAAATATATTTCTAATCTCCAATCTAGTTTGCCTGAGAGATTAAAGAGTATGTTTGCATCTGGTTGCATCTGTTACACTCACTTATACTTTTGCTTCACCATTTTGTTAAATCCAAAACAGCCATTCAAAAATTTTGGGCATAGAGGGACTGCAGCCACCTCTCAGTTGCTTGGTCTGCCCTTTCTCAGCAACTATGGTATGCATCATGTGATCTTCTTCTTGGATCCTCTAGCACTGGTTAATTCTACATGAAGAAAATTGTTGCTGTAATTTGTATGTAGTTTATGTAGACTTAAAGTTCTGATTTAAAAAGCTAGGAAAGAAAATTCTTAAAAAAAAAAAACACTCTCTCTGGTTTATGAATGTGGCATTTTATTCTCTAGTCACAATTCAAAATGTGGCAGCATTGTCAGGAGGAAAAAGAATGCCAAATTTTATATAGCAAAATGGCAGCCTGTTAGCACTACAGGATACCCTCTTGGGGTCAATATTATTCACAAAGAGACACCAAACACGGGAAAATAATTTTTATCAGTTAATCACTTCTCATCTAAACATAAGTTATCAGGGCTATTATTCAGCAAGTTCTCTAGGTATTAAAATACCTAGAAGAAATCACAATGAGCACATGAGAGTGAACTACATACCCTCTTGGCTGCTGACATGGTTGCCTTTTGCTATATGAACACTGGCATTAATTTTGCTGGTGGCAACGAATGCATAATTTATATGTATATTGTTATTATATGGATAATATAATAATTTATATGTATATTGCTAGCTTTAGATGCTTTTTAGATTTTTAAATATCCACTCTTTTATTGTGTTTTATACTGTAAATTGTTCTGAGTCCCTTCAGGGGAGATGGGCAGTGACAAATCTAAATAAATAAATAGCAATATCAGGCAATTTTCTGTATCCATGTTTCAAAATATAGAAACATACTATCTCACTTTAATAAACTGGAGATGTGTTAAATAATCAAATCTTGTTTATAACCACCCAGTTAGTATGTGCTTGTGAAATGTGTGTGTTCTTTGCTTGAGGGAAATAACTGTTGTGCATAGAGACAATCTTGGCAAATTACAGAGAGCTTTGTGAGGGGCAAAAAAAAAAAAAGCATTCCTCATCTCACTCCAACTTGGAGTCAGGATTTCTCACTGGCCTTGTAAACTCTTCATTGAGATTTCTCACAGAGTCAAGACACTCTAGCTCAATAGGAATGAAGAATTCAAGGAATGTTCTTTGTATCCTTATTCCTAGCTCAGATCTGTCCACTTTCTGTGGCCCTCCCGTGACATAATTATGTCTTAATGACATAATTACCCAAGAACACCAAGACAATAATGCATGCACTTTTCCCTACCTTATTCAGAATGCCAAATGACCCAGGATGTCGACAGGAATTTTATAGTTTTACAATAATGTCTTTAAAACACCATCTGAAATGTGGAAAGGATAAATCTCTAGAACCATTCATTCTTGATTACCTCACTACCACATGCTGGCAACATAAGTACAAATCTCTGTGCCTGACACCAAACTACACAAGTCTTAGTGATGCCCAGCAATGCCTTAGTTGCTTCTCTTAAAAGTGGTGCATCAGATGCACCTGTTTTAGGGGATGTCTGATCTGGCCAGTGACACATGTCTTAGTCACATCTTGCCTGGATTACTGCAATATGCTGTACATGGAGCTGCCTTTTAAAGTGTTCCAGAACCTCAGCTAGTTCCAAATGCTACAGCCAGACTACTGCCTGGCATTGGTTATACAGACCATGTAATTCCATTATTACAACAGCATCACTGGCTGGCTACCAGTCTATTTTTGGTCCCAGTTTGAGGTGCTGGTTATTAAATCCTCTGTATGGCTTGAATCTTCACCAGAGGTGGGCACAAATTAAAAATGAATTGCAAAATTTATTCAGAAATTGCTAATTTGTTGATTTGTATTCATAAACATTCATAACTCCAATAAATAAATATAACAAATAAATAATAAATAAATAATAAATAAATATGAATTGATTAATTGTAGAGATTTTGATTTGTCAGTTCATTGGGATATAAAATGGCCCTCAGGGCACCTAGAGATGTCAAAATTGCAAGGCAATGTCCCCCAACTCTCTTCCACAAGCCGTGTAAGAATGGGGAAGCTTGGGTTTCTGGTTTCTGAGTTATTTATCCCCAAATAGGATCACCCCAAGAAGGTGTTCCCTCAGTTATCTAGAGACACCAAACTTGCAGAAGAGCTTCTTCCTCTTCTACAATCGACAAATATTGGATTTTCCCAGACTATTTGTTAAAGGGGGCTTTCCTAGGGGGTGTGATCTTGTGGGCGTATAAGTCAGATGTCTGAAACCTAAACTTCACCAAACTCAGAGCAATTGTAGAGGAAAGTCACTTTGGTGGCTCTAAGTTCCCAGGGGGCAATTTATTTGGGTGGGCCCTCTTTGTGGGTGTATAACTTAGACATCTGGAACCCAAACTCTGCCAAACCTGCAGGACTTGTAGATGAGAATCATGGGAAGCCAAGGTGTCTCTAGGTGCCTTGGAGGCCATTTATATGGTTTCAAAAACAAAAACATTTTTACAAATCGATCTGTCAAAAACAATAGTAAATTCATTTTTGTGATTCGTTGAGATAGATAAATTATGAATAAAAATGGATTGACATTTTTCTCATTAATCCTCATCTCTAGTCCTGACTATTTGAAGGACCATATCAACCCATATGAGCCCCTGCTAGACTTGTAAGATCTTGTGGGGATTCTCTTCTCTCAGTTCTACTCCAAGTTCACTTGGTGAGGACATGAGAGAGGGTCTTCTCAGTGTCTTCTCCTGTGCTTTGGAATGCAGTATTCTAGAAGCCATATTAGCTCCTCCCTCTTGGTTTTCTGTTGTTATGAACAATATTTCCTTTCCAGGCAGATTGTTAATCTGTAACTGTCTGATAATAGTCTATTTTTGAAAGTTAGATATTTTAAGTTGTTTTCAACATTGTTTTAAATATTAAGGACCAGAGTAGCCTTGTTGCTAGATGGTGTGGTATATCAGGCTAATAAATAAATAAATAAATAAATAAATAAATAAATAAATAAATAAATAAATAAATTGTCTTTAAATATATATAATAATATTAAATAATAATAATTAACTTTATTTCTATGCCATCTTTCTCCCCAAAGGGACCCAAGGTGGCTTACAACAGTACAATTCAATACAATATGAAATAGTAAAAAATATTTAAAAACAATAATAAAAACTATATAAAACAATAATAAAACAGCAGCAGCAGAATTTAAAGGGCCTCCAGCTGATAAAACTGAATATTAATATGTTATAGATAAAAAAATTGTAAAAGGCTGGAGGCTCAGAAGGCTTGCCTAAATAAAAAAAAGCCTTAAGGCCTCGCTTAAATTTCCAGGGAGGAGGCAGTTCTTAGCTCAAAGGGGAGGGAGTGACACAGTATTGCAGCCACTACTGAGAAGGCCCTATTTCTTGCTGCCACCCCATGCAACTTCCTAGATGGTGGCACTCGTAGAAGAGCCTTCTCCGATGACCTAATGGGATGGACCAGATTATATGGAAGTAGGCAGTTTCTCAGATATCCTGGTCCCAAGCTGTATGGGGCTTTAAAGGTGATAACCAGCACCTGAATTGGGCCCAGAAACGAATAGGCAGCCAATACAGTCGCTGGAGAAGCAGCCCAACAGAGTTGAACCACCTAGCTCCAGTAACCACATGGGCTGCTGCATTCTGTACCAGTTGTAGTTTCCGACCCGTCTTCAAGGACAGCACATACAGCGTGTTGCAATTGTCTAACCTTGATGTCACTGTGGCATGGATCACCGCAGCCAGGTCTGCATGATCCAGGTATGGACGCAGCTGGCACACCAGCCAAAGCTGGTCAAAGGGGCCCCCTGACCATAGCCACTACCTGGGAGTTCAGGAGCAGCTTTGAATCCAGGCGGACCCCCAAGCTGTGTACCTGCCCTTTCCAATATACCTTGTTATTGTTATATGTTTGTAATTATTTTAAGCTGCCTTAGGTGCCCAATGGGAAAAGGACAGCATATTAAGCATACATACATACATACATACATACATACATACATACATACATACATACATACATACATACATACATACATACATACATACATACATACATAAAGTATAGACTCAAATATAAGCCTAGTTTTTCAGCCCTAATTTTGGGCTGAAAAAGGGGGTCCTTGGCTTTTGGGCTGAAAAAAGGGGTCCTCAATACTTTTAGCCACTGAGGCAAGTTTGGGTCAGTGGCTAAAAGTCATTTTAAACATTGTGCGCTACTTCACCTGAACCCCCCATGTTTAAAATGACTTTTTTAAAAGTCATTTTAAAACCATGTTTAAAATGACTTTTAGCCACCAACTCAAGCATTTGCCTCGGTGGCTAAAAGTCATTTTAAACATCACACACACACACCCAGCTCACAAAGGAGGAGTTGCCAGGCCCTGCTGCATTTCCCACCCTAGGCTTATACTTGAGTCAATAAATTTTCCCAGGTTTTGGGGTTTAAATTAGGGGCCCCGACTTATACTCGGGTCAACTTATACTCGAGTACATACATACATACATACATACATACATACATACATACATACGTACGTACATACATACATACTGTGAAAAGTAGCCCAAATCATTTTGTTTTTAGGAACACGTAAGACATCTATAAGTAGCTCATCCAGTTTTATCAATCAGAAAACAAGAGATGAGATATCTTGATATCCTGTTTAACTTTTTATCTGTTCTCTCTTCAGACCCTAATGGATCGTTTCCTGCCAAGGAGGCTGCCGAGAATGCAGAAATATTTCAGCTATCTGAATGAAGCCCATGGCAGTTGATCAGAGACTTATCCATTGATTTGTGGCTATAGACAACGATCTCCCTCCATTTCATCCTATGCAGCAATAAAATTCAAATAGATAGACTATCAAAAACAGAGTTGTCGCCTAATGATTCAGGGATTTCTTTTGCAGCAGATTAATTGTAATGAGATTTGTGCATGATGAAGTGAGGACTTCTTAAAACCACCACAACACAAAACAGAGGGCTTTTATTGTAGCTTGAGAAATGGATATTCGAGATAAGGGAGATGTTATGGTAAATTTTCTTCAAGCATTGTTCATACCCAAAATTCACTTTCTCCATTGTTATAACTCAGGAAGGCACAGTTATCAGCATGTAGGGATTTGCATTGCTTTTAGAGAAATGTGCAAACATGAACCAAATCATAGGCAGTTGTGCATTTCTAGGGTGACTTCAGGGCTTTTAGAGAAATGTGCAAACATGAACCAAATCATAGGTAGTTGTGCATTTCTAGGGTGACTTCAGGGCAGAGCAAAGAGCACAGAGGCATTAATGGAGTACAGTAGCATCTTAGTGGATCCCTTTGTTAAATCTGACCATTATGATTAGAAAGGGGGCAAGAGGAAAGAGGAAAGGAAGAAAGGAGTATGCTCTTTACCTTGCTCATTCTGCTATGCAGAAGTCTGGATGTACCCTGTCTCTTACATACAGCAGCATATTACTGTTCTAATAAATCCAGGCACTCATTGATCTTGGCAGGAACCAGTTAGTAACAGATACTGGAAATAAAACAGATACTGGAACTTGCTCCTGTAAGAAGAAATTCTGTGGGGGTCATTGCTGGCATCCTTGGTTGGGCAGTCTGCCCAAACTCCCATCCCGTCTGAGAGGCCACGACCCTGGACCAGCTAACATTGTCGTAGGCGGGGCTCAAGGCTGAACAAATGGATCAAGTCACAGGCTCTGCCCCAAATTCACTCCTTGGGCGCTCTTGGGCACTCACTCTCAATCCTACCCACATTGATTGAGGTGGGAAAGGGATTGGAAGGAAGGAAAGCAATCAGGAGCAGCAGCAATGCCAGGCGATCCGCAATGTCACCGACTCTTCTTCTTTTCGCCTTTGGGCTCGCAGATTGCACTGCTCCCATGCTCCAGGAAGGGCTGGGGATGAGGTTTCTGGGAAGGGGATGTGGGGGAAAGAACCTGGGGGGACTTGGGGTGTCTTTGCACCTCCCATAATGACAGGGTGGGGAGGAGGAGGAGGAAGAGGCAGTGGTGACGGAGGCAAGGAGAGTTGGGAGAGAGAGAGAGAGAGAGAGAGAGAGAGAGAGAGAGAGAGCAAGGTTAGAGGTGTGTGCATTCGCCCTCCCTGAATCCCCCTGGCGCTTGTATGCATGTGTGTGTGTGTGTGTGTGTGTGTGTGTGTGTGTGTGTGTGTGTGTGTGTGTGTGTGTGTGTGTGTGTGTGTGTTAATTTAATGCGTGCATGCGCTACCGCATGAGTACATTACACCTCCCTCCTCCCGTCCCAGCCAGTGCCATGGAAAACTTGACAGCTCTGAACAAGTCCTAGACCACTGATGCTAAGAAGGCCAATGTGTCTGTGTGCATGGGCATGGGCATGCATTTGTGTGGAACAGGGGATGTCACAGACAGGAATCCCCAATATAACATGGAAATTCAAGTGGATTGATTTTCATTTTTTGTCTAGTTGGACACTGCAATGTTTAATTTTTCTCAGTTTTAAAATAAATCAGTCTTCTGCTTCATATTAACAGAGGCAATGCTCTACCACACTGACGGTCATTTATCAATATATTCATGGATATCACTAGATAAATTTGTGACACAAAGGACAACCAATTCTCCTGAATCCATCCCAGTTTTTCTACTTCATTGGGCCATGATGATTGTGCTTCCAAACTTGGGAGCACTCATTGAGAAGGTCCTCTCTTGTGTCCTCACAAAATAAGCTTAGGGAGGTGGTAGAAGTGAGGGAAGAGCCTTCTCAGAAGTTCCTAAAAGCCCTGTAGGCTTACATAACCTGCAAAATTTTGTGATATGGTAGTTAAATTGCACCACAGCAGCCAAATCTCTATTCACAACCCATGTTCATTCCCAGGTAAGGTTCACTCAGTCGTCCATCCTTCTGAGTTCAGAACCCATCTTGCAGGGTGGGGGAAAACGGGTAGCCTGATATGTCTGAAGAAGTGCACATGTGCACGAAACGTCACATTAAAATATGAAAGTTAGTCTTTAAGGTGCCACATGTTTGTGTCTTTTGTTTTGTTTTGTTTTGTTTTGTTTTTCTTTAATTTTTGCCTGAAATTCTTGAAAACATGCTACAGCCAATGGCTATATACACTACAGCCTATCAATATCTGGTATGAAATATATATCTCATATTATACAGTACCACACACCTCATTCTGCTGCTCTATGTCTGAAGAAGTGCACATGTGCACGAAGCGTCACATTAAAATATGAAAGTTGGTCTTTAAGGTGCCACATGTTTGTGTCTTTTGTTTTGTTTTGTTTTGTTTTTCTTTAATTTTTGCCTGAAATTCTTGAAAAGACTAACACAGCTACCGTCTCTGAAGCAGGCTACCAAGTGCTTCAAGTACTACAGGGTGGTATATAAGCAGCACACATTTACACTGATAGCCATTCCTGGAAAACTTGGTTAAAGGTTTCCAATTTGAATCAAATTCTCAGTAATGGTCCAACCTGCCGATATTCTCTAAGACTGGCCAGATGTAAAGATAAAATAAAATCCCATTTGATTACAAAGTACAGGTTAATCTACCACAAGAAAGAAGGATATTGGGCAGATCATTCTAAAACAGAGAGAAGGAATGCAAACTTTTATAGCTATCCATTTCTTCGCTCCTCATTGGTTTGATTGCATGAAACTTGTGCAACTGCTCCCTGATGCATAGTGGCTATTTCCCCCCTTTGCTAGGCAAAACTGACTCTGCGGTTCTGTGAAGAGGGCAGGAGCAAGCACAATTATGTAGCATTCATGGAATCTAGCAGGTACAGTAAGTTATCAAATTGTCAAATGTGGCATAAAGCATATTATGCCGAGTCTGAAGAATCCCTAAATCCCTAAAGAGCAAAAGATTGACCCAGTGAATTCCCTTAACCATTAAGCCTCCTTAACTGCTAAACACAAGATAATTTAAATTATCTCTTCTCGGAGTCCAGAGATTATTCATTACCTACAAATTTCTATTATGAATGAAAAGGAGGGGATGCAATAAAAAAGATGTGTTTTCATCTGCTTGGGGAAATAATAGACATATTTGCATAAATATCTTATTGGATACAAATTGCTAGTCTTCAAATAGGTTGTCTGTTGCCTTGATAAACTCTCTGCGGAGAAGATAGCAAAAGCTATTTCATTTTTATTTTAATTACAATGAATTTCTTGTTACGTCAAGGGAGGGGGGAAATCTTGTGGAAAGCAAAGGAGGTTGCATTTTCCCCTTCTCCTCTCCCTTCAGGAAGCCATTTATGCCCAATCCAATTTTATATAGTTCAGATCCATTTTATTAGCATATTATCTGTGCAGGTTATTCAGTTAGTCAGCTTTGCACATTTCAGAGATAAAGTGACATAATTTCTCCTGTTGTGGATGCTACACTGCTTCCAATCCTCCCCCTTTTTCTCTCTTACAGAGAGAAAATGGCCGTGAAGCTGTATTTTCATTTTTTTTACTATATTAATAGCATGAGCTCAGACTCTCAAGATCTTATAGGAGGATTTTCTGACAAAGACAGCCCAGAATATGCTATAGCTGAGGGCATAAAATAAAGTTACCAAAAGGGGAAGGGCAAAAAACAAAACAAAACATGAGCATTTGAAAAAAGCTATCACACGCAAATAAAGCCACTGAAACTAGGACTGCCAACTACTTTTTATTTCCACTTACAGGAAAAGGTTACAAATGCTTTAACGACTTCCTTTAATGTAGAAAGTGGAATAAGAGTTTCAGACAAGCATCAGTAATTTCAAGGAAGTCAGGCCTAAATAATTTAGTGTCATATCTGATTAACCCACTAGATTCTAGAGACAACTGGATTTCTATAGGTGCATAATAAGTAGTGGCAAATAGCCACTAATTTGTGAGTTCCCAAATTGAAACACTAGCAGCACCCCAGTTAAATGATGTGTCACATGACTAGGGATTAAATTAAATGGTGGCTATTCAACACTCTGGCTTGTTATCCAAATGCACTAATGCAGGAGTAAATATCTGCTTGAATTCTGACCAATACATATAATAATACTGATAATATATATTGTTTATAATTTTGCAATGCAGTATAACTACACATCTGGTGCTCTGCTGAATTTTTTATACAGTTCAAAATCAAAGTTGGGAAATATATGTCTTGGACTACTGGAATACAATTGAAAAGCAAGCCTTTAGGTCTTCTTAGATTCTTCATCGGGCTGGGCAATTCAGAGCTTGGGAGCATCCTGGCTATATGTAGGCAATATGTTGTGCATCATTCTGGAAATTCAAGGTATCCATCCACAAAGCTCTGCTCCAGCACCTCAAGGTCAAGTTGCCACCTTTAAAATATGTTATTCCCTCAACTTTATCACCACCATCAAAAACAGGGTTGGAATAAATATAGAATCCAAATGTTGCAGGACTACAATTCTCATTACCTCTAGTCAAGGATGAAGCCACTGCACATTTTGTGGCTCAGCTCTTGCTTATCCCTGATTTAGACCTTCTCAGCTATACAGAGATCCCCCCCCCATAATTTGGATGGACATTGTTTTCTTAGTACAGTGATACTCTCTGTCATTCTCCTCCCCAGTTTAACCCTACTTTGTCAGAGGAATAGCTACAATTTCAGTTGTTTTTCAGTTGTTCAGTCATGTCCGACTCTTTGTGACCCCATGGACCAGAGCACGCCAGGCTCTTCTGTCTTCCACTGCCTCCTGGAATTTGGTCAAATTCATGTTGGTTGCATTGATAACACCATCCAACCATCTCATTCTCTGCCATCCCCTTTTCCTTTTGCCTTCAATCTTTCTCAACATCAGGGACTTTTCCAAGGGCTCCTCTCACCTCATGAGGTGGCCAAAGTATTGGAGCCTCAGCTTCAAAATCTGTCCTTCCAATGAACATCCAGGGTTGTGCTGATAAATGCCCCAAGGGTGGGGGAGGAAGCAAGCATGCATCCTGTTTTCACCTCTTTGATCTAAAAGAGATCAGTAGTACTTGAAAAGGGCTAACTTTTTAACATACATGTATATTGCTATTCTTTTTGTTTCTCTAGTTCTCCACCTATCCACTAGATTTTTAAAAAAGTTCAGCCTGTGACTGCAATCACTTTACCAAAAGCAAAACAAAACAAAACAAAAACTCCACAATTTGTTAGTGTTGTGTAGTCTATCTTGATAAATATGATATGTGCTCTATAAAGATCTGTGTGTAAGTGCTTGGATTGTGGGATACATTTATGTTAAATAAACAGTATGAAATAAACTAGAATAAATGAAATGAAATGAAATAAGATGGCATGTGGTTTGTACAAAAGATATTTTATTCTGTTACTTCAGAGAACCTTGAGTGAAACAATGGATGTAGTCCAGCAAAAAGGCTTTCCGTATCCTTCCTGGGGTAGGAACTGGCAAGCCACCCCGGTATCCCTGCCAAGAACATCCCATGGTCAGAAACAAAAGGCTAAAAGATATGACGCTGGAAGATGAGCCCCTCAGGTCGGAAGGTGTCCAACATGCTACTGAGGAAGAGCGGAGGACAAGTACAAGTAGCTCCAGAGCTAATGAAGTGGCTGGGCCAAAGCCGAAAGGACGCTCAGCTGCAGACGTGCCTGGAAGAGAAAGGAAAGTCCAATGCTGCAAAGAGATATACTGCATAGGAACCTGGAATGTGAGATCTATGAACCAGGGTAAGCTGGATGTGGTCAAACGTGAGATGGAAAGAATAAACATTGACATCCTGGGCATCAGTGAACTTAAATGGACAGGAATGGGTGAATTCAGTTCAGATGACTATCACATCTACTACTGTGGGCAAGAATCCCATAGAAGAAATGGAGTAGCCTTCATAGTCAACAATAGAGTGAGAAAAGCAGTGCTGGGATACAACCTAAAAAAAATGATAGAATGATCTCGGTACGATTCCAAGGCAGTCCTTTGAACATCACAGTAATCCAAGTTTATGCTCCAACTACCGGTGCTGAAGAGTCTGAGATTGACCAATTTTATGAAGACTTACAAGAACTTCTAGAACTGACACCAAAGAAAGATGTTCTTCTCATCATAGGGGATTGGAATGCTAAAGTAGGGAGTCAAGTGATAAAAGGAATAACTGGCAAGTTTGGCCTTGGAGTTCCAAATGAAGCAGGGCAAAGGCTAATTGAGTTTTGTAAAGAGAACAAGCTGGTCATTGCAAACACTCTTTTCCAACAACACAAAAGGCGACTCTACACATGGACATCACCAGATGGACAATACCGGAATCAGATTGACTATGTTCTCTGCAGCCAAAGATGGAGGAGCTCTATACAGTCAGCAAAAACAAGACCTGGTGCTGACTGTGGCTCAGATCATCAGCTTCTTATTTCAAAATTCAAACTCAAACTGAAGAAAGTAGGGAAGATCACTGGGCCAGTCAGGTATAGCCTAAGTCAAATCCCATATGAATACACAGTGGAAGTGAAGAATAGATTCAAGGAACTAGATTTGGTGGACAGAACACCTGAAGAACTATGGATGGAGGCTTGTAACATTGTACAGGAGGCTGCAATGAAAAATATTCCAAAGAAAAGAAAATGCAAGAAAGCAAAGTGGTTGTCCAACGAGGCCCTACAAATAGCGGAGGAGAGAAGGGACGCAAAATGCAAGGGAGAAAGGGAAAGATACAGAAAATTGAATGCAGACTTCCAAAGAATAGCAAGGAGAGACAGGGCGGCCTTCTTGAATGAACAGTGCAAAGAAATAGAGGAAAACAATAGAAAAGGAAAAACCAGAGATCTGTTCAAGAAAATTGGAGATATTAAAGGGGCATTTCGTGCAAAGATGGATATGATAAAGGACAAAAATGGTAGGGACCTAACTGAAGCAGAAGAGATCAAGAAGAGATGGCAAGAATATACAGAAGAATTATATCAGAAAGATCTGGACGTCCCTGATAACCAAGATAGCGTAATTGCTGACCTGGAGCCAGACATCCTGGAAAGTGAAGTCAAGTGGGCCTTAGAAAGCATTGCAAACAACAAGGCCAGTGGAGGTGATGGCATTCCAATTGAACTCTTTAAAATCTTAAAAGAGGATGCTGTAAAGGTGCTGCATAAGATATGCCAGCAAATTTGGAAAACCCAGCAGTGGCCAGAGGACTGGAAAAGATCGGTCTACATTCCAATCCCAAAGAAAGGAAACGCCAAAGAATGCTCCAACTATCGCACAATTGCACTCATTTCACATGCTAGCAAGGTTATGCTCAAAATTCTACAAGGCAGGCTTCAGCAGTATGTGGAAAGAGAGAACTTCCAGAACTACAAGCTGGATTTCGAAGGGGCAGAGGAACTAGAGACCAAATCGCCAACATGCGCTGGATTATGGAGAAAGCCAGAGAGTTCCAGAAAAACATCTACTTCTGCTTCATTGACTATGCCAAAGCCTTCGACTGTGTAGACCACAACAAACTATGGCAAGTCCTTAAAGGAATGGGAGTGCCTGAACACCTTATCTGTCTCCTAAGAAATCTATATGTGGGACAAGCAGCAACCGTCAGAACTGGATATGGAACAACTGACTGGTTTAGAATCGGGAAAGGAGTACGACAAGGCTGTATACTGTCACCTTGCCTATTTAACTTATATGCAGAGTACATCATGAGAAAGGCCGGTCTGGATGAATCTCAAGCCGGAATTAAGATTGCCGGAAGAAATATCAACAACCTCAGATACGCAGATGATACTACTCTAATAGCAGAGAGTGAGGAAGAATTAAAGAACCTCTTAATGAGGGTGAAAGAGGAGAGTGAAAAAAATGGGCTGAAGCTCAACATCAAAAAAACTAAGATCATGGCCACTGGTCCCATCACCTCCTGGCAAATAGAAGGGGAAGAAATGGAGGCAATGACAGAGTTTATTTTCTTGGGCTCCTTGATCACTGCAGATGGCGACTGCAGCAACGAAATAAAAAGACGCCTGCTTCTTGGGAGGAAAGCAATGGCAAACCTAGATAGCATCCTAAAGAGCAGAGACATCACTTTGCCAACTAAGGTCAGGATGGTTAAAGCTATGGTTTTTCCAGTAGTGATGTATGGAAGTGAGAGCTGGACTATAAAGAAGGCTGATCGCCGCAGAATTGATGCTTTTGAGCTGTGGTGCTGGAGGAGAGTCTTGAGAGTCCCCTGGACTGCAAGGAGATCAAACCTATCCATTCTGAAAGAAATCAACCCCGAATGCTCACTGGAAGGACAGATTTTGAAGCTGAGGCTCCAGTACTTTGGCCACCTCATGAGAAGAGAGGACTCCCTGGAAAAGGCCTTGATGCTGGGAAAAATCGAAGGCAAAAGGAAAAGAGGACGACAGAGAATGAGATGGTTGGACGGTGTCATCGATGCAACCAAAATGAATTTGACAAAACTCCGGGAGGCAGTGGAGGATAGGAAGGCCTGGCGAGCTCTGGTCCATGGGGTCACGAAGAGTCGGACACGACTGAACGACTGAACAACAACAACATCCTTCCCATAGTTATTGGCAGCAGTTATTTTACTATCTACTTAAAGCATCCCTAAATTCACCCACACATGAATCCCATTACTATTTTACCTGCCTATAAACAGCAGCCATTCTAAGACAGACTAGCAGTATTAATCCTGAGGCTGTCATGACCGCCTACAAACTGCTTTCAATAACATTGATTTGGCTGTCAAAATGGGAAAAATGTCAACATCTCAAGCTATCCAATTATAGTCTAGAAACCACACTACTCCTTGCAGAGAAAACAATGGGTCTGTTTCCTAGCATCTCCAACATAACTCACTGTTGTGTATAGAAGAGGATACATTATGATAGAGATGTGTCTAAAATCCAATTGAAACAGGTGGAGCAAGAGCTGGGCCATCCCCAGAGATGGAGAATGCTGAAATTATTAAAGAATGAAAATGAAGCTGGTCTGTATTTCTCTCTGTGCTATTTATATATATCTGTAAAAAATGTATTATTATTTAAGTATCATTTAAAATACTTTACCTCATCTTTCTCCTTGAAAAAGACCCAAGGTAGCTTATAACAATGAAAAACAATATTTAAGGCTGAAAACAATTATAACATTGGTGGTTAACATAATTAAAAGACAATATTTAAAACTAAGAACTAAGCACAGAGGCTTATGTTATTAAAAAGCAGTATTAAAGCCAAGCATGATAAGTATACAATTATTATTACATTTATTTTTTTTTAAAATGCCACTCTGGAGAAATGGAAAATATACAAATGGAAAAACACAAGTGACACTGAAATTCTACTCAAAGCAATGATGTATAACATCATTGTAAAAACATCATTTTTGTAAAAAAAAAAAATTCTAAATAAATAACAGTCTGTCAAAAAAAATATCAAAAAATTACACAGGTAGCTAGTTACTGAGAGAAGACTTACCTGAAGAGAAAGGTCTCAGCCTGCTTTCTGTAGGACAGCAAAGATGCCGCCAGCTTGGCGTCCAATGAGAGAGAGCCCTGAAGTCTGGGAGCAGCCACAGAGAAAGGCTTTTCCTTTGTCCCTATCAGATACATCTGTGAGGGTGGCAGGACAGAGAAAAAGGCCTCTCCTGGTGACCTTAACAAACAAGCCAGTTCACAATGGAAGATACATTAATATATATATATGTTTGTAATTTAAAACTTTTCAACTTTTTTCTGAAATTTAAAACATTTTCACTCTTTTGTAAAATAGTGTTGAATTACAGTATTTTTAAAGAGGAAAGTTTTGCAAAACAGACTGAATTGAAGGAACAGATACTAAAATTCTGTAAACTTTTAATGTTTACAAACAAGCTCATATTTAGAAATATTCTCATATACATACCGTAGCTGTAATTCAAATTACTCCTCCCTCTATTTGTACTCCAATATCTATTTGTCTGTCTGCATGTGTATTTTAGATTAGAAACTGTGTTATTTCATACCAAAATGTGTCTTCATCTCCAGCTCGACACATATTTGGTTGAAAATCTAATGCTGAGGCTGATCCAAGATCTCATTTTCATAATCAAATGGGATTTGAATCTTGATTTCCACTCACTATGCTAACCAATATATCACACTGTCTTGCATGCTTTTTACAACTGCCCATCTTGCCTCTAACAAGACTCCTCCCCTGGCTGCAACATCATCTAGCCATGGACTTTAAGAACACCATTTAACCAAGGAGATTAAAAGTAACCTCCTGGTAAAGCACATCTTTTACCATGTCTGAACTTCTGGGACCTGCTTTGAAGAAGGGTGATTTACACGTGAAAGCTTGCAATGTTCCTTTTTAAATATTTAATAGTGGCCTATAAAGGTATTGCCAGTAACTTATTCTTACATGTAGGGAAACTCTATTCTCTTTGCGAAAACAAGACTGTGGTACTGAACATTAGCTTTTAACATCCAACTCTAGAGTAAAAGAATCATAGTGCCAAAATAGAATTTAAACAACATTCCTGATGAATTAAGGAATGGATTTGCATTACCAAACTCAATTGACCATGAACTAAAAGCTGTGGATTATACAGATGGGCACAAAACAATTTTTTTGTTTCATTTTTCATTTTTTGTTTCATTTCAGAACGAAACAAAAAAGAACTGATTTTTAAAGAAACACAAAACAAACTGGAAATTTTCATCCATTCCATTTCATTTTTTGTTCATGCCAAGGTTTCCCATAGGAATGCATTGAAAAGCAACACATTCCTATGGGAAACCACTTTAAACAACCAGGGCCTCCCCCCAATGGGTGTGTTGGAAGGAAAGGTGTGGGTCATTTAAAATATCTCTGAGCCACTGAGACTGGCTCGGTGGCTCAAATATATTTTAAAAACCCACTGCTTTTCCCCCAACGTGCCCAATGGGAGGGGAAAGCACGGTTCATTTAAAATGTCTTTGAGCCATCAAGGCAAGCACTTACCTCAGTGGCTGAAGACATTTTAAAGGACCCACACTTCTCCCCCAACACACCTGAATGAGGGGGGAGCAGCAGGTTGTTTAAAATGTCTTTAGCCACGGAGGCAAGTGCTTGCCTCGGTGGTTGAAAGACATTTTAAATGAACCATGCTTCACTCTCCAATTGGGCGCATTGGGGGAAAGTGGTGGGTTTTTTTTAAAAGTCCTCATGGTAAGAGGCGGTGGTGGAGCCGTTCCACTGCCGACGCTTGCCACAAAGATTCAAAAATGAAAAATGAAAAAACAAAATGATTTTTTAACAAAACGAAAAGAAACGGGGGGGGGATAAAAATTGAAAAGAAACAGCATTTTTCCATTTCGTACCCATCTCTAGTGGATTGTAACAAAAGACATTATCAGAGGCAAATGGAAAAATACAATTCCTGTAGTTAAAAGAAAAAAAGAAAAAAGAAAAAAATCCAGTGGGTGATGGAAGAAACATTTAAGATTGTACTGTACCCGTGGCTAATTGAGCTCCCAAGTCTGCCTTCAAGAACAATGGTCATTACATCTGCCCCATTTTGAAAACTTTTGCCTTTTTCTCTATCCCTGAATTTTATCCTAACTAATACTGGGGGGAAACTGGGGAAAATTCAAAAGCACAACTTGTTTGTAAGATTTCAAAGACTCAATAGGGGTTTAAAATGGATTGTTGTGGTCTGCTAATATTTATATTAGTACTACTTTAATTCTTTTTTTAAATTTATATATCCATAGTTTCTTCTGGAGAGAAATGCAGGATAGGAAAAATTATAAATAAATAAATAAATAAATAAATAAATATTTCAACACTTACAGTTTTTAATTTTGAATATTATCTTTTTAATCATGCATGTTGCTTTGGGTCCCTTTTAAGGAGTAAGATGGAATAAAAATAAAATAAATGTATAAATCTGCCTTCCCCCCCCCCTCTCAGTTGCAAGGCTTATATGTATGCTCCTTCATAAAAAATGTCCATCCTTTTATGTCCTTTGCCCAAATACTGCTATAGTTAGACATTAAATGCACAGACTATATATATTTTCAATTTGTATTTTTCTGGTTGTACTGTTTCTGTCCCCTGTGAGACCACTGTTCCATTGAATAATTACATCGCTGCTCCATCCTAAAGTTTAAAATGAGAAAGGAAAAAATAAACCCCTCCGAGTAGGAGCATCCTTCTGATATTTGACAGGATGAAAACAGGTGCATGACTATGCTAAGGAAAGAAACAGTTCCAAGGTTTGATTCGGTTTGCAAAACAAACAGGAATAAGGGGTTGACAATGCAGTCTTTCACACATACACAGCACCCTCTTTCCCAATTAATTCTCTCTAACTATAAAATCACTATCATTTAATTTTATTTCACTTTGCCTTTTTACAACCCAAAAAGACAATGCTGGCACTGAAGTGTTACAACATCTCTTTCTCTCTTTCTCTCCATCTTTCTACTTTCCCCCCCTTTTCATACAAAAAAAAATTAAATAAACATAAAAATGCTCTAGATTGGAAGCTTTTCAAATATTCAGGGCACACCAACTACGGAGGAAGCTCCAACATGAAAGGAAAACAGCTACATAAGTGGAGCTGAGGGCCACTGCTGATGTGCCCTCAGTTTTATGTAGCCTTCGCCATATAATATCCTATATTCTAACCTTTTCCCTTTTATCTGACAGCATTGCAGCAGCTTTTTTTTCTAGCAGAAAAGAAATATTGTTCTTCATACAATAGCACCACTACCATTCCAAGTACGATTATGTCTTTTGAGTTAAATATAACATTGAACATCCTTCATAACAATTTTAACACAATCATCTGCCTCCCCTTAAGGATATTTGCATTTTCAAGGTTTCATATGATGTAAGAATATGTTCCTCTCACCTGAAAACATTTGGAAACATAGTGCTGGGCACAGGACAAAAGATACAGCCACAGGTGTTATCCGTGCTCTCCCCATGTGACTGTTTTCTGTTGTCCTTGAGGTTGATGGTGAAATTTCAGATGGAATAACACTGCTTTACATTTGTAGCATAGATATATCTAAAAGATTTGCTTTTGTTACTGGTTTTGAGAATTCCTTTTGAAAACCTGTTTCTGAAGGTTACTCTGAAATTGTTTCTCAAAACTAGCTTCAGTTTTGTCTTTCTCATTCCATCCCAATTTAAGATAATGTTTGCTTTTTAATCCATAATTTCAAGACGCATACTTGGATTTACAATGCCAGATGCAGTTAGGGTGCTTTCTTTTTTTCGCACATCTAATTTCTTTTCCAAAAGTTGTTAAATAAAGGCAGGCATCAATGGATTCCCAATGGAGTAAGAGTGGGAAGCTTCTACGTGCAAGCCCAGTGCCGTTTGTGATTACCCTTCTGGATACTTGACAGTCAGTTCTCTCTTTCTAGGTGATTGTATTCAGAAGTGCTGCCCTCATTTTCCTGGTCAGTAAGAGATCACTTTCAAGTTGTTTCTTTTTTTTCAGATACAGTAGCTCTGGCACTGATACAGTACTTGTCATTCTCCCCATGGACTGAATGTGCTGCAGCATTGCTTTGCTAGCCATACAAATCCTATGTACTCTCAAGATAAACCCTGCACCTTATCCAGCATGGCATCTTCCATCCATTGATTTTATTATTATTATTATTATTATTATTATTATTATTATTATTATTATTATTATTATTATTATTATTATTATTATTATTATTATTATTATTATTATCATCATCATCATCATCATCATCATCATCATCACATTAAACAAGATAGCTACGCTGCATTTTGTATTACAAATCACTAGTCGAACGCTTCCCAAGTGTTTAGGAGTATGTGATGTATTGGCGAATTATGCGAGCAGATCCCAGCATAAGGTGGCCTTCTGCAGCTGACTGATGGTGACTTTGTCAACTCCAATTTCTTCTAAATATCTGCTTAGCTCTTTAGGCACCACACCCAGTGTGCCAATTACCACTGGGACCACCTGTACCAATGCCAGAGACTCTATGCCAGAGTCTCTGAAGTTCAATTTTCACATCCTGATACCAGGTAATCTTTTCAAGTTGTTTCTCAGTGACTCTACTATCAGCTGGTATAGCATTGTTGTTGTTGTTGTTGTTGTTGTTGTTGTTGTTGTTGTTGTTGTTGTTGTTGTTGTTGTTGTTGTTGTTAGAAAATAAGTACAGCCTTGCTGGAACAAGCCATAGCCCATCCAGTCCAGCATTCTGTCTCACACAGTGGCTCACCATTTGCTTCAGGGTATTCTCAGGCCTTCAATAATGACTAGTTTTTTTCCCTCTGTGTTGCTTACCTTTGCCCCGCCTTATTTATTCCTATAGAGATTGCTCCTGCTTTGTGATCTTTTCGCATTTTATTTTTTTTATGTGAACCGCCCTGAGTTCCCGCCCGGGAAGTAGGAGCGGTATATAAATTTGAAAAATAAATAAATAAATAATAAATATGTCATCACCTGCTTATGATTCCCTGCAAATGGCAATGAGAGATCTCCTGCCTATCTCTGTAACCTGGAGGTTGTCCTTAGGCATCCATAATGATAGCCATTGGTACCCTTGTTCTCCATGAACTTGTCTAATCCTTTCTTAAAGCTGTCAAGTTTGACAGCTGCCACCACTTCTTCTGGCAGGAAGTTTCATAGACCAGTGACCTTCTGGGTGAAAAAGTACTTTCTCTTATTTGTTTGAGATCTAGCACCCAAAAGTTTCATGGAGTGCCCCCTTGTTCTAGTGTTGTGCGATAGAGAAAACAGATTGCCCTTATCTACTTTGTCCACACCATGTATGATTTTATAAACTTCAATCAGATCACCTCTTAGACGTAAAGAGTGAAGAGGTCCAGCCTTTGCAGCCTCAGATGGTAAGGAAGGTACTCCAGTCCCATAATCATTCTGGTTGCCCTCCTCTTCACTTTTTCCATTTCCATAATATCCTTCTGGAGGTATGGTGACCAGAACTATACACAATACTCCAGATGGGGCCCCACCATAGATTTATGAGGCAAAATGACACTTGCTGGCTTATTTTCTATACCCTTATTATTTTCTATATCCTTGTTTCGTTGTTCTGGTTGTTGTTGTTGTTGTTATTGCTGCTGCTGTTGTTGTTGATGATGCTGTTGTAAATTAGCAAATATTAATTATTTCCCCTCCCATCAATAAAGGTGAGGGGGCTAAACTGCTGCACTGCAGGAAAAACTGTGTTTACAATTTAGGGTTCAATCCCTGGTAGCTGGCTCAAGGTTCACTCAGCCTTCCAGCCTTCCAAGGTCAGTAAAATTCCTCCCCATCTTACTGGAGGGGGGCAATGTGTAGCCTGCATGAATCACCAGAGAGTGCTTTAAGGACTATGGAGCGGTATATAAGCAGAACACTTTTTACTACACATTAACTGTTAACCTTAACTGAAAAGGGACACTGCTTTAGTGCATAATACAGTCTCGACTCAAAGGTCTCCCAGGATCTCACCAACCACTTTATATGGAGGAGTCCAATGCCCTACTGTTGCACGGTCCTTAAGACAGCACAGCAGCAGTTTGTGAATGATTGTACCATCCTCTGGACTGCAAAGCCCCAATATTTATCTACCCCTGGCCCACGGAGGATTCCCTGTGCATCCTTCCCCAACACTATAAACTCATGATCCACCACACCATGGGTTCGAATGTGGTCAAATGTCTTATCACCTCTATGTGGATTCACCAATCCTTGTGTCTTCTGCTCTACCCACCACGGCAATGAGGCTATGCTCCATGACCCCCCCTCAAGCCAAGAAATTGGGCCTGCAGCCCATTATACAGATCTGCCAAAAATAACTCTAAACCCAACTTTTTTGGCCTGTCCAAATGTTCCACCACTGAACCCAAATTACTACAGACAACCCTGCTAACTTCCCAGTTAACTTTTTTTCCAGGTTATTTGCCTTTACTTTTGCTCTGGCCCTTCTTGGGACCCATCATTGTCTGCTCGCCAGCTAGCTATACCCTGGAAAGAAAAAAATGTATCCACCTGGTAGTCAAAAAACTCATAGCTGATTTGTTAGCAACCCACCACCGAGGAGCCTGATTCAATTTTTATGAACTCTTCATTTTTGCATTATTATTTATTTTATTTTATTTATTTTGCATATACTGTATTTATTTTATTTAGTTTATTCTATTTTAATTTAGTTTATTTTTACTGCTTCCAACACCTCTCTTTTTTAAATTAACAATTCATAGTGCCCTAGGTATGGAGAAAAATGATGCTGCCCACCAAGCCCCCTTCTGGGTAATTGGGATCCCCCCCCAAACCAGGTAAACCCCCTTACGTGTCCCCTGCACCCCCTTGGGAACCAGCAGATCTACAGCAAAACTACACAGACATCCAAAGTGGGTCCCTGGCTTGCTTCCTTTGCTCTTTTCTTTATTTTTATTTTTAACACAATTTTGGGAGGGCATCACCAGCCAGAAAGTTGTGCCAATGCACTCCTTGAATGACCTTACTACAAGACCATAGTAAGGCCGCACCTGGAGTATTGCGAACAATTCTCAAAAAAAGACATGATGGAACTGGAAAAGATGCAGAAGAGAGCAACTAAAATGATTACTGGGCTGGGGGACCTCCCTTATAAGGAAAGGCTAAAACATTTGGGCCTCTTTAGTCTGGAAAAGAGGTGCCTGAGGGGGGATATGATTGAGAGACATACAAAATAATGCAGGGCATGAGTAAAGTGGATAGAGGGAAGCTGTTCTCCCTCTCCCAAAATACCAGAACTAGGGACATACACTCAAATTGAGGGCTGGGAGAGTAAGAACTGACAAAAGAAAATATTTTTTCACCCAGCGCATTGTTAGTCTGTGGAACTCCCTGCCACAGGATGTGGTGATGGCATGTGGCCTGGATGCCTTCAAAAGGGGATTGGACAGATTCCTGGAGGAAAAGTCCATCACAGGTTACAAACCATGATGGACATGTGTAATCTCCAGGCTTAAATCTGGGGTACTTCAAGGGCCAGATGCAGGGGAGTGGTATCAGGGGACAGATATCTAGTCTTGTGCGCTCCCAGATACATTTAGCGGGGCCACTGTGAGATACAGGAAGCTGGACTGGGCTGCTCAAAGTTGTACCATTCCCAGTCAGCCTGGGAGGTTTGGAAGGGAAGTGCAGTGGTCACCTCCTCCTCCTTTTCTTGTTTGCTTCAATTTCTTTTGAAGAGATGGAAGCAACCAAGAAGGAGGAGGAGTTGGTGATGGCCTGTGAATGCTGCTCTCTACTCGGCAGGGCAGCTGACTTTGACAGGTCGGACCAGTTAAAGTCAGCTGTCATTTCGGTAAGTCAAGTTACCCTGTAAATGGGCACAAGACAGATATCAAGTATAGGAATGACCAGAATCAGTGTCTGAATGCTTTACCTTTCCTGGACACTCTTTTTCTATTTCAGAGTTGCAATCTTTAAAATGACAGATAGATTCCAAGGGGGAGTTGCTGGGGGGAAATGCACACTCCCTTTAGTTTAAACAAAGATAATTGTTTTCCTGTGTTGGTAACTCAGAACAGCTGCCAGTACTTTTAAATTTTGAATAGTTATATCCATCCCTCAAATATACAGCCCCTCCATTTATCTGAAAATGCACAAAAGTTTACAAAAGTAAGAACTAGTTGATCTCATAATATAAGGGCTATATGACTTCTGGTTTTTCAAATGCTTAACAGTAGCTGCATCCATCAAATTTCCTGCCCAAGATGCAGCATTTAAAAGTAAAATAACATTGTCCCTTCACCTTAAAAAGGACCTTGATACAGGCACACATACAGTGGACCCTCGTATAACAAGCATCTTGTTTAACAGAAAATCTGCTTAAAGGAAAACACTTCTGGAGATAGGGGGAAATCGCTTAACAGAATCACCTATAGGGTGAATCCGTACAACAGAAGTTTTTTTTGCAATTAGGGATTAATCCATTTTCAATGCATTCCTATGGAAAATTTGTACAAAGGAAAAATTGATTAACAATTTCATTTGGAACGAATTCATTCCTTTATACAAGGTACCATTATACTTAGAATGGATATACATTGCTCAGCTGTATATTTTGCAAGTAGGAACAAAAGACATTTCCTGTTATGGTAGTCAGATATAACTGATATAACAGAAGAGAGATCTGAAACCTGACCTTCCACCCATTGATAAAGAAATAAGAAGCCTTGTCTTTCCTAGCTAGAACATGTATTGTGCCCTGTGACTGGCCACAGTTGTACAGGGCTTCAGCTAGCTATCCGTCTTCCAACCAGAAACAGTAGGAATGAACTCTGATGAAATAAACACGCTCATTTTATTTCTGCATTGTACTGCATTGTACACTACAAGCCTACAGTGTCATGGCTGAGTAATCAAATACAGTGGAACACCGACTTATGAGAACATAAGAACATAAGAACATAAGAAGAGCCATGCTGGATCAGGCCAAAGTCCCATCTAGTCCAGCTTCCTGTATCTCATAGTGGCCCCACCAGATGCATTTGGGAGCGCATGAGACTAGATATCTGTCTCCTGATACCACTCCCCTGCATCTGGCCCTTGAAGTACCCCAGATTAAACCTGGAGATTACACATGTCCATCAAGGTTTGTAACCTGTGATGGACTTTTCCTCCAGGAATCTGTCCAATCCCCTTTTGAAGGCATCCAGGCCAGATGCCATCACCACATGCTGTGGCAGGGAATTCCACAGACTAACAATGCGCTGGGTGAAAAAATATTTTCTTTTCTCTGTTCTTACTCTCCTAGCCCTCAGTTTGAGTGGATGTCCCCTAGTTCTGGTATTTTGTGAGAGGGAGAAGAGCTTACCTTTATCCACTTTACTCATGCCCTGCATTATTTTGTACGTCTAAATCATATCCCCCCTCAGGCACCTTTTTTCCAGACTAAAGAGGCCCAAATGTTTTAGCCTTTCCTCATAAGGGAGGTGCCCCAGCCCAGTAATCATTTTAGTCGCTCTCTTTTGCACCTTTTCCAGTTCCACTATGTCTTTTTTGATATGCAGTGACCAGAATTATACACGATACTCCAGCTGCGGCCTTACTATTGTTTTATATAATGGCATTCTAATGTTGGCTGTTTTTTTTCCAATCCCCTTTTTGATAATCCCTAGTATGGAACTGACCTTCTTCACCGCTGCCAAACATTGGGTAGACACCTTCATGGAGCTGTCCACCAACACACCAAGATCTCTTTCCTGATCCATCACAGATAACTCAGAGCCCATGAGTTGATAGATAAAGTTTTGATATTTTTGCCCCAATATGCATTACTTTACATTTGGCTACATTAAAATGCATTTGCCATTTTGCAGCCCATTCCCCCAGTTTGGAGAGATCCTTCTGGAGCTCTTCACAATCTTCTCTGGTTTTTACCACACGGAAAAGTTTTGTGTCATCTGTAAACTTGGCCACCTCACTGTTTATCCCTGTCTCCAGGGATAAACAGGTGCCTGACATACGAAAATCCCGACTTACAAGCGCTCTTCAGCGCTTTCCCCCCACCAGGTGCTAACGAGCAAGATCAAGATTCCCCGTCTTGCGAGCAGCGTGTGGGGGGTGTCGGGATTTGACTTGCCTTCCAGTCACTGAGGCAAACACTGCCTTGGTGATTGGAAGGGATTTAAAAAGTGGTGCGCTACTTCTCTGGAGCCCCCATTGGGGGCAGCGGTGCACCACTCTTAAAATCCCTTCCAGTCACAGAAGCAAGTCTGCCTCGGTGACTGGAAGGGATTTTAATAGTGGTGCACTGCTTCTCCGGAGCCCCCGTGAGGGAGATGTGGTGCACCACTTTTAAAATCCCTTCCAGTCACCGAGGCAGACTTGCCTCCATGACTGGAAGGCACTTCAAATTGTGCCTGCAGCTCCTCCGGGGGTTTGGGAGAAGCTGCCCGCGCGATCCCTCTCCCAGCCAGCGCTAATCATCTGCTTGGCACTGGCTTCAGGCCAGTGCTCCCGGGCCATCTCCTTTGAAATGCATTGGCTCAATGCGTTTCAATAGATATGGCCTCAGGAGCGCTGTCCTGAAGTCAGCGCCAAGCAGCTTATTGGTGCTGGCTGGGGGAGGAATCACGTGGGCAACTTTTCCCAACCCCCCTCAGGGGAGAAGCTGTGCGCACGATTTCAATGCATTCCTATGGGAAACCTCTCCTCGACTTGCAAGATAACTGACTTCTGAGTGTTGGCTTAGAAAGGATTAATCTCGTAAATCGGGGTACCACTGTATTCAAAAAGTCCCAAATAGAAACTGCAACATGTCAGACATGTGAGCTGGATAGAAAACACTGATCTATTAAAACAGAAAAAAAACCTATTAAATAAATTTGGAAACAATTCTGCACTTTTTGCTTTCAAAATGAAAATAAATTATAAACAGAGCATTATTTAATGAAAATGAAAATAAATTATAAACAGAGCATTATTTAATGAAAATGAAAATAAATTATAAACAGAACATCAGTTTATTATTCCAAAATGATTCCAATACAGTGCAATTTATAGCAAAACTGCTATCATGTTTGTTTTCCTTAAGTAAATGCTACAAGTCAATTTTGCAATATATTTAGTATCCTAAGTGCTGCAATGCAGAACCAACATGAAAATAATATTGGCTGTTTTCCCCTTCACTCACTAACTTGTTAACTTGTTTTCTGCTCATCCGTTCCATACAATTTCCAGATCACTGCCAATCCCCACTCAATTCCAAATGGCCCCACATTCCTCACACAACAATTACATCCACCAATATATTGCTTTCCTTTAAAATTTCAGGTTACTTCAGTATGAATAACTTCTTAATGAAAATGAATTTGGGCTAGTTAGTTAGAATCGAAATTTATAGCTCTTAGGGGCAGTTTGAGTGCTTATGAATGAAACAGGCCTCTTTATTGCAGCCATTTCCTCTTAGCAGGGATAGTTTTTACTCCAGCCATCATAAAAATGGTTTCTTTTTGACAAACTCTGGCAAGCCGGTTCAATTTGCCTTCCCTCTTTTAAGAAAGACAGGAAAAGCAAGGAAAATATGTAATTTAAACTCAATAGCACAGTTCCCTGGCTAATACTGGTCTCTGTGCTCACTAAAATAACAAAGACGGAATATAGTCCATTCATCAAAATAGCTTTAACTGCCCTCCTTATGCTACCATTTGTTTAGAATGGATTGCAGAGGGTTCTGCAAATCTATTCCTAGCTCATACAATTCAATGTCACATTAAACATCCTCCTAGGAGGTGTGTCAACCACCTTGACAACAGTTTCAAGGACATCGTTAAACCAAAACAAAAGAAACACTTTCATAGATAGTGTGATGGTTTGCTTTAAAAGAACTATAAAGCTTGGTGGGCAAAGGCAAATATTTGTGGAGGGAGTAAAGCTTTTGTAAGATACAGATACCACCATAATGTAAGGCAATTTCTTCTGCCTGCTATTCTAAAATCATTTTATGGGTAGCATCTGAAAAGGACTGGTCTGGATACAGATATGTGTGTTAGTGAGAGCCTGCTACAAAATTCTAGGTGTTCACTTGATCATTCCTAGCACTCATGTGGGGAAAGTGTATATGTGTGTGCTTTTAACACATCTATTGCTTTATTTTAACTGGTTTCCAAAGAGCAAATAGGAGAAACTCCTGGAGAATTTTATTTATTTATTTATTTATTTATTTATTTATTTATTTATTTATTTATTTATTTATATAGCTTATGTGGCTTATATATATATATAGCTTATTTATTTAGCTTGTGTGCCGCCCACTACCCAAAGGTCTCTGTGCAGCTCGCAATCAAAATAAACAATTAAAACATCAAATTACAATAGAATTAGAACAATAAAAACATATAAATACAATAAATACAATACATTACTGGAAATTCTCTACATGAAGTGCTGGGATACAGTTAGAATACAGTTAGAATCACAGAGTTGGAAGACACCTCAAGGGCCATCCAATCCAACCCCCTGCCATGCAGGAACCCCATCACAATATTTCCAACAGATGGCCATCCAGCCTCCGCTTAAAAACCTCCCAAGAAGGAGACTCCACCACACTCCGTGGCAGCATATTCCACTGCTGACCAGCTCTGTCATGAAGTTCTTCCTAATGTTCAAATGGAATCTATTTTCTTGTAGTTTTAAACCATTGCCCTGAGTCCTAGTCTCTGAAGCCATGGAAAACAAACCTGTTCCCTCTTCAATGTGACATTCTGTTCCTGATTCCCATTACCTTTGCACCTCATTTTTATACTGAAGGATTCAAGAAACCATTTTGTGTGTGAAGTGCACATATGCCTTCCTACATCTACATCCATTTATACACATGCTGGCAAGCTACTGTGTCTTCCTTGAGTTCATGTAGCATGTGCATAAAAGTGTGCAGGGAATAAAGTCTGATTTATTTCCGCGACTGGATCAGAAACAGATCAAAGTAACATAGGAATGCAAGAACAGCTGTGCTGGGTCATACCTAAGGTCTCTCTAATCCAGCAGTCATTACCCAAGGCACCAATGGGAGGTCTGCAAGTGAGATATGAACATTTTAACACTCCCATGTATGTGCCCCCCCCCAAATGGAACTGGAACTGTCATTGATATTAGCATCCTTGCTAGTATCTGCTGATAGTCTTATCATTCCTTTTTGTGCTAATTCCTTATTTTAACTATGTGTCATGTGAATCATAGAAGGGGGGCCATGGGTTATCAAGCTTCCTACCAGTGCAAGAATTCCACAGCTAAATGATCCCTGATAGGTGGCCATCCAAACTTTGCTTTTAAAATCTCCACTGAATGAGAGTCCACAATTCTCCAGGGCAGTCGATTCCATTGGCTAATAGCTTCCACTCTGAGGAGACTCTTCTTACTGTGTAGTTAAAAATCTTCTTTCGAGTAATTTGAATCCATTATTTCTGGTCCTACCCTCTCGAGCTGCAAAAAGGAAGCCTGCTCCATATTCAATATTTGAAGATGCCTGTCATATCAAACACTTCTCAGCCTTATCTTCTCAAGCCTAAACATACCAGGTTCTCTCAATAGTTCCCTCAGAGGGATTGGCATTCAACCTTCTTACTATTCTCATTCTCTTTCTCTGGGCATGTGCCAACTTCTTAGCATTGCTGAACAAGAGTGCAGCAACGATCTTGTGGTGGCAGAGTTATATAAAGCAATTCTAAAAAATGAGGAAAAAAATCAACTTGTCAAATAACAGCCTTGTGCTTAGGTGAGAAGTGGTTAATGGATAGGGAGAAAGGTACTGGGATTGTCCTTTACTTGAGACCTCTTTGTGAATGGTAGTGAGCAATGTCCCCTCTAATTTTTAGCCCTGCTCTGCAGGATTCTTCTTCTGCACATGCATGTGACTCCCCTGCTGCAGGTCCCACCATGACCGAAACTAACATGATTGTTTTGGGAATGTACAGTGGAGAAAATGCCCTGCACAGAGGGCTTGCACACGAGGGAACCTTATTCATGAGCACAGACCATCTTGACTGCTGCCATTGGTGTTGTCAACATTCAAATTGCTCAGTAAAGCTTGGCATCCTTTTTCTTACCGACAATGTTTGTTCAATATTGTTCAGCAATATCAAGATGTTTCCTGGTGTTTTGAATAAGGAGTACAGAAGCACAATGTCCCACGTTCATAAAACATAGTTGTTGTTTTTAAAAAAATTGAATTCTTCTTAAGCTGTGTTCACAGTACTTTGAGTGGGATCTGACTGGAGTAGTTACAGTAGTTACACTAGTGATACATGTTTCATTTGTTCTCTGCTAAGACACCAAGATCCTTTTTACATATACTACTTCCAAGCTGGCTTTTAACTATTCTGTTTATATGTGTGCACCTGATTTTCGTTGTTCTTCCAT
This sequence comes from Phrynocephalus guinanensis, assembly GCA_037367245.1. Taxonomy (NCBI): domain Eukaryota; kingdom Metazoa; phylum Chordata; class Lepidosauria; order Squamata; family Agamidae; genus Phrynocephalus; species Phrynocephalus guinanensis. Next base: position 11,372,883 of record CM074748.1, read on the forward strand.
TTGCTTCAAAACATTACTGAAAAAAATCCCTTTTTGTTCCTTTTCTACCTCTCTTGCAAGTCAGAGCTTATTTCAGAAGGCTTCAGCCTTCCTCACCTTCTCTACAAATAATGGTCATTTCTTTGTATGCTTCCTCAGTCATACATAAATAAATAAATAAATAAATAAATAAATAAATAAATAAATAAATAAATAAATAAATAAATAAATGTCTGCATTTTGGGTGGCTTCTGTAGCAGAGGCACTTTTCAATTTCCCTTTACACCATTGTCCTGAATACTATTACTGTATTATCAAACTGGGGGGGGCATTTCTCTGTCATTATCTCCACACAATGCATATATTTAAAAACCTCAGGACACCCTTTTAAGTTTAAGACCAGAAATTTTATAAGTACTCATTCTGTCCTTATTCTATGTAGACCATTACTATGACAGTTGGCACTGAATCTTGTTTAGTAACTAGAACCTGAAATGATGCAGGCCCAAGCCATCAATATGTTTGTCACATTCTACCTTCTTCATTGTACACTGGAAACATCTTAGATGTAAACTGTAATATATATATATATAAGGCATGAAGTGTCCTAGAATTTTCTCTCATTGTACAGACAGTTCCAGGGCATCTGTCACTATGCATCACAGAAAAGCACTTTTTTTGTCTCAAAAGGATACTGTGAAGTTGGGGGGAAAGAGCAAAAGTGCACAGCCAAAATGATCAGGGGGTTAGATCCACTTTCCTATCAGCAACAATTATGTTTGGCCTGTGTTGGGTGGGGTTGGGGAGGCCTATATTTGGTTAATTGAAGGAGTGTGGATCAGCGTGCTGAGGGGAAGCTGCCAATTAACACTGTAAGTAAAGCACACTGGACACACTCCTTGAATTGAGTACCCTCCCAGTCCCTTTGGAGCTTACTAACACCATTCTCTGAAATCCAAAACTTTCCAAATTTCAAAGGATGCCCTAAAATCGCACGAGGAAGCTCCCCTGCCATTTCCATGCTGCTAGGTGCCTGGGATCCGTATTTTCAAATACTGTTAAATTACAAATGTTTTTTTTTTCCTATAGGCACTCCCCTTGGAGTTGAATAACCTCGGCCCCTGTAACCCAAACCTCTCCAAATTGGGTGTGCTTCAAGGGGGGAGCTTGAAGAAGCTCCACTATAATTTCCAACCCTAACACTAACCCCACCAGCCTCAAAGCCAGCAAGGAAGGCTCTGATGCACAGCAGGTGGTTGGAAAGTTGGTGATTTCCAACCAGCCTCAAAACAGTCAAAGAAGGCTCCAATGCATAGCCAGCAGATGGAATGCCCATGGTCTAGCTGAGGAGCTGGAGAGCAAGGATTAGTGCAGGGTCAGCTAATGACAAAGACCGTGCATGGCCAAAATGGCAGCATGTGAATACTGTAAGACAGGGGAGGTCTTGCCCTACAAATAGCCCCATTTACTAGAGTGTAAACTGGGGCTATGAAGGAGCCCACAAACCTGTGCCTCCCCTTCGACCGGCTTTCTGCATGGAGTTGTTTCAACACCACCAAAATGGCCCTGTGCAGAAAGCCAGGCGAAGGGGAGGTCAGAACAGGAGAGCAGAGTAGGCAGGGGTGGGAAATTCAAAAGCCTGATCTGGTTTTGAAAGATCCCAGATAATAAAGAACAGGACCTTATAGAACTGATAAGTGAGGCCTTGGCTGAAGCCCTTGATGTTGAAATGAGTGAAATGGATTATAAAATCTTTGTGACAATTACAGCAATTTATCCATGTAGATCAAAATGGTTTTCTCCCTAAAAGACAACTTAGAAATAATATCAGAATAATTATCAACATACTAGAATATTATGAAGCACATCTGGAAAAACAATTAGCCTTGCTTTTTTAGATGCCCAAAAAGCATTTGATAATCTGAATTGGGATTTTATACAAAAGCAGTTAGAAATAATGGACTTTGGTACAAACTTTTTGAATTGGATGTCAGCAATATATAAGGAACAAATAGCAAAAATCCTGATGAACAGAAAAATAATGCAAAAAAGAAAGAAAGGGGTAAGACAACTATGTCCCACTTTCAACTCTGCTCTTTATCTTGACAATTGAACTTTTGAATAGAGAGATAAGACAGAATGAAGATATATAAGGGACCAGAATAAAATATGAGACATATAAACTACAAGTTTTCGCTGACAATGTGGTCCTTATCCTAGAACAGTGATGGCGAACCTTTTAGAGACTGAGTGCCGAAACTGTGATTCAAAACCCACCATTTTTTCGCAGAGTGCCAATACAGCAGTTTAGCCTGAATACAGGTGGCTGTGAAAGGGTGATGTCAGGTGCCCACAGAAAGGGCTCCAAGTGCCACCTTTGGCACCCGCGCCATAGGTTCGCCAATACTGTCCTAGAACAGCCATTGACTTCAGCTCAAGCTCTACTGCATGAGATTGAAAGATATGGAGAGACGGCAGGATTAAAAATCAATAAAACTAAGACTAAATTCTATAATTCTAACTATAAACTAACAATAGTTACTTCCTATAGAGAAAAATTATTTAAAATGTTTTTATAGATGGCATCTCCCACCATTCAAATTAGCTAGAATGTTTCCAATGTATTGAGTAAATGTACAAAGTGTAGGAAACCTGAGTGCACTTATTACCATATTTGGTGGACGTGCGACAGGGTAAAAATTCTGGGTAAAAAATCATACATGGCTAAAATAAAATGACAAATCAAAACCTAGAGTTCAAACCTGAAATATATCTACTAGGTATATTACCAAACATTGTGAACAAAAATTCTACCTACTTAATATTGCATGTCCTAACAGCGGCAAGAATGGTGTGTTATGGAAAAGTGAAGCAACACCAACAGAAGAAATGTTATTGAATAAAATAATGGAATGTGCAGAGATGGATAGGTTAACATACAGATTGAAGGACAAAGATGAATGTGAATTTTTCCAATCCTGGAATATGTTTTATAATTGGCTAAACACAAAAAAGGATGTAGTAGAATAATAAGAATTGGATGTAGGTTCAACTTGGCTATTAACTCTATCAGATGAAATACAACGAAAAAATGTTCACTTGTATATGTATATATGCGGGTGTGTTAGAAAGAGAGGGAGTGTGTTCCCCCTCTTTTTCTTCTTTCCCCCCTTTTTTCATTTTATCTATCTATCTATCTATCTATCTATCTATCTATCTATCTATCTATCTATCTATCTATCTATCTATCGATAGATAGATAGATAGATAGATAGATAGATAGATAGATAGATAGATAGATAGATAGATCTATCGATCTATCTGTATAAAAGCCTGCGCTGCTCTCCTGTTCTGAGCCAGGCTGCCTCTGCTGCTCCCCTTCCTTGCCACCTCAATAGTTGGAGAATGGAAAGGGGTCGAGGTACAGGTGTTGGGGGGAGGAAGGGAGGGGGCCTCTTTCTCTTGCTCTCTTGCCCTAACTGGGTGTCCAACAGGAGCGGCAGTGGTGATGGGGGGGGGAGCTACTAGCTATGGCAAAGGCTGCAGCAGCTGCTGCAGTGAGCAAACAGGATGCTCTGTGTGTGTGCGTGTGTATGTTTGTGTGTGTGTGTGTGTGCTTGTTTGTTTGAGAGACAGTATGTTCATGGTGCAGTATAGAATCATAGAATCATAGAGTTGGAAGTGACCTCAAGGGCCATCCAGTCTAACCCCCTGCCATGCAGGAACCTCCATCACAGTATTTCTGACAGATGGCCATCGAGCCTCTGCTTAAAAACCTCCAAAGAAGGAGATTCCACCACCCACTGATGAACAGCTCTAACCGTCATGAAGTTCATCCTAATGTTCAAATGGAATCTCTTTTCATGTAGTTGGAAACCAATATGGCATCCTTTCAAATATTTAAACATAGCCATCACATCCCCCCTCAGCCTTCTTTTTGGAAGGCTAATGGGATGGTAACTGGATGGACGCAAGCGACAGGGAGAGTGAAGGAGGGAGAGTGGTGTGTGTGTGTGTGTGTGTGTGTGTGTGTGTGTGTGTGTGTGTGTGTGTGTGTGTGTGTGTGTGTGTGTGTGTGTGTGCTGGAATAGGAGGTGGGAGCGAAGTTGGCTCAAACACTCACTCTCCTCCATGCCTGACTGGTAGTGAAGACGGAGGCGGAGGCAAAGGCTGAGGAGCAGCAGCAGCAGCAAAAGGTAGAGAGGAGCCAGCAGTGGGGGGGGGGGGGAGGAAGGGGGGAAGACCAAGACAAGAACTGAGAGTGCAGCCAGCCTCAGAGTCTCCCCCTCCATCCCACCAGTCCCTTGGGCTTCTTTGCCCCTCTGTGTCTTTCTCTGTCCCGCTTCCCTTCTGACAGAAAGTTGGAAGACGCATTAAATCCTGGAAAAGAGACAGTGAATTTGTTTTTTAGGATTACAGTTCCCACCCACTGCACATACTGGCTAGGGTACTCTGGGAGTTGTAATCTGAAAAAGTAATTTTTGTCATATCTTGCTTGGACTCAACTATCTCCAAAATGAGGTCCCTACTAAACTGTACCTCTCTGTAACAAGGAGATGCTTACTCTGCCTATTTGTACATTTCTGTACCCGTATCTTCTCTACTTCTACCTCTATTTGAATCTCAGGAGTTAAGAAAAGGCAGCTTTAGAACCAAAGTGAATTGACCTAAGCAGTCAGGTCTGCTGTAATACAGAATGAAGCATTTCCAGGTACAGGATGTAATTATCCCTCAGGTGAGAGACAAATGTCTTTCATGAAGAATTTCTTGGTAAGCTGAAGCAGCATTTGCCTCACAGCACCTGTCAGCAATATCTCCTGGAAACTGAATCATACGATTTCTAAGTACCAATCATTGCAGGCAATTGTCAAGATCTGGTGGTGACCTGATGCTTAACAATGTAGTGCTGGAGAAGATGTGATTTATTGTTTGTCTGTTCCTCATTATCCGCTACATGAATCTCTGCAGGTCATTATGCCAACCATGTGGACCTCATTAGAACTCCCAAAGTTCTTTTACATCCTATCTGTGTCATTTAATTTCATCTTAACTGGATAGATCTAGATACAGAGATATAAAAAGATTGAGAAGAGGGGAAGGTTTTAATAATCAGATTAAACAGTATGCCTATTTTGAACTGAGATTCCAAAAGAGCATTGTTGCTGGGTAATAACATTTACTTCTGAGCATAGTTGTGGAGACAATGTTGAAAGTAAAGCTGGAAACCCAAGAATCTAAGGATATGTAAGGCACAAATCCAAGTGAAATCAACAAGACAATTATAACACATTTCCACTCATTTCCTCTCCCACTGCCGTAGCTCCCATTAAAACTAACTGGAAAGAATGCAGTTTTCAACACAGCAGGCTTGAAGCTCATCCCCATCTTTACAAAAAGTTCAAAGAGGACCTGAAAACAAATGAACAAACAAAAATAGAGATACAAATGGGAAGTGGAAAGAAGGCCAGCTCACAAAGGAAGAGTTCACATAGGTAGCAAACAATTGCAGGGATGGTATTAGAAAAGCAAAAGCTGAGAATGCCCTGGGTTAGCAAGAGATTATAAAAGCAACCAAAAAGCATTCTTCAAGTTATGTCCATAGCAAAAGGCAACGAAAAGTAACAGTGGTTCAGCTACACAATGGAGATGGGGAAAATGGTAACATAAGCCAAAACAGACAGAAGTGTTCAATTCCTTTTTTTAGTTTGGTCTTTTCACAATAAATAGTCTATGACCCTGAGAAAAAAAATGGAAAGTACAAATGGAGGGGATAAGATAGCAGCTTGAGACTGATAAACAAATAGTAATGGAATACTTAATGACTTCGAGTGAATTCAAATCTCCAGGCCCTGATGAACTGTAATCCAAAAGTATAGTTAATTTAGATTTGACTAGAAATCGGCACGAAACATTTTTTTTTCATTTTGTTATTCGTTAGTTGTTTCGTTATGGAACATGAACAACGAAGGGACCCATCAAAGAAAAACGAATTGAAATGGAAATGTCTGTTTCGTTCACTTTGTTTTTCATTTTCCCATAGGAATGCATTGAACCAAAGCATTCCTATGAGGAAAAGCCATCGTAACCCCCCCCCACACACACACACACAAGCCACCACTGATCAGCTGTAGCGTGGGGCTTCGGTAGGGGGGGAAAGTTTTAAAAGCCCGCCCTTTCCCCCACCCGATCAGACATCATCGAGTAGGGGATAAAAAATAAAAATTAAAAATTAAAAAAACGCATCGACCCAGCCGGCGGGCCACCTGGTTGCCACGAGTTTAAAAAAGTAAAAAAGACATGCCGACCAGGCCCACAGGCCAGCTGGTCGGTGCAAGTTGAAAGAAATAAAAAAATTAAAAATTAAAAAATGACCTGGCCCGTTAAAAAAATATTGTTTCATTGTTCATTTGTTTCATTTTTTTAACTCATGCCGACCAGCTGGCCTGGTTGGCACATTTTTAAATGTTTTAATTATTTTTATTCCTGCCAACCAGCTGGCCCGCATTTTATTCAGTTTCTTATATGGATTACAAATATAACAATCCAGAGAGAGAGAAAGCTCATATTCATACAGCAATCATACATACCGCAATCCTCATTTCGCAGAGCTGATCAATCACTGCAACAGGTTTTTTTTTTTTTTTTTTGGAATATGCCAGAACAGTTCTGGATTAAGACAAGCACGCCTAGAGAGAATATTTGTCCCTTCTTATGATTTTGAGTTGTTGAGATGCTGTTACTAGGAAGAAGTCCCTTTTGCAATGCCTGTCTTGCTCTCCCTTTGCCTCCTTCTTCCTCATTTCCAGATTTCTGCCAAGACTATGGTGCACCTCTTTACCTCTAGTATGCAGCATTCCTATTCCTGTTTCACCCCTTTTTCATTCCATCTCACAGTTCTGCTGGTCTGTGGCCTCCCTGTCTTCTCCAAGGAGCCATCTCTCCCAGTTCCTTGTTGAACCAGTCACAGGCAGCCTGATTTATGTTTTCCAGTCAGTTTTCACTGTGCTTGCCATAAGGTCAGTCAGAGTTCATCAAATCATACTCACAAACCTCTGCCTGTTCCCCATTTTGTGTGCTTCACCTTTTCAGGTCATATTATCATACACCTCACAATTCTATAGAAAGATCTGACTAAATAACTCTCAGAACTGAAGTCTAATATTTTCTTGAAATAATGGAGGGGTGATAAAGTGGTGGACCATTAGAAGGGGCAAAGAGAGAGAGAGAGAGAGAGAGAGAGAGAGAGACCACAAATTTAGAGACCCTTGATATCAATCTCCAGGAGAATTCAGCCACCCAGAGTGGCCTTCTTATCAGATGGGTGGTATAGAAATCAAATAAATAAATAAATAAATAAATAAATAAATAAATAAATAACAGTAACCCCCCTGCAGTGGCGAGGGGCGGGCGGCGGGGGGGCAGCAGGCTGGGCAGCGCCCCCTGTCCATTTTGGCGCCCTAGGCAACTGCCTAGTTCGCCTTAATGGACGCTCCAGCCCTGGCCTTGTGCAGGAGGCTTTTGGAAAGTGTCCCATTATATTCTGATTAGCAAACTTAGTAGGTCTGGGCTGGATAGAACAACTATCAGGTGGCAACACAGTTGCAGAATTGGACTCACCGAGTGTTCATCAAGCGAGTGCTTCTCAAACTGGGAGGAGGTAACAAGCAGGTAACCACAGAACTCAGTCCTAAACTTGGTGCTTTTTCAACATTTTGATTTCTTACTTGTAGAAAAGTAACAAGACAGAAACAAAATTCAAAAGAATCTTGATAGACCTGAGCACTAGGCTGAAAACAACAGAATGAAATTTAATTGAGATAAGTGTGAAGTTCTATGCCTAAGAAAAAGTAACCAAATATAGCTTTATAAGATAGGGGGTTACTGGTCAAGAAAGATCTTGGTTTTGTTATAGTAGGTTGAATATAAGCCAACAAAATGATACAAATGTAAAGGTAAAGGTTCCTCCTGCAATGTGTGCTAGTGTCTGACTCTAGGGGCAGTGCTCATCTCTGTTTCTAACCCAAAGAGCCAGTGTTGTGCAACTCCATGGCCCTGTGGCCAGCATGGCTGAATGCATTTCTGCACACGGAACACTGTTTATCTTCCCACTTTTTACAGTGGTACTTATTTATCTACTTGCATTTACTGTATATACTCGAATATAACCCGAGTTTTTCAGCCCTAATTTTGGGCTGAAAAAAGGGGCCCTCGACTTATATGTGGGTCAATACTTTTAGCCACTGAGGCAAGTGCTTGGGTTGGTGGCTAAAAGTCATTTTAAACATTGTGTGCCGCTTCTCATGACCCCCCCCCCTCTGCATAACAGGGGAGCAGTGTGTGATGTTTAAAATAACTTTTAGCCACTGACCCAAGCACTTGCATCAGTGGCTAAAAATCATTTTAAACATCACACACCACTCCCCCAGCTCACAAAGGAGGAGCTGCCAGGCCCTGCTGCATTTCCCACCCTAGACTTATACTCGAGTCAATATGTTTCCCCAGTTTTGGGGGGGGGGGTAAATTAGGGGCCTCGACTTATACTCGAGTCGACTTATACTCGAGTATATACGGTATATGCTTTCGAACTGCTAGGTGGGCAGGAGCTGGGGTTAACAGTAGGCGATCAACCGGCTGCATGTCAACTAGGATTCGGACCACCAAGCTGCCAATTTACAGACAACATATCAGAACTCTAGTCCGCTGAGCCACCACACCCTCTAACAAAATGATACAGCTGCAAAAAGAAAGAAAGAAAAATGCCACTTTAGTTTGCATTACTAGGAGTATAATGACAAATCTAGGTGGGGCAAGATCTGTTCTTGATCATATCAAACTCCAGGACACATAGTAATGGACTTAGGTTACAGGAAGCCAGATATTGACTCAATATCAGGAAAATTCTAGAATTACCTAGCCTTGAAGTACCAGCAATGTTTGCAGCCAGCTTCCCAGAGTGAAGGCACAATTTTCACCTTGGATAATTTAAGATATCCTCAATGACTGTGGTATTTTGTTATTTCCCCACTTCCAGCATATTTTAGAAGTGGTCCAAGGAGCCAGCTGGTATACAACTGGTGTAACCTGGCATGCTAAAGCAAAGTTTTTTTTAAAAAAATCTAGCTTCATTCCCTTTGCCATTAGGGGATTTTAAAACTCTTTCTGGCATACGCAAATGTCAACATGTAGATAGCAAAGGACACTAATGCTTCAAAGACTCTCCCAGTGGAAAGACCTTCAAGCTTTAATTAGTACCACTAACTTGATTGCCCGAAGGACCTATAATCAATGACTTTTCCAACCTGGTATCTCCATATGTTTTAGACTCCATCTCAAAGCTTTAAAAAATGCACTTTTAAGAAGTTGGAATATAATTATATGCTGAAGCAATCCATAACTTTTAAAAACAAGACCTATTAAATAGCTGCTGGTTGTCAAATAGCTGAGAGTAGTATGGACCATCTAATAAGGATATTCTTATTTTTAAAACTGGTGTAGTTGGCTGCCTTTTTGCTAATACTCATTTCTCCCTTCATTTTTGCAAATGGTCAGAATGAAAGAGAAGGAATACCACATTCTTCTTAAATTAGGGTAAGGAATCTTCCATAATCTTTTTTTAAATCTCCAGAATTTTTGAGTGCACAATTTTGGTGCAATGATGATGATGATGATGATGATGATGATGATGATGATGATGATGATGATGATGATGATGATGATGATGCAGAAAAACAAAATAGGGACAGGCTCCAATCTTTTCTTCTTGTCATTAAGTACAAGAATATACTGCACTTAAACGGGCATTCATTTCACAGCTGTTTCCCTCACATTTATTAACAATAAATACATACACACACACACACACACACACACACACACACAGAGAGAGAGAGAGAGAGAGAGAGAGAGAGAGAGAGAGAGAGAGAGAGAGAGAGAGAGAGAGAGAGAGCTTGCCTGTATTTCATTATGCTGCATTTGCATTCATGTCAGCACTTACAGCATTTGTAAAGAGAGCAATCATTTTAGTTTGGAATACAAGGGACAAGGTTTCATAGTGTTATTGTTGATATAAGCTTGTCTGTATATTCCAGTCTTCTCGAAAAACATTTTGTGGGATCTAAAGAAGTATTAGTGATTTGGATATTGGAGCTAGGTGGATGATAGTTTAAGATTATTCAGCTAGTAGAAGTATATCTATATGCAATGCAGTTATATATGTTTGATAGCCACACAACAGTCATATGCAAGCCTGTTAGTACTTTGCTAATAAATGAATTGCTAGAAATCCCTAAACCCATCAATTAACAAAACAACAAACAAACAACTGAATATATTAGTTTAGGTTCATAGCATAGATATACTACCTCATTTTTAAAACAAAACAAAAGGCTTCATGGAAATAGACATCTGTGTTTTTCTGAGAGGTAGATTCTGGCCCATCTTTCTTCTTATGGTGCATACTTTATTACTACAGGTATTCTCTTTATTTTTAATTACATAGAATATTTTAAAAATGTAATTCCCATTTGCAGTTTGAAGCCAAGTATATATTGGCTGATCTCTGCTTCATTCTGTTGCATAGCAAGCTATCAGGTTATTTAATGTATAAAGCAAATACAACTGCAAAATGCTTAATATAACATAAATAAGGAGTTTGATAAAGCAGAGCTGTATTGTTATAAAGCTGCATCAGGATCAGAGGATTTAGTTTTTCACCACATAACAGACGCCTAAGCTTCCTGCCTCATCTAAGACAGAGGTGCCTGGCAAAATTCATCTTGCCAAGAACTTGACATCTAAGGTTAACCTCCAGACAAACCCCATCTTGCCATGTTTGGACTTTTGGTCCTTGCCTTGAAAAAGCAGAATTTATCCATGAAAGCTTGCAATGATTTTTTATTTTTATCAGTTGCCTGTAAAAGTATTTCTTGTGCTTATATATCTTTCCTACTTTGCTATGTATGTGTCTGCCACTTGGAACTGCATTCAGATTTCCTCCAGTACTAATCTATGTTGTCTCTGGAACATCTTGACACTCCTTTCACACCATATCTGTTGCATACAATTTACTACAGAAAGTTGATGATGAGTACAGCCACAGTTACCTCCTGAGGGAACTAGGTTGAGCCTGTAATAGAAAGGACACACTATCATACAGCAATATTACATATTGAAAGAGAAGGACCAGATTCTGTGTGATTGCAACTGTATTCCATTGCCCACCCAGCATGAAATAATGAGACAAGACACAAGTTTTAGGTTTAAATTGGACCACAATTTATTATTCATCAATTTTAACTCTAACTATTAACTGTTAGTCTACAAGAGGACCTGTAACATAGCACAAGGGTCCTAAACCTATTGGTATTAATAATAAATGCCCCAACATGGCTCTAAAGAGATTTATAAATGGAGGGGAAGGGTGCCACCCACAAGCTGGGTACCCTTTACCCTCCCAACTTCTCCTAAACTGAAAGCATCCCTCATTTCCTTCCTGACATTAAATTTACTCTAACTCTATTCTATGTTAGTCTACTGTTTGTTCCTTTATGTTAATACGAGGGCTGCCTAGCATCCGATAGGTGCAATATGATTTGGGACATCCATAATTCAGCTACCACTTGCACTACCCACCACACTAAAGGGGCTACACAGCCAAATAGTTCAGCTTGCAGCCCTCTTGGAGATCTTTCAGGAATATGTCCAGGCCCAAATCAGACAAGTGGACCCCATCTGGGTGATAAAGCTCCCTGTATTGGGTGGAGATGCCAGGGTGCTTAATGACTGACCCTAAGCTGGCTGTGACAAAACGTCCAATTTCCCCATTAACTCCCTTCATAGCCTTATGCATCTTCTGAGGGTCATGGGCTGATCCCAACTCTAAATATGGTATCAACATGGAACATACTGTCCTAGTCTTAGGGAATCTAAAGTTATATTTCCTCAGGTTATCGATGACCTGGAGGATAAACGTTTTACCCGACACTCAAGTCAAATTGTTTCCACCAAGGTAGATCACCAAAATGGCCGGTAGATGGGCAGGGGAATCTCTGGTAACTGCAGCTAGAAAGCCCTCCCAGAGCATTCCCTGTCATCCCCTCCACTCAATCTTGGCCCATGCTCCAAGGCCAACATCTTAGCCCCATCCCATGCGTGCAGCATAGTTGGCCATCCAAAAGATGCAACTGTGGTCACAGATCACAATTCTTGCATGTACTCCTGGCAGGAAACCTGCAACAATAAAACAGAAACACCAGCCCAGGCCTAACAGTCCATCAATGGCCACATATAAGCACAATAGTGATGCAATTTCCATTGCCCAATTCTCTGGATGCCAGAAGAATCAATACCCATCAATGCAGCTGTCAATGCAGCCCCAATGGAGAATAAATGGGTTCCAAAACTGCCAGCCAAGCCTTCCGTCATTTTGTAATGTCAAGGATATAATTTTCCAAAACTGAAATTGCATTAACGGGGTGCCATGCTTACGTTGAAACAAATAACCCTGAGTATGGCCTCCCAATGCAGGCACAAAATGGCTGCCCCCTTTAGTTTTTTTTTTTTTTAGTGAATTGAAAATTTGTGGCCCAAAATGGCCTCCCACTGGCAGTTATAAAATGGCTGCCCCCAGGGAGTTTCACTTTTGGCCAATGGCTGTTAGTCCCAATTAACTCACAGGGTCAGGCTGCAATGCCTGCTCTAACTCAACTATTAACAAACCTTAGGCCAAAACTATACAAACAATAAAAAGATTAGAGGCCACTCCCGGATGAGAGGATTAAATTAAACAACTTCCCGCCCCACCAGATGGTCAAATCCTGGGCTAACCTGGTGTCCAAAACCTCACCCCCGCTGGAGCTATCCTCTGATCCCTCTAGCTAAATTAACTAAATTAATTATCCAGCTCAAATGAGCTCTGAAAGAAATAAAGCAAACCATGTGGCTTGGCTGTAAACGCAAGCTGGATCCTTGCAGCTGCTGGAACACAATGGAGTGCCCATCGCTGTTGCAGCAAATGTTCCTGCCCAGCAGAGTTTGTTGGAGCAAGAGGCTGGGGAGGAGCAGAGGCAGCCTTAAATCAGCTTGCTCACCCCTGCCTCCAGGCTCACAACAGGAATGGAATCTTGCCACCTCTTTGTGCTGGGAGGCAAAGAAGCCCCACCCGGGCAGAGGCCCCTGAATGGAGCCTCCATTTGCTTTATGTGCACCATTTTGGGATATCTTCTAGATTAAGGGTGAAATTGAAAACTAATCTAACAAATAAATCCTGGAAATGATTGTTTATTTTCAGCAATAAATTTACTTTTTGCTGTCCTTAAAGTTGAAAAAATTCACTGATACATTCCTTTCATTTGACACAGCTAAACTGAGTTTGCATGCTATTCTGTAGCAGACTGATATTTTTTTTCCTGAAGCAAATCCTTCTGATTTGTTTGGGACTTACTAGTATGCTTAAGAGAATTTCAAGTTCTGGCTGAAATATTTCTATACATTGTACCTCTCAAAGGGGAAAACAAAATCTAGTTCATAATTTTGATTTATGTGATTCATCCAATTAGCAATGGGAATACATGCAAGCAACACATTTGAAATGAATAAGTGGCAAGTACACTTCCCAGAGTAACCTTTCAGAGTTACATTAAGGATGAGAAAGCCCTTGATCTAATTCTCTGTCTTTGAGTTAGGCAAGCAGAGAAAGGAAAGATATACTAGACCAAAACCTTTACTAGCATGATTTGTATATGTTTTTCTAAAGATGTCCCTTTGTGTTTTAAAATAAAAAAGGGAAGAGGTTGGAGTTGTCAAAATCATGCATTCTACATGAATGGAAGATAGTGGAAAAAGACTGAGGCAAAAATCAAATCATTTGAAATGTACTGTTGGTACAGATACAAAAGACAACCAGAAAAGCAGGAAAGTGTGTGCTCATTCAAATTAATCTTCGACTCTGAGTGGACAAAAATGAGTAACCTGAAATTTATCCTACCATGTACATATAATGGAATTACAGTGGCAACCAGATTGAACTATATTACTTGCAAAACTGTGGCAGAGCACATGGAAAAGAGGAAGGTCTAACATGAGATGGGTTGACTTGTTGAAGGAAACCACAATTATAGGTATTCAAGCTCTGAGCTAATATTAATGGAAAAGACAATGTTGCTAGGATAGGGTAGGAGCAGCAGGAGGAGAGGACAGCTTAATGTGAGATGCTGTTGGTTTGTAAGAGCTGATCAGTGATGAGTCCTCTTAGTGATTGGACATTTTGGAAGCCAGTAACTCATCCAGTGTAAGAAAGGGGCGGGTGGGCAGAAGATTCACTTCCCTTCTTTCTCCTTAACCTTCTCTGCAATGTTCTTCCCTCACCCTGCAGCTGTCCTTGACTGCACTTGCTGCTGTTTCCTTTACCTATAAGTAAAGTGGGGGGGGATTTCTTCAAGAGCATCACATAACAACAAAAAAAGTTCATTTCTTTATTAGCTTATTTAAAATGCTTTAACCCACCTTTCTCCATTAAAAAGACTCAAGGTGACTTCCAACAATTAAAAGATAGAATTTAAGATTAATAACAGTGTGTAATACTAAAAGGATCAAAGAGTAGAGTATCAAAAAAGCACATTAATGGTCTGCTTGCAGAAGAACAGGGAAAGGGGGCCAGTCTAGCCTCTTGAGGGAGAGACTTATGAATCTGGGGGAGACAGCCGAGTGACTAACAGGGTAGCAAATCCAGGGAAACAGTTGTATATGCAACTACTATATACAGTAAGCTCCATTGAGTCAGTTTTTGAACGGATCAGCCAAACCTAATAAAAATCCGCAGTTGGAGTCAAGTTAAAGTGACCCTAATAAATAACGAGGTTTCCTAGGCAAGTGAACTATTTAAGTGGTTTTCTTTGTCCGAACATCCTCAAATTTAGCAGAGAGAAAAAGCAGCCTTTCTGTTACACCTTGCCAAATTTGTTACTGATCTGTGGTCCAAGGTCATAGTTACAGTTTGTTTGTTTGTTTGTTTGTTTGTTTGTTTGTTTGTTTGTTTGTTTGTTTGTTTTAGACACCTAATTTTTATTTGCCTTTCTGTTGAGTGCTGCTAAAGCACAATATACTGGTGTCCTTCTGAAGCACTGCAGAGAGAATAAAGCCTGTCCCAAGTTTTGCTAAGAAGGTTTTCTACACAGAAGATTTCATCCAGAAAATGAAGAAAAAACACTAACCTGTTCAATGTTGTTAAAGTTCTTCCATGAAATAGCCCAGCTTGGATCTCTAGGCATTGCACTGGACATTAGAAAAACAAAAATTATGATAGACTTGTGACTTTTCACTACTTGTAACTGAATTCCTTTGGCTTTACATATTTAATCACATAATTTATCTGAAGTCATATTTTAAATTTCAGTTTGGATTAAACTGGAGGTCGGATACTGTGGTGAACAGGGAATGTCAGTGAATCACTGATCTTCAGCTGATCTTTGCTGAATTTGTTAGTATTCCTGTTAAAAATTTTATTTGTGTAAAATATTTATTCCTGCCTTTCTCCTCAAGACTACCCATACTTTAGACAATCTCTCTGAAAAGAACCCAATAACCTCACATTCAAAATTATGTTGCTGGAAGCAATATTTGGGGCAACATTAGAACTTGCAAGTTTCTTTTTGATGTTTGTGTTAGTTCATGATCTAGAACACGACATAAGAGGATGAAAAAGACAGGGGTGCGGGTGGGGGGAGGTGATTATGTATGTCAAAGATGGGAAAAACCAGCAAAACCAGGAATGGATATGAGAAAACAGTGGAGACAGTGTTGGAGGTGAACAGAATTATGTAAGTGATAGGATGCTACTCTCACCTTCCTAATTACATAGATCACTGGGGAAATCTAGCAGCAGCTTTGCCCTCTAATCCTGAGATGAGCAGGTTTTGTCTTCTGAAGCACTGAAGATGGAACTCAGTTAATGGTCCATACAATGCATCCAATCTGAGCGCTTCCCGAGATCTTGTCTTTGCTGGCAAGGCAACAGCCCAAACATCTGCATGCTAGGAAAATACAGGTGTTTGCTCACTGAAGCTTTACCACATTTTGTAAACAGCTATTGAATAAGGAAGCCATGAAAGAAAGAGGAGATGGCAGTGTCTTTTCACAGCAATGAAGTGAGAAATTAATCTGCCTCCCAAAAGGTAACATTAAAGATGGCAGAACTAGTGAATTGAGTCAGAATCTCTACTAGTTATGTTAGGGGAAAGGGTATTCCTTGTTGTCAGATACCGTGTTGCATTATCAACCCCCCCCCCCCAAAAAAAACCCCCCAAAAACCTCTAGTTAGCAAGTGCCTACGAAGAAGGGGACTTGATGGAATAATGTTGCCCTGAGAATGGCATGTTCCTCACACCCTCATAGAATCATAGAATCATAGAATCATAGAGTTGGAAGAGATCTCAAGGGCCATCCAGTCCAACTCCCTGCCATGCAGGAACCCCATCACCATCTTTCAAACAGATGGCCATCCAGCCTCTGCTTAAAAACCTCCAAAGAAGGAGACTCCACCACACTCCGTGGCAGCATATTCCACTGCCAAACAGCTCTGTCATGAAGTTCTTCCCAATGTTTAAATGGAATCTCTTTTCCTGTAGTTTGAAACCAGTGCCCCGAGTCCTAGTCTCTGAAGCCATGGAAAACAAACCCGTTCCCTCTTCAATATGATATCCTTTCAAATATTTAAATGTAGCTATCATATCACCCCTCAGCCTTCTCTTTGAAAGGCTAACCATTCCCAGATCCCTAAGCCATTCCTCGTAAGGCATTTCTTCCAGACCTTCAACCATCCTGGTCGCCCTGACATTTCCGATAACACTGACTCACAGGTGAACAGAGTTCTTTCCTGAAGCAATAGAAAAAAACAACCAAGGAAATTGTTTTACTAATCCTGTTCAAGAATGGTGTTTCAGTTCCTAACAGTCTTGTCTTTACAGTATAAGAGCATTTACCAGATCCTTAACTGACTTTGCCTTTAATTAAAGGAAACAGAGAGAAAAGTCCTGCTTGACATAAGAACATAAGAACATAAGAACAACCTTGCTGGAACAGGCCACAGCCCATCCAGTCCAGCATTCTGTCTCACACAGTGGCTCACCATTTGCTTCAGGGTATTCCCAAGCAGATGTCTTCACCTACTTAAGATTTCCTGCAAATGGTATTGAGACTAGAGATGGGCACGACTTAGCGGTATTCCCGTTTCCGTTTCCGTTACTCGTATCCGTTACTCTACGGAAACGGTAACGGGAATTACTCCGCCAGAATTCGAGCTCGAACCGACGAACGAACAATTTGGTCTGATTTGTCGTGCTCGTTACTTGCATCGCGCAATGCCAAGCGGCACAGAAAAAAAGTTTTTAAAAGTTAAAAAAAAACCAATTCCCGGCCCTAAAAGTAGGCGAAAACTGTCTGAGGGCACCTACCAGGCCAGAAGGGTGTTTTATTTTGGGGGGGGTTCCCCACCCCCCTCTCCTTGGCTATTGCTACTGCTGCGCTGCTGGTACCAGGCTGGGAGGGCGCATCCATTTGCCATGCAGTGCGGGGGATCCAAAATGGCGACCGCAATATTGTTTTTGAAATCGTTGCCCAAAACCCCACCAAAGCACCACAGAAACATGCGAAAATTAGCTATTTTAAATGCTTGAATTTTTACAGTAGCAGCAGTGGGTTTTTCTTGCCAAAAAAAAAGTCTCCGTTGATTTTATTTTATTTTATTTTATTTTATTTTATTTTTTTACACCTGCACATTCGCAATGATGGGCTCGCCCATGTGAGTGGACCATGCAAATTTTCCACCAATCGCATGGCCACTTGGCCAGGTTGACCACAGAGACTTCTGGGATGTGCCAATCGGGCATAAACAGCCCACTAATCGTAGCCCAAACCCGAACCCTAAGCCTAAGCCTAACCCATACGCCAGTACACTGTCCTTCTAAGTGGGTCAGAGAGGCACCCAGAGGTGCACCCCAATACTCACCCTAACCTCACCCGTAACTAGCCTAACCCTAGCCCTTGCGCTAACCCATCTTAACCCTAAGCCAGATCTACTTGCATTGCACTACATGCAAGTACGTGAGACACAGCGGGTGCAAAGAGTCTGCCAGTCCGTCACTTGTGGCTCTGGCTGACTCCTGCAGCTCCCTCCAGGAGCCCGCTACCCCCCCAAACCAGTACTAACAACAACGAAAAAACAAAAAAATGAACCGACTAATTTTTGCGATATTTCGCGAAAAACGGTAACGAGCCGAAACGGACTGCCTCCGACACACGACAACTCGGAAACGTCACCTTCTGGACATGAATATCAACAGTGGTATGTATGTATGTATGTATGTATGTATGTATGTATGTATGTATGTATGTATGTATGTATGTATGTATGTATGTATGTATGTATGCTGGAAAAATGTGTGTACAGTATAACCAAAACTGTGCTGCTCAAGTCCATGCAATTCAAGAGAAGTGTACCAATTCCCCAGCCCTCCAGTTCCAGCATGGGGTGACAGCTAACTTCACATTCTTCCAGTCTGGTACAAAGGAAAATACAGCTAGCAGGTCACTCAGCTTATATTAAAGCTGCCCCATAATTCCCCCCTAAAAATAACTAGACCATAATGGTTATTAGCTTTATAAGGCCATCTAACATGGCCCTGGCTGGCACTCAAGCATATCAGGCCATGGTCACACTACAGAAATATTCCTCCCTGTTTTCTTGCATCTACTGCTTCCTGTGTAGTTGTGCATCGTGGTCACATAGCATAGATCCAGTGATTGTGGTTCGCATCTTTTTAACCATTCCACCTTTTTAAGGGTGAATTAGATGCAGTACATTTGTACTCCTCGAGCAAGACATTTCCCTTTCCTCTATTTTTTCCCCCTCCTTCCTCCTGTCCTGGCCCCATTCCCTTTATTTGAAAAAGCTTGGTTAGGTACATTGGTGTGTCAGCAAAATGCCATTTCTTCCAGTTTCCACTGTGTGTGTTGCCCTCTAAGGAGGAGAACCCACAGAACACTGCAGTGGTGGTCAAAAAAACAATAAGGCAGAGCTTCCCAAAGTGTGCAACATAGTGCCCCTCTTCTTTTGCAGTGCCCCGTGGCTCCCTGGGACACTGCTAAACCAGCCCGGAGTAACATGGAAGCTTTTTATTTGTTTGCTTCCCGCTCCCCACCCCACCCCCAAGCTGACTGTGGCATTACCTGTCTTAACCCTAAGCCAGATCTACTTGCATTGCACTACATGCAAGTACGTGAGACACAGCGGGTGCAAAGAGTCTGCCAGTCCGTCACTTGTGGCTCTGGCTGACTCCTGCAGCTCCCTCCAGGAGCCCGCTACCCCCCCCCCCCAAAACCAGTACCAATGCTAGTTTTGCTTCTCATTCTGAGACGAGAGCCCGTGAAGTAAGCCTCGTCGTGGAACAAGTGCTAATTGTAGCTCGTTGCCATCTAGTGGCAGGAGTGCAAAGTGACATTCACCAGTAAATTCCCTATGGAGTTAGCAATGCAGTGCTGAGATTTTAAAAGACAAATGCCTCGAAGTTTGCTCCAGAACGCATTGAAGGGAAGGCTTTGGAGAATCAAAACATCGAAAAACAGAAGGTTGGACCGGGGGGGGGGGGGACAAAGGCATAGAATTTCACATCTCATCACGGAATGAGGATGTGCGATAACACTCATCCCAGTATCATCAATCAGACCCGTGGGTACACGGGAACAGGGACAGAAGCGGGAAAAGACCATGTGACCGCGACCGACATCAACATGCAACGAACTTCCTCCCGGAACGAGAATGAACGTGAAGTAACCATCAAAGTGTGGCTAAGACAGATAGTCTTTCTAGTCCTCAATTGACTATATACCCAAGGGGGAAAAAGCACATCGCACAAACTGATATCTCTGTGCAAGACAGTTCAGTGTCAAGTAGAGAAGGGTTGTTCATTATAGCAGGACCATGCCGAGTATAGTACAGAACTTTTTGGATCCTAGAAAGCTGCCTGCAGTGAATACTGATTGTATTGTTCCCTCACAGAGAGAGTTGTTATCCTAGCAGGAGAGTTCAGTCAACTGAAGCATTAAGACCAGCCATTTCACATATTTCCGAGGCTTTGCCATTACTGAATGATCGTGTCAGCTTTTGAAGGACCCATGAATGCTTTTGTAGCCTCATGTATGACTAAGGGATAGAAGAGGCTATGGGAAATCATAAAATTCTGATACCCAGGAGAAGGCCATACTTTCAGGTTTTAGAAGTATATGAGGGAGTTCTCAGGTAAACTAGTAGAGTCAGTAATTCTTTTGTGTCCCTTTTTTGATAGCTACTGGGCCTCTGAATCAGGGGATTGGTTTTTTTTTGGGGGGGGGTTGTTTTGTTTTTGTTTTTGTATTTTGGTCAGTTTGAATTTTAGTCCAAACCAGCAAACTTCCATCATATTTCTCTCTAAAAACTTCCATTATGTGCTTCTTCATTGAGAGAAGTATTACCAAGTCCCCAGTCTACATTGCCAGGTGTTAACCCCTGCTGTGAACTCACTAGGTAGTCTTAAAACAAGCACAAACTGATCAGCCACAGTCATCATCTGAAATGTTTAGATAATAGAAAAGGTCTAGCAAAGCTATTCCAAAGATTATCAGAAAAAGCACTAAACAAAGTATTATTATCATTGATCTCCAGAGTCAGCCGATGACTCACAGTATCTGTTACTGTTGACATGGAAGGAATTGCTTCAATCAAATAATAATCTTAATGACACTTAAGGTTAGATACTAAGCACTCTGAGAGCTTTAGATTGGGGATTGGGGAGAATTTTGTGCGGACATCATATTTTTACCAGGCCAACCTCATCCATATGTCCATGTGGCTCAGAACACAGTTGTTCTGCAGATGAGACAGGTCTTGAATTTTTCAATAAAGTCCTCAGCTGGAAAACCAATCATTAGGAAAAGCTGCATATGAAATGAGTAAATGTATATTTATATGGTAGTCATATCAAATGCATGGTTATGCTTGATGACAGGTGTCCAACTTTCCTGTCTCTCTCCCCCTAGAAATGAATGGTGAAATTTTATATTTTATATTTATTTTTATATTCACTGATGATGAAATTCTACCTCTCAGTCCTGTGCACCTCTGAGGGCTTGTAGACTCAAACATGCAATGCAGAGTGGCAATTATGGGGTGAAAATTGTTATTTCCTAACCCATACCCATCCCAAACTAGAGCTAGCTTTTGGAAAGTGTCTGAATTGCACAGAAACACTCTGTGAGAGGCATATTTATTACTAGCATCTCAGGGGTTTCAGAAGGAAGAATCAAATGGCAAATAGCAAATGTCAGTAATTATTATTTTGGAAGATGAGCAGTAATTGACGGATTAGAAGACTACCCATTGAGTTCACAATGAAGGAAAGGTTTTATTATGTCATACAATCCCACAGCTTATTCTCCTAACTACCACTTCAAGTTCTCTGATGTGTTGACTTCCAGTTCTGGCTACACCATGGCAAAACAACTTGATAAGTGCTCCAGCTTATCAAGTTAAATTCCTCCAGATAAAGGGACCCTAATAAGGGTAAAGTTTCCTTGGAGGGGAAATGAAGAAGAGGCAGCAACTGTGGACCATGAAGGGAGCAGCGGTGAACTTTGTGGAAGCAGGACAATGCTTCATCTCCCACTGGGGGAAGGCCTTCGCTGTTGCAGAGGTGGAGCTGTCGGTGCTGGACACTAAAAGCTGTAAATATTTGGTGTGTCATGAGTAGAATGCTTCTATCTCTTTCTGTGAAAAGCTTCTCCCTGGTATCTGGAAAAATATTCCCTTCAAAAACCACTAAACCCCTCTTCTGATGAAGCAGCTTTTAGCAAAAAAGAAAAGAAAAGAAAGGGGTGAATATTTTTGAAAGATAAGCGCAGATGAAGTGACTGTTTTTCCTGAACTTGCCTTCTTACCTATTGTTTCCTTCTTGTGGAAAAATATTTTATGTCTTTGCTGCTCTTTGTATGTGGTGGATTTAAAGACAAAATTCAAAGGAAACTACCTTATGCCTCTGTTTTCTATACAGTATGTCGAATTTAAAGACACAACTGTAAGAACAGCGTTGGGAAAGTTGTTTTCTCAGAGAAACATCATCTGACCTTGGAATAACGGCATGTTTTCAAAATAACGCTTGAAGACTGTTCTTTGCTGCTTTGGTTTCAATTTCATCTAATTACTCTCCTCTGTACCACTCTTGTTTGAAACTAAGTGGCAGAAACTATTACAAGCAATATTAACCCTTTCTTGTGAGCTATAAAACACAATGGATTGGGAAAACATCTCAGAAGAATATTTTGCCAACATAATTCTATCCGGTTTGAGATATCTACACAGACTCAACCTCTGAAGATACAGAGATTTTCAGTTCTGATAAAGTCACAGAGGCAAAACAGATAGCTCAAGATGGAGTGGCTGATAACACTGGGTCTCTAGAAAAAAACTGAAATTAGTTCTAATCAAGAGATTGAGCTACAACAAACAGCCGATCTTAATCTACAGACAAACACAACAAGAATGATGCAGGATAAATCTTTGGATATGCCAAATTCACAAAATATGATAACCGCATCTACTGAAATCAGCTTGAATCAAGAGATCAAACCAGAATAAAAGGCAGATCTGACAAGAATGGTGCAGACTAACCCATTAGAGGTGCCAAGTCCATGAAATTAGGCATTCTTTGGAAGAATGGGTAAATATAATGTGGATGATATGTAGAATATATATAGTTAGCCAAATCTGTCCTAAATTGCTTAGTAATGAAGAGCTAAACAGTGAGTTAGAATAGATTGTTGAGATTAGATAGGCTATATTATTCATATTAAAAAGTTCTGTGATGTGATCCTGGAAGGTTGACAGTGGTTGTGACCTGCTAAAGCTATAGGTGAATATCCATATTTCCTGAACACAAGCACTCATTCTGCAGGCTTTGTCTCTCCTAACAAAGATATGTGATTTCTTCATTTAACCTTACATATGGATATGAGTTGTTTTGCAGCTTGAGGCAATTTTTGTGTGCATTATTATATCTATTAATCGATATGAGATGTTCAGTCTTTTTGGATGTTGTCACCTTAATCATATAAGCTTTTATGCAGGATCTGCAGGTGGCCTGCTGGTTCCACCCATGTCCTTTACAACCATTTGATAAGAAACTAACATTGTTTGGAATAGCTCTTGGAGGGCCAATTTACCAAAACAAAAAACAAAAAAAAGGCAAGCCATAAAAATAGATAAGCTAACCAAGTCTCCCCCTTTTTTGCTATAGCAAGTAAAAATTACAAGAAGAAAAAGTAATTCTATCCACTGAAGAAAATCTATCTTAATAACATAAATATGGCAATAAATAGCATTAAGTGAGCCAATCCACATATAGATCATGCAACTCTAAACCACTTGGAGGCACAAGATAGATTTTGTTCCAGTCAAATAAATCACTTATTTTTCTAAGGAAGCAATATTTACTGCTATGGAAAGGGAACAAATTAACACTATTTCCAGTGTAGAAAAGGCCCAGGGGTGGAATTAAACAGTATAGACACATCGATCCCACCCCAGTCATACCTTGCATTTTTTTATTAATAGGAAGCTGCAAATTCACTGTTTTACTGAAGTGCATGAAGAAAACAGCATCAGTATTCCCTTCGTTGGGTTTCTGAGGCAAGATTTTGCTGACGGTCTCTTTGACAACAGCTGTCTGCTATCAATGTTATGAGCCATTTCTTCATGACACCGAGGAGTCTGTGCCTTCTGATGCCTTTCAAGGGCAAAAATGGGGCACCTGCAGGTTTTATGAAGAAGCCCTTACCTGAGTCAATATTTGCCATTAAAAATCTTCTCTGCTTCCTCAATACAACTCATATATTTTCCAGATGCTTGCTATGTTCTTGGCCAGGCATGCAATGAATACTTGCTAAATCCTAAGGAAGGGATTTTTAGAATATGTATGTTTGTATATTGGACTTCAGACCAAGCAATTTTCTCTTCTGGGAGTTCTACTAGAGAGGCAGATACCTTCATCTGGTTCTCCTGGGAGAAAGATGTAAAATGGAAGGTTTCCTCTCCTCACCCCAGTGCTAACTAGGAGTTTTCTTTCTGATCAGAAAGTTAGGTAGAGCTTGGTCTGAAAGCATTCCAGATTAGCCTTTCTCCCAAATAATCAGGAGCCTCATGGCACAGAGGTTAAATCCCTCTACTGCAGTTAAAATTGTTCTCACAACCTTGGGTTCAATCCCGGGTAGCTGGTTCATGGTTGACTCATCCTTACATCCTTCTGAGATTGGTAAAATGAGTACCCAGCTGGCTGGGGGTGGGGGGATGTATAGCCTGCAAAATTAAATTGTAAAGTGCCCAGAGAGTGCTGTAAACACAATGGGACAGAATACAAGCAGAACACTTTGCTTTTGCTTTAAGCCTCACTTAGGTGTCTAAAAGGTATCTGTCTGTCCAGTAGGACTTGTAGAATTGATAACTGGGGAACTTGTAGTCCATGTAATCCAAAAATCCCACCCCTACTAAACTCTCCAGTTTAATTAGTTAAGCATATCTGAACTTGAAACAATTCAGCGAGGAATTTCCAAATCCTGCAAGATGTCCTGCTTCTAGGCAACAGTGAGACAAGAACCATATCCCCTCATTTTTGAGGCCTCCATAATTTTCACAAATCATATATGTAATTTTGGAAAAAAATTGTAATTTGTGAAAATCAAATGTCCTTTTTCTTTGAATGCAAGGCATGCCTAATGAGCAAGCGTAGAGTGATTGGCTGAAACAATCCCTCGGATGTCTTATAATCCTTAATAGAGATGGGCACGACTCAAAAAATGGTGTTTCATTTGTCGTTTGGTCATTTAGGGGTCCGTTGCGGTTCGTTTTTGTTTTCGTGACATTTTTTGCAAAAAAATTCATTTTCGTTTCGTTAGGTAACGAAATGAAAAAATGAAAACGAAAACGAAAAATTGCTGTTTCGTTAGTATTCTTTTTAGTTCAATGCATCTGCTGCAACGAAAACGAAAAATATGGCAAATTTGGTCATTTCGTTTTCATTTTTGTTTTGTTTTTTTTAAAAAATTTCATTTCATTTTCGTTGCGTAACGAAATGAAAAAACAAAAACGAAAATGAAAAATCGCTCGTTTCATGCCCATCTCTAATCCTTAACATCCATGCAACAAAGAAGTATAAACATCTTTATTTATATTATATTGCCTTTTGCTCAATGTTGCTTCATTTGTGCAAACAAAATAGTTTTTTGTGGAGAACATCACAAAATATCTTGCATCTTTATGGGAGAAGGAAAATAATTTTGCTAGTTCTTTGTGTGTGTGTGTGTGTGTGTGTGTGTGTGTGTGTGTGTGTGTGTGTGTGTGTGTGAATGGAGAACCTTTCTCTTAAGAATATGTAACAAAGCACATTTCAGGTTTGGGATAGCATTTTATTCAGTCGTAGCGAGTAGAGACAGCCCAAAAGACAGGCTACAGAACCAAAGATAGTACATAGCTATATAGGAAACAGGAAGAAATATCAACAAGCTCAGATATGCAGAAGATGATACTACTCTTGATAGCAGAAAGTGAGGAGGAATTAAATAACCTCTTAATGAAGCCATACAAAACATTTGTGTATACAACTAACACTCTGAACAGACCAATATCAAACTTGGAAACAACAGATTTATAAGTGAACATGTTCAAAGTTGAGATGGACTGGGAAAGAGTTTTTTAATCCCATCCTATGTTCAAATATATGTATTGAAACAGGACCAGAAGTTGTTTCTCTCTTCTTCCCAGCCCAAAGGACATTGTATGGTTGCACTTCACTCCTATTTGGAAGGTTAATCTTTGAAACTATGGGGGATGGAAGACTTAAAGTAAAAGAATAAAAAATAGTTTCTGAGGTTGGTGGCATGCATGGTCTGCAGGTCACAGAAATGTGGCTTCCAAGCTTCACTTCTTTCTTAAACCTGCAGGATGGCAATTATTTAGGGGAATGGGGTAGTATCTTAGTTCAAAGCCTTGCTCTGTCCCCATTTTGCTTTCCTGACTGCCTGAAATAATTAGTGCCGAGAGCAGTCCTTGTTACCACATACAAGACTCTGGGTAAGTGACAAGTCTTTGTGCCAGGATGAACATTTAATACCACAGATACAGCTCCTTTCTTTTTGCAACTCACTGTTTTGTCTTGTCTGCATTCGGCATCCCACAGAATGAGAGTCTAACAACCTTATACATGCTGAGCAAATCCATTTGAAACTGTTCCCGTCCTCAAGAATACAAAGAGATATTATCCTGATGTTTTTCTGTAGACTATGATCTGGCATTCCTGAAGCTAGCTTGTTTTTCAACCTGTTTCCTTCAGTGAAACAATGCCTGAATTATATTATTGAAAAAAGAAAAGATTTCCTGCTCCTTGTTTCACTCACCCTTTTTAAAACAAAGTAGAAATAGAAATAGGAGATGAGATCAAGGAAATGGCTTTGAAAAGGAACTGAAAAAGAGAGTATATGTAATGCAAGAGCGGGGGAAGGCTGACACTAGAAGCTGGATTTGAAACATGTGAGAACTTTATGAAAGTGCACAACAATATCGGCTAAATTTTCAAGGTAACCAGTAAATGTCTGAGATATACAGAATGATTTGGAATGGACTGAATTCTAAAATGTCCCCCTCCTACAACTGTTTCTCAAATAAACTGCCAGTGTGGGGTGGAGATGGGAGGTCACCTGAAAAGTAAGTTCCAACTGGTGTCCTTAGCCCCTTCCACTCATTTTGCTATGCTGCCCTCACCACAAATAGAACCACAGATCATGTTTCAAAAGAGCAAGTGCCCTGCATGCCACTGTTTAAACTGAAATGACCAAAACATCTCCCTTTTTGGTACTTCCCTACATAAATTTCATTCACATTGCCATAAGAAGGGAATATATTTATAATTGCCAACAAATATAATCATAAACCAAATCGATGCACCCAAATCCTCAGATCTCATTTCCACTTGTCCTTGGGTGCTTTTACATGACCTCTAAAATGTGCTAACAGCTTAAATTCAGACCAGAAATCATGGGGTTTGTTCCTCTTCCTGTGTTCCCACTCTTCTGCCCTCCATTGCTCCTATCTGTGGTGAGGGAAGGGATTTAAAAAGGGAGAAAGGAATGCAGACTCAACTCCGTTCACCTCCGTCTGCCGTCCAGAGCAGCCCGTGGGGATTTCTGTCTCTTAAAGGGGCGGCGGGGACAAAAAAAAAGAAACAGAAGGTGAGGGGAGCCCAGCATCCACAGCTTTACAATCCACATCAGAATTTTTTTTGCCTCTGGAGACCAAGTACTTCTAAAGTGCACTGGGGTGCGCTTAGGTAGGCGTAGTCGTACTTTATTTTGTTTAAAGTCCGCAGCTGATGGGAAAACAATTTTAAGCTCCGCATCTGGGAGCCCTTTGCCTTGGATTTTAGGGGTCGTGTAAAAGCAGCCCTTGGGAATGTTAACACCACACATGATGAAGTGGGTTGTGGATCACAAACACTTATGTCAAATAAAGCTGGTTGGCCTTTAAAATACCACAAGACTCTTTTTGGGTTCCCCCCCCCAAAAAAAAATCCCAAAACAGTATGGCTACCTCTATAAAGAGTATTGATATGAATGAACTAACAAGCAAGTGAATGAAGTTGGAAGTGGCCTACAAGGGGCCAATAAAGAGATGAGACACGTTTGTGGGGTTAAATTGGACCACAATGTATTGATGTTTATTCCAACTCCTGCTGCTGTTAAATCCTCCAAGAGGGACCTGCAAGTGCAAGTGGCTCTCTAATATCTGCAAATTATTCTAAGTGGGACACTGGCGGTAAGCCCATAGCTGCCGACTGTAGTGTTGCAGGCAGCCCTCATAAATCACCTTCAGGCCTGTGTCACAAAATACCACGATCTGTCATATCTAATATCTTCCTCTTTTCCTGACAAGCGTAGGGGCTCTTTACCTCATGGTCGGTCTTTAAATAGCCTTCTGACTGCCAGGTTACTTGTCGCCACGGTCAGCGACTGGCTTGGGTTCCATTGGACCATGTGAACAGTGGTCAAACCATCTCAATGTGAGTAGTTGGACAAAGCAGCCCCTCCAGCACGGGGCCAGTCAGAGACGCATTACTTGTGGGATCAAAATGTTTCACTACTCATCCAAGTAGCTTCTTTAGTCTGTGGGTTGGTTGGAGGCTTCCCAATTGAAGGCCAGTTAGCATGACTGGAGACAGATATCTAGTCTCATGCACTCCCAAACACATCTGGTGGGGCCGCTGTGAGATACAGGAAGCTGGACTAGATGGGCCTTTGGCCTGATCCAGCATGGCTCTTCTTATGTTCTTTATGTTCTTATGTTCTTATGACTCAACTCTTGGATATATTAGCAAGAGTTTTTGCCTGCACTTCTCAAAGAGTTTTGGCTCACAATTCCCATTATTCCCTAGAATTTGCTGAATGTGCTGAAGCTCATAGGAGTAACAGTCCAAAACAGTCCAGACTGAGAAAGGTTGGAATGCACTAGATTAGAGATGGGCACGACTTAGCGGTATTCCCGTTTCCATTACTCTACGGAAACGGTAACGGGAATTACTCCGCCAGACTTCGAGCTCGAACCAACGAACAAACAATTTTGGTCTGATTTGTCGTGCTCGTTCCAATCGCGCGATGCCACGCGGCACAGAAAAAAAGTTTTTAATAGTTAAAAAAACCCAGTTCCCGGCCAAAAAGCAGGCGGAAAAATGCCTGCCATGCCTCAGGGCACCTACCAGAGGGGTTGTTTCTGGAGGTCCCCGGCCTCCCCCCCATCCCCCGTCCTGGGCTGCTCTGGTGGGACTCGCCGCAGGCTCGCAGCCAGCAAAAAGCCCAGTCTCGCCGCCGGCCGCCGCAATTAAAGCACAAGCAAGCGGCACGGACGGCACAGGAAAAAACTTTTAAACTCTCCCCCCACCCATTCCGGGGCCAAAAAAGCAGGCGGAAAAATGCCTGCTTGACTAAGGGCGCAGGGCACCTACCGGAGGGGTGGTTTCTGGAGGGCCGAGTGGCCAGCCATGTGGGAGTGGACGACCATGCAAATTTTTGGAGCCATCCCACCAATCGCATGGCCACTTGGCCATGGAGACTTCTGGGATGTGCCAAAAAGCCCCCTAAAACCTGCCCTAGCCCCCTAACCCTAACCCTAATCCTTGACTCCTTACCCATACGTCACAGACTGTCTTCTTAGTGGGTCAGAGAGGCACCCAGAGGTGCAACCCACTAGCCCACCGTAACCTTACCCGTCACTAGCCTAACCCTAGCCCTTGCACTAACCCACCTTAACCCTAAGCCAGATCTACTTGCATTGCACTACACGCAAGTACGATTCCCTTCTTTGTGAGACATGGCGGTGCGAGAGCCTTAGGCATCACCCTATGCCTCTGGCGGGTTCACTGGTCTCACTGTCTGCAACTGGTATGCAATATCCATATGGCTATTGCATACCATTTTGCAGCAGCAGGTGAGGAGGGGAGACCCCTATGTTGAGGGAGCCTGCTTCCCCTTCCTAGTGGGTGAGGATAGGAGGCACCCACGGGTGCCTCCAGGAGCCCGCTTTCCCTTTATAGCGGGCCAGAGGAGGCACCCACCCCACAGAGGTGCCTCCAGGAGCCCGCTACCCCCCAAAAAAACCCAGTACTAACAAAAACGAAAAAACAAAAAAACGAACCGTCTAATTTTTGCGAATTTTCACGAAAAACGGAAACGACCCGAAACGGAACCGGCCCGACTAACGACAACTCGAAAAAAAAATGTTTCAAGTCGTGCCCATCTCTACACTAGATGACACAGTTGCTTCCACAGCCAGACGTAGTAGAGATTACTGATTCCAGTTTTGTGGGGCTGATGAACCCAATCTAGGTATTAGACTTCTTTCTGGGAATATCCCCCGTCTATTTTGTCCTCAAAATAACTTTAGAATTTACATTTCTGTTCATTCTGACTAAAACTTGCTGCCCTGTGAAATTGGAACCCCAGCCTCCACTGGGTAGAAACATGTCACATGATCACCCACAAATTTACTGGAGATTGAATTTGGGTTCTTCTACAGGGAAATCATGCACCCTTACTGTTTCTTCCACAGTGTTCAGAGATCCAGCATAAATGGAGGGGGTTAAATTCTGGGTAAACTAAAGGTCTTTGAAAACCTATGAACCCATCTTTGAAAGCCTGTGAACTATAGTAGATAAATTATGGCAAGGAAGCCTGCAGCTCTCTAGATGTTTAACTTCAGTTCTAGTCAGGCACAGTCAGTCTGGAAAACAGTAAGTTTTGATGAGAGTAGTGTTTATCAGCTACTGAACGCCCCAAAGTTCCCTATTCCTGGGCTAAAGGGTTTTAAGCAGGGAGAACTCAAGGTTGATGTCTTCACTCAGTGATAATTCTGACAAAGAACTCTCATAGATCACTCTTCCAATTATCTGTCATTTCCCATAAAAAGCAAAATTGGCAGCAAAATTCTTTGCATTTTGAGGAAAGAATTCCTGTCTCCTGATCCCCACTCATTTTAACTCGCTATGATCTATGACTCTAAGCACTTTCCTGACTATCTGCCTCCAAATATGTTCTGCACTGGTTGGAATAAATGGTTTTCAAAAGAGATGGGCCATCTCTGTCCCTGAATGCTCCCCACCCCACCCCCCCAGAAAGCAACTCCTATAATTCCCATTCCCCACCAATGGCTTTGTTGGTGAGGGATTACAGGAGTTAAAGACCAAGAGATCTGGAGCATCATTTAAATCAGAGTCAGAGGTTAATATTACATTAACCCACTTAGGTGGACTTTTCGGTGAATCTTGTCTTTCAAACCCAGGATAGACCAAATTTGTCAAATGAATTGAAAGCCATACATTTCTGCTTACACAGAAACATTGTAAGTGGGCTAGATATTCTGGGAAAGCAGGAGCAAATTGTGAGCCTCACAATGATGTTAGATTGCTACTTCCATCACTGGTTTCATTACAATTGCAGCCCAACAACTTCTGGAGAGCCAAACTTACCCATGCATGTTTTAGAAAAAAAGCCCCTCATTCAGTGGTAGATCCTAGGCTTTTGATGAGCTCAGGACAAATGCATAAAACAGAATAGCATGCTAGGTTTTGCACGTATAGTCCTAGGTCCAAACTTGGGCATCTCCAGTGTAACACATTTCAGGAGTGCAGGTGATCTGAGAGACCTATGGCTGAGAGAATCTCAAGAACTGTTGCCAGTCACAAAGCCTTAGCTTGATGGATGAAGTCAACTTTGTACAAACCATGTTTGTACACTCATAAGGCCTACTTTGAAGAGATCTGGTGTTTAGTATACACATTGGACTGGCACAGGTTAGTAAACCAGGGTATCAAGGAAAAAGAAGACATACATTTCCAGGGAAGGGCTGGCTCCGCAACGTGAATGCATGAGCAGGCCCTTTTGCCTCCCCCCCCCCCGGCTGAAGCATCGTGAGACGCAATTGGGGGCAGTCTCATGAGGCCGGGAGCCGCATGAGAGGACCCGCTTTAAAAGCAGGCACCCCGCGTGGCCCCGGCCTCTTTGTTCCTTGATCACCCCCCACCCACCCACCCTCTGTTATATGTCATGCGAGCTTGCTGGTTGCCATGTGGGGCTGGATAGGAATTTTTGCCCCACTTTCATGATTGGCCACTGAGGGCTGGGTTTTTTCACCTATCCTGTACTGGCATGTGAGGGCTGGGGGGCTCTTGGTCAGGAGTTCTTAACTTGGGGAGGCGGGTAATGCGGGAAGCTCAAGCAGGCTGTGAGTAATAACCAATAATAAGCTATAGCTCCCAACCCCTTGACACTGCGAATCAGGTGATTACAGCGGCTGGAGGGAGGGAGCTTGGGTTACCCCCGCCAGGGAGGGGACCGGCCAAGTGATGGCACCTAACTATCTAGTGGGGTGGTAATATAGCTGCAGCCGGCCGAAGAGGTGCCGTTTAGAGAATGGCGCCCCCCAGGGGGCTAATTACTCACACTAACCCACAACTCACTGGGGGGGGGGTCCGGGATGGACCTCCTAGACCGACGTGGTTCCTGCACTATGACACCCACCTCCTCAGGGAATTTACCCTTATGTTTTTATTGTATTAATAAACCTGACCCAAATTTGATCCCATATTCTGTGTCTTGCATGCTCATTTCAGCTGTGGGGGTGGGTGGAAGGCTGACAAGACTACATCTTTTTCCTGTCACAAGTCCTACTAAGTTTGTGGGTAATTTTGTGTTTTGTTTCTCCTCTCCTCTTTCATTTATTCACTGCTTGACATGTCTCAAAGTTGAAGACGGGGGGGGAGACAATCTTAGGGAATGGATAGAAAGAAAGTGATAAGTGCTGTCTCCTTGAAAATGAAAAAGAATAGCACACAAGGAAGCCTGGCAGGCCAACAAAGTGAGATGCGGACATGAGGGCACTGACAATGGGCAGACAAATAGGACATGGCTTAGCCTTCTGGGAAATGGTAGAGTTTAAGGAATGTTAGTGTCAAATATTTCAACCTCTAGGGAAGTAGGTTTGATGCTCAAAACCTACCTACCTACCTCTCCCTCCCCCCGCCCTGCTCTATCTCTGCAGAATTCTTAGGCAGACTATGAGATGCAGCCAACTGAAAGATTGTTTGCCCACTTTAATTTCCCCTGCACATGCTAAACCATGGAACCAGGATTTCATGAGGGCAAATTAGTAAGAATTGATCTGCTCATGGAGACAACGGGCAGGCTTTTCTGTTGGTCACAAATGCAATTTTTTTTCCTCAGCCACATTAATAGAGAAACAGCTGCATCTGTGGGCCTTTTTACACGACCCCTAAGATCCGCTGGTCCCTTAAATTCAGACCAGAGATCTTGAGGGTTCGTTGCTGTTCCTCAGTCCCCACCCGCTCCGCACTTCTTTGTTCTGTCTGCGTGAGAGGGGGAGGGAAAAAAAGCCTTAGACAGAGACAAAAGAATAAAAGGCTTACCTCCGGTGCTGATGGAAGTTGCTCCGACCTCCGTTTACTTCCTGGTTCCTCTTTAAGGGGCGGAGGCAAAAGAAAAACAACAGAAAGAAACGAGGAGAGCTCGGGCAGTCTCCGCATCAAAATTTTTCACCATCAAAGACCAGGTACAAGAAAACTGCTGTTTGGTCACGCTAAAGTGGGCGGGGTCGCACTTAATTTCTGCAAACTCCAGAGCTGGTGGGTAAACATTTTTAAAGTCCGGAGCTTGCAGCCATTTGCGGCGGAGCTTAGGGGTCGTGTATAAACGCCCTATGTCTGCTTCCAGACTATACTGCACTAACAGCACCTTGATTGAGAGGATAACCATAGCTATGGAAGGCCACAACAGTCAGGAGAACGTCTGAGAAAATTAACCCTTAATTGGTTTAACATGTTAGTTTTTCCCTTCTCCATTGAAAATTGCTATAATTTTGCTATAAATGGTGGAGGGACATGTCTGACGGATGGCAGCTATATTTCACAACTTAGTGGGAAGGAAGAGGACATGAAGTTAGATTTATGTTTGCTGTTATATTATCTTTTGCTACTGCCAAAATCTCTAGATTGGGATTTTTTGGAAGGATTATTTGCACATCAGCATTTCCTCTTATGGATGACTGTGGGTCTATCAGACCCCTTCAAGTAGATTAGGCCTAGAGGTTGGCCGTACTATTAATCAGGTCTCAAGGAACAGACACTGAGTGGCTGTTCCAAGATTTTGGAGGAGAGACCTGTGGTTCAATGTGCACTATTTTAATTATCAATGCACAAGAATGCAGTGATATGTTGATAAATCAGTATTGTACAGTTCTAAAAATGGGTGCAGGCCAAACAAAAATTATAACTATGAAACTGGATTTCAGATTGTTATCAAATCTGGCACAGTCAGAGGAAACAGTATCTTCTTATTCTGTGCAAAATTTGTGGAAGTTTGTGGAAAGAGTTTTTGAGTTATGATTTAAAAGCAGACAAACACTGTCATTAAGTGGCCTCAGATTTAAAATACATCAAATACATTGAAAAGACCAATCTTGCTTATCTTGAAAGAGAATGATTGGCCTCACCAGTGTTTTTTTTTTTAAATTTTTTTTGGAAGAAATCCAGGCAGCAGGGGCTAAAATACTGATCCTCAAAAAGAAGAAAATAATAACTTCATTATAAACTTTGTTTTGTGTGTAAGAGGCTTATCAGTAAGAACATCCCAAAGTGCCGTCCCATCACTGGAATATTCCATCACTGCTGTTTTTGAGGCAGAATGTGAAATATCTGGAGGGCAATCAAAGTTCACAGAAACAGTCAAAAGATTTCTTTGAAGGATAAAAAAATAAGCTTGCTTTAAATTCAGTAATGAAGACAATACTTTAGAAAAAAGGACATTTAATCATGTATCTCCAGGGAATTAGCATATGATTTTGTAGGGCATATTCGAAGTATTTCTATATTTCAAAAGCACAAAAAGCACAGCCTTGTGTGCTTTCATTAAACATTTGTTGAGGATTTCTGAGGCTACATCCTTCTTAGAATATTATATATTATAAAACCTGACATATATGTGTGTGTATAAGAAAGAATGATATATATTATTTATATAAAAGAATACTTATAACAAATCAGATTTTGCCTAATGTTAGTCTATAGGTCCTTAGTAGAGATGGGCATGAAACAATTTTTTTTCCATTCCGTTATCCGTTATTCATTCCGTTACATAACGGAACGAATAACAGAGCCCAGAGTAATTTGGGCACGAACAGAACAGAACCAGAACAAATGAGTTCGGTTATGTTTGGTTCGTTCATCCAATCCCCTCCACCCGGGGTGACGGCCGGGCAGCTGTCACCCGGGGCAGAGGAGATCAGCTGAGCCTCGCGGGGAAGCCAAGTCCCCCCTTCTCCCCTCTACATGCAGAGGAGTGAAGGGGGGGGTCTGAAAGGGATCTTCCCTGCCTGTGCTCTCTCCCCCAATTCCCCCCTCCTGGAGCCAGCACCCAGTAGCCCCTTGGTGCTACCTTTGGGGGGGGGGAGAAGATTTAAAAAGTCTGCTCTCTCCTCCCACCTGATGGGGTGGGGGAAGAGTGGGCTTTTTAAATCTCCCCCCAGCCCTCCTGGACACCGCCGGCACCGTCAAGCTGGCCATGAGAGTGCTTCTGTGGCTGCAGGACTTTTCTCCTGGCCGCCTTGCCGGAGGCTCCAGCAGTGCACGGATCCAGGAGGGCTCCCCGTGGCCACAGGATCATTCTCCTGGCAGGGTTGCCACCGGCTCCGGTGGCGCACAGCCCCGGGAGGGCTCTCCACAGCTGAAGAATGGCTCTCCCAGGAGGCTTGCCGCCGGCACCGGCAGCACCCGGCCCCAGGAGGGCTCCCCGCGGCCGCAGGAATGCTTTCCTGCCGGGTGCTGAAAAACAACACCCGAAAAACGGAGCGGGAGATGACTGACTAGTTTAGAGTGCAATGAATGTCTGGAAGTTGAGTCATGGCAACTGGACTTCATTTTCTTGAGAGATAGAAAAGTTTTGCTGATCATCCAAACATTTTGATGAGCAGCAAAAAGTTTCTATCTCTCAAGAAAAAGAAGTCCAGTTGCCATGACTCAACTTCTAGATAAACTCACCTGGATGACTGAGAATCTTCACAGACATAAGTGCAATGGATGCTTTCTTTTCCTTTGATGCTAGCTACTACATTTGTTGCCTGAGGCAAATGTCTCACTTTCTCTAAATTTATGGCTGGCCTTGGACAGAATGCCATTTATGTCTGAGTCTGAGGCATTTGTGGGAGAAGGCTGCAACGAACAGTTCTTAATCACACAATGTGCTACTCCATCACACATGTCTACTCAGAAGCAAGAAAATACTCACTAAATTCTGGTCACAGACTGTTGCCAATTGACAAGGCACCTCTGTAAGGAATTTCCAACCTGTGCAAGGTTCCTTGCCAGTAGGCAAAACTGAGATGTGTGGTGCTTTTTTAATTGAGAGCTCTCAATAACTTCTACCAGATGCATAAAATTTATCTTCTTTACCTTTACAAAGCTAAGTACCCACCCATACAGCAGGCACAGAAGAATGGTTGATTGTCAATAGGGAAACAAACAAACATCTTTAAAATCTGTGCAATGAAGCAACAACCCCCCCCCATTTTGTTCTAGATGCATTGTTTTCATTAAAGGTTCATTTGCCTTAAAGTGTTATTTTGCACAGATTTGCTTAATTTTGCACAAAGGAATCCTTCTCATTCTATTGCCGAGAGTGCTAAAATAACTGCCTCTCCCAGCTCCTTTCTTTTGCCTGCAAGAGAAAGGCAAATGGTGGCTTTCACATCTACTCTGAAGGGGGGCATATCAAATTCAAAGGGCCTTAGTTCCAGATAGGTAAATAAAGGCTTGCAGTTACCTGTTTCCAAATATTACATGCTCCAATTACTGAAAACTAAATTAGATATGAAACTATTTTACTAATTAAGATTTTGATAAGTCAGGAAGACAAAAGTTGATTTGCTGTTAAGAATCAGCACTGTGGTGTCTTTTTTTTTTTACCTCAGAAGAGTTTGCTGTGTCTTCACATGCATGCGTGACTTTAAGGCCATTGAGGAGTTTCAGCCCTCTGTGGCCTCGGGTGGAATACAGCATATTTTGCCTACAGGGGGGGAAGGCAAACTTTGACTCTTCTTTTTAAAAAGCCAGCTGTCTGCAATATGCTTGGTGGTTTGAATGCAGTCCCTGTGGAGGTCAAAGACAGTTGGCTGGAGAACCAATGCTAGAAGTGTTTGATATTTGCCACACACACTATATGTCCTTCTCAAAACATAGGAATTCACAGTTCAGAAGGAAGATATTTGGAAAGTAAAAAGAAGTTATGCACAGAATTCATCATGGTGTAGTTACTTTTTAATAGGTATGTTTCCACTTTGAGCACAGAAATTGGGTAACAATGGGTTGCTTTAAAAAATAAAAAAATGTAATGATACATGGCAACATTACATGGTAAACATCTCTAGAAGGCAACAATTGCCATTTTAAACAATAATAATGATACTAGAGATGGGCACGAATAAAAAAAAATGGTGTTTCGTTTGTTGTTGGTTATTTAGAGGGTCCGTTTCGGTTCGTTTCTGTTTTTTTGCAAATTTTTGCAAAAAATTCATTTTCATTTTTGTTTGTTTCATTACCATTTCGATACCATTTATTTTAATTTTTTGTGATTTTTTTTTAGCATTTAAAGCAATTCATTGTATTGCCGTAATGAAAACAAAACGCACGACAAATTTTCTGGTGTTTCTGTTCATTTCGTTTTATTTTGGAGACAAAATTCATTTGTCGTTTCATTGTGTAACGAAATGAAAAAATGAAAACAAAATGAAAAATTGTTCGTTTCATGCCCATCTCTAAATGATACCATGAATTTGGGAAAGCTTATTCATTACCAAATAAACCTCATAAACAGTATAAACAGTATACCAAATAAACAGTATACTTAGGATTGCAACTCTGCCATCTATTAGATCAAATTCATAATCATTTATTTTAATTCTTCCTAGCCTGCACATATGGACCAATATTCCTGAAAACTGTAGAGGCGGGCATGTCTTGTTTGTCATGGTCAAATTGAAAATCCCCATCTAACAGCAACAAGACTAGGGTGGAATTGATGGGAAAGGGAAGAGTTAGATCTCCTAAAGAACAGTTTTAATGTGTTTATGTATTCAGTTATAATATTGAATCCCTGCAACTGCTGCTCAACTAAAAACAATGTACTTGCACAACGGAGACACGCTGGCTAGTATCCAGACTAGCCAATGGGGCTCTGCCAGAACACCTGGAGTGATTGGCCTGCTGTTGACTGGTGGGGTCACCTGACCTCCCGGCGAAGCCCCACATAAAGGCTAGCAAAGAGATCAACAGCATCTTTGTTCTGTGGCCGCTTGGGGAAGGGGGCATACTGAGTGGCCCCTCGTCCTGTTGTGGTAAGGGCAAGTGGCACAAAGCCCCTTAAGGTAAGAGTAGGAAATATTACCATGGACAAGGGCAGACCTTAAATCCCCTAATTAGGCATAGAAATAGATATGGCAGGACAGAGTGATTTATGACCCTAGCCGTAAAGGGCTTGGGGAGGTCTGCCCACAAACCTTCATCGCTGGGGGTGCTACCTTTGTATTTACATTTACATTTGTAAATAACAGAGAGCCGCTTGCCCTTTCAGGTCCCCCATCTAGGATAACAGTAGAAGAAATAGTTCGATATAATGCGAATAAATTGTGGCCCATATTAATCCCAGAAACATGTCTTGTCTCTTTATTTCGGGCTGGGTGGACAAAGTAGTTTGTCTGATATGTCTTGAACCTGTCTCAGTGTTAAAGGAGAACAATTTTAAAAGGCATTTTGAATCCTGTCACAAAAGCTACTTAGTATATCAAGAAGATTTGAGAGCAAATAAGATAAATTCTCTTTTTAAAAATCAATGTTTTTTCAGCAAAATAGTTTTATAAAGCACATTGTGGAGAACCTGTCAACTGTCAGGGAAAGCTATCATGTTGCTAAATGCACTGCTGATTGTTATAGGCTATTCACTGATGGTGGATTTGTCTAAAAGTGTGTGGTTAAAGTTATAGAGAAAATGTGCCAAGCTACAGTATCCTGTGTTAGTTGTGTCAATTTATCTCCATCTATAATTACCAGGCATGTTGAAGAACTAGGAGAAAAACAGCATATAGTACCACTGATTGTCATGGAGTCCCAGAGGAACCTGTTAGTTGGATGAAACTGCTCTATGAGTCTCCAAAAAGCCATGTGCAGTCTGCTGCTGGTGTATCAAACAATTTTCATATCACAGTTGGGGTCCACCAAGGGCTCTCCCCACTTCTTTTCATTCTGGTTATGGATGGACTAGTCAGTCATGATCTGCAGAACCTGTCTTCCTGGATGTTCCTTTATGCTGAGGTTGTCATGATAGCATTGGAGAGTAAGACAGATCTTGAGTGCCAAACCCAAGCATGGAGTGACCATCTAGTGATGTTTGGCCTGTTCCTGGTGTGGGGAAGACATAGTATATGACAACCAACCCAAATGCATGGGGCACTGAGGAGTTCAAATACCTTGGTTCTACAATCACAGCCGACAGAAGTCTAAACCACAAAGTCACATCAAGGATCAGCAGCATACAACATCAAGCATCATGTGTGACAAAAATATCAGCAACCATTTTAAGTCAAAGATCTATCACACCATCATATGATCTGTTGCACTCTATAGGGTGGAATGCTGGCCTGGTGACTAAAGATGTCACATACCTCCTTGGTATCATGGAGACAAAGATGATATGTGAAAAAAATCATGTGTGCAACTATGACATCTGATCTAAATACAGCATCACAACAATCACCAACAAGATGCATGAAACCTAACTGTAATGATATGGGCACATATTGCATGTTGATGAGGAAAATGACCAAAAACAGTCTCACCCTGGAGAGCAGCAGATCCCAACCGATGGGACAACCAAACAGCACTGGTTGAACACACTTGACAACAACATGAATTTGTCCCGGGCTCACCCAGACCTAGCGCATGACCATGCAAAGTAGAGGATAAAAAACAGAATAGCTGACCCCACCATCAAGTAGGATAGATACTAAGAAAAAGAAGATCGCTGATTATCATGTCAAAAGGTTTTGATTATTTTGGGGGGGGGGTATTAGATAAGAGCAATCACATTCTAGACACAGCTCAACTACTAATTTATCAAGGGAATACGTTCCAGATTTACAGAAGAACTGTGTACACTGAAGAGTTTGAAAACCACTACAACTGCAGAAAACAATTCTTAAAGGTGATTGAATCAGTGGTCCAAGATTGGATAAACTGGAATAAATTGACCGTACAATAAATATGGTAGGAAGAAAAAACGGTGCAATTGCAAGGTGCACTTCCCATGCACTTTCACTGCCTTATCCATTAGGCAGCCATGTTCAAGAAGGTTTGGGAACCCTGCAGGACTGAGAATTGTATGGTCTGAGACCCCAAGATTGTGTTTGTGCCCACCAGAGCAGCCCCACACCAAGAAAAAAGTCCCTTTTTAAAATGTTTTTAAGATATGGGAGGAATATACCCTTTGTCAGAATGGGAGTTGTGGTCCAAAACATCTGGCATGCAGAAAGGTCAATACCACTGGACTAGGACACTGGAGAACAGGATTGGAATTCTTGCTCATCCATGGAAACTCACTGGGGGAGCAGATCTAATGGAACACACTAGTTGTATCAACCTATTACTTGTCCATGAAGCAAGACCTGATTCAATGAGCTTATTAGTTATTTTATTATCTATTTCATTTTTCCTCCAATGAGCAATAGACGTTTCTTTTCTTTCACAGTTAGTGCCACAACAGCCCTGTGAGATAAATCAAACAGAGAGAAAATGACTCAAAATAACTCTTACTTAATTTATTTTTTTAAAACATTTTACCCTGCTTTTCTCCTTTAAAAAAGACCCAGAGTGGCTTACATCAATTAAAAGACAATATTTTAAACCAAAACATAAAGTTTACAAATTAGAGATGAGTACGAAGCACACTTTGTGCTGTGCCCAGTTTGGCACAGCACAACCTAGTTTGGCACAGCACCCACACGGGTGTTCTGCAGGTGTTGAAATCTCCCTTCTCCTGCCACCTCTGCATGCTCAACCATTCCCCAGGCAAAACACACTTCCCTTCCCTCCTCCTCAGGGCAACTGCCCACTCACCAACCGCAGTGCATGCTTTCCTCTTCTGCCTCCTCCAGTGCCCACAGGGCACTGCCTTTGAGTGGGTGCTGTCAGATGAGGCAGAGGGGGAAAACATGTGCTGCAATTGGTGAGTGGATAGTTATACTACATAGTGCCTGAGGAACCCCTGCCTGTGTCCGAACTTGTGCTCCTCTCTATTATAAATACCAAAAGTGTCAAATAAATACTATACTTAATACAAGTTACACACCAAACACATTCTAAGCAGTAAGGCACAATAAACAATTCAAGAGAAAGTTGGACAACCATCTGCTAGACCTGGTTTCTCCCTTGAGGAGGGTATTGAACTCAGTGGCTTTATAGGCCCCTTCCAAGTCTATGCTTCTACGATTCTATCTATGATTTAAAAACCCCACTAAGGTGGCCAGCCACTAAGGGAAAGCATGCCTGACGAGAAAGCTCATTGCCTGCTTGTGGAAAAACAGCAAAGATAGAGCCCGCCTGGCCTCCATTGGGAGGGAGTTCCAAAGTCTGGGGGGAGCAACAGAGAAGGCCCTCTCCCATGTCTCCACCAAAATGCTCCTGTGAGAATAGTGGGATGGAGAGAAAGGCCTGTTGAGTCTCAGCAAGGTTATTCCTGCCCAGACCTCAGAGTACCCAATGAAGAGAGTCCGACACGAGAGAGTCCCAACTAATTGCTAATTTATTGAACTCAATAAATACGACAACGGCGAGCAACCACCACAAGGCAGAGGAGATTATCCGCACCTGAAAACCAGGTGTCCAGATGTTTTATACCCTCTCCCTTCCCTCAAGTCATGCACAGACTCTTGGGACAGGTGGGTGGCAGTCTTCATGATGGCCACCAATTAGGATAGTCCAAGGTGTCCTTCAGGGCGGTCCCGGGGCAGTCACTGGGCCCAGTAACATTACCCCATCTTCGTCCTGTAATCCAGGTGTGGCTAAACTGATGTTTGCCATTGAGGTGTTTGATGAGCCCCATGGGTTGGGGACAATGGGATGGAAAAGGATGGCATTGTCCAGTTATCTAGATAATCAAAATGTCAATAAAGGGTTCTGGAAATGTAAATGGGAGGTTCCAGGGCTGCCAGACACAGATGTCGAAGATGTAAATTCAGGACAAAAAAAGATGCTCCCAGGCCGGAGATAACTCAGATGTTTCCTGTTCTCTCCCATTGTCCTGGGAACTTTCCACTGAACTGGAACCAGCTGGGACTGGTCTTGACATGTCTCCCAATTGTGATGGGATCAGCCTAATTGGACGCAAGCCAATTAGGGCTTTATAGATAAGAACCAGCACTTTGAATTGTGCCTGGAAACAGATTGGCAGCAAGTGGAGCTGCTGCAACAGGGATTATGTGATCCCTGTAACCAGTTTCAGCTAGCAGTCTAGCTGCCACATTTTGGAGCTGCTGAAGTTTCAGTACCCTTTCCAGTGCAGCCCTATGTAGAGCATGTTACAATAATCCAGCTGTGATCATGTGTTACCATGGCCAGGAATGGGAGCTGGCATGCTAGTTTTAATTGTGCAAAGACACTTCGGACCTCCACTGAAATCTATGCATCTAGACTCAAAGACAAATCAGGAGCACTTGCAAAATGTGCACCTATTTTCAGAGGGAAGTGAACCCCTTTACAGCACAGGGTTCATCCTTACTCCTCCATCTGCCTTTCAGCTGACCAGGAACCCCTTTGAATTGTCTGGATTAAGATTCAGTTCACTCACTCTCATCCAGTGCATTACCAATACCACACACAGATCTAGAGCCAAAGCAGCTTTCACAGATTTTGATGGCAAGGAGAGATTAGGTTGGATGTTATCCACATACTGGTGACATCCAACCTTCAAACTCAAGACAACCTCTTCCAATGTACACGTTAAATAACACAGGAGACAAAACAGAATGCTGAGGGACACCACAG
This sequence comes from Phrynocephalus guinanensis, assembly GCA_037367245.1. Classification (NCBI taxonomy): domain Eukaryota; kingdom Metazoa; phylum Chordata; class Lepidosauria; order Squamata; family Agamidae; genus Phrynocephalus; species Phrynocephalus guinanensis. Next base: position 11,415,578 of record CM074748.1, read on the forward strand.
GGCAGAGGCTGGGATGTTGAACAGGAGTCCTCCCGCACCCCCTTCTGAGTTCTGTCCTCTGTGGGTTTCATTACCCAGTTGGAATTTGAACGCAGCTCTCCCAATCGAACACTCTAGTCGGTGAAAAACACTGTCTTTCTGTCATAATATGTAGAATTGACAAAATGTAATGTAATGTATATTTAACAGATTGAACTGAGAATTTGTAAAACGGAGTCAGTCAAAAATGCAGTATCATGATGTTAGCCACAAGTGCAAGGGATTAGAAATCACTAGGAAGTTAAAGTGATTTAGCACAGGTGGAATAGTTTAATGACATCATGGTGTGTCAGGATGTGATTGGTTAAAACCATGTCTGATGAGTTCCAAATGAGTTTAAAGGAACTGGCTGGTGTAATGTAAATTGGGACTGTTTACAGTGAGAAAACAGTACCCCACACTCTGTTGCTTTCTATACTGTATATGTTAATAATAATAATAATAATAATAATAATAATAATAATAATAATAATAATAATAATAATAATTTTATTGTCATTGTGTGTATATACACAGTATACACATACAACGAAATTCAGACACCCAGAGACCAGATTCAACACGCACACACACAAATCTCCAAACACTCTCACACACATTTAAAAAAAAAAAAACCTTCAACACACACACATAAAAATCCCTGAACACTCCCCACCCACCAACCCCCCCCCTTAAAAACACAAGCATCTACACAACAGGCTAGGTAATCCTGTCCAAGTGCTCACTACTGGTGGTTCTTGAGTTCATTATTAAGTGCAATTATAGCTCTGGGATAAAAACTGTTCAGAAGACGTGTGGTCCGAGTTTTAATTGTTCTGTATCTTCTGCCAGAAGGCAACAGTTCAAAGAAATTGTGAGCAGGATGAGTAGAGTCCCTCAGAATGTTGTGTGACTTCCTCAAACAGCGAGATGTGAAGATGTCATCCAGGGTTGGTAGCTGGAGCCCGGTAACATTCTGGGCATGTTATGCTTGGTGTTATGCTGCTGTTATGCTTATCTGTATATCTACTGTATATATTCAATATAAGAGTTTTATTCAAAGTCATGTTTCTTTGTCTCTATGTCTCTAAGTTCCAATAACACTTATTGCAATTATCTACACTTTATCTACATGCTGCTGTTGCTAAGCTAATTTTCTCTGCTATACACATAAACATGTACAATTGTGTATTTCTTTCATAATCCCCTTATAATGTTGATACTTTCAGTTAATCAAAATTAGTGTAAGAAAAGCCAATACAGTAAATCCTGAATGGTGTCCTGCCATGTTTCTATCAGTATCATACTTTATCTGTCCATGATCAGGATCTGTGCCATCAGATCGCAGGCATCCTCTCTCTCTCTCTCTCTCTCTCTCTCTCTCTCTCTCTCTCTCTCTCTCTCTCTCTCTCTCTCTCTCACACACACACACACACACACACACACACACACACACACACACACACACACACACACACACACACACACACACACACACATCCCTCTGGTGCCACCTGTGGGCCACTAATTTGTAAGTGAATTTAGACATTTTTAAATCAAGGAAAGGTGGGTGGGAGTTAGTTTGGTGGGGAAAGAAAGAGTAAAAGCCAAAATGCTGACAGCACTAAAGCTAGGCTTTAAAAAACCATGACAACAAGAACAAGAACAAGACAGCAAGCAAAGATGGAAGTGATGAGATTGTTTTGGAAAGAAAGTCACCTTAGGCTGGCAGCAAATGGGACCCAGGAGTCCAAAGCTGGTGCCACTATGGCCGTTATTTCTTCCCTGAATAGAAGCCCAAGACCAGTTCCTATTAGCTGCCAAATCTTGTTTTCAGTCCCTGACATATCCCATCCCACAAATTAATGTTGACTGGCACTGGGCTCCTCTGGCTTCCCAGGAAGATATATTGCCCTGCATTTTTCTCGCTTTTAAATTCTCCATTGACTTTAATTAATATTTCCTCAGGCTCTCATGTCTGGCAAATGTGGTGTGTGTGTGTGTGTGTGTGTGTGTGTGTGTGTGTGTGTGTGTGTGTGCACGTGCGCACGTGCATGCACGTGCACAGGTGCATGTGTGCTCCCCCCCTCCCTGCCTCCTTTGCAGCCTATCCAGATTAGCTGGTTCCTTTCTCTTACGATCTCTTTCTCTTGATAAAAGAAATAGATTTTTCCAAGCAGGCATTGTCCTCTCACCGGCAGGTGTGAATGATTGTCGGTCCTTCCTTTCTTCAAAAATAAGTAATTGAAGATAAATTAAAACAAAGAGCAAAGAACTATTACTGCCAAGAGTGATAGAATATGGGAGAGAGGCTGTTGTTTCCCTTTGCTGCTGCGGCTTCATTTCACTTTCTGCCATGATATGTTCAAATACCTTTAGGGTACGAGATGTCATGCTGCATTATAACATGTGGTGTGATGTAATGCAAAATGACATACCAATTGTTTTATTACACAAACGCTAGCCAGGAGGGAGATTCTTTCCTGCTGTTCATGAAGGAAAGCTTTTAAAGTAGAGAAAAAGAAGAATGGAATAATGATGTTGGAAGGAGCCTGCAAGGCCATCAAGTCCAACCTCCCATTCAATGCAGGAACACAAATCAAGGGACCTCTGCCAGGTGGTTGTCCCAAATCTCTCTTGAATGCCTCCAATGTTGGAGCACTCGCCACCTCTTGAGGTTTCTCATTTCAATGATGTACTGCTCTAACAGCTGAAAGCTGGGTTCTTGTAACTTGAAAAGACTGGAGCATCCATAAACAATGGCAGTATAAGAGAGAGCACTCTCAGGATGCTGAATAAAAGTTTATTAAAAGAGCCAACGTGTTTCGGCATTAAGCTGTTTCCAGAGTTTCTTTGAGCACAGTGAAAAGTCCCTGAAGAAGGCCATTTTTGGCCGAAACGCATTGGGCTCTTTTAATAAACTTTTATTCAGCACCCTGAGAGTGCTCTCTCCTATGCTGCCATTTCTTGTAACTAAGAGCCTTTTTACATGACCCCTAAGATCCGCTGGTCCCTTAAATTCGGACCAGAGATCTTGAGGGTTCGTTGCTGTTCCTCCGTCCCCACCCGCTCCGCACTTCTTTGTTGTGTCTGCGTGAGGGAAGGGAGGGGAAAAAAGCCTTAGACAGAGACAAAAGAATGCATTCTTACCTCCGGTGCCGGTGGGGGTTGCTCCGACCTCCGTTTACTTCCTGGTTCCTCTTTAAGGGGCGGAGGCAAAAGAAAAACAACAGAAAGAAGCGAGGAGAGCTCAGGCACTCTCTGCATCAAATATTTTTCACCATCAAAAAGCAGGTACAAAAAAAGTGCGCTGGGTCACGCTAAAGTGGGCGGGGTCGCACTTATTTATTTATTTATTTATTTATTTATTAAGCTTATATACCACCCGTCTTCCTGAGAGGAACTCCGGGCGGTTTACAACAAGGGGACAACAAAACAACAGATTAAAATAACATAATAATTGTCTGCAAACTCCGGAGCTGGTGGGTAAACATTTTTAAGGTCCGGAGCTGGGAGCCATTTGCCGTGGAGCTTAGGGGTCATGTATAAATGCCCTAAGTTGAGGCTATTGTTAGACATCCTGCACTCTGCGGTGACTGAGAACAAATCCTGCCCCTCCTCTGTATGACAGCCCTTCATATATTTGAAAAGTGCTACCAGATTGCCCTCAGTCTTCTTTTCTTCAGGCTAAACAGGCCCAATTCTTTCAATTTTTCCTCAAAGGGCTTGGTTTCCAGCCCCCTGATCATCCTTGTCACCCTCCTAGGAACTGGTTTCAGTTTGTCAGCATCTTTCCTGAAGTGCAGTGTCCAGAAACAGACACAATTCTCAAGGACCTAACCAGTGCTGAAAAGAGGGAGATGGGTTACCCTCAGGACTGGAAATTACACTTCTGTTAATGCAGCCTAAAATAGTATGTTTTGTGACCACTAGAGATGGGCACGACTTGAAAAAAAATTTTTTCGAGTTGTCGTTAGTCGGGCCGGTCCCGTTTCGGGTCGTTTCCGGTTTTTGCGAAAATTCGCAAAAATTAGTCGGTTCGTTTTTTCATTTTTTTGTTGTCGTTAGTACTGGTTTTGGGGGGAGCGGGCTCCTGGAGGCACCTCTGTGGGGTGGGTGCCTCCTCTGGCCCGCTATAAAGGGAAAGTGGGCTCCTGGAGGCACCCGTGGGTGCCTCCTGCCACTAGGAAGGGGAAGCAGGCTCCAAGAGAGACCCCTCTACATGGGGGTCTCCCCTCCTCACCTGCTGCTGCTGCAAAATGCTATGCAATAGCCATATGGATATTGCATAACATAATGTGCAGACAGTGAGACCAGTGTGAGAGTGATAGCGTCATGCCTTCCCTGCACAAGGCTCCCGCACCACCATGTCTCACACAGAAGGGAATTGTACTTGCTGCGTGTAGTGCAATGCAAGCAAGTAGATCTGGCTTTAAGGTGGCTTAGTGCAATGGCTAGGGTTAGGCTAGTGACGGGTAAGGTTACGGTGGGCTAGTGGGTTGCACCTCTGGGTGCCTCTCTGACCCACTAAGAAGACAGTCTGTGACGTATGGGTACGGAGTCAAGGGTTAGGGTTAGGGCTAGGGCATGTTTTAGGGGGCTTTTTGGCACATCCCAGAAGTCTCCATGGCCAAGTGGCCATGCGACTGGTGGGATGGCTCCAAAAATTTGCATGGTTGTCCACTCCCACATGGCTGGCCACTCGGCCAGCCCATCATTGCGCAGGTGTAAAAAAAAATAAAAAAAATAAAATCAATGGAGGACAGAGGAGGAGAGGAGAGACATTTTGTTGGAAGAAAAAACCCACTGCTACTGTGAAAAATCTGGCAGTTTATAAATTTTCGCGTGTTTCTGTTGTGCTTGTGTGTTTTTGGACCACGATTTCAAAAACAATATTGCGTTTGCCGCCCCATTTTGGATCCCCCGCCCGCACCGCATGGCATGGCGAAATGGCAACTCGAGTCCGGCTGCCCAGGACGGGGGGGAGGCGGGACCCCCCCTCCAGAAACCACCCCTCCGGTAGGTGCCCTGCGCCCTTAGTCAAGCAGGCATTTTTCCGCCTGCTTTTTTGGCCCGGGAATGGGTGGGGGGAGAGTTTAAAAGTTTTTTCCTGTGCCGTCCGTGCTGCTTGCTTGCGCTTTAATTGCGGGCGGCCAGCGGCGAGACTGGACTTTTTGCTGGCTGCGAGCCTGCGGCGAGTCCCGCCCAGGACGGGGGATGAGGGGGAGGCCGGGGACCTCCAGAAACAACCTCTCTGGTAGGTGCCCTGAGGCACGGCAGGCATTTTCCCGCCTGCTTTTCAGCCGGGAACCGGGTTTTTTTTAACTTTTAAAAACTTTTTTCTGTGCCGCATGGCATCGCGCAATCGCGCGATGCAAGGAACGAGCACGACAAATCAGACCAAAATTGTTCGTTCGTCGGTTCGAGCTCGAAGTCTGGCGGAGTAATTCCCGTTACCGTTTCTGTAGAGTAACGGAACCGAGTAACGGAAACCGAAACGGGAATACCGCTAAGTCGTGCCCATCTCTAGTGACCACAACACATGGCTGGCTCATTCAGTGATTCTGAGAGTACTTCAACTAGTCCTCCAGTTTCTTTCTCCACTTTTTGTTGGAAAAAATATCAGCCACACAAGCCAGGAATTTCTTGGAAGGGCTGTTTTTGGCTCAAATTGCCTCCCAACAAATATCTGGATAATTGAAATCTCCCATCATTACTCCATTTTTTTATCTTTGCAATTTGTTTTTCAAAAGTTTCATCTGCTTCCTCTCCTTGAGTGGGCAATTGGTAGTAGACTCCAAGTCCTTTTTTGTTTTGTTTTTTTAACAACTAGATTACTAGATGCTCTTATTGGGGGAGCCAATCTCCTCTTCCTGTATTCCTATGCAGGAATGCATAATTTTTGACACATAGTGCGACTCTGTCTCCCTTTCTATTCTCTCTGTTCTTTTTGAACAATTCATATCCTTGAATTGCTGTATTCCAGTCATGGGAGCTATTCCAACAAGTACCAGTTCTTTCTATTTAGTCGTATTTGCCTTCTTGAACTAAAATTTCCAGTTCTTGTTTGTTTCCCATACTCCTAGCATTTATATACAGACACCGGAGATTGTGTGATTTGTGGCTCGCTTGCTTTTGTACATTTTTATGAATATTATTGTTGAATATTATTTTACCTCTTCTTGTACACTTTGATCCATTCCTCTTATTGTTCATAAGGTTTCCAATTCAGTTTAAACTCAGCATATTCCTTTTGTTTGGCTTTGGGATGCCCTGTAATAGCAATTTTGCCCTTCCTCAGTGACACGTGGTGTTTGCACAACTGAGCTTTTGAAAGTTGGATGGGTAGGCATGGAAGTCTGCTGTTCAAAGGAGAGAGTGATTCTGGGAAGAAAGGTTTGCACAAGGAATAGTAAAACCAATGACAGAAGTAGTTCCTTGGATTCAACCCTTATTTTTTAAAAAATAAAATAAAACAGAACATAAGAACCTAAGAACAGCCTTGCTGGAGCAGGCCACAGCCCATCCAGTCCTGCATTCTGCCTCACACAGTGGCTCACCATTTACTTCAGGGTATTCCTAAGCAGATGTCTTCACCTGCTTATTATTCCCTGCAAATGGCATTCAGAGATATCTTGCCTCTCTCTCCAACCCAGAGGTTGTCCTTAGGCATCCATAATGATAGCCATTGATACCCTTGTTCTCCATGAACGTGTCCAAGCCTTTCTTAAAGCTGTCAAGGCTGACAGCTGTCACCACTTCTTCTGGCAGGGAATTCCATAGACCAGTGATCTTGGGGTGAAAAAGTACTTTCTCTTATTTGTTTGAGATCTAGCAGCCAAAAGTTTCATAGAGTGCCCCCTAGTTCTAGTGTTGTGCAATAGGGAAAATAGTTGGTAACAGTTACTTCTTCTTCAGAACTGTGTCCTGTCTCTTCTTTGTCCAGGATAGTCTGCTCTGCTCTCTCCAAAAAAAGCTCAAGCTCCTTAATTTGTTGTGGGCCTCCAGCTGCTGGACCTTTGCACTTGCTGCAAATGCACTTGCTGCTCCATGTGCTTTGGCAGGATGACAAACATGTCACAAGTGTTGCAGCTAACTACATCACAGGCCATGGAGAGAGTAGGCATGGCAGGTTTAAAATTTGGTACGCATTATTTTCATATAGGTGCAGTATCCACTGCACCTGCAATGGAATATGATGTGGAATCAATAAAAGAAGTGGGGAGGTGGGCCTCAGCTCATTTTAAGACTTATGTGTGCCCCCGACCACAGACCTAGGTTGCTGGTGTTCCTTTTCTTGTTTTGCAGGTTTGTCAGTTCCAGGGTCCTGAGTCTGAGTTCTGATCATTGGCCACAGTTACATATTTTGCAGTTTGTTCCAGTGGGGGTCAGAACCCAGTCAGAACCTATGGTTTGGTGCTCAAGCTCTTCTGGAGTAGAGAGGCAGAAGAGGACTGCAGTAGAGTGGGTTTTTGGACCTGGTCATGCAGGGAGGTGGTGTGCTGCCCTTTGAGATATTTGTAGTTCACCTGGGAGGTAATTATCTGGCCTGCATGCCTGGTAAAGGTTTGATCAAGAAGATTGTTGGGGGAAGATCGCTAGAGCATAGCGTGGAGTAAATCATGAGGTCAGAAGGGCTTTGGCAGCTGGCCTTGGAGCTACAATTGAGCATCCACAAATTAGGGTGGAGCTGCCTGAGTTGTATTGGCAGGATGGGGCACACCTGTCTGATGATGGCCTCAGGATTTTTCGAAATATTGGCCGGGGGGGCATGAAGCCCAATGCTATGGTGGGTGGTGGCAGATGATAGGAGGAAATTGGGGGGTTCAGGGACACCAAAGGATTGTAAGCCGGCCCACCTCTCAGATCTCAAAGGCCTTGAGGACTCCACTCAGAGGTGGGAAAAGGTGGGGGCCCCACAGGCAGTGATTGCCCAAAGCCAGGAGTCTCAGGTGGTTATTGCTTGGTGGTGACACTCAGTTATTATTTACTAAACTCCCCTTATGGTCTGGGTCTGGTTTGAGGCCAGTTCCAGACCCAGAAGATGCTTCCACCCTACCATAGCCCCCCTTTAAATTGACAATTAGAGATGGGCACGAGTTAGCGGTATTCCCGTTTCCGTTTCTGTTACTCGTTTCCGTTACTCTACGGAAACGGTAACGGGAATTATTCCACCAGACTTCGAACTCGAACTGACGAACGAACAATTTTGGTCTGATTTGTCGTGCTCGTTCCTTGCATCGCGCGATTGCGCGATGCCACGCGGCACAGAAAAAAAGTTTTTAAAAGTTAAAAAAACCCGGTTCCCGGCCGAAAAGCAGGCGGAAAAATGCCTGCCGTGCCTCAGGGCACCTACCAGAGGGGTTGTTTCTGGAGGTCCCCAGCCTCCCCCCCCATACCCCGTCCTGGGCTGCTCTGGTGAGACTCGCCAGTCGCCGCAGGCTCGCAGCCAGCCAGCAAAAAGCCCAGTCTCGCCGGCCGCCGGCCGCCGCAATTAAAGCGCAAGCAAGCGGCACAGATGGCACAGGAAAAAACTTTTAAACTCTCCCCCCACCCATTCCCAGGCCAAAAAAGCAGGCGGAAAAATGCCTGCTTGACTAAGGGCGCAGGGCACCTACCGGAGGGGTGGTTTCTGGAGGGGGGGGGTCCGCCTCCCCCCCGTCCTGGGCAGCCGGACTCGAGTCGCCATGCCATGCGGTGCGGGTGGGGGATCCAAACTGGGGCGGCGAACGCAATATTGTTTTTGAAATCATGGTCCAAAAACACATCAGCAGAACAGAAACACGCGAAAATTTATAAACTGCCAGATTTTTCACAGTAGCAGTGGGTTTTTTCTTGCAACAAAATGTCTCTCCTCTCCTCCTCTGTCCTCCATTGATTTTATTTTTTTTTATTTTTTTTTACACCTGCGCAATGATGGGCTGGCCGAGTGTCCAGCCATGTGGGAGTGGACGACCATGCAAATTTTTGGAGCCATCCCACCAATCGCATGGCCACTTGGCCATGGAGACTTCTGGGATGTGCCAAAAAGCCCCCTAAAACCTGCCCTAGCCCTAACCCTAACCCTAACCCTAACCCTTGACTCCGTACCCATACGTCACAGACTGTCTTCTTAGTGGGTCAGAGAGGCACCCAGAGGTGCAACCCACTAGCCCACCGTAACCTTACCCGTCCCATACCACTTTAAGTAGTTTGATTACAGTATGCAGGCTACACATTGCCCCCCCCAGCAAGCTGGGTACTCATTTTACCGACCTCGGAAGGATGGAAGGCTGAGTGAACCTTGAGCCTGCTACTTGGGATTGAACCCCAGGTCGTGAGCAGAGTTTTACCTGCAGTACAGGCATTTAACTGCTGTGCCACAAGGCTCATAAAGTGTGGTCCATGTTTTCACCCCTTTGTTTGTGTCTCTCCTCGTTTCTCCAGGCTGGTTGGGCAATGGCATTTAGCAGTACTTAATGACAAAGTTCTGCACTTAGGGGGGAAATCAAATATAGAGTTACAATATTGGGAATACTTGGCTCAGTAACACTACGCATGAGAAGGATATTGGAATCGTTGCTGATCATAAGCTGAATATGAGCCAGCAGTACGGTGTATCTTCCAAACAACCAGTGCTATTTTGTGTTGCATCAACAGAGGCATCATTTCCAGATCTTGTGAGGTAGTAATCCCTCTCTATTCAGCACTGGTCAGGCTTCATCTTGAGTAGTGTGCTTAGTTCTGGATGCCACCCTTTAAGAAGGATCCCAACAAACTGGAAATATTTCAGAGGAGGCCAATGAAGATGATCAAGGAACTGGACACCAGACCTTATGAGGACAGACTGAAGCAACTGGGCATGTTAAGCCCAGAGAAGAGAAGCCTAAGGGTAGATGTGATAGCACTGTTTCAAATAGTACTTAAAAGACATTGATACAGAGGAGGGGGGAGATCTGTTCTCAAACGTTCCAGAATGCAGGACATGTAATGATGGGCTTAAATTAAGGGAACCCATATTTAGGCTGAATATCAGGAAAAAATACCTCTTAACTGTTCAAGGAGTACAGTAATAGAATCAACTACTTCGGGATGCCAACACTGGAGTCATTTAAGAGAAAATTCAACACACATCTATCAGATATACTTTGATTTGGATTCCTCCCACTAAGCAGGGAGTTGGATTTGATGGTTTTATAGGCCCCTTCCAACGCTATGATTCTATATTTCTATGAAAATTGCAATTTCAGTAACAACAATTTAAAAAGCTAAACACCACATGTAAGTGTAATCAACAAATGAGCATATCTCACTCTACACTTAGTATAAAACAAATTAGTTCATCACACTTCTCTTTCAAGTTTGACAGACTGTAAAGATATCACCTTGACATGTTAGTGCTCCAGCTCTGTTGCCTATATAACAGGCTGCCACCCTGAATTTGAATAAGGATTAAACCAGGGTTTATTGGAAAATAATTCATTCCCAAGTAGTTTGGTTACACATGTCTTTGTGGCTTTTATGCCCTTCATGCCTCGAATTTCTGAACCTTGATGCAATTTTTAAAACATTTCTCCCATTAAATAAACACTATGGGTGTTGATGGATTATCATCATCATCTCATTGTCATTTTAATACTCCAGACCTGGAAGGGATCCTTTAGATCAGTGGTTCTGAACCTGTGGGTCCCCAGATGGTCCTAGACTGCAACTCCCAGAAGCATCCACCACTCACTGTGCTGGAAGGGATTTCTGGGAGTTGCAGTCCAAGAACATCTGAGATCTCAAAGGTTGAGAACCACTGCTTTAGATCTTCGAGTCCACCTAAATCTGATACCTAAATCACTGAGCTGTTATGGTTTCCTTATGCACCCCCAGAATTACCCCTGGACATGAATGTTCCTCACTACTCTAGGTCAGATCTGGAACAATGAGGATAGGATCCTTCCATATGGCCAAGACATGTCTGTATCTCTTGAAAGGAATAGAAATGGAATAATGTAGTGGTGACAGCATGTTTGGTATAATGTGGGAAGAGTACATCCAGAGTTGTCAGAACTGCTGAAGGCATGCATGCAGAGGTCCATATACCAGCAGGGTATGGTACTGTTCAAATCTCCCTGCCTTCTCCTTCTTGTTGCTGCCTTCCAGTTCCTGATGCTGCCATCCACACCGACCCTCTAACCATGCAAATAATAGCAAGAACCAAGAGAAGAATCAGCCTCTCTAATGGAGAATGAACTCAATAATGGAAACAGAACAAAACTCAAGATGTAGGACTGCATTTTTTTTAAAAAAAATGAAACATCCACCTCCACACATAGTGTTGAGTCACAGCAAGGCTAGTCCCTGCTGAACACTGCTGGACCTCAGAATTCCTAATAGAGTCCAACACGAAAGAGTCCCAATTAATTGCCACTTTATTGAGCTCAGTAAATGTAGCAATGATGAACAACCTCCACAAGGCAGAGAAGAATGCCCGCCCTGAAGACCAGGTGTACGGATGTTTTATACCCCTTGCATAGTGGAACTGGAAAAGGTGCAAAAGAGAGCAACTAAAATGATTACTGGGCTGGGGCACCTCCCTTATGAGGAAAGGCTAAAACATTTGGGGCTCTTTAGTCTGGAAAAAAGGTGCCTGGGGGGGGGATATGATTGAGACGTACAAAATAATGCAGGGCATGAGTAAAGTGGATAGAGGGAAGCTCTTCTCCCTCTCACAAAATACCAGAACTAGGGGACATACACTCAAATTGTGGGCTGGGAGAGTAAGAACAGAAAAAAAGAAAATATTTTTTTCACCCAGCACGTTGTTAGTCTGTGGAACTCCCTGCCACAGGATGTGGTGATGGCATCTGGCCTGGATGCCTTCAAAAGGGATTGGACAGATTCCTGGAGGAAAAGTCCATCACAGGTTACAAACCATGAGGGAGATGTGTAATCTTCAGGCTTAAACCCGGGGTACTTCAAGGGCCAGATGCAGGGGAGTGGTATCAGGAGACAGATATCTAGTCTCATGCGCTCCCAAACGCATCTGGTGGGGCCACTGTGAGATACAGGAAGCTGGACTAGATGGGCCGTTGGCCTGATCCAGCATGGCTCTTCTTATGTTCTTATGTTCTTATGCCCTTCCCACAAGGCGCACACAGATCCTTGGGATAGGTGGGTGACGGTCTTCATGATGGCCACCAATTAGGATAGTCCAAGGTGTCCTTCAGGGCAGTCCTGGGCGGTCCTGGGGCGGTCACTGGGCCCAGTAACATTACCCCATCTTCATCCTGTAATCCAGGTGTGGCTAAGCTGATGTTTGCCATTGAAATGTTTGATGAGCCCCAAGGGTTAGGGACAATGGGACGGAAAAGGGTGGTATTGTCCAGTTATCCAGATAATCAAAATGTCAATAAAGGGGTCTGGAAATGTCAATGGGAGGTTTCAGGGCTGCCAGACATGGTAGTTGGAGAGATGGATTTGAGACAAAAGGTGTTCCTAAGCCGTAGATGATTCAGGTGCCTTTGGATATTTTCATTGTCCTGAAGATCCCCCCCCCCCCCCGCTGAGATCAGCTGGAGCTGGCCTCGGGATGGGAGCAGCCATTTCCTCCTTCGCCTTCCAGGTTTTGTCCAAAGGTGGTGGTCCCAAGTGTGAGAGATAGAGTCGAGAGGAGGAACATGTACAAGAAGCACACCCAGGGAAAGTAGGGTGGGGAGAATATTAAGAGAGTAGTAGGGGTAGTGTGTGGTGCTTGTGGCGGTATGGAGCATGTTTGGGGGAGTCTCAGGGGACCCCAAAAGCATCTCTGAGAATTTCATTCTGTCCAGTTGTGACTCTACAATAGTAAATGTGAAACAATGTCCACATGTAGTCAAAACAGCAGCATCATTTCAAAAAGGGAGACCACCAACAGGCCTGGGGAGCTCCCAGATGTATGCTAATACTGCAAAACATTAGGCACAGCAAAGAATTTTCTGGGACACCTCAGAGCAGCTTAAAGATTATGGAAGGGCAGCAGAGTCAGTCATGTGGGAAGGAAAAATTGGAAGAAGGGAGACTTGAATTGGTTATCCTAGAAAGGACCATGGCTGGTTGAGTATCTGAGCAAGAGGACTAAGCATTGAAACATTTTGTATTATGATAAGGCACACTCTCCCATGTTAATTTGTAACAGAGTAAGGCATATTGGGTTAAGCAGAGTTTTTGGTGGCCATGCCTACCAGCAAAAACACCAGGCAGCAGAGTGGGGAAAGACAGATGAAGAACTTATCTCCTCTCTCTGTCAGAGCCCCTTTTCTCAAAATCTGCTAGCATTTCCATGTTCTGGCAATGAATGCTTGGTGATATGTTGTTATCATTGTTCTTTTAATCCTTCAGCTACTTCTGCATAATGAAATATCTCAAGCTAATTTCAATCAACTGCTTACAATTTGTCACGACACATCCCATGTGCAGCTGGAAAAGAAGCAGTTGATTTTAGATGCTTATTCTGGAGATCCATTGTCTATGAAAGCAATTGGTGAAGAGAGAGTGGAGAAGTGACACTTTTTGAGTCCTATTGAGTGTAGCAAATGCATGATGCTTAATTCCAATGAAATAATGCTGAGCTTCAAATAATAGGCATAACCTACTTCCCCCAAATGGCATTGTCTTATGTGTCACTATTTAAAACATTACAAGGCAAGGATTCAGAGAGGATGGAAAATGACTTGGTTTAGGAGGGGGTAGAGAAAGAAGGACAAGGGTCCCAGAATGTACAGCTGTTAATCATACAATGAACTCAGAGGATAAAAGCAACACTCCCCATTTGAATATTAGTTGAAAGCTAAAACCTCTGTGTGTGAGAGAGAGTGTGTTGTTCTTTAGATTTCCATTCAGAAACTGTGAACTGTCATAAAGACAGTGCAACAAGATGGACAATGAAGCAGTTTTACATAGTTAATTCATGAGTTCATAGTATCTTTTGTGTGGGCTGCAGGCTGGTTGGCCCCAGCTTATGTTACAATATAGAGAATGAATAGAAGGCTGATCAATGGGGAAGAGATTCAATGCCTCCAGTGAAGCAGCTGCGTTAGAAACATGGAAAAGAGAAATGCTTTCAATGCCAAGTTTTTTTCTTATTTCCCTGTAAAAAAACACAATAAAATAAATCTTTCTTGTATTTTTAAAAAAATCATTTTATATAATTTACGTTCTGTCGAAGCCCACCCAATTTGACCCATCTATATAAGACAGGCAATAGATAGATAGATAGATAGATCGATAGATCGATAGATAGATAGATCGATAGATAGATAGATAGATAGATAGATAGATAGATAGATAGATAGATAGATAGATAGATAGATAGATAGATAGATAGATCTTTGCAATACCATATTTTTCCATTGATAAGATACCCCCATGTACAGGATAAGATGACCCCCACTATCCCAACACAAAATTACAGTTTCTCAATCACATTGTGGGAACAAATATTTCCTTGGTCTCATAGCACCTGCAAGTGGATTTTCCAGAAGTACCTTGTTGGCCAGTGCAGGATATTGGTTTGAGGGGAACAAATTAACTTTCATTGGGTTAGATCACTGCCCATATAATCCAGTATTTCAACTCTGATTGGTAGCAACAGCTCTTCATTGGCTCATATAGGATTATTTTGTAACCATATATAGGAATCTTGAGATTTCCTGGTAATCAATCATTCAAGCATTTACTAGCTTTATTCCTATCTAATCAGCACAGATTGGTATTTTCCATGGTGCTATGGTAGAATTTAGCACAGTGTACTATGGAGACAAAAGTTTCGCTTTCATTTTCAACTCTTTCAGCTGCTAGATATGAAGTCAACCCTTTCAATGACTGAAAATAAGCATTCCCTTTCAAAAGGAGGCCTATCAGAGTATGTAATTGTGATCCGAATCTGGGACCAGCCTTGCCCCAGATCCATATCTACTCCCATAGTAATGAGGTATTTCCCAAGCCCAGGCTGCCCAAGGCTTCTGATTCTATGTGAATCCCAGAAAACTCTTTGCCCTTCCCCATCACAGTGCAGTAACCTCTTGATCTTGACCACTGGAAGGTGGGATGGCGTACATTTCTCTTGGGTGCCTCTTGGAACTCATCTCAAAAACTGATGCCTTCCACACTGCCCACCATGGCATGGGGGTTACTTAGTCTACAAGTGGCCCATGATCTTCTACAGGTGAAACTTAGCGCGCAATGCTGACATTCTTAGTGATGGTAAATTAGCAATCTCACATGCAAGCCTAACACATGGTCATGTGGGAGGAAGGAGCTAGAAACATCTGAACTAATTTACATGTCTGTTTGTTTCTATTACTAACAAATTAGATAGACTCATCTTCCCATTGCTAGTACTCCTCTTCCTCACCCTGATAATCATATTTACTGCCTTACTAATCACACTTTATGCCATTCCTGCAGGATGCAGATTAAGCCTTCTTTGCCTAGTATGCTTCTCTCCAGCAATATGGAGTGGAGGAATATACCTTGTGCTACATTAATCTTCTTTTCTGGCTTTAACCTCTGATCCATTATGGAGATTGCATATAAAGTGAGTAAAACATATTTTTCCTTTATCTACCTAAATGTGTCCTCCTGAGTGTTATTTGTACAAAATGCTTGTGAGGCGAAAGGGGTGAGTTCCAAAAGACAAATGGCTGATTATTCCTGACTGTCACTGAACTGGATGACAAGTGAATCAACCAAATCAAATTCATAAGAATAATACCCTTAGGAGTTGGTTATAGGATGGGCAGGGCACTTGTGGGAACAGAGGAGATGAGCCATCTCGTAATCCTCCTCCTTGCTGGTAGAGAATATATTTGAACATGTCAAGGTGACTAACAATGACACAATAAAAGGAATGCACAACTAAAAGAATGGAAAAACTTCTAAAATCACATGAGTAGATTAAGTAAATGAGTAAATGAATATGGTGCCCAATGTGTTGACATATGCTGATGGGGGCATATTGTCTTTTAGGAACATTATTAACCTGTCTGAAGATTTAGAAAAGAAATCTTTAAGCATCTAGATCAATGAATTACTTTAAGAGGATATTATTTGCTTTTATGTTTCCACAACAGGTTTTTTGTTTTTGTTTTGTTTCGTAGCCTTCCATTGTTTATAATTCATGCGGGGAATCATCCATACAGCAGGTTTCACTTAATGCCCTCAACAAGTCACAAGTGCCCTAGGGCGCATGGCAACTGTGCGTAGACCTTCAGCAGCACTAGCTTCACCTTTTCAAGGTGGAAATTGATTTTGCTTTTCTTGACATGCAAAGGTACAAAGTGTACCTGCTGATCCATAGCTGTGGCATGCACAGAGTGGCACCAGCAGCAATCACTGACAAGGGAGTATCTTTTCCAAGCCTGCATCTTTTGCTACAAGCTCTTTTTATAAAATATAAAACAGAGTGTGGTGATGAAGAATTTATCTTGCGAAATGCCACCAAGTCAGCTTGCTTCACTGCTGCTCCTGGAGGCTATTGTCAGTGTTGCTAAGTAAGCACTGAAAATAGTGTTCCTTTTAATGGGAAAAGGCTTAGGTACCATGGTGATATAGCTTCTTTTTTTTAGAGAACCTTAAAAACAGATAAGGAGGAGGGGGAGGCATTGTTAAAACAAGTGTTAGAAATTGTAACAACAGGATAGGTTTTTGCAATGTCTTTGTTTAAATTCATTGTCACAAAAATTCCATATGGATTTTAAGAGCAAACCAAATAAACATCTGTGCATGCTTGAAACACATCAGCATCGCCATGGGAGTCTGTGTTCACTTCGTTCTTGAGTTCAGTGTCAAGTCCCCCTCAAGAAAGTTGCTCAGAAGCAACATTTAGGGACAAGGAGCTAAGACTTCACCATCAAATGGAGGCAACTGCATAGCCACCTCTAGTCCTTATCAACTTTTCATCATCTTAGAGCTGCAGAGCTGAAAGGGACTCTACAGACCACTGAGTCCAGCCTCTGTCAAGAGACACAGTGCGGAATAGAACCCCTGACCTCTGGGTCCATGTGTGTGTTGTGTCATTACAGTCGTGACCGACTCTTTGTGATGCCTGCGTGTTGTGTTCTTCACATCCCTACAAAACCCAAAACATTTCAGAGAAACATCATAGTCTTTCTGTCCTCCTGCCTCCAACAACTGTGGAAAAAAGGAATCCACAAAACACACACACACACAAATACACACAAACATACATTGAAAAATAGTGCTTATCAGCTAACCAGAAAAATGGCTTCTTTAAAATATATAGTTTTAGCTATACTTATGGGAAATTCCCCCTAAAGGCCTCTCCCTTTAAAAAGATCCAAGATGGCATGCTTCTTCAGAGTTGGAATATTTAGAAAAATAGCCATTAAAATTATTTCCTTGTTTGCTGTAGCCTAACACTATGAGGATTTCTTTTTGATTGCTGCAAATTTCATCGTGACAATTTGGAAGATAACACTTGCAAGTGATTTGGTTCCAGCAGTACTTCAGGTTGTAATAAGGACACCTAGAGAAATAAGAAAAGAACAATTTTATCAAGGGCATTTTGAGATGTGCTTCTATGGAAGAGTACATGGGCTTGAGGCTGAGTTGCATAAATCATTGCCATTCCCAAGCCTGGTATTTTCTCCCCAGAGTGTCACCAACTTTCCAGAGTTTTAGATAGGATCTCCTTAAGGGATGGGATCTCATGCAAGGATTAGACCAGGGACTTGGATTGTGTGAAAGCCATTCATATGTGCATTGAAAATCTCTCTCAAAAGGGATGGGGGACTTAGGAACAATCTGCCTCCCATTTGTCATGCTCCCCTTTCATTGATCCCCAGACCAATCAGAAGCACTTTACACCTCCACCAGGAAGGCTACTATTTACAACTCATACTTAATGGGTGTTGAGAAGGATTGCATAATTCAGCCTATTCAGACCAGGATGGGGTGAAACCAGGCTGAATTATACATTGGAAGCTTCCCACCAACATTCTTCAGATTGAAAAAGCTGCTTGGATGAGTAGCAAAACATTTCAATCCCACAAGAAAAAAATCCAGTTGCCATGACTCAGCTCTGGATAACATCACCTGGATGACTGAGAATGTCCACAGCAGAGGCATAGCTAGAGTTTGGAGTGCCCAGGGACAAAGTCAGGTTTTTCACCCTCTCCCCCCCAACCGTGTCTCACCCACCCAGCAGGGGGGGGCAGATCCTGGAGAAACAGCGGGGGAAGGGAAGAAAGGTCTCTCCTTCTCATGCCCTCTTTGGGGGTCTCCTTTCCAGTTAAGGCTCTCCTGTGCAAACCATACAGTGTGCGGAAAGTGCCAAGAAGGCAATGTATTTTTTTCCCAAGCATGCTGTATTTCCCCCCCCCCCCAAAAAAAAAAAAAATTGGCAGACTGCTGACTGGGGCCGGTTACAGAGATCACATTCCACCCCTACTAAAGCAGCTCCTCTGGCTGCCAACCAGCTAAATCGGGCACAATTCAAAGTGCTGACCTTAACCTACAAAGCACAAAACTGCCTGGTCTAAGCTACCTCAGAGACCGAATCTTGCAGTAGCCTGGGTGCTGAGGTCATCAGGAGAGGCCTTTCTCTCCATTGCACCACTTTCACAGGTGCATCTAATAAAACACATGAAAGGGTCTTTGTTGCTGCTCCCAGACTTTGGAACTTCCTCCTGCTGGAGCCCAGGCCTGACCCATCTCTGCTGTTTTTCTGGAAGCAAGCGAAGACCTTTCTTTTCAGGCAAGCTTTCCCTGAATGAGGAACTATGAACTATGTGAGTTTTATATGGATGACCATGCATGATTACATTGACTGATTTCATACAAACACCAGTATTTTTCCATATTAGTTTCCACTAGGGATGGGCACAAAATGGAACAATTGAGATTCATTTCATAAAGTTCCCCCACATCCCATTTGGAGCTCAATAACTCCGTTCCCTGTACCCAAAACCTCTCCAAATTGAGGGTGTCTAAGGGGAGATCTTGAGGAAGCTCCACTGTAATTTCCATGCTGCTGACTGCCTGGGATCACTATTTTCAAGCACATAACATTGCAATTCTAAATGTTTTTCTGGGGGAATCCCCTTTGAAGTTGTATAATTCAGCCCCCAGAACGGTAAATCTTTCCAAACTTGGAGGGCTTAAAGGGGAGAGTCCAAGGAAGGTCCACACCAAATTTGGTGCCTTTAGGACTGAAGGGAGCCATTTTACAGGGAAACAAATTGGTTAATTTTAAACCAAATAACCGCCAGTTAGTTTCGTTACTAATGAAACACTGCTTCCCCGGTTCATTTCATTTCATTTTGTTACATAATGAACTGACAAATCAGTGTTCCATTTTTCATTTGTTATATACCCACAAAGTGCCTCCCCCCCCCCCGGAATGTGTCCTATAGTAACTGAGTTGGGGAGGCCCAATGTCCACCAAACATGGAGGATTATACAGGAGAATCAGAGGAAGCTTCCTTCCAAGCTTCCCTCCATATTTAGTGTCTCTGGGTGCCTCGAGGGCCATTTCATGGCCCAATGAGTTAAATCAAAATTTGTTAAAAATTATCAAAATTTGTTAGGGGACTTTATGACAAATACAAATAAATGAATTTTGATGAATTGCTCAAATGCATAAAAAATGTGATTCGTTAGTTATTCAATTCATCCCTATCTCTAATCAGATATTATTATGATCACTGAAGGAGGATAAGTGGCTCACTAATGCTGTGATCATTTTCAGTTTTAGCTATCAGTTTACTAATTATGTGTGCTGTGACAAGACCCTGGTCTAATTTCTGTGACATTTGAACGTGTTGGGTTTTCAACCTTCTCTCAAAGGTTTTTGAAGAAATGCAAAGGTTCATCTTTCTTCTCTGGATGCCAGGTGTCCAAATGTGTTTTCCCCCCAATTTGCTTGGCCTCATGCTTTCATTTCAAAATGTAGTGGGCATTACACCCCCAAAATGTCTTCTCCTCAGGAAAGTTTTCCCCCTCCCAGGCACCTAAAGAGACCAAATGTGCAGAGAGGCCTCTCTCAACTCAACCCTATAATCCCTTCAAGTTTGTACATCCACAATTGTGGTGGGGAAACAAAATCATCACCAAACCAGGAGAGATTATAGAGGAGGGTAATAGGATGCTTCTTCAACTTTGGAATCTCTACGTGTCTGGGGAGAACTTTCCTGGGGGTGCATAACAGACATCAAAACTCCAATTTCCACCAAACTTGGAAGGAATGTAGATGAGCATCCAGTAAAATCAAAAGGGACACATCCCCTATCCACTTCCCAGCATAAATCATCTACCAAAGCTACCAAAGCTGTCACTTTCCCATAACCAGGCGTGATGCCAGAATGAAAATGGATCTGGGTAATTGGTCTCATCCAGTAACCTCTGGAGCTCAGAGGCCACAGCCCACTCTAGCACTTTTTCCTAAAATGGGGTATTAGATACTGGTAGGTAATTATTCAGTACTGTAAGATCTAAAGAGCGCTTTTCAAACTGTGGTCTTACTATTGTTTCCTGAAAGCATACTGGAATCCTACCCTGTTGCAAGAAGGCATTAACCACTCTTCCTACCTAATCACCCAGTCCCTTTCTGGCAGCTTTTATGAGCCAGGGAGGCAAAGTATCCGGCAAACACATGGTAGTCCTCACTTCCCCAAAGGTCCTGTCCACATCATCAGGCTACAGAAGTTGAAACGTGTCCCTTAACACAGTGTAAGCAGGGGTGGCAGTTACTTTTACAGGATCTGGATCAACTACAGCATCCAAGTTAGAGCAGATCTGAGCAATTTTGCCTGCATAATTTTGTGCAAATTTTTCACAGTGAGCTACAGAGTGGTCTACATTATCTACCTGGAGACCAGAATTTTGCAGGCCCTTGACTATTCAGAAAAGCTCCATTAGTTGATTCGGTGCAGATGCAATACAGCCAGAGAAGAATGACTTCTTTGATGGTTCCACTACCCTGGAATAGATCTTCCAATGGGAAGAGACTTCAGGGGTGATCATTTCAATTGCTTTTGCCATTTACCCATTGCAGAGATCAACCAGGGATTCAACAGAATGGCAGGATACTCCCCAAGGACAGCTACAAAACCATCTGGATCCATCAACCTTCTGGAATGGATTGCCATAGTCTGATCTCCACCTTAGCAAAGGATCTGAGTCCCAGTGAGTCCAAATCACACCAGATAATGGTCTTTCCATGACAATGGAATGACAGAAAATTCCTCTACACTGAGGTCACTGAAATCTACACTGAAGCAGAAAACCAGGTCGAAAAAGTGGTCTGCAGCATGAATGGGAACAGACCTATGGCTATCATGGAAGTCATGAAGTCTTGAGACACCCCGGACAGAGCTGCCTTGGCATGGATGTTAAAGTCCCCCTGCAAGCGGACTCCAACACCACTGTTGATAACAGCTCAGTTAGCTCTAGAAGAGAGGTTGTTTTGTCATGGGATGGGAAGTCCACCGAGAGAATCCATAGTTTGTCCTGGCCTCCTACTTTCAGAAAAATACATTCAAATCCAAAGAACTTGGGAGTGTGGCATCTGGTAAGAAGGATGGAGACATGATTAAACTGCCCTGGGTAGTGCAGTTTACAATGTGATAAATAAATAAATAAATAAATAAATAAATAAATAAATAAATAATAGACAACTGTTACTCTACCTCCCTGCCCCCATGGTCTTGCCTTCATAGAGGACCCAGGAAGACAGAGCTGAGTGAGATTAACACACCCAGACTCATCCAGACAATTCTCTGTAATGCAAGTGAAGTCCACGTGCTCATTCAAAATCAGGTCCTGGGTGGCTGTTGATTTCCCTTTCACTGACCTAGCATTTAATAGCAGATTTTCTACCTAGAGGTCTTGTCACCAGGGCTGCCTGGACAGTTTAATTTTGCCAACAGCTTAGGACCTACGAATAACCTGTCGACCTCCCTTCTTACATAATGCTGAGGAACCGTGCACTTCCCACATCTTCCTCCATTAGGTTTTTTTTTTCATAAAACACTTCCTCTACAAGCAGTTCAAGATCCACGTTATACTCCTAGTATTATAGTCCGTTCCAGTAAATGACTGTAGTGACCATCCCACCTGCAAAAAGACAGTGCCCCTAACAAGTGTATCACAAATTATGTTCTTCATCAATGTCCTAAATTATGGGGAGGCCTTGTGTCCCTCCAAGTATTTTTGGTCTTCATGCTCCTTCATGCACTACAAGGTTTCCAGATGGTGAGGAATGGTGCAAGTCTGTATTCCAACAAGGAACGGCATGGGTTCCAAACCCTAGAAGCAATTGCAAAGCAAAAATAAAAAAATAAAAAATTCATGATTCACTTTGGTGAGACCAAAACAGAAACAAAGTAATGGCATGTTGAAGCAATGTGATTTTTGTACAGCTGTCAGTAAAAGGGTCTCAGGACAGCATCCTTTTTCAGTTCTTTTTTTTTTAAAATGAATCGACTTTTCAGGTTTAAGCTGATAAAGCAGTGGTACATTCAATGTAGGACTCATTAGACTTATTCCTTATAATGATTAATGGCAAATCACTACAGAAAATGTGGGTCATTCATCAGCAAAGGAAGGCGCTCATAAAACAGGTGCTGGGGGACAGAAGGAACTTTACGGATTCTGGCAACAGAAGACATTTTAAATGTTGACATTGTAGAAGTAAGTATTGGGATTCCCAAGTTGAAGAGAAATATTAAGACCTTGAAAATGGAGCTGACTTCCCCGTTGGCTTGCATCAGCTTTCCATTCCTGTTCCTTAACACCCCAGATCACCATTTTGTTGCCTTGCAACTCAGACTGAAATATGGAGCCAATTATGCATCTCAGGTGATCCAGTCAAAAGAAGGACAGAGTTTTTCTGTCATTAATAATAGTACAGAAAGCCAATTTGAGGGAATATGTTCTTGAGAGAGGTTGGGGGGGAAATGTCAGGAGCACTTTTTGGAAATAAATATTGCCTAGGAACATACCTAGATATTTGAACAGAGATAACTTCTTTGCTAACATTAAGTAGTGCAGTATAGCACAGCTTTAAAAATGTACAGTAGTGGATGATACCTCCCAGAATCTGCCATCCAGTATGGTCACTGGCCATAATGAGTAGAAGATTCTTAAAGCTACAGTGTAGAACAGTAACTGTTCAAAGTTCTATTCCAAATTAGGGATAGGCATAATGTAGACTGGGATCTAATAGTAATTTATTTGGTTAGTTTGGAGTAAATGTCCAAGATTTTCTGACTCCTGTGGCAAGTTTTTTTTTAATCATGACTTGCTTGCTGCTAATCACTGATCTCTCAGCCTTGGTATTTCTCATTTCAAAAAAAAAAAGTTGCAATTAATTGGCTGGTTTTCATCAAGACATTTTTCAGCTCTGCTACCTAATTTCAGAGTGTGATGTTAGACATTCTGATCTCAGGTACCTCACATACAGATTTGCATAGATCCTTACATTCATGGTTCATGGGCTGCAGTAATTGACTTCACACCCCGAGCTGTCCAGCTTTGAGCTGTTAAACTTCAGAATTCCGGTCAAAACAAAAGAGATTATGCAAACTTGAGGTCCCTCCAATTGGATTTAAATAGAAACTGAAGCTTGGAAGCAGTATCAAAGGCTGATTTAAATGAAGAGAAGGGATTTGTTAACGGAGCGGACATTCTGACAGAAGAGGCTCGGGTATGCTGGCTGCAACTACATCCACTGCCCAGTTATAGCAGTTTGAGGCCACTGTAATAGCCACAGCTTCATCCTACAGAATCGTGGGATTTGAAAATTTGGTAAGAGATGTAGAATTCTTGACTAGAGAGCTCTAGTGAACCACAGCATACACTTCTAATCTAAATGGCAGATTCTAGGAGGTACAATCCAATATGGTACTAAAAAGAATCTATTCTCCATGCATAGGCCAAGGCTGCCTGCAGGTTTAACCAAAGGAGTCATGGTCATTTTCCTTTCCAGTAAAGCCATTATACCTTCTGAAATCTATGGTGCAGTATCTTAATGGGGATGCCTCTTTTTCTAGCACACTTGCTACCTAGTCTGCAATCTACAGTATTTAAATCTGTTTTAAGACTATAATTTATTTATCACCATCATATATTTATTGCAGTCATATGACCCATTTAAAACAATAAAAAGGAAACAACAGAAAACCATACAGTACAGAACAAAGGGAGACATAAACTGGCATCGTAGAGAACATATGCATAGATCAACCTTCTGCTGATAGATAATACAGCCCTTCTGTGAATTGCAACTGGAAATCAGTTGGCAACCTGAGGTGTTGTATGAGGAGTTTGGTCTGAAAGGCAGTACAAGACCAGCCACTCTCCCCCCCCCACTTGGAGATCATGTGTTTTTGCATTAACCTCCTGCTTCTAACCCATCTCTGGCCAATCAGGAGCCTTGTGCTTCGAATAGCCAATAGAGATGATGGTTGTAAGCAAGAGGGAGGTGCCCATACCATGCAGCTCTTTGTTTGAATTGGCCTGTGAAGTCCAGCTCCATCGGACCATGCTGATCTATGCCTTCCAAGAAGAAGCCTGGCCTCCATCTTGCCAAGTGAACTTTTAAGAACTCTCTCCTGGCAAATTACATTCCTTGCCATGTTTGGACTTTTGTACCTGCTTTGAAAAAGAGGGCTTGTGCTCTCAAATGCTCAGCAACATTTTTTATTTTTCTACTAGCACCCTATGAAGGTATCACCCATAGTCTTGTTTTGATTTTGTCCACTTATCGGAGCAACCTAGAAATCTGTGAATCAAAGAATGGATCAAATCCCTCCTAATTCCTTTGCAGAGAATACAGTGTAAGAGGGTGTGAGAAATTCAGGCACCCCAGTGCTACAAGGGCAGAATCTTTCATGGCGAGGGGTTCCCTGAACCTTCCCTGAAGTAAGGTGAGGGTAGATCATTAAACCTTGCAAGGATAAATGTTCTGCAGGCTTGGGGTGCTTGAAGCATAGTTAGATAGGCTGCAGGTGTCCTGTACCCTGGGAGGATACCATATGCCAGAGGTGAACAAGTTCTGTTCGCTAGTGAAGACAGTTCTTGTATCTCTATGTCATAGAGTCTCTGGCTCAGTGCTCAATAGAGCTGTTGTTGTCCGAGCAGTAGAATAGAACATAAGAACATAAGAACTCTCCTGACTATACAATTTTCTCAGCAGCCTTTGGTGAGGGACTGTGTGAAAGGCCTTCTGAAAATCCAGATAGACAATTTCCACCAGTTCACCCAAATCCACATGCCTGTTGACCTTTTCAAAGAATTCTAAAAGATTTTTCAGGCAAGACTTACCCTTACAGAAACCATGCTGATTTTCCCTCAGCAAGGTTTGTTCTTCTATGTGTTTTAAGATTTTCTCTTGGATGAGGCTTTCCACCATCTTCCCTGGGACAGACGTAAGGCTAACCAGCCTGTAGTTTCATGGGTTCCCACTCCCTTTTACAAAAATTGGTGTGACATCCGCTGTCCTCCAGTCCTCTGGCACTGTGGCCATTTTAAGAAGCAAGTTGCATGTTACCGTTAAGAGATCCACAGTTTCATTTCTCAGTTCCTTAATAATAACATGGGTGGTTGCCATCTGGGCCCGGTGACTTGAAGATCTTCAATTTATCAATTAAACTCAAAACATCCTCTCTTTTAACCTGCATTTGATTTAATTCTTTAGTCAAGAAGAGCCGTTCGGGCAGCCGAATCTGCCCAAGGTCTTCTGTCGTGAAGACCAATGCAAAGAACTCATTTAATTTCTCTGCAATTTCCAAGTCCTCCTTTACCTCCCTTTTTCCTCCCTCACTATCCAAAGGGCCAACTGGTTCTCTAGCAGGTTTTCTACTTCTAACATATTTAAAGAAGCTTTTATTCCTTCCCTTTATATTGCTAGCCATGTGTTCCTCAAAGTCTTTCTTTGCCTTTCTTATCATCTTCTTACATTTCTTTTGCCAGAGTTTGTGTTCCTTTTTATTTTTCTCATTTGGAGAGGATTTCCATTTATGGAAAGACCTCTTCTTGTGCTTTAGAGCCTCTATAACTCCACTTGTTAACCATGCTGGCGCCCTCTTGGACTTTGATGAGCTCTTCTTTCTTTGTGGTATGCACTTGCGCTGGGCCTCTACTACTGTTGTTTTAAACAGGCTCCATGCACTCCAGAGAGATTGGATTCTTTTTACTTTCCCTTTCAATTTCTTTCTAACTAGTTTCCTCATCTGAGGAAAGCCCGCCCTTTGGAAATCAAGGGTTTTTGTGTCTGATTTCCTTGACACTCTTCCCCTGGCATGGATGGCAAAGGAGATTGCAGCATGGTCACTGTTCCCCAGAGGCTCAGTGACATTCACATCCCTGACCAGGTCCCAAGTTTCACACAGTATTAGATACAGAGTTGCCTGTACGGTATCCCACTGGTTCTCCGCATTCCACCAGGTTTCTGTTATGGTTACTATATCAATGTTATCCCTAGTTACCAAATGTTCAAGTTTTCCCATCTTTGCTAGGAGACTTCGAGCATTTCCATAGAAGCACCTGTACAGTGCCCCCCCCCAAGATCGGCTGCAGATTTGTTCTCTCCCCCAATCAATGCAAATGGGCCAGAACTGGGGTGATGCAGTCATATCTGCCCACACCAACCACCAGTCTGGCCGCTGCATTATGCACCCGCTGTATTCTCTGAATAAGGGTCAAGGGCAATCCCACATAGAGAGCATTGAAATAATCCTTGAGAGCACAAGCACCTGCACAATTGTTCTCAAGGAGGCCTCGTCCAGGTATGGGTGAATTTAAGTGATCTGCCGGAGATGGAAAAAGGCGGACCTGGAGATGGCCATCACCAGGGCTTCCAGGGATAATGCCAGATCCAAGACTATGCCCAGATTCCTCACTCTATCCACCAGCTGAAGGGTAATACCCTCCAGACTAGGGAGAGGGCCACTATACCCAGCAGAGGATGCCCCAAAGAACAGAAACTTGGTCTTCTCCAGATTGAGTCTGAGCCTGTTAGTCGTGGTCCATTCCATGACCGCATCCAGGCAAGAGTCAAGGGTCTGCACCGCCTCTGCTGAAGAGGTTGTAAAGGAGAGGTAGAGCTGCATGTCATCTGCATACAGATGATAGCAAATTCTATATCCCCTAATGACCTCAGCTGGTGGCCTCATATAGATGTTAAACAGCATGGGGGAGATTGCTGACCCCAGGGGCACCCCACAAGAGAATGTCCATGGAGCTGACAACTTTTTCCCCAGCTTAACACATTGGGGATGGCCCCCAAGGAAGAACCAGAGTCAGCTAAAAGCTGTGCCTCCAATTCCCACCTTGGAAAGCCGACCCAGCAGGATACTGTGATCAATGGTATCAAAGGCCGCTGACAAATCCAGGAGGACTAACAAGGTAGAGCAACCCCTGTCAACCCCCCTGAGGAGGTAATCTTGCCGTGTGACCAGGGCAGTCTCAGTCCCCCGATGTAGCCTGAATCCGGATTGGAATGGATCCAGGACACAATCCTTCTCCAGGAACATCTGGAAGCAGACGGCGGCAACCATCTTGATAACCTTTCCCAGAAAAGGAACACTCGCAATCGGTCGATAGTTTGACAAAACTTCCAATGCCAAGCCAGGTTTCTTTAAAGTGGGCTTCACCACTGTCTCCTTCAGGCAAGAGGGAAAAATCCCTTCTCTGAAGGATACAGTGGAGATAACAGAAGCCCACTCTGGCATACGCGCGCTGGCAGATTTGATAAGCCAGGATGGGCAAGGGTCGAAGGGGGAGGCCACCGGCCTGCAATAGGCCAGCACCCTGGTGTCCTCAGATGATGACATAGGCTCAAACTCATGCAGACGAGGATATCAAGGGGGCTCGGCGCTCGGGATACTTGAGGGGAGGTTATAACAGCAGAGTGTAGACCAGCTCGCATGGCCTCATTTTTAGATCTAAAGAAGGCTTTAAATGACTCACTAGTGAAATCACTAGGAGGAGGCCCAGACTGACCAAGCTTGGTGAGGTCTCGAACCATCCAGAACAATTTCGCCTGGTGGTTCAAGGCCCCATCAATTCTCAGGGAGGCATAAGATCTTTTAGCCTCCCTGACTGCCCAAACATAGCGCCTGGTCAGTAAAGAAACAGCAGCCTGATTGGATGCCAACCAGTCCTTTCTTCATCTGTTCTCGAGTCTTCTGCATTCTTGCTTCATTGCTCTCAACTCAGCCATGAACCATGGCAAGGAGCAAGCTCCACAATGGACAAGAGAAGACGCTTGGGGGCAATCCAGTCAACAGCCCAGGTGGCATTCTCATACTACCTCTCCACCAGGGCTTCTAGAGGATCGTCAGCCAAACTGTCAGGAAGCTCCCCAAAGGCCTCCGGGAACCACTCAGGGTTCAATTTATAGATGGGACCTTCCCAGTAAGAGGCCAGTGACTTCAAAATCATAGGGGCCGTTACTCCAATATGGGTTTTAGGTTTTAAAGGAAGCATTCAAGGTGTGAGACTTTCTTCAAGGTTTGTCACACCTATGACACTGGAGTTTCCAGCCTCTATCAGATCAGGCCTATCTGCAGTGGTAGGATGATGCTCTGAAACTAATCCAGACAAAGCTTTTATTGCATCATCACACTCCCACATTCAGGGAATTTTATATGTATTTTAAAATCTGATGTCCTCAACATGCAACACAGTCTGTTCAAACACCTTTCTTTCCTTTTATGTTACTCTTAAATAAAATAAGGAGGTGCCGTTGTCACCCTACTACTACCCCACTAACAATTGCTTCAGCATGTCCTTATTTTCATTCTTCTTGAAAATAACTTTGAAACCTCTGACTGGGCTTTCCCTGAAAACTGCCCCTGCCACTGTCTGGAAATAGTCTAACAATCTCATGCCCTAGTGGAGTTATCAACAGGACACTTTAATTATATTTGATATGATTTGGTTTTGAACATCTACCAGAAAGAGGAAATATTCTTCTCATTTTCTTCGAATTATGCTGCTCCTGCTTGCTTACATGAACTTAGCACAGCTATGAAATGCCTAACAAAGGAAGACAAGTTTATAGCAAGCCCTGGCACCTTGGAAATGTTAGACTGAAGTCCTTGTTGGGTGGAAAGTCCTTATTTACAGTATATCTTGTAGAAATACTCTCTTTTAAAGGAGCCAAAGGTTCAGCTGTAGCCAGAGAGATGCATACCAGCTTTGTGTTAAAGAAGTAGAGAAGAGAACTGGACTATCATTGAGTGGCAGGTTTGTAAATTATCCAGAGCCTTTGCTACATCTCAGTGTGTTAAAGCAAGAAAGAACCAGAAGCTCTGCTTAAATTCAGAGGGGGCTGTTTTCAAAACATTTGACTGAGCTGAAATCCAAGGGAGCTTACCGATGGGAACAGGGAATTACTTAAGAGGATTCTCTTCCCCAAAGTCAGGTCTCAGATACCTTTTCTCGAGGATTGTGTTGATCTTCAGTCTTAAGGGTGTCAGAACCACTTTGGATATTTTCGAAGATATGTTTCAAAGGCAGACCTTGATTACTGAATTTCTTGCAAACTTTTACAAAGGGGTTCCTGAGATGACTCCAATGTGACTTTTGGTTAGCTTCATTCTGAAAAGTGAGAAGGCAAAAACCAATGAGTGTATCAGTAGAACCCAAGCATGGATGATGTACATCTTGAGAAGCTGTATATTTACCATTAGCAATGCTGATGGTGGAGTTAATATGTTTATGCATACACTTCGAACTAGTAATGGCCAGAAATCTCCTGGGAATGTATAGGGCAATTGGCAATGGAGCCAATTACCTTGAGAGGTGATGGAACACTGGAGGCATTAAAGAGAAATTTAGACAACCACCTGGCATATGCCTTTTAATTTGCATTCCCCCAGGAGCAGGGAGTTGGATGTGATGCCCTTATAAGCCCCTTCCAAACTTATGATTCTATGATGAAAATATATTTGTTTGTTTGTTTATTTTTACACCAGGTTTCTTCTTAAGAAAGAACCAAGGCAGCTCACACCATTAAAATACAACATTTAAAGCTAAAAACAGTAAATATACAGATTTTAAAAAGAATCAAACTAATATCACACTAAAAAGACAGCGAACAAAAGCAACATCAGCCATTTAAATATCCCACCCAGGCAGCTTATTAAGGAAGAACTTGCCCAAAGACAGCAAGGGGGGGGTCCAAAGTCTGGGAGCAGCCACAGAGAAAACTCTCTTCTATGTCCCTACCAAATATGAAAAGGGGACTGGCGGCTAAATCATATGAACATCGACTAAAAGAACTAGGCATGTTTAGCAATCTTCCAATACCTGAAGGGTTGCAACAGGAAAGAGGGCATTGATTTATTCTCCATTGGGATGGGGCTTCTGGGTTGACATGATCAGAGCCATTTTGAATCTGGCCATTAGAGATGGGCACGACTCAAAAAAAATGGTGTTTCGTTTGTCGTTTGGTCGTTTAGGGCAGTGGTCCTCAACCCCCGGGCCGCGGACCGGTGCCGGTCCGTGGAGCAATCTACGCCGGGCCGCCGCCCGAGGAACTTCCAATCATTCCCCTGTGGTGGCGGCCCGGCTCCCGGAAATGAGAGAGAGAGAGAGAGAGAGAGAGGCACACACATGCCGCCGCCCCTTCTTCACCTGCTTAAGCTGAGCGCATGTGCTGGGAGGACGGGCGGGAGGTAGCCGAGGCGCGCGCGCTGCTTTTATCCCAAGGCTGGTGCTTGCCTCCTCCTTGGTGAAACTGCCCAGCGCGCCCAAAAGCAGCCCCAGGAGAGCACGTCTCCGGGGCCGAGCGAGCGAGCGAGAGAGAGAGAGAAAGGGGCCCTGCTCGGAAGGGCCGCTTTCTCCCGGCGACTCCCGAACCCCTCGGGCTCTTGGCTGGCGGCGGCGAGGCAGGCAGGCCGCGCCTGTTTTGAGGTGAGGTGAGGGGAAGGGAGGGGAGGGGGGAGGGAGGGCGTCTCAGGCCGGGCCGGGCTTTGGCCACCGGCGCCGCGCGTGCCTCTTTTTTTGGGGGGGGGAGGGGGGAGGGGGGCATCTCAGGCCGGGCCGGGCTTTGGCCACCGGCGCCGCGCGTGCCTCCTTTTTGGGGGGGAGGGGGGAGGGGGGGCATCTCAGGCCGGGCCGGGCTTTGGGCCGGCCGGCGCCGCGCGTGCCTCCTTTTTGGGAGGGAGGGGGGAGGGGGGCATCTCAGGCCGGGCCGGGCTTTGGCCGGCCGGCGCCGCGCGTGCCTCCTTTTTGGGGGGGAGGGGGGGAGGGGGGCATCTCAGGCCGGGCCGGGCTTTGGCCGGCCGGCGCCGCGCGTGCCTCCTTTTTGGGGGGGAGGGGGGAGGGGGGCATCTCAGGCCGGGCCGGGCTTTGGCCACCGGCGCTGCGCGTGCCTCCTTTTGGGGGGGGAGGGGGGAGGGGGGGGGCATCTCAGGCCGGGCCGGGCTTTGGCCGGCCGGCGCCGCGCGTGCCTCCTTTTTGGGGGGGGGGGGGGAGGGGGGCATCTCAGGCCGGGCCGGGCTTTGGCCGGCCGGCGCCGCGCGTGCCTCCTTTTTGGGGGGGGGGGGGGAGGGGGGCATCTCAGGCCGGGCCGGGCTTTGGCCGGCCGGCGCCACGCGTGCCTCCTTTTTGGGGGGGAGGGGGGAGGGGGGCATCTCAGGCCGGGCCGGGCTTTGGCCGGCCGGCGCCGCGCGTGCCTCCTTTTTGGGGGGGAGGGGGGAGGGGGCATCTCAGGCCGGGCCGGGCTTTGGCCGGCCGGCGCCGTGCGTGTGTGCCTCTTTTGAGGGGGGGAGGGGGGCGTCTCAGGCCGGCCCGGGTCTTTTCGCCGCCGCCGCCGCCGCAACCCCCCTGCAATCGCCCCCGCTCCGCCATCGCCGCTGCCGCTGCGACCCCCCCAGCAATCGCGCCGCCGCCGCCGCTGCGACCCCCCCTCGCCATCGCGCCCGCCCCGCCATCGCCGCCGCCGCCGCCGCCGCCGCGACCCCCCCCCCCGCAAGTGGGCCAGGGAAAAATTATCACACATTTACCGGTCCCCGGTGGTAAAAAGGTTGGGGAGCACTGGTTTAGGGGTCCGTTTCGGTTCGTTTTCGTTTT
Source organism: Phrynocephalus guinanensis (assembly GCA_037367245.1). NCBI lineage: Eukaryota > Metazoa > Chordata > Lepidosauria > Squamata > Agamidae > Phrynocephalus > Phrynocephalus guinanensis. The sequence goes on from CM074748.1 coordinate 11,447,648, forward strand.
CGTGACGTTTTTTGCAAAAAAATTCATTTTCATTTCGTTAGGTAATGAAACGAAAAAACAAAAACAAAAACAAAAAATTGCTGTTTCGTTAGCATTCTTTTTAGTTCAATGCATCTGCTGCAATGAAAACAAAAAACATGGCAAATTTGGTCATTTCGTTTTCGTTTTCATTTTGTTTTTAAACAAAATTTCGTTTCGTTTTCATTGCATAACGAAATGAAAAAACAAAAACAAAAACGAAAAATCGCTCGTTTCGTGCCCATCTCTACTGGCCATCTCAGAAAGCATCTGGGAGCAAAAGAACTAAGTGGCATATTAGAAATGAATATAGAGCCCAATTCTGAAATTGCTTTGTTATCAATATTTGTATATCATAATTATGATTTTAAAACCAAAGAGTTGATTACAAATTTGTTGACTGCGGCTAGATTAATAATTGCTGGAAATTGGAAATCTAAATATGAACTATGTTTAGATGAATGGTACAAGGAAATATGGAATATTGCTTTAAATGATAAATTGACATGTTCTTTAAAGATAAAAAATGAGAGTTAAAAACAGATATTTTCTATGATATATGGGGTAGATTTATTGAATATGTGCTTGTACCAGGTAAGGGTAAGGCTTCCGCGCAACAATCGATTTTGTTCTGGAGGGGAGGATAATGACTGCAAATAAGAGTAATCCTGTTGGTGAAGGGGTGCACTGTTGTTGATGTTTATCTTTTTTGTAATTTGTATTAATTTAATAAAAATATATATTAAAAAAAGAACTGCAACAGCAGGAGTGCCAACCCAGTGGCCCCCACCTTCTCTCTTGTCCCATTGTCTCATGATTCTTTAGTTAAGTTAGCCAAAAGGTGATCTCAGTTAGGTCTGCCAATTAGAGAAGCTAGGTCTGCCAATTAGAGAAGCAGTTTGCTAATTAAAGCACTATCTCTTATCATAAAGCTATTGCTTACCAATTATGCTAATACTAACCAATTAAAGTTATACCTATATATGTAAAAATGTATATTAATGAAGCCTTTCTTTGTAACGCCTTTCTTAACCATATTTAGTTAGTTTCTCACTGTGCAACAAAGTGATGTAATGATCTATGCTAATCAGTTATGTTAGAGTACTTAATAAACCAGAAGCTCTTCAGATGAAGTCAGGCTCAGCTGGACCGAAGTTTTGTTTTCTATGTCAGTGTGTGTGTGTATGTGTGTGTGTGTGTGTGTGTGTGTGTGTGTGAGAGAGAGAGAGAGAGAGATCAAATCGCTTCCCCATTACTTCAGTATCAGAGTTGTTCCACTCTCCTGCTGCACTGATTTTTTCAGTGTTTCATTCCTGATTGCTACAACATGGAAACTCATCTGAGGGAGATCCAACCTGGAAATAAGGAGACATTTCCTGATGGTAAGAGCCACTGAACAGTGGAACAGCTTGTCTCCTGATGTTGTGGGTGCCCCATCACTGGAAGTTTTCAAGAAAAGATTGGGATGGTATGAGGGCTCCAGCGATGATTCTGTGATTCTATGAAATGCAGTGGTGAATTGGTGCTAATCAATAAGTTACTGCTAGCTAAGACTAATACATGTCATGTGACCAGTGCATGACTATAAATATTAGTGGCACCATGAAATACCACCATAAATTGCCAATAGAATTTAGCCAAATAATTTGATGCCTTCTTTATTTGGTTAATTGGTCAGTTGGCCTGGCTTATTATAGGACAGCTTCCTATATTTCTAAGATTAAGTGGCCAGGAAGTTATATTAAAAATTCTTTTGAAAACATTTGTATTTTCCTTAATCCCTGAAGAACTTAATAGCAAAAGGCTGGAACATATCATCATGTTGCCTATATTATTCTTCATCTCCATAAGCATCATCATAATTCTCTAGCACCTTGAGGTATCTTGTTCATAGATTAATTTTGAAAATCATATAAATTAGGTAATTTAGAGATCAGGGCTGCCGTTTCCTGATAATCAGGTAAGGGAATGTTTCCTTCCTTCCTTCCTTTTCTTTCTTTCTTTCTTTCTTTCTTTCTTTCTTTCTTTCTTTCTTTCTTTCTTTCTTTCTTTCTTCCTTCCTTCCTTCCTTCCTTCCTTCCTTCCTTCCTTCCTTCCTTCCTTCCTTCCTTCCTTCCTTCCTTCGTTTCTGGTGGAAAGGAACAAACAATGCATCTCCACCTTTTATTAGAACTTCAGAATTGGAAGGAATTCTATGGGCAATTGAGTCCATCTCTTGTCAATGAGGCACAGTTGGGAACGGAACACCCAGACTCTGGCTAGATGCATAAACCACTAAGTTCTTTCCACTTTTTCATATCTGCTTTTTTTCTTCTTCCTTTTTTGTCTGTTGTAGGGGAGAAATACACAGATAATGTAATCAATTGTTTAATACATTGGGCTTGTTTTAAATAAAAATTTTAGGCACACCCCATAAATTATCAAACTAACTCAAACAAGAACATATCCTGGTATATCAATTCTCTCACTCACTCCAGTGAACTCAGGTGGGTGAATGACAACAGAAACAGAATAGGAAATATCTAACAGAGGCTACTAAAAATAGAGATATATCAACAGGTTAAGGAGAACCCCCACATTTGTGGAAATACAACATAACATTTAAATAAAATATTTAAGGGGCAAAGGCCATTTCCACAGAAATGCCCTAACACATGTTCAATTGCCATGAAATATGCACCAAAGAAAAACTGAGGAAGAATGGACTATCCTGAAAGAGAACAGAGCTACAGTGGACCCTTTTATAACAAACAGTTTGTATAACATAAAATTTGTACAACATAAAAAATTCCGGAGATAGGGGAAATTTGCTGAACATAATCGCCTATGGGGTGAATCAGTACAACATAAAAATGGTCGCAATTAGGGATTACTCAATTTTCAATGCATTCCTATGGGAAATTTGTATAAAGGAAATTTTGCTTAACACAATTTTGTTTGGAACAAATTAATTCCTTTATACAAGGTACCACTGTACTTGGTTAGATCTGTGAACAGCAGAACTATTGTTAAAAGGTGAGAAACACACCACAATGTTATGTAACAGGCCCTATGCTGAAGATTCCTAATGCAGAATGAGTCTGGGCAACATACTCTTTGCTCCAAAATATTACAGATATGCTTCATTCCCCAATAAATTGGTTGCTGCCAGTTTACCTTCTTTTTCTAACCGTGGCAATCTTGATAAATTTGACAATGTTTGCAGTATTCCAAATACGCATTAGATAAAATCTAGATTCATATTTTCATTTGTTGTTTATGGGCATCCTAGCTAAGACTAATACATGCAATATGATTTCTATGCACCCAGACAGGTATCTTGTATCCAAATACTCAGTAGCTCCAGTTACTAGCTAGAACTGTTGATATCTTTGATTTTATCACATATTATTTTTCAAGAATCCAATATCTTCAGGTACATCCAATAATATAGTATCACTATTTATCAGTCCTAGAATGAATACATTTCCAGCAAAGTTACTGATTCACATTTAGATTTCAGTCTGCCTATGGCAGATTACAGACTACGCATGGTTCTGAACGTACTGTAGACATAGACATTAGCAACTATGAAGAGAACTTGGAATGAAATATCTGAGGACAATTTAATCTGGAGGACTATGCTTCAATTAATAAATTTTACAAATTTTAAAGAAAATATACTATTTTTAAATGTTGTGCAGTTTAAAATTAACCAATATTGATAAACAAAAAAGAACTGGATAACAGAACAAGACAAAAGTAGCAAATGAGAGGAACTTTTCTCCAAAAGTCTTGCTCAAACAAAGGTGGCATAAAATGAGGGTTTGAGACAGATACTGAGGAGTCAGTTGACTGGTAGATCTATTACACTTTCTTTTTCCTCCTCTCTGCCTTTTCACAAGCTATTAAATGCCGAGAAATTTAAAAACCAAGGCTGGGGCTCTGTTTGTGGATTTCCTTCCAAGAACTCTGTCCATACTCCATTTATCCATTGGCTAAACTACAGAAAAATGTCCACAAATGCTCCAGGACCATGATAGGACATCCATAAGAAATACCAAAGAAAAATGAAGGGAGATACTCACTGACTGAATGTGCTTTGGGGAAAAATGACTTCAGAACCTGAAGAAATACAAACTACATGGTACATGGAAAGGAAAACAAATAGGGTAACCAGAATTCTTTATATTCAAGATCCTAGGTCACTGTAGCTATATTATATCTACAACATAGTGTAGAAATAATGATTTCTACCACTTACTTGGATATTTATTTTCTACACAAGAAACAAGGTGAAAATTAGTAAGATATTTGGGATAGAAGGGAGATGGAGAGAGTAATGGAGTGTGTGAGAGCTTATTCCAACACACAGTATAAAAAGGGGACAGATGCCTGTTCCACAGGAAATCATTTGAGCCATAGTCCATTACTGTCTGCAGAGTGCTCAAGAATCCTTGAATGAAAGAAACTATAGATGATCTAAAATCTAATCACTCATTATTATTGCCCATTTATTGCTTTTGCCTGTGTTCCACTTCCTTCTCTGCATTATCATGTAGAGACACTTCTGATAGTCTGGCTTCCTGACATAAACCTAGCTGATGAATTTGGATCTATAAATTACCAACAAATGCAACAATCTGTTAAGGGAAGCTCTCAGAATAACTAAGAATAGATCAAAGTAAATGCTGATTCCTTAAACACATGCATGAAGACAAAATTAGTTTTCATGAGAATTTTCAAAATATTGAGAAAGAAGCCCATAGCATTAAAATATTGTAAATCTTAAATACTGAAAAATATAAAGGCTCAAGCAACGGGACAAATTTGTTAATCAGTTTTTGCATGTGCTTGTCATACCAGTATTATTGTCTCTTAGTTGACTCTGTGGCTATTTGTGATTATTCATTGCCACCCAAAGGGCACTAAAAGATTAGCAGTCCAATACTATTCAAAGCTGTGCCAGCTATGATAGGAATAGGCAAAGTGCCTCATCTCCTGGTGAAAGTCTCCTTGCTCCAGCAGAAATTGGAACCCCGTCATGCCAGCTGATCTCAACTATTTGTAACCAGAGGGCCTCTCAGCAGAATTGCTGTGCCAGATAAAATCTGCCAGACCTGGGGGGGGGGGTGCAGAAAACAGAGGGTAAGGCAGAAGTTCAGTTATGGCTGATCCAAACCAACCCCAACCCTGTGATTTAGTCAGTGTATTGGCCCATAGGCATGGGAATTTTGGATATTTTTCCAGTGCAGATACTAGAATTCAGCACGAATTCCCTTGCCTAGAATTCTGGTAGCTTTAGGCAAGAAAAGCAAGTTCTCAGAGGCATTTCAGAATACATATTTGTTCATTGTCAAGCTTCTCTCTGCAGCAACAGTCATTGAGCATGGAGAAGGACAGGGTGGATCTTTCTACATTCCGTGACAACTGCAAACAATTATGGGACAGGTAGGGTTTGTTTGTTTATTTCTTTTTGGTGGTACACAGGGTCCCACCCTGTGGAGGAATAGGTCAGAGAAGCCAAGGACACTCTCTCTGAGTGGTCACCCATCAGACAAGGTGGAAGAGGGAAGCCTACAGAACACCTGTGTGTCTAAAACACAAACGATTATGAACCGCCATACTGACAGTTTGTGCCCATCTGTAAGCTCCATCTATGTCCCTCTCCATGTTTAATGGCTATCACTGCAGAGGAAACCCTTACCAAAGAACAGCTGTATATCCTGTATCTACTCTGATAAAATGTTTTTTTCACAACAGTTACCAGAATTTTAGGTAGTAAAATTTATACTGAATTCTGGTAGCTATGTAGTGGAAGTGTCACCACACATTTGAATGTGGTTGATGCTCAATGAAAATCACTAAAAAATGGACGACAGACAAACCGGACTCCTGCAGATTTATTTTCAGAAGATCCTTTCAGAATTCCTTGTGTACAAGGGGTGCCTGAACACAGGGACAACTTCCCGTATGGAATGTCCAGTCTTAAATACTATTCAGCATACAGAAACAGACAGAGAACAAATTCAGGATTGGTTACAATTTGCCACAGTGGAAAGCATGTGACTTCATTACATATATGCTCATTTTCCCTAATGCAACCAAATTTAAAGATCAATGATACTTTCCCATCTGAATTAACAAGATTAAAGGTCATTAATTTCTTAATGGATTGTTTTCTCTATCTTAATAGTGAGTTTCAAAAGGTGAATACAAGATCTGAGATGTCTTAGTCTGCGGTTTGACATTTGCTCTACATTTTTTTCTGGTTTGGAATAGGAATAGGACAGATCCTGTTGCCATTCAGTTTAGAAGCCCATGTCTGCAGAAAACATCCCAAAGGTTAGGAGGAGGTTGGGATGATTTGGAGAGAGACAGAGATTATGCTTTTAGGATACAAAGTTTACGGAGATCCAGAGATGATGGTTTTAGGATACAGTGCAGAGTTTTAACTACAAAACCTATCTTAAAGGCAGAAGTCATGCAGAATAAAAGAATTAAAGATAAACTTAATCTACTAGCTTACAAAGGGAGAAACACCCCAAATCCCCATGCCTTTTGACACAAAATTAGGCAAAGTGGTGGTGGTAAGTCATTTTCAACATTCACAGAAAAGAATGGGGCTTGGTTCAGTACAGTTTCGGCTGCGGCTGCCCAGTTGGCCCCCAGCCATCATGACTAGTCAAGACTGTGTTCATTTTTTAAATTTAAATTGGTACAAGCCACGTCAATCCAAGACAATGAACCAAATATCAGTACAAAGAAAAAAGGAGGTTATAAAAATAAGAGTTTTTTAAAGATGGAGAATGTGTTATTTCCAGGTTGTTGTTAGACTGAATTTCCCATTACACCTAACAAGCATAGCCAGTGCTGAGAGGTCATCATATAGGTTAGAACATAACATAAGAACATAAGAAGAGCCATGCTGGATCAGGTCAAAGGCCCATCTAGTCCAGCTTCCTGTATCTCACAGTGGCCCCACCAGATGCGTTTGGGAGCACATGAGACTAGATATCTGTCTCCTGATACCACTTCCCTGCATCTGGCCCTTGAAGTACCCTGGTTTTAAGCCTGGAGATTACACATCTCCATCATGGTTTGTAACCTGTGATGGACTTTTCCTCCAGGAATATGTCCAATCCCCTTTTGAAGGCATCCAGGCCAGATGCCATCACCACATCCTGTGGCAGGGAGTTCCATAGACTAACAACGCACTGGGTGAAAAAAATATTTTCTTTTGTCTGTTCTTACTCTCCCAGCCCTCAATTTGAGTGCATGTCCCCTAGTTCTGGTATTTTGTGAGAGGGAGAAGAGCTTCCCTCTATCCACTTTACTCATGCCCTGCATTATTTTGTACATCTCAGTCATATCCCCCCTCAGGTGCCTTTTTTCCAGACTAAAGAGCCCCAAATGTTTTAGCCTTTCCTCATAAGGGAGGTGCCCCAGGCCAGTAATCATTTTAGTCGCTCTCTTCTGCACCTTTTCCAGTTCCACTATGTCTTTCTTGAGATGTGGTGACCAGAATTGTACGCAATACTCCAGGTGCGGCCTTACTATTGTTTTGTATAATGGCATTATAATGTTGGCTGTTTTATTTTCAATCCCCTTTTTGATAATCCCTAGCGTGGAATTGGCCTTCTTCACCGCTGCCACACATTGGGGAGACACCTTCATGGAGCTGTCAACCAACAGACCAAGATCTCTTTCCTGATCTGTCACGGATAACTCAGAGCCCATGAGTTGATAGAGAAAGTTTTGATTTTTTTGCCCCAATATGCATTACTTTACATTTGGCTACATTAAAACGCATTTGCCATTTCGTAGCCCATTCCCCCAGTTTGGAGAGGTCCTTCTGGAGCTCTTCACAATCTTCTCTGGTTTTTTACCACACGGAAAAGTTTTGTGTCGTCTGTAAACTTGGCCACCTCACTGCTTATCCCTGTCTCCAGGTCATTTATGAACAGATTGAAAAGCACCGGTCCCAGGACAGATCCCTGGGGCACAACGCTTTTCACCTCTCTCCATTGTGAAAATTTCCCATTGACACCTACTCTTTGTTTCCTGGATCTCAACCAGTTCTCAATCCATAAGAGGACCTGCCCTCTTATCCCCTGACTGTGCAATTTTCTCAGGAGCCTCTGGTGAGGGACTGTGTCAAAAGACTTTTGAAAATCCAGATAGACTATATCCACCGGTTCACCCAAATCCACATGCCTGTTGACCTTTTCAAAAAATTCTAAAAGATTTGTCAGACAAAACTTACCCTTGCAGAAGCCATGCTGATTTTCTCTCAGCAAGGTTTGTTCTTCTATGTGTTTTAAGATTTTCTCTTGGATGAGGCTTTCCACCATCTTCCCTGGGACAGATGTAAGGCTAAGTGGCCTGTAGTTTCCCGGGTCCCCCCTCCTTCCTTTTTAAAAAATTGGTGTGACATCTGCTATCCTCCAGTCCCACGGCACTGTGCCCGTTTTAAGAGACAAGTTGCATATTACCGTTAAGAGATCTGCACTTTCATTTCTCAGTTCCCTAATAACCCTTGGGTGGATGCCATCTGGGCCCGGTGACTTGTTAATCTTCAATTTATCAATTAGTCCTAAAACATCCTCTCTTTTAACCTGTATTTGATTTAATTCTTTAGTCAAGAGGGGCCGTTCAGGCAGCGGAATCTGCTCAAGGTCTTCTGTCGTGAAGGCAGAAGCAAAGAACTCATTTAATTTCTCCTTAACCTCCCCTTTTCCTCCCTCACTATCCAGAGGGCCAACTGGTTTTCTGGCAGGTTTTCTACTTCTAACATATTTAAATAAGCTTTTATTATTACCCTTTATATTGCTAGCCATGCGTTCCTCAAAATCTTTCTTTGCCTCTCTTATCATCTTTTTACATTTCTTTTGCCAGAGTTTGTGTTCCTTTTTATTTTCCTCATTTGGGGAGGATTTCCATTTTATTGTGTTGCTCACAGGGCCATTGCCAAATACATCAAGTAAAAACAGTACAATAAAAAATTTCAATAAAATAATAATACAAGTAGATAAAAGATGGGCCCGAAGGGTACAGAAACCTAGATATCAATATAACTATTAGAAGCAGATTTCATTTTTATAAGAAGGAACAGAACCTTGCCATTCGAAACGTGACAAATTTATCTCTATCATGGAGTAGGATTTGAGCTTTTCTTGGTCAGATCTACCAGGATATTTTTCTAAAATGCAGTTCAAAAGTCTTTCACAATGGATTGCAAATAGTGGGCAATAAAGCACAACACGTGCCAAGTTCTGGACAGATTTTTTTTATCACAAGAGCAGACTCTCTTATGGTATGGGGATTGTGTATAATGGCCTTTTAGGTTGGCAAGTGGTAGGATACCACTTCAAAGTTTGTTAAATCAGCAAAATAAAATGGACGATTTAGAGGCTTAGGTGCAATGTTCTTATAAAAAAGGGCCGTCTTTGAGTGCCAAGCAAGCCTATATCTATTTGAACACAGAGGTCAGATAATCTTTGCTTTAGTAAATGTTTAGCTGCTGTTATTCCAAGGTGCCTCACATGCTCTTGAGATGACCCAAGTTTTGCTACTAGATTCAGTACAAAAAATTTCCACTATCCAGAGTTCATCTCCCCATAGGATGATGTTAAACATTCAGAGTGGGTAATAAACAAGATTTTCAGCCAATAATGAATTATCGATTTGCTAACTAGTGTTGTTATTGACATTAATGCCAATTCTAATCTGACTGGTGCAGAAGGAGTTGAGGGGGGTACTGCCAACAATAGTTGGGCAAATTTATTTTGGGTTGCTTCTAAGAGATATAGATTTCCCATTCTCCATACTTCAGCACCGTACAAAATCTGGGGAAGTAACTTGGTTTTATTACTAAATTGTTTTAAGAGCCTTCTGGGGCCTATTTTTGTGTGGGATATTAGCAGAGTGTCATCTGCATAAAGTAATATTGATATAGCCTTTCCACCTACTCTGACAGGAAATAATTGTAAATCTGTTAACCTAATCACCATATCATTAACATATAGGTTGAAAAGCAAAGGAGCAAGAATACAGCCTTGGCGAACAGCTTTAGATGTTTTAACAATGTTGGAAAATTGACCAGAGATGCCAACTCTAATCTTAAGGGAAGAGTCAGTGTGCAGGTCTTTTAATTCTTTCTAACAATCTGGAGTCTATTTTAAGTTTAATATTTTTCCCCCACAAGCGACCTCTTGGAATGGAGTCAAAGGCAGCTTTAAGATGAATAAATGCTACATATAATTGTCCTGAAGGTATAATAGAATACTTGTTGATTAGATGGTTTAACAAGAGGATATGGTCCAGCGTGGAATGTCCTTCCCTGAAACCAATCTGTTCAGGGGCTAAAATATTATTTTCTATTACCTAGTCTTCCAGTTTTAAGAGGAGATGTCTTGCATATAGTTTGCCTACAACATCAAGCAAACTTATAGGTCTATAATTGGCTGCGTCCTTGCACTCACCTTTCTTGTAGATAGGCACAACAATCGAGGAAGACCATTCTTTAGGAGTATCGCCCTCCCTGTCTATATAAGTAAATATAGTGGCCAGAATCGGAGCCCACCAGTCCTGAAAACATTTAAGTATGTCCGGGGGGGATGAAATTTTCCCCAGGAGCTTTATTGTTCCTAATTGACAAAATCAATGATTTTATTTCCTTGGATGTGACCGGGGGGCACCTTGGCAGACTGCAAGGAGATAATGTTAAAGGTGGAACAGTTTCACCAATATGAGGTGGATTATTGAATAGTTTAAAGTAATACTCTTCCCAATACATAACTGATACATAGGAATCAAGGTCATGGTGAAACCTTCCTTCTGCTGATGCCAGCAGCTGCCAGAAGGGTGCCATATTTTTTCTGGGATAAAGCCAGGGCAAGTTTCTGATAAGATTCTTTTTACAGAAGCTTGTTTTTTTCCTTTCAAGGAGCCATTTATAATTATTATGAAGCTCAAAAAAAAAGACCTGGAAGAACTTTTAGAATGTTTTTGTTTATGTAATCTGAGGGCACTATTTAATTGATGCTTCATAGTTTCACACTCTTTATCATACCAACTATTATTAGTTGGTCTGCTTCTGGGCAGAGACCTTACTCTCTTATTAAGGCGGGTCTTAAAGTGTCTTCATTTATAAGTGTGTGATTTCTCATTTGTCTGGTCCTTATACCAGCTCTAGCACTTACATTTATGTTTGTGTGAAAGTAAATATGAAAGCAAACATTTGTGCATGTATTTTTCAAGCCATCCTCCCCCAATGTGGCAGCAATTGCCACTCAAAATCTGTGTCAAGCCCTCCTGACATCATGCCTTTTGACAATGCATAATGCAGTCAAACCAGTGCTCAGAGCTATCCAGCAGTTTGCAACTAGGTTGGGGGTGAAGAAGTGAATTTTTTTTCAAAGCGCAAATGCATTATGGAGGTGGTGATTGAAAGCATTTTCACATCTCAACAAAGATGCAAGTTAGCATTACTTGTCACTGGCATCTTGTCAGGTCCTCGAGCGATCCAGATTAACACTCTGGAAGCAGAAGCAGAAAACAAACATCTTTGGCCACCCAGCCCAGAATAAAGAGGCAAGACAATTCATTTGGTTTCAAAATGGCCACAATTTTATTGATAACATAATTAACTCCGAACTATGTTTATTCTGTCAAGGAGACCTGGAACTTAGTGCAAGCAGGTACTTTCTACATTGTATCATTCTCTTATTTGACATGGATTCAGGGAGATTCCCTTCTTGGAAGGATGCTGCCCACCTGTTCAGCATCCTCCCCGCGTGGAATCTACTAGCCCACAACAGCCCACAGTTTCACCTTCCATTGTCATCTTAGCTTTGTTTAATCCTAATACCCTACTGATGGATGGTATTTAATTCATCTGAGGGCTGTCAAGCACCTTAAGGGCAACTTTTCTAGGGCATACCTGAATCTCTGTACCTCTTGCACTACCTGCAAGAGAAAAGGGGCTACAGAGTATGCTCCTTTTACCCCACACAGCCAAACAACTTGGCCCCCACGGTCCCTTGCAGATCACTCAAGAATATCTCAAGTCCTAAATTGAACAGTTGGATGCCATCCTGCCTATACCATTCAGGGTGGTGCACCATAATGACAGGAAGATCAATAATTGACCCCACCCATTTCAATGAATTGTCTACTCATTGAGTGTCATGAGCTGATCTCTACTCTAAACGTGGAGCCAACATGGACCGTACTAATCTAGTCCTAGGGCATCTATCACAGAACTTCCTCTCAAGTTAGCAATAACATTGAGGATCAACACCTCAAACGGCATTCAGGTCAAGTCATTCCCACAAAGGTATATTACTAATGCACCTGGAGGGACATCTGCAGAGCTGTTGTATGTGCAAATTGTGAACGATTCCGCTGCATGCCCTCTCTGTCCTCTCCACTCAAACATGGCACAAGTGCCCATGGCCAACATCTTGGCCCAAGCTCTGCTCAAGTCACATGACTGTGGCCACAGGCCACCACTCTGGATCTCACATTCAGGAGCGGCCTGCAATGAGAAGAGCACAACACACGGCCCATGCCTGGCAATCTGGCAATGGCCTCACATAAAAGCAGAACTTTTGGGACCTCCACTGCCCGATCCCCTGGATGCCAACTGGACCGTATCCCATGCCAGCTGCCTTGACTCCAGTACGAAATGACTGGGTCACAAACTGCCATCCCTGTATCCCTGCCCTGCAAAGGGTGAGGGATGTGACCCCCTCCAAAACTGGTGCTACGTCAAATGGACTCCCATCTGCATATTACAATAGTCAACCTTGCACGTCACCTGACAATTAGAGGTGGGCATGAACCAGAAAACCCATGGTTCGGGTTCGTCTGGTTCAGGTCCACCCTTGGTTCGGTTCAGGTTCATACGAATTTTTTTAAAATAAAATCGTACGAACCCGAACCAAACTGAACTGGTTTGGGTTTTTACCTGCGGCAGCAGCTCTGTGCTGTCATCCGCTGCGGGGAAGATCCCGTTAAATTTCATTCTGCTGGTTTCAGCCCAATGCTCCAGCCTATCAAGATCATTTTGATTTTGTTTCTGTCTCCCAGAATATTACCTGTTCCTCCCAATTTTATGTGATCTGCAAATCTGACAAGTATTCCCTGTGCTCTCCTTTCCAAGTCAAAAATAAAACTGTTGAAGAGCTCTGGACCCAGGACTGATCCTTGGGGTACCCCATGTGTTACCTCCTCCCACCTAGAAAAGGAGCCATTATCACTCTCTAAGTATGATTCTGTAGTAGCTAATTGTGTATCCACACACCAGGTTAGCTTGCTTATCTGGATATTATGGAGAACTTTGTCAAAAGCTTACATCTACACAATTTCACCGTCTACCAGGGAGGTTGTCAAATTGAAACCCAAGATCAGGTTAGTCAGCCAGCTGCACTGCCACCCAGCAGTGATGGTGGTAGTGTATTTTGTTTTCATTGAATGCTCTGCCATACTGCCACTTAGCAGTAACATTTATTAGCACAGTTAATTTCTATTCCTGGTAGAATCAAAGCTCAAACAGCTTGTTACTCAATAAACTCTCTATGGGTTTTCTCCCTCCTCCTCCTTGTAATCTGATAAGAGGAGCTGTCAATTACTTAGAGTGTAAGGAGCTGATCTGAGTTGCATCTTTCCTTGAAAAGCTCCACTAATGGCCAAAATGAAATGTGATCAGTGACTTACACATTCAGCTGTCAAAGAACAACATTCAAGCAAAATTAAATATTTAAAATGAATGAGTAGCAGGGTAAGGGGAGCTGTTTGTGGGGAAGGTTGGGTTACTGTAACAACATTTTAATGGCATGTTATTCCAATACACTGATGGGAAGGAATGCAATTAAAAGTGTAGAGCCAGAGTGACCCTTGTCGGCCACTTCCATTTGATACAGGAAACTGAGAGCCTATTACCAGTGTTTAAATCTCCACCCAGCCATGGAAGCTTATTGGGGGAGTGGATCTGGTAAAACCACTCCTGAAATATCTCATTTACTTTGAAAACCCACAGGGTCTCCATAAATTGGTCTCAGCATGACAGCACATAACATGTACACTGCTGACAAATGCCCCTTGAAGGGCAATTCACTTCAGGACAGGGATTTCAGATTTTTTTGGACTTCAGCTCCCAGATTTCTTCAGGAATTTTATAGGGGGAATTATAGTCCAGAAACAGACATTTATAGACCAGCTTTCCTTATCTCTGTCAGTGCCTTATTCAATCTGTTTCTGTTTTTAAAAACAAGGAAGTTACCCTGGTTCCTCCTGGGAGGTATAGGTGTTTCTGGAAAGTGTATTTTGTTTGAGAGAGAGAGAGAGGCACCTACAGTGTCTAATGGGCAGTCAGACTTTGCCTTCCAGAAAGACCTATATTTGCCAGAAAGCACTGAAGTAGTTTTTATGTTTTTGCTGCTGATTTCTTTTAAAGCACAGCAGTAAATAGAAAAGAAATTCTATAGAAGAACTATCACCCCCACTTTCCAATTCTAGAGACGGGCATCAAACAAAAATATTGTATTTCATTTCATTTCATTAGTGGTTTCGTTTCATTTCATTACTAAAGAATTTTAAAGAGTTTTCAGAACGAAATGAAACAAAATGATTCATTAATGGCTCCCCTGGGTCCTATAGGCATCAAAATCTCAGGATAGCTTCTTTGGACTTTTCTCTGTGAGCCCCCCAAATTTGAAGAGGTTTGGGATTCAGGGGGCTAAGTTATTAAACTCCAAAGGGAGGTCCCCCTAGGAGAAAATAATTTCTAACTGAGTTGAGTATCTGACTGGGCGCTGTGAGAAACCAGAACTAGAGATGGGCATTTCATTTCGGAAAGGAACTGGTTCCTAAATGAAACACACCAGCACAGCTGATGATCAGAATCCAGTCCCATGCTCTGGAACAAAATCAACCACTGCTTTACCTTGCTCTAGTTTGTGCTGGGTGAAAATACAACCAGAAAGCAGCCTCTGATGCGTCATCTTTCCCTCTCCCTGGCACTGGCCAATCAGACAGGGAGATGGGATGATGCATGTCTTTTCACAGCTCCTGATTGGCCAGCGCCAGGGAGAGGGAACGATGACACATCAGAGGCTGCTTTCTGGTTGGATTTTCACCCAGCACAAACTAGAGCAAGGTAAGACAGTGGTTGATTTTGTTCCAGAGTGCGGGTCTAGATTCTGAGTGCCAGCTGTGCTGGCGTGTTTCATTTCAGAACCAGTTCTCTTCGAAAATGAAATGCCCATCTCTACCCAGAACCCTGCTTCTGGGTTTCTCAAGGGTGTCTGACTGGATACTGTGAGAACAGAAGGCCGATCGGAGCTTGTTCTGAAGGGTCTTTGGTCTGATACAGAAGAACTTTTGCTGCATTTTTAAATTTTATTGGATTCCTGGTGCCTCCCAGTGTCAGAAGGAAAATAGCAGGATATAAATAGTACTAAAGATACCTCTTTCCTCACTGAATTGCTTAAAACTGTCATTGTAATTTTGATAAAGTCTAACCTTTATGTAATAACAGTGATGAAAGAAAAAGCCAATAAATTAAAATAAAAATATTTTCAAGTACTCTGGTTCAGCTTTCATGGCTGACCAGAAACAATGAAAATCTAACTGTATTTCCTGCACAGAGAGCAGAAGCTCAAAGAATCCTGCATCTCTCACATCTGCAGGGGCCTGATTCTTCAAAAATGCCCCAGTTGTGTGAAATGTGTTCTGAAGTTGTATAAAAAAAGGAAGCAATGATAAAGGAGTTCTCATAAGATAATGAGAACCAGTCATGGGGCTCTGTTTTATTCCTCTCAAATGCTTCAGAAAATTGGATTTTTATTAAGTTTTTTGCACCTTAATTTCCTTTCCCCACATTCTTGCAAAGGATTATTACATAAAACACTGGTTTAAAAGCTGCCTCACAGCCGGAAGGAAGACAGTCTATGCACTTCAAGATGCTTTATTGGTTTCTGTGAATATTAGACACAGTGTTCATACTGACCACCTACCAGCAGATCTAGACACAAAAAATAAAGTCTGAGTTGCAGCAGTAATAATTAAAAGGTTTGCTAGTATAAGGCTCCTTTTCTTTCTCTCGACCTGAATGTACATTTAACCTTCTCATAGTTTAAATTTATTCCTAATATTATTTTACAACTTCTTTCACATAACACTGTTTCTGCCCCCCTACATTATTCATACCACTTAATGTTATGGATAGTTTTAGCTAAAATTAACATACTTTGGTGCCTTTTCTGTTCTTGAGTTTTGTTCATGTTATATAATAGGGTTGCTTTTCAACTTTTCCCACCCTAATGTTCCCCAAGTTTAAACTACATATTAGAGATAGACAACTATTAGAAAAGATAATTCCTTCAGTGCTGAAAGCCACTAGCTTAAATGAATGTATAATATGCATTGTTTGCTGATCAAACTATTTTTCTTATGTTTTAATATTTATTGGTATTTAAGTGATGGAAGCTACCATTTAGAAGGTGGTATATTACATGAATTTGGGAAATGGAAATGCCCCTGTAATTTTCAATGAGATGCCCAGCAGCAGTGGGAGATGGTAAAACCTCTCTAGCTATTAAGTCTGACAAAGCTGCTTGGATGAGTAGTAAAATGATTCGATCTCTCAAGAAAATGAGTCCAGTTGCCATGACTCAACATCCAGATAACCTCACCTGGATGACTTAGAATCTTCCCAGACATTAACCCATAGTTGTCACTAGAAATGGGCACGAAACGAGCGATTTTTTGTTTTCGTTTTCGTTTTTTCGTTTTGTTACGCAACGGAAACGAAATGAAATTTTTTTAAAAAACAAAATGAAAACAAAAACAAAACGACCAAATTTGCAGTGTTTTTCGTTTTCATTGCAGCAGATGCATTGAACTAAAAAGAATGCTAACGAAACAGCAATTTTTCATTTTTGTTTTCATTTTTTCGTTTCATTACCTAACGAAACGAAAACGAAATTTTTTGCAGAAAAGTCACGAAAACGAAAACGAACCGAAACGGACCCCTAAACAACCAAACGACAAACGAAACACCATTTTTTTGAGTCGTGCCCATCTCTAGTTGTCACCTTTGAAGATCAAGAAACAAGTACAGATGAGTGTGTATCACCTTAAAATCCATTGCCTCTCTGCAGTTGGGGAGAAGTACATGAGAAAGTGTCTTTTATGGATGACATGTAAGATTCTAGAAACTGGATTCTAGAAACAGCTGGATGAGGTGGTAACACAAGCTCACAACGAATATATATCAGTACTGTATACAACAATGTAAGTCAGCATACTCCAATGATTCTGCCAAGGGAGGAGTGGAGAGGAGAGGAACAAGAATGCATTATTATTATTATTATTATTATTATTACAGTTCTCCCAAAAGCCTCTGGGTTGTGAATCTAAAGAGAAGACGTGGCCCAATTATTTGCTGGATTGAAATTGTTCTGTTAGGCATTGGAGTGGCCACCACCCACTCACTACCATCTGATCCTGTACCATCCATGTGTGCCACCATATCGAAATATTTATAGGGCTGGGGGTGGGTGAAGAAACAGCATATGATGGTGGCGGCAGCAATAGTTTATGCAAAATCACCTCTGGCTGCCTTATCACCTTTGTGCAAAGCTGCTACCTAGCCAGCTTGCTGCCATGCCATAACAACCCAGAATACAGTATATATCTCCTCCTAATGAGTACCACAATGTGACATTCCACTATTCTTGAGCCAACCTATTAACAAGTAAATGTTCCACCATTCTCTTCTTTTCTCACTATTTTTATTACTCCTGCCTTTATTATTTTTCATTTTGCTCTTTTTAGGCACATTCCAGTAATGCCTGGTGTATGTAATGCAGGTTTGACAGAGACATGTTCATGCAGAAGGAAAATGTCTGAAAGGCCATTCATTCTCCATGGTTTTAGATTTTTAGCAACTTTTTCAGAAAGATGTTCAGCCTCATTAAGGAAGGTTAGACTTTACTAAGTTCACATACCAAGAATTCTAGAATTGTATAGATGAAGGTGACACTGTGGGGCACCTTGTTCACTCCCCAAGCAGAAATGTCCATCCAGCTTCTGTTGAGAAACTCATAAGTAGAGTTTACCGCCTTTCAATGGGATTCATTCCACTGTCAAGCCACTCTTACCTAATATTTACTTCGAATGTCATTTTTTTGAAAATAGAATCCATCCAATCCTACCTTCTGAAACTACAGAGGACAAGCTTGCCCTATTTTCTATGTGAGAGCCATTCCAGCATCTGAAAACTGCTGTCATGTCATCTCTCAATCTTCCTTTCTCTGTGCTAAACATACCCAAAATGCATAGTAGTGATTTTTTTTCTGAGACAGATTTTAGTCCAAATCTAAAACAATCTAATACAGTGATTCCTCTAAAACCCTGTACTACATCAGTCTAACACTTTCCCCAATATATCTTACATTTTGTGTTTGCAGACTTTCCATTTTTCTCTATGTGTGTATGTACTCATGGCAACACTTCCACTATCTCTTTTAGTCAGCTAATTCACCAAGGTAGTTAGCAATCTTAAAGCAAAATTGATAACAGGCATAAAATTTAAACATGCTGAAGAGACAAACCATAAAAGAAGCACATTAAAAAATGAGCAACGCAACAACTGCCGCTATAGTTACCAAACCAGTGAGAATCAAGAAAGGAACCAACTATTTCCTAATGTGATTCATGAGCAGAATAGAAGCCTAGAAGGTCCCCTGAGGAAGTGCATTTAGAGTCCTAATTCCCCCCAATACTTGTTTGGGAGGATTGACAATTAAAGTGTGGAGGTAAACCCACAGACACCATGTTTAATGTGCCTGCTTATAATGCTTCCGACAGCTGTGGAACAGAGAATGCTACAACAGATGTTCATATGAGGACATGGGTGGAAGGATGCAATAAAACTAATGAAGCTGCAAACTTTGGAAGCCAGATCAAGTCTGTGTAAAGTCAACAATGTCAACTGCCATTGACATCTTCTCTCCATCAAAATATAGGCCTTCCTCACTCTCTGCTACCTCATAAAATCATAGAAAAATCGAGTTGGAAGGGGCCTATAAGACCATCAAATCCAATGCCCTGCTCAACAAATTAACCCAAATAAAAGCAGATTTGACAGATGGATGTATAGTTTTCTCTAAATTTCTTCCATTATGATACTGCTCCAAGAGTTAAGAAGATTTTCCTGATATTCAATCAAAGTCTGGCTTTCTGTACCTTGAGCCCATTATTACATGTCCTGTCCTCTGAGATGATCAAGAACACATGCTCTCTCTCCTATGACTACCTTTAAAGCATTTGAAAAGTGCTGTCATATCTCCCCTCAGTTTTCTTTTCTTGTGGTTAGGCATTCTGAGTTCTTTTATTCATTCCTTATAGCACTTGGTTTCCAATCTCCTGGCCATCCTTGTTGCCATCCTCTGAACTTGCTCATGGTTTTAACTATTTATGTGGTGGTTATAATAATGTTGGACAAAGTCTGAGGACCCCAGGATTCATATCTCCTAATACTCAAGGTAGTCTAGGGCCACTTTGACTGTGTTGTGTAGTTGGAATGGAACAAAATAAAATGACAGAAGCAATATCTGATAAAATTGTGAGCAAGAGAGGAAACCAGAACAAAAAAGTTATTTTGGGCCATATATTTTTCTCATGGTTCCCCTACATTGTGGTGAGAGGTCTTTGGAGCTTGTTGAGTTTTGTATTCCTGCGTGCCAGATTGGCAGCTGTTGGACATCTTGTAATGAATTGAATGATGGATTTTGTAGGTAAACTATTTTGCTTGCTGAGTGGCTGTCACTCTGTTGTGATGTATATTTACAGAGAACATATTTGTTTGCTTACAGAAGGGAAAGGGAGAATAAGAGGAAGAAATCAATCTGGATGTGATGACCTAAGACTGTTAATTTTACTAAGTGACTTAATAATCCCTGTAAATTCTTCCTGACACCTATTTTGCCCCCTTTGAAAGACAGTGGATTAAATTGATGGCAGTACACACATAATGGAACCAAGCAACATGGTTTTACATCCTGCTATCAGTAAGGCCAGGAGCTGAAGGGAACAAAATATGTGAGGCATACAGTCAGCCAAATCTAGTAGCTAATGAATCAATGGGTAGGCTGCATATTGTCATTAAACTGTAAACTGCCCAGATATTACTTGATGTGGTACGGGCAGTATATAAGCAGAACACTTTGCTTTTTGTTTTCAACAGAATTCAAGAACCTCAAATGTGGCTTTCTGGTGCTTTAACAGATTTTGATGGTGATCCTTTTAAGAATGTTTCTGTGTAGGAAGTCAACCACACACAGCAGCATTTTAAGGGACTTTCCTTATGAATTCGTTAGTTCAGTGAAGGCAAACCTTTTAGGGAACGAGTGCCCAAACTGCAACCAAAATGCCAACATGGCAATTTAACCTGGGGTTCCAGAGTCTTTTTGAAGTAGTAGCAGCAGGAGGAGCTGTCGTGCCACCATGGTGGGTGTACTGATGCGGGGGGGGGGGAGGGGAATCTGACATGAGTCCCTGTGAGGAGAGAGATGGCATTCCTGAACTGAAAGGAAGTGAGCCGTCTGGTGATGCAGCCGATCAAGAAAGTGAAGAGAAAGAAATGATTGAAAA
Organism: Phrynocephalus guinanensis; assembly: GCA_037367245.1. Lineage (NCBI taxonomy): Eukaryota > Metazoa > Chordata > Lepidosauria > Squamata > Agamidae > Phrynocephalus > Phrynocephalus guinanensis. Next base: position 11,468,309 of record CM074748.1, read on the forward strand.
AGTGAATATAAGTACACGGGAGATGCACAGAATGAGTATGGAACAGCAGGGAGAAGGCGGAAAGCAGAGTCAGCAGGGAGGGGGAGAGGAACGGAGCGGGATGCACAAGGCATTCTGGGTTGCTGAGGTAACAGGTGACATTTGGGTGGATAAGGGAGAGAAGGAGGACAGTTGGGAAAAGGCAGTTAGGGTTGGTACCCAAACGGAAGGGCTAGATGTGAAAGGATATGCCAGGAGGTACCGAGTAAAGGAACCGGAGGAATTTTCATGGTCTGTGCAAGTGAAATCTCCGAGGTGGCCAGAAACCTCAGAGAAATTCAGGTCTGAATGGCGGAAGGTACGGCCAGACAATCCCATAGCCCAATGGGCCAAGCACCCATGTTGCGGGACCCAGTGTTTGGATCGGGGTTTGAGCACTCCCCCACATTACTAGTTAGAGAGCAAGAGTTAAGCCAATTACCAGTTAATATAGTTTATGAAGAACCTTTATTTGAAGATTTAAATGTTAAACCGTTCACTCCGTTAACTTGTAACTATGAAGAAAGAGCCTACAGTTTCACAGATGCTGTAAGAAATAAAAATCCTTTTGATGTTCAGTTGAAAAATGACTCTTGACTCATTTGTGGATCGGAACCGCTAGGTGACAGAACCGAACCCTCACAGTCCCCCAGCCATAGGTGCTGCCACGTGACCAGCTTTAAAGTGGAGAACTAGAAGCATAACCTGAGAGTGATCTAAAAACCAAAGCTTCCTTCCAGTAAAATGTGAGTGGTGGAGATCTGTTTTCCATGATACAGTGATAGCTTCGTGGCTTAGGGTGTTTGACTGTGAATCTAAGGGTTGGGAGTTTGATTCCATGCCAGGGCTCCTTGAGAGGGGCTGGGTTAATAGTCAATGCTATTAACACATATCCCCAATGAGAAAAGGGATTTCCTTAGAGATACAGTATGTGCAATCGGATTTTCAAATTAAGGTCGTGTTTACCTTCCAACAACCAATCACAAAAATAAGATTAATACAAGATTTGCAAATGAGAAAAAATCACATGTGTGACAAACTTTTCTGTGTTTGTTGGAGCATTCTTCTGAGCATTCTTCTATTCCCTTCTCAACACTTGAAGCCTGAATAGGATTGGAATATTGGATGGACAAGTGGCCTTAGAGAAATGTAAGAATGTGTGTTACATGTGCACCTGTCATCTTTCAAATTGTTTCAGCAGTTATACCAACTCCCCAGGAGGAACAAGGTGGCAAACTATTAACTGGGCTTTCCCTCCTCCACCTCAGAAAGGACTATTCTGGAGATGCACATCTGAAGTAGGGAAGGAAAGTGTTTAGTAGACTGCTAAAGGAAAAAGAAGTACAGTGGCACCTTGTATAAAGGAATTAATTCATTCCAAATGAAATTCTGTTAAGCAATTTTTCCTTTATACAAATTCCCCATAGGAATGCATTAAAAACGGAGTAATCCCATTTTTATGTGGTATGGATTCGCCCCATAGGCGATTAAATTTCCCCTGTCTCCGAATGTTTTATGTTGTACAAATTTTATGTTATACAGACCGTTTGTTATACATGGGTCCCCTGTATCCTTGGGATTTCCCGGTTGCACACTCACACAATATATGCACATTGTGGAGCAAAAAGCAAATAGACCACAAAGCACAAGGAAAGAGACTATGATGTGCCTGTGCTGCCTCCCTCTCCCCAAAGCCAACAAACAAAAGCACATGTTTCTGCCCCTTCTCTGTGGACAGGGCTGCTATTCATATTTTCTTGACATCACATTGTAGTAGTAGTAGTAGTAGTAGTAGTAGTAGTAGTAGTAGTAGTAGTTCATTTTAAAAGTCTGCTTGAGAAATGGCATTGTGTCTGTACACCCGTACAACGCCCTACATCATTTTGTTTAGTATACTAGTTAATGCCAATTTCATGTTCTCCTTAAGGACAATGGACATGAACAGCTCCAGCCTTAAAATACCCTTCTCTCTGTTAGGGCAATGCGTGCTGATCTGTTTGTTGTTATGTAACTTAACAATCATCCTTAAATTAATGACCAGACCACCATAAAGCCCTATCATTAACAGCCCTACTGTGGTCTTGCAAAGTAAGGGTGCAGTTTCTTCTACTTGTTTTCTGCCACATTTCCTAGGATTTTCATCTTTTCTAATTTGTCTTATTATGATAAGTGCAGAGTATGATAACCTGAGCCTGATCATTCAAGCTGGAGTGCCCCTACTTGTTCTACCTTGTGAGCTGCTGTCACTCACCCACATGTAAGAGAAGTACAGTGGTACCTCAACTTATGAATCTAATTCATTCCAAATGCATGCTCTTAAGTTGAATTACTCTTAAGTCGGGGTACCTATCTTAAAAATTGGGGGGAAAGTTAAAAATGAAAAAAAATATTTGTAAGTTGAGCAGACCATATCTAAAATTTGTAAGGCGGCAGTTAAAATGCCAACAGTTTTCCATTCTTAAGTCGAGCTGCTCTAAAGTCGAGCTGCTCTTAAGTCGAGGTACCACTGCATAACTTAATTTTTGAAGCAGATATTACATAAGACTGAAGAACATTAAAATTCTTCCATAAAAGTTAAACTAATTTATTGTTAGGTTCTGTGGGCATGAAACTGTTGCTTATTCTCTTGCCCCTAATACTTCCATTGTCATAGGCTGTTACTTCATGTCCCTCTCATCCCTCTTTGCTGTCCCGCTTGGGACCGGTACAAAAAAAGGTTACTTCACGTCCATAGCGTGACAGCAGAATTTCGTCCCGACCATGCCCCCTGAACCGGGAACAGAGCATGATGAGCCGTACCTGCCCCTGGGCTGGGGAATTCTCTTGTCACGCTTTGTTCCTGGTTCCTGTTCCGAGACAAAGGACGTGAAGTAACGGCAATGGCTGTTTCCCCCTTTCACTCCAGGAGTACTCTGACAATCGAGAAAGCCGGCTGGAACTCCTGCACCAGGCTAGGCTTGGCTGCCCACCTGTCTCTGAAGGGACAGGCAGAGAGCCATTGTCAGGCATAGGTCCATCCTCCTCGGGTCCCAGAGGCGGGACTGAGCTCTCCTTGCCTGCTTGCCTGCCAGCCCACAGACTGCTGAGATCAGGGCGAGGGCATCTCACCCACCACCCACGCCGCCACCACCGCCGCCACTCGCCCACGGCAAGTGGTGAGGGCTTGCCCGGTTCCTCCTACCGGGCTTCCCGAGACAGTCCATACGCCCGCAGTGGAGATTCAAAATATCAAAAAACGGAAGCCTGACAATTTTTAAAAAGGCTAAACGAAGCTAGGGAAATTCAGTAGTTGTCACGAAACAAGGATGTGAAGTAACAGTTGTCATGAGACAAGTAATCACGTGGCGGGTAAACGAAAACAGGGATTGAACAGGGACAAAACCATGTGACCACAAACAGCGCTGTCACGGAAGGAACATAATTGCGGAACGAAGTAGGATGTGAAGTAACTGCCTTATTTGTTTACTTTATTGTTGTATGGTCATGAACCAAAATTAGAAGAACAGTTAAAACAGAGATAAATAATTTACATAGGTGTAATTTACAGATGTTAAAACCATTTCGTTATCTTAATGGAGCATTTTATGAAATCTTACAAACTAGACTAGAAACATTACCACTGACTCTCATTTGTACCTCCCAACAAAAGTCTTTAGATGTTTGTTAGGACATAGACTGGGACATTCATTCATAATTGGATAAATAAGTTGAATACATTTGTCCCTATAAAGGCCTCATTCCAGCATATGTATCAGGGTCTCTACTATGTCCTCGCCACAAGGAGATAAAAAAATCCTTTTGGGATATGTTATTAAAATGCCCTTTCAACAGTGCTGAGGGGCAGTATTTAAATCTAGCACTAGAGAAAGCATGTGGGTATTTTGGGATGGTGAATTTGTTTAAATATCCTGCAGGCTTTGGGACCTCAAAATTTAGTCCAAGGTGTAGAGGTGAGCAGGATTTAATGTGCGTTTGCTGGGGAGTACTATAGATCTATGTATTTGATTCGGTGTTCTGTAATTGTTCTAATAGTTGCGTAGCTCTGTCTAGAGAGGAAATCTATAGAAAAACCTAGTAGATGTAGCTTGTCTACAAAGTGCTTGTGCCAGGAGCTGGTAAATACATCTTCTTGGATGTGATGTAGATATCCTCTGGTTGGATCAGTGCAGAACATTTTTAGCTAAAAACAAAATGCAAAGGACCAGGCACTGCACTCTAAGGACATAAAACCAGCTTCTAAACATAGTCCAGTAGTAGGAGCACATCTCAGCAGCCCAAAGAGAGAATGCAACAAGCTTGAAAGAGCCTTTTCAACCGCTAAACTGTCTTATTTCAGTGCCCATTCATCCTAGGTTGCTAGACTATTATGTCCACTGCTGTAATTTGAAATAGCTGTAGGAACATGCCTGAAAAGGACAGTTTTGACACGCCAAAGGCATTCTAGTCAATGTAAAAAGACCAAAATGGTAAGAAAATCCTATTATTTTTTGTGGAAACCAGCTACTGGTTCATAACCTATTGGGCCCTTATTTTTTTCTGTATGCTTTTCAAGGGAGGCAGATTGTGGAGAACCAATATAGCACTGAAAGGTAATGACTAACCAAGGTAGTCCCAAATGGTGTAGATGTCTCATATTCATTGGCTCTAACTAAATTTATGCCTTCAAATAAAGATATTCCACTCAAAAGAAAACCGGTAACTTTCACCATGTTAGGTGTTGCATATTAAAATAATAAAAACATTGGTTCAGGTGAGAGATCCAGGCAGTGTTTTCCAGTACTCTATGTTATCAATTAGAGATGGGCAGCTTATGAAAAATGACATGCTGTTTCATCATTTTTGAACATTTTGAACTGTTTCAAAATGAAACAAAACAGGAAACAGCATGTTGTCCCAAACTGAAATAAAACGATGTTTTCAGTTTGGGAGGAACCAAACCAGGGAGCCGCCACCAGATCTCGCTTCAGCAGTGAGATCTGCCAGCTTTTTCCCTGCTCAGTTCCTGCCTGTCTCCCAGCTGGTTTTGACATCTCAAGCTGTCAAAAAAACCTCAGCTGGGAGGCGGGCGGCTATGGAGAATGGAGCAGCCAGGCAACAGTAAATTCAATGCCTGGCCTGACTGTGCCTTTCTCCCGTGCCATCCCCTCCTCCCAGGGGGGCTGTTTTAGACAGGGAGTGCTGTGGGCAGTAGGGGCTGCCCCCTATGCTCACAACACTCTCTGTCCAAAAAATAACCCTGGGAGGCGGGGGGAGAAAGGAGCATGGGTGGTAGGCTGGAGGCTTTTTTAAAAAAATGTCCCACAGCAACAACGAGTGGTGGGTTTTTTTAAAAAGCCTCCATCCCTCCACTCGGGTGGTGGGCTAGAGCCTTTTAAAAATGTCCCGCCGCAGCAGTAAGCATGCTGGTGTGATGAGGGATTCATTTTGTTTCTCATTTCATCTTGTAACGATTTTATTTTTTTAAAAAAATTGTTAATTACTAAACAAAATGGAACAGAATGAGAAATTAAATGAAACTGCATTTTTCTGTTTTGTGACCATACCTATTATCAATCACTATGTTTAACTTAGGAGTGACTACGCCTCCGTGTGTCCCATGTTGATGAGAATTTCTTTATAACTTATCCTGACATTTAATCTGCTGTTGGCATTTACACAGAAATACTTAATTATCAATGGAAAATATGCCTCAACTGATGTCCCTATTCTCCATCACCCTCTTCTGCTAGTAATGGCCACCATTTTGTCCAGCCTGTAGTGAGGCCTGTTAGCTTAGGCCAACTGTAAACATGCAATATTAAGAAGCACTCAGACTTGTAGTTTTCTCATTATCTCAGTGTCTGTGTTAACAAAGACCAGAGGAGATTCCAGCCAGAAGCAAGTGAATCCTGATTGGTCTGAAAGCAACATGTGACTGGCTTTTCCCATGCTTGTGAACAGTCGGAGGAAGAGAGAAGAAGGACTTTTTGAAGAGGGATTTCATAACTGTGCAATGAAAACAAGCTTTAAAATGTAGTTTAGAACTTAGATAGTGAGGGTTCTGCCCCATAGTTTCTTTCAAGTTAGGGAAGGATCCATGTTTTGTTATTTTCAAGTGAGTGCCATATTTAGAGTAACCTCCAGTAGTTTTAATAAATATATTTTTCATTATAAAGACAGTGCCTTGAAAGTGGTTTTTGGTAAGTCTAAGCTCTCAGCAACAGAAAGGTTGGAGAAGTCATTCATTTAATTGAATCCATTGGTTTTTTTAAAAAGTCTCTTGGCTCCTGCAATAATTCAACTGAGGTTGATTGGCAGGGGAGAGCCTGTAGAGGCTAGAATTTAACCTAATTCCAGAGGCCGAGGTCCTGGGATTGTGCTCACAGCCCTTTAGCCCTGGATGGTAGCATTTGAATTAGCGCTCTATCGCTTTAGTGCATTTAAGGAACTAGATTTGGTGGACAGAACACCTAAATAACTATGGATGGAGGCTTGTAACATTGTACAGGAGGCTGCAATGAAAACTATTCCAAAGAAAAGAAAATGCAAGAAACCAAAGTGTTTGTCCAACGAGGCCCTACAAATAGCGGAGGAGAGAAGGGATGCAAAATGCAAGGGAGAAAAGGAAAGATACAGAAAATTGAATGCAGACTTCCAAAGAATAGCAAGGAGAGACAGGGCGGCCTTCTTGAACGAACAGTGCAAAGAAACAGAGGAAAACAACAGAAAAGGAAAAACCAGAGATCTATTCAAGAAAAATGGTGATATTAAAGGGGCATTTCGTGCAAAGATGGATATGATAAAGGACAAAAATGGTAGGGACCTAAGTGAAGCTGAAGAGATGGCAAGAATATACAGAGGAATTATATCAGAAAGATGTGGCTGTCCCTGATAACCAAGATAGCGTAGTTGCTGACCTGGAGCCAGCTCTGGTCTATTAGGTCATGAAGAGTCAGACACGACTGAACGACTGAACAACAAGAACACTTTAGTGCTATGGTTTATAGCTATAGGCTGTAGAGCTCAACTAAGGTATTTAAAAAAACAATTTACAAATTGCATTGCAGTTATAGTCTTTAACAAGGTAATCATGAGAGGTAAAAGGAGTAGATTCACTCTCACACCACACTTTGCATCACAAAGGATATCAACCTAACAGGCCCAGCAACTAGCTATAGGTAATCACACAAGGCAAAAGCAATACAAAATAATGAGACTGAAAACGCTACAGAATAACACAAGCCCTGCTGCTGGACAAAATATGCCATGTACTCATTGCAAAATACCAGACTTACGATTAGCTCTAGCATTGTATTGATGGAAGAAATATCAAAAGGAACAGTGAGAAACATGACACAAACAAGACAAATACTCCCTTGTGGTCGCCTGCTTCTTCTGAGACATTAAAGCGGAATATATTCATAACAGATTGTATGGTTTCCAGGTGAGCTTAACAACCTGCCAGACTGCGAGATTTCACATATAGATAAATGTACACAATCCTGGCCAGGAGAATTATTTATAAGCAGAGTCATAAGGTAGAAAGGGGGGTCATTCAAGCTTGCAGAAGAGATGACAGAATAATGGTAGAAAGAAAGGAGATTGCATTATTCATTTAGTTTTGCTGGGGAAGGCTGCTTCAAGATTCAAAAATTACCCTAACCTACCTAGCCTAATTTAACTCTGTTTAGTTTTAATGAAGAGGTTTTAAAAATAAGTTATTTTCCAGATCATTTGATAAGAAAAGAAACATGAGTGTTGGCCAAAATCCTGTTATTTATCATAGTAAGACACATTATTGTTGAACCAATGGGGTGAACCGGCCCATTTGAATCAATGAAACTTTTGGAGGAGTTGACTTACCAAATCCCCACTGGTTCAATGGATGGACTTTAGTGCAATTTAAGGCTTATACTTCACGTCAATCTCATTGCAGTTCGCGGTCCTGCTGGGGACCAGTAACCGCATGTCCATTGCGGGACGAAGGGAGTTCGTCCCAACCACGCCCTCTGAACTGCGATCTAAGCGGGATGAGAGATTCCCCCCTGTCCACGGGAATCTCCTCATCTCGCTTCTCATTCCGATACGAGAGCCCGTGAGGTCAGTCTCCTCCCGCAATGTGCCATTCTCCATCTAGTGCCAGGAGAGCAAAGTGCCATTCGCCAGTACATTCCCTACTGAGTCACCAACGCAGTGCAGAGAGATTAAAAGACAAATGCCTCAAACTTAGCTCCATAGCGCATTGAAGGCAAGGCTTCGGAGAATTGAAACATTGAAAAATGGAAGGTCGGAGCCGGGGGGGAAATGGAGAACAAAGGCATGGAATTTCACATCTCATCACGGAATGAGGATGTGCAGTAATAATCATACCAGTATCATCCATCACACCCGAGCGTACACGGGAACGGGGACAGAACCGGAAGAAGACCACGTGACTGCAACCGACATCAACACGCAACGAACTTCCTCCCGGGACAAGAGTGGACGTGAAGTAACCGTCTTACTATGCAACAAGATGTCATTCATTCAAAGAATAACTGAATTGGAAGAGGCCTATTACACCATTGGGGCCAACTCTGTTCAACACAGGAATATAAATAAAATAGATCTGACAAATGGTTCTCTAATTTTCTGTTGGATGTCTCCTTTGTTGGGGCACTCACCATCTCCAAAGATAATTGGTTCCATGCTGCTCTAACAGTTAGGAATTTTTTTCTGATATTCAACTGAAATCTGACTTCCTGTAACTTTACCGATTGAACTGATTACCTTGCATCTGACAGGTGGGGACAACACCAGAACTGGGCACAGCTTTCACATATCTGTACCTCATTCTTGAAGATCTCATAGGTGGAGCTCCAATGGCATACCTATCTCTGCCCATAAGCACCCCAATAGGCCATGCCCCCGAGCTGTGGCTAGAGGTTTCCCACGCTCCCTGGGTGTAAGCCATAGGATATTTTAAAGGGGGAAGGAGGGGGAAGGAAAAAAAGAAGAAAAAGAAAAAGGCAGTCTTAAACAGGGAACACTTCTGTGAAAAATAGCAGAAGAAGGACATAAGTAATAACAGAAGATAATACAAAACCTTGGTAACCATAAATGTTAAACTAGAATTGCCATCTCCCAGTAAGCTGCCCCCCATCGCTGATATCAATCTTCCACCACATCTCTTCGACACCTATCTGGTCTCACAGTTAGACCTTAAATTAGTGGCTAGGGTGTCCAAAGTCAGGCCTGGGGGCCAAATGCGGCCTGTTTTCAAATTTCGAGTGGCCCACAGCCTCTTATCCCTGCCGGCTCAGCCTGTTATGCATCCCTGACAGTTGGACCCTCCCCATACTGGATGGAGACATCAGCTTGCAGTTTTATGGTTTGCCTGCCTTCCCTGCATCCATCCATCCCCTCAGCCACCTGCCCAGCCTACCCACCCTTGGCTCCATTGCTTTAGCGTCCTCCCCACCTCCTTGCTTGTCCTAATGCAGATAAATGGTTGGCCCCCATATATTTTCACCTCACCAAATCTGGCCCTCCTTGGAAAAAGTTTGGACACCCCTGGTGTAGACAAATTGATAAGAACTCACACTAACATTGGTACAACGTCCGTGGCCCAATTCATGGGCAACCAGATATATGCTGATTGGGAACAGATGATTTTTGCTAGAGTTGCGTGAGGCTAGATCAATAGTCCAGTGGACAAAGTTCCACCCGCAGCACTCCACCACCAGCTGCAAGTGTCTTGAGAGACCTAGATGAACTAGACATAGACATCCAGATTCCAGTCTGTAAGCCTCCTCAGTTGTTAGAGCTTAAACTCAGTTGTTAAGCTTTTGGGGGCTTACAGGAAAGAGTCCAAAGCCTGTGATTTCCATGCCGATACATGGATGTGATACCGCTATTCGAGTACATAATGTTTTTATGTTTTTGTACTTGAATATAGGTATCACAGCCATGTATCAGCATGGAAATCACACCGTAGTTTCATTGGACTCTTCCCTGTAAGCCCCCAAAATTTGGAGAGGGTGGGCTCAGGGGGAATGAGTTATTAAGCTCCAAAGGGGGGTCGCCCTAGGAAAAATATTTCTAATTGATTGAATTGGGATTTGGAAGCCAAGCTGTGGTGGCGCTAATTATTTATTTATTTATTTGTTCTGCTTATATCCCGCCCATCTTCCCAAAGGGAACTCTGGGCGGCTTACAATAAAACCAATAGGACAACAAAGACAGTGGGACTGGACAATTGCTCGCCTGTGGGGGGTGGGTGGGCTATTGTGGTTTCTGGCTTCAATTACAAAGATTTTTTCTAGGTGCCCTCCAGCTTTGGATCTTAATAACTCAGCACCTGAGCCTCAAACCTCCCCAAATTTCAGGGGCTTGCAGGGAAGTGCTTGAGCTCTCCTGCCATTTATTCCTCCAAGGATGAATTGTTTTGTTTCTAGAGGGGGAAATGGCATTTCATTTCGTGATGGAATGTGTCCTACTGTTCAGTTGTCTGAACTGCTTGTATAATTCCATATATTAGGCAGAGAGATGGAACAGTAAAAACCTCAGTAGGAGGCTCCCATGGTTTTTTAAAAATGCATATCTTTGGAGTTGAATTAGATGCTTAATCATGTCAGGAACCTCTGCTTTCCCCATGTCTTGCAATGTTCTATAGCTTGGGGAGTTTTAACTCTGGATTAATGACACACATACAATTGGTGACATGCACTATGTTCTTATGGCAACTGTGGGAAATAATTTCTCCTATTATGATGGTTCCATTTAGGGACAGAGGTGAAGCAAAGTACATAATGCTGAGGTTTGCTTTCAAAGAGTAAATGGAAAGAAGATTCCTAAGAGAGAAAAACAGTGCAAGCATAGGTTCATTACTTCAATAATGCACTGCCATTTAATTCTTACAAGGTTGTCTGCTAAACTGCTGATGTTAATTCTCCAGTTCCTCCTACTGAAATCTGTGTTCAAGTACTGTGTTTATTTCAGTGAGCGATACTCCAGATTTATTTCAGTGACTGATACTCCATATACAGAGATGGAGCTTAAAATGTAAGCTTAAAAATATACAGTACTATATGGAAGAGACACTTATTTTCTCTTGGGGAATGAAAACAACTTGTGGATGGACTGAAATTCAGATTAAATAAGAACTACTCAGCTGAAAAACACAGTGAAGCTGAAACTTTTCAGTTTCTCAGGAGACTTTAGGAAGTAGCAGAGAAATCAGCACTCTCTCCCACAACAATTTTCTTTTTAGATATTGGAAAACAGCAGTTGACAAAGTGCAGCTCTCTGTTCATTGTTAGCATGAAACTTACATTGGCTCCTACCAGCCTAGCCGATGATGAGAAATGCCAGGAGTTGCAATCCAGCAACGTCTGGAGGTTTGCAATCTGTCTGTGTTGTTACCTGTTGTCAGGTCACTTCCAATTTATGGCAAACCCTCACGGGATTTCCAAGCGATGTGAGGAGTTCAGTGGGTGGTTTATCCTCGCCACCAACCAGAGAATATCCATGGCCAAGTATGGCTTTGAACCCATGCCTACTTAGTTGTAGTCCAGCATTCTATCCAGCATGCCACAGTGGCTATTGCAAAGGGTGTCAGGAAGGTAGACAAAATGAAAACTGTGATAATGGCATAATACATACAGTTTGCTGGGTATTTCTGTTAGTTAAAATAGTCCAGATTGGGCATAATTTCAGAGCTTTAAAAGAAAGTAACAGCTGAAACCCAGTTGCTTAATGTAAGACCAACTGTAACATTGTGACCACCCCCTCCCTCTGTCAATTCAGAGGGGGTGATTCTTCACATGCATGTACACTAGAGATGGGCACGACTTAGCGGTATTTCCGTTTCCGTTTCCGTTACTCGGTTCCGTTACTCTACGGAAACGGTAACGGGAATTACTCCCCCAGACTTCGAGCTCGAACCGACGAACGAACAATTTTGGTCTGATTTGTCGTGCTCGTTCCTTGCATCGCGAGATCGCGCGATGCCACACGCGGCACAGAAAAAAAGTTTTTAAAAGTTAAAAAAACCCGGTTCCCGGCCAAAAAGCAGGCGGGAAAATGCCTGCCGTGCCTCAGGGCACCTACCAGAGGGGTTGTTTCTGGAGGTCCCCGGCCTCCCCCCTCATCCCCCGTCCTGGGCTGCTCTGGTGGGACTCGCCGCAGGCTCGCAGCCAGCAAAAAAGCCCAGTCTCGCCGCCGGCCGCCGCAATTAAAGCGCAAGCAAGCGGCACGGACGGCACAGGAAAAAACTTTTAAACTCTCCCCCCACCCATTCCCGGGCCAAAAAAGCAGGCGGAAAAATGCCTGCTTGACTAAGGGCGCAGGGCACCTACCGGAGGGGTGGTTTCTGGAGGGGGGGTCCCGCCTCCCCCCCGTCCTGGGAAGCCGGACTCGCGAGTCGCCATCGCCATGCCATGCGGTGCGGGCGGGGGATCCAAAATGGGGCGGCAAACGCAATATTGTTTTTGAAATCGTGGTCCAAAAACACACAAGCACAACAGAAACACGCGAAAATTTATAAACTGCCAGATTTTTCACAGTAGCAGTGGGTTTTTTCTTGCAACAAAATGTCTCTCCTCTCCTCCTCTGTCCTCCATTGATTTTATTTTATTTTATTTTATTTACACCTGCGCAATGATGGGCTGGCCAAGTGGCCAGCCATGTGGGAGTGGACAACCATGCAAATTTTTGGAGCCATCCCACCAGTCGCATGGCCACTTGGCCATGGAGACTTCTGGGATGTGCCAAAAAGCCCCCTAAAACCTGCCCTAGCCCTAGCCCTAACCCTTGACTCCGTACCCATACGTCACAGACTGTCTTCTTAGTGGGTCAGAGAGGCACCCAGAGGTGCAACCCACTAGCCCACCGTAACCTTACCCGTCACTAGCCTAACCCTAGCTCTTGCACTAAGCCACCTTAAAGCCAGATCTACTTGCTTGCATTGCACTACACGCAGCAAGTACAATTCCCTTCTGTGTGAGACATGGTGGTGCCAGAGCCTTGTGCAGGGCGAGCATGACGCTATCACTCTCACTGGTCTCACGTCTGCACATTATGTTATGCAATATCCATATGGCTATTGCATAGCATTTTGCAGCAGCAGCAGGTGAGGAAGGGAGACCCCCATGTTGAGGGGTCTCTTGGAGCCTGCTTCCCCTTCCTAGTGGCAGGAGGCACCCACGGGTGCCTCCAGGAGCCCACTTTCCCTTTATAGCGGGCCAGAGGAGGCACCCACCCCACAGAGGTGCCTCCAGGAGCCCGCTCCCCCCCCCAAAAAAAACCAGTACTAACGAAAACGAAAAAACGAACCAACTAATTTTTGCGAATTTTCGCGAAAACCGGAAACGACCCGAAATGGGACTGGCCCGACTAACGACAACTCGAAAAAAAATTTTTTCAAGTCGTGCCCATCTCTAATGTACACTCATGAAAATCTCAGTGAGGATGCTTTGTTTACCACGGGGGACTGAAAGTTATGATTTTGACTTATGCTAAGCTACAATATTTTGACCAATGTTTAAAAGTCCAATAATTTTCAGTCTCTTTTCATTCCTCTCATTAAAATAGTGCAGATCCAACTGAGTCACAAACGCAGTGTCTGACGGAGAAGTGTTTTCATCTCCATCTACTTTCTGTACAGTTTTGTAAGATGTGCCATCATTTTCTATTGCTTTATGTACAATGAGATTGAACTAGGGGGCACTCCATGAAAATTTTGGGTGCTAGTTCTCAAACAAATACGAGAAAGTACTTTTTCACTGGTCTGTGGAACTCCCTATCAGAAGAAGTGATGACAGTTGTCAGCCTTGACAACTTTAAGAAAGGACTGGACATGTTCATGGAGAACAAGGGTATCAATGGCTATTGGCTATCATTATGGATGCCTAAGGACAACCTCTAGCTGCCTAGATGCCCTAAGCACAACCAATCTCGCCTGATTTCAGAAGCTAAGCAGGGAATACCAGGTGCTGTACGTGCCTGAAGTAGGAACTGGCAAGCCACTCCAGTATTCCTGCCAAGAAAACTCCATGGACATGGGGTCATGAAGGGTTGGTCATGACTGTAAAGACACAACACATACAAGGACAACCTCTAGGTTGGAGAGAGAGGCAGGATATCTCTCAACACCATTTGTGGGAAATCATAGGCAGGTGAAAACATCTGCTTTGGAGTACCCTGAAGCAAATGGTGAGCCACTGTGTGAGACAGAATGCTGGACTGGATGTGAAGCTTTATATTTTGCTTTGCTGTCCTATTGCTGACAGAATTCCAGATTTAGCTCCCTGTATCCCCCAATTGTCTCCCTCCCTTGACTGGATCTTGCCTTGTTTAGCAGCTGAGCTTGCTGGGAGACTCACCAGGTATCCATCTATTGGAGAGCTGTAGCTAATGGTGGAAAAAGAGATGAAAAGAAATCTTTGTATTCAGCCAAATAGTTTGGAGCAGCGTGTCAGGCTCCTGCTGAGGCGAGGGTTGAATTGGTTTTTCATTCAACACCACAGATAAAATTCCATCGACACAGCTAATTTTGCAGTCTGCCCTATGTATCTGTAAAGGTACATGGGGGAAAGTTACATCTTGAGACAATGAATGTCATTTACCACTTGCCTGTCTGTCTTCCTCTCTGCCCTTTTTGGTTATGACTATCCTCCCTGCTCACTTTCTCACACACACACACTTTATACTCATTCTCCCAATTTTTTTCCATCATTTTTGTTCTCTTGTTCTCTCTTTCCAAATCATGCATGCACATCAAAGCATCCACTTTTAGGTTGCTGAAAGAGTCTTCTCTCCTCTTTTCACCATCTTCTGAACTCTGTAATTGGAACAAAATGTCAGCTGGAATTGCAGCTTTGTCTTTGAATTGTGTCAATTCTTTGTCAAGCTTTTTTGTTCACACAACAGAATGGGTTTCTTAGGGGTGGGGTGGGAGCAGGTACCTTTTGTTCAAGACATGAATACTTAAGGGGAGAAATAAATAAAGTGGGGGAGGAAGACATGCAGACAGTATTCAACTTGTTTGGGGAAAGATGGGCTAGAAGTGTAATAAATAAACAATTTAGCTGGTGAGTGTTGCTGACATTTATCAGCATCCTAAGTGAATGTATTTGTTAGAGTATACAGTATATAGGTACTCAGGCATCTCAACTTGTCCTGACTTGCATTCCACCTTTTCTTTCTCTCCTCTTATCTCAGGGTTTGTTCCTCTTGTTTAAACATCTGTCATAAAAAAACGCTCCCTGAAAATTTCCCATATTTTCTTCCTTACTTCCTGTTCCTCTGTAAGGAATTTGATGACACAAATTCTTTAACCCAGTTCACCTATTCTGTATTGGTGGACATCAAATGGATGGAGGAGGTTCTGAGGATATCCCTAGCTATCTTCACCCCTTAGTCATTGATATGTGTACTGCTCATAGATACTGGAAAACTGTAATTTGTGTCAGTATGAAATAGGGTGACAGTAAGCTAACATTTGCTAATGGTTCACTTAGGGTATAAAACCTTGTTTCTCTCATCCTCACTGGTATGGTTAAGGAATGGCAAAAAAAGTTCAACTTGTTTTGTGAGAGGATGAAATATTTTCTGGAGCCATTGATTGCAAGACTAGGCTATAGGAGATACCTTTACAGGCTACTAATGAAAAAAAAAATCATTGCAACCTTTCATGGGCAATACCCTCTTCTTCAAAGCACGTACCAAATGTCCAAACATGGCAAAAGATGTGATTTGCCAGGCAATTATTCTTAGATGTAAAATTATTGGCAAGATTATGTGGGACAACCAATGAAAAGTCTCAGGAAACTTCAACAGGTCCAAAATGCAGACACCAATTTGCTGATTGGGGCCGGTTACTGAGATCACATTACACCCCTATTAAAGCAGCTCCACTGGCTGCCAATGGGCACAATTCAAAGTGCTGACCTTAACCTACAAAGCACTAAATGGCCTGGGTTCAAGTACCTCAAGGATCGAATCTCCCAGTATGAACTGGCTTGGGAGCTAAGGTAATCAGGAGAGGCCTTTCTCTCCACCATCACAGCTACGTCTTGTGTGAATACATGAAAGGACCTTCTTGGTCCATAATGTCCATACTCTGGAACTCCCTCCCACTAGAGGCCAGGATTGCCTCATCTCTGCTATCTTTCCAGAAACAGGCAAAGACCTTCCTATTCAGGCAAGCTTTGCCTGAATAATGGACTACCTATTATGTGACTTTTTTATGAATCTACCATACATGACTACACAGACTTTGTGTTAATAATAACTTATAACTTTGTGTTTATACCTCTCCTTGTATGATTGCATTGACAGTATATTTTCAATGCTTAGTTTCCATCCCTCATAACTAGATGGTCTACCTTACATGATTACATTGAATGATTTCATAAATACACCTGTGCTTTCAATGTTAGTTGCATCACTCATAATGGAATTTTTATTTGTTTGTTTAACTACTCACATTATCTTTTAGCTTTATTGTTGCCACTTAATGATGTAAGATGCCCCTCAATTCCCTGTTTTTAAACTTGAATATATCCTAAATATACTGGGCTGTATATTGCCCCTCACTACTGTAGGCCATCTTGGGTCCTTTTCCAAGGAAAAAGGCAGGGTAAAATAATAAATAAATAAATAAATAAATAAATAAATAAATAAATAAATAAAGATTATTTTCACCAGGTACATCTGTTTTAGATGAGGCAGGAACAGCAGACTGTGGTAAAGCTGCATCCAAAGTCAAGGATAGGGTTTCAAACTGATACCTTTTACAAATAGTTTGTGTGTGTGTGTGTGTGTGTGTGTGTGTGTGTGTGTGTGTGTGTGTGTGTGTGTGTGTGTGTGTGTGTGTTGTGTCATTACAGTCATGACCGACTCTACGTGACCCCATGTCCATGGAGTTTTCGTGGCAGGAGTACTGGAGTGGCTTGCCAGTTCCTACTCCAGGCGCATACAGCACCTGGTATTCCCTGGTGTCGCCCATCCAAGTACTAACCAGGGCCGACCCTGCTTAGCTTCCGAAATCAAACGAGATCGGATGTGCTTAGGGCATCTACTTTATATTCAGTAAATTATGTAACTTGTGTTATTTGTGCATATCATTTAAAATGACTGCTGCATTGTAACATGGGAGCTTTGGAGTGGTTATTTGTATTTTTTTAAAACCATCAATCAGTTCTTCACATTTTTGTCTATGTATACTTTATTTCTTAAGAAAAAGTCATACAATTTACAAAGACTGGCAGCTGATGAAGTTAGATTGCAGAAATACTAATGAAAGCAAGAAGCACGCCTTGTCCCTGGCACTTTGGAGACAAAGAATCTCAAAAAGCTCAGAAATATGCATTATAGTGGTTAGGCTGCCTAAAAAAATGAGAATGAGAATTCAGCGATTTATTTCCAGATGAAAACCTCTTGTGTTTGGTTTCCTTTGGGAACTATAGACTATTGGTTCTCAAACATGTTTCCTCCCATGTTGCTGGCCTTTTGATTCCTAGAAGACCCAGTCAGTGTGGCCCATGTTCAGGTAGTCTGGGACTTAGAGGCCAACAACATCTGAGGCCTGTGTTCGGGAACCCCCAGTATGGAATGATGGGGATCTTTGATCTGTGTCTTTACAAGGAGTGGGGTGTTCCTGCTGTTCTACAGTGTCCTGGGAATAATGAATGGAAAGGCAAGAGAAAGAGAATGAGGGAACTCTTGGCCAAAAGGAACCCTGGCAAAAGAATAGTTCATTTTAATGCTAATATGAGATTCATTATCAAATCTGAGACTTAAAAGAGGTCACATACCCGATGGCAGATTTCTTGTAGAACAGTCTTGATAATTTATTCATCAAGATGGTGCCTGGTGGAATGTCACTGTTGGGTAGAGAAGAGGAAATTGTGCAAAGCAGGATGTTGGAAAGTATTGTACAATTATAATGTATTTAGGGCATGAGATAGTGGGAAATTCAATTACAAGAAGATGACACTTAGGCGGGCTGAGTGGGGGAGATGATCATATAGGGCAGTTTTACACAAACAACCAAAGTGCTAATTTGATCTGTCCATAATGAGAGTGTTACTTAGACATATCAGACATTGTTTGGGCCTTGGGAGGAAAAAAGAATTCTTAAACAAGGATTGGGTCTATTGGGTTCTGTCTAAAACCTCTACAGAATTCCATAAATGCTATCTCATCACATGCAAAGTGCAAATGTGTGCTGGAGAAAAAGTATTAAAGTATATCCATATGGTTAGTTAATCTTGTTCATGATTTTAAGATAAGATAAGATAAATCTTTATTGATCCCACATCTGGGGAAATTTACTTGTTACACAGCTCCCAATATAAAAAAAACAAGTAAAGATAGCTAGGTGCACAAAAATATGTAAAGTGTGTGTGAGAGAAAACAAAATAGCTAATAGAGATTAACTAAAATAAGAAACCCAATATACAAATATTACACTAAAAATTTGTATATAAAAATAAATATAAAGAGAAGCTACAGTATATATACCCCATATGAATATGTTAAACTGTAGAGTTGAAGAGTCTCACAGCAGTCGGAATAAAGGACCTGCGATAGCGCTCCTTCCCACACCGGGGATGTCTGAGTCTGCCACTGAAGGAGCTACGCAGAGCCTCCACTGTCTGGTGCAGTGGGTGAGAAGTATTGTTCATAATGGATGATGTCAGCTTGGCCAACATCCTCCTCTTACCCATCTCCTCCACAGAATCCAGAGGGCATTCCAAGACAGAACTAGCCCTCCTGACCAGCTTGTTCAGTCTGTTCTTATCCCGTTCAGTACTTCCTGAACTCCAGCAGACTACAGTGTAGAAAAGAGCTGAAGCTACCACAGAGTCATAAAAAAATCCGTAACATAGGCCTACACACTCCGAAGGACCTCAGTCTCCTCAGGAGATGGAGGCGGCTTTGACCCTTCTTGTATTTAACATAAATGAGCATGCTCGATTGTGTTTGCATGTGGCGCTGAGCTCCTGAGCAGGTCAAACTATTATGGTATGCTCATTTTGTTTTCATTGCACCTTGTTTTCTTCACTGAGTCACACACATACACTTGTTTCAGTAAATACAAAGTAAATGATTTATGAAATATATGCTCCAGCTTTCCAACAAAAATGTATCCAAGGTGGCAAACAACAACAACAAAATATTGTTTAAAACAAAGCTTTGATTAAAAACATGGTGTTAAAAATAATCAACACAGCAATTAAAAATGTATTGAGGAAAACAAATAAACAGACTCCTTTCTCCTGGTGCTTCAGACCAGCCCATATTCTGGAGGTCTGCCTAAATCTGAAAAGGATTTGCCTGCATGCAGGAGAGAAAGAAAAATAAGGCCAATCTAGCCATCCTCGTCAAAAGGAGCTTAAGAATGTCTCCAGGAATGCTTGTCAGGTGGATTTAGAAATGTTTTTGTTTTATTTGGGACTCTTCTTTGTCACTCTGAATATACTTGCGGGCTAAATCATAAATTCCCAACTAAATTGGGTCCCTTGAATCTATCTAATATACAAGGTCTAACCTGGGGACAAAATTTAGAGGTAATATGGTACTGTACTTCTCTTCAGATTACTTGAAGGAATGTCACATGGGAAGTGGGTCCTTCTTGTTTTCTGTTTCTGCAGACAGCAAGATATGCAACCAATATAAATAAATAAAATATGGTAGATGTCCTTCATAGGCAGTTTTTTGAATAGAGCTTGGATGGCCAGTTGTCAGGAATGCTTTAGCTATAGATTCCTACATTGCCTGGATGTTAAATTAGATCAGTCAACCCAGCTATTCTTGGACTGCAATTCCCAGAAGCCTTCACTACCAGCTCAGGTCAAGAACCACTGGACTAGATGATTCTTGAGATTCCATTCAACTCTACAGTTCTATGGTAATTACCCTTTAATTCAGTGAGTGTAATTTAGTTGTGACAATTTAACTCTGTGTTTCAGATGCAGATCTCTCTTCTGCATGTGGGAAGGTGGCCAGAGCAGGAAGGACCATTGTGAATGGAAACTTATTTCTCTCATTTCCCCATGTACTGAATAGCATTGGCCTCCAAACTGCCATATTGCTAAATCTTGCAATCAGAGCTTGACAATGACAATTGTCCACAGCTTGTAAAAACTGGTCTCTGGCAGGGGCTTCCAGAGCTTTCCATCTCAGCATGGCATGTGGCTGTTTCCATCAATGCAGATGATGTTGGCAGACGAACAAGGCAAAGCTCCTATCAGGATTCCCAGCTGTTTTTAGGCATGCATGGCTGCAGGCATGCTCAGAAAAGAGCTCTCAGTTTCAAATGTATGCCATCTGGCAAGACGAAGGTGATAAAGTTCAGTGCCATGACAACACTGCCTGAAATTGTTCTGCATTTTTTCTTCCTTTGGCTGAAGAAAAAGGCTAGCAGAAGGGGATAGGAGAGAGAGAGAGAGAGAAGAGAGAGCGTGCAAGAGTATAGTAGTGGAGATGATAAATCCACTATGACTATACTGTTATTTTTAGATGAGGATGTGGAACTGTTGTACATGTATATTTGTGACCAAAATTTGGAGTTTGCCATGGCCTCAATCCGCATACTGACACACATGCCCATATTCCCAGTTCTTCCATTAATTGACTATTCACTGTCATCTTCATTTCTTCTTTCTTAGTCACTTGGACCCCCTCACATTGGGGAAGAGGTTAACAAATGAGGAGCAATGGAAGTGTGCTTTATTGTTGTGTAGAAAAAAGGGAAGCAGAAGTAAGGCTGGAGATCTTAACATGCTTTTATTATACATTGTTTATGCTTTAAGCTTGATGCACAATGTTTGGACATTCCGTCTGTTTATATGCATGATAGATGTGTTGTCCATGCAGTATATTTGATCTCTTTTAGATGGGTTGAAAATCCAGAGTGGTTAGCTTGGAGCAAAGCCAGATCACCTCCATCAAACTCTCCCCACTGGATTTCTTCCTAGCTTTCACATTCGTTTAAGGGAGACAACATTTCGGACATAAATTTCCCAGATTTTATGACCATCTCATTCACCTGCCGTTCCTCTTGATCAAATGCTATATACAAGTAAAAGTTATCCATCAAAGGCAAACAGGCCTGCTGGATTCAGAATACCAACGGGCAAAGAATGGCAGATCAAAAAAAAAAAACCCATGGGCAGATGCTAGTGACAAACTGGGCAGATAATATATGGCATGCCTGATGTGTCCGTGTTTACCCAGATGTTGATATTGCAACATAATGGCAACGAAACAGCCATAAATTCAGCATATATACCTGCAAATTATAAAAGAGCAAGGTAGCAGCACAGCACATGTAGTAACTTAGCCAGGTTTTCACTGATTGTTTATAGCATTGAGCCCTGGCAAGCCTCAGTAGTGAAGGAGTTTCACAAAGTCGATGCTCTGTCGAAATGCCACAACTTACGAACTTCTTCTAGCACTACCTTGATTTATAATTTAAATACAAATGTTTTGCTTTTGTCAGTGTCCCAAGGCAAAATTACACTGAAACAGATTAATACCAAAGGGTGCATCACTATTGTGCAGCAACAACTGTAAAAGGACCACTAAAATAGTCCCAAATGCTAGCGGGGCACAACAAATAAATAAATACCACAGATTTGGGATGTAAGGAGGATTCACCATTTTTATCGCTGACATTTTGCCCTGGCAAGGGACTACAATGGGATGTCATCCCATCCATCAAGAAAATTGGAACTTTCCAAGGACAGCAGAGAAGGGGAACACTGAGCTCCCTACCCCTTCATCAATTCCCTGGACAAAATTAAATTTGGGAGTCCTTTACAGCTTCTGACTATCTTTGATGTTAACAATGTCAGGCTCTCACTCTGGCTGCTTCCAAAACATTTGAAGTTTCCTGCATTGTTATTGTGTTATCGTGTTATAGTGACCCTAAAAGGGTTTCCTAGATAAGTGAAATATGTATGAAATAGAGATGGGCACGGAATGAACATTTTTTCGTTTCCGTTATGTAACGAAACGACAAACGAAAATTGTGATGAAAATGCAACGAAATGAACAAAACAACGAAAATTGTGGTCGTTCCGTTTCGTTTCCGTTAATGGCGACGCGCAATGAAATGAGCTGTTTTAAATGTTAAAAAACGCCCTGAACATCCATAAAAATGCAGCAATAATTATTTATATTGTCTGATAATACCTACCGGGGGGTGGGGTCCTTAAAACATTGGTTTTTGTCTTCTCCCATCGCGATGTATTTTTCTTTTCCCTTTAAAATGAATGTTGCACCAGCCACAAAATGGAGGCAAGCCATGTGATGGGATCATGTTCAACCAATAGCATGCCCAGATTGCAGACTGGGTGGGCAGGTCTTGTAGCCACAGAAGGCATAAAAGGTCTGGCAGCCCCCATCCTCCTTGCAGTCTCTGGTGGGAGTTAGGGTGGGATTGCTGTCTCTGCGACTCTAGCTTCAGTCCTGCAGCCTCCCTGTGTGCGTGCATGCTGCGTACCTCTCGGTGAGTACCCTCCCCTGCCCCGCAGTGCAGTCACTCTGCAGCTGCCTTGCACCCTGGGCAACGCCCGCCGCTGCCTTTGCAACCTCCCTGCATACCTAGTCTATACTGTGTCTCTGCCAGCATCCATTTTTTAGTATTTTCCCTCTGGTCTGGGGCGTTGGGGGGTGCCTGCACACAGAAATGCGTTAAAATTGTGCAAAAAGCGGGTAGAAATGACAAACGAAAAAATGAAAAATGGTAACGAAATTTTTCCCATAACTCATGACAAACGGAAACGAACCGAAACAGACCTCTCAACGACAAACAAAAAACTGAAATGCCATTTTTTTGTTTCATGCCCATCTCTAGTATGAAATATTCTGCGCGCGCGCACACACACACACACACACACACACACACACACACACACACACACACACTCAATGAATGAATTTCCATGGCTAAGTAGGGATTCGAACTCAGGCCTCCTGAGTAGAGATGAGGACAAAATGCCAAAATGGTGCTTTGTTTCATTTTTTTGTTTTCTTTTTATTGTTTGTTTTGTTTAGAAGAAATGATTATAAAAACATTCATTTTGTTTTTATGTATTTGTTTCTTTTTTTAAAAAAATAATTTTTAAAGTTTTTTAAATCTCGCACTAACCAGCTAGTCCTTGGGCCGGGTCGGTGCGTTTTTTATTTTTTAGCCCCCACCCAATTGTGCCCGATCGGGTAAGGGGAAGGGTGGGCTTTTTAAACTTTTATCCCCCTGCCAAAGCGGGGTGGGGGGTGGGGAAGCTGATTAGCATTGGCTTCAGAGGAGCTAAAAAAGCCTATGGTTTCCCAGCACCAATGAGGCACTTGGGGGGGGGGGGTTGCTGGCTTTTCCCCATAGGAATGCATTGCTTCAATGCATTCCTATGGGAAAACAAAAAATGAAGTGAACAAAATGGAAATTTCCATTTCGTTTCATTTTGTTTGTCTTTGATGGGTCCATTCACTATTCGTTTCATTCTGTAACAAAATGAATAACGAATAACAAAACGAATAAAAAAATCATTTTGTGCCCATCTCTTCTACTGACTCCTAGTCCATCAATCTGTCTATCCACTATGCCACACTGGGTTTATTTCCCAGATATGTTCCTACAATGACACTTGAAACTGAAACTGAAATTGAAAAGAGTAATGCAGATGCCCCAAAATCTTTGAGAGGGTAAACCTTCAGGCACAAGCATTTCAATACTGTCAAGCCTAATCTTATCTCAGAAGCCATGGATAAGATTGAGACAAGTGGTGCTAAAGAATTATGTAGTGAAAAGCACCAGTTGTTGCACATTATAAATGGAATATTGCACAGAGAAAAAACTGAGGACTATTTCCAGACTTGAAGAAAAGAAAAGAGGAAAAAAGAAAATCTTTTAGGGTATAATCTCTGGACAATTCATTCATTAATTAAACTCTTAAAAAAACAACCTCTGGTTTATGAATGTGGGATATTGTGCTTCTGTATCCATTATTCAAAAAGCCAGGAAATGACTCCATATTGGTGCACAATGGTGCAGTCATTGTACCTGTGTTGCCCTCAGAAAAAAAGGATGCCAAGCTTTACATAGCAAAGGGCATCCGGAATAGAAGCAGTCACGATGGCTTCCAAGACCACTGCTCTTAATGATGGGACATGTTGGAAGCCAGCAACTCATCCAGTGTGAGAAGGGGGTGGGTGGGCAAAAGGTAGGTTTAACTCCCTTCTTTCTCCCTAACCTTCACCTCAATATTCGCCCGTCACCCTGAACCTGTCCTTGGCTGCTCTTGCTACTGTTGCCTTACTTAAAAGAAAACCAGGGGACAATGCTTTGCAATCAGCACCAGCAAAAAAATTTAAAAAGTAGTTCATTTCTTTATTTATTTAAAATGTTTTGAATCCATTTTTCTCCTTTAAAAAGGTGCAAGGTGACTTACAACAATTAAATACAGTATTTAAGATTAATAACAATGAGTGTACAATGCTAAAAGGATCAATGAGTACAATATTTAAAAAACACATTAATGGCCTGCTTGCAGAAGATAAGGAAATATGGGCCAGTCTAGTCTGCCTTCTGCTTTCTCCCGGAGTTTGGTCAGATGGGGTTGCATCAATGACACCGTCCAACCATCTCATTCTCTGCAGTCCCCTTTTCCTTTTCCCTTCAATCTTTCCCAACAGCAGGGGCTTTTCCAAGGACTCCTCTCTCCTCATGAGGTGGCCAAAGTACTGGAGCCTCAGCTTCAAAATCTGTCCTTCCAGTGAACATTCAGGGTTGATTTCTTTCAGGATGGATAGGTTTGATCTCCTTGCAGTCCAGGGGACTCTCAAGAGTCTCCTCCAGCATCCAGCTCAAAAGCATCAATTCTGCAGCAATCAGCCTTCTTTATAGTTCAGCTCTCATTTCCATAATCACTACTGGAAAAACCATAGCTTTGTCGGCAAAGTGATTTCTCTGCTCTTTAAGATGCTGCCTTGGTTTGCCATCACTTTCCTTCCAAAAAGCAGGCATCTTTTAATTTCATTACTGCAGTCTCCATCTGCAGTGATCAAGGAGCCCAAGAAAATAAACTCTGTCATTCCCTCCATTTCTTCCCCTTCAATTTTCCAGGAGATGATGGCCATGATCTTAGGGTTTTTTTATGTTGAGTTTCAGCCCATTTTTTTCACTCTCTTCTTTCACTCTCATTAAGAGGTTCTTTAATTCTTCCTCACTTTCTGCTATCAGAGTAGTATCATCTGCATATCTGAGGTTGTTGATATTTCTTCTGGCAATCTTAATTCTGGCTTTTGATTCATCCAGACCTGCCTTTCACATGATGTACTCTGCATATAAGTTAAAGAGGCAAGGTGACAGTATACAGCCTTGTTGTACACCTTTCCCAATTTTAGACCACTCACTTCTTCCATATCCAGTTCTGACGGTTGCTGCTTGTCCTACATATAGATTTCTTAGGAGACAGATAAGGTGGTTAGGCATTCCCTTTCCTTTAAGAACTCACCATAGTTTGTTGTGGTCCACACAATCACAAGCTTTGGCATAGTCAATGAAGCAGAAGTAGATGTTCTCTGGAACTCTCTAGCTTTCTCCATAATCCAGTGCATTTGATTCTAGTTTATATGCCCCTTCAAAATTCAGCTTGCACTTCTGGAAGTTCTCTGTCCACATACTGCTGCAGCCCCCTTTGTGGAATTTGAGCATAACCTTCCTAGCATGTGAAATGAGTGCAATTGTTCAATAGTTGGAGCATTCTTTGGCATTGCCCTTCTTTGGGATTGGGATGTAGACTGATCTTTTCCAGTCCCCTGGCCACTGCTGAGTTTTCCAAATTTGCTGGCATGTTGCATGTAACATGTTTACAGCATCCTCTAAGATTTTAAATAGTTCATTTGGAATGTCATCACCTCCACTGGCCTTGTTGTTTGCAATGCTTTCTAAGTCCCACTTGACTTCACTTTCCAAGATGTCTGGCTCCATGTCAGCAACTACACTATCTTGGTTATCAGGGACATCGAGATCTTTCTGGTATAATTCCTGTATATTCTTGCCATCTCTTCTTAATGTCTTCTGTTTCTGTTAGGTCCCTACCATTTTTGGCCTTTATCATTGCACAGTTGTACAGTGCTCTCCCATTTATCATGGGAGTTAAGTGCCTGACCCACCCATGATAAAGGAATATACACAAAATGCAGACACCTCATCAAACTGACCTGGGGCTGTTCCTGCTGGGATGCGCTTTCAAAGAGACGTTTTTAAACCCCTCCTGACACCTCAGCAAACAAACCTTGGCCTCCTTCTGGCAGCCTACACTTCCAAAGAGTGGATTTTAACTCCCTCCTGACACCTCAGCAAACTGATCTGGGGCTGCTGCTGCTGGCACACACTCAATTAAAAAAATCTGTGATATACTGGGACTGTAATATATGAGCCGCAATGTGGTGGGGGAATATTGTATCAGTTTTTAACAGATCAGCAAAACCTTATAAAAATCCTCAGTTGGAGTCAAGTTAAAGTGACCCTGAATAAAAATTAAGGTTTTCAAGGCAAGTGAAATGTTAAAGGAATATTTAAGTGAAATATTTGAGGGGGAAAATTAACTGGTTTTACCAATTTTATGCTCCCAGTGAGTTTCCATGGCTGAGTGGGGAGTCATATCAAGGCCTCTTGAGTCTACTCTCCCCACTCCCACTACACCACACTGGATGTTCAAATAGGATCCATTTTTCATTAAAAGCTTAAGGTTTGCTATGATGGAGGGGGAATTCTCGGGGTTTTAGGTCAAAGAAGCATTTCCCCCCAAGCTCTGCCCAGAATACTCCATAATGGGACACTCAACTTCATCATACCATATCTTCTTTTTTCACATGGAAGGCCATGTGCTCTGTGTGCAAACTGGAGAGGCATTCTGATTCACCAGAATGCTCTACTAGGCAAATAGGTCCTTCAGAATTCTCAGAATCACAAATTAAAAAAATGCTTTGTCCAAATGTCCCAAAATTTAGCAGATATCAAGAGCTGTCTTTCTGCTACATCCATGCCAAATTTGGTGCTGATCTGAGGTCCAAGTTCATAGTTATAAGGTTTTTAAGGCAAACCTATTTTTTTAAATTTGCCATACAGAATGTTGAATGCTGCTAAAGCACAATATACTGGTGTCCTGCTGGGGTAATAATAACGAGTGCTTCTAATGCACTGCAGAGACATGGCCTGTCCCAAGTTCTGCTAGGGAGGCTTTCTACGCAGAAGGTTTCATTCAGAAATGGCAAAAGAAACACTAACTTGTGCAATGCTGAATACTGCTAAAGCACAATATATATTAATAATCAACCTGGAAGCAATCATCTTAATAGACATAAAATTTCAAGTCCTCTTTAAAGATTATTTCCTAAAATCAGAGGGGGGAAACATGGGGGTATGCTTTTACTCCCAGAATTTCAAAGGGGTAAAAAGAACTCATCTGATTATACTGAATGTTTCAAAAGTGTCTAGCAAAATGTCTTTGAGAAGCCAGAAACCACTCTTGAAGGAAACAGTCCCAGCTATTGCTACTAGAGATGGGCACGAATAAAAAAATGATGTTTCGTTTGTCGTTTGGAGGGTCTGTTTTGGTTCATTTCCGTTTTTTGTGAATTTTTGCAAAAAATTCGTTTTAATTTTCGTTTGTTTGTTACCATTTCGTTACCATTTATTTCAATTTTTTGTGATTTTTTAAGCATTTAAAGCAGTCCACTGTATTGCAGTTACGAAAATGAAACGCACGACAAAATTTCTGGTGTTTCTGTTCGTTTCATTTCATTTTGGAGACAAAATTCATTTGTCATTTCGTTGCATAACAAAATGAAAAAAACAAAAATGGAAACGAAAAATTGTTCATTTCGTGCCCATCTCTAATTGCTACTGGACATGGTGGGGGTTACAGTTAGTCTAATCAACCTGCATGGTAGACTTAGCCTCCATGGATTTTTCACAATATGTATATGGCTGCCACAACATCTTGTGATGAGGAATCCCATAATGAATGTGTCTATGTTCAATGGTTACATCCAAATACAGTTGGACCTGTTGTATCAAGGAGATGTATGTAAGTGTTGACATAACAAGTCCCATTCATTCCATGTGTATAACTTTCAAGCGGCCTAACTACAGAATTTAGATGACTGCATATTGTCTGAAGAAATGCTTTCCATTACTTTTGACTGTCGTTGGCAGATGACACAGGGATTCAGTATGGTAGAAAAATGGGAGAAACAGAAAATAAACTTTGCATTTCAATCTCAGACCTCCCCAGGAGTCAACTGGATAGCTTTAGAACATTTGGCCCTCCAGAATTTTTTCTATATGGCTTCCATCATCTTTCACCATGGGCCCTGGTGAGCAAGATGATGGGAGTCGTAGGCTAATATATAAGGAGAGCCGACAGCTCCCATGCCTGCTTTAGAATTGCGGAAACCAAAATGCTGCAGCGTAGAATATCAGAAAAGTGATATTCAGCCAACGGGGCTGCCTAGGTAGCCTGGGCCATGACACTTGCACAGTAGCATTTTCAAGATAGAATAGTATAACAGCATGTATGTCACCCTGTGTGCCTTAGAAGAAAAAGAGTTACACGAATGTGATACATAAAAACCTTTTTTTAAAAGCAGTACAAGGAGACAAGGAATAAATCCTCCGCAGCTGAAAACCTGGCAGCTCCTTTCTCCTTATCTGTGCACTGACCCATCCAGTTCTTATAGTTAAGTTTTATGTTGACATAGCAAAGGGCATGAAAAAATCAGTCCGAATAATAGACAGCTCAATTCTCTGGTCTCAACAGTGCTGAACTGTGCTAGCAATATTACTTTTTGTTTTCACTGTTTCAAATAGTGGCGACTCAGTACCCCAGAGACTTAGCTGCCTAGATGCCCTAAGCACATCCAATCTCGCCTGATTTTGGAAGCTAAGCTGGGTCGGCCCTGGTTAGTACTTGGATGGGCGACCACCAGGGAATACCAGGTGCTGTAGGCGCATGGAGTAGGAACTGGCAAGCCACTCTAGTACTCCTGCCAAGAAAACTCCATGGACATGGGGACACGAAGAGTCGGTCACAACTGTAACGACACAACACACACACACACACCAGAGACTTACATGTAAGCATACGGTGCAAGATGGGGACATGAATTGTCTCCCTCCAATTTTATGGATTATCTTCTAAGTACATGTAGCTGTACATTTTATTCACAGCAATTTCAATTTTACATTCTGCAAAGCCAAACGACCAAGATTTTCATGAGTTATCATGCTTCAGCTCCTACTGACATTCCAATACATACCGTTCTTTGCAGTTGGGCATTTCACTGAATGGGTTGGATCTGGATTTATGTCTTCTTGAGTTTGGCTTTTGCATGGGAGATCCACATATGTTCTAGCAATCCCTTTGCTCCACACGTCCTCCAACACATATCTGTTTATTACATGTGGGGCAGAGATCCCATCTATGAATTGTTTTCAATGTCATTTCTTTGAATTTTGCTGATATTGATCTATATACTGTACTTGGAAGTTCCATATTCCTTTCCAAGCTGTTTCTGATATTTTTAAAAAAATTAATTATGATTTAAATGTGTTTCCCATACTACTTTTGTTCCTATTTTATTGACATGCTCCTCTTTTATAATGTTTTATATACAATTGAAATCAAACTTTCCCCCTTTTTGTAGCTTGTCCTATACAATAGTTTTCTGTTTATGTTAATACTTGAATCGTTCCAGAAGCTGCATATAAGGTATTTGCAAAAATTCTCATCCAGGTCTGTTGAAACCAGTAACTTTTTATTTGAGTGCTCTTTTCTTCTAACTGCCTAATAGTAATCAGTTTCCCTTGTATAAATAGATGTCTAATTCTGTATATTCCTATTTCCTTCCAGTCTCTGGATTGTGCATATTTTTCTCAGAATTTAAATTTAGGAGGCCCCAGAAAAGGACATTATGGAGATACAGGTGGTGCTAGAGTTTTTATATTTTTACTCCACATTCATGTTGTTCCTTTAATAAAAATGTTTTGAATTTGTTCAATTTTCTTTGATATTTTCAGCCTATATAGGGAAAAATTAAATACGTGTCATCCTCCTACACTTTCCATTTGAATCCAATCTGAGTTATGGAGGTGATCATTGATTTAAACCTTCATAAGCACCTTCTTCTTGAGGCACATATGTCCAAAGCACAAATAAGAGTAAACATGTTCCTGCTCTCAGCATTGGGGAAGCAGATGTCAGGGGAATGGGCAAAATACCCTTGGCATCCCTGACGGGCAGATTGGAGTAGCCTGCGGTGAGTGGAAACTGTGACAACTGCATGGAGCACAACACAGTTGAGTGAGTGGACATAACCTTAGAGGAATGAAAGAGGCAGAATTGAATGTTATTTATTTATTTAATATATATTTAATTCACCTTTCTCCTTGGAAAAGAGTTTACTACGAACCACAATATATGTAATTGGCAACAATGAGTATATAACAGTTGTTAACAAAATTAACTATTTAAATATGGAATTGTTCAGTGAATTCAGAATATTTCTGAATATGAATGTACTTCCCTACTTTTCAGCTTCTTCGGCTTCCATCCTATTGTTGCTTTTTCCCTGGGTTTTTTTTCACTATCTCATAAGGCAGAGATTAAGTTCATATCTATCCAAAATTATTTTTATGATGATATCACAGTTTATCTACTCTTATGGAAGATATCAAGTAATAAATGTTTCCTGAACTAATATATTGAATTAAGACACCTATAATTATGGCCTAATAATCAAATCTGATCTGCTCACCACTCTCCTCCCTCTGCAATCACATTTTAATAGAGTAACTCTTTCTAATGCATATGAATTGGTAACCCTTCAGGAAAAGTATGTTTAAATAAGACTCACTGCTTCCAGGATTTCCAATGACTTATTTCTTCCATTGGCTCAATTTTTTTTTTGAATGTGAGAAAGACAAAAAGATTGGCTGGGGTGTGTGTGATAAACTTTTGCTCAGTCTGTTCATTCATAATCTGCTATGACAGATTAAACCCAAGGGAAAATAAAACTTTGATGGAAGCAATGCTCCAGCCCTGCCATTCATTTGTTTAAAAAATGTGTGGACAGCAATCTTTCAGAATGGGATAGATGAAAATCAAATATTCAATAATGTTTAAAAACAACAGCAACAGTACAAAGTCCAAGCATCAGCACTTTGAAACTAAGAGACACAGCCAGTTTTAAAATAAATGTATACATGTGCACAACCATGAATGTACACATGTCTGGTCAAATGGCAAAGAAACTGTACCAGCTCAGTGGTTGGTTGCTGATACCTAAGGATGGTGGCTGGGTGAATCTTGAGATTGCTGAACCAGAATGGTGAGGGACAGGTGATGGATTTATGAGCTGTTCTTCACTCTGCCCATCCCTATGATTTGGAGATAGGGAGCAGAACCATAGAATTCTGGAGTTGGAAGGGGCCCTGGGGTTTTCTGTACTGGTAATCTGTGCCAGTACAGTTATCCACAACTTGGTTATTCAGTCCAGTGAAGAAGAATTAACCACTTTCTAAGGTAGTCTTGCACTATCCAACAGTTCCTACATCAATATGTTTACAGGTACTCTCCTTTCTTGTGATTTGAATCCATCACTTTAGGCCCATGCCCAGTACCAAGAACTTCATGGCGGTTAGAGCTGTCCAGCAGTGGAATATGCTGCCACAGAGGGTGGTGGAGTCTACTCCTTTGGAGGTTTTTAAGCAAAGGCTGGATGTCTATCTGTCAGGAGTACTTTGATGGGGGTTGGACTGGATGGCCCTTGACGTCTCTTCTAACTCTATGATTCTATGATTCTAACCCAATCACCAATTATGTTTCTGTGTATTTCCAAGTGTACCGCCTCCTGTTCAGGCTGTACAAAAGTTATCTTTGAAGTTTAGCCAAGGGTCAGATGTCTGTTTGCTATCAGTTTCGTGACACTTGATGCTATAGAAAATCTGCTTTAATACGACAGGAAAATGTTCTGTACAGGAAAATTTTGAACATTGTTGGACCTGCATAACCTGGGCAACTGTATCTTCCTCTTCTACTTCATTAAAAAATATGCAACAGTCTCAACCAACAAATGTAACACAGAGCTTACTCTCTAATTAGTCTTGTTTCTACACACAGTCCTAGACCAGCAAGAGTTATGACACTTCCATCCTTCTGGCTATAAAGGTGTCATGAACCATCAAAATCATGATGAGAGACTATCTCACAAGCAGCCTCACTTCAAAACCAACCACCTGTTGTCCGGACCACTTTGAACTATGGCTATAAACTTGGTAGAATCCTAAGAGGGATGGAAGGAAGAAAACAAGCATGTGTGCTCAGATAAGTGTGGCAGAATTTTATCTGTATGATCAAACTATATATTGCCTGACAAAATCACTCCATAAATCCTCCCAAGCAATAAAACTTGAATTTATTTTCCTTTTTTTAAAAAGGCATGCAGCTGTCATTCAATGTCTTCCCAAATATGGTTGTTCGCAAATGTAAGTAATTTTAATTCCTGTGGTTGCTTACTCATCTGCATTCTGATATTTTCTCTGTTAGTCGTTGACATTACAGTGGTGACTATGCTTGGCAAACTAAGTTGGAGCATTAGTTTGTTGGTTTGTTGTATTTTTTTTTAAAAAAAACCCTTATACATTGAAATGTGGTGAGACAATGTTCTCTTGGTTGAATGGGACTGTTTTCTGAATGCATGCAACAAACACAAAACTGCAAAGATTTGAAAACTTAAATCAATTCTCAAATCAACAAAAGCAGTGCTACAAACCGAACCCAAACTGGGTGCCATTTTAAAAAGTACATATGTCTATGAATTCCTGCAGAAGGCAGGAGCCAGAGTAGAAAATGTGACACACGCAGATGGTAAAATCCCAAAGTGCCTCTGGAATCCAAATGGATCAGCAGACACCTCTGAAAATAACTGCATCTTTCCAAGCCTTCCCTTGTCTTAAAGAAAGCAGCTCCAAAGGCAAAATATTTAAGGCCCTAGGCCTAAAGTAAAAGATAAGGGCAAGGACAAATGCAAATCACTCCAAAGATTTGCCCGTCCATGTTATTTTAGGATGATTAACTTAACTGATTCTGTGGTGCCTTATTGATCTTTGTCTGTAAAATAGGAGTAATTAAGACTAGAGACAGGGATGAAAGTTTTAAAAAGACAGCAAAATCAACAAATATCGCTGATTCATTAACTATTATTCTCTTAATATTCATCAGGTCCAGAAGACCCAAAGAATATGACTATGAAGGGACAATTATTTCCTTTTTATATTTGTGTTGCTGTTGTTGGCTTTGTCAGCCATATCCCCAGCAGGTAAGCAGGGACCTGTGCAGATGTCTCCAGGCTGCCCAGGGCCAGCAAAGGAAAACAGATGTTTTTTTTCTTTTTCTTTTTGTCTTGCTTTTTATGTTGTCAGTCTTGGGGCTAACTAGGGATATCTGTGCATGCACAGATATCCATGGGCCTCCCTAGGACCAGCAGAGAAAAACAGAGGGTGTTGTTTGTTTTTGTTTACTTTGCCAGCCCCAGGTCCCAAATCAGTAGCAGCACAGTAGCAGACAAGGTAGGGACAGGGGTAGTGGGAATCGGGTAGGGACAGGGATGGGGATAGAGGTGAGTATGTTGTGGGGACGGAGGTATTTTTGTTAAAGCCCCCATGAACTGACAGACCAGTTTGTGGTTCATTGGTTGGCATGGGTAAAATTTGTGGTTTGTGGTTCATCACTGTTGACGAACTACGAATCAGGACAAACTGCAAATACCAAGGCAACTGGAAGGATGTGGGTCTCAGTTACAGATGGGGACAAACTGCCATTTTGAGACCCAGATTCTTCCAGGTTCTCTTGGTATTTGCAGTGGTTTGGTGGAAAGTACAGTGGTTTGACTGATACAACTATAAAAAGAAGGCTGCTAGGCTGCTCTTTGCCTAGCCACTATCTGCATAGCATGAGTCCAACATATCATAAGGGTGCACAGGATAACAGAATTGGGGAGCAAAGATTCAGGATCCATTGTATGCTCCCTTCTAAGGCTTGTACTCACACAAAAAGTGCTCTTTTCAAAAAGTCAAAACTGAGACTTCATAGAATATTCCCAACAGTATTATGTCTTGAACAAATGCAGTGTTGGTGTTTTAATTTAATTGTAAGACTGTATGGTTATTATAATATTTTATTTTTATACTCTTATGGCTTCACAACAGCCTAGATTTTGTGGGTGGAAGCTCCAAAGTCTATCATTCTGGCCCTTCTTCAGCTCATTTAGGAAACTCCAAGTGGTGCCTAACCTTTTTGGTTGATATTCTGTTAGTGTCATACCAAATGTTTTCTTCTACTGAGATCCACATGACTTATTTCTTACAAGCATGTTTTGGACTACAGCCACAGATTTCCAATCTGCCACAACTGACAAAAGCCACATGGCTAAAGCTTTCGAATGATGGGCTGCTGTTTATTTGCCAATACTGGGCTGGGGTAGTAAATTGCTAATGTGTGTTGGGAGCATGGAGGCAATTAGGGAGTTATACCCATAGAGTTAACTCCCTGATTTGCCTCCACGCTGCCAACCCACTTTGACAATTAACTACCCCCAGCCCCTTTAGAGATTCATAACTAAGTCTCCATACCCCAAAATCTTTCCAGATTTCAGGGGGTTCCCTAAAATTGCTCGGGAGGGTGTCCCTGCTACTTTAGAGCCTCTCATGTATTAGTTTCACCTTTTGAGTTGACTTAATGAAATAAATGAACATTTGCACAATGTTCTAATTTTTTGAGTTTCACCTATGTAGTAATATGAGCTCAAGTTACAGTAAGCCAGGAAAATCTTCCTGAGAGAGCACTGTAACAATTTAACTGATTAACCTGGAAGGTGGTAAGTGTTCCAGTGCTGTAGACATTTAAGAGAATATTAGACAGTCAGCTGTCGTATATACTTTGATTTGTATTCTTGCATTAAGAAAGGGGTAAGACTCAATAGTCATACAGGTCCCTTCCAACTCAATTAGTCTATGATTCTATGCCACATCAGAGACCAGGGAGAATGGAATGCTTGCTCATACTGTGTTATATAGTCCACCTCCCAAAGAAGAAGTTGCCACCTGTTTTGGTGATGTGTTGCTGTCACACAATTGCAAAGTTGATGTGACTTCAGAGTCAACATTTGGGTTTGGAGAATGGAAACACTCTGTGTTGTTTCATATGTCAGAAATACCATTTAGGCGGCTGCCATCATTGCTTCTTCCCCTCTCTTTCGGGAGATGGAAATCAAATGCATTTTCTGAAATATTATCCAGAATTTCATCACAGGCTCAGATTCTTCAGACACTAACGTTTTGTTTTAAAGACCCACTGGTGGCCCGAAAGAACCAGTTTAGTGTGCTCCACAGAGGCTGTTTTTCATTTCCTGCTCTAAACTGCAGTACAATGTAATAGCAAACAGCTGCTGTGCTT
Source organism: Phrynocephalus guinanensis (assembly GCA_037367245.1). Classification (NCBI taxonomy): domain Eukaryota; kingdom Metazoa; phylum Chordata; class Lepidosauria; order Squamata; family Agamidae; genus Phrynocephalus; species Phrynocephalus guinanensis. The sequence goes on from CM074748.1 coordinate 11,503,816, forward strand.
CTTCCCACAGGTAGCTGCATTTTGACAATGAGCAGAATAAGTCCGGTAGAGGAGAGTGGTACATATGTTTCTTTTTCCAGAGAAAGTATAACAAAAGAGCATTGGGCTATGTGTGCATTTGGAGTGGCAACTCAAGGTACATCAGGCATTTATCCCAGGGGTCTTCTTCTGTGTCACTGCTTTCATCTACAATATATTCAGACAGGAATTGCTGGAAGAAATGTGTGGTCTGGACAAAAAGGTTTTAGGTGCTTGCATGTCTTGTCGGATGATAGGATTTTAGAAACCATAACTGAGAACATAAAGCAATTTCTTCTATTGCATGTTCCAACTGTGTGCAGTAATTGATAATATTCCCTGTATAGTGATTGCATATGATTGAATACTTTTTAAGCAGTTGCTTGTATTATGTACATTGTGTTTAATAGTATTCAACATTCTGTAAGGTTAATCAAAAAGACTAATAAAAATAGGAGTGCCCCAAACAAACAATATTGTAACTATGAACTTGGACCTCAGATCAGCACCAACTTTGGTATGGATATAGCAGAAATGCAGCTATTGATATCTGCTGAATATGGGGACATTTGGACAAACCTTTTTTTTTTTTAAGTTTTTTGTTTGTTTGTTTTAAATTAACTTGGTTTTACCCCTGGGCAGAAACATAAACTCTGAGAGTTCCAAAGGACCTATTTGCCTAGGAGAGCATTCTGGTCAACCAGAATGCCTCTCCAGTTTGCCCACAGAGCAGTGTCTGTTGCTTTGAACCCTGTCATGGCCTTCCATGTGAAAAAAGAAGACATGGTATGATGAAGTTGAGTGCCCCGTTATGGAGTGTTCTGGGCAGAGCCTGGGGGTAATTGCTTTTTTTGACCTAAAACTCTGAGAATTTCCCCTCCATCATAGCAAACCTTAAGCTCTTAATGAGAAATTATGGTACGACCATGTATCCATGGGGGATTGGTTCTGGGGATCCCCCGTGAATAGCAAAATCCATGGATAAGAGCAAATGTTTCTATGTGACGGTGACAGCAGTGGCAGGGGTGCTGTGTTATCCATCCTTTGTGCCACCCAGGCTGTGTCTTCCTCTTCCTCATTGTGGTGCTTGCAGGCAGGAGCTTCCCTGCCACCACTGATATTGCAGGTAGTTGGGCACTCCAGAGCCATGTGGCCAGCTTCCGTGCCTCCGCTGCTGATCTTGCAGGCAGGTGGGTGGGTGGACGGCCGCTCCAGAGTGGCGTGGCCAGCTTTCTTGTCCCTGCCACCAATCTTAAAGGTGGGTAGGCTGATGGGTGAGCACTCTGGAGTGGCACAGCCCGCTTTCCTGGCCCCGTGATCTTGCAGGCAAGTGCTCCAGAGCACTATTTGAAATCAGGGAGTCTCATAGTCTTTTCTTTCAAAACAAATAATAATGGTTTATTGTACAGTGACCCCCCGCCATTTCGCAATACAGGTACCGCAGCCCCGCTACATCGCGGGATCGCAGTACCTGCACCGTGGGGGGAAGGGGGCAGCTGGGTCACTCCGTGCTGCCCCCCGCCCCCAAGAAGCCTTGGGGGTGTGTGGGAAGGTGGCTGGAGGGGGCGATCGGGTTGCTCCGCACCGCCCTCCCACGCCCCCCACTCCGAGAAGCCTCGGGGCGACCAGGAAGGGCGGGCAGAGCGATCGGGTCGCTCCACGCCGCCCTCCCACGCCCAATCCCAAGAAGCCTCGGGGCGGCCAGGAAGGGCGGGCAGAGTGATCGGGTTGCTCCGCGCCACTCAACCAGGCTCCCCCGGGAAGGCTCGGAGCCGCTGGGAATTAAGACACCTATAATTATGGCCTAATAATCAAATCTGATCTGCTCTCCTCCCTCTGCAATCACATTTTAATAGCGTAACTCTTTCTAATGCATATGAATTGGTAACCCTTCAGGAAAAGTATTAAGACTCACTGCTTCCAGGATTTCCAATGGGTTATTCCTTCCATTGGCTCAATTTTTTTTGAATGTGAGAAACACCTTCATGGAGCTGTCCACCAACACACCAAGATCTCTTTCCTGATCCGTCACAGATAACTCAGAGCCCATGAGTTGATAGATTTTTTGCCCCAATATGCATTACTTTACATTTGGCTACATTAAATCGCATTTGCCATTTCGCACCCCATTCCCCCAGTTTGGAGAGATCCTTCTGGAGTTCTTCACAATCTTCTCTGGTTTTTACCACACAGAAAAGTTTTGTGTTGTCTGCAAACTTAGCCACCTCACTGTTTATCCATGTCTCCAGGTCATTTATGAACAGATTGAAAAGCACCGGTCCCAGGACAGATCCCTGGGGCACACCGCTTTTCACTTCTCTCCATTGTGAAAATTTCCCATTGACACCTACACATTGTTTTCTGGATCTTAACCAGTTCTCAATCCATAAGAGGACCTGCCCTCTTATCCCCTGACTGTGCAATTTTCTCAGGAGCCTCTGGTGAGGGACTGTGTCAAAAGTCTTTTGAAAATCCAAATAGACTATATCCACCGGTTCACCCAAATCCACATGCCTGTTGACCTTTTCAAAAAATTCTAAAAGATTTGTCAGACAAGACTTACCCTTACAGAAGCCATGCTGATTTTCTCTCAGCAAGGTTTGTTCTTCTATGTGTTTTAAGATTTTCTCTTGGACGAGGCTTTCCACCATCTTCCCTGGGACAGATGTAAGGCTAACCGGCCTGTAGTTTCCCGGGTCCCCTCTTCTTCCTTCTTTAAAAACTGGTGTGACATCCACTGTCCTCCAGTTCTCCGGCACTGTGGCCGTTTGAAGAGACAAGTTGCAAATTACCGTTAAGAGATCTGCAATTTCATTTCTCAGTTCCCTAATAACCCTTGGGTGGATGCCATCTGGGCCCGGTGACTTGTTAATCTTCAATTTATCAATTAGTCCTAAAACATCCTCTCTTTTAACCTGTATTTGATTTAATTCTTTAGTCAAGAGGGGCCACTCAGGCAGCGGAATCTGCTCAAGGTCTTCTGTTGTGAAGACAGATGCAAAGAACTCATTTAATTTCTCTGCAATTTCCAAGTCCTCCTTAACCTCCCCTTTTCCTCCCTCACCATCCAGAGGGCCAACTGGTTCTCTGGCAGTTTTTCTACTTCTAACATATTTAAAGAAGCTTTTATTATTACCCTTTATATTGCTAGCCATGCATTCCTCAAAATCTTTCTTTGCCTCTCTTATCATCTTCTTACATTTCTTTTGCCAGAGTTTGTGTTCCTTTTTATTTTCCTCATTTGGGGAGGATTTCCATTTACAGAAAGACCTCTCCTTGCACTTTAAAGCCTCTCTGACTCCACTCATTAACCATGCTGATGCCCTCTTGGACTTAGATGAGCTCTTCCTTCTTTGTGGTATACACTTGTGCTGGGCCTCTATTACTGTTGTTTTAAACAGGCTCCATGCACTCTGAAGAGATTGGATTCTTCTAACCTTCCCCTTCAATTTCTTTCTAACTAGTTTCCTCATCTGATGGAAGTTTGCCCTTTGGAGATCAAGGGTTTTTATGTCTGATTTGCTTGACACTCTTCCTCCAATATGCATGGCAAAGGCGTCTGCAGCATGGTCACTGTTCCCCAGAGGCTCAGTGACATTCACATCCCTGACCAGGTCCTGAGTATCACACAGTATTAGATCCAGAGTTGCCTGTTCTCGGGTGGGCTCCATAACAAGTTGCTCTAAGGCACAGTCATTCAGCAAGTTGAGAAACCCAGTTTCTCTTTCTTGCCCGGAGCTCGCATTGGCCCAGTTAATGTGGGGATAATTGAAGTCCCCCATTATTACTATCCCACCCCTCTTAGACATCTCCATGATTTCTCTCCTCATTTCAAGGTCCCCCTCAAGTTTTTGATCTGGTGGACGATAGCATACCCCAACTATCACATAGCTCCTTGGACCTGGTAGTTTAACCCACAGTGATTCTATGGTGGAGTCAGACCCTCTGTCAATCTCCATTCTGCTGGATTTTACCCCTTCTTTGACATAGATGGCCTGTCAGCTTTCCCCCAGTTATCAGGTTAAAAGCTGCTCTGCAGCCTTTTTGAGGTTGAGTGCCAGCAATCTGGTCCCATCATGATTCAAGTGCAACCCATCCCTCCTGTACAGGTTTGGCTTGTCCCAAAATGTTCTCCAGTTCCTGACAAATCTAAAGCCCTCCTCTCGACACCATCACCTCATCCACGCATTGAGGCTTCTGAGTTCTGCCTGCCTGGCGGGTCCTGCACAAGGAATGGGTAGCACTTCTGAAAATGCTACCTTGGAAGTCCGGGACTTCAATCTTCTTCCTAACAACCTGAATTTGGTTTCCAAGACTGACTGCTTGGCCTTCCCGACATCATTGGTACCAACGTGTACCATGACCACTGGCTCCTCCTTCCCAGTTCTTTCTAACAAGCTATCTAGATTTCTCATGATGTCTGCAACCTTTGCACCTGTCTGGCTAGTGACCGTAAGGTTATCATGCTTATCACAAATCCATCCCTCTGTGTTTCTAATTATAGAATACCCTAGTACAAGGAGCTTCTCTCCTGCAGCCTGTTCATCTACATGTACCTGATCCTGTATCTCATCAGCAGTGCTGGCTGAGGTGAATCAGCAAGTGACACCCACAACTTACCCAGTTCAAGTACTCCCAAACCAGTCAAATTCCACTCCCCTTTCCTTGCAGTAAAATGCAATAAAAGCAAATTAAATAACTATTCATTGCAATTCTCTGATATCCCAAATCTGATATTTACAAGGGTAGAATCAGTCTAGCACCTGTACTTATGTATCATGTTTTTCTGAAACAATCCAGATTTATCTCTAAAACTAGCTGAATCCAGTTCTTATTTTTGTTTTGTGTTCTGAGCTGAGAAAAGTTAGGCCTCTGATGATGTCAACAGAAACAGTGCTGTTTCCTCCCTTCTGCCATTTTTAAGTGTGGGAAGAGCAAGCCTTTCTTGAGGTGATGGAGTCAGATTCTCATCCCTTTAAATTAAGCAATTCTTGTCAATGCACATTTCACCTGTATTCTGCCAAAGCAAATGCAATCCCATATTTATTTTGTTTGCGGATGAGCTAACTCAATCAGAAGTGAGAAGAACTCTCAGGCAATCCCCCTGGGCTCGACCTTCCGCAATGATTTGATTGGGTTCCTTGTATGACTCTCTTAAACCTCTGCCTGATTTGATTTCTGTGTGTGTATGCACATGTGAGTGTGTGTGGCTTGTCACAGCATGGAGAAGACAGAGGTAAAATGCAGGCAAGAAAAGAATATGTTGTGCCTTATAATCTATGCTGAATGTAGCCACCTGGAAAGTTATTTCTGCACTTTTTTGCAGTGTCTGCATGGTCCTAAGGAGAGGAAAATTTTATATAGGTAAATTACATTGTGGGCCTTGCTAACAGTTCAGGTGTTGGATTATTTTACTCTTTTCAATCATATTGCACTGAATCAGATGCTACTCTTTCTTTCTTTCTTTCTTTCTCTCTTTCTTTCTTTCTTTCTTTCTTTCTTTCTTTCTTTCTTTCTTTCTTTCTTTCTTTCTTTCTTGCTGCTGTTGCTGATTTTATTACATATATTGTTGTTTATGCAGCGTTAGTATTGGTCCTTTCATTTTATGTTATTTGTGGCTTTGGTTTTAGTGGAACTTTATGTTTGGCTGCAAACTCAGCAGCTCCACAAACCTAGCAGTTCGAAAGCATGTAAATGCAAGTTGATAAATAGGTACCGCCTTAGAAAACGGGAAGGTAAAACAGTGTTTCCTTGCAGCCATGCTGGCCACATGGCCATGGACTTGCACAACACTGGCTGTTCATCTTGAATACGGAGATGAGTACCTCCCCTAGAGTCGCACATGACTAGCATGCATGGGGGGGGACATTTACCTTTACCTTTATGTTTATATGGCAGAAGCTACCTTGTGAGTTAGTCCTTCAAAGCACCCTAAAAGTAATAACAATTGTGAGACTTCAAATCAGTTCTGACCTAAGGTGACCCTTTCCAGGGGTTTCTAAGTAGAAAGCACTCAGACGTGATATCCTATTTCTTTCTTCTGGGAGTGCCCTGGAATTGTGCAGCTTCCCCGCAGCCACACAAGCTGGCTAATTTTGCAAGAGAGACAGTGAGGAATTACACTCCCGACTTCGGTCTCCACCGCCAGAGACCTCACATACTGAAATATCCAGCCAGCTCACCCTAAAGCACTGTTAAATAAAATAAAGATACTATTTCTACACTACAAATACAGTCATATAGTACATATAGCTACTAATAATGCAATGTAATCATTACATTATCAGTAGGTAAATGTATAATAAATGTATATGTGCACACACAGGTGTTTTGTATTCTGGTTTATTATAGAAAAAGAAGAAAACTGATAGACAAATTAACTTACCTGGCAGTCCTCTCATCATGTCAGTTATGGTCTGCAATTTTAAGTAATTGTCATCTTGATCATTGTACTCCCAGGCTGACAATTAATTACCACATTGTGCGTTGCCTATATCTCCATGATCCCCCTCCCCTCCACTGGGACATGTATAAATACAGGTGGGACATGATAGCACTTCCATGTGTCTGAGGAAAGCAAAGCAAAGCAAAGCAAAGCAAAGTGTTCTGCTTATATACCGCCCCATACCACTACAAGTTGTCTCTGGGTGGTTTACAATTTTAATTACAGTGTGCAGGCTACACATTGCCCCCCCCCCAGCAAGCTGGGTACTCATTTTACCGACCTCGGAAGGATGGAAGGCTGAGTGAACCTTGAGCCTGCTACCAGGGATTGAACCCAGGTCGTGAGCACAGTTTTACCTGCAGTACAGGCATTTAACCACTGCGCCATGAGGCTCAGTGGATTAATAGTAACAAAAGCTGACACGGAAACAATATTGCTCGCATTTAAGGTGCCAAAGTATTTTGTCTTTTCTCTCTCAAATTTTGCTGATAACTATCAAGTGCATGTTGTGTTATGTGCTACTGTGGCTTCCAATCTATGGCGGTCCTATCAATTATCGACCTCCATAACATCCTCTTTTATGGCTTGCAGACTCAGTTGCTTCCTCTCTTCATGTCTGAGAACAAGGCATACTGGACAAAATCTTGTTGCAAAACCCCATATATGTGTCTGTGGCTGTTTTCTCATCTTCTCTTGGATATCTATGCATGCAACCAAGTGCACAGCTTTGTGTCTCAGGACATGTCAAAAAGCCAGCGCAATTGTGCACTCTAATGTACGATGTCCAGTCGTGGAAGAATCCAGTAGTTGTCTAGTGATTTATCTTCTAATCCTTAGTACAACATTCTAAGGTTAATTGGTATTCTTCCTTCATAAACAACAGAAAGTATACTGAGTCTGTGCCATTCCTTGAGGTAAAACGGAGAACAAATTCAATTTGAAAGCTCACTGATTTGTAGCACTGTTGTCTCACATTAGTTCTAGTTGAAAAAGATAATGTGCTGTGCTTGTATCCTATTTATTTTGTACTTTAAAAAATAAATAATTGTGTTCAGCTAGGAGAGGAGTTTCAGGAGCTTTGCAAACACTGTCCCTCAACATCTTGGTTGGTGAAGGAGCCAAAAGCTTCACTATCATTTATGATTTTTGTAATAAACTGATGCTTTATGAGAAATAAAAAAGGAGGTGCCAGTGCTTCTGCACTACTCTGCAAAGTGGAATCAAATTCAGTTTTTTAAACAGGATGCTTAACACTCTTTCCAGGTCCGATGGCCTTGTTGTATGCACTTATACCTCGCTTATAGCAGTATCCAGGTGTGCTTTAGGCTGTAGCTCTGTGCTCCTTCATTACATGAAGATTTTCTGTCTTCTGTATTATTCTCCCTTTTTCAGTAGCAATTGACATTTGGGGAGAGATTGTGGATCTTGCAATTCTGTAGCCACAAAACCCGCTGCAAAAATGAGTAGCCCAGAGCTTCTGGAGAAATTGTAAGGATCACCTAAGGGCTAGCCTAAGAATCTGTGTTCTCTCAGGACTAACAAAAAGGGAAATGCCATTTTTACGCCATTTTATGTGTTAGCTATTCCTGAACAAGGTGCATAGAGGTCAAATTCAGCCATATTTTTGCGGTCCCGCTTCCAATGCTTACTTTGGCTTGTCTTCTATCCGTAAAGCAGGGGCTTGCATGGAGTGCAATGCCGCGGGCAAACCCAGCGCAGCTGAAACCGGAGCTGATGTAGCTGGAAGAGAGGAAACCAGTAAAGGCTTTTCTTCGAATACAGCCACATGGCGCGGCGATGAGGCAGCTCTCGAGGCCAAGGAGGCCGCTGGGGAGCACGCCGAACGCGCTGGGGACCAACGGGTCCCGGACTCCAAGTTTAGCTTATCCTCTGTGAAGATGAGGGTGATGTTCGGCGGAAAGGCTAGGTCATCATCGGATGACTCGTCGGAGTAGTCAGACTGGAGCAAAGGGTTGAATTCGGGCCACTTAGACGTGGGCGCCGCCGAACCCGAAAACTCCGTTTCGACGGTCAGAGCTTCGGTAGCCACCGAAGCCTGAGCCGAGGTCGGTTTTGGGGGTTTTGCTGATTTTGAGGTCTTGGACGACAAAGCCTTGGTGGATGGCTTGGGCTTCAAAACCCCCTGTAGGACGGGAATCTTTTTAGATTTTCCCTCCCGTTCTGGTGCGTCTGACTTACGGCCAGGGTCAGAAGAGGACTTCTTCTCCATGGGCTGCAGTTGCAGAGACTTTTCCAGAAGAAAGGAGGTGAGACGGTTGCGGCGGTTCTTTAAGGCTTGCGAGCTAAAGCCTCGGCAAATGGTGCAGGCCTCAGGCCGGTGGTGCTCGCCTAGGCAAAGCAAGCACTTCTTGTGTCCGTCGGAATACGGGACCTTAGTGCTGCAGCTAGTACACTTCTTGAATGGTTGTGCAAACGACATTAGTCAATCCAAAGCCAGGGTCGAAAAAAAAAACGGAGAAATCCAATCGAAGAATAGCTTTTCGCAGGAGACCAACGAAAAACAAACCTCTATCTGTTGGCGGTAAAGAGGAACTGAGGCGTTGGGGCGGGAACACCCACACATGCGCAGTGTGTGGGGGCGGAGACTAATGAACTTTCCTATTGCTAGGGAAGTCCAAACTCTGGTGCAAGGGCACCTGGGAAACCCATCTGTGTGGCTTCACAAAGGCCACGATGGAGAATAACTTTTTAAACTCATCTCAATGCATATCCTATATTCTTTGTTTCTGTCACTGGGGCTTTTTCTTCTACTGCTCATATAAAATAGTGTCAAAAAGGTTATCAGACTATTCTGTGTATTCTCTATCTAGAAAACCCTACAAAGAGTCTCCATAGATCAGAATTGACTTGACAGCACACAGTAATTAGTATCAAGAACTGAAAGACTAGAAAAACCCTCAGTCTTAAAAAAAATCTTTCTTGGGAAATAAAGGAAGGGATTAGATTCACCTCTTGAGTAAGAGTTTCCTGATCCTAAGGGGCATGATAGTGAAAGGGCTATTCCAGTGCCTTGCTAGTTCAGTACTGATGGATGATGTTGAGCACATTCTAAACATTGACTAGATTTTCTAAGTTTCTAGGATATAATTAGGTTCTGTGGTTAACTCAGTTTTCTAGCCATAAAGTATGAAAGTAGTCTGCTTCTATGCCGCCCCATACCACTTCAAGTAGTCTCTGGGCAGTTTACAGTTTTTAATTACAGTGTGCAGGCTACACATTGCCCCCCACCCCCAGCAAGCTGGGTACTCATTTTACCAACCTTGGAAGGATAGAAGGCTGAGTCAAACATGAGCCGGCTACCTGGGATCAACACCAGGTCGTGAGCACAGTTTTACCTGCAGTACAGGGATTTAACCGCTGCGCCACAAGTATGAAAATAAATGGCTGCTGCTTGTTGAACCCTCAGGTACCAAATGGCCAGAAATTACATACCATGTTGACCTGTGACACCATTTGCAAAGTAAAGTCAGGATCATTCGTAGTTCCTTTAGAATATCAGTGATGGCAAACTAGGCCAATTCAGAATGAGAACAATGCAGTGAAGAAGGCCTTCCCATAATTCAGAATTGGCTTCAACAGGCTTCAACAACATCTTGTGGGTAATTCTTACTGACTACATAGGAAAGTGTTGGCAGTGCAAAATTAGAGCCTAGAAAAGATACTTGTTCCATATTTGTCACTCCCGTTCTCTTGTTTCTGCCATACATAGTCATATCTCTCCATTGTTTTCCTTCTTGCCTCCCCTCCCATATTTCATTGAAAGCAAAAATCAGTGTTGAAGGAGGAAAATATGGTTTGAATTTTTGATTATTACTGTTGCCTTTGCTTTCTGAAGTCCAGTTTTGTGGGATAAAGCAGCAGAAGGCAAGCTTTGATAAGTAGCAATTTCTCCACTGCTGCTAAGGGGTGAGATAAAAGTTTGTCAACTGGCTTGAAAGGATTCAGGAAATGCCATTTTTATGTGCTAGCACTTTCTGTCATATTTTTTTCCTTCTGAAAAATGTTTATGTGTTAGTTAACCCAAAGTGACTGTTGCAAACTACACTTTCCAGAAAACAGAGCCACCAATGATGGGATGGTGATTTGTGGATTTGGGGAAATGGAGTCAAAAGAAATAACTTCCAAGCTCTGAGCTGAATACTGGTGAATTTTAGTATCAGGGATTCTTGAGGATGATCCTGCATTATTGGCCTCAGTGCAGATCTTTAGTGTGTTCTATGAGGGTAAAAAAAAAGATAAAGACAAATGTTCCCCCCGCACATGCGTGCTAGTTGTTTCCGACTCTAGGGGCGGTGCTCATCTCCATATTCAAGTCGAACAGCCAGTGTTGTGACAGTCCGTGGCCATGTGGCCGGCATGGTTGCAAGGAAACACTGTTTTACCTTCCCGCTTTTTACAGTGGTACCTATTTATCTACTTGCATTTACATGCTTTCGAACTACTAGGTTGGGAGGCGCTGGGGTTATCAGCAGGAGCTTGCTCCACTGCGTGGCACCCGGGATTTGAGCTGCCGAGCTGCCAACTTTGCAGCCAACAGTTTTTGGAGCCTTAGTAAACATGAAATGTGATAAATGAACTACAGGAAAATTTACACAAATAAAATATAAGCAAGCTGATTAGGGTGATTGATGGCTGGCACATTCCATCTTATTCACATTTCTCCTTTTAAATCCTTGTTTGTTTCGCAGCCAAGTGAAAAGCCTGCCAAGAACTTGTGCCAGATTCTCCAGGGCATCATTTTCAATATGGTAAATGAAGACACTGGAGGCTGGCAGGGGCAACAGACCTTGATGTAACCTTGTTCTAGATGGGGAGCTGGATCTCTGTCTACTGTTCTTGTTCCAGCTGCCTTGCTGGGTCTCCTCATTGTCCCTATGTTATGAGGATTTGAAGTGTATATTGCCAAATTTGTCTATCAAAGTCTACCATGGGTTTGAATTCCTTCCAACTCATATCAGCCTATAGAAAGCAGTTGACCTTGGACTTGAAGCAAGGAAGATTTATTTTGCAATGTTCACTTGATCTGTGGTAAGATACAGAAAATGGTTACCAAAACTACTTAATTTGACTTGTAACTGAAAGGATGTGTAAGTGAAAGTTGGAAGTGGTGTTCTGTCTGTGCTTCTGATAGACATTTCCTTTGTTCCTCTACAGCCATTTAATAATTACAATGAATTTAGATTATTTTGCCCATTCTCCTCTGAGTTCTGGGGAGTTCTGATAATTTTCTATGGGGCAAGGTCACAAAGGGATTTTGTAAAGATGATTTTTTTACAAATGCATAGGCTGAGCATAACTCATCAGGTAGCCAGAGTATTCTGTTCCCAAATCAGAAACCTGGAAAAAAAGGAAATACCTGCTATCTGTCTCAGTTTATTTTTGAGAGTCACACTCCATATTAAAGGGGCTGTATATTTCTTGCAGTTAACATATTTTCCCTCTGATCTAGAAACCTCAAACTTCACAACTCATAAATATAAAATGGGGCCAAGTTTGCGTTCCAAATTTTAAAATAAAATGTGCTAAAAATAAAATATGGAGGTGATGAAATGCTATGCAAGTACTGTGATGGATTTGTTTTACTGCTTGAGGGAGCACTGCTTCTACATAAATGCTAAGTATTTCACCTCATTTTAGACCTCTGACTTTCCTTTTTTCCTTTTTTCCTTTGTTAGTTTGTTATTGTTGTTTCACTATTTTTGAGACAGGTGTAGGTATCAGTATTCTGCAGTTCTTTCTAAATGTACAATGATGATGCACCATAAATTATCAAGCAACTAACTATCTAAATCAATAACTTTACAAAATGGCCTGCAGTTCATGTTGCTTTCAACCATTTGGATCCGGTGGGATACTGTGTTGCTGAAGAAAAGAGGATTGTAGTGACATCCACCATGTGCCTTTACATCAATGGTCAATACTACCAAACAGAACTTGGACATTCAATGTGAGATCAAAAGGGGGCAAGGGAGAAGAGTGTGAAAAAAGATAAACCTCTCTGAAGCATTTATGTGGACCAGGCATGTCCAAAGTCAGGCCAGGGGGCCAAATGCGGCCCGTTTTCAAATTCTGAGCAGCCCGCGGTGGCTTCTCCCCACTCTCAGCCTGTCACGCATCCCGACCAGCTGGCCCCTCCCCAAACAGGATGGAGGCATTAGCTTGCAGTTTTATGGTTTGCCTGCCCTCTCTGCTTCTGTCCATCCCCCCAGCCACTGGCCCAGCCTACCCACCCCAACTCTGTTGCTGCAGCATCCTCCCCGCCTCCTTGCATGTTATAGAGACTTGTCCAAAGTTCAGCCCAGAGGCCAAATGCAGCTGAATTGTCGGTCCCCACACATATTCACATCACCAAATCTGGCCCTCCTTGCAAAAAGTTTGGACACCCCTGCTGTGGACTATCCATGATCACCTTTTGCCAGTGGTTTAGTTTATGTGTAGAACAAGTGCTTAAATATTCCTTGTCTGTATCATCTGTGCTAAGAACTGAATGGGTGTTTATTTAGACAGTGAAATGTGAAACTACAATAAAAAGAGAGTATGTCAAGCCCAGTTACTGACAGCAAAGTTTGCAATGGGTGCAAAAAGAATAGAGCCAAGGAGGAAAAGAACAATTCTGCTTTAACCTGGGAGGCTGATGTGCTGTGACAGGAGGAGGCAGTCACTGCACACATCACTGCTGGGCTTTGTGTCTGTTAGTGGGATAAATGCACACACCGGTTATAGGCACCACTCAAGGAAGACAATGAAATTTCATGAAATATGAAAAGAAATGGTGTGGAGAATATTACACATGTTGTCAAGGATGCAAAGAGGCATCCTTCAGTCTCGAAAGACTATGGTATCATGCCTGGAGTAGAGATCCTAAGAATAACACCTAGTGTGACTAAATAGACCAGTTCGGGAGTGGCAGTCTCTACCGCACTGGGGACAGATGTATTCTGTTTCTTGCCCAGTCCTTGGGTTTCGTTCTTTCTGTGCCTGCCTCTTTTCCTCTGCCTGTTGGACAAATGCCTCTTCAAATTTATGTAGACCATGTTGTATCTCTTGCCTCCAGACAGTGCGATCGGCGGTCAGGGTTTCCCAGCTGTTGAGGTCCATTCCCAAGGCCTTCAGGTCCCTCTTACAGATATCCTTATACCGCAGCTCTGGTCTCCATCTGGGGTGCTTTCCCTGCACTAGTTCTCCGTATAGAAGATCTTTTGGGATCTGGCCATCATTCATTCTCACAACGTGTCCAAGCCAGCGTAGGCGTCGCTGTTTCAATAAAGTGTACATGCTAGGGATTCCAGCTCGATTCATGACTATGCTATTTGGAACTTTGTTGTGCCAGGTAATGTTGAATATTCGCGTAAGACAGCGCCTATGGAAGGTATTAAGCTTTCTTTCCTGTCGGGCATGGATGGTCCAAGGCAAAGAGGAATGCAGTTCAAAATGCTGGATGATTTTAAAGAAAGATATCTTAGAGACCACACCCTCCCTTCTTGCACCCTTAGATCAATATAAAAAGTGGCAAAGTCTCTAGCCCTTGGTATATGCCCAGTAATACTACTCCTGTTTAGACATACAGTACCCAGGCGGGCTAATTCCATGCAAGACAAGAGAGTGAGTATTGTACCTCTGTTCACACAAACTGACAAGTCTGGAGAGGAAAGATTTGATCCATGAAGGCTCTCCATAAGAACATAAGAACATAAGAACATAAGAAGAGCCATGCTGGATCAGGCCAAAGGCCCATCTAGTCCAGCTTCCTGTATCTCACAGCAGCCCCACCAGATGCGTTTGGGAGCGCATGAGACTAGATATCTGTCTCCTGATACCACTCCCCTGCATCTGGCCCTTGAAATACCCTGGTTTAAAGCCTAGAGATTACACATCTCCATCATGGTTTGTAACCCGTGATGGACTTTTCCTCTAGGAATCTGTCCAATCCCCTTTTGAAGGCATCCAGGCCAGATGCCATCACCACATCCTGTGGCAGGGAGTTCCATAGACTTACAACACGCTGGGTGAAAAAATATTTTCTTTTGTCAGTTCTTACTCTCCCAGCACTCAATTTGAGTGTATGTCCCCTAGTTCTGGTATTTTGAGAGAGGGAGAAGAGCTTCCCTCTATCCACTTTACTCATACCCTGCATTATTTTGTATGTCTCAATCATATCCCCCCTCAAGCGCCTTTTTTCCAGACTAAAGAGGCCCAATTGTTTTAGCCTTTCTTCATAAGGGAGGTGCCCCAGCCCAGTAATCATTTTAGTCGCTCTCTTCTGCACCTTTTCCAGTTCCACTATGTCTTTCTTGAGATGCGGTGACCAGAATTGTACACAATACTCCAGGTGGGGCCTTACTATTGTTTTATATAACGGCATTATAATGTTGGCTGTTTTATTTTCAATCCCCTTTTTGATAATCCCTAGCATGGAATTGGCCTTCTTCACTGCTGCCACACATTGGGGAGACACCTTCATGGAGCTGTCCACCAACACACCAAGATCTCTTTCCTGATCCGTCACGGATAACTCAGAGCCCATGAGTTGATAGATGAAGTTTGGATTTTTTGCCCCAATATGCATTACTTTACATTTGGTTACATTAAAACGCATTTGCCATTTCTCAGCCCACTCCCCCAGTTTGGAGAGATCCTTCTGGAGCTCTTCACAATCTTCTCTGGTTTTTACCACATGGAAAAGTTTTGTGTCATCTGCAAACTTGGCCACCTCACTGTTTATCCCTGTCTCCAGGTCATTTATGAACAGATTGAAAAGCACCGGTCCCAGGACCGAGCCCTGGGGCACACCGCTTTTCACTTCTCTCCATTGTGAAAATTTCCCATTGACACCTACTCTTTGTTTCCGGGATCTCAACCAGTTCTCAATCCATAAGAGGACCTGCCCTCTTATCCCCTGACTATGCAATTTTCTCAGCAGCCTATGGTGAGGGACTGTGTCAAAAGCCTTTTGAAAATCCAGATAGACTATATCCACCGGTTCACCCAAATCCACGTGCCTGTTGACCTTTTCAAAAAATTCTAAAAGGTTTGTAAGACAAGATTTACCCTTACAGAAGCCATGCTGGTTTTCTCTCAGCAAGGTTTGTTCTTTTATGTGTTTTAAGATTTTCTCTTGGATGAGGCCTTCCACCATCTTCCCTGGGACAGATGTAAGGCTAACCGGCCTGTAGTTTCCTGGGTCCCCCCGCCTTCCTTTTTTAAAAATTGGTGTGACATCTGCTATCCTCCAGTCCTCCGGCACTGTGGCCGTTTTAAGAGACAAGTTGCATATAACCGTTAAGAGATCTGCAATTTCATTTTTCAGTTCCCTAATAACCCTTGGGTGGATGCCATCTGGGCCCGGTGACTTGTTAATCCTCAATTTATCAATTAGTCCTAAAACCTCCTCTCTTTTAACCTGTATTTGATTTAATTCTTTAGTCAAGAGGGGCGGCTCAGGCAGCGGAATCCGCTCAAGGTCCTCTGTCGTGAAGACAGACGCAAAGAACTCGTTCAATTTCTCTGCAATGTCCAAGTCCTCCTTAACCTCCCCTTTTCCTCCATCACCATCCAGAGGCCCAATTGGTTCTCTGGCAGGTTTTCTACTTCTAACATATTTAAAGAAGCTTTTATTATTACCCTTTATATTACTAGCCATGCGTTCCTCAAAGTCTTTCTTTGCCTCCCTTATCATCTTTTTACATTTCTTTTGCCAGAGTTTGTGTTCCTTTTTATTTTCCTCATTTGGGGAGGATTTCCATTTACAGAAGGACCTCTCCTTGTGCTTTAGAGCCTCTCTAACTCCACTCGTTAACCATGCCGGTGTCCTCTTGGACTTAAATGAGCTCTTCTTTCTTTGTGGTATGCACTTGTGCTGGGCCTCTATTATTGTTGTTTTAAACAGGCTCCATGCACACTGAAGAGATTGGATTCTTCTAACCCTCCCCTTCAGTTTCTCTCTAACTAGTTTCCTCATCTGAGGGAAGTTTGCCCTTCGAAAATCAAGGGTTTTTATGTCTGATTTGGTTGACACTCTTCCTCCGACATGCATGGCAAAGGTAATTGCAGCATGGTCACTGTTCCCCAGAGGCTCAGTGACATTCACATCCCTGACGAGGTCCTGAGTATCACACAATATTAGATCTAGAGTTGCCTGTTCTCGGGTGGGCTCCATGACAAGTTGCTCTAAGGCACAGTCATTCAGCAAGTCGAGAAACCCAGTTTCTCTTTCTTGCCCAGAGCTCGCATTGGCCCAGTCAATGTGGGGATAATTAAAGTCCCCCATGATTACTATCCTATCCCTCTTAGCCACCTCCATGATTTCTCTCCTCATTTCAAGGTCCCCCTCAAGTTTTTGATCTGGTGGACGATAGAATACTCCAACTATCACATCACTCTTTGGACCTGGTAGTTTAACCCACAGTGATTCTATGGCGGAGTCAGACCCTCTGCCAATCTCCATTCTGCTGGATTTTATGCCTTCTTTGACATAGATGGCCACTCCTCCTCCAACCCGCCCCTCTCTATCCCTTCTATAGAGTTTATAGCCTGGGATTGCTGTGTCCCACTGGTTCTCCACATTCCACCAGGTTTCTGTTATGGCTATTATATCAATGTTATCCCTAGCTGCCAGATGTTCAAGTTCTCCCATCTTTGCTCGGAGGCTTCGAGCATTGGCGTAGAAGCACTTGTACAGTGGGTCCCGCAACAGCTGCTGCCTTGTTCTTCTCCCCCCACAGCTTTTATTTTCAGTAGACGAACTGTCACATTCCGCTATTCTGCCAGTGTTAATACTTGCTATGTCATCTCTATGTGATTCTCTACCCTCTCCAACCTCATTCCCCGAGGATGAGGTGTTCCGAACCGGATGCCACACAGCTCCTGTCGGCTTTCCCCCAGTTATCAGTTTAAAAGCTGCTCTGCTGCCTTTTTGAGGTTGAGTGCCAGCAATCTGGTCCCATCATGATTCAAGTGCAACCCATCCCTCCTGAACAGGTTTGGCTTGTCCCAAAATGTTCTCCAGTTCCTGACAAATCTAAAGCCCTCCTCTCGACACCATCGCCTCATCCACGCATTGAGGCTTCTGATTTCTGCCTGCCTGGCGGGACCTGCACGAGGAACAGGTAGCACTTCTGAAAATGCTACCTTGGAAGCCCGGGACTTCAATCTTCTACCTAGCAACCTGAATTTGGCTTCCAAGACTGACCGCTTGGCCTTCCCGACATCGTTGGTACCGACGTGTACCATGATCACTGGCTCCTTCCCAGTTCTCTCTAACAAGCTATCTATATTTCTGGTGATGTCTGCAACCTTTGCACCCGGCAGGCAAGTGACCATCCGGTTATCATGCTCCTCACAAATCCATCCCTCCGTATTTCTAATGATAGAATCCCCTAGCACAATGAGCTTCTCTCCTGCAGCCTGGTCATCAACATGTACCTGATCTTGTATCTCATCAATAGTGATGAGGGAGAGATCCTCCGGTGGAACCACTTCTTCCTCTATGTGTGCCTCATGAGGTGTGCTGAGGGAAAGAGCTTCAAATTGATTGTGCAAGATAAGACTCTCTGAGCGATGCCTTGGCCTTCTACTCCTTTGAGTCACATTCCTCCACCCGTCCACCTCCTGAGCTGGGGGAGTGACTTCCTCCTCTGAAGTGTGCCCTGTCTCTTCTTGGACCTGGATAGTCTCTTCCGCTCTGTCCAGGAACTGCTCAAGCTCCTTAATATGTTGCTGGTCCACTATGCGAGCCTCTAGCTGACTCCATGTAAGTCAGAACAAAGAGAAATCTGGGTTCTGGCTCATGCACAGAACGTTCATGGATTAATTAAACTCCCCTGTTCAGGCCTGTTGCTTTGTGTGACCATAGTGATGACAGAGGAATAGGGTTAGCTCACTCAGTTTCTTTATATATTCAGCCTACTTAGATACTGGGTGACTGAAGTGCTAGTGAATCTGAGGAGACACTAGAACAGTGGTGGCAAACCTTCAGCACTCCAGATGTTTTGGACCACAACTCCCAGAATTCCAAGTCAGTATTGCCAGTGACAAAGGACTGTGGGAGTTGTGGTCCAAAACATCTGGCATGCCAAAGGTTCACCACCACTGCACTAGAATCAGTTTCTGGTCCTTCTGAAATGCAGTTCAGTGCTTTGGACCATTTATCTTACTGATTTTATCCACATGAGCTCAACAGCACAATACTTTGCCAGTCTTCTACACAGTATCAGGAGGAGGAAGAGGGTTTTGAAAGACTTACAAAGAATTGTGAAAACATATTTTAAAAAAGAAAGAGGTGGTGTAATTCTCCGTTCTTTACTGTTCAAAGCCAGAGATTCTCTGCTCAAGCTGTCTTTCACCCACAAAGGGTGTGTGTGTGGTATGGTGGTATCCTTTGAACTGTCATCTTCTGAGCAATGTATTCATGTTGTTTTTGCCAGCAGCCGTGGCTGTTACTGCTGATTTGCCAATATAACTTTAAAATGAAGAAAAAAAAAGGTACAATCTACAGTGGGCCTGAAGTGGTCACAACACAAAGCACCTTGACTCCTTTGCAAATGAAATCAACAGCAATGTTCACAAAGGCTGATACAGCAAGGAATGAAGTGATTCATCATTGGTAAAAAAATAAAAGAAGCCTCCCAGTGAGGGGGGAAATGGAAACAAACTGCTGGCCAGGAAAATAAGTCAATCTTGGTAATGTTTCCTTATGATATAATAAAAAATGGCCATATCAGTATAACTGGAGTTCTTTTGCAGTATGGTCAAGCCCTTAATCCCTGCTGGAATAATTTGGGGATATTCCATTTTCAAAGTGCTGTCCATGGTTCTGATATTAGCTCTCAAATCCTGGGCTGATCATGATGCTGAAACTGCTCCAAATACAGTGGACCCTTGTATAACAAACAGCTTGTATAACATAAAATTTGTACAACATAAAAAATCCAGAGATAGGGGACTCAGGAGACCTTAGTTTAAATCCCCGCTTGGATGTGGAAACTCAGTGGGAAGCAGCTGCAGTAAAACCACTCCCTGTGTATCTTATTCTTATGTTGAAAACCCTACTAGTCGGAATAAACTTCTCCTTCTCTCTCTCTCTCTCTCTCTCTCTCAGTACAACATCAAAAATGAAGTAGAAAATCTAGATTCTGGAACATGGAACATAATGAATCCCATTGAAACTTGTAGGTCAGACAACTTATTCATTTCTCCGTTTATTGGGTGACTGCCATTTTGTATCTCATCCTGTAGTGATTTCAGAAGGGAATCTCTTGGTGTTTTCTCTGTTTTAATTCCACACAAGGCTTCAAATGAGGAAATGATGTCTAAAAATCTGCACCTGTGTGCTACATTGAGCTATTCTCTTCATAGGCAAGACAGCATGAAGCCCAGACACATATTGAAGTAATTCTATTTGACACTGCCAAATATTTCTCAAGCCAGGATCTCCCCTCTCCATCAACAGATGCTCACAGTCCACACCTGCTTGTGGCAGACTCCGCTGAGACAAGCTGACAAGAAGCTCAGGCTGTTATACAAACAGGGATTGTGCCTTGTGCTTCCGAGGACACCATACACAGCTGTGCAAGTTTTCTCTGGAATTGACCCCAGTGCAGTGGAGTGAAGGCAGTGAATCAATTACAATAGTATCAGGAATGGGAAGGAAAAGACTGTTCCAGTTTTTACACATGGTTTTGCTTCTGGTAATTTAACTCCATATCTCCAACTACTGTCTAGTAAATCACAATGGGTATTTCATCCACAATACCTTTCCACTTTTTATAGCAAATACTGATGTGGCTGAGAACCTTCTACATTTGTGGGAGATTTCCCTATTCACAATTACTGATATATGGAACATGTACATGAATGAGCAACAATAATTGTATGTATTTTCACCTGCTAAGAAGTTCTTTGGTATCTATATAAGAATGCCAGGAGCTTGGGAAACACAGAATAACTGGGAATCTTAATTCAGGAGAGTAAATATGAGAAAAGGAATAACTGAAACTTGGTGGGATGACTCCCATGACTGAAATACAGACATTGAAGGATATAAACTGGTCAAAAAGAACAGAAAGAAGAGAGAGGTTGAGTTCCACAATACAGTATGTCAAAGATACACATTCCCGCACAGAAATTCAAGAGCAGGAGTTTTGCTTTCCAATTGAGAACATCAGGATCACTTTAGCTGGGGTGAAAAACAAAAGGAACATGGTAGCTAGAGTCTACTACAGACTGTCCAGCCAAAGAGAGGATGCAGTTGCAGCTTTTGAAAAACAAATTGCAAGGATTTCAAAGAGACACGATGTAGTAGTGATCAAAGATTTCACTTAACCTGATATCTGTTGGTAGGCAAATTCTCCCAAGTATGGCCTCTCCAAGAAATTTTGGGCTTGTGTGATTGATAATTTTCTTCTTTAAAAAGTGGTGGAAAAAAGCAGAGGACTAGCTACAATTGATTTTTCTAACTAATAGAATCCTTCACTTAGTGGAGGAAGTGGCAGTAAGGGGAACGCTGGGTGAGAGTGGCCATGTTCTACTAGAATACTTTATTTCAAAGGAAACCAAAGCACAGTGTGATCACACATATATGCTGGATTTCTATAAAAAAGCCAATTTCAATAAACCCAGAATAAGGATAAGTAAGGTCCTGTGGCAGGAGACCCTAACAAGAAAAGGAGACCAAGAAGGGTGGGAGTTTCTTAAAAAGGTAATTCTAAAGGCACAGCTACTAGCAATTCCAACAAGAAAAAAAGGCAAGAGACTGAAAACAAAAAAGGATATTGATAGGAAATGAACAGGAAGAGTACCAGCAAGTAGCAAGGAATTGCAGGGATGGCATTAGGAGAGCAAAAGCTGAGAATGAGCTGAGGTTAGTTACAGTCACTAAAAGCAAGAACAAAAAAAAAACCTGGGCTTTAATAGGTATCTGGGTAGCAAGAGACAGATAGGAAACAGTAACTAAGCTATTTCAATGAAAATGAAATGATAAGAGACTATTTAAGAGACTATTTAAAAAGGCAGAAGTGTTCATTTCCAATTTTAGCTCAGTCTTTTCCCAGACTATGACCCTAGAGAGCAATATGAAGTACAAGCAGGAGGACAGGATTGAAGCTGGAGATTGATAAACCAGTTGCGAAATAATACTTTGCTACCTTGAACACGTTCAGATCTCCAGACCTGGAAGAACTGCATTCTAGAGTGTTGAAGAAACCGGCTGAAGACCTTTCAGAACCACTGTCCATTATTTTCTTGAAATCATGGGAAATGATTGAGATACCAGATTATTGGAGGAAGACTAATGTCCCTATCTTTGAAAAGGGCAAAAGGGAGGAACTTGAGGCCTATAGACTATCCAGTCTGAACTCAATCCCTCGGAAAATTCTGTAAGATCATAGAGTGGTCACTATGCAAGCATCTAGAAAGTAATATAATAATAACTAGAAGCCAAAACAGTTTGCCAAGACCAAATCCTGCTGGATTAATCTGATCATATGCTTTGATAGGGTAACCTGCCTGACAGACAGAGGAAATGCTGTAGATGTAATATATCTTGACTTCAGCAAAGTCTTTGTCAAAGTGCCCCATTATATTCTGATTAACAAACTAACTAGATTTGGGCCGAATAGAACAATGGTCAGGTGGATACACAGCTGGTTACAGACTTGTATTCAGAAAGTGATGATTAATAACTTCTCAAAGTAGGAAGAAGTATCAAGTGAGGTGCAGTGCTCTTCAAAAAATATTACTCACAACCGGGATCAGGGAATACAGGGAATGCTAATCAAATATGCAGATGACACAAAATTGTGTGGAAAAGCTAATACCCTGAAAGACTGAAACCAACAGAATGAAATTTAACAGGGATAAATGCAAAATACCACACCTAGGAAGAAGAAACTGAATGCAGGGTTATAAGATGGGGGATACCTGGCTCAGCAATAATACATGTGAGAAGGAACTTGGAATTCTGGTAGATCATAAGCTGGATATTACTCAACTGTGATGTGGCTACAAAAAGACAGATGCTATTTCAGGTTGCAATAAAAGAAGTATAATTTCCAAATCCTGTGTGGTGCTCATGACCCTCTATTCAGCACTGGTTAGGCCTCACCGTGAATATTGTGTCCAGTTCTGAACACTGCACTTCAAGTATCATGCTGAAAAACTGAAACAATTTCAGTTGATTAGGTGTCTAGAAATCAAATCATATGAGGAAAGACTGAATAGATTGGGGATATTTAGCCTTCTGAAAAGAAGGTTGAAGGGCAATATGATAGCACTTTTCAAATACTCGAAAGGTTGTCACACAGAGGAGATTCAGGACCTGTTCTGGATCAGCCTTGACTGTAAGCCAGGCAACAATGGGCTGAAGTTACAGAAAGGCAAATTTCAGTAAATACATTTTAACTGATATCAGGAACAACCTCCTAGCTGATAGAGCAGTACTACAATGGAACCAACTACTGTTCAGATGTGGTGAGTGCTCATCTGGAGGCATTCATTAAACATTTAGACAACCACATGACAGTTATCATTTTATTTGTATTCCTGCATTAATCAGGTGTAAACTTATACCTGTAGGTCTCTTCCAAATCCATGATTTTATTATTAGCTTTCATTCCAGTTATTTCAGACTTCTGTGGGTTTTCTCCGGTATGAAACCAGATGTGAGAGATGGGTATCTGTGCTATATTGTATTGGCACCACAATGATTATGTAATATTTATAGCCCTTCTCATTTAGCATTCTGGCACTAAGTATTGGCATGATTATCTGTTTGGCTGTTTGTTTCACTGTGTTGCATGCAATTAGAATATTTCTGTCACGGTGCAGTGCCTGGTACTGTACTAGTAGTAAAGTAAATAAATTTATTGATTAGTCCTATGACCATATCAACCAATAAAAACACAGAATATAAAATACATTGAATTACATGCAACACCATCCAATAGGGTACCCTACATTTTAGATTTAGATTTTAGATCAATTTATTTGCTACTGCAGTTTTCAGTGTATTGTTTGATATTTTCAATTGTGCTTTTACTCCTTGAATGGATGGGATGAAGGTAATGATCAGATGTGGTATATTTTGATATAGCAGGAAAGACCTGCACATTTGTTCACTTAAGGTGAAGTCATAGCCACAGTTTAGGTAATTGCCTCATATGGGAGTCCATTGTTTGTGTGAATAAAACAGCAGTAAATTCCAAACTTAGTAATCAACCCGTCTCAGTGGGTTAATGTTTATTTGAACTGGATGAAGAAGTATTACTGAGCAAGAGTTGCATGGACCTTATCACACGACCTAGAACTTTAACAGTCCTCGAATATGAAGCATATAATTTACATTTAAGGGCAACCTTTGTCCAAACAAATTATGGAAAGAGTTATTTCTTCTCCCACACTTCTCTTTCAAGTCTTTCAGGAATGACGTCTTTCAGATATGGTTCAAGAAAATGTTTATCCTCTCCATATTTTACCCACTGCTCTTTAGGAAGAATTTCGTGCTTCATTGACAAATCCAGGGCTCTCTTCATGTGAAAAATTCTTTCATTATACACATATTCTGGAAGCCTGTGGATTGCTTCCTTTACATCATCATCTTCAATGAGTAAATCATCTCACATAAGTCCAAGCTTGTTGAATCCAGCTGCATTGTAGTACCATTTGCGCACAACTTCCATCAGACGAGCAGAGATAGAAACGGGTGCCCTCGCCGCCATCTTGACTTTCCAGGAAATGCCACTGCATGGCCTTTCCACCTCAGTGGGGTATGGAGGACATTGTAATTTAAAGGGGTCTCATCTCAGTGTTGGAGGTATATGGCTCAAAACAGCAAAAGTGCTGCATAGTACAGTAAAGTCTGTAAAGGGATGTTGCTTGTTGCTTAGCCTTACTGTATGCAAAAAAAATTTGACTTTATACATTGGACTGCCAATGCTGATTGCACAGACACATCTCACATTAGTATAATGTGCTTTCCCCAAAATTCAAAAGAAAAAAAAATGCAAGTATCCTTCTTCCTCCTTTTTGATTTCGTCTTTCTTACATCTCTTTAAACTGTAACAGCCTTTATGAGGTTTCCATAGATGCATCTTATTAAGGTTATTCTCTACTTCAGTGTGATGGATTTACACATGCTGTCCCTCTTCTCAGCAAAATGCCGAGAAGCCTCTATTAAGCTCAAAAATGTTGGCGTTCTGAAACAAAAACACCATTTTCAAATACTGTAATATGCACAGATAGCACACCAGAGATAGGATTGGCTTCCTACTGTGGAGGCTTCAGAAGCAGGAAATCCTGCTATATCACTAGGCTTTCTTTGAAGAGGTATGATAGCTGTGGTGGTCCTCTTGCTCTTCCAACCATATTATGTCATTCTAGAAGGGAAGGGGAAAGGCTGTGACTTGGGGAAAAACTGAAGAATCACATGAACTGAAGCCACAAGCCCAGATCCTTAGAAAAGTGATTGTTCCTGGAGTAAGGTAGGAGAGAGGGCTATTGGGCACCTAATATGCAGATTAAAGCATCTTCACTAGGGTTTTCTTCCCTGTGTCCTCTGACAGATATTGTTGTTTTCTCACCCTGCTTTTCTTTCCATTGAAGGGAGAGGATTGAAGGATTTGACCTGATTCATTCATCCATAGGGAAGGGAATGAACATTGCTGGCATGTATGGGAAACTTTATCAATTCTTGTCAATATACACAGTTCCTTATGACAGGATGGGTTGCTTTAAATGAGCAATTGCTGAAATACCTATGATTGTTAATCCATACTTGTGTAATATTAATTGTACCAAAGTGCTTCTGAAACAAAGAAAATACCTGAGTTTTACTTTTCAGTTTAATTAGATAGATAGATAGATAGATAGATAGATAGATAGATAGATAGATAGATAGATAGATAGATAGATAGATAGATAGATAGATAGATAGATAGATAGATAGATAGATGGATGGATGGATGGATGGATGGATGGATGGATGGATGGATAGATAGATAGATAGATAGATAGATAGATAGATAGATAGATAGATAGATAGATAGATAGATAGATAGATAGATAGATAGATAGATGGATGGATGGATGGATGGATGGATGGATGGATGGATAGATAGATAGATAGATAGATAGATAGATAGATAGATTCCAATATATTGTATATATTGTATATACTATAAATTCTATATACTCTATTATAGATACATATATAAATGATATTGCCACTACTTCAATCAAGTCAAGTTGCTCACAACCTGAGGTCAGTCACAATGAGCAGTTCAAGGCTGACTGAGTCGTCCATCCTTCTGAGGTTGGTTTAATGACTAAGCTTGCTGTTGGGTGGGGGCAAAGTTTTGCTTGCATACTGATTGTGTTGTAAACTGACAAGAGACTGCTCTTGCACTGTGGGGCAGTATATACACTGATCAGCCACAAAATTAAAATAAGCTGCCTCGTATAGGTCCCGCTTACAGTGCCAAACCAATTCTGATGGATGGAAGCATGAACTCCAGAAGACTTCTGAATGTGTCCTGCAGTGTCTGGCACTTTAGCAGACATTAGTACAGTGGTACCTGTACTTAAGAACAGTTCGATTTCAGAGCAGAAAACAGTTGGTGTTTTAACTGCTTCCTTACAAATTTTAGATGTGGTCTGCTCTACTTATAAATATTTTTTTCAATGTTTTCATTTTTTCATTTATTTTTTCAATTTTTTAAAAATAGGGCTCCTCTGTTTAAGAGTTGTTCGAGTTAAGAGCATGCATTCGGAATGAATTAAATTCATAAGTAGAGGTACCACTGTAGTAGATTCTTTAAGTCCTGCATGTTGCAAAGAGGAGCCTCTACAGATCAGATTTGTTGTTCTAGAACAGTGTTGGAGAACCTATGGTACGGGTGCCAAAAGTGGCACTCAGAACACTTAATGTGGTTCACCTGGCATTGCCCCCTCACAGCCACCTGTATTCAGGTTAAATTGTTGTTGTAACAATATCCCAGAGCCCTACTCTGGGTGAGTTTATCTGCAACCTTTCCCCAGACCACCCCCACCCCCCACTATAAATCCTCTTCAGAAGTCTTACTGCAGAGGTCTGGAAGCTGCAGAACTCAGCGGGTTCTTTTGAAAGACTTCAAGCCTTTTTAATGCTGTGGTGCTATATATAACTTACCAACACAGAATCCAAGCACCTTCTACAGTATAATTTAAATTCATATATTAAAAACTAATGAGGGTTTCATATGATATTTGCTTCTATCTGAAAATGTTAATAACGTAAGATATGCTGATGACACTGCCCTGCTTGCAACAATTCTGGCAGATTTGCAAGGATTATTGGATTCTGTTGCTGCAGAAAGCAGTGCCATGGGATTGCAACTTAACATGAAGACAAAATGGACGATTATTAGTAAAAAACAAAATGGTTCACAGAACCTTCTCAAGATCGGCAGTGATATAATTGAGAGAGTACTAGATGGGGCTATTGCAGTAAAAAGGAGTTTGGAGCTGTGCAGCCATTAAAACAAACAAAATTAAAACTAGACCATGGTTGGCCCTAGTTAGTACTTGGATGGGAGACCACCAGGGAATACCAGGCACTGTAGGTGCCTGGAGTAGGAACTGGCAAGCCACTCCAGTATTCCTGCCAAGAAAACTCCATGGACATGGAGTCACGTAGAGTCGGTCACGACTGTAATGACACAACACACACACAATGAGTGATACCTTCATAGGCTGTTAGTAGAAATATAAAAAAAGTTGCTGAGCTTTCGAGAGCACAAGCCCTCTTTTTCAAAGCAGGTATAAAAGTCCAAACATGGCAAGGGATGTCATTTGCCAGGAGAGAGTTCTTAAAAGTTCACTTGGCAAGATGGATGCCAGGCTTCTTCTTGGAAGGCACAGGGCAGCATGGTATGTCAAGGATACCTTTAGATAGAAACCAGTTCAGGCAACTGATCATCAACGTTCTATGGGGACATGGCACTTGAAGAAGAAGAATTTTCTTAGCTTGTCAACGTTTTAATGCTGCTGTTCATCAGCATATGAAAACAACAACAAAAAACAAACAAGTCTGGAAGTTGCAGAGAGTCTTAGTGATATTGGCAACTTCTGCAGGAAGGAGCATGTGCCCATTTATCCTGTATGACAAATACATAACATTGGTCAGGGCTGCTTCTGACAGAAAGGAAATGTTGGTGTTGACTGAAGCTGTGTTGCATCTACAGTGAAAGTTTCTGCTCTAATAAGTAAGAATGCATGCATGTGTGAAGCCCAGAAGTGGGTTGTGGCTGAATGTTAGGAGATTCTAGAGCTGAAACAGAATTTCTTAAGCATGAGAAACACAGTACATTACGTAGGGCTGTGCCCTGAGGAATTTTGGCCAGAAAGCACAGGTGCAGAGGGATGGAAGAGGTATTCATCGTACAGTTGGCCAAAAGCCACATAAATGGGAATGTTTATCTCTCAGAGTGGTCTTTTTTCTATATGTGAAAGGTATGCCTCTGGTGATTTGGTGCTCCTTTAAAGTGGCCATGGCACTATAAATAATGCTTTAACAGAAAGGAACCATTTAGATGCTAAACCCAAGGGCAATTTTGCAGATTGGCTGAGAAGCACCTGGATTTCTGCAGACTCACTTAACTCTGACCCCTTTTTATGTGTCACTGCAACTAAATTACATGATTAATATCAGATATATGATATATTGGAAGAATGCCAGTTTAAGGTAAGTACTAAGCATTTGAATTAATTCTACCAACCATCTAACTTTGGCGCTTCTTTAATTTGACTACTTAGTAAAAAGACATCATTGGGCAACAAAAGGGTTACACTTTAATAATAAAGATAGGTCCTTTTTAGACATTATGTATTAAGAAAAATAGGGTTCTCAATGAACTGAAAGCAATTTTAATATTGTTGGCTGAGCCTCTGCCTTTAAGACTGTGCTTTAAAGTTGTGCTCGTTGGGATTATTTGGTGTTTGGAATTTTTCTATTCATGTTTTTGCATGTGTGGGACTTGCGGTGGGTGGGTTTTGGCCTATGCCATGTTTAAGAGTGTGTTTTAAACTTTGGGATTTCTGCCATTTAGATGTCTTTTTAATTCGCATGCAGTTTGGAATTCAGGTTGCAGGCATGTTTAATTTTTGTAAAAAAAAAAACCCTGCTCTTTGGTTATCAGGGTGGGCAGGAAGTTTCGGATTTTGGTGGTGCATGCGTGTTTCTTTTTCCATATTCTGTTCTTTGGATTGCAGGATCCTCATGGTGGTTGTTGTTTTCCTTCCTAGTGGTTGTGGTGTCATGGCCCCCAAGAAGGCAGCAGAGGCTTGGAAATGGAAGAGGGATCTGATCTTCTTGCAGGTCAAGAAGGAAATATTTTGGCAGCATGATGAAGGCATGCGAGTGGTAGACCTTGCCAGAAAGTATGGAAGGAATACCTCAACTATTGCTACCATACTCAAGGACAAGGAGAAGATCATGGGCCATGACTCAGCCAAGGGTGTCATGATCATCACTAAGAACTGGCCTGCTGTCATGGATTAGGTGGAGAAGTTGCTGCTACTGTGGATCTGCGAGAAGGAGTGTGCAGGGGACACTTAGGCAGTCATCTGTGCCATGGCTAGGGCCTTGCATGCTGACCTGTTCACCCAACAGCCAGGAACTTCCCATAAGGAATCCAAGGCAAGCCACAGCTGGTTCAACAAATTCAAGTTCTGATCCTGCATCCATAGCGTTGTCCAACACGGAGAGGCTGCAAGTTCTGATCTGCAGGCAGCTGAAGAATTTTCCACTGAGTTTTTAGAAAACATTACTTCGGAGGGCTACCTCCCAGAGCAGGTCTTTAATTGTGATGAAACCATCCTCTTTTGGAAACGGATGCTGAAGCGGACCTTCATCACCCAGGAGGAGACCCAAATGCCTGGCCACAAGCCCATGAGGGACTATCTTACCCTCCTTTTCTGCATGAATGTGTGTGGGGATCTGGAGGTGAAGCCACTGCTGGTTTACCATTTGGAAAACCCTTGTGCTTTCAAAAAGCACAAGGTCCACAAGGAGAGGTTGAGCATGCTGTGGTGATCCAATGCCAAGGCCTGGGTCATACACATCCTGTTCGTGGAGTGGGTCAACCAGGTGTTTGGTCCCACTGTGAAGCGGTACCTCCTGGAGAAGAACTTGCCACTGAAAGCCATCCTTCTCATGGACAATGCCCCTGCACATCCTCCTGGCCTAGAAGAAGACTTGGTGGAGGAATTCAGCTTCATCCAGGTCATCTTCCTTCCACCCAACACCATGCCCCTCCTCCAGCCTATGGACCAGCAGCTGATTGCCAGCTTCAAGAAGCTGTACATGAGGCAGTTGTTCTGGTGTTGCCTGGATAGGACCAATGGTTCTGGGATCACCCTGGCTGGCTGACTACTGAAAACACCACTTTGACATTGTGGACTACCTGCAGCTCATCAAAACTGCATGGGACAGTGTCAGCCAGAGAAACCTCAACACTTGCTGTTGGAACTTGTGGCCAGACTGTGCGGTGTCTCCTTCAGCCAGCACACAGGAGGCAGCAGTGGTTGAGATTGTATCCCTGGAGTGGACCAAGGGCCTGGTGGTTTCAGAGGAGGATGTTGCTGAACTCATCGAGGGAGCTTGGATTCTATGGCTTTATAGGCCCCTTTTAACTTCATGATACTATTCTATTTTATTCTGTTCTAAACTATACAATCATTGCTTATGGCTTTCAGTGTCAGAGATTTGTCCTTCACTATCTAGTGTGTCCTTAGTCTCTTGTTTCTTTTAGTAAGTAGTTTTCCATTTTAGCTCGAGGAATTGCTAAGACGAAAGAAGCAATAAATTATCCTTATTACCTTAATCATCACAGGATTGCTGAATAAGCTTCACTCCATCATACAGAAATCACATCCTGGCAGCTGCTACAGCTCTTTAAGATTAGCTGCTGTTTCCAAGGAGCAAGGATAGGAGTCAATCAATATAAAAGGCATTATGATTGCACAGAGTATCATGTGCAACAGACTCCTGCATATAGTTCACACTCTGACTGTATCTCTGGAGAGTTTACACATCTGATGTGAATTAATGTAGTAATAGGATCCTTGGAGGCATTTTCATTGTAAATTGCAAATGCAAATCAGCATGATAGACCAGATTTTTCTCATATTGCCTCCTGAAATCCATTCCTTGTACCGGTTCTTGCTTTCTATTTTGTTCTGGGGCTTAGAATTTTGCTCAGATGAATAGGACTGTTTGGATGAAAATAGTTATGTCGAGTGCTTAATGATGGAAATTCACCAATATTTACTCAGGGGAGCAAACACAAGAAGAACTTGCTCTACAAAAGACAGCCTCTCCAAAAAGCCAACATCTTTGCCATATTCTCTAGAAACAGGGAAACAAACGAGTAATTACAAGGGCTATGGTTTTCAATCTGATTGGCACTTTTTACGTGTTATATTAACAATGCATCTTGGTGCATTATTCAAACCACATAATATTTCTGTAACTTAGCATGCATACCAGTTCGGCAGTCGCGAGCACACCCGCTCCGGGTCGCCACCCCTAGAGAGGTCCGGAAAACCTCCACCCATAACCGGGCCTTCTCGGTGGCTGGCCCCTCCCTTTGGAACAGCTTACCAAGCGAAGTGCGCTCTGCAGAGTCCCTGCTAACCTTTCGCTGAGCATTAAAAACTTTGCTCTCTAGCGAGGCTTTTGGCGGTTTAGCTTAATTCTTTTTTTTCTCACCATCTGCATGCTCGCTCTACTATTGCTGCTGCTGAGCCTTCGATTGCCTTTTATGATGCCTAAGTATTATTATGCTGTTTTTATCTTGCTATTACTGCTTGTATTGTATTGTTTGCTGACTTGTTCACCTTTGTAAGCCGCCCAGAGTTCCCTTGGGAAGATGGGTGGGGTATACATTCAATAAATAAATAAATAAATAAATTAGTACTAACAGTGAAGTTTAGTTGACCATGGCCCTAGCCTAAAACATAAATGTTCCCCCCACACATGCATGCTAGTTGTGTCCAACTCTATGGGTGGTGCTCATCTCTGTTTCTAAGACAAAGAGCCAGTGTTGTGCAAGTCGGTGGCCATGTGGCTGGTATGGCCAAATGCATTTCTGCACATGGAACACTGTTTATCTTCCCACTTTTTTATGGCAGTACCTATTTACCTAGCTGTATTTACATGCTTTCACTCTAAATATATGACTTCATTCAGTAATATGGCACACAGGCTTGCAAAGTGACTTCCTTCTGGTTGGTAAAATAATGTCAGTACAAATTATAGTAACTGCACTTGAAATGGCCCATATATTTTCTTCCACACCAAGTCTAAAATTGCATATGGGTAGTATAGGCAAAATTCCAAATCCCTGCACATAGATACCTCTTCTATGAAGGATTTGCAAGAGTGTGAATTTAAAGCTTAGATGAATGCAAGACACTAAGGAATCATGCAGAAGCTTCCAAACCTTCTCTCACACACTGTGCTTAGAAGCTACTACATGCACTGTATTTATTATCTATTTTCAGAAGATACAATCTTAGAGACTAATGATGACATCTTCCAGTTAGGATTCTTCAACTACAAATGCTGAATTTGATTATTATAATGGGGCAATACAAGGCTGAAGAACCTTACTAGGGACTTTATCAACATTGGCAGTACCACCTCCAGTGATAAGTCTATGAACTGTGAGACATGAACAGAATGCAAAAGTCAAGACTTTTGAAATACTGTGCCACAAGGGCACTCCACTAGCATACTATGTCAACCAAACTGATCATCATTATATGGATGTGCAATATGGCAGATGACTGCAAGCATACCAACTTGTAAAATTTAACGTAAACTAACTTGTAGGTCTCAATCAAGTGAAACATTACATAGCACATGTTACACAGCTGTTGAAAGATTGAAAACAGATTATCAAGGCATTAATAGTTAAAGTGCCATTTAAAAATATTTATTTATTTATGATAGCTTGCATTTTATTAGCTGGCTTAGCTATTTGTTTTCAAATAGAGCTGGCTGCCTAGATGGTTGTCACTATTTTTTGACCATTTGAAAAAATCTAGGAACAGGCAGGGTGGTAAGAGTAACATGGCCAGTCATACTATTAGCATCCCAGAAACATAGTATCATGAAGTTGGAAGGGGCCTATAAGGTCATAAAGTTCAAACCCCTTATCAATGCAGGAGTACAAATGATATATGCCAGGTCATAGAATCATATTTATTTATTTATTTATTTATTTATTTATTTATTTATTTGATTTATATACCACCCATCTAGCAACAAAGGCCAATCTGGGCAGTTTACAAGGTCTATACAAATACAAAACATAACATCAACAGAATTCAATGAATATTGATACAACAAAATAAAATGTAATAAATGCAATAAACATAACTAAATCCAATTAAAACAAACAAAAGACTAAGATAGGCTAAGACAGAACAGACCAGGTAAATAGCAGCAACCAAATAAGAAAACTAATATTCAGAAAAATGTCTTTCTAAATAGCCACGTCTTCAGATTTTTCTTAAAGACTGAGAGTGAAGGGCAAAACATATCTCAGAAGGGCATTGGTTCCAGAGCAGGGGGGAGCTGCCACTGAGAAAGACTGGTTCCTTGTAGAGGAACAAGCCACCTTCAGTGACTGCACCCTCAAATGCCCTTCCTGAGATGAACTGGTGCTATGGGCAGAACTCTGTGGTAGGATGCACTCTGACAGATAGCAAGGTCCTAAACCTTGTATGTTATTAAAACCTTGAAGTCAACGTGGTAATGGATTGGCAGCCAGTGCAGAGCAGCCAGTGTAGGGGTGATATGTTGGTGTTTTCTCAGCCCTGTAACTAATCTGGCCATTGAATTTTGCACCAGCTGGAGCCGCTGCATTAACCTCCAAGGCAGCCCCACATAGAGAGCACGGCAGCAGTCTAATCTCAAGACTACGAGTGCATGGACCAATGTGGTGAGAGCACCAGAGTCCAGGAAGGCATGCAGTTGAGCAATCTGCCTAAGCTGGAAATGCGTGGAATAGACCACAGACACCACCAGGACTTCCATGAAAAGCGCCGGGTCTCTCCATGGAAAGTGTCTGACTACGCACCTCATCCTGTGCAGAAAGAATCACCCCCCCCAAAAAAAACTGAGGGAGCTTTCCAAACTGCTGATGGTGCACCCACCCAGAGGATCTCCATCTTGCCCGGGTTCTACCTCAGTCTATTTGCACTCATCCACTCCATTACAGCCTCCAGGCAAGCATCCAAGGACAAAATGGCATCCACTGCAGATGGAAAAAAGGAGATATAGAGCTGGGTGACATCAGCATGCTGATGACACAAAACCCCATAGCCCCTGATGACCTCCCCTTGCGGCCTCATATAGATGTTAAAGAACATGGGGTAGAAGCCATCCCCTCCAGTTGGACTCTCTAGGGATGGACCTCCATGAAGGAATGGAACCACTGCAAAGCAGAGCATCCCCAGGAGAATACCATGGTCAACGGTATAAAAGGCTGCTGAGAGATTGAGGAGGACCAACAAAGGTGATTTTCCCTATCACCCTCCTCAAAAGGTTGTCATACAGAGCAACCAATGCTTATTCTGTTCCATGGTACGACCTGAACCCTGACTGGAATGGATCGAGGGCATCAGTTTCATCCAGAAGCCCCTGGACTGCGGCTGTGCATTGAGTGAGCCATCCTTGCTGGCCAGGGGTCATGGCATATTGTAGAAGCAGGTGTGGGAGGTCGGGCATGGCATGATAGTCTCTGGAAGTGAGCCAAAGCACAGCCCACCTTCACTATCCACTGCCACTGCCTACCTATAACATAGGAAAAGGGGGAGGGAGTGCCTTTGGGCATGGGTAGCGTGCTCCGCCTTAACCACCAGGGAGTTGGAGGAGGAGGAGGAGGAGGGCTCCACAGCCACCGCACTCACACACCTGCCTGCCTGCTTGCTTTGCCACTCACCCGGTGCATGGTAGTGGGAGGGCGCAGGGCTTCCTTCTCCTCCTCCCCGCACCCCCAGATTTCTACACCCAGGGCAGAAGTACCCCCCCCCCCAGATAAGCCCATGGTAAAGGAGATTGCAGCATGGTCATTGTTCCCCAGAGACTCAGTGACATACACATCCCTGACCAGGTCCTGAGTATCACACAGTATTACATCCAGAGTTGCCTGTTTTCGGGTGGGCTCCATGACAAGTTGCTCTAAGGCACAGTCATTCAGCATGTCGAGAAACCCAGTTTCTTTCTCGCCCCAAGCTTGCATTGGCCCAATTAATGTGGAGATAATTGAAGTTGATCTTTTTCTCATGTGCAGTCCTTTTTTTCCAGCCCAGTGTTCAAGCCTTTCTAGTTTTTGAATCAGGAGGAAATCCTGCTCAAGCCCTGGGGGACGCCACATGTTACCTCCTCCCATTTAGAGAAAGAGCTATCCGATTTAGCTTCCAGTTATTAATGCATTGTTTTTGGGTGCTTATACAGTGACCACTTTATAATCTGCTACAGAATTTTCCATGGGATTGATGTCAGGATGAGCAGTATATAGTTCTCAGGTTCTTCCTTTTTTGCCCTTTTCAAAGAAAGGAACAGCATTAGCCCTCCTCCAATCATCTGGTACCTCAACCATTTCCCATGATTCCAAGAAAATAATGGACTTTGTGTGGCTGCTTTTTATATCAAGAAAATAATGAAAATAATAATCCAAGAGGTCTTCAGCCAGTTTCTTCAATACTCTTGGAGGTAGTTCATCCGGGCCAAGAGATCTGAACTTGTTCAAGGTAGCAAAGTGTTCTTTGGCAATTGGTTTATCAGTCTCCAGCTTCAATCCTATCCCCTCTGCTTGTACTTCACATTGCTCGGGGGGGGGGGGTTACAGTCTGTCCAGTGGGAAAAGACTGAACTAAAATAGGAAAAGAGCACTTCTGCCTTTTTTTTTCTTTTTGGTAGTGTCTTATCATTTTTTCATCTGTATTGAATAACTGTTACTGTTTCCTTTCTTTGTCTCTTGCTATCCAGATACTTGTAAAATACTTTTGTTCTATTTTTGCTTTTAGTGACTATAGTTAACCTCACCTCATTCTCAGCTTTTGCTTTCCTAATGCCATCCCTGCAATTCCTTGCTACTTGCTGGTACTCCTCCTTTGTAGCCTGTCCTGTTCACTTCCTATCAATTTCCTTTTTGGTTTTCAGTCTCTTGCCTTTTTGTTGTTTGTACTGTTAGTAGCTGTGCCTTTAAAATTACTGTATATACTCGAATATAATCCTAGTTTTTCAGCCCTAATTTTGGGCTGAAAAAAGGAGCCCTCGGCTTATATTCGGGTCAATACTTTTAGCCACTGAGGCAAGTCAACTGTGGCTAAAAGTCATTTTAAACATTGCATGCCGCTTCTCATGACCCCCCTCTGCATCACAGGGGATGGCACACAATGTTTAAAATGAATTTAGTAAATTTAAACATCACACACCGCTCCCCCCCCGCTCTCAAAGGAGGAGCTGCCAGGCCCTGCTGCATTTCCCACCCTAGACTTATACTCGTGTCAATACGTTTCCCCAGTTTTGAGGGGTTAAATTAGGGGCCTCGACTTATACTCGGGTCCACTTATACTTGAGTATATATGGTACCTTTTTAAGAAACTCCCACCGTCCTTGGCCTCCTTTTCTTCTTAGGATCATCTAACTTCATGATGGTTACAGCTGTTCAGCAGTGGAATATGCCGCCACAGAGGGTGATGGAGTCTCCTTGTTTGGAGGTTTTTAAGCAGAATCTGGACGGCCTCGGACCGATGAAGCTGTTTGGATGAACAGCGAAACGTTTCTCTCTCTCAAAAAAGAAGTCCAGTAGCCATGACTCAACTCCCAGTTACAAGCAGAACACTTTGCTTTGCTTTGCTTTTACATTCTGCTTTGGTTTCCTTTGAAATAAAGAATTCTAGTAGAATGTGGTCACTTTCACGCTGAGTTCCCCTTACTGCCACTTCCTCCACTAAGTGAAGGATTCTATTGGTTAAAAACAAATCAAGGATAGCGTGTCCTTTTATTTATTTCTCCACCTTTTGTAGGAGAAAATTATCAGCCATACAGAAGTGACAAAGGCTCTTCTCCAGAGGTATACTCTCAAATTGCAATGTAGCCCTAAACTTCATTTGTCTTGTGGTTATTTGTCTCGTGGTTATCTGTATTGAGCAAGTGACTGTCAAGATGGAGATATGCCTGCTGTCCTTGACAGAGGAAACCAGCCCTGGTATGAATGCTTGAACACGTAGCAAGAAAGGCTGAGCAGTACCTGTTTTCATGTAAAGATGTAGTAAACAAGCAGAAACCTCTAGAGCAGCTGAAAATGGAGAAATTCTAGGTTGACAAGCTTCTGTTTTCCCCAGCGGAAGGTAGGCAAATAAGACTTGATCCTTACCCAACTAGGACTCAAGGCTATATTTTTAAAGCTTGTATTTTGTTAAAAATATAGGATTTCTAGAGAATATCCATCTTCTTAAAGATGCATTCTTGCCCTAGTCTTTTATTCTTGATCTGGCCTATAAGAAACTACCCTGAATACATATGTTTGTGAGAGTGTGTTTTGATTCTGGGGCTAGCAAGTACTGTAAGCCTGTGGTACTATTCCTGTTGCGCAACGGAGTCTTGGTCTTCGGAATCACCGTTTTTATCTTTACTAGATGATGATGCCCCTAGTACTCAGAAATACTAGCCTTCATATTCAGAAATTGTGGACTCGGAAATACTAAATTACTGAACTTCATTCTCCAAGAAGCACTTTATTTTTGAAGTTTTCATTTGAAACCCTCTCAAATTGGACTGAATGCTTGTGCTTGGTACTTATGGAAATGTTTCCTACTGGGTTAGCAGGCTTGTTCCTTTCATTAAGGACTAAAATTGTCTGAAAACATGGACAATGACTATTTTAGTTAATTTATTATGTTTATCAGAAATGCCTTAATGCAACTCAATACATTGAAAATAAAGCAGGCTGATATGTGCTCAATGACTGCATTATATTGTTAAGATTTTAAAAATGTACCACCATGAATTGACACTTTAAAATGAATATGATATCTTATTTTGTTTAAAATTAGCTTTTACAAAAGGCATTATCCCTGCCCATTTCAACAAAATACATTTGACACTTCAGATTAAGAAAAACAAAACTTCACCCCACCCTTCAAAACAGGACTTTGTAGCACAGAAGTAATTTAGAATTTTGTTCAAGAGAAAAATAAGCACAAAGCAAAAGCTGATTTTTAAAGTTTTAAATCAACTTCTGATCAAGCACTAATATTACAAAAATGCATTTAGTTTGTGAACAAGGATGCTGATATTATATAGAAAGCTAACAAACGTTTTAGTGCATCACACTTGTAATATACGTTTGATGTCTGAATCTAGGATAGGCAGATTAGAATTATATGTTCAATTGTCATTGGAATCAGTGGGGCCTAAATAAGATATTACATAGTTTGCAACTTTATTATAGTCCCTCTTTGCCAGGAATCACAAACATCAGCCCATCCCCAAGTGTGCAAAGATTCCTTCAGACCTTCTGCTCATCAGGCAGAGGTGTGAATCTGTAGCCAGTGGGGATGAAGTCATTGGCAAGGGGGTGAGGGCACCAAGCATGGCTATTCTTTATTCCACATAAAACCAAATCACATGGTGATGAATACCTGAAGAGTGCTTATCTGAAATAATGGTAGGATCTAGTATCATGAGATCATAGAAAGCTATTATGTTAATTGTATCTCTGGAAAAGTGTTGAATTTGGTTGTTTTAGGGGAGTTAATCAAGCAATCTGAGGAATACTGAGCATCTCTAGATTAAATATACTTTCAGATATCATGTATTGTTCAATCGATATGGTATATTCAATGAGATAGGAAGAAGCGGGGTACGTGTGTGTTAATTGGCAATTTTGCTTTCTACAATGGCAGATGCCTCCTCTAACCCAGGATGCTAACACCAAAAAAATTGTTCATCCACATACTCTGAGTATAACCACAAACATACACAACAGACATAATATAAATTGCTGGTGGCAGAACTCAGGGAACCTCACATTACTGTGTTCATGATAAACACCCTTGCAGTGCAGTGATAAACACCTTTGAGACATACATTTGGCATAAACGCATGAATAACCAAGAACCATATGCACTGACAGTTAGGATTTCGTGGGTGGCACATCATCCCAACTGGCATTTCTGATTGATGTGCATACAGGACAATCATGGTGACAGTAGTGGTGCACATCTAGATCAGTTAAGAATGTGGTCCTACATTTCAAGTTGTTGGTGCTGCTGAAGGAAGTTAGTGGATGTGCACTTCTGGCTATTCATACTTTTTACAAGATTAGGTCTTACATTTACAACTTGCCTATTTCATGCAAGTTACCTAGAGTTGGAAACGACTAGACTTAAATTGTCAGGGGGAACCTATACCTTTAAATAGTTGAATATAAAAATAATAGTAACAAGGAAAGGAATGGGGGGAAATAGCATGGCCCCACATGCTACAGCTTTTCTTTGCATACCTTTCTGCCTAGTGCCTACAATGTGCTGAAATTTTCAGCTGTACTATACTACTTAAATCAAAACACGCACAAGGCAGATACATGCTTAAGAAATGGGAATTACTTTCGTGTCCTGGCAAAGGGCATGGTATAAAGGAGCAAAACATGTGCCATTATTAATGCTGATTTGATCCAAAAGCAAACAGATGTTAATATAGTGTTTTAATTAAAAGGACAAATTAAGTCAAATCTCTTCATTGGAATTATGTGAAAGTCTACAAATTTACTGTAGGTGATGTTAAATGTGTTTACCTGTGTTGGCCAGAAGGACTCCTTTGTCATTAGGCAATTCTTTTGGGTAAGCAGTTTGCAAGCTTTAAAAGCCAAACTGCCCTCTGTCTAAAAATATAGGCCACTGAAGGCTTGGTTAGCTTTTTGCACTTCTGCAAGACTGTGCAATTTTTTAAAAGAGCATTTTGTTCAAGTATGTTGCAAGTCAGTCTAAGCCTGACTTGCAACATGCCCAGTCTACATGTGCACATACAAGTCTGGAAGACTTTGGCTTTTAATATGATTATCTTTAAAACTTCTTGCAGCATCAGGAATGGAAAAGAAGGCATAAAAGAGCCGAAAATGGGATAATGGTGAGATATTTGATCTGAGAATGAGCTGATCATTGCATTCTCTAGATTCTTATTTCAACTCTAAAATAAAAGCTAAATGACCTTGTTTATATGATTTTTTTTTGCATTTCAATGTGTCCTGAGCAGAATTATTCTCAAGAATAAATTATTTATGCAAAACAATGTGTACATCAGAAGGTATAAATTATGACTGCAGTGTCTTCCAGTTGGACAGTGTACCACCAACAGGACAGGTAGTATGAGGCACTAAAACCCCAAAACTCATACTCAGGTGTTATGGACACTCAAGAGAAGCTGAGAGGCAATTCTCCCATCTGCAGAAGTGTCACGTGAACTGCTTCCTGCTTTCTAGTTGCATGAACAAAATGAGTAAACTCAAATTTGAAGTTATTCAAACTTGCCTGATTTGACACTGATGACCCATGATTGACTCTCTTGCATATTAATTTCTTATACACAGATAGTAACTTTGGTAAGGATGCTGATGTATGTATGTATGTATGTATGTATGTATGTATGTATGTATGTATGTATGTATGTATGTATGTATGTATGTATGTATGTATGTATGTATGTATTTTGAATTCTATACCACATATCTGTTAAAAAAATTGAGAGCATAATGTGAAGAGTGTCATCTAATGAATACAGTATATTTCAAATGTCCTCAGAAGCCCACATTGAACCCCAAAGTATTGTCTCGTTTGGCCTAGTTTGTTGAGCTGAATTATATTTTTGAGGCAGGTGGAGCACGAAGAGGTGGAGAGAATCTATGTGTAGCTAAATTGCATTCTGAGGTAGTAAACACATGCAGGTGTAAAGGCTAAATATTTAAGCATATAACATTTATGTATGTTTGACATAAGTGATAAATAGTGGTCAGCACAAACAAGCACCAATATCTACATTAAAAAATAGAGATTTGTGGGCTTGCTGTTATAAGTCCCCCCCCAGATTTTATTTAAAAACAGTTTGCCTAAAAGGGGTTTGTCCAGGGAAGATTTTATTTCCATCTTGTGCACTGATTAAAGGATGCCAAAATTTAACACATCACCATTTGAGAGGGAAAGGACCACGGCATATTATATGTGGACTGCATATTTTTCTAAACAAACAGCAGGAAGTAACTAGAGCTATACTCCAATTATTTTAAAGGGACATGTTAGTTTGGGGAATAAAAATTTAGCTTTATATGCCTACATCTATTTTTTATTATATTTTTTACAAACATGTAACTTATAAAACACGAGCACTATATTTAGTTTCAAAACTTAAAATATAAATGCACACAAATATCAGAAATTCATTTTTTAAAAATATGCAAGTTCAAGAGTGGTTGCAAAAATAGTGGTTGTAAAAAGGTCCAATATTTACTCTCCAAAGTCAGTCCCGTTGTGTCAGGTGGGAGCCTGTACTTCTCTGTGTGCGCAATTTTTCAGTAATTATTACCACTTAAGATAATAAGATAAGGCAAGTGCAGTTGAGGAAATGGTGCAATGACCCCCAGACTACAAATTCACTAGGTAAACATATGACAAGCATAGGAAACAAACTAATACCAAAAAGCAAGGTGTCTTTCTTAAAAATCAGCATTTTCAAAGACAATAAAAAGCTATCAAAAGTTTCAGTGACCCAACATAAACTTTAGAAAATATTTTTAGACTTATAAATACTAGCAATCGGTATTTACAATATATCTTCTACCCCCTGCCCTTGTTTTTTATTTATTAAAAACATCTTTGCTAAATTACATAGGATGGTCCAAATATGGATGAAAATGGCTAGATTTGTAAAACTGAAATGTCAGAATGTCTCTAGGTTCCTTTTGGATTTGGTTGTTGACAGAATTTGGTTTCTTACATTATTCAGTTGCCCATCATTGAACTATTCAAAAACAGAATGCCAAAAATAAAAATGTCGCAGTCAATAATTAAGGATAAAAGTAGGAAAAAAACCCCCAACCCCTTTCTAGTACTCTGATAATTGTTCAAACCTCTTGATTTTTAAATTATTGCAAATTATTTATCTCTTGTCAAAGTCACAGTGCATTGTTTTGAATATTCCCCATACAAATAAATTGATGTTTTAGTTTTATGTACCAATTGAAAGTTGATTCTAAATACTTGAGCTAGAATATTTAGATAGATTGGTACTTATATAAACACCCCATTATTCATCTTAAAACTATTAATAAATTATTTGTGAATAGGCAAAAAAACTTCAGAGTATTGTTTCATTTGCTATAACCACAGGTCAATGAACCTGTTTCGTTAGACTCGCATCCAGCTTCCAACTTCACTCCCTAAAAGGGCCTATATCTTGCCATATGAAATGTGTATAGTATTTTTTGCTTCATTGGAGGGGCAGGAGAATACCCTTAAGATTATTTCTTTCTTACAGAATTTTAATCCTTCAGTAACTAACACAGATGGACCTGGGAGTAGCTGCTTTGAAAGCCAGTTTGAGGCTGCCCAAACAGACTGGCTCGATTCTTTCTTAGACTGGCAGCAAGAGCACAAGAGACAGTGGTTTATGATTCCATTATAATACAATTCATGCAGTGAATAAGCATAAGAAACTGGGGGCAAATTATTACCTACTTTTGCTAACAGAAGGTGTATTAAAGTAACAGTGGCTATGAAAACTGCACGTGTCAATGCAGAACTTTCTATTGTACAACAAACTGCCTCAGAAAAATGTAGAATTACTAGAGTGCCAGATGAGGAAGATCTAACTGGGGAAGTAGGGCTACTCATCATTTTTGTCCATCTTACAATTTGGGGATGCTATGCAGATGAATCCCCATGTGTGTTGACTTAAACTTTCCAGCCAAAAGGTCAGAAAATGATGTGATGCATAATTTTGATGGCTGGAGAAACTATGAAGGTATCCAACCGGTATCCCACTGCTAATGGAAGGCAGTTGTTGACAAAACAGATAAAGTAGCAATATTTGTTGATCTACTTTGTTTCCCCACCATCTACACCAAACAACCTGAGAACCCACATCAAAAAAATTCAGAAGGAATTATGAGCTGTTGGGAAGGTTTCTGAAAATTGCCCCATCCCTATTCCTAACACAACTATGTTGTTAGAAGAAAGATATAAGTGGAACAGCACTCTATTTCCAAGGGACTTTTTCCTAACTTGTTTTCCCTCTTCCCCCCAAATAGGTGAACATTTTGGCCCTTGCTACATCTCACAGTCAAGTGACTGTGAAACTTCAGTGGAAATAGAGCAATGGGGGGGCGGGGAGGCTTTGGTCCTGACTTGCCTGCGTTTTGAATACTATCTGATACAAAAGTAATCCCCCTCCCAGTACTCTAATACAGTGCTCCCCAACCTTTTTGTCCCCAAGGACCGGTAAATGTTTGATGATTTTTCCGTGGCCCGGGGCTGGGGCTGGGGGTGGGGAGGGGGGGGCGGAGATGGGGGGTGCGGGGGGGTCAGGTGGGGGTGCAGGGGAGGGTGTGTGGGGGGGTGCGGGGGTGGGGGGAGGGAGGAGGGGGAGCGGGGGGGCTTGGCGTGTGTGCCATGCGGGGGGGCACGGGAGCGGCGGCGGCGGCGGCGCTCACCGGTTGGGGGGGCTCGGGGGGTCCGGCCCCTCTCTCTCTGTGTGTGTGTGTGGGGGGGCGGGGGACGGGAGCGGCCGCTCCTTCCTTCCTTCTCCCTCTCCCAGCGGAGCGGTGGTGGTGGCGGCGGTGTTCCGGCTCCCGCCCCCCCACCCGGCCTCTCCTCTCCTCTCCTCTCCTCTCCTCTCCTCCAGCGGGGCCTGGCGGGGGCTTCCCTCGTCCCTCCCCCGTTCCTCGCGCCTCCCCCGCGTGCCCCCTCCTCCCCGCCGGCCCCCGCGCGCCCGGCCCCCAGGGCAGGGGGGGAGGGGGCGGGAGAAGGCGAGGAGGGGCAAGCGGGCCAAATGGGGTTCCCTGCCGCTTCTTCCTACCCTTTGAGCGCGTCGTGCCCAGCGGCGGCGACTCCTCCTCTGGCTTGCCTTCGGCGCCCGGCGCGGCCGGCGCGGCTGCCGGCCTCCTTGGCGGGCGTGCCCGGCCCAGGCCCCGATGACGACGACGACGCATCCAGCGCTCCCGCTGGCGGCAGCAGCAGCACCGACCTCGACGGGGACGACGGGGACGAGGAGGAGGCGGCGGCGCTGAGCAGCACCGTCAGGGCCAGGGCGAAGCGCATCGGTGGGGGCGGGGGCGAAGGCGAAGGCGGCGGAGGCGCCCGGGGCAGCAGCCGCATGACCGCGCTCTCTGTCCCTCGGGCGGCGGGCGGCTCCTCCTGCGTTCCTCCAGCCTTCTTCTTCCATTGGCTGCCCGTGGGAGAGAAGAGGAGGAGGAGGAGGGCGGAGGAGGAGGAGGAGGACGCGCCGCCGCCGCCGTGGCTGCTGCTGCTGCTGCTGGTGGTGGAGGGCGAGGAGGAGGAGGAGGGCAGCGAAGGAGGAGGATGCGCCGCCGCCGCCAGCGGCGGGCAGAGGAGGGAGGCAAAGGCAAAGGCGGCAGCGGTGGCTCCTCCTGCGCTTCTCCAGCCTTCCTCCTCCACCGGCCGCCCGCGGGAGAGAAGAGGAGGAGGAGGAGGGCGGCGGAGGAAAAGGGGAGGAGCCTCCCCGGCCTCCCCAGGCGGCCCGGTGCCGACCGGTCCACGGACCGGCACCGGTCCGCGGCCCGGGGGTTGGGGACCACCGCTCTAATAGAATCTTTTGTTACAGTTCATGTAACACTGTCCATCACCTAGAAAATGCATTGTTGTCTCCTGTAAACTTATTAGGTTTTAAGACTAAAGAAAGTAAATCTTTGCACATCTCAGCAGCAGCAATTCCGTTTGATGAACATTTCCTACCTTCTTATAACACAACACACAGGCAGGAGCAATTTATACAATCCAAAAAAAAACCCCATCTAGGCCAAACTCCTGCTGCATCAACAGCTGGACTGTGACATCACTGACAGGAGGAGAATTTCAGAAATTAGACTCCCTCCTTGCACCCCTCAGCTCCCGCATGAAGCCAGTAATGACGCAGGAGTTGAAAAAACTGCAAGAGAAAAGTGGTAAGTCATCAATTCCTAAAATTACCCCTGCCAATGATGCCATCACTCTTCTGCAGGTGTAACTGAGGC
Organism: Phrynocephalus guinanensis; assembly: GCA_037367245.1. NCBI lineage: Eukaryota > Metazoa > Chordata > Lepidosauria > Squamata > Agamidae > Phrynocephalus > Phrynocephalus guinanensis. The sequence goes on from CM074748.1 coordinate 11,548,588, forward strand.
AGTCAGATGATTGAAAATGATGGTCTTTGGCCTGATATAGACATGATACCAGTAAAAATAGACAAGGAATGATGTATTACAGCAGACTTCCTCATTCTGGCACTTTCTGGAAGACCTTTCATTATTTCCACCAACAAAACCAATGGCCATGCTGGTTCTAAACAATGGGAAGCTGTAGTCCAGCACAACCAACTGTTTGATTGTGGGAGGCTGTTGCTAGACTGCTGCTTGTGCATGGGGCAGTCCCTTGCTCTGCTCTTAGCTCATGAATTACTGTATATACTTGAGTATAAGCCTAGTTTTTCAACCCTAATTTTGGGCTGAAAAAAGGGGCCCTCGGCTTATATTCGGGTCAATACTTTTAGCCACTGAGGCAAGTGCTTGGGTCGGTGGCTAAAAGTCATTTTAAACACTGTGTGCTGCTTCTCATGACCCCCCTCTGCATCACAGGGGAGTGGTGCGCGATGTTTAAAATGACTTTTAGCCACTGACCCAAGCACTTGCATCAGTCGCTAAAAATCATTTTAAACATCACACACCACTCCCCCAGCTCACAAAAGAGGACCTGCCAGACCCTGCTGCATTTCCAACCCTAGACTTATACGCAAGTCAATAAGTTTCCCCAGTTTTGGGGGGTTAAATTAGGGGCCTCGACTTATACTCTGGTCGACTTATATTCGAGTATATACGGTAGGTCATCTTGACAAGGACTATCGTAACTTTTATATTCAATTATTTTAAGTGTACCTTAAGAATAAGTTCTTCATAGAAAGAGATTATGTCTCCTGAAAATGTAAAGGTGCAGGAGTTTTAGAACCATGAAAATAGTTAAGAATTTTTCCTCAAAATATCTGTATAAAGTTTATATAAGTGCATAATTAGAAAATACATCTTTAAATATAGTTTAAAACATATTCTGTATGTGATATGGTTTAACTTTGGTACAATCCTATGTTCTCATTGTGTATTATTATTATTTAGCAATGATAAAAAGCTATATATCTTTCTCCCACTGAGTCTGAAGATTTGTGATAAAAGTGTAACTGCAACCAAGATAGCTGAATCCATCATGCTTAAAGCTTGAGATAAGATTTTAAGAAATCTGATGGGGCACATACAGTACTTTCTCAAGCTTACAAAAAAATCTCATGTGATGTATGGTATATCTAAAATGGAATTTCTGACATTCATTTCTAAATTCATTAATATGCAAATTGTTCATTTTTCTCCCCTTTCATATCAAAATAAGTACAAATAAACTTCTGTACTCTTTCCCTGACCTGATCCCTTGATGGCATTAATTTTACCAACACACTATTGCCTTATCCACCTTAATATATATACATACACCATTCTCCACACTTTGGGCACAGCCCACTGTCCACCACCCAATGGAATTAATTTAAATTGCAAAATAGCATGGTAGCCTTCAGGCTTAATTATTGGCTTAGCAACCTCAAGTAACACTAGTGAAGTAGAGGCATATTGTCATATTTTAACACTGTTTACAGCTCTTAAGAATTATGTTAGTAATATACAGTAGGTTGATTGACTTTTTGTCACAGTAACATCTGTAAAAATACACATTCTTCTTTGCGTTCCTTGGAATTAATTTAACTTTGATTTCTGATCATACTTGCTCTTCAAATGTTCTTTTCAGAATGTCTCCGGTTATAGTAAATAACACATATTTCCAGTTCTTTGGCATGGGAGAGTAGATTCATACCGCTGTGATAGTTCCACTGTGGCGGGACCGTGACCTTTCCAGAGTTACTCGCCTGTTATCTGCAATACAAAGGGAGAACGAAACAACAGCATAAGACTCTAAAACATGGGTATTCCAATGTCAAGCAGCTTTCAAGCAGTCTGAAAATAATGTCAAAGGAATATATAAATAAATTACTGGGAGGATGGATCAGAGAAATTTCAGAATGGAGCTGTTCAAGAGTTCTGCAATGGAAATAAATCACTTTCCTGATCTGAGAAGCTCGGGTGATAAAAACATTTGGAAGAATTCTGCAGCAGTCTCCTGTTGGGAATAATGGGTGACAACTAAAATGCTTGAAAAAGTGTTACTATATAAAGAAGCTTCTGTGCCCAATTGCTCTGAGAAGGAAAAAAGAACAACACATGCCTTTTCATATGGGAAGGAATTAACAAACTCTTACACAACACAGCTATAGATTACAGTATTCCCTAAATACAAACCACAGCCTCCTTACACAATAAGTTATTCAAATTTAGCATCACACACACACACACACACACACACAGAGAGAGAGAGAGAGAGAGAGAGAGAGAGAGAGAGAGAGAGAGAGAGAGAGAGAGAGAGAGAGAGAGAGAGAGAGGACCTTAAGCATCTGCTGATGGAAACAAATCCATGCAATAGTAATATGAGCTATTCTTAAACAGCTACTACAATCTCAAAACACAATTACGACAGGAAGGCAGTTAAGTAATGGTTAACAGATTACTGATTAGCTTGAACTGAATGGGAAAAATCCGTTTTGCAGGGAAATGACTAATGGATATGACTTATGTACTTGCTTCTATAATTGGATACATTATAGTTCCCCTACTGGTCAATTTTTTTGAAGAGTATCATGTACATGCAGGAGAACTTTATGATAAACTTGGAAATGTAAAGCTTTGGTATCATTTCGTGTACAGTTCCCGCAAATGCACTGATTCCACCATGATGGACTTATTTCTTGTTAATAATACTGTAAATCAGTATTAAATAGATTTCTCCTGGGAGGGGGAGTGCCACATTCTTCTCAGTTAACATCTTTGAAAAAGTCAATAGTTTGTATAAATTCTACTAGAGATAGGTAAAGGATGCATTTTGGGTATTATGATGCTTGACAGAATTCAAACAAAACTATTTATTGAACACAAGGCTGCTGTGTAGGTATAACTGTATAACATGAGATTGAGCAAATTCATGTCATGGCAGGAGTCCTATCTAGGAAGCAGTTCTGCTGACATTGGGAATCTCATTTTAAATTAGTTTAGATGGAAATTTATTTATCTTTGTAACAGTAGGACATAAAAACTTAAAGTGTGCAGGTCAAAAAACTGTGGCGGGACAGTCATTTAGTGCTTCCCCTCCTTTGGTAGGCTGTCCTTCATGTAATTCGTCATGTAACCCATCACATGACTGATCAAAACATTCCCCCCCCCAGGTAATCAACAATTCCATGAGGTCCTCCCAGGCCATGCCACTTTTGGCCACCCTGCCTGGAACATTTTTTCTTTTCAAACTAGAGACACAACCAGAGTAGAGCCAGTTAACCGTTCAAGTTAATGAATGAGCACATGTAAATTCTATTGATCCAGTGGGATTAATCTTGTTGTTACTTACTACTGCATGTTAGACATTAGGTGGATCTTCAATTTATCAATTAAACCTAAAACATCCTCTCTTTTAACCTGTATTTGATTTAATTCTTTAGTCAAGACGGGCCGTTCGGACAGCGGAATCTGCCCAAGGTCTTCTGTTGTGAAGACAGATGCAAAGAACTCATTTAATTTCTCTTCAATTTCCAAGTCCTCCTTGACCTCCCCTTTTCCTCCCTCACCATTCAGAGGGCCAACTGCTTCTCTGGCAGGTTTTCTACTTCTAACATATTTAAAGAAGCTTTTATTATTTCCCTTTATATTGCTAGCCATATGTTCCTCAAAGTCTTTGTTTGCCTCTTTTAGCATCTTCTTTCATTTCTTTTGCCAGAGTTTGTGTTCTTTTTTATTTTCCTCATTTGGGGAGGATTTCCATTTACAGAAAGACCTCTCCTTGTGCTTTAGAGCCCCTCTAACTCCACTCATTGACCATGCTGATGCCCTCTTAGACTTAGATGAACTGTTCTTTCTTTGTGGTATACACTTGTGCTGGGCCTCTACTACTGTTGTTTTAAATGGGCTCCATGCACTCTGAGAGACTGGATTCTTTTAACCTTCCATTTCAATTTCTTTCTAACTAGTTTCCTCATCTGAGGGAAGTCCGCCCTTCGGAAATCAAGGGTTTTTGTGTCAGATTTGCTTGACACTCTTCCCCCAACATGCATGATAAAGGAGATTGCAGCATGGTCACTGTTCCCCAGAGGCTCAGTGACATTCACATCCCTGACCAGGTCCTGAGTATCACACAGTATTAGATCCAGAGTTGCCAGTTCTTGGGTGAGTTCCATGACAAGTTGCTCTAAGGCACAGTCACTCAGCATGTTGAGAAACCTGGTTTTAATAGTAGTCCACAGATGCTATTGCTATCCCACAAAGTAAACAAACAAACAAACAAACAAACAAACAAACAAATAAATAAATAAAATTAAGAAATCCCAGATAACTGCTGGAGAACACATGTGGATCTCTTGCCCTAAAGTGGAAACATATTGGCAGGAAATAATTAAATGGATACAGACCCTGTTAAAAGAGAGAATAATTATAAATGAAGGTTCATTATTTTCAATATTTAACGATGGAAATGAAAAAATACTTTATAAAGAGCTAATTGCAAATCTAATTGATGTATATGGAGGTATACTCAAGATATTTCAGTTGGAAAATATATGAACAGAATGTGGTAAATAGTCCTTATGGAAAAGTTGACCAATCAAATTAAAATATAAACAGGGAGAATAAAACATGATTTTTTTGGATAACCTGGAAACCTTTATTAACACCGAATTAGCACAAGAAAGGAAGAACATGTTATGGGAAATAATTTTGACTGCTGGAATATAATATTTTAAAAGAATTAATTAACTATATTATGAGATGAATTAGTGGGTGTATATAGAGAAATAATGTGCTTATAGAATGTGTAAGTAATGTGATGATATTTTGCTATAATTGTAATTTGCTTTGTAAAAAATATGAAGCAGACAAAGGAACAAAATTGTAAAGGAACTAACACAATATATCCAATACATATATTTTGTGTTGGATGCATACAGTGTAATCCATTAAGAACATAAAATCAATAGTTTATCATATTGGTCTCAAAAAGCTTTTCTTCAAATAGCAGGTACATGTCATGAGCTGGTCTATTGGAATAAGCAGTTATGTGCCCAACTCTTAGTTTCCATAGGAAATTCTTGGCATGTTATTGAGGGATGGAGAAGTAGAATATGATGGTTTGCTCTCAGGCCCCGGATGTGACAGGGTTTTTATGTAAATGTGGCCTTAAGTGAGCTCCAGCATGCCTTTGATGCCGAAGCAGGAGTATTCAGTGGTATTCAGTGGTGTCAGGGTGGTGAAAGGTGTAGCATCTAATGGTAGCTGGAGTTGCTGCTACTTGTTGCTGTTTCCACCTTTTCCATCCTGCTCACATCAGGCACTATCAACAGCTTTTGAGGTTGGGAATTCAGCAGGAGGGGACATCAGAAAAAGAAAATGCAATACAGTACAGCAAATGGAATGCAATCTCATTTTAATTGTAAAATCCACTTAGAACTCATTTTGATACTGTAATAAAATGTGCCAAAAATAGAAATGCAATGAATATATTACACCCAATATGCAAATACAATATAACTGTCTTCATTCATTTGCAAGCTTTGTCAGGGATGACTGTTGTTCTTGTAACTGCTAAGAGGTATCAGTACCCCTGAGTGTATTTCTGGCTCAGGAGATGCCTGGAAGGGAAGATTTACTTAGCTTGTAACTGCTGCTTCATGACAGATACCTCATCTAAGATGCTTATTTCTACGTAATTTATATGGTTGAAACATTTCAATCTATAGAACACAGAATAACTTCACATTCCACATAGCAGTAATTTTAACCATAGTTTCCCCTCACTTTCCCCTAGTCTTTCAATTTTATATTTGTTTTCATAGATAACTTTTGACCTTAAAAGCTAAGGGGCATTCCTTGAGAGACCTTGCAGCATTTTGATTTGACAAATGCGAAGAAGAAGAAGAAGAAGAAGAAGAAGAAGAAGAAGAAGAAGAAGAAGAAGAAGAAGAAGAAGAAGAAGAAGAAGAAGAAGAAGAAGAAGAAGAAGAAGAAGAAGAAGAAGAAGAAGAAGAAGAAGAAGAAGAAGAATCTGGACATGAAATGAAGACATCTACCATCTAATTTTAAAGTTTTTTTTGTTTTCCTTTGTACATTGTATTAGAAACCTTTGGAAATGGTACACACAGGAGAAAGGGGGTCTTAGCACTAAATTGTGAAAACACCCTTTAGAGCAATTTCAGGCCATTTGGGAGAAATAAAAATAGCTAGAATGAGAAGCAAGAAATGCAGGGGGAATACATTGCTTTAGGAATCTTCCACGAGTGTGACACATTTTGTAAGATCTAAAGTAGATTTACCTAGATCAACATACCTGACAAGGAGAACTTGACTAACAAAACAAGGGAAACTTTAAGGACTGTAGAAGTTAGACAGGAGAACAGGCCGAAAGCAGAAGGCGCCCCACCAAACCAGCTGTCTTTGGTGGGCCCCATACTATGGAACCATCTCCCCAGTGAGCTGCGCCTAGCAGAGTCCCTGCCCGCCTTCAAAAAAGCCCTGAAGACCCACCTTTTCAGGGAGGCGTTTGGTGACCTTTCTATTTAGTTTCCTTTTTTTTGCCCCTGCCATCCCTGCTTGGATTTTGCCTCTTTTGTTGTTCTTTGTTACTGTCTTTGTTTGTCCTATTAGTTTTATTGTAAGCCGCCCAGAGTTCCCTTTGGGAAGATGGGCGGGATATAAGCCGAATAAATAAATAAATAAATAAATAAATAAATAAATAAATAAATAAATAAATAAATAAATAGTGGGGTGGCAATAAGTACAGGGGTGGCAATAGTGGGGTGGCAATAAGTACAGGAACTGGAACATCTCCTAGTTCACTAATAAGTCTTCCTGCTACTGTATAAGCAAACAGTTTATTTAGCACTATTGCCTTGTTTTACAACTTGTAAGTTACATCTATTTAGTGTTAGTGCTTAGTCATGTATGTGGGTGCTCCAGATTTTTCTGCTGCCTGAAGAAGCATCATAGAATAGTGATGTTCTACATGGCCGTCAATTCTAATCCCCTGCTCCAAGCAGGAACACAAGTCAATGGATATTTGCTGGGTTAGCTGTGTATTTCTGCTCTGTCTTCTCCTCCTGTGCGTCATCTTAGCCCTTGAGCTAACTTGTCTGGACCTATTTTGACACGGCGTTACTTGATTTACTAATCTGCTTTTATATGTGTGTTTGCATTTGTAACTTGACACATGCAGTTCAGGATAACTAAGCACTCAGTTGTGCAGTCCTGAACAACTAACAACATATGCGGTTCAGGCCAACATTATGCTATCTGGCATTGCATAATATTTTAACTTTGAAGGATTTTGGCTTTAAGTGTTTGTGAAATGAAACAAATATCCATTTCAAAACCACCTGAAATTAAGTATATGACGGAAAAGCAGATTAAATATATTAAGAGTTTTCTTAAAGCTGCTGGAATTTTATGGATCGGTTAACTGATTCGTTACATTAAATACATATTTCACCATTCCTTTCTCTTCACTAAACTCTAGATCAAAAGAGGGAAGGTATGAAAATAACATAATTGCTACCCATATTTATCATAATATTTAATTCATTTTATTCACCCCATCTTCCTTGTATAGGTGGGGACGGGTTGGGTATTGGGTGTATGGGTGAGTTTCAATAGACCGACCTAAGCATAAAGAGGAAAGTGCCTGTGAGTTCCTTGGCAAGTGTGAAGAATTCTAGGACAAGTAATCTATAATCCATTCCTTAGTACTAGCAACCACTTTTCTCATTATCTCCCGTGAACTTGCAGATCAATACAACATATCTTAGAATTATATCTTGCTGATTTATTAAATTTCTAACAGACTGTGAGACAGACAACAGCTTTCTGAATGCCTTCACCTTGTTGCATCAAACACTGACATTCTTTGTTTTGGCTAATTAGGCTTTTAAACTCCAACTTATTTTTAAAAGCTCAACTGTTTGAATAATGCTGCCTAAAATGCTCTGCAAAATAACTCTGAATCTGACCTTTTAGAACTGACTTAAGATGACATTTATTCTGATTAGTTTCCTTTGTAATGAGGACTCAGAAAAAGATCAAATGACCTCCCAGCCTGCATGATAATCTATGGGGTACGGCATTCTATAAGGTCAAGCTTAGGGATATTGCTATTGATGTTTGCTAAAGCAGACTCAAACACACAACAGTAAAACACACATAGCTTAAAAAGTTGAGCAACTGATATGCCAGTGGATTTCTGTTCTGGAATTGAATGGCTTATTGGTCTCAATATTTTGGAACAGGGTGGCTTACACATTTAATTAATCAATGAACCAACTGTAGCATTTATCCCTTTGTCATGAATAATTTATGATATATGTCTGTGTTGATTTGTTGTTTGTTGACCAATGGGAGAGTTTGGGGGCTGGAGCCTGAGCGGTTTTGAGACTTAGCCCATCCGGGAATTAGTCAGATAGGCACTGAGAGAGAAACAGATATGGGACTTACAGAGAGAGGAATCAAATAAAGAACTGAGAGAGAGAAGAGATGGGATTTTAGAAACTTCTGTGAGAACATTTATGTGCTGAGTGTCTATAAACTTAAGAGCAGGATGTGCAAGCAACCAATTTCATCTGTAACCTAACCTAAGTGTATTTAAGCTATATTCTTGCTTTTGTTTGTACCTGGACAAATTACGCTTTATGCTTTTACTTCTGCTTTGTTATAAACTTCTTTTATCTTTATTCAATTTAAATGAGTCTGGAAAGCATTAATTTACTAGAGAAACTAGTTGGTGGCAGCAGAACCGCAAATTAATGGCGGTGCTTGCCAATAGCCTGTGAAAGGGCCAGGGGCACAGCATAGGAACATCACACCATCCTCTCGTATGCAGCTGTCTTTATTTTAATGATGAAGTATCCAGAATATAAAAATGAATATTCCTATTTCTGAAACTACAAATACAGGTAAAGGGAGGATGTGGCTGAAGTAGATCTATATCTTCAAGTTAAAGAATACTTTACTTCTAGTATTAATTAATGAACTGTCTCTGATGCATATGACCCCACCATCATTTCTGTCCCACAGTGTAAAGAGAACTAAAGCCCCTTAATCACAAAGGCATTAAAATGGACAAGAACTTTAAATTTTGAAGAAATAAATCAAAACAAAACAGCCCTTTCCTTTGACGTGATCTTTAGTTGAAACTGTCATGGGTAACGTACTATATATGGCCTATACATTTGGAACTGCTTTGAGATCACTTTGTAGGCCTTTTATTACCTTATTTTACTTTTCAAAGCGGCTTTATGTCATTATATGTTATTTACACTACTTGCCTTTTAAAAGTCACAATCCTATCCTTGTCAATTTTATGTTATGTTGCAAGAAGAAAGCTTTCAAAATGTTTATCTATTAAGTTTTGTTTCCCTAGAGAGGCAACCACTTGGTGGAAATGCTTTTGAAATGACTGAAAGCTTTTCTATTTCATTGCCTGTAGCCACGGTAAGACTTATTTTGAAACAGTATCACATACCTGCCTCAAGGGTTACAAGACAAATCAATCTCCTTCCTGCCTTCCTTCAAGGTTAATTGCCCTTTAAAATCATACAGGAAAATAAGCCTCTTGGACAACACAAGCAGAGACATATACAGTAATTTGCTGCCTTGTTTTGATTTTTCACACCTACTTGAGAACACAGTGGAGGGGATGGGGCAGAAAGAATGTTGAAGAAGCTGCTGTATCAGTGGATGGTACACAGAGACCTATTTAGGAATAAGGGTTGCAAGTGAGAATACCATGGTACTCAACAATGCCTTCTTTATTATTTCAACAGCAGAAGAGTATTTCTTCCAACAGTCCGGGTTACTGCATAATAACTTCAATGAACTCAGCCAGAGGTTTGTTCAAGCTAAATTGCAGTCAAGGAATGTGTTCTCCTCCATGTGCATTTAGAAAAATGCATGCCATCAGTTTTGACTAACATCTGAAAATATCCTTATTGTAGTTTGTGTGCCATTTGAAAACTATGTAAACCGCATCTTGAAAAGTAGTATACAAATATATTAAATAGATAAGCTGGGAGGAGGGGGAACCCTATGCAGCTTCCAGTGATCTAAACTAATAACCGGCATTGGCAGACCTCATTATGATATCAATTAAAGAATGTTATCCCCATCTCTGTAGCTGTGAAGAAGTAATACTGGGGGTGGGAATAAGTAATAGGCCTACTGAGCTAGAAGAACCTGTGACTAGCAGTTCATGACTGTCTCCTCCCTTGAAAACATCTACAATATTTTAAGGCTCATTTGGAAATAACCCCACCACTGAAAATAATGGGATGTGATGGCCATTAGAGGGGAGGTGTGAATGTGTGTACATGATTATGTTCCTTTGTTTTAAGGACTGGGACTGAAACTCCTAATTTCAGATGTAGCTCTACAACATCCCTGCAGCATCCCTCACCTAAGAAGAAAAAAATAGTTCATCATCTTGCCAGGTTTAGTTCTGCAACTAAGCATGACAGATATAGACTTCAAAGGATAATTGGAACTGCAGAAAAAATTATTGCTACTAATCTGCCATCTATTGTGGAATTGTATACCACACGAGCTAAAAAGAGGGCGATGAAAATATACACAGATTCAAACTGTTGAATAATTAATTTTTTTCTTCTCTTCTTCCTTTTAAATAATAGGTTATATTGTATTGTTGTACTGTGTTTTTATTGTTGACTATCTGATTCTTATATTTCCTTTTCTATTGAGAGCATATTTTACCAAAACAAATTCTGGGTGTGTCCAACCACACTTGGCCAATAAAAGTATTCTGATTCTGATTCTGAACCGATCAACTGCTGGCAAACCCATCTTTTGCTAAATTTGAACCTTGAAATATCAGCAATGTTGTTTTGTTACTAGTCGCCTAAAGCATTGGTTCTCAACCTGTGGGTCCCCAGATGTTCCTGGACTGCAACTCCCAGAAGTCTTCATTACTAGCTGAGCTGGCCATGATTTCTGGGAGTTGCAGTCCAGGAACATCTGGGGACCCACAGGTTGAGAACCACTGGCCTAAAGGTATCACCTAGCCTAGTTTTGTATTTGCATTTTGGCTACATGGCTTCAGCACTCGCCTCAACCCCTCTCCTTTGCATTCCACAACACAGAGTGGAATGAGGGTTGAGTTTTTTCCTCTTCCTCTTTTTCCATGGGAGACCCACTTTGGTCCCCTGAACCCCAAACCTCTCCAAATTTGGACAGCTTACAAGGAAGAGCCAAAAAATGCTATCCACCAAATTTGGTGCCTCTAGGACAGTGCTGATGAACCTATGGCACGGGTGCCAATGGTGGCACTCGGAGCCCTTTCTATGGGCACCCAACATCGTCCCTTCACAGCCACCTGTATTCAGGTTAAATTGCTGTATTGGCACTTTGCAAAAAATAAGTGGGTTTTGAATTGCAGTTTGGGCGCTCGGTCTCTAAAAGGATCACCATCACTGCTCTAGGACCTAGGGGAGCCATTTTATAGTGTAATGCATCATTTCATTTTGTTTCATTGCCTTCCAAAATTCTTTTAAAATTGGTTAATAATGAAAGGAAAGGAAAGGAAAAATGAAACAAAATGAAACACTATATTTTCGTTTTGTGCCCATCTCTAGTCACTTGCATCACAGAGACTTGGCTGGATGAGGCTGGAGGAGTCAACCTCACTCAACTGTTCCCTCTGTGGAACAACAGGCTATACCAGGTGGACAGGGTGGTGGAGTGGCAATCGTCTATCACAGCTCCATCCCTGTGCTAGGGACAAAATAGGAATTCTCTTGGTATATCGCCCTCCCCGTGGCACAACTTCTCTACTTCAGCTTATTGAATGCATTAATAGGGGTTATGTTAGAGTCCCCTTGGCTTATCGTGCTGGGGGACATTAACATCTATGCTGAGGCAGCTCTGTCAGGGGCGTCAGAAGACTTCATGTCAACAATGTTGACTTCCCTCCATGTCAACAATGAGTCTGGCCCAAATGGTGTCTGCCCCAACACATCCTGCAGGCCACACCTTAGAGCTGGTCTTCTGCCCCGTTATGGATATTGGGAACCTTAGGGTAAAGGAACTTTCTGTAGTCCCATTGTCCTGGACAGACCACTATATGGTGCGCTTCAGGCTCGCTGTAACCCAAAGGCTAGGCAGGGAGGGAAGTCAGACAAAAGCTATACGTCCTAGAAAGTTGATGAATCCAGATAGTTTTTAAACCACCCTTGGGGAGTTTCCAACCTCTCTAATGGGTGATTCTATTGAATCCTTGGTTGACTTCTGGAATGGGGATATGAGCAAAGCCATTGACCTGATAGCAATTAGACGTCTCCTTCCTCAAAATAGACCCACATTGGTTGCTTGGTATACTGTGGAGTTGGCAAAATTGAGACAGGTGGCCTGTAGAGGTGAAAGGCATTGGCAGAAAACCCAGAATGAAACAGACAAAGAAACACTGAAGGGCCTTTGGAAGGCTTACTCCAAGGCAGTGGAGGCAGCAAAGAAAGCATTTTTCTCTGCTACAATTGATTTAGCACAAATTCATGCAGTGGAGCTTTTCAGAATAATTAAAAGTTTGCTACACGCTGGCCCATGGGTGGATAACACAGAGCACTCTATGTCTCGCTGCGAAGAATTTTCACAACACTTTGCAGGCAAAATTGAACAGACCCTGACAACCTTGGATGTTGCTATTGATCCTGAGCCTCTAAATAAAACACCCCACCCTCCTTGTCCTGTATTAATGGATGACTTTCAGCTCCTACAGCCAGATGATATGATGAGGACCATTGGGGAGGTGAGGGCCACCACATATTTGTTGGATCCTTGCCCCTCATGGATTATAAAAGCTGCCAGAAAAGGCATGGCAGACTGGTTAGGAAGAGTTGTAAATGCCTCCTTACAACAGGGCAGGATTCCAGGAGGCTTAAAGGAGGCAATAGTAAAACCACTATTTAAAAAGCCCTCCTTAGAACCAACAGTGCTGATCAATTACCGACCAGCATTGAATATCCCATTCTTGGGGAAATCCTGGAACGGGTTGTGGCTTCGCAGCTCCAGAGGTTACTAGATGACATAAACTACCTGGATCCATTTCAATCTGGCTTCAGGCCTGGCTATGGGATGGACATGGCACTGGTTGCATTGGTAGATGATTTATGCAGGGAAATGGATAGGGGATCTCTGTCCCTTTTGGTTTTCTTAGACTCCTCAGCTGCTTTTGACACTTTAGACCATGCCATCCTCCTGAATCGAATCTCTGAAATGGGAACTGGGGGTACTGCATTAAAATGGCTCCAATCATTCCTGCAGGAAAGAACGCAGAAAGTGGTGTTAGGTGATTCATGTTCAACAACTTGGCTGCTGACCTGTTGAGTCCCTCAGGGTTGTTTTGTCTCCTGTGTTATTTAACATGCATATGAAACCACTGGGAGAGATGATCAGGACTTTGGGGGTTAAGTGCCACCAGTATGCTGATGACACCCAGCTCTACTTCTAATCACCTCCAGATTCTGAGGCTGCTACTATCTCAGCTTTACATGGGGGTTTAGCTGCAGTAATGAACTGGATGAGGATAAACAAAATGAAACTAAACCCAGACAAGACAGAGGTGCTTCTGGTCAGTCAAAGGGAGAACAAGGGATAGGGATGCAACCTGTTCTGGATGGGGTGTTCTTGGACTCACCCTTGAGCCTAGATGCCCAGGTCACATCTGTGACCAGGAGTGCATTTGCAAAATTAAAACTATTACGACATACACCCATTTCTCGAGAAACCTGCTCTGGCCATGGTGACACATGCCCTAGTGACATCCTGCCTAGACTACTGTAATGTGCTCTATGTGAGACTGCCAATGAAAAGTCTCAGGAAATGTCACTGGGTCCAAAATACAGTAGCCAGATTGCTGACTGGGGCAGGGTACAGAGATCACATTACACCCCTTTTAAAGCAACTCCAATGGCTACCAATCAGCTGTCAGGCACAATTCAAAGTGATGACCTTAACCTACAAAGCACTGTAGAATCTGGGTCATAGCTACCTCAAAGATTGAATTGCACAGTATGAACCAGCTCGGGTGCTAAGGTAATCAGGAGAGGCCATTCTCTCCATCCCGTCACCTTCACAGCTGTGTCTCAGAAGAACACATGAAAGGGCCTCCTCTGTTGCTGCTCCCAGAGTCTGGAACTCCCTCCTGCTGGAAGCCAGCACTGCCCCATCTCTGATGTCCTTCTGGAAACAGGCAAAGACCTTTCTCTTCAGGCAAGCTTTCCCTGAATGATGGACTAACTATTATGTGACATTTATGCAAATTTAAGATTTATGCAAATCTTAAGCCTGTAAATCTACTATTTATGTGATGTATGAAATTAATTTTTTTTAAAACCCGCCAATTGACTCTTGGATTTCACTGTTTTAGCTGTTTATTGATTTTATCTGTTGTGTTTTTATTGTTGTAAACCGCCCTGAGTCCTCTTGTTGGGAAATAGGGCGGTATATAAATGCGAATAATAAATAAATAAATAAATTTATATGAATCCACCGTACATGATCACATAGACTTTGTGTTTATAGATTTTGTGATTGCATTGACAATGTTTTCAATGTTAGTTTCCCTCATGTATAATTTTTACACTGTCTTCTTAACTGCTTTGTTCTCTGGTAGCTTTAATGTAATGTTGTCTTTTAATGCTGTAAGATATCCCTCAATTCCCTGCTCTCAATTACTTGAATATGTCTTAACTGTACTGGACTGCATATTGTCCCTCAGTACTATAAGCCTCCTTGGGTCCTTTTCCAAAGAGAAAGGTGGGGTAAAAAAATACTCTAAAAATAATAAAATAAACTTTAAATGTGCAATGGACACAAAACAGTTACATAGAAATATGTAATGGACTTGTAGTAATCCAGTGCTTTTTAAATGGAAAATAGCAAAGGAGTAGTCTTCGCTATAGCAGGAAAGGAAGAGCACATGGGTGGCTTTCTTTTTATGGAGATGTACCTCAAGCAAGGAGGAAAGGTGGGCAGAAAAGCTGAGACAGCGGGAATGATTAAGAAGCTAGAAGTCAGTGGAAAGCCCAAAGGGGTACGGGAGAAACAGAAGAAAAGGATGAGGAGACAAATGCAAACTGCAGTGACTGGTGTTAAGTTTGGTGGAAACTTCTATTAAAGGGTTCATTGGTTTCGGAATTTGAGACACAGAAAGGGAAAGGAAGGCAGTGTAGGAAGGAAATATACATACCTATTTTCATACAACAGTTCTATTTGGCCATTAAATTATTATATTAGATAAATCTGTATTTCAGCCAACTTGGCATTTTCATGATGTATTTGGACTTCAAATGTCATCCCATCTCCAACTGGATTTTGCGTGTGTAGGAAGGCTACAGATCAAGGCACCTGGGGATAATGTGGCTTGGGAAGTTTCTAATACACATCTTTTCTGTTACTATTCTTAAAATTAATTTCAATAGGCAATAAACAGTATTGGCCACATGAGGGAACCAGTGAGCATTTTCATGTATTTTCCAATGGCTGAATAGCAGAGTATTGCAATAGTCAAAAGAACTGCAAAACTTTTGGAGATAGAAGTGATAATCTCGTGCTGATACAAACAAATGAGCAATAGTTTGTCACTTAAAGGCAACCTTCTGATCTCTCCTGTCTTATGCTGTTGCCCCATGCTGTTTGAGATGAGATGAATTTAACTTTTAAAAATCATACCTGCAATGTTAAATACCTCAAGGGGAGGCTCCTCCAAACAATAACAATAATTACTATGTGCTATGATATTGTAGCTACATAGTACATCGAATATTAACAGTCCTTTCTTTTGGAGGTTCTCAGGAATATATGCACCTCTTCTCATGGGACATGTAGTGGAGAACTGAACTCCCAGCCTCTGGCTCCTCAGACCAATACCTGACTCACTGAGCTATCCAGCAAACAAGCATAAGCTGGATGGCCATCTGTCGGGAGTCCTGTGATGGGGGTTCCTGCATGGCAGGGGGTTGGACTAGATGGCCCTTGAGGTCTCTTCCAACTCTATGATTCTATGATTCTAATACTTTGTGTGTGTGGGGGGGTGGATACCAGTAAATAAGACTGTGTGCTGGTGTTGCCATTAATATGTTTTTATTATTATGCTTTTGAGTCTTTTGTTTGGTATTATTATACTTGGTGATTTCTTTTCCCCCTCCTTTCCCCCCTTCGTTTTCACTTTATTCTTATTGTATTGATGTAAACTGCCCAGAGTCCTGTTTAGAAGATGAGTGGTAAATAAATAAATAAATAAATAAATAAATGAATGAATGAATGAATGAATACTCCTTGCCCTGATGGTATGTAATGCAAAATACTTTTTAGCACCCATGCTGTTGTAAAACTATGGGATGATGTTCGAGTGAAGCATGCAGAGAAGGGGGAGGATCTCTTCTCGATGAGCCCAGAGTGCAGGACACACAACATTGGGCTCAAGTTATAGGAAGCCTGGCTTTGGTTGAATACCAGAAAAAACGTCTTAACTGTTAAGAGCAGTAGGGCAATGGTACCAATTACCTCAAGAGGTGGTGAGTGCTGGAGGCATTCCAGATAAATGTAGACAACTACCTGGCAGATATCTTATGCTTTGTATTCCTGCTTTGAGCAGGAGGCTGGATTTGATGACCTTGTAGGCCGCTTCTAACTTCATGATTCTATGATTCTATAAAATGAGACCAAGTGGACTATATTACTGAATATATAGGCTGTTTCAATCTTTTGTTCCTTCACTTTTTAACAAACTTCCTGCAAACAAACAAACAAAAAAACTAGCAGTGGCACAATAGGAAAAAATCTGTCTTCCCCCTTAAGATGCTAGTTTTCTATTTGCCAACACATTTTACACATGAGAGTCTCAGAGTGATAACACCATTCTAAAGCAGTACAGTTCATTCTATTTATCTCATACTTCTGTTTGTGTAAACTAGGCATTTCCACGGCATGGACAGTGCACATAAATTCAGTGGTACTTTGTATAAAAGAATTGATTTTTTTTCCAAATGAAATTCTGCTAAGCAAATTTTTTCTTTGTACATATTTTCAATAGGAATGCATTGAAAATGGATTAATCCCTAATCACGACCATTTTCTGTTGTACGGATTCACCCCATAGGCAATTCTGTTAAGCGATTTCCCTCAGATTTTCTGTTAAACAAACCGCTTTTTTTTTTTCTCTCTTCAAAATCCGCCATCGATAATTAGCTGAATTTGATAGCAGCGACGAGTTTGATTTTAAGGGTGCGCCTCGCCTCTGCTCTTTTAATATGTTTTATTTTACTTTTGCTGATCTGTTGGTCTCGTCTTTTATTCCCTTGTTTGTATTTCCTATCTGTATTTGCTGAATTGTTCAGCCATGTTCGCCGCCCAGAGTTCCCGTTGGGAAGATGGGCGGGATATAAACTCAAGAATAAATAAATAAATAAATAAATAAATTGTTATATGAGGGTCCACTGTAGTTATTTTGGGGGGTGGGTGGGGGACAACTGATCTGCAGAAGTGATCTGTGTCCTCCCATTTTATATGTTTAATCTTCTTTTGACACTAAATTAAACAACCTCTGAATTTTACCAGATTTCAAATATCTGAAGTTCCCAATGTGATTATTTTCAGCTTGTGTTAGCTGTTAAAAAACATAATAATGACAACTTTTACTTTAGGCAATAACAATGGAAAGAAAGACAGTAATGAGTTCTGAATCAGAACTAAACAAGCTGCCATCAAGTTAGCATCTTCTCATCTGGATGCATTTGTCCTTAAAAGAATACATCTGACATCAGGATGTCCCCCTCCCCTTCTATCTTCATCCTCTAATGATATGGAACGGCTGCTGAGCCTGCAATAAATGTGTTTATGTCCAGTCAAATTGCCATCATTTTACAACCCAATCTGGTTTTCTCTTTCCTCTGCCCCTTTTAAAAAAGCCACAGAAGACCAGCTCCAGCTTGCGCTTGAAGGCACTACGCCTGACATCCGCTTTCACTTCACACTTCTGCTGAAAATACTGGATTTGACAAAACACACAGAAAGTCATGAGAGAAGCTCTTCACTCTCTATCCAAAAGTGCCTGACAGGAGTCAATACTGATTCCTTCACAAGGCTGCAATAATAATAAAAAAGCTGCAGGGTGAAAGTCCAAGGGAAAGCTTTCTAGCTACTTCTTACTGTATTTTATTAAAGATGGTTATAAAAATACACTTGCCTCAGCAGATAGCCAGTCACTCAGCAGCTGGAAGTTTAAATAGCACAAGTTAGTCATCTATATACAGATGTTCTGTTCTCTGCACATAGTTATATACTGAGGACTGAATAAATTCAAAAGTGTTTCTCCCTCCTGGCAGTGAAAGGCCAACCATAATCTCTTCTATAGTGAACAGAGATATTTGCATAATGTAGCTGGATTGCCTTCTTCTATGCCTTTCTACCACTGTTTCACAGAAACTGGCTATAGTGCTTTAGTTTCTAGCTGACAATTACTGACAATAGCAGTCAAAAGCAAAAATACAACCAACCAACCCCCCCCCAAAAAAAAACACTGTACACCATATTGCTGCAACAGCCTCTCTCCTGCATTTTTAATGCCCTAGAAACGATTTTTGTCAAAAAAATAAAGTCTAAATAAAATCAAAATGAAATAGCAGCAACTCTGTAATAACCTGTAGACTGTGGAGTATTTTAAATAATAGAATAAAGGAGGTCTATCCATAACAGTTATTTTTAGAATAAAATATCAACATTTGTTATTCATGGCTTGACTAACATTTGCCATTCAGGAGCCTGCGATATTTAAATGGAATGAATATGCTATGGGAATCGTGAAGACTGCATCTTTCTTATGTGATTGGCCGGTGCAAGGAGCAATCATTAGTGCTTATCCGCTGATTTCAGCAGGATAGTCTTATCACTTACCTGTGGTTTCCCTTACTATTCCTTACTGCTGGAAAATGATAAATATTATATTCAGTTATAAATTATGTGTGACAAGCGCCTCTATACATTATAAAATGAGAAACAGTTTCTTATTTGAAGCACTGAACAAAGAATAAATGGAAGACCAACATTTGAAATCATGATATGAATGAACACATATTACTGGACTTTTTTGGTGGATTATATGCAAATCTCACTTGGTCAGTGCTAACACATGGTCCCCTTTTTGCATACAGCTAAAGGACACTGGTCAAACATGAAATGCAGGATGGTTACATGAGAGAAGTAAACTGAAAATAAGTGAAGTTTCTGATTTTAAACTTCTTTATGCCTACCTGACCAGAATGAGAAAATACCATCACAGAAATACTTTTAATTTCTCTTGCATACACCCTTCCCTCAGTGATTGCCAGTCTTATGTGTGCTCTTAATTTTCTTACCACTGCATGCGGAAATGGATTAGTTCAGAATGAGTCATTGTAAACTTTCGGATGAATTATGTGCATTTCAGTAATTTCCTCTATGCCTATTTTAGAAGACTGCAACAACTTCTGATGAGAAACACTTGAATGCATCCTATTTCCATTATATTCTGTAATAGGTTTCTATCGGGTCAGAAACATACATTCTCAAAACTTTCTATGACTGCATGTGTGAATGAGGAGGGGGGTTCCACTAGAGATGGAGAATATCTGCATCCAATTTAAAAACTGCTTTAAGAAGTAATGATCCTATATTAAGCTGAAAAAGAAAACATTTGAGTTTAGAAGATACTTCCACCTCACTACTATTGTTTGCTTCTTATTCTATTCAGTTTCTATTTCGTTTTTCACAAGTGATTCAATCCAATCTGTAGTTAAATGAAAAAACAACAACAAATATTAGTCTTCTACTCCCGGTAGCTGACCACAAGCAGAAATGGCACTAAGATGTTCTCTGTCCATATCTAAACATCACAAAACTGTTAAGTGCTCTTCTAAGTGCCTAGGCAAATATAAAATCCGCTCCGACAGGTAGTTTGGGCCCAAGCCATGGAGGGTTTTATAAACTAAAACCAAGACCTTGAATCTGATCCGGGACACAACAGGTAACCAATGCAGGCGAGCCAGGACTGGGGTGATGTGGTCATGACGGCGCACACCCACCACCAGCCTGGCTGCCGCATTTTACACCCGCTGCAGACGCCGGAGGTGAGTCAAGGGCAACCCCATGTAGAGAGCATTGCAGTAGTCCAGCCTTGAGATCACCAGCGCTTGCACTATAGTTCTCAGGGAGTTGCCGTCTAGGTATGGGCGGATCTGGGCAATTTGATGAAGATGGTAAAAAGCGGTTCGGGTCATGGCAGCCACCTGGGCTTCCAAGGAAAGCGCCGGATCCAGAACCATGCTCAGATTCCGAACCCTGTCCGCCAGCTGGAGGGAAACACCCTCCAGACTGGGGAGAGGGCCTCCATATCCAGACGGTGAACTCCCGAAGAACATCACCTCGGTCTTCTCGGGGTGGAGTCTGAGTCTGTTGGCCCTGGTCCATGCCATGACCGCATCCAGGCATTGGTTGAGAGTCCGGATAGCTTCCACTGCAGAGGTGGAAAAGGAGAGGTAGAGCTGCGTGTCATCAGCGTACTGATGACAGCAGACTCCAAATCTCCTAATGGCCCCATCCAGCGGCCTCACATAGATGTTAAACAACATGGGGGAGAGAGACGAGCCCTGCGGAACACCGCAAGGGAGTGTCCACGGGGCCGACAACTCCCCACCATGTTGCACATACTGGAGCCGGCCCTCCAAGAAGGACTCGAGCCAACTGCGAACAGTGGCCCCGATACCCACCTCAGACAGCCGGTCCAGTAAGATACCGTGGTCGACAGTATCGAAGGCCGCTGACAAATCCAGGAGAACCAACAGGGTAGAGCAACCCCTGTTGGCCGCCCGGATTAGGTCATCTTGCAGCGCGACCAAAGCTGTCTCGGTCCCCTGGCCCGGCCTGAACCCGGACTGGCATGAGTCAAGGCACTGCTGTTCCTCCATTGGCAATAATCTTTGAGAAGTCCTGGAGAACAGGGGAAGTCCCCATCGATTGGAGGAGGGCTAATGTGTCCCCATGTTCAAAAACGGGGAAAAAAGAGGACCCAAATAATTACCACCCAGTCAGCATGACTTCAGTTCCTGGAAAGATCCTACAGCAGATTATTAAACAGTCAGTATGCAATTATTTAACAAACAATGCTGTCATTACAACAACTCAACACAGGTTTCTTAAAACAGGTCATGCCAGACTATTGAACCTGAGTCAGCAGTGTGGTGCGGCGGCCAGGAAAGCCAATGCGATTCTTGGTTGCATCAACAGAACCATAGTGTCTAGATCAAGGGAAGTGATAGTACCACTCTATTCTGCTCTGGTCAGACCCCATCTGGAGTACTGTGTCCAGTTCTGTGCGCCTCAGTTTAAAAAGGATGTTGACAACCTCAAGCGGGTGCAGAGGAGGGCAACCAGGATGGTTGAGGGTCTGAAGGAAATGTCTTATGAGGAACGGCTTAGGGAACTGGGAATGTTTAGCCTCTCTAAAAGAAGGCTGAGGGGGGGCTATGATAGCTATCTTTAAATATTTGAAAGGATGTCATATTGAAGAGGGAACAGGTTTGTTTACCATGGCTTCAGAGACTAGGACTCGGGGCAATGGTTTCAAACTACAGGAAAAGAGATTCCATTTGAACATTAGGAAGAACTTCCTGACGGTTAGAGCTCTTCGGCAGTGGAATATGCTGCCACAAAGGGTGGTGGAGTCTCCTTCCTTGGAGGTTTTTAAGCAGAGGCTGGATGGCCATCTGTTGAAAATATTGTGATGGGGTTCCTGCATGGCAGGGGGTTGGACTAGATGGCCTTTGAGGCCTCTTCCAACTCTATGATTCTATGATTCTATGTAGTTAGGCAATGATTTGTCCACAATATTTGCAATTCTAATTTTGGAGCAAAATCCCAGAAACTGATAAAACTATGGATAGGTTATAACAAATATTCCTGAAAGGAAGTCCTGTGTGGGATTGGCTCAGATTCATAGGACAGAAACTTGACTCACAATGTGTTGGAATTAATTACCGTATGTGTTGCTGATTGTAGCACCGACCTTTGTTAAATAAGCTAAAATGACAGAGGAATAACTGCATGGCCTTTCAATTTCAGACTCCATTGAATACATTGTGACTTAAATTTGAAATTCTGGATGTGAGATAAATCAAATGTGGTATAAACCCACTGAAACCCACTTAACTGAGAAAGTTGCCTTCAAAGACCATATGGGAAATACACCATATTTAGTGCATTGCTCAATCAACAGGTAGGCTTAACAGATTAATAGGTAGTGTTAACTTTTATGAAGGTTACATCAAATTTGAGAGGTAAGTTGTGTTAGAAAATATCCTAAAATTCTCTAGCACGCAGAGAAGACTTGAGCTCGAATATCTTTCTTGGCTGACAGGCAGTGAAAATTTCACGAAAAGAATGGCTTGTCCTCCTTATGTAGTGCTTTAAGCTCCTATATAATCAGCATGATTATAATTCACAATGCTATGAGAAATATCAGCTCGGAAGGAGTGATTGTTTGGAAGTGGTAGCATCTTATTTACCACAAAGCCCGTATGGCAGATAAGCTTTCAATGCCATCTGTTTTTGGCCTGATAAATGCTTGCTCTAGAATGAGAGATTAAGCACAATTTTCTCTAATTCTTTTCCAAACAAAGCAATTAAGATGAACTTTATACTAAGGTAATTATGTACACCCAGTCAAAAAGCAGGTCTTTTAAGCACTCTTCATGGCTGGAGAGGAATTGCATTTAATTCACCCTCTCAAGAATATTTAGAACTGTACGTATCTGGCAACTCTATTGTTAGAAATATGTGGATACTTTGGAGGCATATATTTGAGTATGCAGCTGGACAATAGGATATGTTTCAAGTCGCATAAGAATTGCAAGATGTTACATTGTGAAAAAAGACATAAATAAAGTATTAAAGTTAGTAGCTTGTTGATGGAATTCATGGCTGCAACAAAATATTGCAGAAGCAACTGCAACAGAATCAGGGAATCAGAGAATCATAGAGATCTCAAGGGCCATCCAGTCCAATCCCCTGCTATGTAGGAAGCCCATCAAAGTACCCCCGACAGATGGCCATCCAGCCTCTGCTTAAAAACCTCCAAAGAAGGTGGCTCTACCACCCTCTGTGGCAACATATTCCACTGCCATATTCAAGTGCAATGTCCTTGTAGTTAGAACCGACTTATAGTAGGGATAATAGGACCTCCGTTTTAAGTGGTGGCTTATTCCACTGTTGAACAGCTCTAACTGTCAGGAAGTTCCTGCTAATGTTCAAATGGAATTTCTTTTCCTGTAGTTTGAAACCATTGCTCTGGGTCCTAGTCTCTGAAGCCATGGAAAACAAGCCATCCCCCTCTTTGATATGACATCCTTTCAAATATTTAAACATGGCTATCATATCTACTCTCAAACTTCTTTTGGTAAGACTAAACATTTCCAGATGCCTAAGCCACTCATTGTAAGACATATGCTCTAGAGCAGTGCTCCCCAACCTTTTTGTCCCCACGGACCGGAAAATATTTGATGATTTTTCCGTGGCCCGGGGCTGGGGGTGGGGAGGGGGGGAGATGGGGGGTGCGGGGGGGTCAGGGTGGTATGGCAGGCTGATATTAAATCTAGGCCTTTAAGATAAGAAGCATCCTAAGAATGTGTGG
This sequence comes from Phrynocephalus guinanensis, assembly GCA_037367245.1. Taxonomy (NCBI): domain Eukaryota; kingdom Metazoa; phylum Chordata; class Lepidosauria; order Squamata; family Agamidae; genus Phrynocephalus; species Phrynocephalus guinanensis. The sequence continues at coordinate 11,572,304 of CM074748.1, forward strand.
GGGGCGGGGATGGGGGGGAGGGAGGAGGGGGTGCGGGGGGCTTGGCGTGTGTGCCTTACGGGGGGCACGGGAGCGGCGGCGGCGGCGCTCGCCGGCTGGGGGCGTCGGGCGTGCCGCTCCCTCCCCGCGCGCACGGGCGGGGGGGGAGCCCGGGGCTCCTGGGCGGGCGGGCCTCCGCCTCCTCCTCCTGTCGGCCAGGGCGAAGCGCAGCGGCGGCGGCGGGGGTGAAGGCGAAGGCGGCGGAGGCGCCCGGGGCAGCAGCAGCATGACCGCGCTCTCTGTCCCTCGGGCGGCCGAGAAGGAGGAGGAGGAGGAGGAGGAGGCGCCCGGCCGGCTGGCCACGGGCTGCTGGGGGACTCGGGCCACCCTCTCCGGCCGCGGGCTCGCAGGTCGTCGGGGCTGGGCGCCGCTGGAGGACGCGAGAGAGGGAAGGCGAAGGAGAAGAAGGCGGCGGGCAGGAGGCAGCGGGTGGAGAAGAGCCTGGCCGAGGGGGGGAGGAGGAAGAGGAGGCGGTGGGTCGAGGGAGGGGCGGGTGGGGGGGAGGCGTGAGCGGGGGGGGAGAGCGAGGGAGCCAAAGGGGACCGTTAGCCGGCCAGGCACATCCTCCTCCTCCACCTCCTCCGCCTGGACGCGGCCGAGCCTTCGCCCACCGCTGTGCAGTCCCACCCCCGCACCCCCCGCATGCGCCTCAGAAGCTCCCCACACACATGCACACGTGCGCGCGCCCGCCCGCTTACATCTGCCTCCCCCTCAGGAGAAAGGGCGGCCGGCGCTGAGGAGGAGGAGGAGGAGGATGCCCTGGCGCGCACCACCAGCGTCAGTCGCCGCCGCCGCCCCCTCCGTTTTCCCTCCGTCCGCCGCCTGTCAAGCGCCGCCGGGCCGGGCGAGGCGAGAAGGCAGAGCCGGCGAAACCTCCGCCCGCGCGCGCCCCCTTCCTTCAGCCGGGCTGAAGAGGGCTGATGAGGAGGAGGAGGAGGCGCCCCCCGGGGGGTGGAACGGGAGTCTGGAGGGGAGGGGGCATGCGCGCGCGCGTGTGTGTGTGTGTGTGGAAGATGCTCTGCCTGCCCGGCTGCTTTCGGCCGCTCCGCCGCCCCCTCCCCTCTTATGAGGCGCCCCCTCCCTTTGCCCCCCTCCCTCTCCCCTCCCCTCCCGGCCCGCAGCTCCTTTCCTTCCCCCCCCAACACCCACTTCGCCAAGTACCATCCCGGGTCTCTCGCGAGTGGGAAGGAGGCGCCGGAGGAACCGAAGCCCAGCCAAGAAGGGGGAAGGGGGAGGGGGGCTCTCCTTTCTCCGAACCCCGTTTGGCCCGCTCGCCCCTCCTCGCCTCCTCCCAACCCAACCCCCCACGTCCTGCTCTAAGAACCGGGCGTGCAAAGGCCACCAGGGAGCATGACGACGGGGACGAGGAGGAGGCCAGGGCGAAGCGCAGCGGCGGCGGCGGGGGCGAAGGCGAAGGCAGCGGAGGTGCCCGGGGCAGCAGCCGCATGATCGCGCTCTCTGTCCCTCGGGCGGCGGGCGGCTCCTCCTGCGCTCCTCCAGCCTTCTTCTTCCATTGGTTGCCCGTTGGAGAGAAGAGGAGGAGGAGGAGGAGGACGCGCCGCCGCCGCCATGGCTGCTGCTGCTGCTGCTGCTGCTGGTGGAGGGCGAGGAGGAGGAGGGCGGAGGAGGAGGAGGATGCGCCGCCGCCGCCGCCGGCGGGCAGAGCAGGGAGGCAAAGGCGGCGGCGGCGGCTCCTCCTGTGCTCCTCCAGCCTTCCTCCTCCACCGGCCGCCCGCGGGAGAGAAGAGGAGGAGGAGGAGGGCGGCGGAGGAAAAGGGGAGGAGCCTCCCCGGCCTCCCCAGGCGGCCCGGTGCCGACCGGTCCACGGACCGGCACCGGTCCGCGGCCCGGGGGTTGGGGACCACCGCTCTAGAGCTTTAACTATTCTGGTCGTTCTCGTCTGGACCTGCTTGAGGTTGTCAACATCCTTTTAAAATTGAGGAGCGCAGAACTGTACTCAGTACTCCAGGTGGGATCTGTCCAGAGCAGAATAGATGAACTCTGCAATCCCATGGCCACCTATAATGTCCTCTTCATGATGTTGCAACATATCTGCTGTGAGGGAGAACATGATTGCCACATACAAAATTATGCAGGGGATGGATAAATTGGATAGAAGGAAGCTCTTTCACTGCTTGTACAGTATTAGAACCAGGGATCATCCACTGCAATTGAGGGTTGGTACAGTGAGAACAGAGAAAATAAATGTATTCTCAAAGGCTTTCATGGTTGGGATCTGATAGATGTTGTGAGTTTTTCAGGCTGTTTGGCCGTGTTCTGGAAGTTTTCACCAGACTCTGTGGCCAGCATCCTCAGAGGGTAAGGAGCTCAGGGAACTAGGAGTTCTCTCTGTGCTCTGGGGTATAGAATGAGTGAGACAGTGTGGTTTTAAAGTTGTGGGAAAGAGGAAACTTGTTCTATGCAGGAGAATAGGTATTAGTTATTGTATTGTGATGGAGGGATTAAGAAGTTTCACTGCAATCAAGGGTGGCAGCAATCCTTCTCTGTAGTTGATAGATGTTGTTAGCTGTTCTATTGTGTGAATTGATCACCGGTGTTTGTGGCTGGGTGGGAACTTTGATCTTTTGCAGACTAGTTTTCAGCACTGAAAGCCAGGCTTTGCTGATGTTTAGACTTTCTTCTTTTTTTGTTGAAACTGTGCTTATGTTTGTGGATTTCAATGGCTTCCCTGTGTAGTCTGATATAGTGATTGGTAGGGTTGGTGCTCACCATGGAATGTCAGGTGGCGTTGATGGTCTGCTCCACACATTACCATTTCTGGCAGATTGCCTGACCCTGTGCCTTTCTTGGGGCCCTCACCACATGGGTCCATGCACTCATAGTCTAGAGATTAGACTACTGTAGTTCTCTCAACATGAGGCTAATGGAGAAACTGCAGCAGCTAGACCAGTGGTTCTCAACCTATGGGTCCCCAGATGTTCCCGAACTGCAACTCCCAGAAACCCCTTTCAGTACAGCAAGTGGTGGTGGCTTCTGGGAGTTGCAGTTCAGGAACATCTGGGGACCCACAGGTTGAGAACCACTGAGCTAGACTATTAACTGGGAGAAATTGATTCCGACATATTTCCCCATTTCTGGCCACACTGCACTGGATCCCGATATGTTTCCGCACTGACTTCAACTTTTAATGATCACATTTGAAGCCCTCAATGGTTTAGGGTCTTGTTATCTGTCGGAATGGCTCCTCCTGAAAAGTAATGCCCGGATCATTAGTTCATCTCAGGCAGGCTACCTGCAGGTGCCGATGCTGAGAGAGGCCTGGAAGGCAAGTGACAAGGGGTTGGGCCTTCTCTGTGATTGTGCCCCACCTCCAAGTTATGGAATAAGTTGCCTGCTGAAATCCGATTTGCTACTTTGTTGCACATATTAAAAAGACGATTAAAAAGCTTTTTTTTTTTTAAAGACTGGCCATTTCTGACCAGGTGAACAACAGCTGATGCTATTAACATCTTGCTTAATTCCGCCTCTGTCTCTGCTCTGTTAATCTGTTTCTTTGATGCATTTTTACCTTTTGTTTTGATTCTGTTTTAGTTTATTAATATTTTATTTATTTTGTTAATAATTATATTGTTTGAGATTACTTTTTGAATCTGTACTATGCTTATGTTTATCACTGTTGCTCGCCACCCAGAGTAGCCCTTGGCTAGATGGGAGGGATATAAATGAAATAAATCTATAATAAATAAATTCACACAGACTATGAAGAACCACTCCCAAAATTGTTCCTGGGGACCTCTGGAGAATTCTGGGAGTTGACATAACTCCCTGCCACCAAAAAGAAAGAAAGAAAGAACATATCCCTAGTCCACACAAGTGACGGATTGTACCTTTTATTTAAACATTCCATATCACCTTTGAAGCAGGCTGGTTTTTACTTTGCACAATGACATTCTTAAATATCTTTGATGTTTTCAGCTTCAAATACCACAGGAAATAAATAAACTACAGATAGTATAGTAGTACATGGAGAGTCAGAAATTGTACAATTCATTCACTGATTTGTCTTTCGTCTTTTGTCCTTTGATAGCAGAAATATTGTGCAAAAATCTGAATGCAACCCACTCATTATCCTAAGCCTAACATAGAAGTAATTCCATAGTAGTTACAGATTTATTAAGCAATTATTTCAATATTTTAATTTGATTTGATTTCTTTGATTTATATACCACCCATCTGACACAAAACCACTCTGGGTGGTTTACAGCATGAAATAAACCATATATAATGTACATTAACATGGCATTATCTCCACAGTCCTTCTCTCTTTCACCACTCTACTCCTTAAATCAAATGCTTGCCATGGCTAGCCTGTGACCTCAAGGGCCTCATCCATGTCTTTTTAATGTGAATGCCAGTAATCTAAATAACAGTTGGTGAATTATTCTGTAACAGATTATGGCAGATTTGGGCCAACACATATATGGAAAAACGGTTTAAAGGTCAAGCACTAATTTTGAAGAAAGGTACTCAGGGACTACTAATAAAGAGATTGAAAGAAAACTTGCCATTTGAATCTAACTTTGATTTGACATTAAATTCTAAATGACTTTTGTTCTAAATATCTTTTCTAACCATAAGAAACGTTCCCCTTCTACTACCGAAACTCGGATCTAAATATCAGATTTATGTTGATTTGTATTCTGCCCTTCAGTATAACTATTTTCAGGACTGTTTGCAAGTTAAAGCAACAGCAGAACAAGGACAAGAACAGAAACAGGAGCAACAAATTAAAACATCACAAACAGACATGAAGTTAGTGGGTCACTTTGGCATCAACACATGGAAATTCCAACCACCAGTTCAGACTACACAACAAATTAGAATTTTATTTTATTTTTAAAAATCTATTTACAGATCACAGTTTGTACCAACGGTGTTGTAGTGTGATATCTGAATTGAGAAAACATTGAGAAAAAGAAATAGAGGGGAAACTCCCATTCTTAGATCTCATGGTCATACACAAACTAGACTTCCCATTAGAACACATGGTGTACAGAAAACCACACAGATCAGTACCTACATAAAAATTCCAACCACCACCCATGACAAAAAGGCGTAATCAAAGCACTTGCAGACCATGCAAGCCAAAACTGTGAAGCTGAATTCCTCAGCACTGAACTCAGCCACCTGAATTGGGCCCTACAGGGAAATGGCTAGTCCAAGAATGAAATCAAAAGAGCCATCAAACTGAAAAAACAACACCAAACCGAAAAAGAAAAACAGCCCCCAACAAAGTATTTCTGCCATACATAAAAGGAGTAATGGACCGCATGGACAAAGTGTTAAAAAAACAACCTACAAATAGTATTTAGACCCACCACAAAATACAACAGATACTATGGTCAGCAAAAGACAAAAGGAACCCCCTCACCACTGCAGAAATATACCGCATACCTGGTAGTTGTGTCCAGATATATATTGGGACCAGAAACCACAGCATCCAGACTAGAATCAAACATGAAAGACACTGCAAACTGAAACAACCAGAAAAATCAGAAGTAGCTGAACACACCCTGACACCAATGACATGAAATCCTCTTACAGGACGACACAGAGGTACTGGACAACACTAACAATCACTGTGTCAGACCACACAGGGAAGCCATTGAAACCCACAAACATAAGCACAATTTCAACAAAAAAGAAGAAAGTCTAAAAATCAACGAAGCTTGGTTTCCAGTACTGAAACTACAGTCTGTAAAAGTCAAAGCTCAGTGATTCCCACCCAGCCAGAAGCAATAGTGATCAGTTCACACAATAAAACAACTAATGACACCCATCAGACATAGACAAGTATCACTGCCACCCCTAATTGCAATGAAACTTCTTAATCCTTTCATCACAATACAATGACTAACACCTATTATCCTGCATAGGACAAGTTTTCTCTTTCCCACAACTTTAAAAACAACAACCACAATCTCACTCACTCTATACCCTAGAGCACAGACAGAACTCCTAGTTCCCTGAGCTTCTTGTCCTCTGAAGATACCAGTCTCAGAGTCTGGTAAAATGTCAGGAAGAAAATCTTCCAGAACATGGCCAAAGAGCCAAAAAAAAAACCCCTCACAATAACCACGAGAAAACATTGTTACAGTCATTGTTCTCCCACATCAGGTGACAGGAGTAAATTTATGAAGCTGAGTACAGAGAGGAGAAAACACACACAGATAGGTAGATCTCAACAATGGTTTGCCAACTATATATTTGGACAGTGCAATTATATGATGCAACTTATATAATTATATGCAACTATATATATGGACAGTGCAAACTATGGATATGATGGAATGTCTGAAACCAGACTGTCCTTCCTACTTGATTAATATACTCAGAGAAATCAGCCCAAATGTAAACACAAGTATCCTTCAAGACATAAAATTGATATATTCTCTATGTGCCATTTTCTGAAAGATATTAACTGCATTATATTTTAATTGACAAATATTACAGATCAATGTAAACTATATACCACACCATTAAATACAATATAATTAATCATGCCTTGTGCAGTATATAATATACAGGACTACTTTCAGGAAGTAAGGTGATGTCATCTGCTTTATTTCTATCCCAATTAGACTGGCAACTCTATATCCTATTTCTAATTGCTTGCATAGCATGTGGAAAGAATTTGAGGTTACATAGCAATATCCTAGTCACAGAACTTGGTTAATAATGGGGTGACAGATTTAAAATACATATCGGAAAATAATGGGATGATATACTTTGCTATGCACAAATATATGCTAGTCTTAAAATAACTAAAAGTGTGAACAGCCCCAAAAGGGGGAACTCCTAGCAGCTTCAGATAATAATATAACACCAACTCTGATATCCTTTAATTCTTAAAACATTTGTTTTCTATTTTGACTCTCTTGTGTTGCTCCCTACACTGCTGACTATGATTCCCTATTCTCCATTAAAGATAGAATAGAATAGAATAGAATAGAATAGAATAGAATAGAGAGTTGGAAGAGACCTCAAGGGCCATCCAATCCAATCCCCTGCCATGCAGGAAGCCCACCAAAGTACCCCCAACAGATGGCTATCCAGCCTCTGCTTAAAAACCTCCAAAGAAGGAGGCTCTACCACCCTCTGTGGCAACATATTCCACTGCCCAACAGCTCTAACTGTCATAAAGTTCTTCCTAATGTTCAAATGGAATCTCTTTTCCTGTAGTTTGAAACCATTTCCCCAAGTCCTAGTCTCTGAAGCCATGGAAAACAAACCTGTTCTCTCTTCAATATTACATCATTTCAAATATTCAAACATAGGTATCATATCCCCTCTCAGCCTTCTTTTTGAAAGGCTAAACATTCCCAGCTCCCTAAGCCGTTCCTCATAAGACATTTCTTATAGAACTTCGACTATCCTGGTCACCCTCCTCTGTACCTGCTTAAGGTTGTCAACGTCCTTTTTAAATTGAGGTGCACAGAACTGGATACACTACTCCAGGTGGGGTCTGACCAGAGCAGAATAGAGTGGTACTATCACTTCACTTGATCTAGACACTATGGTTCTATTGATGCAACCAAGAATCGCATTGGCTTTCCTGGTTGTCACGTCACACTGCTGACTCAGGTTCAATTTGTGGTCCACCAAGACTCCCAGATCCCTTTACCATGTACTATTTTCCAGCCAGGTATATACTACCCTATATCTGTGCAATTTATTCTTTTTACCTAGATGCAGCACCCTACATTTCTCTCTGCTGAAACCCATTCTGTTAGCTTTGGCCCAGCACTCTTTCAAAGTCCTTTTGGATTTCCATCCTATCCTCTAGGAATTAGCAACCCCTCCCAATTTGGTATCATCTGCAAATTTAATTAGCATACTCTCAATGTCTTCCTCCAAGTCATTAATAAAGATATTGAACAGCACTGGACCCAGAACAGAACCCTGGGTCACATCTCTCCAAGCTGAAGAGAGGCCATTTATGGTCACCCTTTGGGTGCAGTCAGTGAACCAATTATAAATCCACCTAACAGTAGCACTATCTATCCCACTTTCTACTAACGTCTTGGCAAGAATACCATGGGGAACCTTATCGAAGGTCTTACTGAAGTACAGATAAGCAATATCCACAGCATTCCCCTCATCCACCAGGCCTGTAATTCTATCAAAGAAAGAGATCAACTTAGTCTGGCATGACTTGTTTTTAAGAAACCCGTGATGACTTCTTGTAATGACAGCATTGTTTGTTAAATAATTACAGACTGTCTTCTTAATAATCTGCTCTACGATCTTTCCAGGAATTGGAGTCAAGCTGACTGGGTGGTAATTATTTGGGTCCTCATTTCCCACCTTTTTGAAGATGTGGACAACATTAGCCCTCCGCCAATCGATGGGGACTTCACCTGGTCTACAGGACTTCTCAAATATTATGGCCAATGGTTCTGAAATTACTTCTGTCAGTTGTTTTAATATCCTTGGGTGTTGACTGTGGCTAACTGGTAGCCCACGGAGCAGTCAGAAGATGCCTGCCAGGTCCCTGCCCACATCCCGACCCGCCACCAGTAACAGCATTTTCAGGGGAGAAAATCTAGATGCTGGTCCAGATTTCTACCCTTACCTTACCTTCTGCTGCTGCCACGCCACACTCCCTCACTCAACTCCTCCATAGGAGACTTAATCAGGAGCACCGGCGAACCACCCCTCCACACTTCTGAAAGTAGACTGCAGGGACGTGCAGCACTTTCAAAGTGGACCGCGGGGACGTGAGGTGGCTGAAGTTAGACTGTGGTGTTTTAAGAAAATGTTGTCCTATGGAATGCGGTTTCCCAAAGAAATGCGTTGGAAATGGATTAATTTGTTCTGGAGGCTATGGGTCACTTCATTTTATGAAAATTTTATCTTATGAAACGCAGTTTCCCATAGGAATGCATTGGGAACAGAGTAATCCATTCCAGAGGCTAGAATAAAGATAAAAATAGTCTCTCTCCCCCCGCCCCCCGGTACATGCAGAACAGGTTTTTCTCTTGAGAAGCATCCCATAGGAATTTTGTTTGTCATACAAAGCATGCCTATTCTTGGAATTTTCTTTCTTTCTACGAGTTTTTTGTCTTACGAGGCATTTGTCTTAAGAGGTACCACTGTATATTGGTAGCAAATCCATCCAGTTATGTTTTCACTCTCTTAACTATCCATTCTGAAAAGAATATTCATACCAGTCTGGTTCACAATTTCCAGAATAGTATGGTTAGATAAGAAACCTTTCTACTATCATAAGAAAACAACAGCTATCTATATCAAGTTATGGGGAATGTTAAAGCATTCTGACAAAAAGGACAGGGTGCTGCCAGAAAATCAGACAATGAATAAGAGACTTACTTTGCTTTGTTTCATTTTTTAAAATATGATGATCTTCAGAATACTAGACACTTATCAAAATCTTGGTTGATTTGAAAACAAAAGCATGCCACTCTGTAAGGTGCCTCATGCCACACAGGCTCTATATTAACAATTGCAAATATAATCAATTCTGTGTCCCTTTGCCCTAAATCATGTAGCTTTTATTTATTTATGAGTATAAAGCCAGTTGCAGTTGTGAATGGCATTTCCATTCATAGCACACTGTACAAATCAAATTGGTAGCTTTACTCAGCTTCTAGAATATTTTATCCTTAATCATATTCTGTTGACTATGTTTCAATTTTATGTTTTTCCATAGTGGATACCGAATGATGAAAGTAAATGACCAGTCTACAAAGAAATAAGGAATATGGCATAAATAAATTCAGAGTGCATATAAGACAAAATATAATAAAGACAGTAGAATATGAAAAAGTGTTAAAGATGGAAAAGAATATACAAGCACATATCTCTCTATGAGGTAGGTGTGCATCAATATTACAAAATCCTTCCCAACAGGGATTTAAACCCTCATGGGCCACATAAGGAACTGTAATATTATTCTTCTATCCTAATAAGAGTGTTAGTTATTTTGTTGCACTCTGGACATTATAAAAACAAGTTGTTGTGGTTTTTTTTTTGGGGGGAGGGCAACTAAGAAAAACTGCACAACATGTATTAATGTGAATAACACTTATAACAACCTATAATATCCTGTAAACTGCAAAACTGGAAGGGAACCTGTGAATTATTGAATATAGCCCCTCTCAAGGAGGAAGAGTGGGGAATCGAATTCCCAACCTCTGATTCTGCAGACAGAGAACTAAGCCTCTAAGCCAGTGGTTCTCAACCTTCCTAATGCCACGAATCCTCAGCCTCACCCGCCAGATTTTTTTTTAAAAAGCAACAACCATCACAAGGCGTCAAAACATACCACAGCCCTCCTGCTCCTCCCAGACTCAGCCGCCGGATTAAACAAAAAAAAGCAGCAACTGTCACGAGGGTTCAAAATGCAACGCGGCTGCCCCGCCGCATGTTGCGCCCCCCCAGCTCCAGCCACCTAATGGAGGTCTGCCCTCTCCACCTGGCCCATTAACGCTAGGCTGGGTGGGTCTGCCTCCACCACGACCACCCCTCTCCCTTCTCCACGCATGTTCTCAGCCCCCCCCCCCCGCGGCTCAGTTACCTACCATATCACGGCCATGGGTAGCACCCTTCTGCTGCCAATGTGGACTTCGCAGGGCCTGGCCCTACCCACACCCTCTCCTGCACCCTCATTCTGCCTGAGTGGCCCGGCACGGATCAGCTGCCTGCAGCAGGCTGGGCAAGAGGTGACTGCTTGGCTGCATGGGCGGCCTTGGGGAGGGGCAGTGCAGCCATGCTGCCGATGTGCCTGAATTATGCGCAGGGTGATGGGGTGGAATCCACCCCTGCTCTCCACTTCCCTGCACTTGTCAGGCCAGCCGGCACCCAGGTCCACGTGGCCCCAGTGTGGCAATGTAGTGCAGTTTTGTCTTGAGGCTACAGCTGACGGCTTGCCTTGGCAGCAACCCCTGTGAAAGGGTTGTTCGACCCCCCATATGGGTCACAACCCCCAGGTTGAGAACCGCTGCTCTAAGTTATCCAGCAATTAAATGCAGTAACACGACTTGAACAAAATGAAGATGGTTGCTGCTTTGTCGTGTAGGTTTGGAAGGAATAGAAGTGCTAGAAAGAGTGTTTGAAACTATTTTAATAATTGGTCATGATTTTATGCTTTCTACTGTATATGTCTGTACTTTATTTATTGAAGGGTTTAGGGGAGGCAGTTTGTATAAGTCATAAGGACCAAGACCAGAACCTCCCAGAATTTCTTTGTCTCACCTTAGTAGTAAGAAACTTTGAGCCTTAACCGAGAAGAGTCAATGAAAAAAGTGATAAGCAGGTGAGCCAAGCCTTTAAAATTGTCTTTCTTATACCAACAGAACTGGCTGGATTGGTTTAGGCATTTGGGTGAAGGGCCAGAGATTGGGACTTTCCCATTGTACTTTCAGGGAAAAGAGGTAGCCTGGCAAACTGCACTGTCTCAAGCCACCTCTAGAAGTGGGGGGACAACATACTTCTGAGTATTCTCTACCTAGAAAATCCTGGAAAACATCACCATAACTCAGAATGGACTTGATGGCTCACAATTATTATTCTTATGCGAAATCATACAATATTTTTCTGTCTATAAGATGTTGCCAAGTAAAAGGCAACCTCCACTTTTCCAACCCAAAATTGCAGTTTCACAACTGCACAGTTCTCTCCTCGGCTTACTTCCATGTATTTTTAGTCTTACAATTTTAGACAAAAATGTAGTCTTATACATGGAAAAATGCTGTAGTGTAATAAACAAATTTACAATTTCTTATTATCAGAAAGTAATGTCTTCTGTAGCAGATGGAAATATTAGTCACTCTGATTAAGTCACTCTCTGAGAACAGAGAATTGACATTTTACTTTAATAGATGAAAAGTCTCAGTAAACAACATTAAATTCAAAAGGTACCTGAAGCAATAAATATACATTAAAGCACATTCCAATTTACATAAGAGTATACATGTTTTAATACTTGGAATGGACTGCGAAATCCTTTTCGTAATAGCTTTTTAACCACTGGTTTTGCTTTTCCTTCCCCACTCATGTGTTACATATCTAAAACAGTAATTTGTTGGTCCTTCTGGCATGAATAAATAAAAGAATATCAAACTACCAACTTTGCAGACATAAGAACCATGAACTCATGATTACAAAGCAGCCCTTTCCAATTTCTGAACTTCTAAAATTATATACTTATGCAGCACTAGTTTTAGACTCCATCTATATCACTATCTATTTAGACTCTTTAAACCTTTTAGACTCGTAGTTCCTTACGGGCACTGGGCAGACTCCCCAGTACAGTATAACTGCAATATCCATGGGATTATTAGTTTCACTTATCCACTGAAAAATAATAATAAAAGCACATGGACATATCTACCCAAGGTAGGTCACTAGACCATACCTCTCAAGTGTCCAGTTTTGGGCGGGACATTCATGTATAAAGTAATCTTTCCTGCGTATTACCCCTCTCTCCTCCCGTCCTGGCCGGCACCGGGGAAAACGTGACACCTACGCACTAGACTGGTCACTCGAAAGAACCAGAAGACTATGCTAGATGAAGGTGGCTTAATGGGAATGTCCTCCTGGCCTAACTTCACCAAGGGAAGCAACTTCCCAGTAAAATGGAGAGGCTGCATTTTTTGTGGGGAGGGGCAAGTAAGGCTCCCTTGTGAACAAGAGGGCAGGAAAACCAGGCCTTTGGTAAGAGTGGACCAGGATTCCCTCTATGTGCCATGCACAGACACTAGAGAGACCGAAAGCAAGTGCTGTAGGATACTCTGGGTGAGGGAAGAGGCAAATATCAGAGGATTCCATGGCGCACACACACACCAGTAGGTTTCCTGGCACCCCAGGACAGTTTGGTAACCACTGTTATACAGCCTATGTGCATACTTCTATATACTATGTCATTTGCTGAAATGTTTTGATAAAACATACAAAACACCGGTGTGTGTGTGTGTGTGTGTGTGTGTGTGTGTGTGTGTGTGTGTGCACTATTCTTCAAGGCTTCGGTAATTCAGTACCAATCATGAAATTGAAGACTTTGTTTCTTAAACTGGAGAAATGTTTACATCACAGTAAAAAATTCTAGGTGCTGCATCCAAACACAGGATTTGCTAAACCAGTCAAAGGCTCTTGAGCTGTGATGCATATACTGTGTATCTCAGAAGAGGCTACCCCTCCTCCAAAAGAAAAAAAAAACAAGAAAAAACTGCTGATACAAGTACTAAATATACTGTACAGTGAAGATGATAAAGATGTATAATTATCCACAAAAGCTTAAACCTCCTAGAATTTATTTTTTTTTTAAAGGTAGTGTTTGTCTCTAAAATAACTGGAATATCAAATATTTACCACTCAGAAAGCATTTATGCTGGGTTCTTCCTATCATTTAAGTCCCATTCATAGGAGCTGATATGAATTCTATGCCATCCTTTGCTGACAACATCCCTCTGCACTCTACACAGGACAAACAGGACAATCTCTATGGAAACGGATCAATGGTCACAAATCTGACATCAGAAACCACAATATACAGATACCTGTCTCAAACAATTTCAATCTACCAGGACATACTGTGGAAGATTTGAAGATCACCATTTCAGAACAGAATCATTACAAATCAAGAAGACAAAGAGGGAAACAGCTGAGATAAAATTCATATGCATGATAGACACCCATAAAATGGATTAAACATAAGTCAAGGTTTCTTAAGTCTTTACCAAATTTAATACTTCTGCACTGCAACTGTTATTTTCTTCACCACTACCAAGCCCATCTTTCACCTCAAGGCTCTAAGGTAAAAACTGTCTGTATCTACCATATTTCCTCCTGTCACCTCTACGTTCAAAATTCTGCCCTTCTCTCACCCTCAACTGACACCCCCCCCCCCCCCCCCGTCTTCACCTCCACCTTCACCTTCCTCCTCCTGTAATCCTTACCCAGATCTGGTGTCTGCTTCCTGTCTCCTGAGGAATTTCTTTTTACAATAGAGCTCTAAAACAACGCAAGCCAAATCACTGCATGCAAATATACGATACATCCAACAGCTAATGAATATTTGGTATGGAACTTATGTTCCATTGTATATTCCATTGGACATCTCATTGTGCTACTATATGTCCAAAAAAGTGGACACGATCCATGAAAGCTTACATTAAAATATAATAGTTAGTCTTTAAGGTGCCACATGTTTTTATCTTTTATTTTATTTGATTTTTGCCTGGAAATAATGGCTGATTTATTTCCCCCCCATGAAAGTCATGAAAGTCACCCTTGACCAGTAATCACTTTTTGCCTTGCTCCTTCATAACAGCAATAAACAGAAACATACATTTAAATCTTACAACTAGGGAACAGAATGTGTGAGCTAATATCAATTTTAAGAAATAAAACTCATTCAGATAAACTGAATGGTGACTTTGCCCAACCCTCTGTGATCTCCAGGGACTAACTGTTGTCCTTGTCAAGGTGCCAGAGAAACTGGACTGTAGCCCAGCGAGATCCTTACTCCTGCATACAGATTTTCCAAGTGTCAAGTATCATTAGATAAAAATTCATAAAAATATCAGTACTCATTCATATTAAATAAAAATATAATTATAGAATCCATTACTCCTCTGACAGTTGTGACAAAATTCTAGCCTTAGGTACAGTTTATTTTCCATATTTATAAGCAGAGTATGCATATATGGGCATGTAAAATTACATTTCATATTTTGCCAAATATGATCTAATAAGGTAGAAAGCTGATTTTATGTATTCATCTACAGTAAGGGATGCTGAGCTAGCTTTTCCCACCTCAGAATACAGCTGGATACACTTCATGTTTCCATTGGAAAATTATATTTGACATTTAATTTAAAAACTAAGTAACCCTAATCTGTGCAAATACAGCAATGTAACCTGAATACAGGTGGCTGTGAAGAGGCGATGTCGGGTGCCCACAGAAAGGGCTCCGAGTGCCACCTTTGGCACCCGTGCCATAGGTTCGCCAACACTGGTCTAAGGGATGAATTTTTTTCAGTTCAAGATAATTTTTGTTACAAGTAATTGAAAAGGCAATTTAGAATTCATTTGGATTGTTAATTACACCATAACAACCACTGTTTCAAATGATTATGAAGAAATAAAATATAATAATTTTCCCTCTAAAAATGTGTGATATACATAACAGCCAAGAAACAATAAAAATCATTACCTGTTTATTTTATATTAATGTTACCTTAAATGAACTCTTTTAAGTATAATATGTTGTTCAATAAATCATTAGTGAAATGCATATGCAAATTCTGCCAGCTAACTCTTATGCAATATCTATCTATCTATCTATCTATCTATCTATCTATCTATCTATCTATCTATCTATCTGTACATTGGTGCCCAAAGTAGAATGGCTTGTTCTTTGCAGGATTGTACTTTTTTCATATAATACTTCATTTTCTATTATACTGAAGGAATGGTGAATTTTTCAAACCAGTTCTGCAATCACTTAGTTCTGCTCTGATTTTCTTATCCCACCTGCCACTGCCACTTAGGATAATGATAATCCTTCCAAATTAGAGATGTTGGAAATTCCTTACGGCAACCCGATCTTGGCCTAATTTTCTAATGGCATATTGAGTGTCAGCTAAGGCCATTTTGGGAGGAAAGCAATGGCAAACCTAGATAGCATCCTAAAGAGCAGAGACATCACTTTGCCAACTAAGGTCAGGATGGTTAAAGCTATGGTTTTTCCAGTAGGGATGTATGGAAGTGAGAGCTGGACTATAAAGAAGGCTGATCGCCGCAGAATTGATGCTTTTGAGCTGTGGTGCTGGAGGAGAGTCTTGAGAGTCCCCTGGACTGCAAGGAGATCAAACCTATCCATTCTGAAAGAAATCAACCCCGAATGTTCACTGGAAGGACAGATTTTGAAGCTGAGGCTCCAGTACTTTGGCCACCTCATGAGGAGAGAGGACTCCTTGGAAAAGTCCCTGATGTTGGGAAAGATGGAAGGCAAAAGGAAAAGAGGACGGCAGAGAATGAGATGGTTGGACGGTGTCATCAATGCAACCAATATGAATTTGACAAAACTCCGGGAGGCAGTGGAGTATAGGAAGGCCTGGCAAGCTCTGGTCCATGGGGTCACGAAGAGTCGGACACGGCTGAACGACTGAACAACAACAACAACAACAAGGCCATTTAGATCTGGCACAGCCAGTGCTCAGTCCCTGAACTAGCCAGCAACTCTCATATGCCAACAGCTCTCATTATACTGGAATAATTGAGATCATTCAATACCAGGAGGCTGCAATAGTATAAAGACAGTTGTGCCAGCTACTGCTCATTCCAAACTCACTACACCTGGTGTGTATTTCAGTTTGATTTGCAGTAGTTGTTTGTTAGGGTTCTTTTTTGCACATCCTGCCTCAATCTGTTTTGCAAATGTCCAGTAATTCTTGATCTAAGAAAAGGAAGTAAAAGGCAGCCTAAGAGACATAAAATGCCATTTCATGTCTGCCAAGAAACAAGTATCTTTCTGTAGAGAAACAGGGTCCATTTAAAATTTGAGTTGTGATAGGACATGTTTTTTTTTAATCAGATTTCATTTCACTTTCTGAATTGATGGCAGGAGAAACAGTTGCAGTAGCTGTTGAGATTAAGAAATCAGGCATCACACTGAGTACTAGCTTTATATATATTTTCTTTTCATCTGGCACTCTAGATTCCTAAGTTATTCATACAAGCCTGCAAAGAAGAACGTAACACCCTCCCGACATGAATAGAGACAAGCTTCATTAGCAACTATTCTTCCAAGTTGTAAAGTGATCATATAATCCTGGGCACAGACATTGCTTTTCAGACTCTTTTATTGTGTCTTCCCCCAGCTTCTCAGCCATTAGTTCAGCGTTTTAAAAAATTAAAAGCCATTATAAAAGGAGAATCAGTTTGTCCCTACACATGGAATAGCTGGAGGTGAGGGAGGGAGAAAAAGGTACTTCCACGGACTGGGTCTGTTAAAAATCAGATTATTTCCACAGCATTCGTCCATTATCCACCTGCCAGTAAAATGTGTACTCTCATTGTCTCTGTTGAATGCCTATTTTTATCTGACTGAGGGTACATGGTCATTTTTGTATTTTATTACTGAGTTCTTAAGGATTTTTACTCCCTCCTCCTCTAAAGCATGTTTTTCTTCTCTCAAAACTGGGCCACATGCCTCTAAGGAGAAAGTAGTGCATTATTTCATTCCCACCTTTTCCTCTTTTTTTGGCATCTCTGAGGCCGGCTATGCCCAGAAGTGCTTCCACTCAAGTTGGACCATCAAATCAATTATCACAGCAGTCTGCTTTCTAAAATATGAATGGCAATGAATGACAACAGGCAAAGCAAACTTTCAGCTTTGATTTGTCATTGGTAATGTAATTCCCCCCCCTCTACAATAGATGTTTCTCAGAGCCCGGTAATTTGGCCAAACTCTTCCCCCTGCTGTCTGCAGCTGCACTATCACATTTAGAGATTTAAAATAACTCGCCATCCAAACACAGAGACAGAGACAAAAGTTTCACTTTTCTTGAGCCAGCCATAGCAGAAAACTGGCACAGAGAATCATATAGCATGGACTGCTGACCTCCTCTTTGGAATACTTTGGCCTCTGAGGAAAGACTGCAGTACAGCAACACCACTCACTGGTACTACTTAGTATTTACTCTTCCAACAATTGAGAAATCAATTATTTTCCACTGGTTGAATTACCTAACAAGGACCCAGTTAAAGAGAGTGATTGGAGATAAATTTTAAATAATTTATATATACAAAAATAAGTATCATTAGAAATCTTTAAATTATAATATTGTAATATTAATTTTAATGCAGCTGGTTAAATCAGTTGGCAATTCTGTCAAAAATAATAATATTTGATTTTAGGCAGAAGGCATACATTTGGATCTTAATTCACTATTATCTTCTTCCTCCACTGGGACTATCCTGCCTTATCACAATAATTGGCTTGCACTATTTATGATATTTTTGTTATATTTTAAACATAATTCAATTTAAATTAATCATTACTTTAAACACTGTACATTTCTCTAAAATATTTGGCATTGAAATGCTAAGTTTGGTGAAAAAGCTTCTGGTTTTAAGGTATACAGAATTTTTCTGAAAAGCAAAATTTATATTTAAATAAGGAGGTTAGATATGATTCAGCTCTGACCAACTAAACCATACAAACAATTAAACAAGACAGTTAGTCATTGTTTTAAAAAAATCAACATAAGCTTTTGCTTTTAAAGCAATATATTGTATGTGATTAATTTTAGGTAAGTACAGTACTGTACTTTAAATATATTTGTACTATAAATATATGAAGAGAAACACACTCTTCATCCTATGTTTCCCTCTAACTTATTATTTAAATAATAAGTATGCATGGAATGAAGTTGGATGTACAGTAACTGTATGATCTACATAAATAACTTGAGAATAAGTTACATAATGCAGCAAATAAGTTAAACTTGCTACCCATTCCATGAGTCTTTGTTATACATTTAGAAAGTTCTGGAGTTAATTCAGTTCATCAATTTTTCTTATTAGCAGTGAAATGTAAATGAAAAGCTGGCACTGAATCCGGGGGAAAGCAACAAAAATGCTGCAGCACAATTTTGCCAAAAATAAAACAATGTCATAAATCATTATAGGACACACACACAAACACACACACACACACACACACACACACACACACACCAATTATTAAGTTGCCATTTAGCACTTTAAATCTACATATTTCAGATCTAGATGTGTGCCCCACTCAATAGATAGTTTATTAAATGACAAAATGATTAATATTTTTATTTTATAAGTATTATAGAACAAATTATTTTCTCAAATAATTTCTGTGAGTAATCCATTGATACATCCAAGAGTCTCATGAGATTCCCAGATGTACTTATATTCTAATGCATTTCTAACTTTTACTAATAATATCACTGAAATTGCTGTAAGCAGCACTGTTTTTAAAAGTTACTTAGGTATCTGTACGTAATCATCTGTAGTACTGTCCTCACTTCTGGGGAAGAGGGTGACAGAAAATAATGGTTCCGTAGAATCTGTCTCGTCTTTACAATGAATGCTAGCCCACTACAATTAAGGGGAAATACATCTGGTTATTATAAAACAGGAAAAGTTTGGACAAGCGTTGAAGTGAAGCAATTCAATATGTTATTGCTCTGATGGAGAAAGAATTTTCAGTGCATTTGAGGATGAAAGCTCAGATCTATCTTCAAAGGAAACAAAATGTGTCAATTCTGGAAGAAAACAAGATACTGCTTGCTGATTTTGCGCAAATGGAAATGTAACGGTAACATATTAATTTAATATTACTGTTTTGCACAGAGCTGAGAGAAATGCAGTCACAGTAATCTCAGAGCCTCAAAACACTGCCATCAGTAATGCATCCCAGAATATGAAAATGGCTACAAAAATAACAGTTCAAACAAATTTCAGTTACTAGAACCACTTCTAGAATGATAGATGTTGTGAGTTTTTTGGGTTGTTTGGCCATATTCTGGAAGCTTTTCGTCCTGATGTTTCGCCAAACTCTGTAGACGGCATCTTCAGAGGGCCAGGAGCTCAGGGAACTAGGAGTTCTCTTTGTGCTCAGGGAAGAGGAGAAGGTGCTCTGGGAGGTTCTAGTTCCCTGAGCTCCTTGCCCTCTGAAGATGCCAGTCACAGACTGGTGAGAAAAAACCTCCAGAACATGGCCAAACAGCCTGAAAAACTCACAACAGCTGTCAGATCCCGGCTGTGAAAGCCTTTGAAGATTTCTAGAATGGTTTATATTTTAAAAAGAAAAAACTAATCATCATTTTAAAAATTCAGTAGTGTGAAACCTCTTGTCTAAAAAAATGATGTACTAATTGGACATGTAGATGTTTGATTATAAATAAAGTAACAGCTGCTTCAAGGTTTGAAGCTACAGCAAACCCATATAAAATATCTTCCTTATTCAGTTCAATGACTAGGAACCTTTTCCCTTTACTTTTGGCAGCTGAAAGATCAAAATGCCAAGTGCCAGAAGAAGGAAATTACCGGTGAAACTGACCCATATGACATGACACATCTTTCCAAGGTGATTCTAGATAAATTTATTTATTTATTTATTTATTTATTTATTTATTTATTCATTTATTTATTTATTTATTTATATAGCTTGTATGCCGCCCACTACCCAAAGGTCTCTAGGCGGCTCACAATCAAAATGGACAATTAAAACATCAAAATACAATAAAATTAGAATAATAAAAACACGTAAATGCAATAAATACGATACATTAAAAACACCACTAAAATTGCCATCAGGACCCACAGTCATTAGTTAAAATACAGTTACATTTTCTGTGCTAGACAATTTAAATAGGGAGGAGGAATCACTAGTTAGAAGAGGTTTCTAAAAATGTAAACACAAGGAAGGAGCACTATGGCAATGCATTTCTCCCCTCTCTTTTTAAAAATAAACAATTGAGAAGATCTCACTAAAGATGTTCAGTGGATGCAAATATAAGGCAGATATGGAGAGGATGATTTATTCATTCATTGACACAACACATTTCTGAATCTTCTGACATTTCAAGACTGCAGCAGATCACCCAAACATTTTTGAAAAGGTAAGTGGACTAGAAGACTCTCAGTGACACCTTCCTCACTGCCTAGAATAAAACAGAGCACTGAAACTGAAGGTCAAATATACAAAAACACTAAATTGATGCCTTCTAAGCGGCTACTGGTGCTATCCAACAGACCACACCCACACCTTAGATGACAATTAGCTTTAAAAAGGGAGTGGCAGAAATATGAGTCAAACTGACCAGACTCAAATATCAGAACCTGTCATAAAAATTTGGAGTCAAAGAAGACTTTCATTCAGACAGCATAATGTCAGGAGTGGAAACTTCTGATCTAGATGTCTGTGAAGATT
Source organism: Phrynocephalus guinanensis (assembly GCA_037367245.1). Classification (NCBI taxonomy): domain Eukaryota; kingdom Metazoa; phylum Chordata; class Lepidosauria; order Squamata; family Agamidae; genus Phrynocephalus; species Phrynocephalus guinanensis. Next base: position 11,593,302 of record CM074748.1, read on the forward strand.
CATAGTCATCCAGGTGAGTTTAGCTGGAAATTGAGCTATGGCAACTGGACTTTTCTGGAGAGATCGAAACATTTCACTACTCATCCAAGCAGCTTCATCAGTATGAGGAAAGTTAGTGGTGAGTCCTCTAATTTATAGTTCACCTTGATTTCACATCACCCTGGTCTGAACAGGCACATAAGTTGCATAATGGCCTGAATAGGCTCGTTAGGTAGGCAATGGTCTGAATAGGTTTGTAGGTGGACAATGGTCTAAATAGGCTTGATGGCCTAGGGTGCGTGAATGTCCCACCTATGTAATGTTCCCAACACCCATTAAGTATGGGTCGTTAGCTATGGTCTTCCTGGTGGAGGTGTGAAGTGCTTCTGATTTGTCTGGGGATTGATGAACTGGCAACTTGATAAGCAGCAGATTATTTCTGAGCCCCCCACTTCCGTTGAGAGAGGGGTTTCCAATACTCACATGAATTGCTTCCTCGATCCCTCTTTTGAACCACCTATCTTCTCTGTCTACTATATAGTAGTAGTACTATATGTACATCCTCATATTTGAATGAGTGCTGTTTATCCTTCAAATGGAGACAAACTGCTGATTCTGGCCCTAAGCTGTTGCCCCTCCTGTGTTCGGCCATCCTCCTGTTTAATGGCTATTCAGTTTCTCCGGTGCAGAGGTCTGCACTTTGCACACTCCTCACTGCATTGGACTGCATATATACTATTTTGCTACACTTGTGTTTTGGTGTCGGGTCCTTTTGGGTGGACAAGTCACCAGTGCACAACTTCATTCCATTTTTAACTATTATAATGTCACACAATATGTTTTCCTTTTCTTCTTGTTGTTCTTTTGATAAAGAAGCCACTTTGGGTCCACTTGAGGAGAAACGCAGGATAGAAATATTTTAAATGAATAAATAAATATGAGCTGAAACATGAAGTAGTAAAAAGGTTTCAGAAATTACAGATTTCCCTCACTATGTAAAGATTCAAAATATAACAAAATTCAGTATACTAACATCATACAAGTATATTAAGCTGAGTTAGGATTAGTAATATGAACATAAGATAATAATCGCTAAGAATTCTGAGAAGGAATGAAGACAATTACAGGTGGAACAAGTAGGGAAAGTTCTAGATTTTATGGAAATCAGGGCTGTCACACAATTAAGACAACCTTAGTCAACTCTTTGTAATAATTTTTCTCAAATACACAACCAATTATGCATGCTCTTCCTGAATATGCAAGCACCATATGTTCTAAAGTAAATATTGTGCTCAGCGGACCAGTCAGTTCAGAAATCTGTACTAACTGTTTCTTCCCAACAAATTCTGCAGAAATTCACAAACTTCATAGAAATGCCAAATACGTATATACTGTGTATAGTTAACTAGATATAAATATATTTCTATAGATCAGGGCTGTCCAACTTTGAACAGCCTGAGGTCTACTTTTTCCAGCCCAAAGTGCCTGAGGGCTACTACACTAATACCTCTACTTACGAATTTAATTGTTCCGAGCACATGCTCCTCAACCAGAATTTTAAGGTCTGGATCCATGCCCTAGTTTCCATTTGGCCAAATCCTGCTTCCAAATATAGAGCTGCCAGTCCTACATAGCTAATGACACCCTGGATACAGTGCAAAAAAAGTAGATTGTACCTTCTCCATCTCAGTATTATATGCACTGATCCAAATAGGTATCCCATAGAACAGTTAGGTCCTTGTTTTTACTTTGAAAACTTGTGCAGCAGAGGAAATGTTATGTCCACCATTAATATAAAAGAAACGAGCAATGGCTGTCATACTGCAATTGGCCTTACTAAGCACATATCTGCAGTGGGCAGCCCAGCTACAGTTGTACTTAAAATTTAGCCTCAAATATAGTAATACCTTGGATAACGAAAGCTTCTGTTAATGAAAAAAATGGATAATGAAATAGAATTTCCCAGAATACGGATGTTTCTGTTAACAAAAAATTCCAGCGGGATGCCTCGGTTTATGACTTTTGGGTGCACCCCATTGGAAACTGCCACTCTATTTCATAGCCAAGATATAGGAAGAATATGGGATATTTTTGTCACATGTACCACACAGGCAGTACTTGCCAGATATTCCTGCAGTTCCTTTAATGTTGTTGCAGGCCTCTTGGCACCCTCCCTACCAAGACATCCAGGATGTATGTATTACAACATTTGTGTGAAATCCTAAAAAAAAAGGAAGAAAATTTGATACGTAAACCATGCATGTCTCAAAGACACATGCATATCTCAAAGCTTAAAGTATTCTGTAGCATGATGGTGGTGGTGGTGGGGATGATGGCATGCTGAAAAACTGAAGCTGCAATATTTCTGAACTAGGACAATGCTAAAATGGCAGTAGCTATCATTCTTTCTAGAATATTTAATTCTATAGTAAAAGATTTAGCAGTTTAGAGCAAAGTGGGAATGGGAAAGCCTGACAGAACAGTTAGTTATGCAAGTGGGATGGGATGTTTAAACTAATATTAGGGAGAATATATTTCAGAATCAGCCTTGTTTTATAATCTCATAGCCTCAAGCTAAGATAAAAGGTCATGGATAATCAATGAAAGAGTGATGGATGCTGTCCAAACTGTGTCCCCTTAACAGTTATGACAAGACACTGGCAGATTGTTAAAAAACAGACATTTCATTATAAAAAAAATTAACCATTGCAACACTAAAACTAACCCCCCCCCCCGAAATAAAACTATATAGACATAAGCTATTCATTTAACACACACAATCCTCTGATATTTATATACTGTACAAAATAGAAAAGTTATCATATGATAAAAGCAATTTATGGGTGCAATGAGCCAATGCTCATTTTTTTCACGGAATCTATTACACCTATAAACATATAGCAGGACATTTTTATTTCTACAGGCTGAATAGGAATAAATGTTCAACAATGGTTGGAATCCTATTGATATTCCTACAACGCATTACCAGCTATGCATTCAGGCATGTGACCAGGAATATGGCTGGGACACACCTTGCAATCAGAATCAGAGAATCATTGTAGGGTTGGAAGGGACATCTTCTAGTCCAACCTACTTGTCTGAGGCAGGAGACCTCATACCATCCCAGACAGATGGCTGTCCAATCTTTTCTTGAAAACTTCCAGTGATGCCATTGGGAGGCAAGCTGTTCCACCGTTTAATGGCTCTCACCATCAGGAAATTTCTCCTTATTTCCAGGTTGGCTCTCCCTCTAATGAGTTTCCACCTATTGAAATGTAGCTTCACTAGGGCAGTATATCTTTATGCTATCCCCCTCTTGATGCAGCCTAGAACCGTGTTCACTGTTTTGGCAACTACAGCACACTGCTGCCTCATCCTTAGGTGGTAGTCCACCAGGACACCTAAATCCCTCTCACAGGTACTACTGTTGAGCCAGGTACCACTTATCCTATACCACCTATCTTGGAACCTAATCTTGTCAGTGATCTGCAATAAGGTTTAAGTACCTGGTATAGATCCAGAATTTGTAAGTCCACTTCTCCACCACCATCCCAGAAGAATAGCCAGCATGTGTGGCCTTGAACAAGCTGCACGATCCCAGGGCACCCCAGAAGAAGGGTATGGTAAAACACTTCACTCAATTCTCTTTCTAGAAAACCCTAGAAAGGTTTTCCATAAGTCAGAACTAACTTGAAAACACATTATTATTATTATTATTATTAACTACTGGACACCTCAGTGGTTTAATCTCTGGCTGTGGAGAAAGAGGATGTTCAATTTCCCACTGTGTCTCCTTGCCATGGGCTAGACTAGATTATCCATATGATAATGAATTACAAAAACACTGAGTAGGACTACATAATAATGCAAAATTTAAGTTTTTAAAAAACCCTATTAAATATTTATGAAGTGTATAAGCTGTTAGTAATACTGTAGTTTTTCTAGCTCTCATGTTATTTCTGAAATCTGGAACTGCTTAAAATACTGTGTGAAATTTATTGATACTGTTTCCAAAGCCCCAATGTCTACAGGAACCACTGACGTGTGTTTCATCCACAAATGAGATGTTTTGAGTTGTTAGTTTTTCTAATTCTTTAGCTTCAACTTTGTTCAATGTGTCTATCTGTTTCTATTTGGAAATCTCACAATATCTTGACCTCATTGTTTTCTGATATTTCTCTACCTGATGTTCCCATGGGGTTTTAAAGTCTGGCACATTATATGTTTTACATAACAACCAGTGCTCTAATTTTCACACTTGAACATGTCCTTAATTGGGGGATTTTCTGGTAAATGAAGCAGATGGCAATGGTCAGGATGGATTATTTCTAAGAATTTATGAATCCTTATTACATCTTGAAGGAAATGCATGTAGGCCTTTTGGATAGACAGACAGCCAAACAAATCATAATCTCTAATATAGGTGGCCTGTAATGGCCCTAATTCTATTCACAGCATCTTGTTTATCATTCAACTGCTCTGGAGATCATCTCACTTCATGGCGTTGGAAAGTACGGTAAAAGCAGCCCAGAGAGAAAATGGAATGTTGGATATTGTAAAATCCCCCAGTGACTTTATGTTTGTCTGATACCTGTGGGTCATCAGAAGCATCCCTGCTGATATCCCTAACTACAGTGGTACCTTGGTTAACAAGCATAACCCATTCTGGAAGCATGCTTGTAAACCAAAACACTTGTATATCAAAGCAAAATTTTCCCATAGGAAATAATGGAAACTCAGATGATTTGCTCCACAGCCCAAAATATTCATATAAAAATGATTACAATACTGCAATTTAAAGGAAATACCAATCAGCACTTTGGGGATAAGGGAGATGGGGGTGGCAGGGGTGGTGGGGAGAAGGCCGTGGAAGAGGCTTCTTTGAAAAGGGGGTGATGGGAGGGAATCCTGGCTGCAGAGGAGCAGGGGGTAGAGAAACCTCTGTGAAGGAGGCTTCTTTTGAAAAACATGGCAATGGGAGGGAATCCCAGCTGCAGCTGAGGCGGGGGGGAGCCTCCATGGAGGAGGCGTACAGTGTCAAAGTGTTGCCAAAGATTAACAGTGTGTACAAGAAAAAGAGAGAGAATGGCAGAGATAAATGACTCCATTTCTATTTCAGATGCAAAAGTTGTGATAACATCCACTGGTTATCGGATATTAGAATATATAATTTATTTTGAAATAAAATTTATTTAACAGGTAAGAAATGCATGGAGGTATGTCTGTTTCCAAAAAAGCCACATAACACCTACTGTAGAACCATGTCATTTTGGGGCATATAATGAAAGAATGATATTCTAAGTTATTAGTGTAATCTATTTTTGTGTAATCTATTTTTTATTTTTATGTATTTAATTGACATTGGTTTAATTTGGAATCAACAGGAAGGAAAAGTTTTACTGCATTGTACCCAAGTTGAGTGGCTACAATATAATGGACACAGCATAATCTCTTAATCCTTAAACTGAGGATTTATTTTAATACTGCTGATATATTTTAATACTCACTGAAGGTTATATATACTCCTTGTTCTTACTACTGGATTTGTTTATACACTATAAACATTTTTTTAGTTTCTCTCCTCACACATCTGTGTTCCAACTATGGACTCCTCTCATACTGATAACCTCTTTAACTGCTAGTATATTTGTTTCCCAGGAAGGCTGCACAACGCTAAACCAATCTCTGGTATATGAAGACTTTAAATATGAATAAAGTAAGCTATACATTTGAAATAAAGTTAGTGAAAACAGAATGGTTGCTTTTTGTAGTTTCGCATCATGCTAATGATGATTCATAACTTTCAGAGTTAAAGAATTTGAGCCAAAGAGTCAAAGAAATTCAGACTTTCAATAACATTCCAGAAACCATGGAACACTGATTTGTTTACATTTAATGGTGTATGAAATGCAAACTGAGTTCATTGTTGCACAATCCAATTATTATAGTTACTTAATTAAAAGCTATCATTTATATACATGTTCTGCTGAGATTTCACACCTGAGCTGAAATACACTTTTATTAAAATTCATGTGTTTCCTAAACAGATTCCTTATTTCTGTAGTTTGACCACTAAATATATGTCGCTAGCAAAAGAAATTCCAAAAATGTCCTACCCTGAGTTCTTGGTATTCGTTTCCTGCGATCTCTGAATGCTGCCCCAGACTGTAGTGCCTCAAGAAGATTATCCATCACTCCTGTCTCATCCCCCTCTGTGAAAAGGAAATGAAATGAAATTAATCTGTTTGCAATTAATACTATCACAAGGGTGGAGGAAGCAAAAACAAGGTTTAATGTATTCTCGAAGGCTTTCACGGTCGGGATCTGACAGTAGTTGTGAGTTTTTCAGGCTGTTTGACCATGTTCTGGAAGTTTTTCTTACTGACGTTTCACCGGACTATGTGGCTGGCAAGGAGCTCGGGGAGCAAGGAGTTATATTTACATAAAATCACTAAATTGAAGACATACATTGTACAGTAATAACTGGGAGTTGAGTCATGGCTACTGGACTTCTTTTTTGAGAGATAGAAACGTTTTGCTGTTCATCCAAACAGCTTCATCGGTGAAGCTGTTTGGATGAACAGCGAAACGTTTCTATCTCTCAAAAAAGAAGTCCAGTAGCCATGACTCAACTCCCAGTTAAACGAACCTGGATGACTGAGAATCTTCACAGACGAATTGTACAGTAATGAAAGCTGCTGGTTTCATGTGATACTACCCTGTTTCCCTGAAAATAAGACATCCCCTGAAAATAAGACCTACTTACAGTTTTGCCTCTCGCTGAAAAATAAGGCATCCCCCCCCGAAAATAAGGCCTCCCCGATAATAGGATAACAATAAATGTGTTCCGTATTCTTCTTCATGGAAAAATAAGACACCACCTGAAAATAAGTCCTAGCACATCTTTGGGAGCAAAAATTAATATAAGACACTGTCTTATTTTCGGGGAAACTTAGTATTACCTAATTTGCTTATGAAGTACCATTAAGCAAAATAGATATCAACCTCAGTTGCTGTTCTTCTGACTTCTAAAACTCCATCTTATGTATTATTGATAAGCTACTCCTTATGCAAATAAACAGATGCTAATTTGCAATTACTATTTCACTCTCAAGGCCTTTGTGAAAGATATCTAAAGAAGAACTGGCAAGCATTTTTTTTGGCAGAATCAGTGTACATGAAGCAATCTGAAAGCAAAGAATCACCAGCCTAAGGTTAACTGTTCATAGGTTCTAATGAAAATAATTCTAATTAGTTCATTTTATGTGTCTGTGATAATTGTTTATTCTATTGATTTCTTTGATTATTGATAGTCTTATGCTATAAACTGCCCAGGGTTCCTCTGGAAGGTGGGCAGTATACAAATGTATAAATAAATGAATAAATAAGGGCCTTTTCACACAACCCCTAAGATCCGCTGGTCCCTTAAATTCGGACCAAAGATCTTAGGGGTTCGTTGCTCTTCCTTCCTCCCCACCAGAGAAAGAGGGGAAAAAATGCAGCTCACCTGGAGGAACTTCCAGGAGCTCTGTTTCTCTTCTGCTTGCTTTTTTTCCTCCCACCTCTTCTCTTAAAGGGGCAGGAGGCAAAAAAAACACAAGCAGAAGCCAGGAGAGCCCCACACTGACGAGATTAAATCCGGACCTGGGGATTTTCACCCACCTCAAGCAGGTACAAGAAAGTGCAGCTGGGTCGCGCTTAGGTGGGCGGGGTCGCACTTAATTGTCTGCAAAGTCCGGAGCTGGTGGGAAAACACTTGTAAGGTCCGGACCTTGCAGCCATTTCCTGCGGAGCTTAGGGGTCGTGTATAAAGGCCCTAAGTTTTCACTCTCATTCTGTACAAGTAAACCTTCTCCAGACATTACCTTCTCCATTCATTTTAATGGCAGAGAAACATCTACAGGAACAGAGAGATCTTTATCTGCCACTACAACCACCCCAAAGAACCTGGGAAAGCAGCTAAAAATAAGGATTTCATTTCTACCCATTTTATGTACAGACATCATTCCTCTAACATTCCTTGTATTCAAATAGTGACATGAAACTAAACTCAAAGGAAACACAACATGCTGAAAATCCACCAACAACTAATACACTGTTTAAAGGAAGTGAGTTCTTCAGCCTTGAAATTGTTTGCATCACAAGTATATTATAGGAAGTTGGCAAAATGATTTATTTAATTATATGTCTATTGTTTATGTATGTATTTAATTTCATTTTTTTCTAACAGCTTGTAGCAGCATATAATAATGTAAAGCATACAAAATACATTGAGTTATATTATATTAGTGAACCACACCACACATACACATAGCCCAAGTTTTATTCATTTTCAGGCTATGGGATTGATTGCAAATGCTAACGATATGCCCAACTGCAAACAACAGATTAAAGGTTGCTCTATTTAAAATAAATAAATACATAAAATAACGAATGAATGAATGCCTTTGTCAATTATGAGTTTGCACTTCCAAATGCCTGTTGATGACAGACTACTAAAATGAAACACAGTTAAGCAAAAGGTTGGAAATAGCAGGGATGACAGGCATGTTCTAAAGATACATTTCTCTGCAGACTCAAATACATATTGCATACAAATTCTCTATAATCATTATAAATGTAAAGTCCTTTCCAGATCACTATTTATCAGCTAGTTTTATGTCTCAGTCCTTGAACCATCAATACATTTTGATAAGCACTCCAACCTTTGCCAACTCCAAGTTCTGTTTTGTAGTTTCGCCTATTGTTTTGATCAATGGCATCTGTTAGGATGTTAAGTGTGAGTTCAGAGGAGTTCAAGCACAGTTTGCATAACAAAGCATTCAGTATTACTTGACACATTAAGCTGTTTCCACTTACAAAGTGCCAAGTATGTGTAGCTCTTGGTTAATCTGCATCTGGTTGATCTACTGCATATTTAAGATATGGGTAAAATGTCTAGGGGCATGGTGGCTCAGGGGTCTAGAGCAGTGCTCCCCAACCTTTTTATCGCCGCGGACCGGTAATTGTTTGATAATTTTTCCCTGGCCCGCTTGTTTTGATTTAATAATTTTAATTTAATTGTATTTAAACATGCCTTCAAAATAAAATGCAGCTACACCAAAAAATGAATATAAAGTGATGTATTTTATTTATCCATCTCCACTCAATTTCTCCTCCCACCCCCCGTTGCCCCACCCACCCACCCACCCGAGATCCGACACCTGGCGGGTCTCTTTTGGAGTCTCCCCCCACCCACCCAACCCGTGCCCCGGGCGCCGTTCCTTTTCGCAAGAGGGGACGGATCTCCGGCGCCCCCCCGGCAGTTCCCCTGCCGCCGCCCGGGTCCAAAGACATCCCCAGAGGAGCTTTAGGGGAAAAGCGCCCGCCCCCGGGGCCCCAGGCGACAAGCATCGGACGGGAGGGAAGGCAGGCAGGCAGGGGGAAGGGAAGGGAAGGGAGGAGGGAAAAGGAAGGCCGGCTCCAGCGCACCCTCGCCCCTTTCACGTGCAGTCCAGTGCCCTCGGGGAAGGGAGAGCGGGGGGGCCGCCGGGGTGTGTGTGAAGGTGGCCTTCCTGCTTCCCCTCCGAGCCCACGAGTCCCATCAACTGTCCGCTTTCGCGTAAGGGGGGGGCGACGGCGCTTCGGAGAAGAACACAACGATCCCCCCCGGGCCTCTCTCTCTCCCCCTCCTTTCTTCCCAACCCAAAGGCTGGCGACTGGGAAAGCCTCCCCCCCTCCACCGCCGCTGCGCGCTCTGTGCCCAGGCCTGTCTGGAGTCTTCCGCCAGCCGCCATCCCCTCTCGTTGCTCGCCTTCCCTGGCGCGGCGTCAGCGATCGCCGGGTGCTTTCCGGCTGGCTGCTCCCCCCCCCTCGTCCACCGGCTCGGGAAGGAAGTTAATTCATCTTCCCGGCACGCAGAGACCGCCCGGGCGCCTTCACGCCTGATCCGCCGCCGCCACCGTGGCTGCTGCTGCTGGAGGGCGAGGAGGAAGAGGAGGAGGAGGGCGGACGAAGAGGAGGAGGAGGAGGAGGAGGAGGATGCGCTGTCGCCACCGGGTGGAGGAGGGAGGCAAAGGCAAAGGCAAAGGCGACGGCGGTGGCTCCTCCTGCGCTCCTCCAGCCTTCTTCTTCCATTGGCTGCCCGTGGGAGAGAAGAGGAGGAGGAGGAGGAGGAGGAGGAGGCGCCAAGGAGGGGGCCAGCCGGGGGGGACGGGATGGGCCAAGCGCAGGCGGGCAGCTGGCCGGGACGGGGTGGGCAAAACAAGGGGGCGAGGCGGCTCCCGGGCGGCCCGGTGCCGATTGATTCACGGACCGGCACCGGTCCACAGCCCGGGGGTTGGGGAACACTGGTCTAGAGCACTGAAAACTGGTGGCTACAAAGACAGCAAGCCTCAGTCTGGAATATCTTATAAATGGGGCACATTTCTACTTTTGTGTCCCAGTTGATCAGTGAGGCTACAAAATAAAACAGGCTGAACTGTGCTTTCATCATTGTAAGGTTAATTACACTGGTGACAATGAGGCCTGTAATAAGACTTCCTGGGGTAGGAACTGGCAAGCCACCCCGGTATCCCTGCCAAGAACATCCCATGGTCAGAAACAAAAGGCTAAAAGATATGACGCTGGAAGATGAGCCCCTCAGGTTGGAAGGTGTCCAACATGCTACTGAGGAAGAGCGGAGGACAAGTACAAGTAGCTCCAGAGCTAATGAAGTGGCTGGGCCAAAGCCGAAAGGACGCTCAGCTGCAGATGTGCCTGGAAGAGAAAGGAAAGTCCAATGTTGCAAAGAAATATACTTCATAGGAACCTGGAATGTGAGATCTATGAACCAGGGTAAGCTGGATGTGGTCAAACGTGAGATGGAAAGAATAAACATTGACATCCTGGGCATCAGTGAACTTAAATGGACAGGAATGGGTGAATTCAGTTCAGATGACTATCACATCTACTACTGTGGGCAAGAATCCCATAGAAGAAATGGAGTAGCCTTCATAGTCAACAATAGAGTGAGAAAAGCAGTGCTGGGATACAACCTAAAAATGATAGAATGATCTCGGTACGATTCCAAGGCAGTCCTTTGAACATCACAGTAATCCAAGTTTATGCTCCAACTACCGGTGCTGAAGAGTCTGAGATTGACCAATTTTATGAAGACTTACAAGAACTTCTAGAAGTGACACCAAAGAAAGATGTTCTTCTCATCATAGGTGGATTGGAATGCTAAAGAAGGGAGTCAAGTGATAAAAGGAATAACTGGCAAGTTTGGCCTTGGAGTTCCAAATGAAGCAGGGCAAAGGCTAATTGAGTTTTGTCAAAGAGAACAAGCTGGTCATTGCAAACACTCTTTTCCAACAACAACACAAAAGGCGACTCTACACATGGACATCACCAGATGGACAATACCGGAATCAGATTGACTATGTTCTCTGCAGCCAAAGATGGAGGAGCTCTATACAGTCAGCAAAAACAAGACCTGGTGCTGACTGTGGCTCAGATCATCAGCTTCTTATTTCAAAATTCAAACTTAAACTGAAGAAAGTAGGGAAGATCACTGGGCCAGTCAGGTATAACCTAAGTCAAATCCCATATGAATACACAGTGGAAGTGAAGAATAGATTCAAGGAACTAGATTTGGTGGACAGAACACCTGAAGAACTATGGATGGAGGCTTGTAACATTGTACAGGAGGCTGCAATGAAAAATATTCCAAAGAAAAGAAAATGCAAGAAAGCAAAGTGGTTGTCCAACGAGGCCCTACAAATAGCGGAGGAGAGAAGGGACGCAAAATGCAAGGGAGAAAGGGAAAGATACAGAAAATTGAATGCAGACTTCCAAAGAATAGCAAGGAGAGACAGGGCGGCCTACTTGAATGAACAGTGCAAAGAAATAGAGGAAAACAACAGAAAAGGAAAAACCAGAGATCTGTTCAAGAAAATTGGAGATATTAAAAGGGCATTTCGTGCAAAGATGGATATGATAAAGGACAAAAATGGTAGGGACCTAACTGAAGCAGAAGAGATCAAGAAGAGATGGCAAGAATATACAGAAGAATTATATCAGAAAGATCTGGATGTCCCTGATAACCAAGATAGCGTAATTGCTGACCTGGAGCCAGACATCCTGGAAAGTGAAGTCAAGTGGGCCTTAGAAAGCATTGCAAACAACAAGGCCAGTGGAGGTGACGGCATTCCAATTGAACTCTTTAAAATCTTAAAAGAGGATGCTGTAAAGGTGCTGCATAAGATATGCCAGCAAATTTGGAAAACCCAGCAGTGGCCAGAGGACTGGAAAAGATTGGTCTACATCCCAATCCCAAAGAAAGGAAACGCCAAAGAATGCTCGAACTATTGCACAATTGCACTCATTTCACATGCTAGCAAGGTTATGCTCAAAATTCTACAAGGCAGGCTTCAGCAGTATGTGGAAAGAGAACTTCCAGAACTCCAAGCTGGATTTCGAAGGGGCAGAGGAACTAGAGATCAAATCGCCAACATGCGCTGGATTATGGAGAAAAGCCAGAGAGTTCCAGAAAAACATCTACTTCTGCTTCATTGACTATGCCAAAGCCTTCGACTGTGTAGACCACAACAAACTATGGCAAGTCCTTAAAGGAATGGGAGTGCCTGACCACCTTATCTGTCTCCTAAGAAATCTATATGTGGGACAAGCAGCAACCGTCAGAACTGGATATGGAACAACTGACTGGTTTAGAATTGGGAAAGGAGTACGACAAGGCTGTATACTGTCACCTTGCCTATTTAACTTATATGCAGAGTACATCATGAGAAAGGCCGGTCTGGATGAATCACAAGCCGGAATTAAGATTGCTGGAAGAAATATCAACAACCTCAGATACGCAGATGATACTACTCTAATAGCAGAGAGTGAGGAAGAATTAAAGAACCTCTTAATGAGGGTGAAAGAGGAGAGTGAAAAAAATGGGCTGAAGCTCAACATCAAAAAAACTAAGATCATGGCCACTGGTCCCATCACCTCCTGGCAAATAGAAGGGGAAGAAATGGAGGCAATGACAGAGTTTATTTTCTTGGGCTCCTTGATCACTGCAGATGGTGACTGCAGCAACGAAATAAAAAGACGCCTGCTTCTTGGGAGGAAAGCAATGGCAAACCTAGATAGCATCCTAAAGAGCAGAGACATCACTTTGCCAACTAAGGTCAGGATGGTTAAAGCTATGGTTTTTCCAGTAGGGATGTATGGAAGTGAGAGCTGGACTATAAAGAAGGCTGATCGCCGCAGAATTGATGCTTTTGAGCTGTGGTGCTGGAGGAGAGTCTTGAGAGTCCCCTGGACTGCAAGGAGATCAAACCTATCCATCCTGAAAGAAATCAACCCCGAATGTTCACTGGAAAGACAGATTTTGAAGCTGAGGCTCCAGTACTTTGGCCACCTCATGAGAAGAGAGGACTCCTTGGAAAAGTCCCTGATGCTGGGAAAAAATCGAAGGCAAAAGGAAAAGAGGACGACAGAGAATGAGATGGTTGGACGGTGTCATCGATGCAACCAAAATGAATCTGACAAAACTCCGGGAGGCAGTGGAGGATAGGAAGGCCTGGCGAGCTCTGGTCCATGGGGTCACGAAGAGTCGGACACGACTGAACGACTGAACAACAACAACACAAAGACGGCAGCTCAGTGGTTCGAATCCCGGGTGCCACACAGCAGAGTGAGCTCCCACTGTTAACCCCAGCTCCTGCCAACCTAGTAGTTCAAAAGCATGTAAATGCTAGTAGATAAATAGGTAGTGTTTCCTTGCAGCCATGCCAGCCACATTGCCATGGACTTTCACAACGCTGGCTCTTCAGCTTGAATAAGGAGATGAGCACCACCCCTAGAGTTGGACACAACTAGCACGCATGTGCAGGGGGAACCTTTAAAATATCTTGTAGGTTGAAAGAATCTTCTCTTTGGAGTGCTAACTGTGGGCGAGCAGAAATGACTATCAAGTGATAAATTACTAAGGTGTGCAACCAAGCAAATAGCTAGTATGATCTTGCTAATTGGTAAGCATAGTTTAAACCTTCTCATCAGAAACACACCACAGAGATATATTTCACTATCAGAATAGTGAAATATATCTCAGCAAAATAATAGAACTGACCAACGTATATGCATATTATATTACAAGGTTTTGAATTATGCAAAACTACATCTGAAATATTAAGGGCAGTCTTTTACTTTTGCTATAAACGTCTGTCTCTGAACAATATTGTTCTAATCTGAAACCACAATTTATCTTTCTGCCTTATAAACCAGCGTTTCTTAACATTTTTAGTGCTTAGAACACTGAATTGTTTTGAAAGAAAAGTCTGTGAGACTCCATGATTTGAAATACCACATTATTGGGCCTAAGAATGAATAAATGGTGGCAGCAGAATTACACATGCATGTGACACCTGTAAACTGAAGCCAATATTGACTTTAAAATTTAGCAGAGACTGGGTCTCTTGGCACTAATCTGTACAATGGTAGAATTATAATTGTATGAAGTACAATGAAACTATTAACAATAATCTAACTCTATATATTAACAGATTTGAGCTTATTAAGTGATTTATGATCCAGGTATTTGGAGCTAATGTGCTTTCAGAAGTGAAAGCAGAGTTAGCTGTCAACCTCCCAGGAATGAACTTCACTATTAGCTTTATCTGTTGGAAATGTTAATATTACCTTTCAAAACAATTAATTCAATACTAACTGTAACTGAGGCTGTTGATTCTTTTCTTTATCCTTGTATCATTAGTTAACAGGTTATTTTAAATGACACAGTAAATAGCTAAAATGAAGACTGAAACCAGTTTGATTAAGCAATTTAAATTTGATTAAACATTTGCAGCAACATTGCAGCTGTTGAAGAAGTTGTTATTCCAAAAAAGATTCTGTGGTTTCAGTGTTTTCCCTCTCACAACATTTACAAAATCAAACATATCTGAAAGCTTCCTAAAAGGACCGGAAGTAATAAAAAGCAGTTGTTCCAGGGTGCTAAGTGGGGGAAAATGCGTACTCATATTTCTCAGCTTATTAATTCTGCAAGATAAAGAATGCAGAGAGATTTACATTAGAGTTAATAAATACTGCCCCAGTATGTAACTATGATTATGAAAGTGAGGTGAACAGATTTCTTACAAAAAAAGAAAAAAGTAATTACTCTTTACAAATGAGAACATAAGATGGAGGGAAAAGTATTTGTATCTGACTCCCTGCATGGGACTGAAAACAACATAAGATCCATGGACATACCAGGTATGTCTCCCTGGAGCACACATTACAGATGTGACATAAGGTTTGTGATCACTCATAAAACCCACAGATATATATATTCTTTTCTTTTCATCCAACAAAACAACACAGCCAAGAGCAAGTTGTAAGAGATCATATCAGACTTGAAGCTCTGGGGAGGACACATAAGAACATTGGGGCCCAGATAGTTTTCTCATCCATCCTACCAGTACTCAGAAGAGGAAAAGAAAGGGAAAGGAAGATATTTTAGGTCAGGGGTGTCCAAACTTTTTGCAAGGAGGACCAGATTTGGTGAGGTGAAAATGCATGGGGGCCAACCATTCAGCTGCATTAGGACATGAAAGGAGGTGGGGAGGATGCTAAAGCAACAGAGCCAAGGGTAGGTATGCTGGGCAGGTGGCTGGTGGGATGGACGGAGGCAGGGAAGGCAGGCAAACCATAAAACTGCAAGCTGATGTCTCCATTCAGTATGGGGAGGTTCCAGACTGCAGGGATGGATGACAGGTTGAGCCGGCAGGGAGAAGAGGCTGTGGGCCACTCGAAATTTGAAAACGGGCCGCATTTGGCCCCTGGGCCTGATTTTGGACATGCCTACTTTAGGTGAATGACTGGCTGTGAAGGTGGTGTTGACATGAGGGATTTGGTTTTTGTGACCGCAGGCTATGCTTCTTGCATGATGGACTGCTAGCAAGAGATGGCTTGCATTTCACAAAGACTGGAAAGAATGTGTTTGGCCACACCAATATTAATAATGCTATTCATTAAAATGTACAAAGTAAATCAGGCTAAAAATCACTCAATCTCCCATGGCCACATACAAATGCCAGGAGTATGGGAAACAAAAAAGAATTTGAAATCTTAGTTCAAGAGGATAAAGATGACTTAATAGGAATAACCGAAACTTGGTGGGATGACTCCCATGATTAGAATACAGTAAGTGAAAGATATAAAGATTTCAAAAAGAACAGAAAAAGTAGAGTGAATGAGTTGCAATATATGTAAAAAATATGCATTTCTGCCCAGCAGTACAGGAGGAGGCAATTGGCTCTCCCATTGAGAACATCTGGATCAATCTAGTTAGTGCAAAAAACAAAAGGAACATGGCGGTTGGAGTCTACTACCAACCGCCCAATCTAGGAGAGGATGTGGACAAAGGATTTGAAATACAAATTTCAAGGTTTCAGACAGACATAATGGGAGATTTCAATTTTCCTGATATCTGTTGAGAGGCAAATTCTCCCCAGAAATTCCTGGCTCGTGTGGGTGATAATTTTCTTCTACAAAAAGTGAAGAAAGAAACTAGAGGACTAATGCTGGACTGAGAAAAAAAGGTAATTGTGATAAACTGAGAAAAGCATTAGTAAGGACCCTTGAAACAAACTTCTAACAAGAAAAAGAGTCCATGAATGGTGGGGATTTCTAAAAAAGGAAATTCTAAAAGCACAACTACAATATCTATGAAAATGCCCTCACAGTTGAAACAGCTGAAATGCAGGTGACCACACCATGTTGAAGACAACAAACAAAACAGTAGATAAACAAGCAAACTAAAAACTCAATGGAATCAGGGCGTAGTATGTGCAGACCTAAGTGGCTACATATTTTGAAGAAATTAAACTGAAGTGTTCATTCACTTAGATCAAAATTATATTGATCTTATGTTCTTATGTTCTTATATTGTATTATGGATCTAAAACAGTATCTCTTTAAAATATTAATATGATAATCACATGCAAAGCTTTTATTTTAAAAAGCACCTAATTGGTAAAGTCCTGAATAATCCTGCCTCCTCAATTTATACTACTAATATGTTTTTTTCTGGTATACAAATGACATGGCTTAGCATCTTCCATAATATTTGCCATGAGAGAAGAGCCATAATGCTTGCTACAAAATAAAGTTGGTCAGATATGCTCACTAGGTAGAAATGACAACCTATTGTCACACACACTGCATATTTTTATGTTTTATGACTGGGATGGATTACGCTCTGCCTCACAGCAGAAGTGAAATCAGCACTGAAAAAAAAGCAGCAGCATACGGAGTGAAGTAATGTCTCACTCAAACTAGTGCACATTTGTATAATCTATTTTTTGTTTTGGGAATCCAGAGTTGAAGAACAAAACACACGTATCAAGAGACTTCTGAAGCTCTGCACACCCTATATATTAGTGGCCTAGTGGGCCATTCTTTGTTCTTGTGTCCTCTCACTGAATGCCCATTCTCTCTCTCTCCCTCTCCCCCCTTCCCTAAATCCACTTCATGCTTTACAACATATCAGGGAGCAAGGATTCTTCAGTTTGGTTGGTCTTATGCAAGTGTTTCAGCTTCCTTACATGTAATATCTAGTTCTTTCAGACCTTGCATCAGCGTTCTTTGCCATGTTATTTCAGGATGTCCTTGTTGTTGCTTGGCACTGTGGGAGAGGTTCCAAATCATTCCTACCTGAGGAATCCAATTGTGCTCTATACAAAAAATGTAAACAGCCAGTGTAACAATATTATGAAGTTTGCAAGAGGTACTCCTCATCACTGGTGACATGGTTGAAATATCAGATGTTTAGAATTCAGAGGAGTCACCTCTGTTGGAAGACATCAAGCCTCTTGTTGATACTTGCCACCAAATTCCAAGTCTCGTTGGTATAAACTGTTGTTAGGATCATGATAGCAGCAAATAAGTGGAACTTATTTTTTAACAATATGAGTGAAGAGGACCCAAACTTGTAAACCTTAAAAATGGCTATTCCCTTCTCTATGTAGCACTTAGCGTCCACCTCTATATCTCCGTTCTCGGTGATCACACTACTCAGATGTAAACCTCTCCACTTCTTCTAACTGCTGCTGTCCAAGTACAATTCCCCATATCGGGGCTGTGGAGCTCATGTGCATAACCTTTGATTGCTCTGTACCTATCCTGAGGCCAGGATTTGCTTGCCTTTTCATCCAGGACAGTAATGACGTGTTGCAGCTTTAGTCCATCATCCTCAAGCAAAGTGATATACAGTAATTGACTAAATCCAAATATCCAAGATAAATTTTGTCAGTCCAGTGTAAGTCTTTCCCAGGATGTACTCCAGTTTGATGAATGACATAGTCAAGGGCCACAAGGAAGAGGAGTGGGTACAAATACAGCCCTGTCTGACCCGGTTAGTAATCTCAAACAAGTCCATATGGCCTTGTCCATACTGCAAACACAATATATGTCCTTTCAGGTAACCAGCAGGCCAAGCATATGACTTTATCATGTCAAATCATCAATCTATGAAACAATTCTTTTTGTTTTAAATTACTGATATCTGATCGCGACTAGTTACGATATCACCTTTATCATCACATATAATGTTGCCTCACCTTTATTCATGTCAATCAGTTGTTTTTTCTTCTGCTGTCGCTCCAGTTTCTCACGTTCTGCTTTCTCTTTTGCAAGCTTGGCTCTCTTAATCTTCTCCTCCATTTCTCTTCTCTTGTGGTTGTCCTTCAGTGCTTCCTGCATTAGAAATGTGAAACATGATTGTTGTGTTATACACACACAGAAAATTAAGGGAACTTCATCTGTATACAGACTTGTTTTGTATTTTTGATTGCCGAGAGAGAAAAAAGCATATTAACTTTGAAAGCCCCAGATTAATCACTGTTTTTTCAAAGAAAACCAAGAAAAACCGGGATTGCCTTACACTTTAGTCTGATAAATAATTGGCACACAAGCCAGTTTTACAATAGAAATTTCAGTTAGCAGAAAAATCAAAGAAATATCTATGTTATGAATGGATGATATTCTCAATTGCTGAAGAAGACCTCTATTAAACATGGGAAGGGGGATTCTCCATGCACTATGATACTATGCAATGATACTATGCAAGCTCAAACAGAAGAAAATTGGTATGGATCTACTATAGGTTGTTTCCAAGAAAATAAATAAGCAACATGGCTGTTGTGGGTTTTTTTGGGGCTGTTTGGCCATGTTCTGGAAGTTTTTATTCCTGACGTTTTGCCAGACTCTGTGGCTGGCATCTTCAGAGGGCAAGTAGCTTAGGGAGCTAGGAGTTCTCTCTGTGCTTTGGGGTAAGCAACGGTTGAAGGACCTCAAGCCTTAGTACAGGAACAACCTCTGGATCCTATCTGTTATTTACAGAAAATACTTTTAAAGAACTCCACAATATAATATGTGGTTTTTTTAAAAAAATATAGCATTTACAGTGCTACCTTGCAAGACAATTGCGGTGTAAGACAAGTCAAATTTCCAGGAATAGGCATCTTTTGCAAGATGACATTTTGCCTACTGGATGCCTTGTGAAAAACTCGTCTGACGGGGCAGGCTTTTGAACTTTGCACACCCACAACCTGAAGGGGTTATGGGCGCACAAAATTCAAAAGCCTGGTCTTCCATCCAGGCTTTCCCAACCGTGTAAGCACCCAATCCACAGGTGTTACACGGTCGGAAACGCCAGGATTGAAGCCGCCGCCACCCATTTGCCTGGGTCTCTGCACTGAGCCGTTTCTCCATTCACAGAGCTGGGCGAAGGGGAGGCAGTGGCTTGTGGGCTTGTTCGTATCCCAGTTTACTCTCCAGCCACACTCTTTTGGGATGCCCACAGCTGCGGCCTCCCCTTTGCCCGGTTCTGTGCACAGAGAAACAGCTTGGCACAGAGACCTGCTGAAATAGCGCTGTGCACAGAGCCGGTTGAAGGGGAGGCAGAGGTTTGTGGGTTCATTCATAGTCCCAATTTACTTTCCAGACACTCCGCTCTTGGGATGCCCAGAGCAGCATGGCTGGAGAGTAAACTGGGGCTACAAAGGAACCCATAAGCTGCCGCCAGCCCCTTTTGCCAGGGTCTCTGCATTGAAATGGTTCGGTGGAGAGAACTGGGTGAAGGGAGTGGTGGCAGCTTTGATCCTGGCTTTTCTGACCATGTAGCACCCACTGATTGGGTGCTACAGGGTCAGGAAAGCCAGGATGGATGGCGAGGTTTTGAATGTTGTGTGTCCATAACACCCTCGGGTTGTGGGTGCACAAAATTCAAAACCTTGCCTAGTTTACCTGACCATGTAGCACCTGATCTGCGGGTGCTACGCCATGGGGAAAGCCGGGATTGGAGCTGCCGCTACCCCCTCCTTTGCCTGGGCCTCTGTGCCAAGCCATTTCGGCACAGAGACCCTGGTAAAGGGGTGAGCATAGGGCAGCTTGTGGGCTCATTTGTAGCCCCAGTTTACTCTGCAGTCATGCCACTCTGGGCATCCCAAGACAGGCATGGCTGCAGAGTAAACTGGGGCTTTGAACGCACCAACAAGCTGCTGGTGCACCCACCTTCACCTGGGTCTCTGTGCCAAAATGGCTCAACACAGAGACCCGGGTGAAGGAGGAATGGCTGCCCTGATGCAGGAAGGGGGCAAGTGGGCAAGTCACCCTTTGCCCACTCCCCCCTACTCCCCGGTTGGGGCAGCCAGGAAAAGGAAGAAGCTTTTCCCCTGCCCCAACCCAGCAAAGAAGGGGGAAAGCTTTCGCCCTTTGCTGGGTTGGGGGTAAACCCCCTGAATTAAACAGCAGCGAAAGGCTGCTCCATGCAGCTCTTGACAGCCCTTGTAAAATGAATTGACCCGTGGAACGAATTAAATTCATCTTAGGAGGCACCACTGTATTTACTTTTTAAACCAAAATAGTTGCTTATTTTAAAATGAGATGTTATTATATTCCATCGGCTTTCATTAACAATTTGCTTAGTTACATAACAACAAAGTCATGCCATCCTAGTTTTATTTGGATGATGATCACGATAAATAATCCAAATACAACCCTGCTACTACATAAACAGGAGAAATAAATTAATCTAATATACATCTCTGAAGTTAATGGATATACTTCAATATTAATAACTCAACATGTAATATAAACAGAAGATTATAAATAAAACAGCAGGCATCTTTGATAGGGCATACTGACATGGTTAACCATGTGTAACCATAGCAACACAATAGTGTTCTAAAAAGTAATTGTTACACGTGGTCTGCAGGCCTATATACAAACAAAACAAATGGTTATGTGCTATGTAGTCAGAACTCAATTATGGACACTCCAATAGAGCTTTTAGGGCAAGTGATATATTTAAGAAGCTGGAGGAAAGCAAGAAAGCACTTTTTAATTATTATTATTATTATTTTGTTTTTGGGTGGTGGTGGAATTAAAGCCTGGTGGTAGATTATCAGCTTGGAGAGATAAATATGTGGGGGGCACAATGGAATATTGCTGGTGATGGGGTATGGGAAACAGGGTGCTGGAGGAACCATTGGTCATTTCAGGATAAAGTGGGGCTACCTACCTGTAACTGAGGTTTTTTGAGTGGGCATCTGTGAATTCACACAAATGGGATACCTTCTGCGCTTGTGAAGGATTGCCAGATGTCCCAAGCTCCTTAGTCCTGTAGGACCTCCTCCTTCCATCGCACATGGTCCCGCTCTCCAGCGCTTCAGTTCCTCATCTATCCACCACTGCAAAAGCAAAAAGAGAGATATGACGGATAGAGGGGAGATGGGTGAGTAGTGTGAATTCACAGATGCCCACTCGAAGAACCTCAGTTACAGGTAGGTAACCCCACTTTCTTCTTCATGACATCTGTGAATGCACACAAATGGGAGATTAGCAAGCTGACTGACTGGTGGTGGGTCATCACGGCAAGGAATAGGAAAGCACAGCTCTGTCAAATTCAAAAACCCTGTCTAGTTTTCCTTTATTCGGATGGAATTGTAGAAATGGTGGGTCCACACATAAGGCAGAGAGTTCTGAGGACCTTTTAGCAGAAGTGATGGCCAACAGAAAGGCTGTCTTCAAGGAGAGCATACACAGTGAGACAGTAGCTGAAGGTTCAAAGGGGAACTGGGTCAACCTGCTGAAGACAATTGTGAGGGACCATTGTGGAACTGGAAAGTTATGTATAGGGCAGAGATTTTTAAGGCCCTTAAAGATTTGTTTCACAGTAGGGTGTCTGAACAGTGAAGCAGCCTCAGACTGGACTGGTTGATGAGTGATGATTGCTGTGATATAAACTTTAAGCATGGGAATAGAGAGGCCCCTATTAGAAAGGAGAGGTAGAGAGTCGAGAAGGGTGTGCAAGTCCGTAGGGACTGCAGGAAGCCATGTATCTGAAGTAAATGTCACAAAGGCCTTCCATTTGTAAGAATATAAGGTAGTTGTGGAGGGCTTTCTGCCTGGTTTAGGATCTGTTGAAAGGAGAATGCAATAGCTATGCTGTGAGGTGCACAGAAGGAAGGCCAGGGTGTAGAAGACGACCCTCATTCTGAGAGATCCAGTCTGGTGTCTGAGGAAGACAGACAAAGTCCTTGGCCGATGACTTCAGTGTGAGAAACCAGTGCTGACGTGGCCACCACGGGGCTATTAGGATGGCATGGGTGGACTCTTGGCACATTTTTACCACAGGTTTGTGTACTAACAGTAGTGGTGGGAAGGCATAAAACATCTCCATCGTCCACGGAATGGAATGATGCCCATGGCCCGCCCTGGAACAGTATAGAGGGCACCTGGAATTGTTGTCGGTGGCAAACAAATATATTGTGGGTGTGCCCCAGTGACAGCAAAGGTCAGCAAATCCCAGTGGGGAGAGAGACCACTCGTGACTGTCGAACGTTAGTCAACTGAGCTTGTCTGCTTTGTAGTTGATTTCCGAAGAAATGCGGACTGCCACCGTAAAAATGTTCCTGGTGTAATACCATTCTCATAGTTGAATTGTCAGTGTCAGAAGGTTGTGGGAGTGTGTGCCCCCTTGTTTGTTTAGACAATACACAGCTGTTGTAATGTCTGTGACAACTTGAACTGTGCTCCCTGACAGTAGAGGTTCGAATGATTTCAGAGCTTTGAATCTTGCCAAGAGCTCCAGAAGGTTGATGTGGTGGAGTTTGTCCTTGATTGACCAGGTACCATGGATGCTGAGGCCTTCGAAATGTGCTCCTCATCCAATATTGCTGGCATCTGTGGTGAGCTGTATCAATGGGTGTCGTTGAAGGAACGGGCGGCCCTTCACAAGGTTCTGGAAAGACATCCACCATCAAAAGTCGGCACTCAGGCACCTAGTGACATGTAAGACCTTCAAAGGATGGTCTTTGAGAGAGCTGAAGTGTGGAAGAAGCCACGCCTGGAGCGGCCAAAGTTTGAGCCTGGCATGGGCAAAGATGGAAGTGGTGGAGGCAGGTGCTCAGCCTTTAAAGCAATCACACTGTGCAAGGGATGGAAATGCCTGAGTGCTCTCCAGATTTTCTGTATGCATTCCTCCAGGAGGAAGGCACTGCCTTGGCGAGAGTCAAGAAGAGCTCCAATAAATTTGAGTGTTTGGGTTGGATGAAGGACCGATTTCTTTCTGTTTAGTTGGAGGCCAAGAGAGGTAAGTAGTCAAATGGTGAAATTGATGTCGCTCTGTGCTTTTTGTTTTGTAGGTGCAACCAGAAGCCAATTGTCCAGATATGGGAATATATTTACTCCTTGGAGATTTAGAAAGGCAGCCACAGGAGCGAGACACTTGGTGAAAATGCGCCAAATGGCAGAAGCTTGAATTGGTAACTGTCCTGAAACCTTAAATATTTTCGATATATGGAAGTATGCATCCTGCAGATCCAGGACCGTGAACCAATCACCCTTTCTCAAAAGAGGAATTATGTTTTCCAGAGTAGTGATGTGATACCTTCTCAACCAAATGAAGGAGTTCAATGCTCTAAGATCTAATATGGCGCAGAGTCCTCCGTCCCTTTTGGCTACAGTGAACTACCATGAGTAGAAGCCATAGGTGTCGCCTGGTGGAATAGCTTTGATGGCATTCTTGGACATGACAGCGGTGACTTCATCCCAAAGGGGCATAGAATGTCTTGTTATCACTATCTTCCAAGAGGTGGTAGATTTTGGAATTCTATGGCTCTGTATAATGGTAAGGGCCCATTGGTCTGATGTGATGTCAGACCACTTGTAAAGGAATGGTTGCAGTCAAACATCTGAGAGCGGTGCAGAGTGATGTGGTTGCAGGTCAGGAAGATTGCTTTTGCTTCCTGTCAGGTCAGCGGACTGGATGAGTTTGATGTGGTCGTGACTGTTGGCCTGAACAGTAGTAGATTTGAGGTTGTTACTGTTGTCTGTAATGGTTATGGGTGTGAGGCTGCTGAGCTGAGTAGTTCCTGCGCCATTGGTAAGGTTGTTGTTGAGGCACAAGCCGAGACGTGTTGCCTTGGTTGCCTCTAGCTGTCTCTTATCTTCATGTTGTTATCAAGGGACTCATCCATTGGAGCCGTGAAGAGCATTTCTCTGTTGAAGGGAGAGTCCTCAATTCTGTTTTGGGCGTCATCCATAATGGTGGCAGTACGGAACCAAGCGTGCCTGCGGAGGTGGACAGCTGTGGCAATTTGGTTAGAGGCCACATCCACAATATGCCTGCCAGAGATAGTCTCATAGTCAATTAACGACATGACTTCATTGTGGCAGGACAGTGCCTTAGATTTCTGGTCATCTGGCAGGGAACTGAGGAAGGGGAGGAATTTTTGCATAAGGTGCCTCATATAAGCCTCCATTGCACAAAGGTAGTTGCAGGTCCTAAGGGAGAAGAAAGCCGGAGAATAGTATCTTCTGCCAATGATATCGAGTTTCCTGTCCCTTTTATTGTTGGGCTAGCAGTAAAAGTACTCTTAGTCCTGTTCTGTGTTGGATTAACAACGAAGGAATTAGGCAGAGGGTGCTTGGACAGGAAGGTGGTGTCAACTCCATGAGTCCTTTATAGATTATCTATGCATCTGGGCATGAGAGGTGTGGAAGGCTTATTGAATGCTGCCTTAGACCTCTTAAGAAGAGAGGGTATGAACTTGAGATGCAGAGGGGGTGCACAGTTCTTGTTTAGGTGGCTCAACAATTTTCAGGCATCATCAGTGTCAGGTTGCTGCACCTGCAAACCCATGACCCTTGCCACCTTGTTAATTATCTGAGGGTCTTCCTCTGGAGAGGGTGGCTGAACATCTGCAACATCAAAATCAGGGGTGGGAAGGCTGGGAGGTGAAGATGATGGTGAAAGTTGTGTCATTTTCTGACTCAAACTCGTCAGACTGCAAGGAGTGGCCCATAGAAGCTGGCAAATCTTGTAGTGCCAGGAGACTGTGGTCTTGAGGTTCAGGATCTCAATGTCTAGACTCTTGACATTGAGAGAGCTGGTCTGCGGGTGTTCAGGTAGAAACACTTATATGATGTCAAGTGGCCTGAGGATCAAGCTCCCTTCGTTGAGGGTGGGTAGCTCGAGAAGGCTTGTGCGGAAGCTAAGTTGGTTGTTTCTGTCTTTTTGCTGCGGGAGGTCATGCCCAAGGAGTTCGAGCTCGAGGTTGGTGTCACGAGGTACCTTCAAGTGTGGGCTCGTCTCGATCTCGGTGTCAGCGGACATATTCGACATCGGGGTTGTTATGATGTCAATGTCAAGGTAAGGATTCAACTTACAAGCACTCATCGGAGGAACACGAAACAATTTGTATGTATCGTCATTGTCGCCTTGGTGGAATATCTCGATGTCGAACGAAGGCAACACTAGCTGCTCAATGTTGTAGCGAGGAGTCTGACATTGAGGAGTTGCATACGTAGTAGGAGCAGTG
Organism: Phrynocephalus guinanensis; assembly: GCA_037367245.1. Taxonomy (NCBI): domain Eukaryota; kingdom Metazoa; phylum Chordata; class Lepidosauria; order Squamata; family Agamidae; genus Phrynocephalus; species Phrynocephalus guinanensis. Next base: position 11,619,137 of record CM074748.1, read on the forward strand.
CCTTGAGACTCGCTGTCGATGCCGAGACACTTGCTCTGATGTCAGTGAGCGGTCTTCGGACTCACATCTTATGTTGAACGGTGCGATCTCTAGTGATGGGAGACTGGTAGATGGTCTCGACCTCGAGTAAGGGTTCAGACTCCGAGGCTCTATGCCTGCCAACTGAGGCATCCTGATGTTGGCGTTGAGGGTTCGGATGAGTGGGGTCTGGTGAGAGGCCAGGACTACCCACAGGTGCTTCCAAAACAGTCTCTGGTTCAAGAGACAAGTCTCCCCAGCTGCAAGAGCCTCTGGAAGTGGGAGACAGTGCCTGTTGCTGAGGGGAATCCCCCTCTCAGTATCAAAGTGCTGATTTGATGCTGAGGGGATGGATCTCAATGTGGAGGCTGTTGATTACCGCAGCTTGGGCAGTAGGGCTTACAGACGGAGTGGGTCTCCTGTCTGTTCTAGGTGTCGAGGTGGTTGTCTTCTTCTTTTTCTTGGTTGGCAATTGGTTCATGTCGTTAATTGACTTTGAGACTATCTCTGCCAGGCATATTGTGGATGTGGCCTCTAAGCAAATTGCCACAGATGTCCACCTCCGCAGGCACGCTTGGCTCCGTACTGCCACCATTATGGATGACGCCCAAAACAGTCTACAAAGTAGACTTAGAAGACTGGGAGGATTTAGACTTTGGCGAAGCCAAAGGTGGGGACTGCCCTGATTGATATTGAGGCTCCATCGGTTTCAAAGACTCTTCCCAAAGAAAAGCATGACATCTACCAAGCCTCTGCTTTAACACTGGCTTTGTTAACTTCTTGCACTCTGTACAGTGGGCCGGTTGGTGGGACTCGCCCAGGCAATACAAATAGCGGTCGTGGCCATCTGAGATGGGTACTTTATTCAGACATGCCACACACCGCTTCGAAAGGCCTGCGGAGGCCATAAAATGGGCTGGGAGAAAGGGAGGAATATTTTTTTAAAGGGAGGGAGGGAGGAGGAGGGGGACAAAAACAAATAAAAAGGAGATGAAAATGAATAAGCATATACAAAAAACTTTGATTCACAGGAGCAGAAACCAAATGTGACCATTTGCGGTGGTGGCAAAAAGGAACTGAAGCACGGGAGAGTGGGAGCATGCCCGATGGAAGGAGGAGGAGCCAGGGACATCTGGCGATCCTGCACAAGCACAGAAGGGATCCCACTTGTGTGTATTCACAGATGCCACAAAGAACAACCCAGGGTTGCTATTTGGTTCTGGCTATGGGTTCTAACATACCCTCCTCTGGACAGGTTCAAGGTAACAAACAGATCAGTCCACTGCCTTCCACTCTGCCCCCTTTGTTGTTGAATATGAGGTCAGTCCTTCCTTTAAAAGTCCCAAAAAAGATAATGCACAATACTGTGGAAAGACAAACATAATGTATAATGAAAACTCAATTAAAAAGTGGGCGGGAGAGGCATGCAGATTCAAGATTTGAGACAAAATATTAGATAGGGAGCTGAACAAACAATCTGCTTCAGAAAACCAAATCCATATTAGTGTTCTGCCTTTATTAATGCCAACAAGGAAAAGAGGGGGTGTAAGATAACATGCAAATAAAACACTATAATTGTTTTTAAAGTACACTAACAGATATATCTATATTTATATCTCTAAATCCATATTGTTGAAGAAATGGTAACAATTTATAATCTTAACTTACCAAAAATAGAGTCCGGAATGCACTTAGATCTCCAAAAAATTCTTCAATGCTCACAACTTTGGGATCAAAACAAAAGTAGTCTCCCAAATTGTCATATAACTTGGTCATGTTGTTGTGCATGTTCAATAGTTTTTCATACTGTTCTCTGGCACTCTTAGCAAAGCTGTAAGCCTAATGTTAAGGACCTTTGAATAGCATGTGTTCTATCATTTAAAAGCAGTCATCCTAGTATTTCATTACACCATTATGCAAAAGAAATATTTACACTGAAACCATGATTTGAACATTCTTACATGGATCAGGACTTGACAACATTTTCAAAACATAAAGAAAACAATTAAAATCCACATTGAGAGTTAACATTATTTAACATCATTTCCTGTAGATCGAATCATCATTAAAGTATAGGGTACGTCTTAAGAACATAAGAACATAAGAAGAGCCATGCTAGATCAGGCCAAAGGCCCATCTAGTCCAGCTTCCTGTATCTCACAGCGGCTCCACCAGATGCATTTGGGAGCGCATGAGACTAGATATCTGTCTCCTGATACCACTCCCCTGCATCTGGCCCTTGAAGTACCCTGGTTTAAAGCCTGGAGATTACACATCTCCATCATGGTTTGTAACCTGTGATGGACTTTTCCTCCAGGAATCTGTCCAATCCCCTTTTGAAGGCATCCAGGCCAGATGCCATCACCACATCCTGCGGCAGGGAGTTCCATAGACTTACAACGCGCTGGGTGAAAAAATATTTTCTTTTGTCAGTTCTTACTCTCCCAGCCCTCAATTTGAGTGTATGTCCCCTAGTTCTGGCATTTTGGGAGAGAGAGAAGAGCTTCCCTCTATCCACTTTACTCATACCCTGCATTATTTTGTATGTCTCAATCATATCCCCCCTCAAGCGCCTTTTAAGATTTTCTCTTGGATGAGTCTTTCCACCATCTTCCCTGGGACAGATGTAAGGCTAACTGGCCTGTAGTTACCCGGGTCCCCCCTCCTTCCTTTTTTAAAAATTGGTGTGACATCTGCTATCCTCCAGTCCTCCGGCACTGTGGCCGTTTTAAGAGACAAGTTGCATATAACCGTTAAGAGATCTGCAATTTCATTTCTCAGTTCCCTAATAACCCTTGGGTGGATGCCATCTGGGCCCGGTGACTTGTTAATCCTCAATTAATCAATTAGTCCTAAAACCTCCTCTCTTTTAACCTGTATTTGATTTAATTCTTTAGTCAAGAGGGGCGGCTCAGGCAGCAGAATCAGCTCAAGGTCTTCTCAATTTGATCTCCTTGAGACTGGTCTGGCAGCGGTGTAGTAGGCCAATTCCATGCTAGGGATTATCAAAAAGGGGATTGAAAATAAAACAGCCAACATTATAATGCCATTATACAAAACAATAGTAAGGCCGCACCTGGAGTATTGTGTACAATTCTGGTCACTGCATCTCAAGAAAGACATAGTGGAACTGGAAAAGGTGCAGAAGACAGCAACAAAAATGATTACTATGCTGGGGCACCTCCCTTATGAGGAACGGCTAAAACATTTGGGGCTCTTTAGTCTGGAAAAAAGGCGCCTGAGCGGGGATATGATTGAGACATACAAAATAATGCAGGGCATGAGTAAAGTGGATAGAGGGAAGCTCTTCTCCCTCTCACAAAATACCAGAACTAGGGGACATACACTCAAATTGAGGGCTGGAAGAGTAAGAACAGACAAAAGAAATTTTTTTTTCACCCAGCGCGTTGTTAGTCTATGGAACTCCCTGCCACAGGATGTGGTGATGGCATCTGGCCTGGATGCCTTCAAAAGGGGATTGGACAGATTCCTGGAGGAAAAGTCCATCACAGGTTACAAACCATGATGGAGACGTGTCATCTCTAGGCTTAAAACTGGATACTTCAAGGGCCAGATGCAGGGGAGTGGTATCAGGAGACAGATATCTAGTCTTGTGCGTTCCCAAACACATTTGGTGGGGCCTCTGTGAGATACAGGAAGCTGGACTAGATGGACCTTTGGCCTGATCCAGCATGGCTCTTCTTATGTTCTTATGTTATGTTCTTATGGTCTTGACTAGAGATGGGTGTTTTATTTTGGAAGGGGACTGGTTCTGAAATGAAACTCAGAACCCAGTCCCACGCTCCGGAACAAAATCAACCAATGTCTTACCTTGCTGAAGCTGGTGCTGGGCGAAATTCCAACTAGGAAGCAGCCTCTGATGCACCATCTTTCCTTCTCCCTGGCACTGGCCAATCGAGAGCAGCGCAAGGACATGCATCATCCTGCCTCCCTGTCTCATCCAAAGGTGTGTCAAACAGGCAATGCTGTATGTCATAAGAACAAGACTTACAAATGATGTGTTTCATCCCCATGAAATTAAAAGCATGTTTCTGTATTTACCATGCAGAAACAAGTTTTCATATTTTACAACTCGGCAAATTTGTAATGTTTATTTTATATTGTAAACGAGCCAGAGTGGCTTTCTGCCAGATGGGCAGTATATAAATTGAATTAATAATAATAATAATAATAATAATAATAATAATAATAATAATAATAATAATAATAATAATAATAATAATAATAATAATAATAATAATAATAATAATAAGAAGAAGAAGAAGAAGAAGAAGAAGAAGAAGAAGAAGAAGAAGAAGTAAAGAAAAGTAAGGTATTTAGTACGAGGAAGAAAATTAAGGAAACTTGCTGGATGATTACTTGGCAACAGGAGCTACTGCAGAAGAGTCAACATTAAATTTATTAATGTGATAAACCACCAGCAGAAGTCTAAGAAAGAGTGACTGTCCATTCATAAGGCTTCATAAGTGAGTATTACTGTGCCTTCTTCATCTAACATTAAACAAGGGACTGTAGCACTTTTCCAAGTGCCATTATTTTGTTACAGCAAACACACTGTACCTTTTTCTTAGTAATTAAGACTGAAAATTAGAGTAAGATCTACTTGACTTTCACAACAATTTTACTTTGGAACTGCTTAACTGTCATTTGAAGTGGAAGGAATCAATTTTACATAGGTGTTGTATTTCTAAAACAATGTAAATGCAAATAAAGGTTAACATCGTATTAAGGGAGTAATTAAGACTTATATTTCGTATTTAACTGCTACAAATTTATTAAATACTTCATTTAACTATAATAATAATAATAATAATAATAATAATAATAATAATAATAATAATAATAATAATAATAATAATAATAATAATAATAATTACAACTAGTGTAATCCTGAGTTCCTCAACCAAAAGAAGGCATATGCTATGAAATCAAATCTCTTTTTTTCCTTTCCAGCTCAACTATGAACTGAAGTGCTCATCTTTAATATAGTAAAAATGATGGAGGCCAGTATTCCAGAGTTGCTTTCTGCATATCTTAAGAAAATAAAAATATATTAAAGTTTTTTCCAGCTTCCAAAAATGGGAAAGAATGAAAAGTATAGTACAGAAGATGATAGGATGGAGTGGATCTCGTCCTCTTCCAAGAGTCCTTACTTTCTCCCCTTCACTAAACAACCCAAATTCCTAGAAAACTAAGAAAAGGATGTAGTACAAATAGTTCGTAGTACAAACTCTGATAAATTCTGGGAGAAATTTCTTAGCCTTGGCCAGGCTAAGAAATAATGCTGGTTGGAGAGCCTTTCATGGAAACCAGGAAAGCGGAGAATTGCAATGCATATAAAAAGGATCAAGAAAGAGTAAATGACCAAAAGTGGCATTTTGCTCTGCATATAAAACAGTATAGAGATTTTGAAGAACTGAGACACATGTTTATATATGTGTCTCTCCACCCTGCCCCTTTAAATATGCTGTTGCTTTCCCTATAACAGCATTTGTCTGTTGGCTGCAGGAGGAACAGCCTTCTGCTGTCCAGTGATTAAGGGGGGTTGGGACAACCTTCCCATAGGAATGTATTGAAAACCTATTAATCACTATCTCCCTCCAGAACAGTTTAATTAGTTTTCAATGCATTCCTATGGGAAACCATGTTATGCAAGATTATTTTTAAGACAAATTGCCCAATAGAACAAATTAAATTTGCCTTAAGAGATACCACTGTATACACATTTCTGCATAGAAATAAAGGAGAAGGAGATTGGCTCTCCCATTGAGAGTACCTGGATCAATATAGTTGTAGGGGGGGGGAAGGAATTTGGCTGTTAGAATCTACTACTGACTATCTAATGTAGAAGAGATTATGGATAAAACTTTTGAAAAACAAATTGCCAAGATTTCAAAGAGACACAGTGTAGTAGTGATGGGGGACTTCAATTTTCCTGATACCTGTAGGGAGCCAAATGGTGTCAAGTATGGCCCTTCCAAGAAATCCCTGGCTTGTGTGGCTGATAATTTTCTCCTACAAAAAGTGGAGAAAGAAACTAGAGGATTAGCTATACTTGACTTTATTCTATCTTAGTGGAGGAATTGACAGTACGTGCAACTCTGGGAAAGAATGACCACATTCTACTAGAATATTGATTTCAAAGGAAACCAAAGTGGAATATAGCCATACATATATGCTGGATTGTGAGAAAGCCAATTTTAACAAATTCAGAACAAGGATACCTTAAATCACATGGCAGGAGATCCTTACAAGACAAGGAGTCCAAAAAGGGTGGGAGTTTCAAAAAAGGGAAATGGTCACTGTCGGTGTATGGAGCAAGAAGGTTGCGCAGAGGGAGGTGAAATCATGCATGCAGTCACATACCTTAATGTATGAGGTGGCTGTGCATATCCCTAGCATGCTTTCCCCCCCTAAGAACAGCATGATGAATAAATGAGGTGAGTACCCCACAATATGAACAGCTTAGGCTAGTGATGGTGAACCTTTTAGAGACCGAGCGCCCAAACTGCCACTAATTATTCACAAAGTTCCAATACAACAATTTAACCTGAATACAGGTGGCTGTGAAGGGACGATGTCAGGTGCCCACAGAAAGGGCTCTGAGTGCCACCTTTGGCACCCGTGCCGTAGGTTTACCAACACCGGCTTAGGCCCTAGGGACGCACAACCCATTAGTAATCTATCTCTGCCTGTTTATCTGTGAAACTACATAAGCTGTCCCTAGCTTTTGGTGTAACAACACCAAACATTTCATCAAAATTTTCTCTACCCCCTTGTTTTCCATGAATTGTCACCTAAATTTAGCACAGATACGGCTTCTGTTTCCTGCATTTTTTTTATTTTATCTGTACCAATCGTCTTTCAAAATTTTCTTTGGCGTTTGTCTTGTGTGGTTTCAAAGCTAAAGAATGCCTCTTAACTCTCTTAGAGTACCCCCTCCTTTTGTCCTGGCCCTGTTCCAACTGATTAAAGTTCTTTAAGTTCTTTAGAACATCCTACTTGCCAAAATATAAAATAACTTACCCTGTGTTCTACAATGATGCTGATAGGATATATCAAATAAGTTGGGTACCTTGCTGTAGAGGCAGGAATCAGACATTCAGTTCTCCATGGTATGTTGTATGACAACAGTCAACATGTATGTTCTTGCACAAGCTAAAGCATCTCCAGAAAAAGTCAATGATAAACTACTATACTTGAATTCTCTATATCTAAGAAACCTAGGAAAAGGATGCCATAAATCAGAGCTGACCTGGTGGCACATTAATATTTTTACATTCCACTCATTATTTCACAGTATTTCTGGCAGATAGGGGTAGACCAAGGGTCAAGCCTAAATAAAAGGATCCATATATAATGGCTTGGGCCCAAAGTTATAACTAGACCCAATAATAATGGGTTGGACCCAACTGTTCCTTCTGATAAATAAAATTTAGGATCTGATTCCCTCCATCAGAGGAAGGAAACCTTTGGATTCTAACCTAATAAATCAGTGGCCCCTCCCATGGGCAGTCAACAAAAGGTGACTCCCATCCAACATTCTGTATACTAGATTTAATTTGCAACTGATGGAAACCTGACTTTGTCCCTGTAAATCTGGAGCTTTAGAGACCCTGGAGCATATGCTTCTACATTGTGCAATTTACAGTAACATTTGTTTCCCCAGTCTTGTAATTGATTCTTACCAATCTCCTCGGATGAGCGGAGGAGATAATTCTGTACAACTTGCTTTCAGGTGAGAACAAAAAACACACAAGACAGATGGCTAAATACATTAAGGCATCTATCCAGTGACGTACATCACTATCTCCAAACCACTTAGTGGCATAGGATGCAAATATTAATATCTTCTTTGCATATGCTGCAGTTCATGGACTACAGTCAGTTGTTTCTCTAAACTCAAACCACGCTCTGTCATGTCCCGCCTGTACCCAGGTTGCCTGCTCTGTTCTATATGGGGTGCACTCCCCATTCTTTTGCAAACTGTTGCTTAGTGTAAGCTTTCTTCCTCTCCCCCTATCTTTGATGCCACTGATTAAACAAAAGGTGCTTTAAAATATATTAAAATATATTAGTAAAATTAATGACCTCTATCTTAAAACATAGATCAATAATGTAAGCTTTGTTCCAAATAATGTTCCAAATGTCACAGGAATACCTGGTGGTATGGTTGCCCAAGTTCTTCAAAATGTAGACTTATATTTAGATACTCCAAGAGTCTTGAATATGCTACATGGGAATTTTGATTTCTTCCTTTTTCCCTTCAAGCATTCATCTCTTGCCTTTATTTATATATTTTTAAATGTCCTTGAGTTTTCACATTGATTTGTCTTTGTGTACAACAGTCTGTAGTTCTAGAAATACATGGTTGGTCAGTGTGGGAATAGAACATTGATTAGGTATATGATACTCTGATCCAGAATGACTTTTCTTATATTTTTACATTTCTTATGAATTTTATTTGAGGTTTGGTCCAATAAACCTCAAGTAAGTTACTTTCAGCTGAAAGGGGCTTGCTCCTTAATAACTGGTTACTAGAGTACAGCCTTAATAATGGGAGCTATGAATTACTGTGTCACATTCCTTTATAATATTTTGTATTTTACTTTAAAAAGAGTGAGCAACAAGACCTCACATGTTTGTCATGTGGACAAACAGTCACACTTCAGTAGCAATAATGAAGAATAACTAACCATCTGTAACCTACTGATATAGAATGCAGAGGGCTTTCATTGTAAAATACCTTAATTGCCCAAAGAAAGACAGAAACAATATAAGAAGTCAAAGCCAAGTTCCTGAGGCTCTGAAATTGCTTTTCTCTTTTCTAAATTATCAAAGCTTCGCTTCGCAGTGTTGAATGTTTCCAGGCTGATTTTAGTAGAAACCTTATTAAAGGGAGAGTTCATTCAAGCAGAAAAACATGAAGAAATTGCCAATATTCTGGTACCAGATCATAATTGAGTCTCCATTCAGAGACTAGGAACATATCTGTACAGTACATCCCAAGAATAGTTAAGAGAGTTAAAGAGAAAAATTATGAGGTGACCTGCATGTCAACAAAAAAATCACTGATATGCAAACATGACATCCTAGAAACCATTTTCTTTCCATTCTCATCCCTACTCTAAAACAAGAAAGTAAAGAAAGTATTATAGGCGCCACATCACATTTCCATATAAACTCCACTAACAAGATATTCCAGTAGAAAGTTATAAGCAGTTTCAGAGTGGCGTCAAATATAATGCTATCCCTGAAATGGTCCACCTGGATCTGAGCTGCAATACTCTTATTCTTATTCTGCAGAAGGGAGTGGAAAGTATGTTGTAAGACAGCTGAGAGTTTTCAAAAAATAATAATCTCATGATATGCTGGTTCCCTATGTAGCAAACGTGTATCTCACAAGGGAGCATCCCATCATATGCACCCTCTCCCACAGTCTAAATTTATGTGCACAGATAAAACTTTAGCTCCTCAGTTGAGAATTAAACCTAAGCAGAACTCCATGGGCCACTGATTAAAGATGGAAATAAATATGCATTTGCAGGTACCCAATCATATTACTTTCATAAAATGGCATAAATGTAATAGAGTAAACTACAGCAGTGAACTGCTGTTAATTAAGGAGTCACTGCTTATATTCCTTGGACCACACCAGTCATACTTGGCATGCAACAAGTAATAATTTATATTTATTTTAGAGTATTTTTACCCCACCTTTCTCCTTAGAAAATGGTGGCATCTTCTTAACTAGAAACACCCCACTACTTTGATTTATGCAATTCCATTTATACATAGGCAGCAAGATTCTGGCCATAACCCACAAAGAAAAAGCAATTCAACAAATACTGTCATATCAATTCAATAAACCCTCCATGGGGAAAAATCTGTTCCAAGTAGATTTTTAATATTTATAATTGCCCAATCACCACTACCTCTCCTCACACTTCCTATTTTTTAATACCTACTTCTGTTCAAGTATTGGGAGTATAATGTGAGGGAGATATTCAGACTCACCTGACTGTGGAATAATCTATTTCCTTTCGTCAAAGGAAAGGCATGGTTGTGATAATCTGGGATGGCCTCAGAGGACAGCGGAAAATGGCAGATTGGAGGTAACAAGGCTTTGATCACCAGCAGAAACAGGCACCAGTTGTGGAGGTTTGCGAAGGGTGTCAGTTAGATGGCTGAACTCTATGAGGAGACAGATTTGATAGGCAGATAGGGGAGTGTAGAACAAGATGTGGCATGTGGCTTGGAGGAGGGTGGTAGAAAGCTTCATTTCACAAGGGAGTCTAATACAGCACAAGTGAGCACCAGTATACAGCACTAGTAAGACGATAGGATTTTTTCTCCTTAATAAGAAATCCAAGAAGGGAGAGGAGAGAGAGTGATGATACAATGGCGAGAGGTAGATATCAGCCTTAGCTGGCATGATGGCCACTAAGACATCAATGTAGGAATAGATAGGTTACACAGGTGAGTTCCTATAGTGATTATGCACTTGGTGAACGCCAATGAGGCAATCGGGAGGCTAAAAGAAAAGTTGTAGAAATGAGAGACGGAAGATCCAAAGGTAAAGCAAAGGAAGTGTCTGGGATTGTGGTGGCTGGATATGTGGAAACAGGCATCCTGGAAGTCTACTGTAGTGCATTAGTCCTCTTGACCGAGAAAGGGAGGAGTAAAAGCAAGTTCCTTGATTTCCCTGCCCAATACTCAGCAAAAGAGAAAGAAGAGGGGTTAAAATGCCCTCCTTGGGGAGGTGGTGATGATTATTGTGAAGTGGAAAGGTGCAGGGAAACTTCAGAAAGGTTTTCAGATATGAGGTAGTTTCACTTGCAAGCAGAGGCAAGCTAATCCTATTTTCTGGCTATGATACAGGTTCTTGATGATGTCAATATGGAAAAGGCCTAGCTTGGTGAAGCATAAGTCCTCCACTATGGGCTAAGCATTTGAAGAAATATCAAAAGGCTGAAGCCAGTCATGGTGGTGCAAGCTGATAGTAGATATAAGAGTTTTGGCTTCACAGTCAACAAGTTGCTAGGATGTGGTGATTTGTTGCACATTGAGGCAGAATATCCAGACCATACAGCTGTGAACTAATGGGGGTTGATTAAACATTGGTGCTAGTCATTCCCATAGGAACTCCTGGGGAGCACCAAAGCAATTTCCCAGTTTCATTTGGTGATTCTCAGCAATAGCACACCAGAATAATAGAACATCTGACCCAGCATATTAAGTATTCTTTTTGTGTGTGTAAGGATGGACCAGGATTAGATCTCGGAAGTTTCAACAAGGATGAAAGTGATATGGTGTGCCTGATAAGGATGATGCAGCTCTCCTCCATAACCCTGTAAAGGTGTTTGATCTTCCATGAAGCAAGAGTAATCAAAGCATGATGACATATTGACATGAAGCATGTTCATCCAGGATAGCTACAAGCTTTAACCTGGACTCTTTTGATGTCAGGGTACATAATACTCCTAGGTAGTCACTTGACTACAAGACTGAAGGATTTTGGCCATCTATCACTGTGTTCGAGGAAGAATGGTGGGGTGAGAGGGAAGGCAATAAGATGGAATCTGGATCTGTGCCACCTGAGGTTTAGGAGATGAGAGATCCTAAAGTGATGCCCTGAGACAGTGGAAAGGGAGCTGGTCTAAGCTGGCTGACTCAATGTCATATGTAAGCTCAAACAACTGAAGGAGTGGTACATGCAGGCTATGGCACAAGGGCATAAGAAATGGATGGGCAGCAGTATGATGAAGAGTACAATGATGTCAGTGAGTTCAAGTATGGCTGAGCAAAACAAAGAAGCTGGTAAGAAGGCAGAAGCTGTTATGATCTTGTGGATCGAGGAGAGGGGATGGGAGGATGAGCAAAATACTGTGGACTATAGACATCTGATAAAGCATTTGTGTCAAGAGATGGTTGGAAGTGCTTGCCTGGAGTGGGAGGGGGCAATAGTGTCAAGGCTGAAGCGTAGAATGGTACTAAGATCAATGATAAAGATAGGGTCTTGGTGTGTCATAAAGAAGATTTAGACAGCAAGGGACAGACTGCTGTATGGTTCTCTTAATGGAAGGGGTTGAGGAAAACTTGGTTGTCCCTCTTTCTATTTCTTATATGTGGGCAAATGACAGCAAAGGGCTTTTCTAGCTAACAGTAGGTGATGGCACCTATTCCATTGGAGCCAAAGGCTATCAAAATACATAGTATAAACCTGGAAAACTAGCTTGCAACAAATTGAATGAGATTCATAGAATCATAGAATCATAGAGTTGGAAGAGACCTCAAGGGACATCCCATTCTGAGGCGCACAGAACTGGACACAGTACTCCAAGTGGGGTCTGACCAGAGCAGAATAGAGTGGTACTATCACTTCCCTTGATCTAGACACTATGGATCTGTTGATGCAACCAAGAATCGCATTGGCTTTCTTGGCCGCCGCGTCACACTGCTCACTCATGTTCAATTTGTGGTCCACCAAGACTCCCAGATCCCTTTCACAGGTAGTATTTTCCAGCCATGTATCTCCCATCCTATATCTGTGCAGTTCATTCTTTTTACCTAGATTATGGAGGTTGATGCTGCAGGGCTTTTCCAAAGAAAAAGCTCACAGGTGTACCTGCCAGGAGACCCAAAATGTTATGTATTTATACGTAAAAATGACTAGAATTTAATTCCTGACATGTTTAGTAGAGTCCTTCTAGCTAACCTGGAAATATTTTTGCACGAGACTACCACCTGTCACAGATCATTTTTCTGCACTCATCTAAGTCAAAGTCATGTGCATCTTTGTAAATTATCACTTACTACTAGAGATGGGCATGACTCAAAAAAATGGTGTTTCGTAGAGATGGGCATGACTCAAAAAAATGGTGTTTCGTTTGTCATTTGGTCGTTTAGGGGTCCGTTTCGGTTCGTTTTCGTTTTTGTGACTTTTTTGCAAAAAAATTCATTTTCGTTTCGTTAGGTAACGAAATGGGGAAAAAAACAAAAACGAAAAATTGCTGTTTCGTTAGCATTCTTTTTAGTTCAATGCATCTGCTGCAACGAAAACAAAAACCACAGCAAATTTGGTCGTTTCATTTTCGTTTTGTTTTAAAAAAAAATTTACGTTTCGTTTTGTTGCGTAATGAAACGAAAAAACGAAAACGAAAATGAAAAATCGCTCGTTTCATGCCCATCTCTACTTACTACACATCCCCCTAAAGTACATTTATATGTACTATTTGTAAGCTGAACACTGTGGGAGTATCCCTTAATAAAAGGATTTCCTTCAGTTCCTGTCTTGCATATTAATTTTTTTACAAGTTTTTAAACACTCCATGTCATTATTTGACTTCTTGCCCTCAAATTAGGTTGCTGTTTCACTGGGAAATCAGCAATTACGCTTGCTGTCTGAACTATTTCCTTTTTTAATTTTCTAAAAATAAGCTGTTTTACTATAGCACAGCATTACATAGGCCCTGGAGTTTTCTCTGTGCAACACTGCCATGCCCCCAAAATTAACTCCAGATAAGATGGTTATGGACAAGGACAGAATGTAGGTAGAGTTAGACAGACCGACAGGCAGATCAAAGTGCCAAACCTGGGTCTATTAAAGGCCAGTTAGAGTGGTGCAGTCCTTTCCACTGAATAAAATTACCGTAGATCAGTTGTGGTTGCCCAGTGATGATGGAGACAGTGACACAAGGAACATGTGTAATGAATCAATTCAACAATATCCTGAAACAAACTCCTGATCATGTGGGCAATGTAATTGAACACATACTTTAGAGATTTAAAGTTTGCTTGTAGTAAAATGCATTCTTTCATTCAGTTTTGAGATACAGAGCCTGATGTAATGCACAAGTTATGGTCAAGGAATGATGCTTGAGAACTCTATCTCCTCTCATGCAACAGATGTGCAATGTTAACTGAAGAGTGGCAGATTACACCAGCAAAACAGATCAAGAATATTATCAATCCAAAGGATATGACCATCTTCTCAACAAATTTATCATGTGGATCTTCTATTTTGGGGAACTTCTTAATATCATTTTCCAAGCGCTGTATCTGATGTTCCATAGAATCAAGGTTGCCCTTAAGACTTTGAGCTGAAACTGAGAGGAAAGCAGGGTAAGAAACCAATTTTAAATGTAGGGGGGGGGCAAAGAGAAAAGATATTTGCAATGACAGTCAAGATAATTCCATTAAAACATGCCCTCATTTTTCTGAATTACTGCTCATAAACTACTCTTTAAGAAATAAGTGAGAATATATAATATATGAAATCATCATGCTTGATGTGGGAATTTCACCATTTTGCTCTGATATTAGTTGAAATTAATCTTTTTCTTTTCACATTTATGGATAGAAATGGTAACATTTTATTCCTCCCAATCTAATTTATAGATTAAACATAAATTAAGATTCAAAGATATTCTGTCTTAGTAAAACATATAGCTGGTTATATAAATGATTTAAAGACAGACAGTCAAGAGATCCCCTTTTCTCCCTCTGCTGCAGACTTCAGATTTGGAGAAGCCTATCCACTTCCACTTCTTTTGCCCACAACTTTAACACTTCAAAAATGGAGTAAGACAAATAACTCATGCTTTAAATCTATATAAAATTTAATACAGCAGTAAGAGCCAAATCAAATTTTAGTCCAACCACAATTTTTAATCAACTGACTAGCCACAACTTTTGGGCTAGCTTACATTCCTGAGCACTTCTGGAAAGAGCACCATAAAATGTTTCAGAGTAATCTAAATGAGATGCAACTAAACTACCGTATATACTCAAGTAAAAGTCAACCCGAGTATAAGTCGAGGCCCCCTAATTTAACCCCCCCCCCAAAAAAAAAACTGGGGAAACGTATTGACTCGAGTATAAGTCTAGGGTGGGAAATGCAGCAGGGCCTGGCAGCTCCTCCTTTGTGAGCTGGGGGAGTGGTGTGTGATGTTTAAAATGACTTTTAGCCACTGATGCAAGTGCTTGGGTCAGTGGCTAAAAGTCATTTTAAACATTGCACGCCGCTCCCCTGTGACGCAGAGGGGGGTCATGAGAAGCAGCACACAGTGTTTAAAATGACTTTTAGCCACCAACCCAAGCACTTGCCTCAGTGGCTAAAAGTATTGACCCGCATATAAGTCGAGGGCCCCTTTTTTCAGCCCAAAATTAGGGCTGAAAAACCAGGCTTATATTTGAGTATATACAGTATATATCACTGCAGAAAGATCAGGCATTGACTTCCAGATATGTACATAGCTGATATACTGTACTTAACTGTGTAAATGTACTGACAACCTCAACAATCTGGAGACGCAGGCTCAAGGCTGAGAATACTGTATATATAATGGCTCCCACATAGTTTATATAAGAATCCTGTCTGTATCTTTAAACTACACAAATTGAAAAGTATCTGTTATCACTGGACAAGCAGACTGCATCCTCTAGTGTAAGTATCACATACAGCACCCCACTCATAATAGATCTGGACACTAAACAAGCTTGTGTTCCAAGTTATCAGACAATTTCACTTGGAACACCTGTAGGAAAACACTAAGAAGAAGTGATCAGACAAGTGACCTAATCAGAAACATTTCACTCTACCTACAATGTGTTGTGCTCTGCACACATACCATATTTTCTGTCTGTAAGACACCCCCCCCAACACACACACAAACACACTTTGCAACTCAAAATTACAGTTTTGCAACCACACAGTTCTCTCCTTGGGTTACTTCCATGTATAAGACAACTCTTAATTTTCAGCCTAACACTTTTAGAAAAAATATAGTATTATACTCAGAATAATATTGTAGTTCTCTGCCATCTCTGGCTTGCTACAAGCAGCCATCATCCATCAGAAACAATGGGATTTAATTTATAGAGCAAATGTTGATGTGTTCCTACAGCTGACCATTTTGTAGTAAGACATGTGTGTGTGTTGCATCGTTACAGTCGTGACCGACCCTTCGTGACCCCATGTCCATGGAGTTTTCTTGGCAGGAATACTGGAGTGGCTTGCCAGTCCCTACTCCAGGCGCCAACAGCACCTGGTGTTCCCTGGTGGTCGCCCATCCAAGTACTAACCAGGGCCGACCCTGCTTAGCTTCCGAAATCAAGCGAGATCGGATGTGCTTAGGGCATCTAGGCAGCTGTAGTAAGACATAGCTATGGTAAAATGATTCTGTCAACTGACTTTTGACTTCTACCAAGCTTACCCTGAATGATGCACTACCTATTATGTGACTTTTAGATGGATTATCATGCATGATTGCACTGGCTGATCTCATAAGAACACCTGTGTTTTCCATGTTAGATTCCAACTCTCATAATGGAATTTTTCTTTTTTCTTTTATCTGTCTGCGTGCTCTTTTTAGTTTTAATGTTACCTTTTAATTGTTGTAAGATACCAGTTTGAATTCCCTGTTCTTAAACTTGAATATGTCCTCAATCTTCT
This sequence comes from Phrynocephalus guinanensis, assembly GCA_037367245.1. NCBI lineage: Eukaryota > Metazoa > Chordata > Lepidosauria > Squamata > Agamidae > Phrynocephalus > Phrynocephalus guinanensis. Next base: position 11,635,632 of record CM074748.1, read on the forward strand.
GGGCTGTATATTGTCCCCTATTATTGTATGCCGCCTTGGATCCTTTTCCAAGGATAAAGGCGGGGTAAAAATATTCAAAATAAAATAAAATACCAATTAAAAGAGCTAAAAGAGTATGAAAAACTGCTATAATATATCTGCCAGTAAGAGCTGGTATGTGAATACTCAAATTACTACATATGCAAAAAGGCAGACTGTTAACAGCTTTTTGATATCTAGGATGTTTAACATTTTACTTTTGGGTACTTAATACAAAGCAATGCTTTCAAAGGGTTAAAAAAAGATTTTTGCTGTCATTTATAAAATATCCTGTGCTAACTGATTTCTCCACAGGAGTGAAAATGAGATTATTTCCATAAGCTTGAACAAGTACTAATGCAACATAAATGAAATACTTTTTATTATATTTCAATTTTTATCTTGCCTTGCCTTTTCAGGATGCTTATAAATCGATTTGCTCACTAGAAGAAATGAGAGGCCCATTATTGCTAGAAAACCTGTCAAAATGAAATCTTCATTGAAATTGCCAGTGTAAAATTAAAGAGTGTAATATTTTTACATAACAGTTTAGTACTTCAATATTTGTTTATGTTCCTCCACCTTTAAATGTTTAAAGTACTCTTTTCCCCCCTCCCACTACGAATCATAGAAAAGGCAGGAGAAAACAGAGGAACAACTTTCCAGAAGCCTGATTTAACAGCAGTATCTCATCATTACAGAAAGAAAGGGGAAACAAGATTTTGCAAAGTCCTCAAAGCCAGGCATTTGAAACTGGGACAACGTGGAACACATAGCCCGGCAAGTAGACAAAAAAGCAAGACATCTAAGGATTGTTGCCACTGCCTCCGAAACCCCTTCTTCAGGTTTTACATATAAGGTAAAGGTAAAGGTTCCCCCTGCAGATGCGTGCTAGTCGTGTCCGTGGCCATGTGGCCAGCATGACTTCAAGGAAACAATGTTTTACCTTCCCGCTTGTTACGGTGGTACCTATTTATCTACTTGCATTTACATGCTTTCAAACTGCTTGGTTGGCAGGAGCTGGGGATAACAGAGGGACCTCCCTGCACTGCATGGCACCTGGGATTCAAACTGCTGAGCTGCCGACCTTGCAGCCAACAGTTTTCAGTACTCTAGCTCGCTGAGCCACTATGCCCCTAGGTTTTACATATAAGCACCACCAAAATAATCAGACATTGTATAGATAATCTATCTAGAAGTGGGGGGAAATATGTGCTAGAGCCACTTCCTGAAAGCAGGTAGTACCAGCAGGGAGTCCATAAAACCCAGTTGCTGTCTGACCCCAATATAGCTATTTCCACTGGTCATCAGAAGCTATATTTCCTATTTCTCCTCTTATTTAACTATATTTTGGGGGAAATTATGTTCTCATGAGGACACATCTTCTCCTTTTGACCAGGAGAGCCTCTGTCATAAAATCTGGAGGTAGAGTTATAGCAACTCAACTGCTTTTCTTGTTAGGTCAAAATGTTTTGCTACTCATCCAAGTAGTTTCTTCAGTCTGAGGAAGGTTGTTAGGCCTCCAATTTATCCACCATGTTCCATGTTGGTTTCACTTGACTCAGGTCTTCAGGCTTGTCAGGTGGACAATGGCCAGGTGTATGCGAAAGTCATACCTCTGCAGTCTATGACAAAACCTATTAAGAATGAGTCATTAGCATTGACTTCCCTGGTGGATGTTATCAGCATGATAAATGGGAAACAGATTTTGCCTAAGTCCTCCATCTCTATTGAGACAGAGAGAGATTTTCTATACACATATATATGGCCTTGATGACCCCTCTCTCGAACTGAAAGGTGTCCTTTGTCCTTCAAAGAAAAGTACACTGCTAATTCCGGTCCTGATGAACCAGGCCCACCGATTTAATGGCTTTTTAGTTTCTCCAATGTATTTGCAATGCTGAATACACAAACATTTTAAAATGTCTGAATAGAAATGACATGTGTCAAAGATGTTTATGGCAGCTGTGATTTTGTTCAAGGGCAAAACAAATCTTTTGCAATAGAAGCATGTGGGATATGGGATAGGGACCCATACATGTATTCTAAATGTATCTAATGTATCTACTTTAACACACTCATTTTTGTTTTGTTTTAACTATCCAGAATCAGCTACTCATTCTCGCCATTTATATTATCAGGTACTGCAAGACCTATCCTGAAACAAGAAATATCTGGAGTTCAGATAGCTTTGATCTTTCAGTTCAAACAATTTTGTTAAATATGCTGACAGGAAGCTGTCTTTCCAATAAGCTAAAAGTTTAATGAAAACTTTTATTAAAATTTAATAAAATGGAGGAGTCGCAACTACCTTTCCTCAGACTGAGGAAGCTGTTTGGATGAGCAGTGAAACATTTCAATCTCTCAAGAAAAGAAGTCCAGTTGTCATGACTCATCTTCCAGATTTAATTAAAACAATTTTCCTACTCTAATAAATGCTTCATTTTACTGTGTGAGCATATTCATATCTGTATCAGTGCGAACTGAGAAACAGAAATCCAATTATAATACCTGACACATCCACTCTTGATTACAATTACTTTATATGCATCACCTGTACATTCGGGGGATCAATATTAAACTTAATCTAACTTAAATTATCCTGAATACAGTATCTTCTGAAGCCATGAACAAACATACTAGTACCGTAATCCACTGTTTATCATTGAGGTTGAGGATCTGACCTGACCCACAATAAAGGAAAATCCGCGATATGAGGATGCTGGGTCGGGTCAGGACTGGGGGGCCTGTTTGGGGCCTCCTGCACTTACCCCAGGCCTGGTACTACGCCAAACAGGCTCCGAAGGGGTTCCCAGGCTTCTCAGGGGCCCAATAAGTTGTTTCGGGTGACACGGAAGCCACTTCTAGGGCCTCCAACAGGCCTGCAAAGCCCATTGGAGGCCCGCTCGGGGTAGCGCCTGGCCTGGGGTAAGTGCAGGAGGCCTCAAACAGGCCCACACAACTTGCCCCAGGGGCCCTTGCTTTCCTATCCCGCAGTCCCGCAATATACCAGGACCATAGTATCCTTTATCTCTCCCTATCTTTTCCCCTACCTCCCAATTCAAATGGATAATTATTCAGCTAGGATATATAATTGGCATTGAACAACACACACTTTTGAAAAGCAAGTGTTTTCTAATGTAATATTCTGTTCCACAGTTAAGAAAAAAGTTAAGGGAGAAGACAACTACTAAAAATAGCTAACTTAAAGATGTAAATGAATTCCTAAAACATAAGCATCCTCTACCATTTTGAGACAGTTATATGGTTTAAATATATTATTTTCACCAATGCAAAGTTTTAATCACTAGTGGAAACCCACATCTCATTCCTGCAAAAGTATGACTACCTCAAATTACGAATGCCTTGAATTACAAAACAAAACTGAATTACAAAATGAAAAAAAGGCCGTTTTTCAAATTGTGAGAAAATTCAAAAAATGCTCCTCTCAGGGCACATTGCATCTGTGAGGTTTTAAAATGGTGAAGTAACCCTTCACCTGCTCATCCCCTCTAAGCCACCTTCTCTCTTGCCACCTGGTGGTCTTCAGTCAACTGGCTGAAGCAAGACTGGGCTGCAAGAGTAAAGCTGCTGCTGGTAAAGGAGGAAATTGCCTTCTCTCCTGCTGCCCAGTCTTCAGTCTGGGTAAACAAAAATATTTCTCTGGGGTCCTTGTAAATGGATCAGTACATAATGAATTATATCTTCTGCCTGATTATAGCCAAAGACACATCTGCATTCCTTAACAGGAATTCCTTTTGTATCTGCAGCAAAACCTTGGTTTATGATGGGATCCTAACTAACCCAGTTCCTGTACATAAGGGCGTGAGGCAAGGATGTATCTTAGCCCCAACCTTATTCAATCTATATATTAATGGTATTGTTGAGAGTTTATCCAACGTAGATTTTCACCCACCCAAGCTGGCATCTCGCCCAATTCCTATACTTCTGTATGCAGATGATGCTGTGCTTTTGTCAACCTCGTGTGTTGGGTTTAGAAGGCTCCTGAGAGCTTTCTCCTCATACTGTACTCAGGAATGTTTAGAAATTAATTATACTGAAACCAAAATAATGGTTTTTGGCAGGAGGAGAATTAAACATAAATGGTCCCTTAATGGTCACCCAATTGAACAGGTCCAGCAGTATAAGTACCTAGGTATAACATTTCAGTCATCTGGTGCTTGGTCCATGCATATAAGCTGTGCTGCAATGAGAGCACAAGGCAACAGCAAAGCCATTAGCAGATTCTTTAATTCGACCGGGGGAAAACATGTTCCCTCTACTTTACAAGTTTTCAGGGCTAAAATCATTACCCAAATGCTTTATGGCTCACAGCTGTTCGGATATGCTAACTTGAGACCTCTGGAGACTGTTCAAACCACATTTGCAAGAGCCATTTTGGGCATTCCTACATGTGTCTCCAACACTTTACTTCGTTTAGAGGTTGGGCTTATTCCCATTGAAGCACAAGCCAAATTCCTCATGGTTAAGTACTGGCTTAAGCTCATTTTCCTTTCAGAGGGCTTAACTCCCTTGCTTTTGACAGATACTTTTCAGTCTGAATGGAAAAAACAGGTAATAAAAGTTATACATAAATTAGGTTATTCTCCTTGTACCCTCCAAACATTGGGTTTTTGTAAAGCCATGAATGAGGTAAAATTACGAATCAGAGATATAGAACTGCAGAAACATGTTGCCCAGTTGGGGGAAATGGAATTTCTTAAGAAATCAGCATTTACTGCCTCCCCATATCTGGATAGGCTCATATCTCCTGTCTCCAGGAGGGCCTTTACTCTGGCTAGATTAAATGTCCTTCCCTCCAAGCTACTGGAGGGGAGGTTTCAAGGTTTACCTTTTTCAGATCGAAATTGCCCATGTGCCAATGACCAGGTGGAAAGTGTAGAACATGTGCTTCTATTCTGCACCTATTATCAAGATCTACGCAAGGAGGTCAATAGAATTCTATATACAGTTGCTCCTCTCTGATAACACTTACCAGGTAACTAGGCAAGTTGCCAAATTCTGTGCTGCTGCAATAAGGGTTCGTAAACAAATTTATAAAGAAACATAGTAGTTACTGATGACTCTTTTTATTGTAGTTAATGGCCACTTTTATTTCGGACCAGAATAAATTTTAAACTGTATTTTAAATTGTATTTAAAATTGTATTTATGATATATCTTGTAATAAGGCTTGATTCATGTGCTGTCTATTGGAATGCATATTTGAACATCCTTATTTTTATGATTTTATTTTTGGTTTTTGGTCGTTGACCGTAAATAAAATTTCATTCATTCTTGGTTTATAAGCATAATTTGTCCTGGAAACATGCTTGTAAACCAAAACACTCTTATATCAAAATTCCCCATAAGAAATAATGGAAACTCCAATTATTCATTCTTCCATGGCTGCAGAATCTACTCTGTTTGGGACTAACAACTGGATTTTACATTGTATTTTTAATGTGACAATAAGAAAATGCAATTTGCAGCTATGTACACAGCTGCCCCATGACTAGAAATAAGAAAGGATCTTGAAAACAACTTAAATAAAAATATAAATATAAAGAAACACAAAAGCCTAACCTGCAGTCTCCTTTGAAAACATTCTTGGCTGGTGCAAAGGAGGCTTCCCTTCCTCTCCCCCCTTACTTTGGAGGCTTACCTGAGATGGAACATTCTAAGCAATCCCCCACAATCCAGCAGAGAGGGAGCTACAATTGGCTCACTTATCATCATGAGTCCCATTCCATCACTCATATCACAAGACACTACTTATTGATCAAGGCAAAATTGATCAGAAATGGTTGCTCGTCTTGCAAACAATTCATAAACCAAGGCACTCGTAAACCAAGATACTACTGTATATGACTTTTGAAGGTATAAAACCTAAAATATTTGTGTAGAATGGTAAGCCAGCAAACATGTATACCATGGCTGAACTCATATTACTTAGCATAGTAAGTTGCAACTAAAATGGGCTCATAAAACCTGTGGGGCTTTGGTTACCCAACTCCTCTGTACATTTCAGAGGAAATATTTTAGTTGTAATTTACTATGCTAAGCAGCAGGATTTTAGCCCAACTGTATTTAATATTAAGCCAGCACTTTGCTCTTTGGCACCAAAATATTTATTTAATTTTTTACATATATAATAAGGATGGAATAAAATAGATTATCAGGATTAACAAGAGAAAAAGTATGTGGGTTGCTGGTTTATTTGTCGGAACTCGAGTAAAATTTACATCTGGATAGCACAGTATGCTATCCAGCGATAGATAAAAAGTAGCAAATGGTTTTCCTTTAATATAAATGTCTGTGAAATGGATACAAAGAACTGTGCTAGAAAATAAAGTCATTATTTTGTAGACTGTGAAATAGTTCATATGGTGCTCGGAAAGTTGTGTTTGTCCTTGCACAAGAGAGTGCACAAATTATTTGCAGGAGGAAAATAACATTTTCATATTTGGTTTTTAGTTCTCATACAACACTGTATACTGAGCTCCAAAATAGTTCTCCCATTAACAAAAAACTTTTCCATGAGCACAATTTCAAAATAACCAAGTTTAATGCTAACTTAGTATGAAACAAAAAGGATCTAGGTTGCTCATAAAGCAGTTCTAAATTAGGCACATGGCATTCTATAATACAGGGCTGTTAACTTTGAATAGGCCAAGGTCTACTTTTTCTGCCCCAAAGTGCTTGCTTGAGGGCTACTACACTAAAACCTCTACTTACGAATTTTATCTGTTCCAAGCACATGCTCGTAAGTAAAAACTTTTGTAAGTAGAGCAGCAGTTTCCCATAGGAACACATTGGAAACCAATTAATATGTTCTGGAGGGAATAGATTTCAATGCACCATGGCCCTTGAACTGCCCTGCTTGGTAGAGACAGTGGGCTGGCAGACCCAGAACTGTGCAGGGGCAGTGGTGGTCCTTGGGGTGGGGGAGGGAGGGGTGGAGAACTTATCCCCTCACTTTTTTTATTGATGGCCGGTGGGCTACTTTTGAACCCTTTGCGGGCTACTGGTAGCCCCCGGTCTACCTGTTGGGCAGGCCTGCTATAATATTTACATATTCATCTTTAAAAGGCAGAAACACAGAGACTCTCTGATAAGCTAACTTTCAGAGATCCTCAAATTGCACTTTTAAGCTAAGAAACCTGCGTGTGGTTTTGACCCTAGGTGTGTTACCAAGCAGAGCTGCTGCTGGGAAAGACAAACGAACAGGAAGAAGTGAGAGCTGCTAAGTTTCTGGGGTGCTAGCAGTTGGATTAGAGCTCCTTTAGAGGTCTCTGCTAATTTAAACTGCAAAGAGCTCTAGTGCGAGCCTGACGTTTTCTTTTTAAAAAAAAACTTTTGCCGGCCCGCGGGCTGGGTCTGGTGCTCGCAGGATGGTACTGGGCCCGCGTGATGGGTCGTTTTAGTTATTTATTTATTGCCAGCCTGTGGGCTGGTTTCGTGACCCGCGGGCCGGGTCCATAGCTCGCGGGCCAGTACCTGGGTCCACGCGCTGGATCTTTTATTTTATTTTATTTTTATTGTAGGTAGGTAAAAGGTAAAGGTTCCCCACACACATGCATGCTAGTCGTGTCCGACTCTAGGAGTGGTGCTCATCTCTGTATTCAGGCCGAAGAGCCAGTGTTGTACAAATCTATGGCCACGTGGCTGGCATGGTTGCAATGAAACACTTTTTACCTTTCCGCTTTTTACGGCAGTACCTATTTACTTACATTTAAATGCTTTCAAACTGCTAGGTTGGCAGGAGCTGGGGTTATCAGTGGAAGCTTGCTCCGCTGTGTGGCACCCAGGATTCGAACTGCCAAGCTGCCGACTTTGCAGCCGACAGTTTTCGGAATCCTTAGTCCATCAAGCCACCATGCCCTTAGAACTGGGGGGGGGCACCCAAATTGAGGGTTGGGAGAGTGAGAACAGATAAAAGAAAATGCTTCTTTACCTAGTGTGTTGCTAGTCTGGGGCACTCCCTGCCACAGGATGTGGTGATGTGTCAGGTCCCTACCAGAGCCAGACTCAGGCACTGAGGGGTTAAGATCAGAGGAACCTGCAGAGGCTTCTGCAGATCCCCCAGCAGCTGATTCCGATAGTGATTTATCTGTCTCCCGAGATTCCTCTCCTCTCCAGAGAGCTGTCAGCCGCAGAAAGCAAAGACTCACAGCTAAGCAGAAGAGAGATAAGCTATTGGAGATTTGGAGGCATTTACATTCACATAGCCCAGAGCAGAATGAGGGTTTACAGGGATGGGTTGTGCCCTCTTGCGACCATAAACCAAGCCTTCAGGGGTCAGGATACCTTTGTGGGAACAACAAGTCACTAAGGCTTTCCCTCACCCATGTGCCTTGTTCCTGGATTCTTGAACCTCTGTCTCCTGCTTGGCTTGACCTTGGACCTTGTCTCTTGGCTCTGAATTCTCCTGCTCCTTGGATTTGGCATAAGCATCTGTTGCATACTGGTTTTCAACCCTGGACTTTGTATCTTGGATTTTGCTCAGCTATCGGACTTGGTGTGTGTTTTTGCAACCTGCCTTTGAACTCTGTTAACCCTGAACCTGCTGTGCTGTGCTTTATCCTGAGTTCTCAGTAAAAGCTTGGAGTTCATCTGTGTGTGAGTGTGTGAGGCCTGACATGATGGCATCTGGCCTGGATGCTTTCAAAAGGGGATTGGACAGATTCCTGGAGGAAAAGTCCATCACAGGTTACAAACCATGATGAAGATGTGTGATCTCTAGGCTTAAAACCAGGGTACTTCAAGGGCCAGATGCAGGGGAGTGGTATCAGGAGACAGATATCTAGTCTTGTGCACTTCCAGACACATTTGGCAGGGCCACTGTGAGATACAGCTGGACTAGATGGGCCTTTGCCCTGATCCAGCATGGCTCTTTTATGTTCTTATTTTATCTGGTTCAAGTAGTTCTCAGAACAGGAAACATACCTAATGTATACTAAAGCTACAAATACAGATAACAAAATTAAGCACTAAAGAGCAAACTATGACTATGTCAGACAAGATGCAAAGTACTTCACAATAATTTACTGTTCTTTTTAATTCCAAGTAATAACACGCATGTGCCATCAAATCAATTCTGACTTATGGTGGCCCTTATCGAGGTACAGAATACTGAGAAGTGGTTTGTTATTCCCATCCTCTAGGATAGTGGTGGCTAACTTTTGGGACTCCAGAGGTTCTGGACTACAACTCCCACAGTCCTTTGTCATTGCCAATATAGGCTTGGAATTCTGGGAGTTGTGGTCCAAAACATCTGGAGTGCTGAAGGTTTGCCACCACTGCTCTAGGAGACTCTTGGGAATGTACAACTGTACATACAGTATGGCTGTCCTGCCTGGAGGCACAAGAACTGAAATACTAACCTGTGACTGCAGACAGACACCTAACTCACTAAGCTATCAATCCAGCTTTTCAATCAATGTCAAAACAAATTACTTTAAAGTATTTTCCAGATTTAAAAAAAACAAAAAAATATAAGAATTTTTACAGAGAACATAATAAACAATTAAAATATAAGAATTTTTACAGAGAACATAATGAACAATTAAAAATGTGATTTTCCAACACTTTCCGTATTTTTCCACCTTTAAGATGCCTCAATGTATCAGACTATTCCCAACATTTTTCAACCCAAAATTACAGATGTTATAACTTTGCTGTCTGTCCTTGTCTTACTTCTGTGTATAAGACGACTCTCAATTTTTAGTCTAAGTTTTAGACAAAACATGGAAAAATACTGTAGTTACTGCTAGATTAGTTGTATCAACATTTACCTTTGCTTGCATCTTCCACATGTTGAAGTTCATCTGGGAATTTTAAGATGTCCCGATAATTTTCTTCACAAATTTCAGCCAGAAAATGCAGCAATGTTGACTTTTGATCTGATGATTTTGTATCTCTTATCTGTAAACAGGAAAAAGATGACAGTTATGGAGGAGACATGTAACTTCTCAGCTTGTTTTATTCCCGTTCTCCCCCCATGAATAAGCTTTAAATATTTCCAATACAAAATAAATTATATTTCAAGATAACACAAAATATACAGTGACCATAATCCTTCTGAAAAATTTACACCAATACAGTTGTGGCCTGCCATTTTGTGGTTCATATACTGCGGTCCCAGTATATCACAGGATTGCAGTATATGAAACTCAAGGCCCCCTGGAGCAAGCTGCTTGGGCCCATTTGAGGCTTCTTGCACTTACTCCAGACCTGGCACTGCCCTGAATGGGCCTCCAATGGGCTTCCTGGGCCTATCAGAGGCCCCAGACGTTTCCAGCGAACTAGGTCACTTCTGAAAAACCGGAAGTGACTTCTGGATCACTGGAAACCACTTCTGGGGCCTCTGACACTCCCGGGAAGCCCATTGGAGGCCTGTTCGAGGCAGCACCAGGACTCAGGTAAGTGCAGGAGGCCCCAGAGAGGCCCCCCAGTACCAACCCAACCCAGCATCTGCATATTGCGGATTTTCCATTTTCCCTTGACAGGAATTATGCCAGTCAGCATAACAAACAAAATTCTTCCCATCGTGGCTTTAAAACATTTTATAGCCTTAGGAAATGTTACTTTTCAAAGCATTTTATTTGTGTTTTGGCCTTGAGGATATTACTCCATATTTCTTGTTCAAGAGTATGTACAACTTTTGTTCTGTATATCTCTTTCTCTTGACAGTGCAGTGATTATACTGATAGATTAGGACAATTCCCACCTGCCTATGAAACTTGTTGGCTGATCATGATCTCTCATCCTGACCTAACTTGCAGGGTTGTTGCAAGGATGAAGTCAGGAGGAAGGGGCCCCATGAGCACCATCTTCAAGACATTAGAGGAAATGCAGGATATAAATGAAACAACTAAACAGGCTTCTGGGACAGGTGTTTATCTGTATATATTGGTTGCTTAACTTAATAAATTGCACTGAGTAAGCCGAAAGAATAATAGAATTTGCAGAAGAGCTGACTCACCAAATCCGTAATGATTCAATAAATCTACTCTAGTAGAAAAATGCAATAAATAAATAAAATAAAATAGTCATGATTTACTACATTAATTAACAGGATTTCAACTACTTTTCAACCCTGAGAAGTACTAGGTAGTCTGCCCTCAGCTGATATGTGAATATGCTGTTATCACCATGTGTCCTTTTCGAAGAAGAAATATTCAAAACAAATAATAAATAAATAAATAAATAAATAAATAAATAAATAAATAAATAAATAAATAAATGTGTTACAGTGAGCCACTGTGAATGTATTGATTGTAGAAATATTACACAGATGCTGGTTGAAAGGGTTGAAAATTCAGTTTTAAGTGCTACCAACAAGATACAGTAATACCTTGGATTACAAGCACAATCCGTTCCAGAAACAGAATTTGGCTAGAAGTCAATGTCCACACCCTGGTTTATGGACTTGGCTGCAGAAACTGCTCTGCTTGTTGGGACTAACAACTGGATTTTAATGTGATAAGAATAAAGTGTAATTGCTAGCTATCTACACACTTGACTAGCTGCTGAATGACTAGAAATGGTTTGAAAACTAAGATAGGATGTTGAAAACAACTTCAAAATATAAAGAAAAATAAAACAAACCCCTAACCTACACTCACCTTTCAAAATCTTCATGTGTGGTATAAGGGGGACTTCCTTTCCTCTCTCCTACCTCTGCTTGCTTGAGATAGAACATTCCAGACAATCACCCATAATTTATTTCAGCAGGGGGAAAGGGAGAACGCTACCATTGGCTCAGGTGATCATGTGACCTGCTCCAGTGCTTGTAGTGCAAGACATTGATCAAATCAAGGCAAAATTTTAAATAATTGTTTGCTTGTCTTGCAAAACACTCTTAAACCAGGGTAATCTTAAACCAAGGTATTACTTTACGGCATATTTCTATCCTTACTGCTAATGTATGTGTATTTTAGGGGAGGGGAGTGGTGGTTACATTTTCTGCTTTCATTCATATATTGTTTCTTTCTGTATCATATTTTGTATAAATACTAACTGTTCCGTAAATCAACAATCATGAATGCTTCAGTGAATATATCAAAACTACTGCTATTGCTTGCCAGTCTTGATACAGTACACAAATTCTAATGTAGGTCTCCTTTACTTAAACAAAAATAAGTTCTGTGCTCTCTGCCAAGGATTGTTCACAAATCACTGCTTTCTTCAATAATACCACATGGTGCAATATAACGTACTGAGAGATAACACATTTTTAAGGATTTGCAATCAGCATAAAGACATTAGTTTTGCTGTTAGAACCACACAAGTTTAATATGTATTTCCTTAATTCATTTCTACTTCTGTAGCTCAAGAAAGCTTATCCTGCGTGTTCCATGATTAAAAATATCTAAGAACAGATCTGCAGCATTGAGGTGTCTGATTTCAACACAACCTATGTGACATGTTATTTACATACATTCTGTCCCAAGTTCTTAAAGATGTGTTGGTTGTGTAATATGGAATTCAAGAGGTGGGGAAGGATAAATGTAAATGTTTTATCATAATGTCCCAGAAAATAAGCTTAAATGCTGTGCATTCAAAGGCTGAATTTCCACCATAACTATAGTAACTTAGAAACATGAGATACTGCATGTGAGTTTCAAGATTAACACTGGAAATTAGCTTTCATTTTACACAGCTGCAGATTACTAGTACAGTGGAACTTCTAATTAAAAATTAATCAATTCCAAATGGGAAATCACCTCCCCCCACAGAAAGCAAAGAGCACAGTAACAAGAAAGCAAACAACATAACCACTGGAGAAATCCACCAAAGAAGTCCCAAAAAGTCGTCCAAACTGTGCCAAATATTTGCGCAGTTTGAAAAGGTCCTCCACCCTCTTCATTGTGATATGAAGCATATTTTACTTGGATTTAGGAGGTCTAAAAACGAAACTGCAGAGGTTGAAGGGAAAAGCTATTGTGTACAGTCCCTGTAAAGGAGACCCAATGGGGAATCAAATTCCAAAAACTCTGGCTCTGCATCCAGAGACCTAATCCAGCAGTTTGAATTATGTTTTAGAGCTGCAATAAATAGGGTGTTTCCTCCCAGTTCTATTGAGTGATGTTCAGTGTGTCTCCTTTTGTTTAACAAAAACACATTTGCACCTACATTTCTCCACATCAGGAATTTGCTGTCCTCTTCACCACATGTAGTGAGCAATATTAATTCCCATATTTCAACTATATAGATATATAGATAGCTCACACATGTGATGTGGGAAAGAACAGATAAAACTACCTACAAAGTACTATTTCCAGAAAAGCAACTGTGAAAAGTAGTCCCCCCCCAAAAAAAAAGAAACAAAGAAGAAAAGAACTAGATATGATTCTTAAGACTTTCTAAAAGAAATCAACATAAATCTACATCTTGCATGGCTCCATGAAATTGCATTACTGTTAAAGAATGTGATTCATACATTTGCTTACCTTACAAAGAAAGCTAATATTAAACCCTAGTGACTGGGCGTTCCTTGAACCAGAGTTCATGTAGTTGCCAATCAACAGGACAAGCTCCAACAGCCTACTAAAGCTTTCACTCTTTTTCACCTCCTCACAAGCCATTGTTACTGCCATGATGCCAGGCTTGATGTTGTTTAAGTGCTCTTCAAAAGTAAGCTTGAAAAGTATGCCGTTGAGGCGAGGTTGTAACATTTTCACTGAACTCATCTGAAACATATGGACAGAATTTAGGAAACATATGCAAGCTAATAATAATAATAATGCAGAACAAATAAATTTGCCCATCCATGACTGTTTCCAAATACTGTATATGCATTTTTTAAAATAAAACTTTCCAATCACTACACATGAAAGAAACATGCAAGTATATTACATTTGAATCTATGTATCTTCCACAGCAAACCAAATAACGAACTAGGAGGAATTTCAATAGCAGGCATGCAAGGTGGGGCCAGGAAAGGCATTAAAAACAATTGATGTGGCAAATGTAATGGAAATCATGGCTACTATATTTTTCTGTCAGCCCTTCTTCTTAAAAGGATCCCCAGGAACCTATTTGTATAGCTTTATATATCTTGACAGCACTTTTCATTTCACAAAATGTCATGGATCTACAACAACTTCAATGTTTTTTTTAAAAAAGAAAAGAGGATTTGTGGTGGTAACAGTCTATGGATTCTGAAAATTGCATGCCTATTCTCGAGCATACCCAGTAGAACTCTGACAGGAAGAACAATGGCTTCTTATATAGTTATTTGTCTTTAGTTCTGCCCGTAATCAATGACTAAATTAAGGACAGCAAAGATGGTTTGGGGTCTTTTGGCCCTAGACCTAGGCACAGTTTTAAAAACTTGCAATGTACCTTTTAAAATGTATGTTGGAAATTTGTGCAAGGTAAACAGTGTGGCTCAAGGAGAAATAAGACATGAGACGAAATTAGATGGACCTTTGGCATGCTGAACTGTGGGAGGCAAAGACCATGCTATATATAAGGTTTGTTTGAGAAATATATTTACAGTGTTACCAGAACTGGACAATAGTGGCAGCCAGAGACCACGTCGTGCATGTGAGTGTTGTGTCCTTACAGTTGTGACCGACTCTTCATGACCACATGTCCATGGAGTTTTCTTGGCAGGAACACTGGAGTGGTTTGCCAGTTTAAAATACCATTCTCAATAAGCCATATTTTTCAGCATCCATGGGGTAGGGGTTGGAACCAATCCCCTGTGAATACAGGGGTCCTACTGTATACAGTGGTACCTCGGATAACAACTGTCCCAGATAACAAATAATTCGGATAACAACTGCAAATTTCCGGGTATAGGGCTGCCTCTGATAACGAATTTTCCCTATGGGCTGCCTCGGATAACGAATCGCAATTCCTAGGTATAGCTCTTCTTGGAGAACCAATTTTCTCCATGGGCTGCCTTGGATAACGAATCTTCCTATGGGCTGCCTCGGATAACGAATTTTCCCTATGGACTGCCTCAGATAATGAATTTCCAGCATGCATCAGTAAAAAAGTTATCCCAGGTGAAATTGCATCTGTACCTTTAAAGTGCACTTTTTAAAGAGTTTTGAGCAAAAAAAAAACAGGTGTCTGTGCCTTTTTCCTAGGCTCCAGAACGAATTAAACAGTTTCCCATTCATTCCTATGGGAAACTGCGTTTCGGATAACGACGTGTTTCGGATAACAACTAACCTCAGAGAACGAATTACTGTCGTTATCCGAGGCACCACTGTATTCTGAAAAGCCTGACTATAGTGACTGTGAGACACCCCCTTTCCCCATCCTGAAGTTCCCAAAGATTGTCATGTGCCAAAAAGATCCCTAGGGAGTCTCAAAGGAAGTTTACTAGGAAGTAATCAAAACACTAATGTTGCAGGCTGATCACACCATTACCATTTGTGGTTAAATGAAGTGCTGGATGTCTCATGATTCACAGGGTCCCTTCCAGCTCTGCAGTTCTAAGAGCAAAGAATCATAGAATAATATATACATCCTTCTAGGATATATATTTCTCCGATAGTGGGAGCCAAAGACCATGCTATTTATACTGTTCACTAGCAAAGAATACTTCCTCAATGTCATCACTAAAAACCTATTGGTGTCCATATGAAGTTTACACTACTTGTCATGGTTGCCAAGTTAGTTGCATGAGCAGGCACCAGACCATGCATACTATAAAAAGGTAAAGGTAAATGTTCCCCTGCACATGTGTGCTAGTCGTGTCCGACTCTAGGGGCAGTGCTCATCTCTTGTTTCCAAGCCAAACAGCCAGTGTTGTGCAAGTCTGTGGCCATGTGGCCAGTATGGCTGAATGCATTTCTGCACACAGAACATTGTTTACCTCCCCGCTTTTAATGGTGGTATCTATTTATCTACTTGCATTTACAGGCTTTCCAACTGATAGATTGGCAGGAGATGGGATTAACAGCGGGAGCTCACTCCACTGTGTGGCACCCAGGATTTGAACCGCCAGGCTGCTGACTTTGCAACTGACAGTTTCAGCACTCTAGCCTGCTAAGCCACCACACCCCTCATACTATAGCAGCTTGTTAAATAGCCACACTCAGCAACAGAAAGTGAAGGGACCCTTATATGAGCATCGAGGATCCTGGCCATTGTCTTTTTAGAGTCTAAGCCTAAGGGCAGGATATACTGTATTTTTCTGTGTACAAAACTATACATTTTTAAAATTGTTACACTAAATATTGGGGCTCATCTTATACACAGAAGTAAGCCAAGGAGAGAACTGTGCAGTTGGAAAACTGTAATTTTGGGTTAGAAATGTGGGGTAGTCTTATACATGGGTGTGTCTTATAGACAGGAAAATGCTGTATGATTTCAACAAAATAACATTCAAATGCAAAGATTTCCATCATGCCACCATGAACTTTTAGTTTGCTTTTCCTCTTTGTTTGCTCTACACTAGATATTCTCACTACTATTACATAGACAAGGAAACTCTGAAAGACAATTCACTTGGAAAACACCACTCTTAGAATATCTCTATTAGACCCAAGTGTCACTGGGTTTCCAACCCCTATCTTGGTTTCCTATTACTTTTTTCCCTCTGGCCAGCTACTGTAGGACAACGAAGAAGAAAAACTCCCAGGACTGACCTTTAGTAAGACAAACACATGCATCCTATATGCACACACCACTGTAATGAGTTAATTTGCTATTTATATGACCATATG
Organism: Phrynocephalus guinanensis; assembly: GCA_037367245.1. Lineage (NCBI taxonomy): Eukaryota > Metazoa > Chordata > Lepidosauria > Squamata > Agamidae > Phrynocephalus > Phrynocephalus guinanensis. The sequence continues at coordinate 11,652,343 of CM074748.1, forward strand.
CAAATTACCGTAGTGAGAACTTTCTCCTACATAATCTGAGGGGAGCATTCTCCAAATATATTTTATTTATTCATTTTGTTTATTTTTGATTATTTTTACCCTACCTTTCTCCTCAGAAAAGGACCCAAGGCAGCTTACATTAAGGAGAAATTATACAGTCCACTACAATTAAGACACAATCAGTTTGAGAACAGGGAATTGAGGGGCATCTTACAGCATTAGAAGGCAACATTAAAGCTAACAATTGATAACATAGTGTCAATGCAATCACACAAGGAGAGATATAAACACCAAGTGGTTATAAACACAAAGTCTGAGTAGCCATGCATGGCAGATGCATAAAAAGGCACAGTAGGTCCATCATCAATCAGGGAAAGCTTGCCTGAAGAGAAAGATCTTTGCCTGTTTCCAGAAAGACATCAGAGATGGGGCAGTCCTGGCCTCCACTAGGAGGGAGTTCCAGAGCCTGGGTGCAGAGCTGAGAAGGCCGTTGGAGCTGCTTTAATAGGGGTGTGATATGGTCTCTGTAACCCACCCCAGTCAGCAATCTGGCTGCTGAATTTTGGACCCACTGAAGTTTCCTGAGGTTTTTCATCATGAGACACACATAGAGCACATTACAGTAGTCTAGTTGGGATATCACTAGAGTATGAGTTACTGTGGCCAGAGCAGGTTTATCCAGGAATGAGTGTGACTGACGTACTAGCTTTAATTGTGCAAATGTCCTCCTGGCCACAGCTGTGACTTGGGCATCTAGGCTCAAGGATGAGTCCAGGAGCACCCCAAGCTGTACACCTCTTTTTTCAATTGGAGGGTGCCTCCATCAAGTGTAGGTTGCACCCCTATTCCTTATTCTCCCTTTCGACCAACAAGCAGCACCTCTGTCTTGTCTGGGTTTAGTTACAATTTGTTCATCCTCATCCAGTTCATGTTTTTTAAAAATAATAATAATAATAAAATGAAGAAATAAAAGCAGATAAGCAGAACAAATAAATATACGGTTTGACCCATGAGATGATAACTATTTAGGGAACTCTAGGTTAATCAAATTATATTTGACCGTGACAGCAGAACAGAAAAGAGGAAGAGAATCTGAACTAGTTTTGAATTGTTAAGAAACCTGCACAGCCACCCACTATGAATATGTGGAAGAGTAATATATTATAATATAGTATACAAATAACTGAATAAACAGAAACAATCATTAAAAGATTCTAATCTCAAAATATCTATATAGACAGAAAGGATGTAAGCACCTAAATCCATCTGACTGAGAACAATGACAGTTGTCAGATGTGATCTTTTGCTGTATATCATATGACTTAGATTTTTATTTTATGATTTATCACATAAAGTGCTCTGGGACACTGACCAAAATTGCACATTATGCAAGGCTATATTTGCATTATGAGGTCACTGTCCATCAAAATGCTGCCAAGGGAATTTCATTATTTCAAGTTGATCCTACACTAAATTAAAAAGGGGAGGAGGTCGTGGCAGCTTTCAAGAGCTGTTGCAAGTGTCTTATTTCCCTGTAGAGCTTCTGAATTGTTTATGTTGTTTCTTTTTTCTACTTACACAGTGTTCAAATACTGTTTTCTACTCTCACTAAGAGAGATAATCAGAACTCCTGAATAGATCCCCCACCTTGAACAGATGGTGGATTGAGACAACCACCTTTCTCTTTCATGAAATTTGTTTCACTTCTCAATATGAGGTGAAAATCAAGTGGAATTAGGTTGACTAAAGGGGTCCAAAAGTTAAATCTCAGCATAGAAAACCTAAAATTAAAAATGTATCCCAATCTAACATGGATACAAAAGTTTGCACCTAATATTTGAGATTTGAAATATTCAAGTATAATTTTTGTTTCTTTTAATTTGGTCATCTTTAGTTGTATCAAAGCCCAGAGAAGTAAAGAAATGCCTAAATAGACGCCAGGCATCAAAATGACATTTGAAATTAGTTACTGAGTTGTATACTTAATAATGAACTCAAGGACCACCAGCAGTGAGCACTTGGACAGGATTACCTAGCCTGTTGTGTAGATGCTTGTCTTTTTTTGGGGTGGTGGTGGGGAGTGTTCAGGGATTTTGTGTGTGTGTGTTGAAGGGTTTTTTTTAATGTGTGTGAGAGTGTTTGGAGATTTGTGTGTGTGTGTGTGTGTGTGTGTGTTGAATCTGGTCTCTGGGTGTCTGAATTTCGTTGTATGTGTATACTTGTGTATATACACACAATGACAATAAATAAATTATTATTATTATACAGTATGTGTGCTGGCATTGGTGCAACATTGTTGTTGTTGTTGTTGTTGTTGTTGTTGTTGTTGTTGTTGTTGTTGTTGTTACACAGCAGACCATGCAGGATTTTGTATTACCAATCACTAGTCGGACACTTCCCAAGCGTTTAGGACTATGTGATATATCGGCGAATTATGCGAGCAGATCCCAGTAAGGCGGCTTTCTGCAGCTGACTGATAGTGACTTTGTCAACTCCAATTTCTTCTAAATACTTGCTTAGCTCTTTAGGCACCGCACCCAGTGTGCCGATTACCACTGGAACCATCTGTATCGGTTTATGCCAGAGTCTCTGAAGTTCAATTTTCAGATCATGATATCGGATAATTTTTTCAAGTTGTTTTTCGGTGACCCTACTATCACCTGGCAATGGTATAGCAACATCAATGATGCACACTTTTTTTCTTCTCCACAATCACAATATCTGGGGTATTATGCTCCAAAAACCCTGTCTGTCTATATTCAGAAGTCACAAAGTAATTTTGCATGCTCATTTTCAATTACAGTGGCGCCTTGTATAAACGAATTAATTCGTTCCAAACGAAATTCTGTTAAGCAAATTTTCCTTTATACAAATTCCCCATAGGAATGCATTGAAAACAGAGTAATCCCTAATTGTGACCATTTTTATGTTGTACGGATTTTATGTTATACAAACCGTTTGTTATACAATGGTCCACTGTACTTTTTCAGGCTTATGATCCCACCAGTTCTTTGCTACAGGCAGATGATAGTTCTGACAAAAATTCCAGTGGACCATTTGAGCAACTACATTATGACGCTGTTTGCAATCAGTCTGAGCAATTTTCTTGCAACAACTCAATATATGGTCAGTAGTTTCATCTGCCTCTTTGCAGAGTCTACATGTGGAGGACTCAGCTGATTTTTCTATTCTAGCCTTAACTGCATTTGTTCTGATAGCTTGTTCTTGAGCTGCAAAAATCAGGGCTTCTGTCTCTTTTTCCAGTGTACCATTTGTGAGCCATAACCAAGTCTTTTCCTCATCTACTTCTCCTTTGATTTTTTCGAGGAACTGCCAATGCAGTGCTTTACCATGCCAGCTATCAGCTCGTATTGGCATTGTTGTTTTCCTGTATTGACCCTTTGTTTGCTTTACCTTAAACACCTCCTTGTTCTTAATGCTAAGTATCAATATTAACCAGTAATAGTAACTATTGTTCCAGATAACATTCATTTATGAGATGCAGAATGAAACAGAGATCAGAAATATTAAATCTGTTTGTTTGTTTCTATTACGCCTTTCTCCTCAAACGGTCCCAAGACAGAAATTTAATCTTAAGACCTTTTTGAAAGATATATTAATATATTTGTCATCAATTGATATACAGTATCTTAAAGTACAACACCAGAAACCACCAGAATTATTCTGATCCCATAAGATATTAGTTTTCCTCCCTCAGACATAGGACAGCATGCTGTGAGGGGACATCTTCCCAAACTATCATTAAATTTCATCTCCCTCGGATTAGGTGCAAAATTTTGTTTGATCTAAGAATCTAAATCCAAAAAATGTACTTTAATTTGAATATATAATTCATCTTAATGCTTCATCTAAATGAAAATGTGATGCTACAATTATTCTGCACAAATTAGAATATTAAGCTAATTACTCTGTTTATAATAAGTAACCTAATTACACAGTGTGACTTTTCTAAATGAATTTTAAACGTCTAATTCTGACCTTTATTAGGTTTGATGAGTATACTGATTATCCAATTAAAACCTTACATTAATAATTAACTTACCTAATTTGTATATGAAAATAGGTATACATATTCTGAAAATACAAACCTCAAATAGAAGCCTGCTTTTCAATCATTCTCTACTTCTTAACCTGTTCATAACACGAGTGTCTTATTATAGTGGATGTAAAAAGTTTACACACCCCTGTTAAAATGTCAAGTGTCTGTGATGTAAATGAGACAAAGATAAATCATTTCAGAACTTTTTCCACATTTAATGAGACCTATGAACTGTACAACTCAGCTGCACCACAAACTGAAATCTATTAGGTGGAGGAAGGAAAAACAAAAAAATGAAATAATATGGTGGCATATGTGTGCACACCCTCTTATTACTGGGGATATAGGTGTGCTCAGCAATAAAAAAAATCATGTTCAAACTCATGTTATGTAGGAGTCAGTACACACCTGCCATCATTTATACAATAAACCCCCACTTATTGCGGGTGTTAGGGACCTGACCTGACCTGTGATAATTGAAAAACCACGATATGCGGATGCTGGGTTGGGTCGGAACTGGGGGACCAGTCTGCCCCCCTACAGTTACCTGAGGCCTGGTGCTGCCCCAGACAGGCCTCCGATGGCCTTCCTGGGCCTGTCTGAGGCCGCAGAAGTGCTTTCCGGTGATCCGGAAGTGACTTCTGGTTTTCCAGAAGTCATTTCCAGTTCATCGGAAAGCACTTCTGGGGTCTCCGAAAGGCCCGGGAAAGCCGTCAGAGGCCCATTCCGGGCTGTGCCAGGTCTGGGATAAGTACAGGAAGCCTGAAACAGGCCCATCCAAAAAGGGTTTCTTTAGTTATGTCCACAGCAAAAGGAAAAATAAGGAAATGATAGGCTCTCTGCATGGCGATGATAACCAGTTACTAACAGTAGACAAGGAAAAAGCAGAACTACTTAACACCTCCAGACCTGAATCTGATTGAGTATCTGTGGAATGACCTGAAGAGGCCTGTGCACAGGAGACACCCTTGCAATCTGACAGATTTGGAGTGCTATCGCCAAGAAGAGTGGGAAAATATTGCCGAGTCAAGATGTGCCATACTGATAAACCCATGCTCCAAAAGGCTGAGTGCCGTAATAAAATCAGAAGGAGTTTCAACAAAGTATTAGTTTAAGGGTGTGCACACATATGCCATCATATTATTTCAGTTTTTCTTTTTCTTTCCTCCATCTAAAAGATTTCAGTTTGTGGTTCAACTTAGTTGTACAATTCACAAGTCTCATTAAAGGTGGGAAAAGTTCTGAAATGATTTATCTTTGACTCATTTATCTTTGTCTCATTTATTTAACAGGGGTGTGTAAACTTTTTATATCCACTGTACAAATAAAGAGTCCTTTTAGCGTGATTGTCATCTACAAATGCTTACTTAAATGGTGGAAATCCTCATAAAATGATGCAAATAAATGTATTTTAAAAAGTAAAATCTATTCCTTCAACAGTTTAACTGTATACACAGAATTTAGTTTTCTGTATTATAGGACTATATGATGCATAGAATATTTATTATATGCTTACATGAAAATAAAAATTACTTAGCTATATAGTTGGGCTTACAGTAAAACAGTGGAACCTTGTATAAAGGAATTAATTTGTTCCAAATGCAATTCGGTAAAGCAAATTGTCCTTTATACAAATATTCCGTATGAATGCATTGAAAATAGAGTAATCCCTAATCGCGACCATTGTTATGTTGTGCGGATTCGCCTCATACGCGATTCTGTAAAGTAAATTTCCCCTATCTCCAAAAACGTTTTATGTTGTACAGATTTTATGATATACAAACCATTTGTTATACGAGGGTCCACTGTACTTTGGTTTACGAGTGTTCCTCAAGATAAGCAAACATTTATTATAAATGTTAACTCTCTCAACAAGCAACTTCACAGTGCAGGAGAACTGAAGGATAGCAGATATCACACCAATTTTTCAAAAAGGAAGGAGGGGAGACCCGGGAAACTATAGGCTGGTTAGCCTTATGTCTGTCCCAGGGAAGATGGTGGAAAGCCTCATCCAAGAGAAAATCTTAAAACACATAGAAGAACAAACCTTGCTGAAGGAAAATCAGCAGGGTTTCTGTAAAGCTGTCTTGCCTGACAAACCTTTTAGAATTCTTTGAAAAGGTCAACAGGCATGTAGATTTGGGTGAACCGGTGGATATTATCTATCATGATTTTCAGAAGGCTTTTGACACAGTCCCTTACCAAATGCTGCTGAGAAAATTGCACAGTCAGGGCATAAGAGGGCAGATCCTCTTATGGACTGAGAACTGGTTGAGATCCAGGAAGCAAAGAGAAGGTGTCAATGGGCAATTTTCACAATTGAGAGAGGTGAAAAGAGGTGTGCCCCAGGGATCTATCCTGGGACCAGTGCTTTTCAATTTGTTCATAAATGACCTGGAGACAGAAATAAGCCATGAGATGGCCAAGTTTGCAGATTATGTTTGCTGGCAAGAGCGGTTCTCAGACCAGAAAATGCTATGGGCCTCATTGTTCCCATAACTGAGTGGGGCTTTTTCCTGTGCCTGATTTGAAACAATGCAAAGTTCAGTGAAAAGGGAGAAGTTCCCAGTTGGGCCTGATCTAACAAAGTTTTCAATCCAGTCTGTCTAGGAAATATAAGAAGTGCTGCTGGTCAAGATGAGGGTTAGTCTGTCTTGGATTGTCTCCCTCTCCCTCAGGACATTTAGTTATAATTAGTTTGATCCATTTAATTGGAATTACAGGTTTCAATTTTGTTGGTAGAATTTTGACACAAGCTTAGCTGGGTGCAGTCTGAAGCTGGACAGATCCAGGATGTAGAGGGAGGGCCCTGCAAATATAGAAGCCTGTCCAGGTGTTTCCCCTTCACAGGGCAGAGGCAAGAAGGCCATGTTCATGTTTAGCTCAAGGGCTGTTTTACACTTCCTGCTCGGTGGCTAACACCCACATGATTAATCCAAAGTATCTCACTGTGTCTGGGATCAGTCACCATTCCGAGTGTGTCTGACCTACAATCCCTCCTCTATGCTAGCACCAGGGCTATTGACAATTGGAACCAATAAAGTTATGATCAGTTTAATCCCATTCAACATGTGCATATATGATTATCACAGTTCCTTGGCTCCAGGAGCCATCCATCAGGATTGCCAAAAGCAGTTTGCCTTACACAAATATAACCAAGCCACAGAATTTCAGCTAGTAGAGGTTTCTCATGATTTGGGAATTTCACTGTTCATGCTGATTCTTCTTGCTGGGAAATTCTTGTGAGGTCCATCAGCAGAAATGTGTAGACTATTTAGCCGTGACATGTCACGTTGCCCAGGGTGCACCACGGGGAGGCTAGTCTACATTGCACCACCATTTGGGAATGCAATACAAAACACTAATGGTATCCTAGTCAATTTGGAAGGCATTAATATACACATATTGTTTCTTTACTATCAGGGAGATATAGGTTGTCACATGCTGAGTAGAAAGGAAAAAGCACTCCCGATGTGTTTACTATACTTTGCTATAGTCTTCTTGTCAGCAGAAGCATTTTACAGGCTACTTAGTTCACAATCTGTGGTCCCTAGCAATTTCTATTTAAATTCTCTATATGCAAGGCAAACATCTACTCTTTCAACTGAAAACAAAAATTCTCAGTGTTACGCTATTGGGAAACAGAGGGAAGACATTCTAAAATACAGTTTTCTCCTTCAGTGAGCAGCCTAACCACTGCATATGTACGACTTAGAGGAATGTAAAGAAATTGTATTTGCACAGCCAACAGTAGAACTTGGGGGTGGAGCCAGCATATTTATATACCTGTGGGTGTATCTGTATGACTTCAGATAGGGAACTGCCAATGTAGAGCTAGGGATATTGTACATAGATAGGACCATGAAGAAGTAAATATATAGATAGGGTCTGGCTGTCATATAGTTGTATAGATAAGGATCTAATAGTATATTTATTTATTTATTTATTTATTTATTTATTTATTTATTTATTTACCGCTCGTCTTCCGGAGGAACCCCGGGCGGTTAACAACATTAAAAAGCATCATCAGTAGCAAAATTAATATTGAGTTATTAATTTTGTTGTTTCAACAAACTTCTTTTGTTTATTTTAAAAAGAACTTAATCTATGAGACTCTAATGATTTCAATTATGTCAATACATTTTAAAGGTGACAGCATTAAATCCTGAACATATGACAGATATCACATCGTAACAATGAACCTGCATGTTATACCCATTGTCAAATAAAAACCATTAACTTGAACAGTGGAGAGTAACAGTGGATATATGAGAACAGAACTCACCACAACGCCAAACTGTTCTGGCTCACAAAGGTCATCATATTCATTCTTCAACTCTGCTAAGGCAATTAGTTCTTTCTGCTCAGGGAGATTCTTAACCAAATTCTAATAAAAAGAGCAAAAATGACATTCACTGTTCTTACTTTGTTATTTTAAAAAGTTATATAGACCAAAAAGATCAAATGTAAACCACATATAAAATATAGACTATGAATTTAAAGAGATAAGAACGGTAACATTTTCAGTTTCCTAATGATAAAAATGTGCCCAATGATGAGTAACAGCCTTGGTGGAACAGGCCACAGCCCATCCTGTCCAGCATTCTATCTCACACAGCAGCTCACCATTTGCTTCAGGGTATTCTCAAGCCGATGTCTGAACCTGCTTACAATTCCCTGCAAATGGCATTGAGAGATATCCTGCCTATTTCTCCAACCCAGAGGTTGTCCTTAGGCATCCATAAGGATAGCCATTGATACCCATATTCCCCATTAACTTCTCTAATCCTCTCTTAAAGCTGTCAAGGCTGACAGCTGTCACCACTTCTTCTGGCAGGGAGTTCCACAGACCAGTGATGCTCAGGGTGAAAAAGTACTTTCTCTTACTGATCTGAGCTCTAGCACCCAACAGTTTCATGGAGTGGCCCCTAGTTCTAGTGTTGTGAGATAGGGAAAACAGTTTTTCCTTATCTACTTTGTCCACACCGTGTATGGTTTTATAAACTTCAATCAGGTGACCTCTTAGGTGCCGTTGTTCAAGAATGAAGAGGCCCAGCCTTTGCAGCCTCAGATGGTAAGGAAGGTGTTCCAGTCCCCTAATCACTCTGGTTGCCCTCCTCTGCACTTTTCCATTTCTATAATCTCCTTCTGGAGGTTTGGTGACAAGGAGTGTATACAATATTCCACAATAGATTTATAAAGAGGCAAAATGAAACTTGCTGACTTATTTTCTATACCCTTCCTAATGATCCCTAGCATTCAGTTTGCTTTTTTCACTACTGCAGTACACTGGGTTGACACCTGCATTGAGCTGTCCACCAGGACACCAAGGTCCCTTTCCTGGTTTGTTGCAGAGAGTTCAGACCCCATCAGTTCATAAATGTAAATGGGTTTTTTCTTGCCCCAACATGCATTACTCTCCCCTTTCTAATGTTGAAACTCATTTGCCAGTGGTTTGCAACTCCCCCAGTGTCATGAGATCCCTCTGGAGCTCCTCACAATCACTCTTATTGTTTACTACATTGTTTACTGCATTCAGTTTGCTTTTTTCACTACTGCAGTACACTGGGTTGACACCTGCATTGAGCTGTCCACCAGGACACCAAGGTCCCTTTCCTGGTTTGTTGCAGAGAGTTCAGACCCCATCAGTTCATAAATGTAAATGGGTTTTTTCTTGCCCCAACATGCATTACTCTCCCCTTTCTAATGTTGAAACTCATTTGCCACTGGTTTGCAACTCCCCCAGTGTCATGAGATCCCTCTGGAGCTCCTCACAATCACTCTTATTGTTTACTACCCTGTATAATTTAGTGTTGCCACCCAGTTTGGCTACCTTGCTATTTACTCCTACTTTTAGATCACTGATGAATTTAGGTTGATTCATAAATGATCTAGAAGGTTGAAAGGCAGGGGTCCCAGTACAAAACCTTGGGGGACCTTGCCACTTGGAGAAGTGTCCATTTAGTGCTACTCTCTGTTTCCTGTCCCTTAGCCAGCTGCTGATCCAGGACAAGACCTGTCCCTTGATTCCATGACTGGCAAAAGCCTTCTGAAAGTCCAGATAAACAATGTCAACTGGATTTCCCTTATCCACATGCTTGTTGACACTCTCAAAGAATTCCAACAGATTAGTGAGGCATCATTTGCCCTTGCCAAACCCACATTGGTTCTCCATCAGCAGAGCCTTCTCTTCTATGTGCCTATTAATTTTATCTTTTAGGATGGTTTCCATCACTTTACCTGGGTAACATGTCAAACGGACAGGCCAGTAATGTCCTGGATCACCTCTGGATCCTTTTTTGAAGATTGGTGTTACATTCACTACCTTCCAGTCATTAGGCACAAAGCCTGATTTAAGGGAAAGATTATATATTTTGGCTAGGACCTTAGCAATTTCATCTTTAAGTTCTTTGAGAACTCGTGGATGAATGTCATCTGGTCCTGGTGATTTGTTAGCATTTAATTTAACAAGACATGTAAGGGCCTCCTCCCTGGTTATTTCTATCTGGCTTAATTCTTCGGTTTCCCTCCCTAGGAAGACAGGCTCTGTTTTGGGCATGTGGCCTCTGTCGTCTTCAGTAAATATTGAAACAAATAATTAATTAAGTCTCTCTGCAATCTCTGTTTCCTCTTCAGTTATCCTTTGCCTTCCACTGTCATCTAACGGCCCAATGGCCTTCTAGTTGGGTTCTTATTTCTAATGTACTTAAAGAAGTCCTTGTTATTTCTTTTAGTTTTTTTACACTCCTCAATGTCTCGCTTTTTCCTGATTGTTGCCTTGCATTTGTTCTGCCAAAATTCATGTTACTGCAAGTTGTCCTTGTTTAGACAAGCCTTCCATCTTCTAAATGAGCTTTTCTTGCTTTTGATCACTTATTGAACAGCTCCTGTAAGCCACATCAGAGTCCTCTTGGATCTGGTACTGCACTTTTTCAGTCAAAGATGACAAATAGTTGAACTGGGAATTATAAGCTGCAGGACCCTGTAGTAAGAACTGAAGTTCAACTGATCCTAGGTGCAAAATTCAAAACCATCAAGGAGGCAGCAGATGTAAATGAAGTTAAAAACACCTGGAGCCAAATTAAAGAAGATGTGCAAGATATGTGCCAAGTAGAGATGGGCACGACTTGAAAAAAAATTTTTTCGAGTTGTCGTTAGTCGGGCCAGTCCCATTTCGGGTCGTTTCCGGTTTTCGCGAAAATTCGCAAAAATTAGTCGGTTCGTTTTTTCGTTGTCGTTAGTACTGGTTTTTTTGGGGGGGTAGCGGGCTCCTGGAGGCACCTCTGTGGGGTGGGTGCCTCCTCTGGCCCGCTATAAAGGGAAAGTGGGCTCCTGGAGGCACCCGTGGGTGCCTCCTGCCACTAGGAAGGGGAAGCTGGCTCCAAGAGACACCCCTCTACATGGGGGTCTCCCTTCCTCACCTGCTGCTGCTGCAAAATGCTATGCAATAGCCATATGGATATTGCATAACATAATGTGCAGACGTGAGACCAGTGTGAGAGTGATAGGGTCATACCCGCCCTTCACAAGGCTCTGGCACCACCATGTCTCACACAGAAGGGAATTGTACTTGCTGCGTGTAGTGCAATGCAAGCAAGTAGATCTGGCTTTAAGGTGGCTTAGTGCAAGAGCTAGGGTTAGGCTAGTGACGGGTAAGGTTACGGTGGGCTAGTGGGTTGCACCTCTGGGTGCCTCTCTGACCCACTAAGAAGACAGTCTGTGACGTATGGGTACGGAGTCAAGGGTTAGGGTTAGGGCTAGGGCAGGTTTTAGGGGGCTTTTTGGCACATCCCAGAAGTCTCCATGGCCAAGTGGCCATGCGACTGGTGGGATGGCTCCAGAAATTTGCATGGTTGTCCACTCCCACATGGCTGGCCACTTGGCCAGCCCATCATTGCGCACTGCGCAGGTGTAAATAAAATAAAATAAAATAAAATCAATGGAGGACAGAGGAGGAGAGGAGAGACATTTTGTTGCAAGAAAAAACCCACTGCTACTGTGAAAAATCTGGCAGTTTATAAATTTTCGCGTGTTTCTGTTGTGCTTGTGTGTTTTTGGACCACGATTTCAAAAACAATATTGCGTTCGCCGCCCCATTTTGGATCCCCCGCCCGCACCGCATGGCATGGTGATGGCGACTCGCGAGTCCGGCTGCCCAGGACGGGGGGGAGGCGGGACCCCCCCTCCAGAAACCACCCCTCCGGTAGGTGCCCTGCGCCCTTAGTCAAGCAGGCCTTTTTCCGCCTGCTTTTTTGGCCCTGGAATGGGTGGGGGGAGAGTTTAAAAGTTTTTTCCTGTGCCGTCCGTGCCGCTTGCTTGCGCTTTAATTGCGGCGGCCGGCGGCCGGCGAGACTGGGCTTTTTGCTGGCTGCGAGCCTGCGGCGAGTCCCACCAGAGCAGCCGAGGACGGGGGATGAGGGGGGAGGCCGGGGACCTCCAGAAACAACCCCTCTGGTAGGTGCCCTGAGGCACGGCAGGCATTTTCCCGCCTGCTTTTCGGCCGGGAACCGGTTTTTTTTAACTTTTAAAAACTTTTTTTCTGTGCCGCGTGTGGCATCGCGCGATCTCGCGATGCAAGTAACGAGCACGACAAATCAGACCAAAATTGTTCGTTCGTCGGTTCGAGCTCGAAGTCTGGGGGAGTAATTCCCGTTACCGTTTCCGTAGAGTAACGGAACCGAGTAACGGAAACGGAAACGGGAATACCGCTAAGTCGTGCCCATCTCTAGTGCCAAGATAAATTAAAGATTGTCATGAGAAAGGAGAGCAAACCTTGAAACAGATGAACAAAATTATAATATTTCTGTCACCTAATGTGCAATATCAAATACCATCAGCTGCAGGTTATCCTTCAAAGAAAAATAGATGAGAAGTGTGTCTGGGGTGTAGAATAACATTCTGGTTTAAGAATTTAAACCAACGATTTTCAGTGAGCGCACCTTCTCAGTTTAATAGCTTTGGTTAAAAACAGATTATGCTTCTGATTGCCAATGTTCTACGACGACATGAAGAAGAAGAAGAAGAAGAAGAAGAAGAAGAAGAAGAAGAAGAAGAAGAAGAAGAAGAAGAAGAAGAAGAAGAAAGAGGAGGGAGGAGGAGGAGGAGGAGGAGGATCTGGAGGAGGAGGAGGATCTAGATACAGCTACAGCATCCTTGCCAAACACAGCTGTCCAAACCTCACAGAAAGAATCCACTACAGCCAACAGGACCAGAAAAGCATTCAGAAAAGCAACATATTAATTCAAAGTCATGCAATGGAGACTTGCCTGAATCAATGCTTCACTTAGTTTTTCTTCATCAACTTCCATAATAATGTTTTTTATTTCTTCATAGGGCATGCGGAAGGATCCCAAGAAAATAGCTGAAACAAAACACCAAAATTGTTGTTAAATAAAGCCATATGATTTTGTATTATTAGAGTATAAATTAGGCAGATTATATCAAAAATATTTAACCAAAATAGGAGATTTAACTGATGTTTATTGTGTTGTATACACTGAGATACAGTGGACCCTACTATAACAGTTTGTATAACATAACATCTATACAACATAAAAATTCTGGAGATATGGGAAACTTGCTTAACAGAATAGCCTATGGGGTGAATCCGTACAACATAAAATAGGGATTACTCTGTTTTCAGTCCATTCCTATGGGAAATTTGTATAAAGGAAAATTTGCTTAAGATAGTTTCATTTGGAATGAATTAATTCCTTTATACAAGGTACCACTTGTACATATATCAAAACAAACATATTTAAATTTCCCCACAACAACTGTAGTTTATGATGGCATCTGGGTTGTGCACCAGAATGTTGTATAACAGGACTCTGGCCATCATGTACTAGGTAAGAATAGAAGAAGGTTTCATTTAATATAAATTTACAGTATCCCTAAGCAGCACATACCAAACTATATAGCTGCTGTAAACCTATGGTTCCATATGTTTCTGGCTTGTCATGCCATGTGTGATTTTTTTACAATGAATTTATTGAAAAAGAAATAGAACTAAACTTGATTTGAAAGAAACTCCATTTCATTGTATGGTACAAAATTTTATTCAACAGCAATGGCAAATGTAGGGAAAATGATTTTAAAGAAGCTGATTTCTTTCTACACTAAAGTGATTTCTCACATTAATCAGAACCAATGTGCCAGTTATGATATTCTTCTTTGCATATACAGTGGTACCCCGACGTACGTGGGGCCCGACCTACAAAAATCCCAACTTACGGGCGCTCTTCAGCGCTCCCCCACACACACACCGGCTGCTTACAATAGGGGATTCCCCGTCTTGTGAGCAGCAGGTGGGAGTGTCGGGATCTGAATTGCCTTCCAGTCACTGAGGCAAACGCTGCCTCAGTGACTGGGAGGCAATTCAATAGTGGTGAGCTGCATCTCTCTCTCCCCGCAGGGGCTCAGGAGAAGTGACACACCACTTTTAAAATCCCTTCCAGTCAGGGGGGCAGGACTGTTTAACCTCTACAAGTTTTAATTGATGGGATTTTGGCTTATCTGGGCTATCAATACCACAATTCTTCATTCCAGCCATTCTGCCTACCTTCCATGCAATTTAGAAATCTTAAAAGTGATACACTTCGGAGAAAGTCCTAGATTAGAAGGCTTTGAGGCTTAGCTAGGCCTAGCTCTGTCCATGTTGTCTGCTCAGGAACAGATCTGTAAACTAATCCCCAGGGCAGGAAGAGGAAATTTAAGTGGACTCTGGGCTAACAAAGCCTCAAAGACTTTCCATTTAAGTCTCTCCCAGGTGCCTAACATTCAGATTTTATAAGGTGCTTAAAAGGTATACAGGACTGCTAGAATGGAGAATATGTTTTTCCACTATGGAAACTTCAACTTGAGAGAACACACGCTTCCAAAGAATGGCTTTTAACCCTCTCCTGATACCTCAGCAAACTGACCTTGGGCTGCTCCTCCTGGCGTGCACTTCTAAAGAGAGGCATTTAACCCCCTCCTGACACCTCAGCAAACAGACCTTGGGCTCCTCTTGGCAGCATGTGTCAGCAGCAGCAGCCCCAGGTCTGTTTACTGAGGTGCCAGGAGGGGTTTAAAAGCCACACTTTGGAAGTGTGTACTGCCAGGAGGAACCCAATGTCTGTTTATTGAGGTGTCAGGAGGGGGTTAAAAGCCACTCTTTGGAAGTGCAGGCTGCCAGGAAGAGCACAAGGTCTGTTTGCTGACATATCAGGAGGGGGTTAAAAGCCTCTCTTTAGAAATGCACACCAGCAGGAGCAGCTCCAGTTCAGTTTGCTGAAGTGTCAGGAGGGGGTTAAAAGCCTATCTTTGGAATTGCACACCACCAGGAGCAAACCCAGGTATGCCTGCTGAGGTGTTAGAAGAAGGTTAACAGCCTCTTTGGAAGTGCACACCAGCAGGAGCAGTCCAAGATCAGTTTGCTGAGGTGTCTGCATTTCACGAATTTTTCTTTATTGCGGGTGGGTCGGGCACCTAACTCCTGAGATAAACAGGGGAGTACTGTACACTTTCATCATGTATTCATGTTTGATCAAATTATTTCATGTCCAGTCTTCAAAGGATGCCATGAACAGTTAACAGTTCTTGCCTCAACCATATTCAAGAAGGTACAACTAGTGAAGAAGGCAAGACAGCTTCCACATTAGGATATTTTACAATACAGTACTTTATAAAGCATACAGTATAATGAAGGAGCATATTCCATACACAAATTTTGTGCTGTCTTTCCATCCAGCAATCTTAACTCTTTAGCTCTCTTCTTAGGCATTAACTTTTCTTCTGTATCCGCAACTGCCTTTTTAACTGCAAAACAAATTACACAATTTAACAGAAGCACTTCTTTCACAGCAAAGATACGTTTCAATCTTTAAAATGCTTTAATTTGTACCTCTTTGTTCTTATTTTTAAAATTAAAACATATTAAGTTTTTAAGTGAACTTAAAATCAAAAACCATCAGATAAACAAAGATCAAGCCGATAGTGAACAACAAAACAAAATAACATTTCAATTTTGCTCTGGAATTAAAACCATCTTTCCTAAAACAATGATACTATTGCATAATGGGCTATTCAACATCAGTTCCAACAAGTGATGATAATGCATCACACTACCACGCTTTCCAATTTATTTAAGTATTTTCAGCTGGTTGTCTCTGAATAAGCAAATACTGCAATTTCTATGTTTGACACACTAGAGACTCCTACTGGCTCCAAACAAACAATATTGCTCTCTTATTTATTCCATGAACATGAAGCTTAATTCAAAACACAGTTAAGGGGAGAGGAGGTCAGGTGGAAACAATAGAGTTAAATGCCTAACATACAAAAAGATGATCTAAATTAAACCTGTTGACAAGTAACCAAGATACTGTTTTCAGTTAACTCTCTGATCTATTTTGTGCATAGTAACATACTTGTTTATCACAACTGGTGAGCAAAAGCTGATGCAACATGCTGTAAGAGATTGTTTTCCATTTTACTCTCATGTTACGTCCAACATGTGCAGCTGCAAGGCAGCTATATTTTCTACACCTTTAAATTAATGTATCCCACTGAACGGATAATTTTATTATGACAGCTGCTTCATGCCCACATAAGTAACAATAACATTAGCCAAAATGAATCAGAAATGGAGAGGAAATCAAACACAGTCAATTATTCTGGTGAGGACATCCCAAAAGAATGTCATAATGGTTCAGAGTAATAATTAAGTGAAATTCCACTATTAGCTTGTCCTAAAATCTGGAAACTGATGGGTTTTGAAAATTAACAGTTGTTCAATGACTAATGTACTCTCACACCTGATCATTAACTTAATTACTAAACACCATTAATCATTACTTCTGCATGATTTAACTGTTCTAATGTTAAGTCAAAGCAAAATATTGTACACCAGTAGTAACAAGATACAGTAGAGGGCTATGTTCTGGAACTGCTAGCCAGAATAAAGAATTTCCAAAGTTATACTTCTCACCACAGCTGCACCAGTCCAATTGCCTATTCTGGAGAATAATTTGAGATACTTTAATGGAGTATCAAATCTCTTCAGTTCAACTTTTTTTTGACAAGAATACTTTCCATGTACTATGACCAGGACCAGTTACTTGAATTTACAATAAATTTACAACATTCCTTGCAAATTTCATATACCAACAACAAGCTTATAAGTTTGATTGACTGTGCTTGATATTTCTGAATCATCATCATCACCACCACCATCATCTTTCATAGCAAAGAAACTACAGATGAATTAATTTTGTAGGAGTAAGTCTCTAAGGCTACCCAAGCTATTTTTTTTTACTAAGGAGACTGACATTTGTTTTCACATATACAGGCATCTCTATGTATACATTCTGTGACCTATGTCGCCCTGAAAACTACAATATGCTTTGGAGAAAGTGTTATCTGGGTAGAAAAATAATAATGGTATACTATTAAGTTACCTTCATGGGCTGAAGTAACTCACACCCAACAGTAGTTTAATCTCTTAGTCATTTGAACACATTAGAATTTTGTTCTTAAGAAGTTATAAAGCTCAGGATTTGACAAATCATCGTAATAGCTGCCAAGAATGTCACAGCCATACCAATTTACTCACAAGTAATTCAACGGAAGCAAACTGAAAGATTATATAAATAATCTAGAATACCAGAAGATAAAGAATAAAAAACAAAACAAATAGCATTTCCCTTTGTTTGGAAGGGGGATGGGTAGAGGGAGGGTGATGAGAAGGGTGTAAAAATATTATAGAACTTATAGAATTGATAAATGTTAAAGGGGAAAACAAGAATATAAATCAGTCAAGATCGTGCAGGTGAGGGGATCTGGCTGTGGCTTTGGTTGCCAGGGGTGGTGTCCCCCTCCCCCTTAGATCTTCGCTGGAATATAGTACAGCAAGGGAAAGTGAGGGGGAAGAAAGATGGTTCACTGTAGGATGGTTGGGTATGGTTGGAGATGGTTTTGGGTTACTCTATATTGATGTTTTTTAAATGTCTTTTTATTATGTGTACCACAATCGGACCACAAAAATATGGGACATAAAGGAGATATGGGGGGGGATATAAAAATAGCTACTTTAAATGTGAAAGGCCTAGGGCCATTTTTAAAGAGAGGAAGAATAGAAGCTTTATGGAAGAAGAGCAAATTGGACATTATTTTCCTTCAAGAAACTCACCAATCGAGTGACTGGGTCAACAAACTCAAATTGCAGAACCTTAATATTAATGAGAAAGGGTATGGGACTTAAAAATCTAAAGGAGTTGCAATCATAATTTCTAAGTATTGTGAATTTGTGGTAAAAAAAAGTAGTAAATAATGATAATAGTAGATATTTAATAATGCAGGGTTTATTGTGGGAAGAAGCCTATTCCCTTGTAAATGTTTATGCACCTAATGTACAGCAAGGATTTTTTATGATTCTGTTTTAAAATAATTGGAAAAGGTGAAAAAGGGTATGTTATTAGGGCAGGAGATTTTAATATGGTTTTGGACAAAATGAAAGATAAATCTTATTTAAAACAATGATATGAGTAATAGAATTACAGCGGACCCTCGCATAACAAATGGTTTGTATAACATAAAATTTGTACAACATATAAAATTCCAGAGATAGGGGAAATTTGCTATGGGCCGAATCTGTACAACATAAAAATGTTCGTGATTCGGGATTATTCTGTTTTCAATGCATTCCTATGGGAAACTTGTATAAAGGAAAACTTAATTAACATAATTTCATTTGGAACGAAGTAATTCCTTTATACAAGGCACCACTGTGCTCTTTTGAGCAAATTGGTGAAAGGAACAGGTTTAAAGGCTATTTGGAGAGAATTAAAGGGGGATGAAAGGAGATATACATATTATTCTTCTGTTTGTAAAAGTTATTCTAGAATAGTTTATATCTGTAACAGAACATGCTCTGATGGCGATGGAAATGAAGGTTAAAAAAAGATAATAGAGACAAAAGAAGATGGAGAATGAATTCTAGTATTTTTCAAAATGTAGATATAATGGAAAGGGTAAAAAGAAATTGTTGAAATATGGGCAATAAATGAAGCAGACGGGAGTAGAACGGGACTGGTATGGGACACCATGAAGGCAGTCATGATAAGTTTAATTATAAAAGAAACCTGTAGATTTAAAAGACTGAAAGAGGAGAATATAAAAAAATTAGAAGAAACAATAAAAATAGAGAATAAATATTTTATAACTAGAGATAATAAAATATTGTTAGAACTTCAAGCTAAAAAAGACTAGATAATATAGAATTAAACAAAGTTCAGAGAGATTTAATATATACAAAGATTTTTTTAAAAAAATAATTATGCAAAAATAAAAGAAAAACAAAACAACACAAAAGACACAAAACATGTGGCACCTTAAAGACTAACTTTCGTATTTTAATTTAACATTTCGTGGACACGTCCACTTCTTCAGACATATAGCAGCAGAATGAGTTGTGCAATATAATATGTGATGGGATATACATTTCATACCAGATATTCATTGGTTGTAGTATATAGAGTTGCACACCTCATTTTGCTGCTATATGTCTAAAGAAGTGGTCGTGTCCACGAAATGTTACATTAAAATATGAAAGTTAGCCTTTAAGGTGCCACATGTTTTGTGTCTTTTGTTTTGTTTTTCTTTGTTTTTTGCCTGAAATTGTTGTATTTTGTTTAAATTTAATAATAATAATAAAATCTAATTGTCTTTTCTTAGTCTATTTTACACTTGGCATTTATAAATACTATACTAATCATATATTAAAACACACACCTTCTTCTACCTGATACCTGATACCCCCAAACATTAATCATTAATCTGAGACTGAAATGGCTGTCCACCTATAATAGGGGCTGTTTTCCTGTAATTGGAACTGCTTCCTCTGCATTGCCTTGTCATACTATCACAGAAACATGAAATTGCAAAAGGCCTGCAAGACCATCAAGTCCAACCCCCTGATCAAGGCAGGAATACAAATCATAGGCTATCTGCCAGGAGGTAGCATAAATTTCTCTTGAATGCTTCCAGCAATGAAGCATTCCCCACCTTTTGAGATAATTGGCCCCACTGTGGTACTGATCTACAAGTTAGGAGGTTTTCCTGATATCCAACAGAAATCTGGATTCCTGTAAATTCAGCTGATTGTTGGATACCCTGCACACGAGAATGATCAGGAACAAATCCTGCCCCACTCTGTATGACACCCTTTCAAGTATTTCAAAACTGCTATCAGTCTCCTTTCCCCCCCAAGGCTAAACATGCTCAATTCTTTCAGATTTTCCTCACAAAACTTGGTTTACAGTCTCCTAATCATCCTTGTTGTCCTCCTTCAAATCTTAAATCTTTCAAGGAGTGTCCTGGTAGAGTGAAATGGTTTGAGACAGGTTTCTGTGTATATAATATCTAGGGCAGCTTCACCTGCTCCTCAACTAATTG
Source organism: Phrynocephalus guinanensis (assembly GCA_037367245.1). Classification (NCBI taxonomy): domain Eukaryota; kingdom Metazoa; phylum Chordata; class Lepidosauria; order Squamata; family Agamidae; genus Phrynocephalus; species Phrynocephalus guinanensis. The sequence goes on from CM074748.1 coordinate 11,672,837, forward strand.
CCTAGGTTTCTGTGGCAATGCATCCACAAAAATACTATCCAACATTACAATGTTTACAACATGGTCAACAGTGCTTCTGGGATTAACAATAGCAAATGATGCAGTGTGAAGGGATCAGAAATTAATAACATATTTTTTTCTCCAGTCTGCTGGAAGGCAATTCAATACAATTGTATTTAGAATAGATTTTTTCATTACAGATTTTTAAAGCACCTGCTAACCATACCCATTTTTCCAATTAAGTCAACAGCTGTGTGATCTAAGCATATACATATGATGCCACCTGGAAAGGATGCAAATTGCAAATTTTTCAGCTCCCAGAATGAAAATAAAGTGTCTCTACTGCATTTCAATCCTCTCTGTAATCATAAAAGCTAACAATCGTGACAAGGAGCATTTTGTTTGTTTCTAAGGACAACGAGGATTCCTTTTCAGACTGTGATATTAATTTAAATCAAAAGTTACTGTATCAAAGCATGCCAGATTTAAAAACTCCATTAAAATGAGAAGAATTATTAATACAAAGTTGCATCTGTTTCTCAGTACTGGCAGTGCCTCATAAGAACAAAACCAAAAGGATGCACATTATTTTGTTTCATGCAGACAGTCAGCTTTATATATATATTCATTTTTAAGTTCCTTGACAAGTCGTGGATGGATGCTAGAGAGAGAGAGAGAGAGAGAGAGAGAGAGAGAGAGAGAGAGAGAGAGAGAGAGAGAGAGAGAGAGAGAGAGAGAGAGAGAGAGAGAGAGAGAGAGAGAGAGAGAGATTTGAATTTGATTGAGAAAAAAGGTTGTATTAGACTAAAGTCAGATGTCAGGAGTACTGGTTATTTTGTATCCGGAGTACTTGTTATTTTGCTGTTTACTTAAATGTTTACCTGAATTAGATACCAAATGTTACTCAGCTCAGACACAACCATCACATGTGGAAACTGTAATTGTAATCTATTTCAATTTATAGGGATTAAAATCTATTTAGGATTACAGATGGTGATGACCACATAATAGTACAGCTTTTGTCGTATTCACTTATACAAGTGGCCTTTTGTCCTATATTCTGCACAGTTTGTAGTTAGAGAAGTCAGGTTTGTATGGGCTAAGATTCTTGCAATGAAGGCTACCAACTTAATGGAAATCAAGTATAACTTAAGCTAAATGATATGACTAAGATATGGTTCTTGATACAGTTGTCCCCCGCCTTTTCGCTGTTCATATACTACGGTCCCAGCATATCGCAGGTCCGCAGTATATGAAAATAAGTTCCCCCTGGGGTAAGGAGGAAAGGCCTTCCCAGGCCTGTCGGAGGCCCCAAAAGTGCTTCCCCAAAAACCAGAAGTGACTTCTGGTAAACCAGAAATGATCTCCAGATCACTAGAAAGCACTTTTGGGGGTTCTGGGGGACTGGAAAGCCCCTTGCAGGCCCGTTTGGAGCAGCACCCGACCTGGGGTAAGTACAAGAGCCACCAGAGAGCCCGCCCAGTCCCGACCAGACCCAGTATCCGCATATTGCGGATTTTCAATTATTACGGGTCGGGTCGTGTCCCTAACCTCTGCGATATGTGAGGGTTTACTGTACAACAAATAATTCGACTGCACAACGGCCAATTGACTTTTCACTCTTTTTGAGCATTTTGATGGTGTGCAGTGTAGGAAAAGCAATACAGGACTGATGTAAAGTACCGTATTTTCCCATCTATAATATGCTGCCATATATTAGACCCAAAATTAATAAAATTAATAAATCCTCCCTGAGTTCTCCTCCACCCCACGCTGTTTCCCTTCCTTCCCGTGTTCTGAAGCCTCCTCTCTGCTTAGTTTTTGCAGGAACAGACCCTCCTTTTCAGTGGCGGAAAGGCTTGGGGATGGAGCAGCCTATAAAGAAGTGCCTTTTCATGCTGAAAGGAAGGATCCAATCCTGCAAGAACAAAGAGAGGAGGTCTAATGAAATCCATACAAACATATTTTGTTGTTTTGGCAATGCACTGTGAAAATGAAAGAGCTTCATATGTTTGGGGGAAAATGCTTCCAAATGTAGATCATCATCAGGAGTGTGCACACCCAAATCAACAGTAATAATATTGCCCTTATAATTTCTGCAAAACCCAAAGTTGAATTATCATTTAAAAACTCCATTTAAAGAATCTGAGTTCTGAACTTTATTTCTTTAAATTCATGTAAAATCACTTCCTATAATATAGGAAGCACTTAGATCAAGACTACTTATATGAATCTATTCATATTTCATGCTAATTAATCCCTGTACACATGATCTCTTTCCCTAGTGTTTCCAGTACATATGTCTCTGTCCTCGATTACTCATTAAATTTGCCACAGTTCATCTGAGCACTGTATCACTCTGAATAAATTAGACATTTTAGAATCCAAAGCCTCTTGCTTCCTTCCCCATGTGTATTTCTTACAAGATCTTTACAAACAGAACTCCGGTTCTCCTGTAGATATAATCCTTACAGTGTTCAACATGTTCTCTACATTTATAAACAAGGTTATCAGAAATGTAGACCCATGTCCTTAGTGCCTCAATTGTGCATGCAGGTTGTATGCCCTGGATCTGACAACTTCTGAGAAGCAGCAATCCTTATTCTTTTTAATGGAGACCTTGGAGAATAACAATGTTGAGAAAAATATAAGGTTTGCTGTTATACAAAGGCACCTTTTCAGTGCTCGTAAATCCCAGACTCAACTGTTCTTCACATCTGGTAATATTAAAGAGCCAATGTTCCTTATTAACAAAGGTAAAATGTCCATCTGGGATGGATCATTCTCAAATTCTTCATGAGTATCAGAAGATGGTTCAGATGAACTAATGTTGGAAAATAAAATCTCAAATGCATTATATAAATTCATTTGATCATTGCACTTTTGTTTCAATCTCTTTTATCTTCTCCTGTTTTGACCAAAACCATGCAAAAACAGCTCACAGTAATTTTAAGATAAAATATTTGAGCCTCTCAAATCATGCTCTACAGAGACAATTTATAGTATATAAAAGGACAGCAGAGACTTTTCCATTTTTTCTAATGTGTTTTTAAGTTCATTTAAGTGTCTTTTTATTCAATGGAGCTATAATTCTGAACAAAATTGGAACAGAAGGGTTACCAAGCAAGACGTTTCCCCGCCCCGTTGGGCTGTCCTTCATTTTACCAGTCACATTCTCCCCCTCCATCTCCACCCATCTTCCTGAATAACAACCAATCAGCTTTCAGTATATTTCCATTTTCCATCACCTTCTTTCCCTTACCCCACCCAACAGTTCTCATGAGAATCAGCGTCCAAAATCAGCTCCATTGGAATGTGTGTTTGGCCTTCCTTCAGCTGGTCAGAACTGATTCTTCTACTTCAGACTGCTGGTGATAAGACACCTGTGCAAACTCTGTGAGAAGTCAGGAAAAGTAATATACAACCCATTCACTGAATTCCTTAACAGTCATTACCAAATACAGTGGTACCTTGTAAGACTAATTTAATTCATTCTACGGGTCAATTAGTTCATGTGAACCATCACCTCTATATTTAATACTCTCCTTTTTTCTCACTCTTAAACTTTAAGTGATTTCCCAGTATTCAACATCCCCCTTCCATCTCCCTTTTCATCTTCACCTAGTTTTGATGTCTGTTTTGTGTCTCCCAAGGAATTTACAGTACAGCCCCTGAACAACATAGAAAAATCACAGCATGCAAATGTACACACTCAAGAGCCAATAAATGTTTGGCACAAAACTAGTATTTCATTAAACAATTCATTCTGCTGCTTGAAGACATGGATTTGATGCATGAAAGCTTGCAGTGAAATATAATAGTTTGTATTTAGGGTACCACATTTTTGTCTTTTGTTTTCTTTTTTCTTTCTTTTTGTTTTCTTTTTCTCTCTCCAGATTTAGCTGGTACGCCAAACATAAGAATGTGAAGAAAGTTAGAGAAAGTTAGACCTTGGGTCCCCAGATGTTAAGAGCATAACATAACATAAGAAGAGCCCTGCTGGATCAGGCCAAAGGCCCATCTAGTCCAGCTTTCTATATCTCACAGTGGCCCCAAGAGATGCGTCTGGGAGTGCACAAGACTAGATATCTTGTCTCCTGATACCCCTCCCCTGCATCTGGCCCTTGAAGTACCCCGGTTTTAAGATTAGAGATGACACATCTCCATCATGGTTTGTAACCTCTGATGGACTTTTCCTCCAGGAATCTGTCCAATCCCCTTTTGAAGGCATCCAGGCCAGATGCCATCAGATGTAGGGAATTCTACAGACTAACACGCTGGGTAACAAAAAAAATATCTTTTGTCTGTTCCCACTCTCCCAGCCCTCAATTTGAGTGAATGTCCCCTACTTCCCTTTGAGAGGGAGAAGAGAGTCCCTCTATTGACTTTACTCATGCCCTGCATTTTTTTTATACCTCTCAATCATATCCCCCCTCAGGCGCCTATTTTCCAAACTAAAGAGCCCCAAATGTTTTAGCATTTCCTCATAAGGGAGGTCCCCCAGCCCAGTAATCATTTTAGTCACTCTCTTCTGCACCTTTTCCAGTTCCACTGTGTTCTTTTTGAGATGCAATGACCAGAATTGTACACAATACTTCAAGTGCAGCCTTACTCTCATTTTGTACAATGGCATTATAATGTTGGCTGTTTTATTTTCAATGCCCTTTTTGGTAATCCCTAGCATGGAATTGGCCTTCTTCACCGCTGCCACACATTGGGTAGACACCTTCATTGATCTGTCCACCAACACACCAAGATCTCTTTCCTGATCCATCATGGATAGCTCAGAACCCATGAGTTGACAGATAATGTTTGGAACTTTATCTAGAGTAATTAACAACATTCCAATTGTGAAAAAGTTGTGCGTGAAGAAATATGTACCATTAATCTCATGTTACCCTATATCTGAAGGCTGAACTGCAGCCAAGGTCTGAAGAAATCAATACATTACTTTAACTAAGCTGAAGTGCCGGGGGGAAACACAGTTATTGCACCAATTATATAAATAAACTTACACATGTTATTTTATGAAACAAAACACATGGGAAATCAGTTATTCTGGGCTTGTAAATCCTTGAGGTTGTAGGGAGGGTTTACCAGAAGCCAGTGACCAAGATGTTTGGTACACTCACTACTTCTGCAGCTAATCCAGGCCAGACTGGAAAAAACATATGAATCTACCGTGAAGTTGCTGCCAAGAGCACATTTATAAAGCACACAGAAATTCATATTTTTATATAAAAATAAAGAAATATTGCATGTGTTTTAGGTAAATATGCAAGAGAAATAGTATGCATTGCAGTCACACTAACAAGAAAAAAAAAGTATAAAACAGTGGTTGCATAGAAAGCCTCCATGTGGAGAGAGAAAAATTCCCCTCAAATGAATCACTTTTCAAGTCAAGAAATCAATAATGAAGAGAAGCCGAGCTAGGCATTTCAGTTTTATTTATTTATTTTATTTACTTTGCTTTATTCACTTTGTTGTGGTCACAGCATGAAGAACTTCATTAGAAGGGCTGTAACTAGAGATGGGCACGAATAAAAAAAAGGTGTTTCATTTGTCGTTTGTCGTTTAGGGGGTCCATTTTGGTTCGTTTCTGTTTTTCGTGAATTTTTGCAAAAAATTCGTTTTGGTTTTCATTCGTTTCGTTACCGTTTTGTTACCATTTATTTTAATTTTTGTGATTTTTGTTTAGCATTCAAAGCAGTTCAATGTATTGCCGTAACGAAAACGAAACGGCCGACAAAATTTCTGGTGTTTCTGTTCGTTTCGTTTCATTTTAGAGATAAAATTCGTTTGTCGTTTCATTGCATAACGAAACGCAAAAACAAAAACAAAAACAAAAAATTGTTCATTTCGTGCCCATCTCTAGCTGTAACTGAATTGGAAGGGAGAGGGAGAAATGAGCACATAGATAAAGAATTCTGCACAAGAAGAGGAAAAGACAAAACAGTTACTGTATATACTCAAATATAAGCCTAGTTTTTCAGCCCTAATTTTGGGCTGAAAAAAGGGGTCCTCGGCTTATATTCGGGTCAATACTTTTAGCCACTGAGGCAAGTTTGGGTCAGTGGCTAAAAGTCATTTTAAACATTGTGCGCCACTTCTCCTGACCCCCCCCATGTTTAAAATGACTTTTTAAAAAGTCATGTTAAAACAATGTTTAAAATGACTTTTAGCCACCAACTCAAGCACTTGCCTCAGTGGCTAAAAGTCATTTTAAACATCACACACACACCCAGCTCACAAAGGAGGAGTTGCCAGGCCCTGCTGCATTTCCCACCCTAGGCTTATACTTGAGTCAATAAATTTTCCCAGTTTGGAGGGTTTAAATTAGGGGCCCCGACTTATACTCGGGTATACTTATACTCGAGTATATACGGTATTCAGGAGCTCAAAATCACATTTTAAGTAGTGACAATATTCATTAAAATGTACAAAGAAAACCAGGCCACAAATCACACAATATGTGGTATCTATATATGAATGCCAGGAGTATGGGGAATGAAAAGTAAGAACTGGAAATCTTACTTCAGTAGGCTACATATGATTTAAGAATAACTGAAACTTTGTGGGATGACCCCCATGACTGGAATACAGAAATTGAAGATATAACTTGTTCAAAAAGAACACAAAGGATATAAAAGGAGGAGTTGCAGTAAACACATTCCTTCACAGAAAAAACAGAAAGAGATTGGCTCTCCCATTGAGAGTACTTGGATCAATATAGCTGAGGTAATTTAAAAACAAGGAAGGAGGTAGTTCAAGTGTATTACCAACCACACAATCAAGGAGAGAATGAAGATGAAATTTTGAAAAACGAATTGCAAGAATTAGAAAGATACACAGTGTAGTAAGAGGTGGGAGATCTCAGTTATCCTGATATCCCTTGGGAGGCAAATTCTGCCAAGGATGGCCCTTCCAAGAAATTCCTGGCTTATGTGGCTGATAACTTTATCCTACAAAATCTGGAGAAAGAAACCACAAGACTAGCTATAGTTGATTTGATTCTAACCAATAGAGACAACTTGGTGAAGAGAGCTGCAGCAGGGGGAACTCTGGACAAGAGTGACCATGTTCTACCAGAATTCTTGATTTCAAAGGAAACCAAAGCAGAGTGGAGCCACAGATATACTGTATCCTTGTTTTGTATATTTCCTCTTCTCTGTAATCTTTGACAGCGATGGCTTGTAGCCAAGACAATAAACTTTATAATGATTGATATACTGTATCTGGATTTTTTAAAACCCAATTTTAATAATCTCAGAACGAAGATGATTAAGGTCATCTTAGACCTTAAGATGGCAGACGAGTCTAACAAGCAAAGGAGTCCAAGAGGGGTGGGGATATCTAAAAAAAAGAAATCAACTATCAAAGGACAAAAGTTATGGCATTCAGCAGAAAGCCCAAAGTAAGGACCTAGATTATTAACGTATCAACTTTTAAGTACTTAGGGGTAGTACTTCAATCCCCGGAGATGAAGATGCTGCAAACATTAGATGAAAATGTGCACATATTATTACAGTGGCACCCTGACTTAAGAGCAGCTCGACTTAAGAACAATTCGACTTAAGAGCGGAAAACTGTTGGCATTTTAACTGCTGCCTTACAAATTTTAGATATGGTCTGCTCGACTTACAATTTTTTTTATTTTTAACTTATGTTTTCAATTTTTAATTTGGTACCCCGACTTAAGAGTAGTTCGACTTAAGAGCATGCATTCGGAATGGATTAAATTCATAACTTGAGGTAACACTGTATTACATTAATGTTTACAAAAGGGGCAACTTTGTATATGTTGCCTTTACATTGTATCAGTCTAAAGCAGGCCTGCACAACGCATCAACGGTGGGCAACCGGTAGCCTGCAGGGCCATTAGAAGTACCCCTCAAGGTCTCCACCAGCCTCCAGATCCATCTCCATGGGCGGTGTGTTCGCGGCAGACCTAGGCTGGCCTGCCACGCGCGCTCAGCTCTCTCTCCAGCCTGGCCGAGTGGCCTCATGTCCGCCGCAGCAACCACAGCGACAGAAGAGGAGGAGGAGGAGGAGGAGGAGGAGGAGGAGAGGGGTGGGGGAGGGGAGGGCCAGGCCGAGCGCACTCAGCCCTCTCTGGCCTGGCTGGGTGGCTGTGTGCACGCTCCGGTAAGTAGACCATAGGGGCCCTTGGGGAGAAAAAAAGTAGACTGCAGGCTGCTCAACGTTGGACAGCCCTAGTCTAAAGCTATATCACAACTTACGTTGGGGCTGCCTATTTCAAGATTTGCTCCATTAGAGAAAACACAAACAAATTTTTTAAGAGCCGTGTTTCAATTCCTCTACAGTGTCTCTAATACCAATGTTCATCCGGAAACTGGTTTGATAAGAACAAAGGCTAGGGTAACCCTCACCTCTATTAATATTTGGCTTATGTTAAGTCCCACTGATATTACTGGATTAATTCTTAGGGACAGTTTACCATTCAACTTGGCTCAAGGCAATCCACCAGAATTTATTCCAATGTGGGCTTTCACCGCAGCATCTTATAACAACACCTCTAGCCCAAGCAAGAGCCAACAAAGAATAATTCCATCCTACCATGGGGGCTTTTCTATGGCCAGATGTGATTTTTTCCCCATCAGCAGTAGTTGAAAGACGATATACATAAAAAGGTGCAAATGATAGACTGGGTCTGTCCCCATGGTGCTAATTTAGAAATGCCCCGACATTTGTGTTATGCTCGACTTAATTGCTCATAGCTGTGTATTCAATTTGTTCTGATTGAAATGTGCTGGTTATGTACCAAAATAATTTTTCAAATGTCAAATGACTATGACACTCCAGACAAATGTGACGTGCAAGAAGAAGAGACAGGATTGAAGCTAGAGATAGCTGGCTACCACACTGTACTTACAGGATGAAGATTAATGTCTTATTCTAAAACTGGGAGGAGGCAACAAGTAAGGTAGCCCAGAGCTCACTTCTGAGTCCAAAACTCTTCAACATTTTTATTAATGACTTGGCCATGGGAGAACAGGGAATGCTTGTCAAATGCATTTCAATGGAGATGGCCCCAGGAGTGCTGGCCCAAAGGAAGAGCCAATCAGCTGATTGGCGCTGGCTAGCGGAGGAATTGCACAGGCAGCTTCTCCCGACCCCCCTCCAGGGGGGAGAAGCTGCGTGCGCAAATTTTAAAGCGGTTTCGCATAGGAATGCATTGAAATCCATTCCTTCCAGAATGGATTAATTGAATTTCAATGCATTCCTATGGGAAACTGCTCCCTGACTTACGAGATAATCAACTTACAAGCATTGGCTTGAAACGGATTAATCTTGTAAGTTGGGGTACCACTTTATTTGCATCTTCTGGGATATCTATTTGTTCTAACTCAGTCCCCTACTCCCTAGTTGAAAATATATACTCAAGTATAACTCAACACGATTATAAGTCAAAGTCCCTAATGTAATCCCCCAAAAATGGAAAAACATATTTACTCGAGTATAAGTCTAGGGTGGGAAATGCTAGTAGAAGAGACAAAAAAGACCCTCCCAATTCCACTCTCCTTTCAAACATAAAGGCTCAAGAGGAAAAGTAGCTTGACTGGCATGACACCTCAATGCCATCTCTGCTTAGTATCAAATGAAACAGAAAACAGGGGGATGAATGAATGCTTACTTGTCAGAAGTGAGAGTGTGTACTCTTTTTATGGCTAAGCTGGTGATGTTGACAATGCAGTTCCTTTGCAATCTAGCTTTATACATGGTAATAATAAGTGTGACAAGGCTGTTGTGGTCTTCGCTGCTGCTGCTGCTGCTACCTGTCCTTGGAGGGGGGACAACTCAGGGCTGAGAGAGGGTGCGGGAGCCGGTTTGGGGGTGGTGGTGGTGGAGAGGATCTCTCTCTCTCTCTCTCTCTCTCTCTCTCTCTCTCTCTCTCTCTCTCTCTCTCTCTCTCTCTCTCTGAGTTGCCATTCCTAGAGGGAAAGTGGGAGAGAAAACCAGAAGGGTGGGAGTGTCCTCTCCATTTTCCAAAAGAGTCGCTTCCTGTCCCTCCTTTTTCATCGTCTGGAGGGAAACACAGACTCGACTACAGCTCCTTTCCAGAATTTTTTTGGGGGGTGTCCCATAAACACATCCCAAAAGATCCTGGAAGGGGAGGTGGAAGGTAAGCCCTCCCCCGTGCTTTAAGGGGGCATGGAGAAGATGGAGGAGGGGGGGAATCCTCCAAGAGCCAGTGCTCCCCATGGACAACAGGGCCAAAGAGCATGCAGGAGGGCTGGCAACTCTGCCTCCCGGGAACTTCTGCTTCGCCACCACCACCGCCGGGCACCACGGTGGCGGGCAAAGCAGGGCAAAGTAATGCACCACCCGCCACGTCCCCACATCCCCCTGGCCCCCAACTTTATAATGACCCGAGTATAAGTCAAGGGCCTTTTTTTCCAGCCAAAAATAAAGGCTGAAAAACTCGATTTATACTTAAGTATGTACGGTAGTCTTCTACTTCCCATAGTGTTATCTACTAGTCATAGATCCCACTGATTTAAGTGAATGTTGAATGCCATTCATATGCATAATAGGGCACTGAGGAGGAATTTAATTAGCAAAAACCCCAAGAACCCTAAGCCTGAAACATTCAACACAAACTAAATAGAAGATCAAGAGTGCCACCTGCAGTTTGGAACCCAGCACATTGCAATGGGGGACTATTTATTTGTTCATTCCTATTAATCACCTTTAGAGATTTCTGATCCCCAAGCCAGTGCCCTAGATCACAGCAAACAAATCACCCTTGCAATTAACATCCATTTACAACTTCACAGCTGCTTTTCTTCACAGCTGTGCCCTCTTGCAGCATTCACTTAAATCAGTCAGATCTATGGTCCAGTATTTCCACTGCTCTTTACTTTTTGTTTGTAAGATCAAAATATTCATTTGTTAACCTTGAATGTTCTATCTATGCAAAGTTTTATCTGTCAAAGCTCAGGCATACAACCAATACTAGATATCTTCAAGTTACTATTTTTAATCATAACGTTTGTATATATATATATATATTCTGAATGCATGTTTATAGAATGAATACTATATCTTTCAGCTGAAGATATTTTCATGTTGCTTGAGAAAACCAATTAAAATATCAGTATGCATTTCTACCCAGCTTTAAGATAACTTATCGCTGTCATCCTCATCATATTCTCAATGACCTGGTAAATATTATCAAGTTATTACTACATAAATGGGGGAAAGGGGAAAAGTACTTATACTTTTCTGTTTTTCTATCTTTATTGGTCACCACCATTTCTAAGAGCTCGTATATTTTCAAGAAAGTAGAGAGCCCTGTGTCATTGTTCATGTACAGATGAAGGCAATGCCAAAATGTTATGGTAAATATATGATATTAGAAAATTTGTCCCCCCACAAAAAAAATGAAATGTGTTTGTTCCAGTGGCACAATAACTTAGTTTATACAGTGGTACCTTGGTTTACAAGCATAATCCATTCCGGAAGCATGCTCATAAACCAAAACACTTGTACTGTATAAATCAAAGTAAATTTCCATTATTTTCCCCATAGGAAATAATGGAAACTCAAATGATTTGTTCTAGATTATCTTGCCGCCACTGGCACCCTCTCCTCTGTGGTGCTTCTTGCTGCCACCATTGCCCTTCAAAGTGGTTTTGGAGAGTGGGTGACGGCAGCGGCTCAGAGGAGTGCAGGAGCTGCACCTTGAAGAAGAGGACACTATTGATGATAGGGATGGAGGAGAGCTCGTCCAGCTCCAGATCCGTGTGGAATTTGAACTTCAGCAGCAGCAGCAGCAGCAGCAGCAGCAACAACAACAACAACAACAACAACGTGAGGGCCATGGGTCGGTGGGGTGGGGGATGGGCGAGCATGCAAAGGAGGGGAAGGAAGAGGAGGGAACTGGGGGAGAAGGGAACAAGTCAAAAAACAGTCAAAGGGGAGCCCTCCCGGCAGCACTGCCAGATAGTCTTCCATGAGCCCAGCCACTGGATCTCCCATGACCAAGCAGAGGAGGAGAAACAGAAAGGAAGAAGAAACGTTGGGCGGGGAGGGGGGGACAAAAACAAAAAAACATGCACTTTCTTGCTGAGCCCACCCAGCTCCCTGCCTATCCCTCTGAGGCTGCTGCCAGAGCTGCTCTTGCCTTTCAAACCAGCCTGCCTCCTGCATCATCATCATCATCATCTTGCAAAGCCCAAAGTTTCATCTTGTGGGGCCTTCTCAACTGCTGCGCTCAGACTCTGTAACTCCCTCCCACTAGAGGCCAGGACTGCCCCATCGCTGCTGGCTTTCCGGAAACAGGCAAAGACCTTTTTCTTCAGGCAAGCTTTCCCTGAATGATGGACTACCATGTGTATTTTATATGAATCTATGTGTTCACATAGACTTTGTGTTTATGACTACTTATAACCATATTGCTTTAATGTAATGTTGTCTATTAATGATGTAAGATGCCCTTCAATTTAGTTTCCATCCCTCATAACTTTAGATGGTTTACCTTACATTGTAGGGAGCCCACGTTTGAGAGCTCAGCCCCCCCCCCCCCCGCCCCCCAAAAAACCCTGGCAGTATTGAAGAAGCCAAGAGTAGGAAACCCAGTGCGGAAAGCCAGGCTATAAGTGACCCCAGTGAACTCTGGATAACCCCAAGCACTGCCTGTTTAATAATCTGCTCTAGGATCTTTCCAGGAATTGAAGTCAAGCTGACTAGCCGGTAAATATTTGGGTCCTCTTTTTAACTCCTTTTTGAAGATAGGGACAACATTAGTCCTCCTCCAGTCAATGGGGACTTCCCCTGATCTCCAGGACTTCTCAAATATTAATGCCAGTAGCTCTGAAATTACTTCTACCAGTTCTTGGTAGAAGTAATTTTAGAACCACTGGCATTAATCTGATCTCCAGGACTTCTACTATCCATGGGTGTAATTCATCTGGCCCTGGAGACTTAAATTCATTTAATGTTTCCAGGTGTTTCTGTACTACCTCTCTACCTATTCTATGTTGCAATTTCCATCCTACCTCATCTACTGTTTGTCCCAGCGGATCTCTTTCTTCCTTTTTGGAGACAATGGAGGCAAAAAAGGTGTTGAGTAGTTCTGCCTTTTCCTTGTCTCCTGTTAGTAACTGGTTATCATCGCCACGCAGAGAGCCTATCAACTCCCTATTTTTCCTTTTGCTGCGGACATAACTAAAGAAACCTTTTTTACTATTTTTAATCTCTCTGGCAAGTCTAAGTTCATTTTGCGTGTTAGCTTTTTTTTACCATCCCACTACATATATTAGCTCTTTGCTTATACAGTATTCCTCTTGGTACATTCCCCATTTTTCCATTTCTTGTAGTTTTTTTATAATTTTGCTGAGTTGAAAGTTCTTTAGTAAACCACTATGGTCTCTTTAGACCTCTCCCATTTTCTTCTTCTTCTTGGAACAGTTTTAAATCATGCCTTTAATATCTTGCTTTTAAGGAACTCCCATCCATCTTGGATTCCCTTCTCTTTCAGTGTTTCAGCCCATGGAATCAAAGCCAATAATTCCCTAAGTTTACAAAAATTGGCTTTCTTAAATTCCAGGATTCTTGTATGACTATACTTAGCTTCTCCTTCCAACTGTATAACAAATTCCAAGAGGGCATGGTCACTTTTACCTAAAGATCCCACCACTTTGACACCATCTATAAGGTCCTCTTTATTGGTTAAGACCAGATCTTAAATGGTATTGCCTCTTGTTGCCTCCTCTACCTTCTGGACCATGAAATTATTTGCGCGGGCAGTAAGGAATGTGTTAGACCTTGCATTCTTAGCTGAGTTGGACTGCCAGCATATATCAGAATAGTTAATATCAGGATAGTATATAAGCTTGAGCACTGGTCAAAACAACAAAATACTGTATATACTCGAATATAAGTCTAGTTTTCAGCCCTAATTTTGGGCTGAAAAAAGGGGGCTTTGACTTATATTTGAGTCAATACTTTGAGTCACTGATGCAAGTTCTTGTGTCAGTGGCTAAAAGTCATTTTAAACATCACACTGCTCCCCCAGCTCAAAAAGGAGGAAATGCCAGGTCATGCTGCATTTCCCACCCTAGACTTATACTTGAGTCAATAAGTTTCCCCAGGTTTTTGGAGGTAAATTAGGGGCCTCGACTTCTACTCAGCTCTACCATATACTCGAGTATATACGGTAAATTGAACAAGGATAAGTGCAGAATACTACATCTAGGAATTCAGTACAAGCAATAAGGATCTTGGAATCATCTTAGATCGCAAGCTACATAAGAGCCACTCATCTGATGTGGATAAAAAGAGCAAATGTTATTTTAGGCTGCATTAATATAATCATAGTGTCCAAATCCCATGAGGTACTCATTCTCTTCTGTTCAGCACTGTTTAGACCTCATCGGGAGTACTGTGTGAAGTTCTGGGCACCACATTTCCAATTAGTCTAATAACTAATTGGAACAAGTTCAGAAGAAGTCCACAAGAACTGTCAGGGGCCTTCCAGGCCCCATGAGGAAAACTGCAAGAACTGGGCGTTTTTATCCTTCAGAAAAAGAGACTAAGGGAAGATATGATAGCACTTTTCAAAAGAAGTTGATTAATGATTTGAGCCTGAAATATCTGGAGTGCTGCAGGAACGTATTGATGACCTCTGTGGAAATGAAAACAAGCTATTGCAGAGAGGTGGTTCATAGATGAGGAGATTGGAAAGTTATGGTGGTAGGACCATGATAATTTATAGTGAAACAATAAGTCTAAACATTGAAAAGATTTCATTTGTTCGATTGGCATTCCATTAATTTTCCAATGACAATGAAAAAACTGAAATCATTTAAATATTGTATATACCTTGGTTCAATCATTTATCCAAAATGGAAACTGTGGCCAAGAAGTCAGAAAAAGATTGGGATACAGAAGGCCAACAATGAAGAACATTGTTGAAAAGATAATTGAATGTAAGTGCGATTAAAGACTGAGCATTTTGGAGGTCAATCATTCACACCATACAGTATGTTCAAGGCAACGTGACAGCACATTACAACAACATAATCATTATTATAATTTAGTCTCCCAAAATTCTTGATACAGTGGTACCTCAGTTTAAGTAATTAATCCGTTCTCCAGGTCATTTTGTATTGCAAAAAAAATCTTAAACTGAAACGTGGTTTCCCACAGAAATGCATTGAAAACCAATTAATCTGTTCTGGAGGTCAGAAAAAAGGCAAACCGAGGCATTTTATTTAAAATTTTCTTAAACTGAGGCATCCCATTCTTTTTGTCATGCAATCATCACACATCAACTTTTAAAACCTTACCGGGGCGGGGGGGGGGGACTTAAACTGGGGCATTCCATTGAAAAAATTTCATAAACTGAGAGATCCCCATTTCCAATAATTTCTTTTCTTAAACTGAGTTTTTCTTTAATCAAGGCATTCTTAAACCGAGGTACCACTGTATTTGTCATATCTGTTTTTCTATTATACATATATCCATAACAAATTCAGACTGGAACTGTTTAATGCCAACTTTTTGAGACACGTGGACTAGTACCTAACTCAGACAGTGGTGGATTTAAGTATTTAATGAGCCTATAGCATATATACCAACCAAAAGAAAAAGGTTATAGAATATGCAGCCTTGTGCTTAAACCAAAAACATAAGAACATTGCTTTAATGTGCAATAGCTAGATTGCCTAAATTGCAGAACATTTACATGCATAACTTCTATAAAACCAAAATATTTACTTCTTAATTAAAGACTAGTTAGTTTTTGTGAGTTTTTCAGGCTGTTTGGCCTGAAAAATTCACAACAACTATCAGATCCCGGCTGTGAAAGCCTTAGAGAATACCAATTAGTTTCTTGCATGAATAAAACTGATACATTCTTCATGAATAGGGGACTATAATGTCCTAATCCATTTATACTGACAACACTCCTCCATATCTTATGAAGCAAAAATGCTGCACAACTGGAAAAAAACACAATTGACAATATCTGCAGAAATGTTGGGTACACACTTAATTTCTCACACATATTGTTAACAAAAGTGGTCTAATGGTTTTAGTGACCTTCAGATAAGACTTTAAATATTTCAAATGCCATTCAACATAGCACAAAACTAGAAAGTGACATTTCACAAGATCATTAATCAGGATGAAGAATGCTATTGTTTCTGAAATCATAATATGGCTTTCATTGAATACTGCACAATTAATTAATAAGGTCAAATATGATTCAATTGTCACTACCTTCTTCGTACATTATAATTGTTCAAATGATGATACTTAGACATTTTAAATAAAAAAATTCCTTGATGTCTGTCAACTCCATAAAACTAGATATAGTATTAAGTCTATTATATTGTAATTATGTTACGTGCAACGGAAAAGAACTTATTTAACAAGTCTATATATGTAAAAAAATCTTTTCTCCATCAAATTAAAGATGATGAGTACAGACAATATGGTATTTCTAATGTGTAAGATAGCCCTGAATGAAGTGATTTTTCGTCTTTTAGAATTGTCTCACTTGTCTATCTTTTTGCCTACATGCTACCTGAAGCATGATGTACACTGAATACATAATATCATTTAAAACAGCAATTAATGATAGATCATCTGAGAAAATGCAAGTAATTACCTTTCATCTGTGTAGCAAACGTAAGTGCCAACTTTGCAAATACATCTGGATTTTCAAATTTTTCTTCTTTAGCCTTTAGCCAAAAACAATTTTCTGTTATTTCCTGTGGTTCAATCTGTAATGAAAATCGGGTTGGTTAGGTGTTAAATATGGTAAGCCATGAGATTATTACTTAAGTAATAACATATATGAGGAAGACAGGTTTTAATGAAATATTATATACAAACAAAAGGAATTTTCAGTATCAGAAATTGCAAATTCTAATCCTACAGGCAAATCAGAAACAAGAAGTTTGACATAAGACCTGAAAGATGTACCATATTTTTTGTTCTATAAGACACACTTTTTTCTCCACAATAGTAAGGAAAACTATCTGTGCTCTCCACAATAGTAAGGAAAACTATCTGTGCTATCTCTGGAGGCTCCTGCCGGGAGCCTCCAGAGTGGCTCCTGCGAAACCGTCCAGAAGTGGTGCAGGTCCCAGCCCCAGCTGCTGTCCAAGAGGAGGCTTCACAAAGCGGCTGTTTTAAAAAAAAATACCTTGAATGATTAGGGAATTGAGATCTCTTAACGGTAATATGCAACTTGTCTCTTAAAACAGCCACAGTGCTGGAGGACTGGAGAATAGCGGATGTCACACCAATTTTTAAAAAAGGAAGGAGGGGGGACCCAGGAAACTACAGGCTGGTTAGCCTTACATCTGTCCCAGGGAAGATGGTGGAAAGCCTCATCCAAGAGAAAATCTTAAAACACATAGAAGAACAAACCTTGCTGAGAAAAAAATTAGCATGGCTTCTGTAAGGGTAAGTCTTGCCTGACAAATCTTTTAGAATTCTTTGAAAAGGTCAACAGGCATGTGGATTTGGGTGAACCGGTGGATAAAGTCTATCTGGATTTTCAGAAGGCTTTTGACACAGTCCCTCACCAAAGGCTGCTGAGAAAATTGCACAATCAGGGGATAAGAGGGCAGGTCCTCTTATGGATTGAGAACTGGTTGAGATCCAGGAAACAAAGAGTAGGTGTCAATGGGAAATTTTCACAATGGAGAGAGGTGAAAAGCGGTGTGCCCCAGGGCTCTGTCCTGGGACCAGTGCTTTTCAGTCTGTTCATAAATGACATGGAGACAGGGCTAAGCAGTGAGGTGGACAATTTTGCAGATGACACAAAACTTTTCTGTGTGGTAAAAACCAGATAAGATTGTGAAGAGCTCCAGAAGGATATCTCCAAACTGGGGGAATGGGCTGCCAAATGGCAAATGCGTTTTAATGTAGCCAAATGTAAAGTAATGCATATTGGGGCAAAAAATCAAAACTTTATCTATCAACTCATGGGCTCTGAGTTATCCATGATGGATCAGGAAAGAGATCTCGGTGTGTTGGTGGACAGCTCCATGAAGGTGTCTACCCAATGTGTGGCAGCGGTGAAGAAGGCCAATTCCATGCTAGGGATTATCAAAAAGGGGATTGAAAATAGAACAGCCAACATTATAATGTCATTATACACAACAATAGTAAGGCCGCACCTGGAGTATTGTGTACAATTCTGGTCACCGCATCTCAAGAAAGACATAGTGGAACTGGAAAAGGTGCAAAGGAGAGCGACTAAAATGATTACTGGGCTGGGGCACCTCCCTTATGAGGAAAGGCTAAAACATTTGGGGCTCTTTAGTCTGGAAAAAAAGGCGCCTGAGGGGGGATATGATTGAGACGTACAAAATTATGCAGGGCATGAGTAAAGTGGATAGAGGGAAGCTCTTCTCTGTCTCACAAAATACCAGAACTAGGGGACATACACTCAAATTGAGGGCTGGGAGAGTAAGAACATACAAAAGAAAATATTTTTTCACCCAGCGCCTTGTTAGTCTGTGGAACTCCCTGGCACAGGATGTGGTGATGGCATCCGGCCTGGATGCCTTCAAAAGGGGATTGGACAGATTCCTGGAGGAAAAGTCCATCACAGGTTACAAACCATGATGGAGATGTGTAATCTCCAGGCTTAAAACCAGGGTACTTCAAGGGCCAGATGTAGGGGAGTGCTATCAGGAGACAGATGTCTCGTCTCATGCGCTCCCAGGGGCATCTGGTGGAGCCACTGTGAGATACAGGAAGCTGGACTAATGGGCCGTTGGCCTGATCCAGCATGGCTCTTCTTATGTTCTTATGATTTTTTCCCATAGAATATAAGAGGGAGAGCAAACAGCTCAACCAGATCCCATAGAGACGAGAAACGGGCTAGAGAGTAACCATGATTACCACAAAGCCACTCTTCAAGACAGGCAGAATGTGAATCCAGGAGAGGGAGCTCTCCCATTCAGCCTGTGTTGAAGATCAGCTCTATGGTCATCATGGTGGGTGGTTACATTCTAGCCCGTTTCTCATCTCTATGGTCTCTGAGAGGGCTGTTTGCTCTCCCTCTTCTACTCTATGGAACAAATCAATCATGCAATGTAATTTTTTTAAAAACCAGCCAGGTTAGGAAGCCTCTGCTGGGGCTGCAGGTGGGGCTGGGACCTGCACTAGGTACGGAGGCATTTCCAAGGGCCAGAGGCTTCCCAGCATGGAGACCCGGGCAGGGGGGCAGCTTGTCTTTGCACTCTCCAGCCATGCCGGTCCAGACCTCCCAAGAGCAGCATGGCTAGAGAGTATACTAAGGCTGGAGATGTACCAGGACCGCAGTATGTATGCATGATTTTTTTTCACACATACATACCTCTAAAACTAGGTGCATGTTATGGTCCAGTGTGTCTTATGGAGCAAAAAATATAGTAGGTCTTCTTCTCAAAGAGGATGAAATAACTCTAAATGTATCAAAGGTTACTATGCTATATATACTTGAATGTGTAAAAAGGTCTAAATCTTCTCCTCTGGAGTCCACAATGAAGATAGTTTATTTTAGTGGACTTGTCATTTTCTTTCTTATCTGCAACTCAAAATCTAACATTTTAGATTGGTGTCATGTTGCACACTAATTTCATGTGCAAATAAAGCAAAAGTCAGTTAATCTGCATTTCTCTGATCACAATAACAATGTATTGAATTATAATTCTTACAAAATATTAAGTGTATTATGCACTGTTCTATATTCATAAACCTTAGAAAGCATAATCTTCAGAAGTGAAATTAATAATCAAGCAAAAGCATGCATATCAGCTCCCTCTATTTAGCTATTAGATGATGGCCAGTTACAAGCCTATTCACCGACAGAGCCTAAACCTGTGAAGCTCAGAACAGTAAGCATATATCTTGGGAGCAAAGACTACACATGTTATTTTTTTTCCATGCAGACTAGGCTCTTGAGGAAAGCATTCCATGATACGATTATTCATTGAAACAGAATACATGAAAACTAAATTTAAAAATCCTCTACCCAAAAACTTTAGCCTGAATCAGCTAATTCCCTTTCCTCTATAAATGTTGATATTCGTTTTAACACAATAATACTGCTTGCAATGACAATGTCATATTGGTACTAATTTCTTTTAATATGTTCAGACTTTAAATTGAATCAGTCAAATTTATACAGCCATGCACACATCATAATGCCAAGTAACTAATTAGAGATGGGCACGAAACGAACAATTTTTTGTTTCCATTTTCGTTTTTTCATTTCGTTACGCAACGAAACGACAAACAAATTTTGTCTCCAAAATGAAACGAAACGAACAGAAACGCCGGAATTTTTGTCGTGTGTTTCGTTTCCGTTACTGCAATACAGTGAACTGCTTTAAATGCCAAAAAAATCACAAAAAATTGAAATAAATGGTAATGAAACAGTAATGAAACGAACGAAAACGAAAACGATTTTTTGCAAAAATTCACAAAAAACGGAAATGAAGCGAAACGGACCCTCCAAATGACAAACGAAACATCATTTTTTTTATTCGTGCCCATCTCTATAACTAATGTTCAAGAGTCCTTAAAATACTTTAAACAATGTGTTTTAAACCCTCTAGACAAACTATTGGCCTTAAAATTTTCCTAAAAATCCTAGGATAAATATCTAGATACCTTTGCCCAATTGATTCTCTTCATTGACACTTCAGGGCTGTATTTTTTCTTCTGCTTCATTCCAAAAGGCAGTGTTGGTGCAGCCCCCAAAGGCGGAATGCCACCAAAAGGAGGTGGCGGCGGTGGAATAGGTGCCCCAAACAAAGGTGGTGGTGGAGGAATAGGCCCTCCAGGCAACGGAGGTGGTGGTGGTGGCATAAAACCACCAGGTAATGGCGGCGGTGGTGGAGGAGGAGCAGCAGGAATGGCATTCGCTTTAGAAGCTAGATCTCCTGGAAGGGGTGGGGGTGGGGGTGGAGGAGGTGGCAACCCTGCTGGAGGTAATCCACCTGAAGATACAGGAGCCTGCAAAACAAACATATTTTAGATTTAGAGGGTTTGTTGTTATTAGGATTGAACTTAAAATGCCACCTTGGATCCTGTTTTAGGAGAAAGGTGGGGTGAAAATGTTCCAAATGAAAAAGTAAATAAAATGAGGTCGCAAACAAATAAAACAAATAAAAATGTCTAGCCATATTGCAATCTAAAGAGAAACTGAAATGTTTCTCATTCTGGATGTCTGCCAGGCCATTCATGTAAGCAAGATTACTCCATTATATTCTGCTCTATACTACTGTAGGACTTCATCGAGAAGAAATCCATAATGAAAGAAAATAGAGTGGTACCTCTAGATATTATTGTCTCTAGTTCTGAAAAAATTGTGATACAAAGGGAAGTCCATCCGGAGCGCAATGCACCCTGGGAATGAGTCTTCCAAAAAACTTCCACAAAAACTCAAGATATGAAAAATCTCTATTAGAAAGCTTGATATATGAAAATTTAGCAGAAAACTTCAATTCTCAGGGTATGTTGCATCCAATTCTGATAGAGATAATTTTATGTGTAGTATCTGTAGAACTGTTAAAAGGGAAGGCAACTAGATAAAACCAAATTAGCATCATGGAAATGATAGGGTCGCTGTGTGGTAATTATAGCCAATTACTAACAAGAGACAGGGAAAAAGGCAAAACTACTCAACACCTTATTTGCATCTGTTTTCTTAAGAAAGTAAAAAAGAGTTCAGTCGGGTCAAAGAGCAAATGAGATAGGGTAAAAATTGCAGCATAGAATAGGTAGAGAGGTAGTACAGGAATACCTGGAAACCCTAAATGATTTTAAGTCTCTGGGGCCAGATGAATTACACCCAAGGATATTAAAAGAACTGGTAGAAGTAATTTCAGAACCATTGGCAATAATCTTTGAGAATTCACAGAGAACAGGGGAAATCCCCATAGATTTGAGAAGGGCAAATATTGTCCCCATCTTCAAAAAAAAAGGGGGGGGGAGAGGACCCAAATAATTACCATCCAGTCAGCTTGGGATCTATTCCTGGAAAGATTCTAGAACAGATAATCAAGTAGACAGTCTGTAATTATTCAACAAGCAATGCTGTCATTACTAGAAGTCAACATGGGTTTCTCAAAAACCTCAGCGTGGAGAGGGATGACCAGTGAGGTGGCCCAGGGTCCTGTTCTGGATCCGCTGCTATTCAACATCTTTATAATAATGACTTGGATTTGGAAATAGAGAGTAGGCTGATTAAATTTGTACATGATACCAAATTGGGAGGGGTTGCAAATTCCCTAGAGGATAGGATGAAAATCCAAAATGACCTTGACAGATTAGAGTGCTGGGCCAAAGCAAATAGAATGAGTTTCAATAGAAAGAAATGCAGGGTCCTGCATCTAGGCAGAAAAAAATCAATTGCATTGATATAGGATGGGAAACTCCTGGCTGAAGAATAGTACCTGTGAAAGGGATCTGGGAGTCTGGGTAGACCACAAATTGAACATGAGTCAGCAGTGTGATGTGGCGGCCAAGAAAGCCAATGCAATTGTTGGTTAGATCAACAGAATCATAGTGTCTAGATCAAGGGAAGTGATAGTACCACTCTAATCTGCTCTGGTCAGACCCCCTTGGAGTACTGTGTCCAGTTCTGTGTGCCTCAATTTAAAAAGGATGTTGACAACCTCGAGCGGGTCCAGAGGAGGGTGACCAGGATGGTTAAAGGTCTGGAACAGATGTCTTATGAGGAGCGGTTTAGGGATCTGGGAATGTTTAGTCTTACAAAGAGAAGGCAGAATGGGGATATAATAGCCATGTTTAAATATCTGAAAGGATGTCATATCAAAGAAGGGGCTGGTTTATTTTCCATAGCTTTAGAGTCTAGGACTCATAGCAAATGTAAAAGAGCTTCCATTTGAACATTAGGAACTTCCTGATGGTTAGAGCAGTTCAGAAGTGGAATATGCTGCCACGGAGGGTGGTGGAGTCTCTTTCTTTGGAGGTTTTTAATCAAAGGCTGGATGACCATCTGTTGGAGTTACAAGACTTTGATGGGGATTCCTGAATGGCAGGGGTTGGACTGGGTGGCCCTTAAGGTGCACCATAGTAGGTGCCTCGTTAGAGTTGTCATCCCAAACCAGAGATTCTCTGGATTGTTGGGAGAGCGACTGAATTTGCTAAAGGGGTAAATCATCCTCAACAGCCAGCTGTATTTTCAGTGGAATCGGTGTGAGCTCATGAGCTGGAGAAAGAATCGGGCTTGAGGGAGCATGTGTTGCTGTTGAGTTCGAACTCAATGTCGACATGGAAGTTTTCTTTTTCTTTTTCTCCTGAGACCAACTTTGATTTCAGGTGCTTTTTAGGTGGATGGGAGATTGAAGGTCCAAGTTGGACTGAAGCTTGAGGTGGTTCCATTGAGCATAGAGACCTTTTCCAAAAGTGGGCCCAAAGTTGCTCAAGGAGCTGTTTTAAGGCCGGTTTTGTCAGTCTTTTAGACGCCGAGCACTGGGGGGGGTGCGCTTCCCCTGGACAAAAAAGGCAGTTGTCATGGCCGTCTGTAAGGGGAATTTTATTAGAGTAAGTGCCACACCTCTTGAAAGGGCCTGTGAAGACCATAAAATGGTGGCAAAAGGAGGGGAGGGGAATTAGTTTTACTCACCGAGAGCTTGAAAACCGGGAGGGAAGGAACAACAGTGGAGGAGGATGAAGAGAAAGTAAAAATAACTCAGTTAAAAAATAGTAGAGAAAGAAATAAGAAATTCCATTCAATTTTTTGCAGGAGCTAGAAGATTGATGACCGTCTGCAGCAGCAGAAGAAAAGAACTGAGGCTTGCCAGTGTGATAAAGGAGGCGCATGCACGGTACGGAGGAGGAGGTCCTAAAAGACTTACAAAGAGACCAGTGAACTCTGTGCAGGCACAAAGAGAACCCACTGTGTAAATTCACAGATTCCACAAAGAACCAATTCCTAAGAGATAAAACTGAAATCAAGATTCCTTTCTAAAGAAAAACTGAAGGACCATGGATTACAATAGTTTGCTGGCAGGATTTGTGCCCAGTATTGAAGATTCTCTACCGGCAAATATATTGAGCTTTGGCTAGCCAAAGCAAGCAGTGCCATCACCCTAGATGTAGCACTCAGCACTAGATGTAGCTAAGCAATGGCTTAGGAGGAGTTCTGCCTTTTGCATGAGTGATGGGTGGGTCAGCCATGGCCAGTGACAGTTGACCATCTGCAGTGGTTTGAGGTATATTCACATCACAAGTGTCAGCCTAAATTGTAGTCACGGCAGAATGTCAGCTCTTGCAAATTATGCTCAAGCTAAGGATATCCGGATCGTACTAAGAATGTTTGGGTCCTTGCCTCTCCACCTATTAGACTTCATGGGATAAATACAAGTGCACTTTATATCCATTAAGGGGTCCCAGTCATCTCCCAGTATGTCTAGAATATCCTGTAATATTTCTAAATTAAGACACTCATGTTATTTGGCCCTCTTTAGTAGCCCGATGAAAATAATAATATGCCAGTTATTTGATGATTGCATTAACACATCCATATCAAAACCTGTCTTCCCAGAGGTGTGGTTGGGGGCTGTTCATTAGAGTCCTTTCTGTACATTGCCACCACAAGGGAAGGCTGAATATTTACTTCATCCTGCCATTCATCTATAAGTATTGGATCAGCATTTGAAAAGGTTAAATTGAAGGCCACAATCACATTTCTTAAGTCACATGTTCTCTCCAGGGGATCTGAACTCGTCTCAGAATTAATGACTCAGTCATGCATTATTTCACCCAGGTGCCATATAGGACAATGTCCCTTTAAAGATGAACAAACACATCTTCCTCTCTTGTTTATGATGTATCTATCACATCTCCAGCCTGGTTGTCTCCTTGGTCTATAACGACTGGGTTTGGTGGAGGTGCTGCTTTTAAAATCCCCAGCTTTATCAGAGCAGCGACAGATTGTGGTACTGCTTTCATGCTGGAGATTTTTTGTTTTCAAGAGTGCAGTTTTTCAAAAAACTATTTGAATTGCTTGTGCTGAGAGGAAACACTGATCACGTAGTGGAGTATAAATATTTCTGGCATGTTCCCTATCTTTCCCATAGGATGCATCTGCCAGTTCCTCTGAAAATTTATCCACAGATCCAGGGGTTGCCAAATGTTTATGAGGTGGATCCATTAATATATTTGAAGCCCTTTCAAGAAA